>CM067843.1:206515971-207765971 GCA_034509565.1 Triticum monococcum | reverse complement strand
AACTAGCAAATCCTACATCCAGCTGTATCCATCCTTCAACACATAACCAAGAAACCTTCGGAAACCGTCTACCTCAACCATCGAAAAGCATCCGTTATACAAGTTATGGCGATACTCCCGAACTCCCGCCCCAGTACTGGGTGGCGTCGAGGTTATCTCACCAACGAACTGCATAAAGGAGATTTTCGATGTCGCGAACATATGTCAAGTATACCAGAATTCACACGATAAAATTATGATGACAACACCTCAGAGCTCAACTCCCCGGGACACTTCCACTAAACCCCTGACAGGAGGCACCAAGACAGTATTCTCATCATAAGTCATCAGAACAAATCCAAGATACTCGCGTGATCCTAAAAATTTTTTTTTGTGAAATTTGAGAAGAGAAGAGTCAAAACTCTATGTCAGGATGCCTTACCAGAGCGATGAGGAGACTGGGAAGTAAAAAGAATTCCTAAGCTCTCCGATATATAATTCCTAAAGGACTCAAAACATTTTTCTAGACACAACTCGGCTGCTAAAACGATCAAGCAATGGGGGCTCCTAAGATCGGGGAAGGCTCTGATTACCAACTTGTAACGCCCTCAATGCGGCTATATCTCCCACGTGTCGAGGCACGACTTAGAGGCATAACCGCATTGAAAGCAATGTCGCAAGTCGGGAAATCATCACACATCCCATGTACATAAATAAGATAAAGGGGAGGTACATAGTTGTCTTACACTCGCCACGTCACATCAAAGTACATAAATAACATCCATCATACAAATCACTCATGGCCCGACTACGGCGCCAAAATAGAAAAGACCCCCAACATGCGACAAGGCCCTGAATCTAACCCCGATTGGGCACCACTACTGATCATCAGGAAAAGACACATAGTAACGCTGAGAGTCCTCGTCGTACTCCCACTTGAGCTCGAGCGTGCCATCTAGAGCTGTATCATCTGTCCCTGCATCTGGTGTAATAGTAATCTGTGAGCCACAGGGACTCAGCAATCTCGCACCCTCGCGATCAAGACTATTTAAGCTTAATAGGTAGGAAAGGGGTAATGTATAAGTGGAGCTGCAGCAAGCGACTAGCATATATGGTGGCTAACTTATTCTCAAAAGAGAGCGAGAAAAGAGAGCAAGGCGCGAGCGAGAAACTAGAGAGCAACCTGCGCAAACATAACTCCAACACCGTGTCCGCTTCCCGGACTCCGTCGAGAAGAGGCCATCACGGCAACACACTCAGTTGATTCATTTTAATTAATTAAGGTTCAAGTTATCTACAACCGGACATTAACAAATTCCCATCTGCCCATAACCGCGGGCACGGCTTTCGAAAGATCAATCCCTGCAGGGGGGTCCCAACTTAGCCCATAACAAGCTCTCATGGTCAACGAAGGAATAGACCTCCACCCAAGACACACCGATCAGACTCGGTATCTCGGTACAACAAGACGATTCGACAGGTTAAAACAAGTCCAGCAACACAGCCCGAATGTGCCGACAAATCCCGATAGGAGCTGCACATATTTCTTTCTCAGGGCACACTCAGATTGTCCAAACTTCCGGTAGGCCAGCCTAGAGTTTCCCCTGGTAGCCACCGGCGGCTGACGTTTCCGACCAACACTCAGAGGAGCACTGGCCCGGGGGGTTAAAATAAGATGACCCTCGGGCTCCGGAAACCCAAGGGAAAAAGAGGCTTAGTGGCAAATGGTAAAACCAATGTTGGGCATTGCTGGAAAAGCTTTAATCAAGGCGAACTATCAAGGGGTTCCCATTATATCCCAACCGCGTAAGGGACGCAACAATCCGGGAACATAACACCGATATGACGGAAACTAGGGCGGCAAGAGTGGAACAAAACACTAGGCAAGAGGCCGAGCCTTCCACCCTTTACCAAGTATATAGATGCATTAAGATAACATGGCAATATAATGATATCCCAACAAGTAAATAAATGTTCCAACAAGGAACGGCTCCAATCTTCACCTGCAACTAACAACGCTATAAGAAGGGGGCTGAGTGAAGCGGTAACATAGCCAATCAACGGTTTGCTAGGACAAAGGTGGGTTAGAGGCTCAATCATGGCAATTGGGAGGCTGACAAGCAAGTGGTAGGCATCGTAGCATTGGCAGAGCAAAAGAGCGAGCAAACTAGCATAGCAAAGATAGTAGTGATTTCGAGGGTGTGATCATCTTGCCTGCACAGTTGTCAGAGTTGACTGGATCCTCAAAAGCAAACTCAACGGGCTCCTCGTTAGCGAACTCGTCTCCCGGCTCTACCCAACAACACAAACAAGCAACAAGGATACAATCAACCCCGTGCCAACTCAAGCAATAAGATGCAAAGATGGTATGCTATGGGGGATGCGATGCGGAAATGCATGAACCTGGCCTCAACTTGGAAAACCAAGTATGCCATTGGATAGAGGGGATGAAATCACCTGAAAACGATATAAAGAACGTAGGAATCGGAGCTACGGTTTGGAAATGGCAGGCGTTTTACGAAACGGACCGATCTGCGATTTACAGCAAGTAGGCTCCTAAATGCAACGAAATGAACATGCTACAGCCACCAAGCATGAAAACAAAATACATGGCAGGGATGTACAAAAGATGCTTAACAAATCACTAGCACTGAGCCATAGCCAAATTCATCCATTATGAGGTTCAAACAAGCATGGCAAAAATGAATAAGCAAAACAGATTTCAGACTTAGTGAAATTAACACTAGTCTGAAATTTCAGACCACGATGCTCTCTTCGGAGCAGCAAAACAACATGATGCACAACCTGAACATGACAAGTAAGGACATGGCATGGAGCTACTCAACAAGCTTAACAAAACACCCAAAGTGACCTAGGGCCAAAAGGGTTCACAAAATACTCTAACGAGCATACGAACATAGATGAAACACAATCAGTTTTCAGACTTAGTGAAAACTGAGACATGCTGAAATTATAACTCACGAAGGCATGTAAATGAGCTCGATGCACTCACTACGGTGCAAGTCATGACAAGGCAAGCATACATCCATTAAGAAGGCACAAAATGCTAACTTGGCATGGCAAGAACAATGGCATAGCATGCATGGATAACTAGCAATAGCATCAGCAAAATCGCAAACAAGTTGACGATCTGCCCAGATTTACCACGAAGCAAAAGTAGAGCTTGATTGACTCAAGCTAGAGCACTCCACATGTGCAAACAAAGACATGGATGGGTAGAGCACAACATGAATATCAAAATTCCCTTACTGATCATCCTCAAAAGAGGCACGGATCACTAGGAAACAAGCTGAACATATGGCATCATGAACTAAAACATCCCAGACTTAGTGAAAATCACTAAGAAAAATCACTAAGTCACTGAAAACAAAATTCTCAGGTACCCCTCTTTGCAAGCTTGCACAAGTCACCACACACATCCTAAAAATGCATGGTTGGCACCTCTGGAAACAAGACAAAATGCTTAACAATTCATCCAAAAGACTCACAGGCATATCATGCACACAATAATCATGGCAAAAATGACAAAAGTCTATGATGAACTAACGGATCTGCAATTTAACTCACGATGCCTCCTTATAACAACATTTTGGGCATCAAGATGAACTCAAATGCAAATGATGCAATGGAATGAAATAATGTACATGTCGAGGCGAACATTTTGATATATCATATGTCCAAAACGGAGACACGAAGGCAAAGTTATGGGACCCCGAACAGAGGCATGTGGAGTAAAAATTCTGAGGACTTAGACGAAACTTCAACCTCCGGATCTAGGGTTGACTTTGGCACGGAAGTCGAGGCAGGGCCGGATCTGGCCGGAGTTCGCCGGAGGGAGACGCGGGGCGGCACCGGAGAGGTCGGAGGAGGCCGGGCCGACCGGATCCGGTCGCCGGAGTGGCGGACGACGGTGGCGGCGCTCGGCGGTGGCCGCGGCGGGGTCGGGCGACGGTGGGCGCGCCGGTGGACGGCGGGGCCGCGGCGCGAGGCGTCGGCCGGCGACGATGGCGGGCGGCGGCGCCGATGGCCTCGGGTGGCCGGCCGCAAGGAGGGAGGTGGCGAACGGGCAGCGGGGCGCCCAGGCGGCGCGGGGCGGCGAACGGGCCGCGGGGGCCCTCCCTGGGCCTCCCGGGCCGCGCGGGCGAGGCGGCGGGGAAGTGGTCCCGCGGGACACGTGGCAGCGAGCGGTTGGCGCGGCGGCGAGCTGACAATGTCCGGCCGTCCGGATTTTGTCCGGCGGCTGCGGTGGATGGATCTAGGGTTAGGGGGAGGAGTGGAACCGCGAATTTTGGAAAGGGGGGGGGGTGTGTGTATAGGCATAGGAGGAGCTAGGAGAGTCCAAATGAGGTGCGGTTTTCGGCCATGCGATCGTGATCAAATGCTCTAGGACATGGAGCAGAGTTAGGTGGGTTTTGGGCCAAAATGGAGGGGTGTTGGGCTGCAACACACACGAGGCCTTTTCGGTCCCTCCGTTAACCGTTGGAGTATCAAACGAAGTCCAAATGGTACGAAACTTGACAGGCGGTCTACCGGTAGTAAACCATGGCCGCATGGCAAGTGTCGGTCCAATCCGGAAATGTTTAATCCCCACACACGAAAGAAAGCTAGAAATGGCCACCGGAGGAGAACGAAGCGCCGGAATGCAAAACGGGCAACGGGGAAAATGCTCGAATGCATGAGATGAACATGTATGCAAATGCAATGCACGTGATGACATATTATGAGATGCATGAACACGAAAACAACACACGGAGACAAAGACCCGAACCCGAGAAATAAATATAACTTAACGCCGAAAACGGCAAGAGTTGGAGTACAATTTGGGAAAGTAATATCTGGGGCGTTACACACATGCACCCTCTTCGAGATATCCTTAGGTGAAGGTGGCCCATCCTGAGCACGGATCGTACTCGGTGCCGGCTGGCTCGCACCGGCGCCCTTTTTAGTCGGTCGTTTCCGGACCTTCTTCTTGATCTGCTGTAATGGGACCGAGTTCTGCTCATAGACCGCCTTATTGAGCGTGTTGGGGCTGATAATACTTGGCACCTCCGCTATCTGAGGCTCGCCGAAGGCGAAAGCTAGAGGCGTCTCCTGAGAACTAAACGCCAGACGGCGCCTGTTGCAATTGGGTTTCTCCATCGTACTAGCTAGATCGCGGTCGTCTTGTTTGGGTTCTTGAGAAGGAGGCCCGCAAAACTCGTCGCTGTACCCATGTTCGGCAAAGTACTTATCAATGTTGGTAAATGTTCCATCGTCGTTGTCGTCGTCGTCCGGATCCTGTGCCATATGCATGTCCGGATCCTGTGCCATAGGGATGTCCAGCATGTCCGGTAGCGTTGCGGCGTTCTTGCCACGGCTTGGCACCGGCACGACTGGCGGTCTTGTCTTTGGGGTGGTGTCCCCCGCCCCCAAACGAATCTGGCTCTTCGGCCAAAGCAGGGGCCAGCTTACGCAGGCGCTGAGGGTCATCTCATCTTCTTCGTCGGCCCAAGCGGGTCGAATCGGAGGTAACAGCTTGTCGCAGCCTGGCAGCACCCGAACCACTTCAACCCTATACATTGTGGGTGGCATCGGATTACCGTGGAACACGGGGTTGCCCGGTTGAATGATTCTGCCCTTGGCGACATCGACCAACTCGCGCCCACGAAGTGCATGAGACTGCAAGGAATGTTGGCGGCGCCCTGCGAAAACATGTAGGGCGTCAGGGATGCCCAGTCAAAGGCAAGGAGATGAAGTCCTCGACCGAGAGGCTTAGTTACCGTGATGCCGTCGAGCTCAGCTAATGTCGAGGCACCGCCAACGGCAGGCGTGCAACTGACGGAGGGGCCGCTTGCTGGCGAGGTGCCGGCCGGCGTACACCCGGGTGCATTAAGCTCCAATGCCGGTGTCGGAGACACCAATACCGCCGCCACCGGAGACACCAATGGCGCTGCCGCTGTAGACACCAATACCACCGCCACCGGAGACAGCAATGGCGACGCCGGCGCGTTGTGCGAGTTGCTGGCCGTGAAGCTGGGAATCGGGGGCGGCCCCTGTTGGCCACCCGCAATCCACGTCGTTATCCCATGAATCAAGGTAGGCATAATGCCGGTGAGCGTCGATCCCAGTTGTTGTTGCACTTGCTCTTGGACCATCTCCGGAATCCGCGCCACTTGCGCCTTGAGTGCTTCAACCTCGCGCGACTGGCTTTCCGAGCTGGTCTTTTTCTCCTTTCGCCCACCAGCGGTATAGTATGACGAACATTTTGTGGACAAGCCTTTGCCGGCCACACGACCAGCTGACGTTGGCTTACTGAGCTTATCCTCGTTTTTCATTACGTTCAACGCCCTATTCAAAGCGGTGTTGAAAGGGGAGCTCTGAGACGACCCCGCGCTACTGCTTTCTTTGTCCTGCGGAAGGAACGTGAACCATTTAGAAATATTGGGGATTAATTAGAATGCAACCATATGGAGCTAATTATGCGGGGGTGTATTCCTTACCAGAACAAGCTCAAGCTCCTTGGTCTTCGGATCCGTGGTAAGCTCCTTTGTTACCAGGTCCTCCTTGTACCGGGCCTTGAGAAAGTTCCTGGTCTTCTTGTCACTGTATTTCTCGAAGCGGGGCGGTAGGCCTTGCTCGGCACGCTCCGCGTCCTCCTTGTCCCATACAGGCTCTGCCACTCTATAACCGTCAGGACCGAGTTGGTGGACCCCTATGTTCAACTGCCGCATTTCTTTCCCCCACTTACTTGATTCGGAGGTTGTAGGGCGCACCCCGCAGCGGTGCGCCATTAGAAATCTTTTTTTCTAGATAGCAATGGCGCACCCCGCAGCGGTGCGCCATTAGAAATCTTTTTTTAGATAGCAATGGCGCACCCCGCAGCGGTGCGCCATTAGAAATCTTTTTTTAGATAGCAATGGCGCACCCCGCAGCGGTGCGCCATTAGAATTTTTTTTATTACAGTTCGAGCACAGGTTATATTGCACCTAACCCAATCCACATCAGAACCCGCCCACTAGCCCGACTGGTCAGCACGCAGCACACACACCAGGAGGTCCTGGGTTCGATTCCCAGGCTTTGCAATATGTTTTTTTTTGCTTTTTAAATGCTGTTTGATATTTATTTGTGTTTAAATATGTTCAAACTTGTTTAAATCATAACAGTAATATTTTTTATAAAAACAGTAATAATTTTTTAAAAAATATATTCAAATTTGTTACTTGAAAATATCATCGGCGACGGCAGTGGATCGGGGGGCCGGGTGCTCGTCGGCGGCGGTGGAGGGGGATCGAGATCGAGTGTCCTCATGAATTCAAAAAGTGCCCGTGAAATTTAAAAATATTCATGATATCAAAAAGTGCCCATGATATACAATCGAGAAATGAAGACTACGATTTAAATACAATCGATCTTAGCTAGCTATCTGTTCACAATCTTCTTGCCCTTCTTTTTTGCAAATGGAGTTCTTCTGTGGAACGGACGTCCTTTAGGTAGGGTGGTCCTGCTTCTTCTTGTGGTGTGTGCTGCTACTTCATCGTTGTCGTCATGTTCGATATTCGGGTCACCGTACTTGTCGAAGTCTTGCTCATTGGATACTCCATCCATTCCGATGATCTTCCTTTTGCCTCTCCTCACGACAACACGACTGGGCTTTGACGGGTCGGTAATGAAGAAGCATTGGTCCACTTGGGAAGCCAGTACCCATGGCTCATTTTTTGCGGTGACGTTTGCGCCCGTGGTCTTGGATTTGGCTTCGGGTATAACCATGGTGGTGAAATACCGGTCTTCTTTTAGGATGCTCTTGGCCCATCTGACACGGAACATCGGGACCTTCTCTCCAGCGTAGCTCAGCTCCCAGATCTCCTCGATCCTTCCGTAGTATCTGTCCTTGTCGTTACCGGTGTAGGATTCCATCGTTACCCCGGAGTTCTGATAACCATCGCTCTTCATGTCCTTGTGCTCGGTGTAGAATGTGTAGCCGTTGATATCGTACGCCTCATAGGTCATCAGGTTGTGCTCGGCGCCCTGTGACAAGGCGAATATGAGTTGTTCTTCCATGGAAGAATCCTCATGTAAAGGGTACGACAGAAGCTTCTGCTTGAACCAACGCGTGAAACACGAGTTGTGCTCTGTGATTATATCTCCGTCCGTCCTCTATTGGCCTCGGTCATTGTACGTCTTCTCAATAAAGGTTTTGTGCTCTACCACCCAAGGATCGACCACGTCTATGTGTTGTAGCGCGACTAGGTTTGCTCTTTCAAAGTCGGCGAGTCGACCCTCGAAGTCGACATGCATTTCGCGGCGACCCCTACGGTGACCCCATCCAGCGAGCCTGCCGAGGTGCCTGTTGACGGGCAGACCAACGGGGTTCTCGATGACTAGATAATTCGTGCAGTAGGAGATGCACTCTTCGGTCAGAAAGCCCCTGGCTATACTTCCCTCTGGACATGACATGTTGCGAACGTATCCTTTGATGACACCATTCATCCTTTTGAACGGCATCATGCTGTGCAGGAACGTCGGCCCGACTTGGATGATATCCTCCACGATATGGACCAACAGATGCACCATAACGTCGAAGAATGCGGGCAGGAAGTACATCTCAAGATCGCATAGTATCACCAAGATCTCTTCCTGTAGCCTTCTGAGTTGCCTCACGCCAATCGACTTCCGAGAGATGACGTCAAAAAAGTTGCATAGGCCAAATAGCGTTTCACGGACGTGCGCGTCCATGATCCCACGGATTGCAACTAGAAGTATCTGCGTCATCAGCACGTGACAGTCGTGAGACTTCATCCCGCTGAACTTCTGCTTCGCTGGGTCTAGGTATCTGCTTATCTTCCCCGCGTAACCGTAAGGAAGTTTTACTCCTACGAGGCAGGTGAAAAACTGCTCGATCTCCTCCTGACTTAGAGTGAAGCATGCGGGAGGGTAGTCACTTCCGATCTTCTTGGCCTTTTTGCCTTTGTGATGAGTTTCTGTGTCCTGCTTCACCTCATCATCATCATCATCATTAGCGTGAAGCTCCTGCCTGATGCCCATTGATTTCAAGTCTGCCCTTGCTTTCGGCCCATCTTTGGTCCTCTCTGGCTTGTTGAGCAGGGTACCAAGCAGACTCTCGCACACGTTCTTCGTGATATGCATGGCATCAAGGCTGTGAGGCACACAGTCGATCTTCCAGTACGGCAAGTCCCAGAAAACAGACCTTATTTTCCATACCTTCAGCAGTGGCTCTGGCGCCTTTCGCTTCTTTCCCGGCTCTGGCGCCTTTCGCTTCTTTCCTGGCTCTGGCGCCTTTTGCTTCTTTCCCGGCAGTGGGCAATCTTTCCAATTTTTCAACAGCTCGTCTATTTCCTCACCGCTCCTCGTACGCGGGCGTTCTCGGGGTTCGGTTTCACCATCGAACAGATCCTTGCGTTTCCTCCACAGGTCATCGTCGCGAAGCCACCTTCGATGTCCCATGAACACGGTTTTCGAAGACCCAGGATCTCTATCTAGCTAGCGATACGTTGTGTCATCCATGCACCTTATGCATCCAGAAAATCTGTGGACTACCTGCCCCGCGAGATATCCGTAACCGAGATAGTCGTGCACCGTCGTGAGCAGTGCGGCTCTCATAGGGAAATATTCTTTCTCTGCGGCGTCCCACATATTGGCTGGCGTTTTCCACAGCCTGTCTAGCTCCTCTTTTAGCAGCCCCAGATACAGATTGATGTCGTTCCCTGGCTGTTTCGGCCCTTCAGTTAGCATACTCATGTGAATATACTTCCTCTTCATGCACAACCAGTGGGGAAGGTTGTACATCCACACAAACACAGGCCACGTGTTGTGTGTGCTTCTCTGGCTTCCAAACGGATTGACTCCATCGGTGCTCGCGCCCAGCAGGATGTTCCTTGGATCCTTCCCAAATTTTGGGTATTCGAAGTTCAACGCTTGCCACTAGCTCGCATCCTTAGGGTGACTCAGCATCTTGTCTTTTTTATTTATCTCCGGATCATTTCCGTCATCTTCCCGCTTCTTCTCCTCCCTATCCACGTGCCAACGCAGGAGCTTTGCTACCTTGGGGTCCGCGAAATACCGCTGCAGACGAGGAGTGATCGGAAAGTACCACACCGATTTTCGAGGAGCTTTCTTCCTCTTCTTGTATCGAGTGACGCCGCACACCAGACATATGGTAGACTCCGCGTGCTCGTCCCGATAAATGATGCAATTGTTCATGCACACATGGTATTTCATGTGCGGTAAATCCAGAGGACACACGATTTTCTTCGCCTCCTCGAAACTGGTCGGGCACTTGTTCCCCTTGGGAAGACGTTTGTGCCAGAATGACATGTTCTCGTCGAAGCATGCGTCGGTCATTTTGTGTTTTACCTTCATCTCCAGAGCCATGAGCGTTACTTTCAGGCGGGTATCCTCGGGCCTGCATCCTTCATACAATGGAGTAACCGTGTCTATCTCCAGTTGATCCAGCTTGGCTTTCTCTCGGGCGGCAGCTCTTGCGTTATCCGTCTGCTTGAGAAGCAGCTCTTGAATATGAGGGTCCTGCACCCAGCCTCCATCGTCGTCTGCTCCGGCATCTTCATCTTCATGATCATGCCCTTCGTCTTGATCTTCCTCATCATCATGTACGACATCTTCTACATGATGACTGTGTACAGCATCACCGTCGTGATCATGTCCTGGAGATTCTTCATATTCTCGCCCGCCCTCGCCGCGGTGGTACTTGTCTTGTTGCCCTTCCTCATTTCTTGCCCCGCCCCCATGGACGACTTCATAGTCATCTTCATCACCTTGCCACCGATAGCCATCCATGAAACCACGCAAGAGCAGGTGGTCCCGCACCTGCCCGGAATCTGGGTCCGCAATAAGGCTCTTCAGCTTGCATCTTCGACATGGACATCTTATATCCGTCTCGTTCTTTTGAAGCATCTCGGCCTTCGCGGAGCTCAAAAACCTATTCGCGATGCCTTCGGTCATCGTGCGGACCATGGTCGCCTGCGGGGTAGAGCAAAACGATATTTTAGAACCAACAAAAAGTTTGGCATGACCTTCCCTTGAAATAGGACCAAAAAGAATGCATAGTGCCAAAATTCTCGCCGAAACGGAAATGAATCAACATTCCGGCAAAATATTGGCAACTATCACATTTCAAATACCGGTACCTGCAAACACAAACATATATGCAACACCAAAAACACATGCAACACCACAAACATACATAGATCTAGCTAGGCCACAAAAAGTGCATGTGCACGTTGTTGGAGCGAGCTAGTGAGAAAAAAAGTAGATCTACATCATGAAGATAGCTTTCCCCTTACTTACCTATCAAAAAAGGTAATTTCACCACTTAATTTTCATGAATCTATGGTGGAAATGAGGTGAGGAGGAGGATGCAGCCGAAAGCTTGGAGAAGGAGGTGGAGGGAATGAAGTGTGGAAAGTGAGTGGGTAGGTGTGGGGCTGTCCAAAATATCTTGTTGGGGTCCCAGGTTACTAATGGCGCACCACCTGCACATGCGCCATTAGTAACCCGGTTACTAATGGCGCACCTATAGGTGGTGCGCCATTAGTAGTTTTGCATAAAAGTAAATATATATATATATATATATATACTAATGGCGCACTTTTAGAGGGTGCGCCATTAGTAGTTTAAACTAGTAATGGCGCACTGTGAGGCGGTGCGCCATTAGTAGTTTTGCAAAAAAAGAATATAAAAAATTCAGTACTGGCACATTCCATGTCTGGTGCGCCATTACTAGTTAGAACTAGTAAGGGCGCAATTCGGTTGCATGCGCCATTAGTATGTATGTAAAAATAAAAAAAATTATCACTAGTGGCGCACCTGTTTTCTGGTGCGCCATTAGTGTCTTCCACACTAATGGCGCATCACCAACTGGTGCGCCATTAGTATATAGTAGTGGCGCACTACTTCCCTGGTGCGCCATTAGTGTCAATCCTATCTATAGCCCTTTTCCTAGTAGTGCGTCACGCGGCTCTGTGACATTAAACCCCTGCTGTTGCCACCCTTTGATGGTCTCCACGAAGGTACCTTTTGGCCATGTGACATTGGCCATCTTGCTCACCATGGCACCTCCGCACTCCGCATGTTGACTGACCACCACCTTCGGCTTCATATTGAAGATCTTTAACCACAATCCGAAGTGGGGTGGGATGCGGAGGAAGGCCTCACACACTACAATGAATGCCGAGATGTTGAGGAAGGAGTTGGGGGCCAGATCATGGAAATCCAGCCCATAATAAAACATGAGTCCGCAGACGAATGGGTGGAGAGGGAATCCCAATCCGCGGACGAAGTGGGGGGTGGATACCACTCTCTCATGAGGCTCCGGGGTGGGGATGATCTACCCCTGTGCGGGAAGCCGGTGGGCGATCTCCTGGGCTAAGTACCCAGCCTCCCGGAGCTTGGTGATGTCCTTCTCCTTGATGAAGGAAACCATCCACTTGCCCTGCACTCCAGGCATGTTTGGAGTACTTTTCTGAGGTGGAAAGGATGGAAGCTTGGGCGCTAGATCTCAAGAATGGGTGGGCAGAGAGGAAGAAGGCGTGGGTGAAAAGGTGGAATCCTTATCCCTTTATAAAGGCTGTGAATATCAAGCGCCTCCCCACTCGCCTTAAAACTCGCCTATTCCCCAAGGGTCATGCAGACGGCGCGGTTGGATTACCCACGCCCGTATTGATGAGAATCCCGCAATAAGGGGACATGATCTCTGCTTCAACAAGACGTGCCAATAAAACCGCATCTTGAAACATGGAGCGGGAGGCTAAAAACGGTTCGAAATAATGACTGGGCAGTGATATGTTGCCACGCTACAAAAGTTGTCAGTAGATTGGACTCGTGAAGTATTATACTCTCTACGTGTGTGTGTGTGTGTGTGTGTGTGTGTGTGGTACTTGTTTTGCAGAGCCGGACACGTTTTCTGTGTTCGAAGACTGATTGGGAGTGTTCGGAGGAGGAACCCGCCTTGCAATGTCAAAGACAATCTGCGCGCCGGACACATCATCATTGAAGCCTGGTTCTGGGGCTACTGAGGGAGTCCTCAATTAAGGGGTCCTCGGGCATCTGGACTATGTAACATGGGCCAGACTATTGGGCTACGAAGATACAAGACAGAAGACTTCTTCCCATGTTTGGATGGGACTCTCCTTTGCGTGGATGGCAAGCTTGGTGTTCGGATATGTAGATTCCTTCCTTTGTAAACCGACTTTGTACAACCCTAGGCCCTTCCGGTGTCTATATAAACCGGAGGGTTCAGTCCGTAGAGGCAATCATAATCATACATGCGAGACATCTAGGGTTTATTCATTACGATCTCGTGGTAGATCAACTGTTGTAATCCTCATATTCATCAAGATCAATCAAGTAGGAAGTAGGGTATTACCTCCATCAAGAGGGACCGAACCTGGGTAAACATCGTGTCCCCCGTCTCCTATTACCATAGACCTTAGACGCACAGTTCGGGACTCCCTACCCTAGATCCGCCGGTTTTGACACCGATAGAGGCCTAGAAATTTTTTAGAAGTCTTTAATGAGCCTCCGATAAAAACTAGCATGGCCAAGGAAACTTCTTATACCTTTGATATCTTTAGGACACGACATTTTTTCAAGATCATCAACTTTAATTTTGTCAACCTCAATACCTCTTTCAGAGATTTCATGCCCCAAGACAATACCTTCATTGACCATAAAGTGGCACTTCTCCTAGTTCAAGACAACATTAGTTTCTTCACATCTCTGCAAAACTCGATCCAGGTCGCTTAAGCAATCAGAAAAAGAAGTTCCATAAATGGAGAAATCATCCATGAAAACCTTAAAAAATCACAAAAGTCAGAGAATATAAGAGTCATATGATGACCCACAAGTATATGGGATCAATTGTACCTCTTTACGATAAGTAAGAGTGTTGAACCCAACGAGGATATAATGCCCTCGATGCGGCTATAGCTCCTACATGTCGAGGCACGACTTAGAGACATAACCGCATTGAAAGCAATGTCGCAAGTTAGGCAATCTTCACAACATCCCATGTAATATAGATAATAAAAGGGGAGAAACATAGTTGGCTTACACTCGCCACGTCAATCAAAGTACATAAATAGCATTACAACATTCAAACACTCATGGCCCGACTACGGCGCCAAAATAAAAGATAACCCAACATGCGACACGGTCCCGATCGCCCCAACTGGGCACCACTACTGATCATCAGGGAAAGACACGTAGTATCGGCGTGAGTCCTCGTCGAACTCCCACTTGAGCTCAAGCGCGTCATCTGGAATGGAATCATCAGGCCCTGCATCTGTTTGGAAGTAATCTGTGAGCCACAGGGACTTAGAAATATCGCACCCTCGTGATCAAGACTATTTAAGCTTAAAGGTAAGGCCAGGTAAAGTATGTGGAGCTGCAGCAAGCGACTAGCATATATGGTGGCTATCCTGTTCGCAAAAGAGAGCGAGAAGATGAGGCAAAGGGCGAACGAGTGACTAAAGGACAACCTGCGCAAGCATTACTCCAACACCGTGTTCACTTCCCGGACTCCGCCGAGAAGAGACCATCACAGTTGATTCATTTTAATATAGTTAAGGTTCAAGTTATCTACAACCAGAAATTAACAAATTCCCATCTGCCCCCGCGGGCACGGCTTTCGAAAGTTCAAATCCCTATAGGGGAGTCCCAACTTAGCCCATGACAAGCTCTCACGGTCAACGAAGGAATAGACCTCCTCCCGAGTTGTTCCGATCAGACTCGGTATCCTGGTTCTTCAAGACACTTCGACAAGTTAAAACAAATCCAGCAACACCGCACGAATGTGCCGTCAAATCCCGATAGGAGCTGCACATATCTCGTTCTCAGGGAACAATCGGATAAGCAATCCGTACAACTAAAACCAGCCCTCGAGTTTCCCCGAGGTGGCGCTGCACAGGACTCTAGTTCGGACCAACACTCAGAGGAGCACTGGCCCAGGGGGTTTAAATAAGATGAACCTCGGGCTCCGGAAACCCAAGGGAAAAAGAGGCTAGGTGGCAAATGGTAAAACCAAGGTTGGGCATTGCTGGAAAAGCTTTAATCAAGGCAAACTATCAAGGGTTTCCCATTATAACCCAACCGCGTAAGGAACACAAAATCTGGGAACATAACACCGATATGACGAAAACTAGGGCGGCAAGAGTGGAACAAAACACCAGGCGAGAGGCCGAGCCTTCCACCCTTTACCAAGTATATAGATGCATTAAGATAACAAGATAATATAATGATATCCCAAGAAGTAAATAATGTTCCAACAAGGAACGGTCTCCAATCTTCACCTGCAACTAGCAACGCTATAAGAGGGGCTGAGCAAAGCAGTAACATAGCCAATCAACGGTTTGCTAGGACATGGTGGGTTAGAGGTTTTACATGGCAATTTGGGAGGCATGATAAGCAAGTGGTAGGCATCATAGCATAGGCATAGCAAAAGAGCGAGCATCTAGCCAAGCAAAGATAGTAGTGATTTCGAGGGTATGATCATCTTGCCTGCAAAGTTGTCAGAGTTGACTGGATCCTCGAAAGCAAACTCAACGGGCTCCTCGTTAGCAAGCTCGTCTCCTGGCTCTACCCAAACAAGACAAACAAGCAACAAGGACACAATCAACCACGTGCAAAGCTCAAACAACATGATGCAAAGATGGTATGCTATGCGGGATGCGATATGTAATGCATATGCAAGATTTGACAAGGAATGAATGAACCTGGCCTCAACTTGGGAATCCAAGTGTGACACTGGAAAGGTGAGATGAAATTGCTTGAAAACGATATAAAGATCACCGGAATCGGAGTTACGGTTTGGAAATGGCAAGCAATTCAAATATGACCACGTTCTGCGATTTACAACAAGTAGCCATCTAAATGAAACAAGATGAACATGCTTCAGCACCCAAACATGGCAACAAAATACATGGCAGGGATCCATTCATGATGCTTAACAAAAGATGAACACTGAGCTACGGCCAATTCACCCATTAACAGGTTCAAACAAGCATGGCAAAAATGCATTTGGCAAACAGATTTCAAACTTAGTGAAATTAACACTTGTCTGGAATTTCAGATCAGGTAGCACACTTTGGAGCATGAAAACTATATGCTACAGGAACTGAACATGGGAGTAAAGCATGGCATGGAGCTAATCAAAGAGCTTAACAAAAGTCCCTTAGTGACCTTGAGCCAAAAGGGATCAGAAAATACATTTGCAAGCATGTGAACATGGCAAAAACATAAACAGATCACAGACTTAGTGAAAAACTGGAGCATGTAAATCAGATATCAAGTAAGCATGTTAACGAGCTCGATGCACTCACTACAGAGCAAGTCATGACAATCTAAGCATACACCCATCAAGAATACACATTATACAAGCTAGACATGGCAAGAACAATAACATAGCATGCACGGAACAACTACAACATCCTCGGCAAAATCGCTAAGTAGACAATCTGCCCAGATTCACGAAATAGCAAAAGTAGAGCTCGATTGACTCAAGCTAGGATGCTCCATAATTGCAAACAAAGACATGGATGGATAGAGCACTATAATATTAACAAAACAACCTTACTGATCATCCTCAAAAGAGGCACGGATCACTACCAAACAACATGAACATATGGCATATTGAGATGAACAGATCAAGGACTTAGTGGAATTGCTAAGTCCCTGAAATCAGCCTTAACGAATGCACCACTTTGCAAGCTTGTGCTAGTCACCATACACATCACAAAAATACATGGGTTGCACCTCTGGAAAGATGGCAAAACATATAACAAAACATATGTAGAGCTCAGGGGCATATCATGCACACAATAATCATGGCAAAAATGACAAATCTCTAATTGGAGTAGCAGATCTGACAATTATCTCAAATAGCACTCTTCCAACAGCATTTCGGGCATCAAGATGAACTTAAATAAAAATTATGCAATGAGATGAAATGATGTGCTCTCTGAGACGAGCATTTTGATATGGTATACGCGCAAATCGGATCTACGGATGCAAAGTTACGACATGATGAACATGGGCAAAATAATTAGGGTTTCGGGCAAAAAGTCAACCTCTGAATTCCAGATCCAGATCCAGCACGTGGACCGAGGAGATCACCGGAGTTACCGTAGCAGCTCGACGTGATTGAAGGATCCGGCCGGAGTAGCTCGTCGGGGTTCGTCGGAGGAGGGTCCCGGCGTCGCGGGGAGGTCGCCCGAGCACAGATCGGGCGCGGGGCGGCGCATCGCGGCGAGGTCGGCGGCGGCGGCCGGCGGGCGAGGCAAACGGCGAGGCGCGAGCTGGCGGCGCGGTAGCGGCAGCGCTCGGAGGCGGCCGGCGCGCGGGATGGGCGGCGCGGTGGTTCCCAGGCGGCGGGGCGCGCGATGGGCCTCGGGGGCCCGGTTCGGGCCTCCCGGGCCGGCGGCGGGGAGAGGTCCCAGCGGGACACGTGGCAGCTCCCGGTTGGGCGGCGGTGGCGGCGGACGTTGTCCGGCGCCGGCGTACACGTCCGGCGCGCGGAGAGGAGCGGGGCTTGGGTTTGGGACGAAGGAGATCCGGATTTTCGGGGAGAGACCTATTTATAGACATAGGGGGAGCTAGGAGAGTCCAAATGAGGTGCGTTTTTCGGCCACGCGATCGTGATCGAACGCTCTAGATGATGGAGAGGGTTTTGGGCCAAATTGGAGGGCTGTTGGACTGCAACACACACGAGGCCTTTTCGGTCCCTCGGTTAACCGTTGGAGCATCAAACGAAGTCCAAATGGTACGAAACTTGACAGGCGGTCTACCGGTAGTAAACCAAGGCCGCTTAGCAAGTCTCGGTCCAATCCAGAAATGTTTAATCCCCACACACGAAAGAAAGGTAGAAATGACCACCGGAGGAGAACGGAGCGCCGGAATGCAAAATGGACAATGGGGAAAATGCTCGGATGCATGAGATGAACACGTATGCAAATGCAATGCACATGATGACATGATATGAGATGCATGACAACGACAACAACACACGGAGACAAAAACCCGAACCCAAGAAAATAAAATAACTTAACGCCGGAAATGGCAAGAGTTGGATTACATATTGGGAAAATCATATCCGGGGTGTTACAATACTCCACCACTACGAAAGGATCTCGTCCCGAGATCTAGGACTGCAAGAACGCCGGGTACTCAAAACGGAGGTGATCCTCGCGTTCCCAGGTGGCTTCACGGTCGGAATGGTGTGACCACTTGACTTTGAGGAATTTGATTGACTGGTTGCGAGCCTTGCGTTCGGTCTCTTCAAGAATAGCAACGGGGTGCTCGCGATAAGAGAGATCTTCTTGGAGCTCAATGTCCTCGAAGTTGACGGTGCGGTCAGGAGTCTTGAAGCACTTTCGGAGCTGAGAGACATGGAACACGTCATGAACATTTGCAAAGTTTGAAGGAAGCTCGAGTTGATAGGCGAGATCAACTTTGTTGCTGACGATCTTGAAAGGTCCCATGTATCTAGGGGCAAGCTTCCCTTTGATACCGAAGCTGCGAGTACCTTTCATAGGAGAGACGCGAAGGTAAATATGATCTCCGATCTCGAAAGCCAAATCACGGTGTTTGCTATCATAGTAACTCTTCTGGCGGCATTGGGCTACTTTGAGGTTATCTCGAATGACTTTGCACATTTCCTCTGCCTCTGTGATTAAGTCATTACCCAAAAGCTGACGTTCACCAGTTTCAGACCAGTTGAGAGGGGTACGGCACTTCCTGCCATACAGAATTTCAAATGGGGCCTTGCCCGAACTTGCTTGCAAACTGTTGTTGTAGGAGAATTCAACATAAGGAAGACAATCCTCCCACTTCATGCCGAAGGAGATCACACAAACCCTGAGCATATCTTCAAGAATCTGGTTGACATGCTCGACTTGACCGCTAACTTGAGGATGGAAAGTTGTGCTGAAGCGGATGTTGGTGCCCATGGCCTTCTGAAAAGAATCGCAAAACTTAGAGGTAAAGATGTTGCCACGGTCTGAAGAGATCACTTGAGGAATGCCGTGTAGAGAGACAATTCGAGAGGTATAGAGTTCCGCCAATTGAGCTGCAGTGATTGACTCTTTGATAGGTAGAATGTGAGCCACTCTAGTGAGTTTGTCGATGACAATGAATATAGCATCATTGCCACGTTTGGACTTTGGAAACCCAGTCACGAAGTCCATCTCAATGTGGTCAAACTTCCATTCTGGAATGGCAAGAGGTTGGAGGAGACCAGCTGGCCTTTGGTGTTCTGCCTTCACTCTTCTGCAGACATCACACTCATTCACAAAGTGAGCAATCTCGTGCTTCATTCGAGTCCACCAATAAGCCTGCTTGAGGTCCTGATACATCTTCGTGCTCCAAGGGTGGATGGAGAGGCACGACTTAGAGACATAACCGCATTGAAAGCACTGTCGCAAGTTAGGCATTCTTCACAACATCCCATGTAATATAGATAATAAAAGGGGAGAAACATAGTTGGCTTACACTCGCCACGTCAATCAAAATACATAAATAGCATTACAACATTCAAACACTCATGGCCCGACTACAGCACCAAAATAAAAGATAACCCAACATGCGACACGGTCCCGATCGCCCCAACTGGGCACCACTACTGATCATCGGGGAAAGACACGTAGTATCAGCATGAGTCCTCGTCGAACTCCCACTTGAGCTCAAGTGCATCATCTGGAACGGAATCATCAGGCCCTGCATCTGTTTGGAAGTAATCTGTGAGCCACAGGGACTCAGCAATCTCGCACCCTCGCGATCAAGACTATTTAAGCTTAAAGGTAAGGCCAGGTAAAGTATGTGGAGCTGCAGCAAGCGACTAGCATATATGGTGGCTATCCTGTTCGCAAAAGAGAGCGAGAAGAGGAGGCAAAGCGCGAACGAGTGACTAAAGAACAACCTGCACAAGCATTACTCCAACACTGTGTTCACTTCCCGGACTCCGCTGAGAAGAGACCATCAAGGCAACTCACACAGTTGATTCATTTTAATTAAGTTAAGGTTCAAGTTATCTACAACCGGACATTAACAAATTCCCATCTGCCCATAACCGCGGGCATGGCTTTCGAAAGTTCAAATCCCTGCAGGGAGTCCCAACTTAGCCCATGACAAGCTCTCATGGTCAACGAAGGAATAGACCTTCTCACGAGACGTTCCGATCAGACTCGGTATCCCGGTTCTTCAAGACACTTCGACAAGTTAAAACAAATCCAGCAACACCGCCCGAATGTGCCGACAAATCCTGATAGGAGCTACACATATCTCGTTCTCAAGGCACAATCGGATAAGCAATCTGTACAACTAAAACCAGCCCTTGAGTTTCCCCGAGGTGGCGCTGCAAGGGGCTCTAGGGTGGACCAACACTCAGAGGAGCACTGGCCCGGGGGGGTTTAAATAAGATGACCCTCGGGCTCCGAAAATCCAAGGGAAAAAGAGGCTAGGTGGCAAATGGTAAAACCAAGGTTGGGCATTGCTGGAAAAGCTTTAGTCAAGGCAAACTATCAAGGGGTTCCCATTATAACGAAACCGCGTAAGGAACGCAAAATCCGGGAACATAACACCGATATGACGGAAACTAGGGCGGCAAGAGTGGAACAAAACACCAGGCGAGAGGCCGAGCCTTCCACCCTTTACTAAGTATATAGATGCATTAAGATAACAAGATAATATAATGATATCCCAACAAGTAAATAATGTTCCAACAAGGAACAGTCTCCAATCTTCACCTACAACTAGCAACGCTATAAGAGGGGCTGAGCAAAGCGGTAACATAGCCAATGAACGGTTTGCTAGGACATGGTGGGTTAGAGGTTTGACATGGCAATTTGGAAGGCATGATAAGCAAGTGGTAGGCATCGTAGCATAGGCATAGCAAAAGAGCGAGCATCTAGCCAAGCAAAGATAGTAGTGATTTCGAGGGTATGATCATCTTGCCTGCAAAGATGTCAGAGTTGACTGGATCCTCAAAAGCAAACTCAACGGGCTCCTCGTTAGCGAACTCGTCTCCCGGCTCTACCCAAACAAGACAAACAAGAAACAAGGACACAATCAACCTCGTGCAAAGCTCAAACAATATGATGCAAAGATGGTATGCTATGCGGGATGCAATATGTGATGCATATGCAAGATTTGACAAGGAATGAATGAACCTGGCCTCAACTTGGGAATCCAAGTGTGCCACTGGAAAGGTGAGATGAAATCGCTTGAAAACGATATAAAGATCACCAGAATCGGAGTTATGGTTTGGAAATGGCAAGCAATTCAAATATGACCACGTTCTGCGATTTACAGCAAGTAGCTATCTAAATGCAACAAGATGAATATGCTACAGCACCCAAACATGAGAAAAAAATACATGGCAGGGATCCATTCATGATGCTTAACAAAAGATGAACACTGAGCTACGGCCAATTCACCCATTAACAGGTTCAAACAAGCATGGCAAAAATGCATTTGGCAAACCGATTTCAGACTTAGTGAAATTAACACTTGTCTGGAATTTCAGATCAGGTAGCACACTTTGGAGCATGAAAACTATATGCTACAGGAACTGAACATGGCAAAGTAAATCTTGTCATGGAGCTACTCAAAGAGCTTAACAAAAGTCCCTTAGTGACCTTGAGCCAAAAGGGATCAGAAAATACATTTGCAAGCATGTGAATATGGCAAAAACATAAACAGATCACAAACTTAGTGAAAAACCGGAGCATGTAAATCAGATATCAAGTAGGCATGTTAACGAGCTCGATGCACTCACTACAGAGCAAGTCATGACAATCTAAGCATACACCCATCAAGAATACACATTATACAAGCTAGACATGGCAAGAACAATAACATAGCATGGACGGAACAACTACAACATCCTCGGCAAAATCGCTAAGTAGACAATCTGCCCAGATTCACGAAATAGCAAAAGTAGAGCTCGATTGACTCAAGCTAGGGTGCTCCATAATTGCAAACAATGACATGGATGGATAGAGCACTACAAGATTAACAAAACATCCTTACTGATCATCCTCAAAAGAGGCACGGATCACTAGGAAACAACATGAACATATGGCATATTAAGATAAACAGATCAAGGACTTAGTGGAATTGCTAGGTCCCTGAAATCAGCCTTAATGAATGCACCACTTTGCAAGCTTGTGCTAGTCACCACGCACATCACAAAAATACATGGGTTGCACCTCTTGAAAGATGGCAAAGCATATGACAAAACATATGTAGAGCTCAGGGGCATATCATGCACACAATAATCATGGCAAAAATGACAAATATCTAATTGGAGCAGCAGATCTGACAATTATCTCAAATAGCACTCTTCCAACAGCATTTCGGGCATCAAGATGAACTTAAATGAAAATGATGCAATGAGAAGAAATGATGTGCTCTCTGAGACGAACATTTTGATATGCTATACGTGCAAATCGGATCTATGGATGCAAAGTTACGAAATGATGAACATGGGCAAAATAATTAGGGTTTCGGGCAAAAAGTCAACCTCCGAATTCCAGATCCAGATCCAGCACGCGGGCCGAGGAGATCACCAGAGTTACTGTAGCAGCTCGACGTGATTGAAGGATCCGGCCAGAGTAGCTCGTCGGGGTTCGCCGGAGGAGGGTCCAGGCGTCGCGGGGAGGTCGCCCGAGCACAGATCGGGCGCGGGGCGGCGCACCGCGGCGAGGTCGGCGGTGGCGGCCGGCGGGCGAGGCAAACGGCGAGGCATGAGCTGGCGGCGTTGTGGCGGCGCGCTTGGCGGGGCGGCGGCGCTCGGAGGCGGCCCGCGCGTGGGATGGGCGGCGCGGTGGTTCCCAGGCGGCGGGGCGCGCGATGGGCCTCGGGGGCCCGGTTCGGGCCTCCCAGCCGGCGATGGGGAGAGGTCCGGGCGGGACACGTGGCAGCTCCTGGTTGGGCGGCGGTGGCAACGGACGTTGTCCGGCGCCGGCGGACACGTCCGGCGCCAGCGGACACGTTCGGCACGTGGAGAGGAGCGGGGCTAGGGTTTGGGGACGAAGGATATCCGGATTTTCGGGGAGAGACCTATTTATAGACATAGGGGGAGCTAGGAGAGTCCAAATGAGGTGCGGTTTTCGGCCACGCGATCGTGATCGAACGCTCTAGATGATGGAGATGGTTTTGGGCCAAATTGGAGGGGTGTTGGGCTTCAACACACACGAGGCCTTTTCGATCCCTCGGTTAACCGTTGGAGCATCAAACGAAGTCCAAATGGTATGAAACTTGACAGGCGGTCTACCGGTAGTAAACCAAGGCCGCTTGGCAAGTCTCGGTCCAATCCGGAAATGTTTAATCCCCACACACGAAAGAAAGGTAGAAATGACCACCGGAGGAGAACGGAGCGCCGGAATGCAAAACGGACAACGGGGAAAATGCTCGGATGCATGAGATGAACACGTATGCAAATGCAATGCACATGATGACATGATATGAGATGCATGACAACGACAACAACACATGGAGAAAAAAACCCGAACCCGAGAAAATAAAATAACTTAACGCCGGAAACGGCAAGAGTTGGATTACATATTGGGAAAATCATATCCGGGGTGTTACAGAGGAGTAGAAGGAAATGATAAGTGGTTTTCAGCAAGGTAATGTCTGCAAGTGCTGAAATTGTAAGTAACAGAGTAGTTTGATAGAAAGATAATTCGTAACGAGCAAGTAACGATAATAGTAACAAAAGTGCAGAAAGGTAGCCCAATCCTTTTGAGGCAAAGGGCGGGCCAAAACGGTCTCTCATAATAGGGAAAGCATTCTTGAGGGTACACGGGAATTTCATCTAGTCATTTTCATCATGTTGATTCGATTCATGTTCGCTACTTTGATAATTTAATATGTGGGTGGACTAGTGCTTAGGTGATGTTCTTACTTGAACAAACCTCCTACTTATGATTAACCCCCTCACAACCATCCGCAACTACGAGAAAAGTATTAAGAATAAATTCTAACCATAGCATTAAACTTTTGGATCCAATCGGTCCCTTACGGAATAGCGCATAAACTAGGGTTTAAGCTTCTGTCACTCTCGCAACCCATCATCTAATAACTACTCCACAATGCATTCCCTTAGGCCCAAAGATGGTGAAGTATCATGTAGTTGACATTTACATGAAACCACTAAGGGAATAACAACATACATACTATCAAAATATCAAACACATATCAAGTTCACATGATTACTTGCAACATGATTTATCCCGTGACCTCAAGAACAAAAGTAACTACTCACAAATGATAATCATGCTCAAGATCAGAGGGGTATTAAATGCCATATTGGATCTGAAAATATAATCTTCCACCAAATAAACCATATAGTAATCAACTACAAGATGTAATCAACACTACTAGTCACCCACAAGCACCAATCTATAGTTCCGGTACAAAGATTGAACACAAGAGATGAACTAGGGTTTGAGAGGAGATGGTGTTGTTGAAGATGTTGATGGAGATTCCCCTCCCCGAGATGGGAGAGTTGTTGGTGATGATGATTATGATGATTTCCCCCTCCGGGAGGGAAGTTCCCCCGGCAGAATCGCTCTATCGGAGGGCAAAAGTGCTCATGCCCAAGTTCCGCCTCGAGACAGCGGCGCTCCGTCCCGAAAGTCTTTTCCTTATTTTTCTAGGTCAAAATGACTTATATACCAGAAGATGGCACCGGAGGTGGGTCGACGGGAGCACCACCCACCAGGGCGCGCATTGGCTCCCTGGCGTGCCCAGGTGGGTTGTACCCACCTGGTGGGCCCCCACTGGTACTTATTGGCTGCAATATTCCACATATATTCCAGAAAAAATTTCCGTAAAGTATCAGCTTATTTGGAGTTGTGCATAACAGGTAGCCTGACGTAGCTTTTCCAAGTCCAGATTTCCAGCTGCCGGAATTCTCCCTCTTTGTGTGTACCTTACATATTATGAGAGAAAAGGCATTAGAATTACTCCAAAATGCATCATTATGCATGAAAACATCATAATAACAGTAGGAAAACATGATGCAAAATGGATGTATCATCATACATCTTTGAAAGATAGCAAGTGCATTACATAAACCAAAAGGCGTACATCAATAAGAAAAGGTACCAAAAGGGAAAGTAAAAGTAGTTTTTTCTTGATCCTCTTGTGACACAGGTATTTGGGAAAAAATAGAATAACAATCTAAAAAGCAAAAGTGTGTATGTTTTGATAGTCTTTCTAGCATTTGATCAATAAAAGGTAGAGAGTAATGATCTTTCCTAGTAGCTTTGTTTAACTTTCTAAAATCATTAACCATTGTATAACTTGTAACAATTCTTTGCGGAATCAATTCATTTTTATCATTAGGAACGACGGTAATACCTCCTTTATAAGGGACACATTGAATAGGACTTACCCATCTACTATCAGCAATAGGATAAATTATACATGCTTCCAGAAGCTTTATTATTTCATTTCTTACCACTTATTTCATCTTAGGATTCAACCGTCACTGATGATCAAGAACACGTTTAGCATCAGGTTCCATATTAATTTTGTGCTAAAATAGAGTGGGACTAATGCCCTTAAGATCATCTAGAGTAAATCCAATAGCTGCATGGTGCTTCTTCAGAGTTTTCAACAATTTCTTTTCCTCATGCTCTGAAAGGTTAGCACTAATAATAACACGATATATCTTTTTCTCATCGAGATAAGCATATTTCAAAGTATCAGGTAACTGTTTAAGGTTGAACACAGGATCAATCTTTGGTGGTAAAGGATCTCCAAGAGTCTCAACATGTAAATTGTGTTTCAAAACTAGCATTTGTTTAAAGAAAACCTCATCTAATTCCTTTCTTTCATTCATGAACATATCATTTCCATGGTCTAGCAAATATTGTTCTAAAGGATCAGTAGGAGGCACGCCAATAGAAGCAAGACCAACAATTTCATCTTCACTAGGAAATTCTTTATCATGGGGTTGTCTACGAAATTTGGAGAAATTAAACTCATGAGACACATCCCCAAAACTCACACTAACGGTTTCTTTCTCACAATCTATTTTAGCATTAATAGTGTTCAAGAAAGGTCTACCAAATATAATGGGACAAAAATCATCTTGTGGGGAACCAAGAACTAGAAAATTCATGGGGTATTTTATTTTCCCACACAAGACTTCAACATCTCTGACAATCCCAATTGGTGATATAGTATCTCTATTGGCAAGCTTAATAGTGACATCAATATCTTCAATTTCAGCAGGTGCAATATCATCCATAATTTCTTGATATAAAGTTATGGGAATTGCACTCACACTAGCACCCAAATCCCATAAGGCATGATAACAATGATCTCCTATATATAAACAACAGGCATGCGAAAACCAGGTCTATATTTATCTTTATTATCGGGTCTAGCAATTCTAGCAGCTTCATCACAAAAGTAAATAGCATGCCCATCAATATTATCGACCAAGATATCTTTAACCATAGCAATACTAGGTTCAACTTTAATTTGTTCAGGGGGTGTAGGTGTTCTAGTATAACTCTTACGAACCACAGCTAAAGCTTTAGCATGTTCCTTTATCCTAACAGGGAAAGGTGGTTTCTCAATATAAGCAATAGGAATAACAGGATCAACATTATAAGTAATAGTTTCCTCTTTAGCTTTAATAGGTTCTACTATTTTTACTTCAATGGGAAGATGATATTTAAAACCACTTCTCCTTAGGGAGATCAACATGAGTAGCAAATGATTCAGAGAAAGAAGCTACAATCTAAGAGTCCAGTCCATATTTAGTGCTAATTCATGAAAAGCCACTACAAAAAAATACACTTTCGTGAAGATACGTGTCTGTCACAATAGGTCACGTTTTCTGTCATGCATGTACATCCATGACGATTTTATGACAGAATCAAGATAGTCATACATGTGTTGTCGTAGAAGTGTTCCATGACATTACCAAAATTATCATCACGGAAGTGTTCATTTCCATGACGATAAATGGCGCGTCATGGAAGTTCTTTCATCAAGGGTGACCGACACGTGGCATCCATCATAACGGGACGCTGATAAGCTATCGGGTCCGGTTTTGGATCCAATAAACCGTTAACAGCACAGACCAATGGGGATTTTCCATGTGTAAAATTCTCATTGGCCGGAGGAAACACGTGTTGGCTCACCACTAGGACAGATGTCATCCACTCACTGGACAGGAGGCGCCTATGATACGTTGACACGTGGCATGGCCAAACAGAGGCACATTCCGGTGAAAAGGCCGGCCCGTTTGACTTGGTCAAAGAGGTAGCGGGCCGGCCCACGGAAAGCCTGTTAATGGCCTGTTAGCATATAGCCCATATCCAGCCCGCTAGGTCACGACCCGTTACGACTTACCCGAATTAGGCCCAGTAGCGTCATCTGGGCCGTCCAGTATGATTCCATCCCGTTGTAACTTCCGGCCCATGTCTGGCCCATGACGTATTTCTGCCCGTATGAGGCCCTTTGTAAATCTTGGCCCATTAATGGCCTGTGGTGAAACTGGCCCATAATGAACAGTCTATCGCTTTATACCCATTAACAACCCATTTGTCCGTCGGCCGTTTCCAACCCGTGTTAACTTTCAGCCTTCTAAGGGCCCAATTATTCTTGGGCTCATTTATAAAATTCATTTACTTACGGTCCATTACTGGCCTGTTTAACTTGTGGGCCAAATTCAGCCAGTGGTTACAGTCGGCCTACTTGTGGCACGTTAACACGTTCGGCTATTTCCGTAGCGTCATCAGTTACGGCCTATTAACGTCGTGTTATGGCCAGGCCATAAAACAGACGATTTCCACTCTAGCCCGTTTACGGCCCATTTTGTGGTCCGTCATTGGTCCACAAATAGTACGGCCCATGTTTGGCGAAACGATTATACGGCCTGTAGAAGGCCCATAGATGAGACGGCCCGTAGAAGGCCCATGGATCCTATGGCCCGTAGAAAGCCCATGGATCCTATGACCTGTAGAAGGCCCATGGATCCTACGGCCCGTGGAAGGCCCACGGATCATACAGCCCGTGGAGGGCCATGGTCACTACGTAGGTAGCAGGAACATGGTCACAACAGTCCATGTGTTGCCATGGTTATTGTGGCCTAGTTTATTATGGCCACTAGAAAAACACGAAAAAATAACTATAGTGACTACAAGCAAACAAGTAAACAAGACAATAAGGAAATAAATAAGCAAGGAACTAACACTAGGATATTACGGCTATTACACATATTACATCCACTGGGAATCAAAGTTCGCCACCAGTGCAAATATAGGGAACAAAGCAGCATATTACATACACTGGCCGTCTAAATTGGCCACCAGTACAAATAAAAGAGGCAGCAAAACAATTCCATAACTGAAACAACTTCAGAAGAGCTCAAGAAAAGTTATCTTTCATAATTCCCATATATGATATAGAAACTAAACAGGTGGCATTACAGAACACGTCTAAACTAAGCAGATGACATATATGATGTCAAAAGTAGGCACTACAAGGCAACATATGCATGATATGACTAACACCACCATGCCAAGGTAGAGCAAACACCTTGGCGGTAAAATAGGAGTGGTCAGCTGCATCTGAATCCGCCTCAGAACAGATATCGTCCTCTGGATTACAATCTGGAGAGGGGGAGGGTTTTCCATTGAACCCACCATGGAGCGATGTCTGCATGACATTGTATTGCCGCGCAAAACTCTTCTCTTTTTCTCTACATGTTCAGCATGACTATGTACAATATCTGACATGCATACGCAAAAAATATGGTGAGATTATGTAATGAGAGCATGCAGAAATCTAGAGTGATGGTAACAACCAGTGGATGGATCCAAAAATAATGATAGCAGCCTGATGATTGATTTAATTTAATAAAAAGACAGATGATGATTGTTTTACTATTTGTTTCCCACCCAAGATGAACAACATAGGCATACCCTAGGTGAACCAGATATTAGACAGAGATACTATTCATTGATGCCTCCATATGTGCCCCACAACTAATTTAGAACTCAAGTTTGAACATTAATTTGGACCTGACTTGGAGACTAAGAGGTGAATAGGATGATAAAGTAGCAGGTAATTTTAAGCAATGCATAACCTAAGCAGAAACAAAAGAGTGCGACCTCTCTTGTGCACCCGTGTACTCCTCAGGTTCATCTACTGAGTCGATGATGGTGATGCCGTTGCGGTGGGTGCCGGCGGCAGGAAAGGAGACCTGAGGCGGCGAAAGACGGTCAGGAGTCGTGATGTGTGGTTTGGTGGATGCTTCTGTCGATGGAGCAGCTCAGGTGAGGTGGACAACGTCAGGGCAGGAGAAGGACAAAACCACACAAAGTTTCCTTCGACACCTACTTGTAACTAAAATAATTCTGTAAGGGCTCATTTGGCTTGCATGATTCTAAAAACGCAGGGATAGGAAACACCGGAATAGGATAGGAATGCACATGGTAAATAGAGCATTTGTAAACACAGGATTTCTGTCAACTTGGGTGTTTGGTCCACAGGAATTGGAAGAGCAGAGGAATGCAAAGAAACATGGCCAAAATAAAGTGAAACCATATGAAAGCGTGTACAGTTAGAATGTTATTCTACCACTAATGCAATTGGTCTTGTTTTCATGCATAGGATCTTGAAAAGTAGGTCCAGGTGGATGTTTTTCTCCGTTCCTTTCAACAAAATGCATGAATAATTGAATAGTACAGTGCCATAGGAAAATTTCCTATTGTTGTGTTTTTTCGTTGAACCAAAATAGCCCTAATGGATCGACATGAATGTAGGGTAATAAGTGATGCAACAAGTGTACAGCCTCTTTGCCCTAGCCGTGTCAACCTCAGCATCATTGGGCTGGTCGCTAAAGAAGTTGAGGCAGAGGTGGTTGTCGGAGGTGTTGACGAAGATCTGAGGAATCTGTAGACAGTGTCCAGGGCACTGCTCTATTGTGATGGATCGTTCTATCATTGGAGCAGCTCCGGTGAGCCGTAAGACGTCAAGGTTGAAGCAGCACAAGATGGACATCATTTATCTCAATTGGGATTCTAATAGCATCTCCAATATATGATGTAAAATACATTACCAAAAAATGATAGATGTAAAATTTACATCACCAGAAACCACCTGACCACAACAGATAAGGTAAAAACTGTTGACTCTGAACTTAACTGTCGAAACTAAAATTTTCTGTGGAATCTGAATGTTACTGTCGAAACTGAATGCAATGGTAGCAGAGAGGCACTTCACATGTAGTTTAGGGAGGGCGTGCAGTTCATCTTCAACCTACACCCCCCCCCCCCCCCCGTGAGCCGCCAGCCACCACCGGCCGAACCACCGGCCCCCGTGCCGCCTCGTCGGCCTGAAACAACTCCCCACCGTTTGTCCGCCGCCTCCTCGTCGCCCCGAAACAACTCCCCACGCTGGTCCGTTGCTGCCCCGGCCAGCCCTCTAGCCCCCCACTACGCCGAGCTTTTTCTCCGGCGATCCCCACGCCACCACCCCACCATCGCGCCCCCCACCGCCAGCGACCACCGCCCCCACCCTGAACCCTAATTTAGATAGTGGGTACCTCTCCGGTGATCCCCCTCCCTGCTGTGCTGGTTCTTCCTTAACTCCGGTGAGCCCCCCCCCCCCCCCCACCCCCTGAAAATCGACTGACCCAAAAGTCGACTTAGTCGACTGAAGTGTTGCTAAATCAGAGAAGAGCAGTAGCACGAGCGAGGGGAGAGCAGCAACAACAGCGCAAGCGAGCGAGAGCCAGAGCAGCAGCAGCAGCGTGAGCGAGCGAGCGAGAGCCGAAGCAACAGCAGCTGCGCGAGTGAGTGAGCGGGAGCCAAAGCAGCAGCAGCAGCGCGAGCGAGCGAGAGCCGGAGCAGCAGCAGTAGATCCGACTGGTATGGATGCCGCCGCCGAAGGGGCCTCGCACTACGGGAGAGCCGCCGTGGAGATGTCGCTTGCGGCGTCGGCTTCAAGGTAGCCGCTCCATGGGGGTGCGGGATGGAGCACCGTCGGTGCCGGGAGATCGAGTTAAGGAGAAGGTGCGATGCGATGAGTGTACAACCTCATTGGTGGTACCGAGTAGGCCTCGGCTTCGTCCGAGGAGTCGGTGAGGATGTTGCGGTTCCGGTGGAGCAGGTTAAGGCAGGGCTGTGGGGATGGAGCAGTCATGATTGACGAGGCAATTATCGGAGCAGCTCCTTGGAGGTGGAGGACGGGGCGGCTGAACCGGCGGGACGATGAGATGGACAACGGATCCTCATCCGGGGAGGTGGATGAGGGATGTCAAGCTATTGCGGTGGAGGACGTCTTCGGGGAAGAGGCTCCGGCTGGGCAGCGGTGAGGTGGCGGATGGAGGAGGGTGGGGTTTCGTGGCTGGAGCGGAGAGGTTAGGGCGGCCTAGGATTTCGAATGGCAAAAAGGTGGCGATGGGAGGGGTGGAACCATGACTTAGAGACGCGCTTGTCCAAAATGTAGGGTGTGTTACAAAAGTACCCCCACCAACTTGAACTAGCAGCCCTTTTGGCTCAGGGTTAGAAGGGGGATTTCGCGTGTCAGGATTTGGCAATTGGAGGGAGTTTTCGCACGCGTTGTAATTTTGGGATAGCAAGGCACAGGTTGTGAAAGTGCCAGTTTTGGGAGCACGATGTCTGAATTTTCGGGATATAACAAGGCGCGGGTTGAATTTTAGGGACAAGCCTAACGTGTCATATTATACTTGTACGTACCAAATCAATTCTCACTTCCCTCAACGAAAAAATGAAAAAAAAACTATTCACACCACATAAAGAGAGAGTCTTGTCCCGTTTTACTATACAAATGCTATTCAAAGCTACTCCCTCCTTCCATCTATATAGCGTTTTCCAAGGCTAACTTTGACCAAATATTAGAGCAATAATATATGACATGCAACTTGCACAAAGCACACCATTAAATTCATGTCTGAAAGGAGCTTTCAATGATATAATTTTCACATTGTGCATGTAATGTACTATTAATCTTGTCTATATTCAAAGGCGGTCTTAAAAACACATTAGGCCCTATATAGATGGAAGGAGGGAGTATGAATCCATGTTATGTCCAATTAAATTTTTTCGCTGGCTGTATAAATGCATGTAACCTACTCATTAGTGCACTCCAGATGTCTATACTACCGCTGCAATTCGAACTAAATTTGAATTCGTTTCTCTATTTCAATAAGAATCTACAATCATGATTGTTGCCAACTTCAACCATCATTCGTGTATTACCTTAACAACACACCACATGATTACTATAGAGATAGATATGAACTATGTGTACTATATGAACTTGAATTCAATTTTTTGAATACACTTGATGTTAATTCCAAATAATAGTACATTTTATGTACTAACTATATATTCATAATCTAAACCATGTTCCATACGTACATTGTGTTTATCACACAAAGTATAGTGCCCCGCCCACTACATTATGACAAGTTTTTAGCCCTGAGCTGCAAAAGTCATGCATTAGCCCAAATTATAATCAATGTTCTACATTATGATATCTTCTTCAAGTATCTCTATCCACTTTTTTTATATTGAATTATGATCTATGTTCGTATTTTACACCTTCACGATCCTCTTCTCTTTGTAGCTAGCTAGCGCTAACTTTCTATCGTGAATGCACACGCTCGGCCCCCACTCACCCTCCCTCGGCGTCCCCTCCATCACGCACGTTCGTTATTTCTCTTTAGGTCGTTCACCCGCGGTGTGTGTAGGCCCCCCGGCTCCTTCTTTCCGGCACACACCAGTCGATATACCTCTCTAGCCAAGTGTGCCTACCACAAACACATACTTCCCCTCTTCTCTTCTCACCGTCCATGCCCCCTATGTCCAATATGGTTCCACGCAGGTTCACACTCCTGCCCCTCTTTTCATCGATCTCATACTCGCACACTCCTCCCCCTCGACATGGTTGGCCTCTTGCACCACCTCCTAGCCGCACCCCTCTCCCCTTGTTTGTCTCTCCGGACCTTATTTGCTTCTAACACATGCATGCATGTATACATACCGATCTCCCTACATATAGCCAAGTCGACTATAATTCGTTTTCCCCATGCGCCGACTACATATACCCAGGTCGACTAGTTATGTCTCTCCCTTTCTCAGACACACGATGGTTGATCTTCCTATGTAGTTACGTACGCTTACCACAACCATATCGTCTCCCCTCATCATCCTTGCATACCTCCCGACCCATCTCTCACATGCACGTGCATAGACAGCCAAACATCCTCGGCCCTCTTTTATTGATATTGCACATGTACCCTATGTTTGTCTAGCAGACCTCTCCCCCCATTTGTGAGATGCCACTCCACCACCAAACCTCCGACACTCTACCTTTGTCATTCTCCCAACCTTATTCCTCTGCTACACATATCCATGGATGCCGATCGATCTCCCTCAATACATAGCTAGGTGTCTCACCTTCTCCACACATATACTAGTCGATGTACCTCTCTATAGTTAGGTCTCTGCCCCCTCCCCCCCCCCCACACACACACATACACACACACCGATAGTCGAACGTCGTAGGTAGGTATCTGTGGCACACCGGCTCAGAGTGACCGGTTTACCCTGCATTGCCAGCCCAGAGACCATGTCTTCTGGCAACACACAACATAGTGGTACAGAAAACAACCGCTTTATTGATGCTAGTGGAACAGAGTTATATTACAACAGCTGTTGAGGCCAAGCGGCACACTCGGTGTGGCTGAACAATATGTACATTATTTAGTGAACATAAAGGGGCCTCTATCCGAACAACTACGTGGCAGCGGAATAACATCGTAGCGAAAGCTCCATATCACAGGGACACCGATGTGGACATGATCTAGACTCGAACATCGCTCCTCTCCAATGATACTTTCCTGAAATCTGGCATGACACGCCAGGTCAGTACATTGAATGTACTTGCAAGCTCACAACACGCATAATCATAATGACAAACAATATCATGATATTTAACCAATTATTAAAGATGCAATACTATATGTCAACATGATGTGATCATACTCGAACGTCCCTTAGGACAACTTACCAACCGTGATCATCCTCAGATCACAACACACCACCAACGTGGTACCATAAACACACCACCAATGTGGTCTTTAGCAAAAAGACTCGTGATCCTTACGGCGATCACAACCATGACCAAAATCTGGTCCTGACTTCCTCGATGGCCTTTCTGCCATCCTCAACAATGCAAAGTTTATAGCTTAGTGTGCAATTTTTATTAATCGTTGACTCATGGTGGGACCTACTACGAGGTGTCCGTGACCGTGGACTCGCCTATCAATAGATTATACACTCTGAAGAGGTAGCACACTGTACCCACACCACGGAACCCATGGCCTCATACTCCCATTCGGGTGGACCAACGGCATTCCGACGAAACCCCTCCATTGCCACAGCACTCTCCCAGCCACTCCGACTCAAATCCCCAACGGGCTGGTCCTGGGTGGCCCCGTGTCTACCAAAGACACCCCAAGCACCGTCGTGGTCAAAATACTCCCACTCGGGGACTCGGTACCATAATCTCATCAACGAGCACACAAGATTATGTCTGCTTACCGGGCCAGGGCAAGCACGACATAATCTTCCCTGGATGGAGGCACCGACCAGAGGCCATGTCAATGGACTGAATCAAGGCCTTCCCATGAAGGAAAATGTGGTTGCGCTGGAAAGAAACTCGATTCAGCGGCACCATGACCCAGTCAATGGTATATTCAAGTTGAATTATATTCAGGTTCAACTTTAAACTAAAATGACTGGTGTCATATCATGCCATGAAATGTAAAACAACACATGCATCCTATAAAGATAAAATGACCGATGTCATCCATATACACACCAAGCATAAGCGTCAACCACTCATATTACTTTACTTGCTCAAAATGGCTCACAACTTAACCAAAACATTTTGCAACAAGTTTTATTAATTTCTTACGCAAGCAAGTAACCCTGATAAATTTTTCATATGCATGACAAAAAGATTTTTACTATCAACAACTTTTAGTTTCTTTATCCATAAGTTGGGTTCAAACTTTCTGTAAGATAAATAATATGTTTAAACAAGTATTTAACAGAATATTTTCTAACAAATTTTTATCAACTAAAGAAGGCAAACACAAAGCTTTAAATAATTACTAACACGCATAACAACATTATTTCTAACATCACCTGAAATAAATCTTAACTTGCTTTACCCACTTAAGCTAGTTTCAACTATTCTGTAAATCATGCATAACAACTAACCAATATTTAACAGAATACAAATAACTCAATAATTATTTAAATGCATGGATTAATCATTTCATTCAAGTAAGAAAATCACAAATATTGCAATGGCATCATGAAAATGTTGTTGTGGCTTGCCTTAGTGCAGATGAGGTTCACAAGCCTCGTGCTGATCCTCAAGACAAGCCTCACATTCTTAAAATAATTTTAAACAAAAAAAAAATATCAAGAACACTTCTGAAAATCACCAGAAATTCTAAACAGCTCAGAAAAATCTCATCTTTGGCGAGCTGCTAGATTTCTTTTCAAAGAACACAATGCAAAAAGAATCAACTCATTTGGACTTATGGTTAAAAAGTTATAGCCGTTTGAAGTGTTCTGTAAATTCAAATGAATATGAATAAAAGAAAAAGACTAGCGGGGTGACGTTGAAGGCGTAAAGCCCAGGGGCACCACCACTCGTACCGCTTCGCGCATGTACTGAGTGGCTAACTAGCGGGTCCCGCTAGTCAGGTGGGGGAAGAGGGAGAGAGAAACAGAGACGGCTGCGGCTTCGCCGGAGCTCTCGCCGGCGACGAGGGCTCCTTGGCCAAAACGAGAGGGAGGGATTTAGAGAGGGGGTCGAGGCGCACCTGCCCGTACCCGTAGCATGGATAGGGGTGGTCGGACGGCGTCGGAATCTAGCTCGCAAGCAGGGGCAGAACGAGGAGGTCGTCGTAGTTGAGGAAGACGGCGGGCAGAGGCCACTCTAGGGGCTCCAAGCGGGCAAGACGGCCTCACCGGAGAGAGGCAGAGGCCCTGGAGGGGTCGCCCGGGCCTGGGAGGGGCTGGAGCTACTGCGGCGACCAGAGGGGATCACCGGCGAGCTCGAGCTCAGGGATGGCGGCCCAAGGCCTTCCCGGCCAGGCTACGGCTTCCTACTCGATCGTGGAGTCTGTGTGAGTGTTGGGTGATGCTCGAGGAGGCTGGGGAGGGCTCTATTTATAGGCGAGCGGCAAGGGTGCTACGGGCTCCACCGGTGGACACCTATCCACGGCGCCCGGCGGCGAGCAGCATCAGTGAGCGGGGGAGAAGGCGGCGGAGGTCACGCGGCCACTGTGGGCGAGCGGAGACGAGTAAAGGATCAAGAGGGTGGCGACGAGCACAGTGTGCTCCGCACTGTTGGGCTGGCCGGACCTTGCCCGTGCTCGCTGTGGCGAACTCTTGCGTCGGCGAGTGCCAGGGAGGAGTTAAAGGCGTCGAGACGATGATGGTTGCGAAGTTTGGCAAGGTTGGGCAGGCGGGAGAAGCAAGCACGCGCGAACAGAGCATTCGGCGGCACCCAGAACGCGTCGACACGCATGCCTGGCATCGTGGACACGCGTGGTCACCGCGCGAACTCTCTCCTCAGGCCAACCTTCGTCCAAAAATCATGTCTGGCATGGTATTCGTGGTGGTTTTGAAGTTTACCATTGTTTGGTTTGGATCCAGGTGCAGTAGAGAAGATTTTACAAGCCAGGTAAGTTTCTGGTCAGTAACTTTGTGATGTTACTATGGTCAAATGGCTGAGAGTTTGGAGCTGTGCTTTGTAGGCTAGCTTAGAGTTACTAAGGCAAATAAGCACAAGGAAGTTCAGGTCAAAAGGAGTAAGTAAAATGGTAGTTTCTGTAGAAACCACCATTTCTGTCCAGAACCGAAAAGATTTTCTGTAGCAAAAATATTCCAAAAATTGATGAAATATTTTTGTTCAGGGAAGTGCCCTAGGGTTTCTATAATATTTGTGAATTATCTCAAAATTTTCTAATCCATAAAAATTGGGGTTGCTTTGAAGCAAATATATCTGGCTTAGGGTTTTTGAGAGAAAATGAATATTTTTCATTTAAGAAAAATATTCGAAAGATTATTTTGGGGTGGGTCAGAAGTGAAATGATGATTTAGGAGGGAAGTGAAGCACTTGGGTGAAAGCCAAGGATTCCCAAGTGTTTAAGTCCATATGAAAAGATTCAAAAACTCCAAGTTTCAAAAATTTCAAATAAAAACTCAAACAAATAAGAAAGGGCAAAAACCAGGCTGTCACAGTATCCATGCCAGAGAGAAAAACTGCACCTCTGCCCTCTCAAATTCCAGTAGGTCAGCCGCCATGTATCTTTGATGTGGGCAAACACAAATTCGATGGAACTCTTTATCGATCATGCAGTCACACACTTCATCCCTGTTTTCGATTCTATCGATATCTCACGCCGATGATCCCTCCACTCTCTTCTCGTGGATCGCTCCCTCTATATATGATATATCCATGACTCTATTTCACTCACATTGCATATGTTACATTTTTTTCTTTGAGATATCATCGACACATTGCCTCTGTTTCGCACAAACCATCTCTCTCACACCAACCCACATACGTACCTGCACCTAAAGAAGAGGTGCACGCAGGACGCACGTACTCACGTCTCGTTCCCGGCCACACTCGCGGGGGTACACGGTGGAGTTTGTTTCGGTACGAAAAGGCAGCCCACGTGATAATTTGACGCATGTAGCGGTTGTTTACTCGAAGGAGGGTCAGGTACCACACCTAGATGGAACAAAGTTTGACTTGACGCATTAGTATTAAATAAAGTTATATATTCCTCAATGGTGTGTACAGAATATAAAATGATTGCCATGGGGAAAATGGAAAAATTCGCTCCACTGTATACAATGGAGCCTGCCTGCCGGGGTTTGTGTCTCGTCACACCATCTCACACAAGGCGGCGGTGGCCTCTCTCTCTCTCACCGTTGGTTAGTGATCCATCTACATCCCGTCTGCCGGTGAAAAGGGAGGATGTGCATCGTTTCTCTGTTCGACGACGTTGATGCAGCATGTCCTGATCTGCGGTACCCACCGTTCTCTCTAACAAAGCTCTGGCGCGGTAGGGCCTTCGCCCCTTGCTTGCTGCCGTGGTATGGGCAGATCCCGGCCGTCGGCGCCCTCCTAGTAACATCCCGACGACCCTCAGGTACAGCTTCCTCCGACATTGCTCCATTGCCCATCTTCCCACGTTGCTGCATGTGGATCTTCTTTAGTTGTTTGCTCAAAATGTATCTCGGCCGGCGTACTTTCCATCTAGCAATCTCGTCCTCAGACCATTTTGATAAACCACCATGTTGCCACCTTTCCCTTATTACATGGAATATGCTTCTTTTTTGTCGGCGTATGTGTCTTCAACTCGTGTTATTGGCAGTAATTGTTTCCTTTCTACCTCCTTTTGCAAACAGGGATATCCATTTCACCTTGTTGCTATTGCGACCTTTTGGTGAACTGCACAAATCACTTTTTTCGTAAGAGTGTTTTGTGGAGTTCCGCCAAAATCACGGGCAACGTTTTTACATTTCTTTGGGACTGCAGAAAGGGAGATTGGTTTTGCTATCATCCTCATCCAACTCCATGCCTAATCTTCTCCAACAAGTAGTTAGTCCTAAAGGGAGATCGCAGAGGTGATCGGCTTCTATTTGTGTGTGTTATGTTTCATCATCTAGTTCCACTATTATTCTAATCACACTGACTGTATATCTTTGCAAACAGGGATGGTCAGCTCGATTTTAGTGGAGCCGCACAAAATGATCGGATTGTGGTGTCCTCCATACACCTCTTTTTTGCTACCAAGCAATGCACACTGTGCCCAGGAAATGGAGCCATGCCTACGGACAACATCGATCAATTATATGTTTTTATTTATTTGTACACGTTCTCACAACTTTGTCTTTAGTTGTGATGTGAATATTGGCGCTGATCTGCGAACCATTCAGATGCATTAGCAGCCATGGTAGTTTCATTTGTATTTGATGGAATGTTGTAATGAGATAATCTTGAGGCAAGAGGACACATGAATCCTAAGTTGAGACATTTTTTTCCTGCGGGAACCAAAGTTGAAACCTTCATAGCATCACAGTACAATTTCATTAAAATTATGTGTACATATAAACAAATCCTGAAGGATTGATAGCAATGCCAGAAACAATTCAACTTCATTTCCCCGACATGTGGGACATCCTTATCCGGCTCCACCTTCCATGCAGCAATATTGAGTGCACAACTGCAGGGAAAGATTCACCCCGGTTGTTGTGCCGCAATAGTGATGACTAGTGAGTAGTCAAATCACAGAGCCCCACCTTCGCCACAGTAAGTTGCTCGGACGAAGCAACCATCATTTCTCTGTTCCTTGAATCCGCTGGTACTCCCATATTCCCAGAGTAATAAGTTGCTCGGGTGAAGCAACCATCATTTCACCTTTCCCACAGTAAGTACCAGTACCTCCTTTTTTTACTCTAGGAACAAGCACACACGAATATTGGACGGTAGCAGCACAGCAACTGAATCAAAAATCAAAACCAACCAATGAACTACTACTAATGGTGAGTGTTTGCTAGTATCATGTAGTCCCTCTATCCATGTATATAGGGCTTAATGTGTTTTCTGAGACTAAATTTGGCCCTGTTTGGATCCATGGGTTAGAGTTAGCTTGAGCTAGTTGGGGCTCAAATAGCCCTAAAGTATCCAAGCATGAGGGTTAAATTTGAGCAAGTTGCACCGAACCCACCAAAAAAACTATCCCACCCAAGAGGTGCTAATTGGAGATAGTTCTCATTGGGCCCACTAAAAAATCACTTTTCTCTCTCCATCAATTGTATTTATTGTCAATCTAACCCTGTAACCCAAACACCTCTTTGGCTACAGTTAGTTCAGGGTTAGTCATGAGTTAGTCTAACCTCTAGCTAAGTTAGAGTATCCAAACAGGAGTTGTATAGGACATGCAAGTTGCTCAAAGCATACAGTCAAATTCGTACGTGAAAGGATCTTCTTATTTTTCTTAAACGGGACGTGAAAGGATCTTTGAATGATATGATTTTCAAATTATATAAACTCTTATCAATAGTCAAAGGCATCCTCGAAGAATACATTAGGCCCTATATAAAATCTTATCAATAGTCAAACCAAGTGTTACTACTACACCAAACAAGTTCAAAACGAGAAACTGGACCCACTCACGGCACGGCACGACTGTCTCATTTGGTCCGTTGGTCAAAGCGCTTCCTCTTCTTGGCATAACAATAGAGTACGGTAATTTTTTTAGAATGCTCTTGGCATGTCGCTAACATGTGATGAGTTAACCGACCTCAATAGACGGCAAAAACGCCAGCCCGCCGCACTTTGAGCGAGACGAGGAGCGAGAAGCAATAAGGACTGCTGGATTACTAGAGCTAGGTGTCGCACGGAGGCCATGAAATATGGTGATAGCATGGGTTAGCCATGTAGTATGATGTGACTACACTGGGATGCCGTGTTTCGTACTCTTTCGGTCTACTGTGGACATGATTGGTTGATTTTATATCGTTGAATAATATAAAATATTATGAGTGCAGAGGCTCCACCACAAGGTTCCTTTCTCCTTCTCGGTCGTCGGGAATCTATGTTCTTCCACTCTCTTTTTTGCGTGAGCTTTGTTCATCCTTTTGCCAACACGCGGCAACTCGCAGAACGATGAGAAGCTTGCTTATTACGCCTTCTCCCTCGCCAACGCATGCGCGGTGGCTCGCAGCATGAGGAGAAACTTTTGCTTACAAGCGGTGGACGTGCAGCAGTTCATTTGGTGTCAGATTGCCAGCATTTTATTCGACTTCTGGAAGAGGCAAAGAGCTAAGCGCAAGGTCACGTACTAAGGTTGGTCATAGTGGGAGTAACATAGGTAGTAACATAGCGCAGTCCAAGACAAGTTTGCTTATGTGGCCTGTATTTAATGAGGAGAGATGTGTTTAGAGTAACATAATATGTTACTATAACATAGCGCTTTCCAAGAGAGGATGAGTCTACAAGGTAATAAATGAAGCCAACTAGTATGACACTACTACTATGTTACTTTGCATTATGGAGGTAGTAACTTAGACTAGTGTCATATGCATGACACTAGTATAAGTTACTCCCCACTATGAGACTAGCCACAATGGGTAGTAACATAGAGTAGTAACATGCCCATGTTACTACTCTATGTTACTACCTCTATAGTGGGGAGTAACATATGTGTGGTAACATGCAATACTTCATTTATTAGGCTATAGACCCATCTTGCCTTGATATGTGTGATGTTACTCATACTAGTAGTAAATAGCTATGTTACCACATGCCTCTCTTTCTTCATTTATTGCTTGCCACATCATCTATTTTATCTAGATATGTGTGATGTTACTACCTAAGTTACTCCCATTGTGGGTAGTCTGACCAGCCTAAGAGCATGGTTAATAGTATAGCCAGCTAATGGCTATAAGAAACTGCCATGTCATGTATAGCCATAATTTATAGTCACTCATATAGTAGTAGTGTGGGCTACAAGGTTGGTTATAACATTACTACTTTTTTCAACCTTCTCTCTTTCTCTTTCTTCACATTTATTCTATTTGTCTAGGAATCCGCATATAGCTAGGCTCTTGCATGAGAGCCCACTCCCCTAGTGGGAGTAACATAGATGGCAACATAACACATCTCAAGGCAAAACAGATGATGTGGCGAGTAATTAATGAGAAAAGAGAAGCATGTGGTAACATAGATAGTTACTGTAACATCACACATACCCAGACAAGATGAGTTGACAACCTAATAAAGGAAGTGTTGCATGACACCACACATACTCCCCATTATATAGAGGTAGTACTCTCAGTTACTACCCATTGTGACTAGTCTTACTTTTTCATCACTCTCTCCTCCACATAGGCAAAAAATACCATGTAAGCAGGCTATAAGCCCACTATTATACTTGCGGGAGAGAGAGATGTGAAAAAGTAAGGGGAGTGGGCTCTCATGCAAGAGCCTAGCTATATACGCATTCCTGGGTAAATGCAATAAATGTGAAGAAAGAGATAGAGAGAAGATGGAAAAAGGTACTAATGTACTAATAGCCAACCTTATAGCCCACACTATTGCATGAGTGCATATAGAGGATGGCTGTAGATGACATGGCGGTTCCTTGTAGCCATCAGTTGGCTATATTATTAACCATGCTAAGGCTAGTCATAGTGGGCAATAATTTAGACTAGTAACATATGCATGTTACTAGTTTATGTTACTATCATCATAGTGGGTAGTAACATAAATGTAGTGTCATGCAAGCCTTCATTTATTATGTTGTAGACTCATTTTGCATTGTTGTGTGTTATGTTACGGTAACATATTATGTTACTACAAACACCTCTCTCCTCATTAACTCCATGCCACATTAGCATATATGTCTTGGGATGCGTTATGTTCAAAAAACCATCGATTAACATGTGTTCAAAAAATAGAAAAAAATGTCAAAAATTACAAAACAAAGACCTCGATATTAACTGACAGATGGGTCACCGCAAAGGTTTATAATAAACCTTTGTCGTAACCCATCCCTCTAGTTAACATCGAGTCCACTTCCCATCCGGTCACCCATCTCCTGACTACTCCAGCCTCAACACAGTCAACTTGGAAGTTTTGTTAGATGAGCTATCGGTAGGGAAGTTGGTCCTTGCTGATATAGGGTGCCTCTTCGTATCCTTTATGGCATACCCGAATGACCACATGTTGCCGCCCAATAGCCAATGCCACGTCTCCTGCGAATGTAGAAGTTTCCCTCCCTCGTCTTAGAGGAAGTATAATAAGCTTATGTAAGCAAGCTGTAAGGGTTAAAATATTATTTTTCTGCTAACATGGAGGGGAGAGAAGATGAGCCGGCTATAGAATAAGAGACAACTGCAACACGTTCTCCTATGCAGTATGTGAGACTGGAAGGTGGGCCCTATATTGATGAAATAGCACATCTTTGTATCTTACTATTATACTTGAAGGCTACAAGGTTGGCTATAGATGATGTGGCAATGTCATGTAGCCATCAGATGGCTATACTATTAACCATGCTCTTAGCTGGTTCGCGCATTTTCCTTGTTTTAAGCCGCCTGCCCACCTATAGAACCGCCTCGCGCTAGCCAATTCCTCTCCAAACACCTAGGGAGGCGGTTGAACCAAACAAGTCTAACTTGTTTCTAGTGGGTACATTGACGTGGCATCGAAAGGGTGTGATAGCTGACTCTGGCAAAATAATTGACTAGTACCATGTGGGCATACATGAGCATGGGGCCCGGACACATCAAAAGTAATGCATTGATCTCCAAAAAGGGTTGACCATGTCCATGGCTACTGTCGGTGTCAAAACCGGCGGATCTCGGGTAGGGGGTCCCGAACTGTGCGTCTAGGCTGGATGGTAACAGGAGGCAAGGGACACGAAGTTTTACCCAGGTTCGGGCCCTCTTGATGGAGGTAAAACCCTATGTCCTGCTTGATTAATATTGATGATATGGGTTGTACAAGAGTAGATCTACCACGAGATCGGAGAGGCTAAACCCTAGAAGCTAGCCTATGGTATGATTGTTGTTCTGTATGTTGTCCTACGGACTAAAACCCTCTGGTTTATATAGACACCGGAGAGGGTTAGGGTTACACAAAGTCGGTTACAATGGTAGGAGATCTACATATCCGTATTGCCAAGCTTGCCTTCCACGCCAAGGAAAGTCCCTTCCGGACACGGGACGAAGTCTTCAATCTTGTATCTTTATAGTCCAGGAGTCCGGCTGAAGGTATAGTCCGGCCATCCGGACACCCCCTAATCCAGGACTCCCTCAGTAGCCCCTGAACCAAGCTTCAATGACGATGAGTCCGGCGCGCAGATTGTCTTCGGCATTGCAAGGCGGGTTCCTCCTCCAAGTACTTCATAGAAGGTTTTGAACACAAAGATAGTGTCCGGCTCTGCAAAATAAGTTTCCACATATTGCCATAGAGAGAATAATATTTACACAAATCTAATCTGCTGACGTATTCCGTATGTGACATCACACCACGGCCAAGCCTTTATTCGAATCGTTTTATTGTCCCACCTCAGCGTGTCATGCGAGGCGGTTTCCTTGGCACGTCTTGTTAAAGCAGAGATCGTGTCCCCTTATTCCGGGATTCTCATCAATACGGGCATGGGTAACCCAACCGCTTCTAGGACTCCTAGACTACAGGCAAGTCCAAACGGCCATGGAGAGGACGCTTGATATTCACCCTCTTTATAAAGGGGCAAGGCTTTTACTTTTTCCCTCCCGTGCTGAATTGAATCCTTCCCCCACCTCGAGCTCAAACACCCAAAGTTCAGGTCAGGTGCTCCGAACCTTCAATCATGTCTGGATCTAGCCTTCAAGTCCGATGGGTGCCTTCCTCCGTCACGGAAGAAGACATCAAAAAGTTGAGGGAGGCCAGCTATCTCCCCGCCGAGGTTTTGCATCGTCTGCCTGCCCGAGGGCAGGCCGTCCCCTCCCCCAAACCCAACGAGAACATTGTGTTCGTCTCCCACTTCCTCCGAGGTCTAGGCCTTGCTCTGGATCCTTTCGTAATGGGTTTGATGTTTTATTACGGGCTAGATTTCCATGATCTAGCTCCGGACTCCTTGCTTCATATCACGACATTTATTGTCGTGTGTGAGGCCTTCCTCCGGGTTACCCCTCACTTTGGCCTGTGGCTCAAGACCTTCGAAGTAAAGCCGAAGATGATCGAGGGGCAACATGCAGCGTGCGGAGGTGCCTCAATACGCAAGATGACGGGAGCTCCATGGCCCAAAGGTTCCATTCCAGAGGTGTCTGAAGTGTGGCAATAGGAGTGGTTCTACATCACGGCTCCTGGAAGTGCCAAGTGGGCGGCCGCCCCTGTTTTCCACTCGAGCCCTCCACCACAACTGATGTCATGGATCAGCAGAAGTCTGAGCTGGGGTCCAGCCAAGGACGTGCCTATACTGCAAATCTGCATTTGAGATCTCTTCAATGGAGATTTTAGTTTGGTTGCGGTAATACAAGTTATGCTGGTTCGTCAAGTCCAGCCTTGCAAACGTCGGCCCCTTCGCTTGTGGGAGTTCAATCCCGAGGGACCGCGTGTCATTCAAAATTTCCTCGGCCTGACGCACGAGGAGATGTACAAGTCATTCTTCGGACCTCAGGTAGAGTGTCCGGAAATCACCGAGGACGTGGGCCTGAGTAGTAACTGCGCCGCCGAACAGGTAAGGAATATTCCGGCTGAACATACTATCTCATTTGTTACGAAGTTATTTCTGAGAGTTCGCTTTTGGACCCGGACTGGCTAACAAAGGCAAAGTTGATTCAGTGTTCGGCCCCCCTCCCTGAGGGTTTGGACAATCCGGTATTGGAAAAGATGCTCCAGAACGCACCTTCCCGGAGCCCTTGAAGGAAGATACTAGGGAGGACAATACGAGCGGACGCGGGCCCCCAACGCTGCCAATTCTGACCGAGGGAGCGAGCGTCTCCATGAAGGAAGATGACCGGACGAGGAAAAGGACTGCACCCGGGGATTCAGAAGCCGAAGCTTCCAAACGGGAGAAGAAGTCTCCCACAGAGGATCCTACCTTGGGGGGTGCTTTTGCCGCACAAAGTCCACGGGGGGATCAATTCTTCGACGAGTCGTAAGTGACCCGAAATACTTTAATAGTACAGGTATGCCATCTTTTTATTCTAAGAAAATAACCACCGCATATATCTTTGCAGTTCAGGCCTTGGCTCCTCTCCAATGAGCTCGTCATTGGGGGATCTTCTTCCAGAGATGATCGAGAGCGAAACGCCTCCTCCGGACTCCTCCGCTCCAGAAGCGGGCGACCCCGAAGTGTCGTCGCGGAGGGCCTCTCCGAGCCCGGTGAGGCCAGAAGATAATCCCATTGACCCCCGAAGCTCCCTGTGTCCGGCTCCCGAAGAGAGCAGACAAAAGAGTCCGGCACCGTCTGGTGTGCGATCGGATGTTCTGAGGGAGTTGGTGGGGCGAGCGGCTATCTCGGATGAACACCGTATGCTGATGAATACGGTGATGGAGAGGATCTCGTCCGCCAAAAGCGGATTATATGAAGCTTTTATGAGTCTAGTAACAGGCTTTGAGGTTCGTAAAATATTGTATGATAGTCCTACACGTGCTAGGTGTGCCCTGTGTAGATAGTAGCCCCTGAGACTCTGGTTGTCGTCGGAAACGACGACGAACAGAGGATCATATTCCCAGGTAATAACCATACTGCCTCTATGTGCAGGTGCTGGAATCTCCGGTGGCTAGCCGGACTAGCGAGTTTGCCCATTTAAAACGGCAGTTGGATGCGGCAGACGCCGACATCGAGCTTGTTAACAAAAGGCTTGACGAGGCACAGGGTAAGTGTCACTATCTGGTAAATGCCACATAGTAAGAGCAGCATGATGCCAGTATCTTTAATATGTTGTGACTGCAGATGGAGCTGCCACTGTTGAAGCCTTGCGGGCAGAACTTGCCCGAGCCAAGGAACAAGCGAGGTTTGGTAATGCGGCTGCTTTCAAGGCGGCCGAAGATCTGAAAGCCGAGAAGGCCGCGCATGGCGAGAGCCGAGATAAGATGGCCAAGATGGCCATAGAATTAAAAGCCGCTGCCGACTGTTGTCGGGTTCTTGAAAAGGAAAACCTAGCGAAAGCATCGGACCTTGAGAAGGTCACTGCGACAAGAAAAGACATCCGCTCTTCTATGAGGGCAAAGAAGGAGGAGCTACGGGAAGCCGGGGATATTGTAGATGGGAAATCCCTTATGTTGCAAAGGAAGTTCGGAGATCCACGGTATGCCCCTCTGGATCGGCTGTGGAGTTCGGAGGATGTGTATATGGATTTGGCAGCGAGCGTTGCCGATGCGGTCAAGTACTTCCAGGGTCAGACGGACTGTGAAGTGGACCAGCTATTTTGGACACAATTCCATTCTCCTGAGCATCCACTTTCATTGACTGGCCAATTAGCCGAATGGGCCGAACTGAATAAGTTGTCCGGACTCGCCATGAGGTCTGTTGTGGATCAGCTATGGCCGGAAAGGCCAAAACCGAACAGCTATTTCAGCTTGGTGCAGCAGTTCCTTGACGTGGTGCCGCGCATTAATGCGATGAAGAGGTCGGCGTGCATAGAGGGCTCACGGATGGCCTTTGCCCGTGTTAAAGCATACTAGGCGGAGATGGATGCTACCATTGTTGCAGCGCAGGATTCGGCCATAGGTCGAATGGCTGCTGAGCACTACTTTGAAGAAGTTACTGAGGGTGCTCGTTTGATAGAGACCCAGTGCTCAAAAAATATTATGTTGGAGTGATATGTAATCTCATTGTAAGCGAAATGCTTTTCTAAATTTTTATAAGGCTATTTTTATACTTTTGACTGAAAGTAATATGATGCCTCCTGGGCGGCCGTTTACGTATACATGTGTATAACCTGAAAGATTGCAGCCCTCGGCTTCAACCCCCACGCATATAATGTGGAGGTGCTTGCAAAAACACGCGTTCACACTTAACCCAATGTCTTGGTCCTATTAAGGAGGTGATAGCGGAGCGAGCGAGGCAACTGGACTATAATGCTTTAGCACTTTCACTTAGCCATAGGAGTTTGACAGTGGGGCTACTAGATAGCCCCTGGTGGCTCCACACTCTCCCGATCCCGGGGTGCGTACATGCCTAGCCGGAAAACGGCCCTTCGTTAAGGCGGAGGAATTCTAATATTCCAACAGGTCATCGAGTGGTTGACCAGTCTCACGCTATATCATGACAGTCAGTTTTCGGCTTTCTCTACTGAGGCGCTCGTCCAGATGAACCAGGGCACAATCGCAGTAGTTCTCGTGGTGCTACCTTAGCGGTAAAGCGGAACGTAAGGTACCAAAACAGAGGAGCCGGGAAAACCCAACATTTGACCAAAGACAATGATTCGGAGCTGATGCATATAGGGCCAAACTCGCGACGCCGAACACTCCCTAAGGTATTCGGTCTTTGTGGTATAAACCGGGCCTAAATAATGGCCTTTGTAAGAAGCCCCTTGTGTCCAGGTACGTGCATTGTTCTGGCGTGGCCACATGCCAAGACGTTAGCATCCTTCTCAACGGTGGATATGTATCAACAAGAGACAGTAAAAAGGTTTATGCAGGGTCTTAATCTAAAAAGAATCCTTGGAGCGGGTCCGTGCTGCACGTCTGCGCCTGTGTCTCCGTTGTGCCGTATCCTGGACGGGTGTAGCACGATGATTGTCTGTAAAAGAGAGGAATTTAGGTGAAAAAGTTGTCGTGCAAAAAGAGAGTTTTTAAAGAAACCATGTATAATTCAAGATGAGAAGAAATTGCCACTTGTCTGCGCGCGTTGAGCCCCTTGTATTGACAAATAGGCGTGTAACCATTTATTCGGTATAGATAGTGGCGCCGGACTTGATTAGTTGTGTCTGAGGTCTTGACGACCTATTGGATGCTTTTGCTGGTCCGGGCGCCTTTAGTGTGCGGCTGCCAAGGCAGCCGCACTCTCTTCGGCGCACAGAGATCGCTTGATATTTCCGTTCACTGAAATGATGCCATGTGGACTGGGCATCTTGAGTGTGAGGGAGGCGTAGTGTGGTATTGCATTGAAGAGAGCGAAAGCTTCGCGTCCGAGCAGTGCTTGATAGCCACTTTGGAACGGAGCGATGTGGAAGGTTAAATGCTCGCAACGGAAGTTATCGGGGGAGCCGGATATAACTTGTAGTAGGAGGGAGCCCGTACAACGAGCCCCTGGGCCTGGCGTTACTCCTTTAAAGGTAGTATTGCTATGGCGAATTTTTGTTTGGTCTAACCCCATCCCGCGGATTGTATCCTGATATATTAGGTTTAGATTGCTGCCACCGTCCATCAAGACTCGTGTGAAGTGATATCCGCCAATTACTGGGTCTAATACCAGGGCAGCCCATCCTGCGCGTTGGATACTTGCTGAGTAATCACGATGGTCGAAAGTGATCGGTTGAGACGACCAGTGGCAGGACTTTGCGGTGACAGGCACTTGAGAATATTTTCCTGGGAGTGCCGCGTTGTTTTTTTCCTTGATCACGTGTAACACGTTTACTGTTTTGACTTCTGGTGGAAATTTCTTTTGTTCCCCAGTGTCTTGCTTCGGAGGCTTGTCCTCGTCTTCACTTGGTGTATCCTCCCCCTTGTGTACGGCGTTGAGCTTGCCGGACTGCTTGAAGACCCAACATTCTCTGTGGGTATGATTAGCAGGTTTACCGGGAGTACTATGGATCTGACATACTTGGTCCAGAATTTTGTTGAGGCTGGACAGTTCATCCCTGGTGCCTTTAGAGGGCGGCTTTTGCTGACCTGGCCGAGAGATTTTGAATCCGGCGTTTACTGCTGTGCCCTTCGTGCTGTATTCTTTATTCCGGCGTTTGTTATTGCTGTTGCGCCGTGACTTCCCGTTTCCATCTCTAACTTCAGATGTACTGGGGTCGCTGGTGCTGCATCTGGCTAGCCAGCTGTCCTCACCCGCGCAAAAGCGGGTCATGAGGTTTGTTAATGCAGCCATCGTTCTCGGCTTATTTTGGCCGAGGTGTCTGGCGAGCCATTCGTCATGGACGCTATGCTTAAAAGGTGCCAAGGCTTCGGCGTCCGGACAGTCGACAATCTGGTTCTTTTTAGTAAGAAACCTGTTCCAAAGCTTTCGGGCTGACTCTCCGGGCTGTTGAGTTATATGAATCAAATCGTCCGCATCTAGAGGTCAGACATAAGTCCCTTGAAAATTTGCCTGAAAGGCGTCTTCGAGCTCTTCCCAACTTCCAATGGAGCTTTCGGGGAGGCCTTTAAGCTAGTGACGAGCTGGCCCTTTGAGCTTGAGAGGTAAGTACTTGATGGCGTGGAGATCATCTCCTCGAGCCATATGGATATGAAGGATGTAGTACTCAATCCAGACCCCGGGGTCTGTTGTTCCGTCGTATGTCTCTATGTTTACGGGTTTGAATCCCTCTGGAAATTCATGGTCCAGCACCTCATCGGTCAAACACAGGGGGTGTGCGGCACCCCTGTAGCTGGGTGTACCGCATTGTTCGGATGTTTGTTGTGTTGCATTGTATGCTGGGGCGCGCTTGCGTGGTCCATAGATGGATCTTGTTGCGCCGTCCTTTGGGTGCGAGCCCTCGCATGGGTCACGTGTTGTATTGTGAGTGGCATTGTATGCCGCTCTGTATTGGTAGAGGGATCATCTATCCAGCCCGGTGGATGCTTTGATATTTGGTTGTGGGGGGTCTGAAGCCTCCTCATCGAATTCGGGTAGCAGCTTCCTCTTTGGGTAGCTCTTGGAGGGGCGATTGTCGCCGTACCTCACTGCTGTGTTGAGTATTTTACTCCATCTGACTTGGAGTGTGTCTTGCGCAGCCTTGAGCCTTTGCTTCTGCTTTTTAAGACTCCTCGCGGTGGCAACAAGCCTTTTACGGGCTTTCTGCTCCTCCGGGTGCCTGTCCGGCGTTATGTCGTCCGGACTATTATACTTGATAGAATTTGTTTGTTCGGTTTGATTATCCGAATTGCCGTTGTCCGGCAGCAGTTCGCCCTGCTCCAGCGCTGGGTCTGTGTGATCGTTATTTCTGTCGAGGCGGGATTTTGGGCGGCGCTTGTGTCGCCGCTTTGACTGGTTCTTGAGGGAACAAGCCTTCGGTGCGTCCTTCTGCTCCTCGTTGTCATCTTTTGGTGCGTCCACCATGTATATGTCATATGATGAGGTGGGCGGTGGTTCTTCTTCTCCTGCCGCATCGTGGTCCATACCGTTGATGTTTTCAGAGTCGAAGTCGAGCATGTCGGTTAAATCGTCAACAGTGGCTACAAAGTTGGTGGTGGGCGGGCTTTGAATTTCTTCATCGTCCGTATCCCAACCTTGCTGACCGTAGTCCGGCCAGGGCTCTCCTGATAAAGAGAGAGACTTTAGTGTCTTCAGTATATCGCCGAAAGGCGAGTGCTGAAAGATGTCTGCGGCAGTAAACTCCATGATCGGCGCCCAATCGGATTCAATCGGCAGGGGCGTGGAGGGTTCGGAGTCCGGAGAGGAGTCCGGCTCCTTGGAGTCACGAGTCTCGCGGAGTGCGGGGCTGGTGTTCGGCTCGATCGCCGTTGGGATCGCAGCCCCCGAGGCGGCGTCCAACCACCCATCCTAGATTGGTGTAGTTGGCTCCAAATTAAGGGTCGAAGCCGATGCGGGTGCGGCCTCCAGGGCACTGTTCGGCGGCAGAGCTAGATCATGCTCGTCGTGACAGTGCGGCGCGCTCGGTAGTGGCTCGAAACCGTCGAGGATCAAGTCCCCGCGGATGTCAGCCGTGTAGTTTAAAATTCCAAATCTGACCTGACAGCCAGGGGCATAGCTTTCGATCTACTCCAGATGGCCAAGTGAATTGGCCCGCAGTGCGAAGCCGCCAAAGACGAAGATCTGTCCGGGGAGGAAGGTCTCACCCTGGACTGCATCGCTATTGATGATTGTAGGAGCCATCAAGCCTCACGGCGACGACACGGAGGAACTCTCAACGAAAGCACCAATGTCGGTGTCAAACCGGCGGATCTCGGGTAGGGGGTCCCGAACTATGCGTCTAGGCCGGATGGTAACAGGAGGCAAGGGACGCGAAGTTTTACCCAGGTTCGGGCCCTCTTGATGGAGGTAAAACCCTACGTCCTGCTTGATTAATATTGATGATATGGGTTGTACAAGAGTAGATCTACCACGAGATCAGAGAGGCTAAACCCTAGAAGCTAGCCTATGGTATGATTGTGCCCCAGTTGAGCTGGGCTAAGCACCTCAGTAGAGAAAGCTAAAACTGACCGTCATGATGAGGCGAGAGCTGGTCGCTATTCGAGAGGTTTTCGAGTCCCTAAAGACTTATGCCGCTTAGAGCGAGGAGTCGGCTTTGTCCGGCCTAGGCGTGGATAGCGCCCCGAATTCGGTCTTCCGAACGCTAGGGGCTTCGTCGAAATTTAAAATTATAGGATTCTATGGATAAGTGAGAGTGTTCAAGCATTATAGTCTGATTGCCTTGTTTGTTGTGTTGAGCGCCTCCCTCGAAGGACCCAAGAATGGGAAAAAGAGCGCTCATGTTTATCCCGAACACCCTAGCACTCGTGGCATGGGGGCAGAAGCCGACGACTCGCCATCTCTCAAATTTGATAAACGGCCGCACATAAGGTAATATTTTAAATTCAAAAGCGTTGCTTAGCGCATATGAACAAGTTTTCAGCGTACAGGATCACAAATGCGAGTCTACTCAAAAATTACATCTTTGGAGCATTCATCCGCTATAAGGTGGGCACCCTTCAGGACGCCCTCATAATACGCTTCCGGGACGCGATTCTCCTTGCCCGGCGGCGGCCCGTCCTTCACCAGCTTCTCCGCATCCATCTTGCCCCAGTGCACTTTAGCACGGGCAAGCGCCCTACGGGCACCTTCGATGCAGATGGAGCGCTTGATTACTACAAGCCATGGACAGGCATTCACCAGCCGCCTCACCAGCCCGAAGTAGCTCCCAGGCAGAGCCTCTGCAGGCCAAAGCCGAACTATGAGGCCCTTTATGGCCTGTTCGGCCACCTTGTGGAGCTCGACCATTTGCTTCAGCTGGTCGCTCAAAGGCACCAGGTGTCCGGCATCAGCATACTGAGACCAGAACACCTTCTCCGTCGAGCTCCCCTCCTCGGCTCGGTAGTAGGCAACGGCATCAGACACACTACGGGGCAAATCTGTGAATGCTCCTGGAGAGCTCCGGACTTGGGTAAGAAACAAGTAATTCACTTTCATGTGCTTGCTTTGCATAATGAATGCCTTACCCGCCGCTATCTTCTTCATATCTCCAATTTCTTGGAGGGCTTTCTGGGCTTCGGCCTTGGCAGACTTCGCGCTTTCGAGGGCTGCCGCAAGCTCGGACGCTTGCGTCTTCGAGTCAAGCTCCAAACTCTCGTGTTTTTTCACGAGAGCCTGGAGCTCTTTCTGCACCTCCTCCACCCACGCCTCCTACTTCCCTCTCTCTGTGCGCTCCGCGGCCACTCTGTTTTTGGCCTCGGACAGCGCTTTCTTAAGGGTTGCCACCTCGGTCATGGCCCCTATAATAGCACGTTGATCCTGTCATTTTTTGCAACCACATCTTCTCTATATACTTGCAAAAGGAATTACTTACCTTCCTTCTCCTCGAGTTGCCTCTTGGCATGGCCGAGCTTGTTCTCGGACCACGCGAGGTTTTGCTTCAGCGTGTCCACCTCCGCAGTCAGTGCGGCGGAGGACAGCAATGAAGCCTGCATACGCATATTGACTTGATTATGTTAGACTCCTGCGAATGTTATTAGATCCTCTATTCGGCTTTTCTTTCCGAACGCTGGACAAAGCATTAGGGGCTACTGTCTATGCGGTAATATTTTTACATATTCTTTACTTACCTCGAAGCCTGTTAGAAGGCTAGCGCAGGCTTCAGTCAATCCGCTCTTGGCGGACTGAACCTTCTGGATCACCGCACTCATAATAGTGTGGTGCTCCTCGTCGATGGAGGCGCCGTTAAGCACCTCCAGCAAATTGTCCGGTGCCTTCGGTTGGACGGAGGTCACCGGCTCGGTAGGCTTGCTCCTCTTGGAAGGAGGCTGCCTACCGGAGTCCGGAACCGTTGAAGGTTCCCGTGCGGTGTCCGGCTCAAAGCCGGACTTGGAGCCCTTAGGGGTTCTATCCCCTTCACGCCTGGAGTCCGGGAGGTCCCCTTGCGGCGCCTCCAGGACCACCTCCTCCTGGCTTGGAACATGTTGGGACGCCGCCTCGGCGTCGTCCGTAGGGTGGGAGGAGGTAGCCGCCGGAAGCGAATTCACATCCGACGAATCCAGGGAGCCGCTCGACGACTCGTCGAGCCCGGCCTTGGGCGGACTGCATAGACATGTTCGACATAAGGAAAAGCTGTGCAATGGGGGAATACTAGGAATCACTCTAGTATCCGGATACTTACAATCTCGCCAGGGGCTTGGCCCTATGCGGACACTCCTCTTCGCCATCGTCGGCGTTGGTGGAGTAGTCCGGAGGAGGGGTCTTCCCCTTCTTGGACCCTTCGGCCTCCCCAGTTGGGGCGGCCTTCCTTTTCTTTCCTCCCCCCGCTGGAGGGGGAGAGGTCTCTTCTTCCTCCTCATCGTCTTCATGGGAGGAGTGCGCCTTGGAGTCGTCGGATGATGAATCCGACACCTCCTGGTGCCGGGCACTCTTTCGAGTCCCCGTGGCCTTCTTCTTGGCCTTCTTCTCCGGCACCATATAGGGTGCCGGAACCAGCAGCTTCGCCAAGCGAGCGTCTGCTGGGCCTTCGGGCAAAGGAGCCGGACAGTTGATGTTTCTAGACGTCTCCTGCCAATCCTATCAAAGGTAAGGGAGCTTAGATCCCGCATGGAGTCAAACTATGAAAAACTAATACCCTGTAAAAGGTAAAAACAGCTTACCGCACGAGCGTGACGCTGCGTGCTAAATTCGCGATCCTCGGTAGCGGATGCAGGGGCCTCGGCGCCCTTGAAAAGCACCTTCCAGGCATCTTCGTACGTCGTGTCGAAGAGCCTGCTCAGAGTTAGGTGCCGCGCCGGGTCGATCTCCCACGGGTTGAAAGCCCGTTGTTGACACGGGAGGATCCGGCGAATGAGCATAACCTGGACTACGTTGACAAGTTTGAGCTTCTTATCCACCAGGGTTTGGACGCACGTTTGGAGTCCGGTTAGCTCTCCTTTTTTACCCCACGACAGGCCCGTCTCTTTCTAGGAGGCGGGCCGCGTAGGGGGTCCGGATCGGAATTCGGGGGCTGTGACCCATTCAGGGTCTTGCGGCTCGGTGTTGTAAAACCACCCCGATTGCCACCCCTTTAGGGACTCCACGAAGGAGCCCTCTAGCCATAGGACGTTGGGCATCTTGCCCACCATGGCGCCTCCGCACTCCGCCTGGGTGCCGCGCACCACCTTCGGCTTGACATTGAAAGTCTTGAGCCATAGGCCGAAATGGGGGCGTATGAAGAAGAAAGCCTCGCACACGACGATAAACGCCGAGATGTTGAGGACAAAGTTCGGGGCCAGATCGTGGAAATCCAGGCCATAGTAGAACATGAGCCCCCGGACAAATGGGTGGAGAGGGAAGCCCAGTCCGCGGAGAAAATGGGGGAGGAACACCACCCTCTCATGGGGCCTAGGGTTGGGGATGAGCTCCCCCTCTTTGGGAAGCCGGTGCGCAATGTCGTTACATAAGTATCCGGCCTTCCTCAGTCTTTTGATGTGTCCCTCCGTGACGGAGGAGACCATCCACTTGCCTCCCGCTCCAGACATGGCTGGAGAAGGTTGAGGTGGGGTGTGCGGACTTGGGCGCTGGAGCTCGAGTGCGCGGAAATGGATAGGCAAAGGAGGAAGAAGGCGTGGATGAAAAGGTGGATCCTTATCCCCTTATATGGGTGGATGCGACTATGCGCCCCCACCAGCCTGGTAAAACTCGCTTATCTCCCAAGCGCTGTAATCAAGGGCGCGGTTGGGTTACCCACACCCGTATTGATGAGAATCCCAGAATAAGGGGACACGATCTCTGCTTTGACAAGAAGCGCCAAAGAAACCGCCTCGCTAAATGCGCTGAGGTGGAACAGTATAACGATTCGAATAAAGACTTGGCCGTGGTGTGATGTCACGCTATGGAATACGTCAGCAGATTAGATTTGTGTAAATATTATTCTCTCTATGGCAGTATGTGGAAACTTATTTTGCAGAGTCGGAAACTACCTTTGTGTTTAAAATCTTCTATGAAGTACTTGGAGGAGGAACCCGCCTTGCAATGTCGAAGACAATTTGCGCGCCAAACTCGTCGTCATTGAAGCCTAGTTCAGGGGCTACTGAGGGAGTCCTAGATTAGGGGGTGTCCGGATAGCCGGACTATACCTTCGGCCGGACTCCTGGACTATGAAGATACAAGATTGAAGACTTCGTCCCGTGTCCGGAAGGGACTTTCCTTGGCGTGGAAGGCAAGGTTGGCGATACGGATATGTAGATCTCCTACCATTGTAACCGACTCTGTGTAACCCTAGCCCTCTCCGGTGTCTGTATAAACCGGAGGGTTTTAGTCCGTAGGACGAACAACAATCATACCATAGGCTAGCTTCTAGGGTTTAGCCTCCTTGATCTCGTGGTAGATCTACTCTTGTACTACCCATATCATCAATATTAATCAAGCAGGACGTAGGGTTTTACCTCCATCAAGAGGGCCCGAACCTGGGTAAAACATCGTGTCCCCTGCCTCCTGTTACCATCCGCCTAGACGCACAGTTCGGGACCCCCTACCCGAGATCCGCCGGTTTTGACACCGACAATAACGGTAGCAAAAGTAACAGTGGTAGTTTTGTAGTAATTGTAACAGTAACAACGGTAAAGTAACTAAGCAAAGAGCAATATGTGAAAAGCTCGTAGGCATTGGATCGGTGATGGAGAATTACGCCGGATGCTATTCCTCATGCAATAGTTATAACATAGGGTGACACAGAACTAGCTCCAGTTCATCAATGTAATATAGGCATGTATTCCCAATATAGTCATACGTGCTTATGGAAAAGAACTTTCATGACATCTTTTGTCCTACCCTCCCGTGGCAGCGGGGTCCTAATGAAAACTAAGGGATATTAAGGCATCCTTTTCATAGAGTACCAAACCAAAGCATTAACACTTAGTGAATACATGAACTCCTCAAACCACGGTCATCACCGGTAAGTATCCCGATTATTGTCACTTCGGGGTTAACGGATCATAACACATAATAGGTGACTATAGACTTGCAAGACAGGACCAAGAACTCACATATATTCATGAAAACATAATAGGTTCAGATCTGAAATCATGGCACTCAGGCCCTACTGACAAGCATTAAGCATAGCAAAGTCATAGCAACATCAATCTCAGAACATAGTGGATACTAGGGATCAAACCCTAACAAAACTAACTCGATTACATGATAAATCTCATCCAACCCATCACTGTCCGGCAAGCCTACGATGGAATTACTCACGCATGACGGTGAGCATCATGAAATTGGTGATGGAGGAAGGTTGATGATGACGATGGTGACGGAATCCCCTCTCCGGAGCCCCGAACGGACTCCAGATCAGCCCTTCCGAGAGAGAATAGGGCTTAGCGGTGGCTCCGTATCGTAAAACGTGATGAATCCTTCTCTCTAGTTTTTTCCCAAACATGAATATATGGAGTTGGAGTTGAGGTCGGTGGAGCACCAGGGGGCCCACAAGGCAGGGGGCGTGCCCAGGGGGTAGGCGCGCCCCCACCCTCATGGACAGGGCATGGGCCCCTTTCCTTGATTCTTTCGCCAGTATTTTTTATTAATTCCAAAAATATTCTCCGTGAAGTTCCAGGTCATACCGAGAACTTTTGCCTGCACAAAATTAAAACCATGGCAATTCTGCTGAAAACAGCGTCAGTCCGGGTTAGTTCCATTCAAATCATGCAAGTTAGAGTCCAAAACAAGGGCAAAAGTGTTTGGAAAAGTAGATACGATGGAGACATATCAACTCCCCAAAGCTTAAAGCTTTGCTTGTCCGCAAGCAATTCAGTTGACAAACTGAAAGTGATAAACAAAAAACTTTTACAAACTCTGTTTGCTCTTGTTGTTGTAAATATTTAAAGCCAGCATTCAAGTTTTCCGCAAAGATTATTACCTAACCATATTCATAATAAGATTTAGGTCTCATATTTACTCATATCAATGGCATAATCAACTAGCGAGCAATAATAATAAATCTCGGATGACAACACTTTCTCAAAACAACCATAATATGATATAACAAGATGGTATCTCGCTAGCCCTTTCTGAGACCGCAAAACCTAAATGCAATGTCTTGGTGATCAACTTGCGGGTTTCGTGACATTGGGAACCTATGCATAGGGGTTGGCACACGTTTTCGTCGTGATTCTCCGGTAGAAACTTTGGGCGCTCTTTGAGGTCCTTTGTGTTGGTTGAATAGATGAATCTGAGATTGTGTGACGCATATCGTATAATCATACCCACGGATACTTGAGGTGAGAATGGAGTATCTAGGTGACATTAGGGTTTTGGTTGATTTGTGTCTTAAGGTGTTATTCTAGTACGAACTCTAGGGCTGTTTGTGACACTTATAGGAATAGCCCACCGGATTGATTGGAAAGAATAACTTTGAGGTGGTTTCGTACCCTACCATAATCTCTTCGTTCGTTCTCCGCTATTAGTGACTTTGGAGTGACTCTTTGTTGCATGTTGAGGGATAGTTATGTGATCCAATTATGATATTATTATTGAGGGAACTTACACTAGCGAAAGTATGAACCCTAGGCCCTATTTCCTATCGTTGCAATACCATTTATGCTCACTTTTATCACTTGCTACCTTGCTGTTTTTATTATTTCAGATTACAAATACCTTTATCTACTATCCATATACCACTTGTTTCACCATCTCTTCGCCGAACTAGTGCACCTATACAATTTACCATTGTATTGGGTGTGTTGGGGACACAAGAGACTCTTTGTTATTTGGTTGCAGGGTTGTTTGAGAGAGACCATCTTCATCCTACGCCTCCTACGGATTGTAAACCTTAGGTCATCCACTTGAGGGAAATTTGCTACTGTCCTACAAACCTCTGCACTTGGAGGACCAACAACGTCTACAAGAAGAAGGTTGTGTAGTAGACATCAAGCTCTTTTCTGGCGCCGTTGCCGGGGAGACAAGGAAAGCGGCACTAACACACCCCGTCAACTAAGCTCTTTTCTGGCGCCGTTGCCGGGGAGTAGCGCTTGAAGGTATATCTTTAGATCTTGCAATCGATTCTTTTAGTTTCTTGTTTTATCACAAGTTTAGTTTATAAAAGAAAACTACCAAAAAATGGAATTAAGTTTGTCTCATACGCTTCACCTTTTTAATGTCTTTCTTGAGTATGATGGAAAGGATAATTGTGCTCAAGTGCTAGAAGAAGAAATCTATAAAATGTTTGGCACTAAATATGTGAATGATGAGCATGATTGCAATGTTGTTAGTATGAATTCCTTGAATATCCATGATGCTAATGATATGCAAAGCTACAAGCTTGGGGAAGCTATGTTTCATGAAGATGATATTTTTTGTCCCCCAAGCTTTGATGAGCAAATTTATTATGATGAAATCATGCCTCCTATTTATGATGATTATATTGATGAAAGTGGTTTTGGAGAGGACATGACTTTATTTTATGATGAATCCACTATTCCGGAAGAGGTTCCAATTGATTATGAGAACAAAGTTGCTATTTATGATGATTATTGTGATGACTTGTATGCTATAAAGAATAATGATATCCATGAAAATTTTCATCATGATTTTAGTTTTCAATTGGATTATGCCTCACATGATAATTATTTTGTTGAGTTTGCTCCCACAATTATTCATGAGAAGAATTTTGCTTATGTGGAGAGTAATAAAATTTCTATGATTGTAGATCATGAAAAGAATGCTTTAGGTGCTGGTTATATTGTTGAATTCATTCATGATGCTACTGAAAATTATCATGAGGGGGGAATATATTCTTGTAGGAATTGCAATAATATCAAGTTTGCTCCCTATGTGCTTAAAGTTTTGAAGTTATGCTTGTTTTACCCTCCTATGCTAGTTGATTATTGTTCTGACATGTTGTTTGCACACAAAATCCCTATGCATAGGAAGAGGATTAGACTTAAATGTACTAGTCATATTCTTCATGATGCTCTCTTTATATTTCAATTCTTATCTTTTATGTGCCATCATTGAAATCATCATGCCTAGCTAGGGGCGTTAAACGATAGCGCTTGTTGGGAGGCAAACCAATTTTATTTTTATTCCATGATTTTTGTTCCTGTTTAGTAATAAATAATTCATCCAGACTCTGTTTAGATGTGGTTTTATGCTTTTAATTAGTGTTTGTGCCAATTAGAACCTTTGGGAAGACTTGGGGAAAGTCTTGTTGATCATGCTGTCAAAAAAAGAAACTTTAGCGCTCACGAGAATTGCTGCCATTTTTATTTGGAGAGTGCTATTTAGTTAATTATTTTTGCAGATGATTAATAGATAAATTCCTCAGGTCCAGAAATTTATTTGAGAATTTTATGAGTTCCATAAGTATATGTTTGATCCAGATTACTACAGACTGTTCTGTTTTTGACAGATTCTGTTTTTCATGTGTTGTTTACTTATGTTGATGAATCTATGGCTAGTAAAATAGTTTATAAACCATAGAGAAGTTGGAATACAGTACGTTTAACACCAATATAAATAAAGAATGAGTTCATTACAGTAACTTGAAGTGGTCTTTTGTTTTCTTTCGCTAACGGAGCTTATCAGTTTTCTACTTTAAGTTTTGTGTTGTGAAGTTTTCAAGTTTTGGGTAAGGATTCGATGGACTATGGAATAAGGAGTGGCAAGAGCCTAAGCTTGGGGATGCCCAAGGAACCCCAAGGTGTAGGACCTTGAAGTAGATGTGTCTAGAGGGGGGTGATTAGACACTTCATGCCAAAGTTGCAATTTTTAAGCTTTTTCGGTTTGAGTGGAGTTTAAGCATAATTTCAGCACTCACAATACATATCAAGCAAGTATGCAAAGTGTATATAGGCAGCGGAAAGTAAAGCATGCAACTTTCAAGAATGTAAAGGGAATGGTTTGGAGAGTTCAAACGCTATTGGAGACACGGATGTTTTTCCCGTGGTTCGGATAGGTGGTGCTATCCTACATCCACGTTGATGGAGACTTCAACCCACGAAGGGTAACGGTTGCGCGAGTCCACGGAGGGCTCCACCCATGAAGGGTCCACGAAGAAGCAACCTTGTCTATCCCACCATGGCCATCGCCCACAAAGGACTTGCCTCACTAGCGGTAGATCTTCACGAAGTAGGCGATCTCCTTGTCCTTACAAACTCCTTGGTTCAACTCCACAATCTTGTCGGAGGCTCCCAAGTGACACCTAGCCAATCTAGGAGACACCACTCTCCAAGAAGTAACAAATGGTGTGTTGATGATGAACTCCTTGCTCTTGTGCTTCAAATGATAGTCTCCCCAACACTCAACTCTCTTTCATATGATTTGGATCTGGTGGAAAGAAGATTTGAGTGGAAAGCAACTTCGGGAAGGCTAGAGATCAAGATTCATATGGTTTGAATGGAATATCTTGGTCTCAATACATGAGTAGGTGGCTCTCTCTCGGAACATATGAGTTGGAATGGTGTATGTGTTCTGATGGCTCTTTCCTTAAGTGAAGAGGAGGTGGAGGGGTATTTATAGCCTCCACACAAAATCCAACCGTTACACACAATTTATCAATCTCGGTGGGACCGAATCAGAAAACTCGGTCGGACCGAAATGGTAAACCTAGTGACCATTAGGAATTTCGGTGGGACTGACATGCAACTCGGTAGGACCGATTCGGTTAGGGTTTGGGCATAACGTAATCTCGGTGAGACCGATTGCACAAACTCGGTGAGATCGAGTTTGGCAATAAGCTAACCAGAGAGTTGGTCAGGCAAACTCGGTGGGAACGACTTGCTCTTTCGGTGAGACCGAAAAGTTACAAGAAGGAAACATAGAGTTTACCTTGCATTCTCGGTGGGACCGATTCACTCTTTCGGTGAGACCGAAAAGTTACGAAAGGGAAACAGAGAGTTTGCAAGCCCATCTCGGTGAGATCGAGGTCCTTATCGGTAGGACCGAATTGCTAGGGTTTGGCAGCGGCAAATGACAAGTGAAACTCGGTGGCGCCGGGTTGAAAGAATCGGCATGACCGAGTTTGAATTAGGGTTTAGGTCATTTGTGGATATGGGAAAGTAGCTGAGGATTTTGGAGCATATCATTAAGCACTTGAGCAAGAGGCTCATTAAACAACACCTCATCCCTCCTTGATAGTATTGGCTTTTCCTATGGACTCAATGTGATCTTGGATCACTAAAATGTAAAATGAAGAGTCTTGAACTTCAAGCTTTAGCCAATCCTTTGTTCTTAGTGTCTTGGAGACCTTCCCACACCCTTTAGTCCATGCCACTCCATTGTTGAACTTATCTGAAACATACTAGGTGAAAACATTAGTCCAACAAGAGATATGTTGTCATCAATTATCAAAACCACCTAGGGAGCACTTGTGCTTTCAATCTCCCCCTTTTTGGTAATTGATGGCAACATACATCAAAGCTTTAGATAAAGATACAAAGAATAGTAAGTAAAGCTTTGGAAGGACATGTAACAAACATAGGCTCCCCCTACATGTATGCAATCATGTGAATATAAGATATAGAAGCATGTGAGAGCATAATCATGACAGAGTAGGCAATGTGTTACATGTATCTTGGCCATATGCATCAGAGCAAAAGATTATTAAGGAAAATACCTTCATGCTCATGAGTCCTTCTTGCAAACAGTATGTACATAGGCAAGAATTCCTCATACTCATGATTTTGATGCATACACTTACCTTGTAGTCTTAAGTTGGCTTAGGATGGAATGAACCTGCAAAAACAAGGTTAGATAACACAGGTACATCCACTAGCCAGAGCAAACAAAAGAAACCACAAGAATGCCAAGACTGGGATGACATGTTGAAAGTAAGTACTAGGTACTTCATTGAATTCAACATGTCCCCAAGGGTAAAGATATGCAATGAATTTGATTGATTTCTTTCCCATGGGTGTCTTGCTCCCCCTGAATCTTTCATGGGATATTGGGAGAAGATAGGGAACAGAAAATCAGAGCTGAAAGATACAAATGAATATGTCTTTCCCCCTAAAAAGACATGTGACATCTCTCCTCTTGAACATCAAGCATCTGGGATCCTTGAGTATTGTCTCTCCCCTTAGAGATCTCTTTCTCCCCCTTAATACATTATCTGGGACGTCTGGGATCCTTGAGACTTTCTCTCCCCCTTTAGTATTGTGATGTGATCTTTCTCTCCCCGAAGATAGGCTTTGATGTGATCTCTCTCCCCCTTTGACATCAATTTCCAAGAAGGGATCTTCTAGAGTGTGAGTCAAGAGGTTTGGTCCTTGAGATTCAGCATGAAGCAAAGAATAAAATTGTGATTCTTGTAGAGGACAAGATTCATTGACTGGAGCTGGAGAGTAGAAATGTAGAACAAGTGGCAAACTGTCTTTCTGACTGCAAAGTCGGTGGTACCGAGTGGCATATTTCAGTGGTACCGAAAAGATTCGGTTGGACCAAAGATTGCAAGTCGGTGAAACCGAGTTTACACAGAGAAAAACACTTGTCACCTCAGCTCACTAGACATGTAAGATCTCACAAAGATTTGCAATGAATTAAATGCAGAAAATGCAGAACAAAAACAAAAAGTAAAGAAAAAGGGCTGAAAGATCTAGATGAAGTGAAAAAGATAAAGGGAACAACTACACAAGCATGAAACAAATGCAATAACACAAAGAAGGAACACAAGAGAACTTCATCTAGAGTTGGGCGGTGACATAGTCACCTATGTTAGAGTATATTGACTTGGGAGTCAAGTGAGAACACTTGATCATAGGTCATACTCATCGTTTAAGCTCAAAATGGGGTTACCATTTTTCGTTTAAGCATCTTGATGTATTCACATCTTGTTGAGTTGCTTTGACTCATGTCTCGGAGTAAAGCTTCTCTAAGATGGAACAACATACCTTGGGTGGTGGTGTGGTTCTTTCTCATGTAATTGAACTTGCGTGGGTGCTCATGGTTGATGTAGCCCATCAAGAGTTTGGAGCACCGCTTGGAGTTTGAGTTCATCTACCTACATGGATTAGTTCTAGCAAGGAAAAGCACTTGTGTATCAAAAAAGAAATGACATTCATGAAGCTCAACATAGGATTCGTCAAAGGATATGTTTGAGTGATTTTGTGCTTCCTTGTCTTCAACCATCATTGTGTAGAGTCTTGGTGATGTAAAGATTGCTCAAGATGTGAGTGAATCGCAATCTCATGGAATTAGATTCAACCAAGCACCTACATGGGTTAGACAACATGCAAGGCACAAATATATCCAAGACATAAGATAGTCATCATAAGAGATATATCATGGATTAGTCATAAGCTCATGTCTTGCATGTATCCAATGGAGTTCCTACTCCAAGTTCGAAGCATCAATGATGTTCAATTCTCCTCTCAACCTGCAAAACACTTTCTCATCAAGTGGTTTAGTGAATATATCCGCTAATTGCTTATCAGTGCGAACATGCTTAAGATCTATGTCACCATTAGCAACATGATCTCGAATGAAATGATGACGAACTTCAATATGCTTAGTTCGAGAATGTTGTACAGGATTATGACCAATTTTGATAGCACTTTCATTGTCACAAAGCAGTGGAACATGTTTCACATAGATCCCATAATCTTTAAGAGTTTGGGTCATCCAAAGTAATTGAGCATAACATGAACCAGCGGCAATGTATTCCGCTTCGGCGGTGGATAAGGATACTGAGTTTTGTTTCTTGGAGGACCAAGACACAAGGGATCTACCAAGATATTGACAAGTACCCGAAGTTGACTTTCTATCAACCTTGTCTCCGGCATAATCCGAGTCGGAATAGCCAACAAAATCAAAAGAAGACCTCTTAGGGTACCAAATGCCAAAATTTGGTGTATGAATTAAGTATCTAACTATCCTTTTCACAGCCTTAAGATGACATTCTTTAGGGGCAGCTTGATATCTTGCACACATGCACACACTTAGCATAATATCGGGACGTGAAGCACATTGGTATAACAATGAACCAATCATAGAGCGATAAACCTTTTGATCAACCTGTTCACCATCTTTGGTCAAATCATTATGTCCACTAGTAGGCATGGGTGTAGACATACCTTTGCATTCTTGCATATTGAACTTCTTGAATAAGTCCTTGGTGTACTTTGTTTGAGAGACAAATGTACCTTCTTTAGTTTGCTTGATTTGCAAACCGAGAAAGAATTTGAGTTCACTCATCATAGACATCTCAAACTTTTCTGACATTAGCTTTCCAAACTTTTCACTAAAGAGAGGGTTAGTAGAACCAAATATGATATCATCAACATAAATTTGGCATACGGATAGTTCTCCATTAACCCTCTTAGTAAAAAGAGTAGAATCAATTTTACCAATTTCGAAACCACTTGTAATAAGGAACTTGGTCAAGCATTTATACCATGCTCTAGGAGCTTGTTTAAGACCATAAAGGGCTTTGTGAAGTTTGTAAACATGATTAGGTTTCTTAGGATTGACAAAGCCGGGAGGTTGTTTGACATAAACTTCCTCCTCTATTTCACCATTTAGAAAAGCACTTTTAATGTCCATTTGGTACAACGTGATGTTATGGTGATTAGCATAGGCAAGTAAGATGCGAATGGACTCAAGTCTAGCAACGGGAGCATATGTCTCACCATAGTCCATACCTTCGACTTGTGTGTACCCTTGGGCGATGAGACGTGCTTTGTTGCGAACTACTTGTCCATCTTCATCTTGCTTGTTGCAAAACACCCATTTGGTACCAATGATGTTGTGGTTGTCGCCGGGCTTCTCAACCAATGTCCAAACTTGGTTTCTCTCAAAGTTGTGTAGTTCTTCATGCATGGCGTTTATCCAATCCGGATCTTCCAACGCTTCTTCAACCTTCATAGGTTCAATGCTAGAGATGAATGAATAGTTTTCACAAAAGTTAGCTAAAAGAGTCTTTGAGCGAGTGATTCTCCCGGTTTGTATATCATTGAAGATTTGCTCGACGGGATGATCTTTGGCAATTCTTGCTCGAACTCGTGAGAGCTTTTGCTTGGGTCTTCGTTGAACATTTTCTTCATCTTGTTCTTCTTCTTGGCCTTCTTCAATGTTGACGTTGTCATTGTCTTGTCATGGTGGAGAAGGAGGTTGTTGATGTTCGTCTTGATGCGTTTCCTTGTCTTCTTCATCTTGGTGTGTTCCACTTGTGGATGCTTCCGTATCAATTCTTGGTCCACCTTGTTGTGAAGTAGAAGCCTCCACTTGGACGGATGAAGTACTCTCCTTCACCTCCGTTGGACGAACTTTGCCTATGGGCAAGTCTTGGATTGCTTCTGAAGGGTCTTTGTCTCCTACATCAATTGGCAATTGCTCTACTTGCGAGCCATTAGATTCATCAAACTTCACATCTACCGTCTCCTCAACCTTTCGGGTGAAATTGTTGTAGACACGGTAAGTGTGAGAGTTTGAGCCATAACCAAGTAGGAAACCTTCATGAGATTTAGGAGCAAACTTTGAACGACGATGCTTATCAAGAATGTAGCACTTTGAGCCGAATACTCGAAAGTATCCAACTTGGGGTTCGTTACCGGTGAGGAGCTCGTATGCCGTCTTGCCGAGTAGCTTGTGAAGATACAAGCGATTTGTTGCATGACAAGCTGTCTCAACCGCTTCTGCCCAAAAATGCTTTGGCGTATTGTATTCATCAAGCATTGTTCTTGCCATTTCGATGAGGGTCCGGTTCTTCCTCTCAACAACTCCATTTTGTTGAGGTGTGTACGTAGCCGAGAACTCGTGTGAAATCCCTTCTTCGTCAAGAAAGGTGTCCACATTTACGTTCTTGAACTCCATTCCGTTGTCACTTCGAACCTTCTTGATCTTCATGTCAAACTGGTTTTGGGCCTTCCTAGCGAAGTTTTTGAAGATCTTCTGGACCTGCGACTTGTCATTAAGAAAGAACACCCACATAAATCTTGAAAAATCATCAATTATAACTAGACCAAAAGAATTTCCACCGAGACTCTTGTAGGCGTTGGGACCAAAAAGGTCCATATGAAGTAGCTCGAGTGGCCTCCTTGTGGTAATGATGTTCTTCATGGGATGTCTTCCTCCAACCTGTTTACCTGCTTGACAAGCACTGCAAAGTCTATCCTTATCAAATATGACATCGTTAACTCCAAGGATATGATTTCCTTTAATAAGCTTGTCAAGATTTCTCATGCCAACGTGACCTAGTCGTCTATGCCACAACCAACCTTTTGAGGATTTAGCAATAAAGCAAGTTTTAGGTTGTGCCTTTTTAGAGAAGTCGACAATGTAAAGGTCACCTTTACGCCTACCGGTAAAGACCATTTTATGGTTGTCTCGACGAAACACTTGGCAATCTACCTCAGTAAATAGGACATTTAAACCGAAATCAGCAAGTCTAGATACTGAAAGTAAATTGTAGCCGAGAGATTCAACGAGCATGACATTTTGAATGGAACTATCATGTGAGATGGCCACCTTACCAAGGCCAACTACTTTACCCTTTGAATTATCACCAAAGGTGACATATTTTCGAGGACTGTCGTTTTCAGCAAGATCACGGAACATCTCCTCATCTCCGGTCATATGATCAATACATCCACTATCAAGTACCCATTCCTTTCCTCCTGATTTATATCCCCGAAGATTTGCCGTAAGACCAAAGTGTCTCATTGCATCATCAAGATTGAAGTCACTATCATCATCATCATCATCATAGTATTCATGTTCACCATGATCTTATGACTCATCATTTCCTAGAGAGGGTAATTCATTAGATAAATGATCATTAAAATGGTCAGTTTTATGAATTCTTATAGCTTCGAATATAATATCACTAATGATTCCAACATCCCCCTTAGCTCGCTTGAGATTGGCAAGCTCAAGTAGACAATCACCAAGGTTAGGATCACTAGAGTTCATCTTACTCGAGGCAATAGATTTATGGAGAATTTTATCCAAATTTTTTAAGGAATGGTCGGGAAATCGTTCCTCAAGAAATTTCCATATAGTATAAGCACAATCAAGAGTAGGAAAACTAGCAATCAAGTTTTTGGGCAATCCTCTAATGATGAGCTCAATAGTTCTAAGATTGCGAATCATGTCAATATCTTCATCTAGGGTACGATGCAAAGGATCAATGTGAGGTGCGCAAGGGCTAGCAATATACTTGTTCAAATGATATTGATTGAAGATTACAAGCATCTCATTTTTCCACTCATGAAAATATTCTCCATCAAGGATAGGCACTCTATGTCTAAGACTCCCTAAAGTAGACACATCCATCTTCCTCCAATGGTGATTAAACCAAGGCAATGGAGACCAAAGCTCTGATACCACTTGTAGGACCTTGAAGTAGATGTGTCTAGAGGGGGGTGATTAGACACTTCATGCCAAAGTTGCAATTTTTAAGCTTTTTCGGTTTGAGTGGAGTTTAAGCATAATTTCAGCACTCACAATACATATCAAGCAAGTATGCAAAGTGTATATAGGCAGTGGAAAGTAAAGCATGCAACTTGCAAGAATGTAAAGGGAAGGGTTTGGAGAGTTCAAACGCTATTGGAGACACGGATGTTTTTCCCGTGGTTCGGATAGGTGGTGCTATCCTACATCCACGTTGATGGAGACTTCAAACCACGAAGGGTAACGGTTGCGCGAGACCACGGAGGGCTCCACCCACGAAGGGTCCATGAAGAAGCAACCTTGTCTATCCCACCATGGCCATCGCCCACGAAGGACTTGCCTCACTAGCGGTAGATCTTCACGAAGTAGGCGATCTCCTTGCCCTTACAAACTCCTTGGTTCAACTCCACAATCTTGTCGGAGGCTCCCAAGTGACACCTAGCCAATCTAGGAGACACCACTCTCCAAGAAGTAACAAATGGTGTGTTGATGATGAACTCCTTGCTCTTGTGCTTCAAATGATAGTCTCCCCGACACTCAACTCTCTTTCATATGATTTGGATCTGGTGGAAAGAAGATTTGAGTGGAAAGCAACTTGGGGAAGGCTAGAGATCAAGATTCATATGGTTTAAATGGAATACCTTGGTCTCAACACATGAGTAGGTGGCTCTCTCTCAGAACATATGAGTTGGAATGGTGTATGTGTTCTGATGGCTCTCTCCTTAAGTGAAGAGGAGGTGGAGGGGTATTTATAGCCTCCACACAAAATCCAACCGTTACACACAATTTATCAATCTCGGTGGGACCGAATCAGAAAACTCGGTCGGACCGAAATGGTAAACCTAGTGACCATTAGGAATTTCGGTGGGACTGACATGCAACTCGGTAGGACCGATTCGGTTAGGGTTTGGGCATAACGTAATCTCGATGAGACCGATTGCACAAACTCGGTGAGACCGAGTTTGGCAATAAGCTAACCAGAGAGTTGGTCAGGCAAACTCGGTGGGACCGACTTGCTCTTTCGGTGAGACCGAAAAGTTACAACAAGGAAACATAGAGTTTAACTTGCATTCTCGGTGGGACCGATTCGCTCTTTCGGTGAGACCAAAAAGTTACGAAAGGGAAACAAAGAGTTTGCAAGCCCATCTCGGTGAGACCGAGATCCTTATCGGTAGGACCGAATTGCTAGGGTTTGGCAGCGGCAAATGACAAGTGAAACTCGGTGGCGCCGGGTTGAAAGAATCGGTATGACCGAGTTTGAATTAGGGTTTAGGTCATTTGTGGATATGGGAAACTAGCTGAGGATTTTGGAGCATATCATTAAGCACTTGAGCAAGAGGCTCATTAAACAACACCTCATCCCTCCTTGATAGTATTGGCTTTTCCTATGGACTCAATGTGATCTTGGATCACTAAAATGTAAAATGAAGACTCTTGAACTTCAAGCTTTAGCCAATCCTTTGTTCTTAGTGTCTTGGAGACCTTCCCACACCCTTTAGTCCATGCCACTCCATTGTTGAACTTATCTGAAACATACTAGGTGAAAACATTAGTCCAACAAGAGATATGTTGTCATCAATTATCAAAACCACCTAGGGAGCACTTGTGATTTCACAAGGTAATATCCAAGGACACCAGAAAACCTAAGCTTGGGGATGCCCCGGAAGGCATCCCCTCTTTCGTCTTCATTCATCGGTAACTTTACTTGGAGCTATATTTTTATTCGCCACATGATATGTGTTTTGCTTGGAGCGTCAATTTATTTTGTTAGGATTTGCTTTCTTTTATTTAGAACAATGTTTTGCATCTTTTATTTCAATAAAAGTGGCATTGATAGCCTTTACTATGCCTATGTTACAAGTATACATGTTGCTGTTTGAAAACAGAAAGTTTACCGCTGTTGCAATAATTCCCTAGAAAAGTTAGAATGCGATAAAATGTTGAAACGTTTTGCATATTAAGCTCTGATAAATTTACTAGAGTGGTAATTTTCTTTCATAATTTTTGGAGCTAGGTAAGTATGGATGTTGCTGCATTCTTTACAGACTATCCTGTTTAGGCAGATTGCTGTTATGTTTGCATTGTTTGCATATGTTTGCTTCTTTAATGATTCTATTTGAGGATAAGACTATTAAATATGCAAAGGAATTTAGTATGCAATGTTGAATAATAATTTTAGTTATTTGCTACAGTAGAGTATCATAACGTTTTGGCAATGGTTTATACTAACTTATCTCACGAGTCCTTGTTGAGTTTTGTGTGGATGAAGCTTTTGAGATTTAGGGAGACCGTGATATGAGAGGAATTAAGGAGACACAAAAGCCCAAGATTGGGGATTCCCAAGGCACCCCAAGATAATATTTCAAGAAGTCTCAAGCGTCTAAGCTTGGGCATGCCCCGGTTGGCATCCCACCTTTCTTCTTCAACAACTATCGGTTAGTATCGGTTGATCCTAAGTTTTTGCTTCTTCACACGATGTTTGCCATTCTTAGAATGTCATTTTATTTTGCTTTGCTTGCTGTTTGAATAAAATACCAAGATCTGAAATTATTAAATGTTATAGTCTCTTCACATAGTTGCATAATTATTCGACTACTCGTTGATCTTCACTTATATCTTTCGGAGTAGTTTGTGATTTGCTCTAGTGCTTCACTTATATCTTTTAGAGCACAATGGTGGTTTTATTTTGAAGAAATAGATGAACTCTCATGCCTCACTTATATTATTTTGAGAGTCTTAAATAGCATGGTAATTTTCTTAAAATCCTAATATGCTAGGTATTCAAGAATAATAAAATTCTCTTATGAGTGTGTTGAATACTATGAGAAGTTTGATACTTGATAATTGTTTTGAGATATGGAGATGGTGATATTAGAGTCATGCTAGTTGAGTGGTTATGAATTTGAGAAATACTTGTTTTGAAGTTTGTGATTCCCGTAGTATGCACGTATGGTGAACCGTTATGTGATGAAGTCGGAGCATGATTTATTTATTGATTGTCTTCCTTATGAGTGGTGGTCGGGGACGAGCGATGATATTTTCCTACCAATCTATCCCCCTAGGAGCATGCGCGTAGTACTTTGCTTCGATAACTAATAAATTTTTGCAATAAGTATGTGAGTTCTTTATGACTAATGTTGAGTCCATGGATTATACGCACTCTCACCCTTCCACCATTGCTAGCCTCTCTAATACCGCGCACCTTTTGTCGGTATCATAAACCCACCATATACCTTCCTAAAAACAGCCACCATACCTACCTATCATGGCATTTCCATAGCCATTCCGAGATATATTGCCATGCAACTTTCCACCGTTCCGTTATTATGACACACTCCATCATTGTCATATTGCTTAGCATGATCATGTAGTTGACATCATATTTGTGGCAAAGCCACCATTCATAATTCTTTCATACATGTCACTCATGAATCATTGCACATACCGGTACACCGCCGGAGGCATTCATATAGAGTCATATATTTTTTCTAAGTATCGATTTGTAATTCTTGAGTTGTAAGTAAATAAAAGTGTGATGATCATCATTATTAGAGCATTGTCCCAGTGAGGAAAGGATGATGGAGACTATGATTCCCCCACAAGTCGGGATGAGACTCCGGACGAAAAAAAGAGGCCAAAGAAGCCCAAATAAAAAGGAAGGCCATAAAAAGAGAAGGCCCAAATAAAAAAATAAAAAAATAAAAAATGAGAGAAAAAGAGAGAAGGGGCAATGGTACTATCCTTTTACCACACTTGTGCTTCAAAGTAGCACCATGATCTTCATGATAGAGAGTCTCCTATCTTGTCACTTTCATATACTAGTGGGAATCTTTCATTATAGAACTTGGTTTGTATATTCCAATGATGGGCTTCCTCAAAATGCCCTAGGTCTTCGTGCGCAAGCAAGTTGGATGCACACCCACTTAGTTTCTTTTGAGCTTTCATAAATTTATAGCTCTAGTGCATCCGTTGCATGGCAATCCCTACTCACTCACATTGATATCTATTGATGGGCATCTCTATAGCCCGTTGATAGGCCTAGTTGATGTGAGACCATCTTCCCCTTTTTGTCTTCTCCACAACCACCGTTCTATTCCACCTATAGTGCTATGTCCATGGCTCACGCTCATGTATTGCGTGAAGATTGAAAAAGTTTGAGAACATCAAAAGTATGAAACAATTGCTTGGCTTGTCATCGGGGTTGTGCATGATTTAAATATTTTGTGTGGTGAAGATGGAGCATAGCCAGACTATATGATTTTGTGGGGATAGCTTTCTTTCGCCATGTTATTTTGAGAAGACATGATTGCTTTGTTAGTATGCTTGAAGTATTATTATTTTTATGTCAATATGAACTTTTGTCTTGAATCTTTCGGATCTGAATATTCATATCACAAGTAAGAAGAATTACATTGAAATTATGCCAACTAGCATTCCACATCAAAAATTATCTTTTTTTATCTTTACCTACTCGAGGACGAGTAGGAATTAAGCTTGGGGATGCTTGATACGTCTCCAATGTATCTATAAATTTTGATTGCTCCATGCTATATTATCTACTATTTTGGGCAATATTGGGCTTTATTATCCACTTTTATATTATTTTTGGGACTAACCTATTAACCGGAGGCCCAGCCCAGATTTGTTGTTTTATGCCTATTTTAGTGTTTTGAAGAAAAGGAATATCAGACAGAGTCGAAACGGAACGAAATCAACTGGAGAAGTTATTTTTGGAAGGAAACACACCTGATGGACTTGGACCACACATCAGAAGATACGGGAGCTGCCCACGAGGGTGGGGGCGCGCCCAACCCCCTAGGGCGCGCCCCCTGCCTCGTGGGGCCCCCGTGGCTCCCCTAGCATGCTTCTTCTACCTATATAACTCCATATACCCTAAAACTTCCAGAACAGAGATTGGATCGGGTGTTCCACTGCCAGAAGCCTCCATAGCCACCAAAAGTCAATCGGGACCCTGTTCCGGCACCCTGACAGAGGGGGGATCCCTCACCGGTGGCCATCTTCATCATCCCGGCGCTCTCCATGACGAGGAGGGAGTAGTTCTCCCTCGGGGTTGAGGGTATGTACCAGTAGCTATGTGTTTGATCTCTCTCTCTCTCTCGTGTTCTTGAGATGATACGATCTTGATGTATCATGAGCTTTGCTATTATAGTTGGATCCTATGTTTCTCCTCCCCCTCTTCTCTCTTGTAATGAATTGAGTTTTCCCTTTGGAGTAATCTTATCGGATTGAGTCTTTAAAGACTTGAGAACACTTGATGTATGTCTTGGTGATCAACTTGCGGGTTTCGTGACATTGGGAACCTATGCATAGGGGTTGGCACACGTTTTCGTCGTGATTCTCCGGTAGAAACTTTGGGCACTCTTTGAGGTCCTTTGTGTTGGTTGAATAGATGAATCTGAGATTGTGTGACGCATATCGTATAATCATACCCACGGATACTTGAGGTGACAATGGAGTATCTAGGTGACATTAGGGTTTTGGTTGATTTGTGTCTTAAGGTGTTATTCTAGTACGAACTCTAGGGTTGTTTGTGACACTTATAGGAATAGCCACCGGATTGATTGGAAAGAATAACTTTGAGGTGGTTTCGTACCCTACCATAATCTCTTCGTTCGTTCTCCGCTATTAGTGACTTTGGAGTGACTCTTTGTTGCATGTTGAGGGATAGTTATGTGATCCAATTATGATATTATTGTTGAGGGAACTTACACTAGCGAAAGTATGAACCCTAGGCCCTATTTCCTATCATTGCAATACCGTTTATGCTCACTTTTATCACTTGCTACCTTGCTGTTTTTATTATTTCAGATTACAAATACCTTTATCTACTATCCATATACCACTTGTTTCATCATCTATACAATTTACCATTGTATTGGGTGTGTTGGGGACATAAGAGACTCTTTGTTATTCGGTTGCAGGGTTGTTTGAGAGAGACCATCTTCATCCTACACGCTCCTACGGATTGATAAATCTTAGGTCATCCACTTGAGGGAAATTTGCTACTGTCCTACAAACCTCTGCACTTGGAGGCCCAACAACGTCTAAAAGAAGAAGGTTGTGTAGTAGACATCAGCCGTCCATGCGACCCGGAGATGGGCTAGCTCGCCAATAATCACGCAAGTAGCTAGTCCCTGAAGACAACGACTGCATGTGTGTGGCCCAAACATATGTATGGAGAGGTGTGTTTTTGAGTACACAATGGAACAACTTTGATGTGGCACCATGATTTCGAACTAGAAATCCCCACACTGAATGAGGGTTAAGTTGACAAAGCATATGTATGTTACACCACACTTCAAGCCAACGACGGGGATTCATGCATGCGTGCATAGTATATGCGCTCAAACTTAATTAGGTCTGAATCTCACCATGACCTATACTACAATAACACGAACCAAATGAAGAATCTGCCATGGTAACCTATCTTGTTGTCGGTCAAGGTGATCATGGATGTCCATAGGCCTGTCGCCAATAACCACGCGAGGGAGTGTACCGTTCGAAGGCAACCACTACATGCATATGTATGGAGGTGATGCATGCATGCATGTTTGAATACCATTTCACAACATTGATGTGGAGCGTGCGTCGAAAATCGTACACTCCCCACATAGAGCGAGATCGGTTCATGACGTGTCGTTGTACTAGCCACTTCGACTCGATGGGAGGGATTCATGCATACACATGCATGTGTGTGTGCTCAAACTTTATCATGCATGTCATCCCAGAGCATGACCTATATATACCGTATTACAAGCAAAAAATCCCCTCCTAAGTCAAATTAACATCTCTCGTTGTCAGGCAAAAAGTAGTGATGGACCAAGCGGGCCCATAGATGGAAAGCATTGATATCGCTGATAACCGCTTAAGTGGGTGCGAGAGGACAACCACCATTGCTTTGCATGTGGGCCAAACATATATATGTTGAATACCCAAAATGCACAACTTTGATGTGCCACATGCCTCCAAAATCGTAACCATGCACCCACATAGAGCGAGGTTCATGAAGCATACTACATATGATGGTCCCCTTCCCCCCTCTTCGACGCATACTATATGCTCCTACCATAATATGTACAACCCAAAAGAATCTTCATCGATGGTGAAATTAATTAACCTCTCCCGATGTAGGTCAAAGTGATGCATGCATGCATCAATGATGGCCTCGTGGGCCCACAGATGGAAGCGTCACACGTGAGTGTCACTATAGCAGGATGCGGCTAACGCGACACTACGATTAGAGACCCTTCGACGAAATTGTGTGCGATGCCATAATCGCAAATGGTGGTGTAAAAAACGTCAAAAAGGTGCAAAATGTTTGCGATGGAGGATGCATCAAACACGGTTCAGATTTTAGTTGCGTGTGCGATGCAGGGCATACGGTTCAGCTCAATTAACTGTTTGCGATGAGGAGGAACAAAAGAAACGGGCAACCAGATGAAGGTGTGTGCGATATACAACATACAGTTCACTCGGATGAACTGTTTGTGATTAGGCAACACAAAAGAAATGGGAAGCTAGATGAAGGTGTGTGCGATATACGGCATGCGGTTCACTCGGATGAACTGTTTGCGTTGCGGCAAGAGAACAGAAATAGTTCAATATAACAAGATGTTTGTGATACGCCGCAAACAGGTCTGTAATCAGAAATGTGTGCGAATACCGATAATAACAGAAATGGTTCCCTAGTGTGGTCCGTGTTCATCTGATCATCATCTCCTTCTTGTGATAGCTCGATGTTCCTTCTATGCTAAGTTTCCATTAATTGATGGTGTTTTATGAACATGCCACCGTTTCCCACCATTTCCTCACCTGTTTCCCACCACCCAGCGATATTGCGCATAGGCGGCACGCGACGCATGAAGGCGACAAGCCCAGCCTGTAGCACATCCACCTTTTCCAAGCATGCCAACCCACCAAAGCACCGCCTCTGCCATCAACCTCGTCGATGAGGAAAACGAGCAGGCGCCACGGCCCGTCGAGGCCGAGGCGCTCCCTAGCAATGCAATTGATGACCTCATGATGCCCGTCATCGCCAGGGTTGAGTAGACCTTTGGTGCATGGCGCTTGAGCGCCGCGGATCAAGATAGGCATGTCAGCGCCGACAGGTTGCAGCTCGCCGCACAACATGATCGATGGCGCGCCGCAGAGCAAGCTAGGTGCGTCCGCGCCAATAGGTTGTGGCTCGCCGCACAGCGAGACCGTTGGAGCGCCACAAAGCAAGAGGCGCGTTGTGCCGCACAACAAGAGCGGATTCATCGGTGCTTGCCTGCTGTCGACACGGCGTCGCAGCTGGGTACACGTCCGGTCAGTACCCCATTCCTCGCTAGGAGTGAGCAGAGGCCCTCAGCGCCGTACTTGCACCAGAGGCCAGCTGTGTCGTACTTGCACCGGATGCCTGCTGCATCGTTCACATGGGTGCCACCGTTCGCCTTGTCCACGGCCCGCTGGATGCCAACGCACTGGTCCGTAGGCTCCACCGCCTCCTTGGCCCAAGTGTCCACCTGGGCACAGTAGAGGAACATGGTCGTCGCATCCTCGAGCTGATGATCTCCGATGAAATAGCCAACTTGGAGCTCAAGATCGCGCTCCAGATGTACCACGAGCATGTCGACCGCTTGGACGAACACCTACGCGAGTTCAGGCAGAGCCAAGAGCTACCGTAGGCAAGGGCTACTGGTCATGGTCTCATGGACGCATTTTATTTTGAAAAGTCGTTTCGACGTGGATACCTATGTATTCATAGCAAGCATAGTATTGCTCTGTTTCAATGTGTGTACTCTGTTTTCCATTCTTATATGTTCTGTTTTAATGTGTGTATATACGCTTTCCATTCTATATATGTGGATGATAACAGCTGGATTCAAATTAGTATACAAAAACAGATAGAAAATGGAATTCATAATATATATATATATATTAAATGTTCATTAGTTCATCACAGAATATATATATAATATCATCACATATACGTGATGATACTTAACTACTAGGTACAATGCGTAAAATTGAAAACGAACAATACTAAAACTAATAATCCCTCCTGGGGCCAGTATTCCGGCAGCCCCCCGCCAGCAGTTCCCTGGTGCGCGGCGTCTTCCCAGTGCGAAGGCAGTACTCTGCCTCCTCCGCCTCGCAACGCTTGAAGTACTGATCTGCCTCTTGCTGGCGGACGCGCGCGACCAATCTTGCCATTTCGTTGGGCGCCCACCGGAGCTCCTCGTCGGTGGCATGCTGGAGCTTATCGGCCCACCTCCATGCAGCGATGAGGCACCCAGCGCCTATGACCTTCCTCGTGAATTACCCGTCTTCGTACACGTCCTCAGCACGATGATGCGCCCAACACCTATGACCTTCCTCGCAAAACGGGTTCTTACTGAACTGGAAGCAGAGGTGGATAAGACGAGCCTGGATGATCTTGATTAGGGAAATGAATATATTGTTCTTATGAAGTTGAACTAGCTATATGTTGTACTGTGCTGTTTTCATGTAGCTACCATACTGTGATGTTATAATATATTTATGTGCCTGATATGAAATTGGCAAACAACTGTTCGATATGAAATGTGAATTTGCGTAATACTGGAATTATTAAGTGTAAACTAATAAACCTGCTAAATGTGTCATGGACCTTTGCAAACGATTCTAGCAGAAAAAGCGCTTGCGATGGATAGCTTAATGCCACACGGTTTTCTTCATCAAATCGTGTGTGATATAGTTGATAAAAGCAAACAGTTAACCATGGTAAACCATGTGTGATAGTTACACCTTTCACACACGGGCCTACACATAAAACTGTATGGGATGTACGTCCGAACGGAAATGTGTTCCCTAGATTGACTGTTTGGGATGTACATAAGAACGGAAACATATTTCTTGGATTGAATGTGTGTGATATACATACGAACGGATATGTTTTTCTGGGATTCACCGTGTGGGATGTACATACCTACGGAAATGATTCTCTCGGATTACCGTGTGGGATGTACATACCTACGGAAATGATTGGGTTTCGATGCCTCGCCCGATCGCACACGGCCCCAGCCTGGGTCCCAGGAGGGCCTATCCCCGACGATTTCTGGGTCGTCTGTGAAGGACACGCTTTCGCACACACTCACTTGGCGATGGTTCCAAATGCCTTCGCGGAAAGGGGTTAAAAACCATTTGTTTAGGACCGACGCGCACCAGTGTGTCCTAACTAGGATAACCATCGCGTGCATGCATGTGGCACAAAGAGGTGTTGTGTGATGTTTGAATAGCCAATTTCACAATTTTGATGTGGCACGTGCCTCGGAAACCGAAAAGTCCTGACACTGAGTGAGGTGTACTTGTTCACAGACATGTACGTATAGTATATATGCTAGTCCCCTCCCACCTCTTCGATGCGTACTATATACCACCATAACACAAACAAAAAAGATTCTACCTTGTTGGTCAAATTAACCTCATTCTCGGCTGTTGGTCAAATTAACCTCATGCATCGTAATTGCGGTGGGCCCACACAAAGCGTCACAAGCGAGTATCGAGTGTCGTGTAGGACAACCATCGACTGCATGTCGCCAAAACATGTATGTATGAAAGGGTTGTGTAATGTTTTAAATATGAATTCACGACTCTGATGTGGCACCGGCCTGCCTAACAAAACGGCCAACCCACACGGTGGCTCACAACTCGTAGTGTACTGCGAGCCACCCACCACCCCCAGACGCACACACTCACACAGACATCGTGGATCCACCGCAATTACGATGCATGTTAAATTAATTATCCCGCGGTGAACATATGTTACCAAAGGAGGGACGTTTTAATTTCGAAAAAATAGAGATCATTAAGATGTTTTAGTACATTAATTGGTTGATTTTCTATGGGTATAATGTGCAAAAACCAAATTTGAGCTACATGCACACGTGACAGTGCACCTAAATGGATTGCAAAAACACATGTGTCTCACTGGGTGCATGTTTACTCCCCGTGCAACAAATTTCAAACATTGAGAATCTTGATTTTTAAATTCTAGTACATCCAAAACTTATTTGAAGTTCATGAAACTTATCGTGTTGTCATTGGACACCAATACAAAGTGGCATTGTACTTTTTTTGTCAAATTTGAGACCAGATTTGATGTAATCTTTATCTAATTACAAACAGGAGATTATTAATAACTGGGAACCAATATCCCAAACGGATTATTTATTCGAACTGTGAGCATTAGACCAACAATGGATACGTGCCATGCTTTAGTTAAGCAATAAAGCAACAGCATTAATCATCCAAATAGACAAACAATTTATGTGCCGTCGCGCGACCCGTGTGCCGTGCGAGCAGCCGTGAGTTGACGGGACGCATGTGAGCAGTCCGCTGCGTAGGCAGACCGGGAGGCGCCCGTGCAGGTGTGTGAATTGACAGAGGCGTGCTTGCCGCGCAGTGTCATCGGGAGGCGTGCGAGTAGCTGTGTGAAACTTTCGTAGGCATACTAGCAGTCCGGTGCGCAAGCTCACCGGGAGGCGAGTCATCAGTTTGATCGCTGCCCGCCTCTCTCACACAACTCCCACTAATCCATATTAATGGTGCGCCCGAGCGGCCGCACCCCCCATCCTCGCCACACACACAATCCTCTCTCTCCGCTTGCTTCCACGACGCCGCTCTCAGTCTTCCAAGCCGTCAGTGTATGAGGATGCCGCCGAAGCGCCCCATCAGAGGGACTGGCAACATCAGGGCTGCTAAAGCATCGAAGCATGGTGTGGAGATGGAGATAGAGGTTGCCGTCACCGCCGGCGAGTTATCGCTGCACCCTGACATCCTCGATGGCGTCGAGCTTCCACAGTAGGAGGCGGAGTTCCACACCGACTCTGGTGACGACTCCGGCGATGACTCTGATGATGACAGATAGCTGGTTAGTCATATATACCCATTTATGTATCAAATAGATCATAGGGTTTCTCTGGTTACTCCTGCCTCCCCCTATTTGGAATTGAAATCCTATGGTTATGTTCTCCCAATCCATGAAATCTGAGTAAGTTTCGTTAGATCCATGTGGTGTATTATTTGATTGAATGGTACAAGTGATAAGTGATTAGTTGTTTCATCTATGCAAATGATTTCTGCTAGTAATCCGACTAGGGTTAGTGTTCGTGCTAATAATTCCTAGCCAGGACTTGACAATTGATTTTGAATGACCTACATATGTTTGTGCCGTTATTTTCTTCAAGATTTGTCTGTAGATAGACGAATGTGCTTAAAAATCGAACCATAATCTTTGGATATGTGTAAATAAATAGCCATAAATTCCTAATCCTACTTCACGGCATGTAAACATTGATTTGATGCCAAATTTGTTTTACTATTTGTATAGGTGTTGTTTGCCGATGTGGACAACGAGGATGAAGATGGCTAGAGGAGGTACAAGAGGCAAATCCCGAGGGAGATTTATGCGGGAATGCATAACTGGCGTATTAGGACCTGGAACGGCGGCTATCGATGCCCATTTTGCAACCACAAGCTTCATGGCGCGTATCTAAGTGTTCTGGCGCATGCAAGAGGATGGGTCGTTGGCTCTTTCAAGCAGAAGTATTCTCGTAGGGTGGCGCACGACGCGTACGCCGAGTACCTGGAGAAGCTTCGGGATTGTGCCTGCATGTGAGATGAGATGTGGGATCGAACTATGTATGCTTGAGTATGCTTAATGACGGTTGAACTATGTACTTATGGTTGAACTATGCTTGTGTACGTGTATTATTATCTATGTCTGAGTATGTTTAATCTATGTTTACTTATGTCTAACCGTGGGATATGGATGCAATCAGTTCGGTTGATGGAATCTACCTCCGTCTTGGTTTATTGGTCCCCTTTGTAATTTTTATTAAATTTTGACCAAAAGTTTAACTGACAAAATGTTAGTGCAGGTCAGCAAAAATTATATCGTTGGATGGGTATTTGAGCATAGTGTTCAGTGATATAATTTTTGGTGACATGCATAAACATTTCTTAATTAAATATTTGGTAAAAATTACAAAGGGGACCAATAAACCAGGATGGAGGTAGTACGTCAATCACACACGGTTCCCAAAATTAGAACCATGTGCAATGACTTTCATTTTGCCTGTTGCGTCAATCACACACGGTTGGCTCTAGCAAACCAGCGCCTCCAAAATTCTTTGTGGGATAGAAAACCCTCACCACCCAATTCAAAAAAGAAAAAAAGAAAACCCTCACCATCCCCACATCACAAAAACCCTCACCGCACCCGCCACCTGTAACGCCCCGAGACCGTTGTGCCAGGTGTCGTGCAGTTATTCGTTGGTGTTGCCTTGTCATTGCTTGCGTGTCATGCATTGCATATCATGTCATCATGTGCATTGCAATTGCATACGTGTTCGTCTCATGCATCCGAGCATTTTCCCCGTTGTCCGTTTTGCAATCCGGCGCTTCGTTCTCCTCCGGTGGTCATTTCTAGCTTTCTTTCGTGTGTGGGGATTAAACATTTCCGGATTGGATCGAGACTTGCCATGCGGCCTTGGGTTACTACCGGTAGACCGCCTGTCAAGTTTCGTATCATTTGGACTTCGTTTGATACTCCAACGGTTAACCGAGGGACCGAAAAGGCCTCGTGTGTGTTGCAGCCCAACACCCCTCCATTTTGGCCCAAAACCCACCAAACTCTGCTCCATCATCTCGGTCGTTCGATCACGATCGCGTGGCCGCAAACCGCACCTCATTTGGACTCTCCTAGCTCCCTCTACCTATAAATATGTGGGCATCCCCGAAATTTTCGCAGATGAACCCTAAGCTCCCTCTCTCCGCGCCGCCGGACATGTCCGCCCGTCGGCCGGACACGTCCACCCAGCCGGCCACATCACCCGGACCAATGAGGGGCCGCCACCTGAGCGCGCCGCCCGCCCGGGCCAACCACCGTGCGCCACCTGTCTCAGCCGGCCTCCCCGCCGCCGCGCCTCACCCGCCGACCCGCCTGGGCCCGCGCGGGGCCCTCCGAGCCCGGTCGCCGCCGCCTATCGCCGGGTCGCGTGCCCCGCGTCTCTCCTCCGCGACGCCGCCGCCCACGCCGTGCGCCGCCTTCGCCGCCGGCCACCGCGCCCCGCCGCCTCGCACCTCGCCACCGTCTTGCTTCTCGCGCGCCGCCTAGCATCTGCACCGCCGCGCGGCGTACGCCGTGCCCCGCCGCCTCGCTCGCCGCACGCCGCTGCCTCGGGTGCCGTGCGCCGCCGCCTCGGCTTCCGCGCTCCTCGCCAGAGTTGAGCTCGTCCTCGCCGGAGTTCCGGCCGGATCCGATCCGGTGGATCGGGATGAGATCCACCGGTCCCTTCATCCAAACGCATCCTCGCCCAGATCCGGATCCATCCCATCCCGGAACCGCTCCATCCCGCGTTGACTTTCGCGGAGGTAAAATTTGGCTAAGTCCCCGAAATTCCCAGATCCATGATGCCATGTTCGAGGTCTCGTAACTTTGCATCCGTAGCTCTGATTTGTGCATATGATATATCAAAATCTTCGTCTCGACGAGTACATCATTTCATTCCGTTGCATCATTTGCATTTGAGTTCATCTTGATGCCCGTATTGCTGTTAGAAGGAGGCATCATGAGTTAAATTGCAGATCCGTTAGTTCATCATGCACTTTTGTCATTTTTGCCATGTTTAATTCGTGCATGATATGCATGTGCCCCTTTGGGATGAGTTGTTAAGCATGTTGTCTTCTTTCCAGAGGTGCCTCCCATGCATTTTTAGGATGTGTGTGTTGTCTTGTGCAAGCTTGCAAAGTAGGGTACCTGAGTTTACTGATTTCAGGGACTTAGTGAAAATCACTAAGTCTGGGATGTTTTAGTTCACGATGCTATATGTCCAGCTTGTTTCCTAGTGATCCGTGCCTCTTTTGAGGATGATCAGTAAGAGTGATTTGTTATGCTTGTTGTGCTTAATCCATCCATGTCTTTACTTGTTATGTTGGAGCACCCTAGGTTGACTCAATCGAGCTCAACTTTTGCATAGTTGTTGTTTTGGGCAGATCGTGGACTCTTTTGCGATTTTGCCGGAGCTATTGCTAGTGATCCATGCGTGCTATGCCATTGTTCTTGCCATGTCTAGCTAGCATTTGTGCCTTCTTAATGAATATATGCTTGCCTTGCCATGACTTGCACCGTAGTGAGAGCATCGAGCTCGTTTACATGCCTCCGTGAGTTATAATTTCAGCATGTCTCAGTTTTCACTAAGTCTGAAAACTGATTGTGTTTCATCGATGTTCGTGTGCTTGGTAGAGTATTTTGTGAACCCTTTTGGCCCCAGGTCATTTTGGGTGTTTTGTTAAGCTTGTTGATTAGCTCCAGGCCATGCTCTTACTTGCCATGTTCAGGTTTTTCATCATGTTGTTTTGCGGCTCCTAAGAGAGCATCGTGGTCTGAAATTCCAGACTAGCGTTAATTTCGCTAAGTCTGAAATCTGTTTTGTTTATTCAGTTTTGCCATGCTTGTTTGAAGCCCTTAATGAATGAATTTGCCTATGCCTCAGTCCTGGGGATTTGTTAAGCTTCTTGAGTACATCACTGCCATGTAATTTGTTTTCATGTTTGGTGTCTGTAGCATGTTCACTTTGTTGCATTTAGGAGCCTACTTGCTGTAAATCGCAGATCGGTTCGTTTCGTAAAACGCTTGCCATTTCCAAACCGTAGCTCCGATTGCCATGATCTTTATATCGTTTTCAGGCGATTTCATCCCCTCTATCCAGTGGCACACTTGGTTTTCCAAGTTGTCACATCTTGCATTTTGCACCCCGCATCGCATCCCGCATCTCGCATATCATACCATGTTCATGTGTTGGTTGTTTACTATGTTGTGTGCTTCTTTTCCGGTGATTGCTTCTTCGGGTTGGTTCCAGTAACATCGAGTTTGTGAGGACCCGTTCATCTTCGTCCGTTTGCCTTCTTCATGGACTCGTTCTTCCTCCTTGCGGGATTTCAGGCAAGATGATCATACCCTCGAAACCACTACTATCTTTGCTATGCTAGTTTGCTCGCTCTTTTGCTATGCCATTGCTACGATGCCTACCACTTGCTTGTCAGCCTCCCAAATTGCCATGTTCAGCCCCTAACCCTCCTATGTCCTAGCAAACCGTTGATTGGCTATGTTACCGCTTTGCTCAGCCCCTCTTATAGTGTTGTTAGTTGCAGGTGAAGATTGAAGTTTGTTCCTTGTTGGAACATGGAGATCGTTCCTTGTTGGAACAGTTATTTACTTGTTGGGATATCACAATATATCTTATTTAATTAATGCATCTATATACTTGGCAAAGGGTGGAAGGCTCGGCCTTATGCCTGGTGTTTTGTTCCACTCTTGCCGCCCTAGTTTCCGTCATATCGGTGTTATGTTCCCGGATTTTGCGTCCCTTACGCGGTTGGGCTATAATGGGAACCCCTTGACAGTTCGCCTTTAGTAAAGCTTCTCCAGCAATGCCCAACATTGGTTTTACCATTTGCACTAACAACCTACCACCTTCCCTTGGGTTCTGCAGACTCAAGGGTCATCTTTATTCTAACCCCCCCCCCCCCCCCCGGGCCAGTGCTCCTCTGAGTGTTGGTCCGAACTAGAGTCCTGTGCAGCGCCCCCTCGGGGAAACTCGAGGTTTGGTTTTAGTTGTATGGAGAGCTCATCTGAGTGTGCCCTGAGAAAGAGATATGTGCAGCTCCTATCGGGATTTGTCGGCACATTCGGGCGGTGTTGCTGGTTTGGTTTTACCCTGTCGAAATGTCTTGTTGTACTGGGATACCGAGTCTGATCGGAATGTCTCGGGTGGAGGTCTATTCCTTCGTTGACCGTGAGAGCTTATGATGGGCTAAGTTGGGACACCCCTGCAGGGATTTGAACTTTCGAAAGCCGTGCCCGCGGTTATGGGCAGATGGGAATTTGTTAACGTCCGGTTGTAGAAAACCTGAAGTTGACCTTAATTAAAATGAATCAACCGCGTGTGTAACCGTGATGGTCTCTTTCCGGCGGAGTCCGGGAAGTGAACACGGTTGTTGGAGTTATGCTTGACGTAGGTAGTCCAGGATCACTTCTTGATCATACTTTTATCGACCGTGCTTTGCCTTCTCTTCTCGCTCTCATTTGCGTATGTTAGCCACCATATTTGCTAGTCGCTTGCTGCAGCTCCACCTCATACCTTTACCTTACCCATAAGCTTAAATAGTCTTGATCGCGAGGGTGCGAGATTGTTGAGTCCCCGTGGCTCACAGATACTTCCAAAACCAGCTTGCAGGTGCCGATGAGACCGTGCAGATGACGCAACCAAGCTCAGGAGGAGCTCGATGAAGACTTTGTCCGTTGTGTTGTTTCGTTCTAGTTGGTCAGTAGTGGAGCCCAGTTGGGGTCGATCGGGGACCTTTGTCGCATTTGGGGTTCTTCTTTTATTTTGGTTCCGTAGTCAGACCTTGAGTGTATTTGTATGATGTAATGCTTTATTCATGTAATTGTGTGAAGTGGCGATTATAAGCCAACTATGTATCCTTTTACTTATTATATTACATGGGTTGTGTGAAGATTACCTCACTTGCGACATATGCCTTCAATGCGATTATGCCTCTAAGTCGTGCCTCGACACGTGGGAGATATAGTCGCATCGAGGGTGTTACACCACCCCCTCTGTTCCCCATTCACACCTGCACAAGCTCCTCCATGTCTATGCATGGCACCACCTATCATGGCGGTAACCACTTAGCTCGACGCCTGCCGCCACCGCCAGGCTGCCGGCAAAGCCCACCGCATTTCGCCACTTCCGCTTGCCGCCGCCTATCGCCATCGACTTTTCTCGACACTGCTCGTGGTCGACCCAGCTCCGCTTAGTTGGGGAATCTTCCGTATAGAGGGTTCTTTCTCATGGACAACAAGATAACTAATTTAATGAGATATTATCTCATCTCTTATCTCTGTTCATCTGCCTCCTTTAATCACCCGACCGAAATCGCAGTGAATTCATTTTTATTCGAGGTGATTTGAGGGTTTTCTTCCATTCATAGAGTGTACAGTGTACGGACACATCAGGACCTTGCGGCCTCCGCTAGGCATTCCATCTCACTGTACCAGATGACTTGAGGATGCACGTGATATGTTCAATCTCACCCTAAATCGGCTGGCATGGCCTACTTTCCTGAACATATTCTAAATATTACTACATTTGGATAAAAGGTGCCACATGCAACATATACGCCAAAGGGGATTTTTTTCCCCCTCTTCTTTCTATATTAGGCAAATTAATGATGTATTGTTCTTTCGATTACTCTCATATTTCCATGACATCATGTTTACCCTATCTGTTTAATTATAGATTTTTATCCTTCGATTTCAATTATTGTATAGTTCTTTCAATTTGGGCCCATATTTGCATGTTACCATATTTTCTTTAACAATCCTACCATTTTCTGCAGCGCGTCCCTTGCTATGCAACAAAATCTCTAGTGCACAGTCTTTCCCTTTACATAAATCAAGACTGCAGGGATGTCATACTTCACACAAACCATAGATTTACAATCATTGCTACTGTAAGACTTGATGAACGTGGTGACTCCTATTTTGGCACTGGCTTTTGGAAAGAAATTTCTAGGTTTTATGAATTGAAAGCTGGCACTATAATTGCACTGCACATAAAAGGGCCTGGTCATGAGATATATGGTAACTTCCCCGACGATATCATCCGTCCAGACTTTGTTTGAAGTAAGTTTTCTTTTCAACTATCTGCATGTTGACTTGCCCAGCAATAACAAATGAATTGATAGTATTTAAGGAACCAACTGTTATTCCCTTTTCTTACTATATTCCTACCTAATAACTTCTAGTTACCAATACACTTTTCTATTGCTCTGTTTTAACTAAATATTCCTTGTACTCCCATTTCTATTAGAAAGTGCCGCTGACAAGGAGACTTTGGAGGTGGAGAACGGGGCTGCCAACAAGCAGAGGCGGGGCGAGCTAGAACCGCAAGTGACTCCAGCAGGCCTAGACTTCATCAGCAGCCTCCCCGATGATATGTTGACAGTCATCATCTCCCTCCTCCCAAACAAATATGGGGAGCGGACAACCGTCCTTTCCCGGCGGTGGCGCCCCCTATGGAACTCCATCCCTCTCGACCTCATCGACACCCACGAGCTCTACCAAGGCTATCGCAAAAGCTTGGATGTGTTCTCCAAGATCCTTGGCAGTCACCTTGGCCCAGCTAGAGGCCTTAGAATGGGCAAGTTCCATTCCAACGGCAAGGACCGAGCCAAGCTTGACGACTGGTTCCGATCCCCCGCCCTAGATCAGCTCGAGGAGCTCACTTTTGATGATGGGCATATGCGGTCGCTGCCAACGTCCGCACTCCGCCTCACGCCCACGCTGTGTGTCGCCAAGTTCATCCCCCCCTTAATGACGCATCCGCTCTTATTCTACCATGACTGAAGCACCTCGAGCTCATCGTTGTATGCCTCTCAAACGATGACATGGAGCGCCTGCTCTGTGGATGTCATGAACTCGAGTACCTTCCTCTTTAGGCGATCAATTGGTTGAGTACCTTCCACATCACCTCCATGACTCTCTAGACTATTTATGTGTGTTGCTAGTGCGGCAGGAAGACATCACAAGATGTGTACCACGGTATGGTCATTGAGGACACACCTGCACTTGAGAGATTACTTGTAGTTGATCAAGAAGGTCCAACAAGAATCAATGTCATTTCCGCGCCGAAACTGATAGTGGTGGGCTACTTGTCTGACAAATACTCCAAACTTGTTATTGGATCCACACTTGTTCAAGTACAACATCCACCTTCTACCTCTCCTTCTACAAATTAACATTATTTCTAATTTTGAAGATGTTTGTTCGTCTGTCATTCATAAAATGATTCTGACAAGCTTGACCCCGAAAATGCGCACAGTGAAGGTCTTGGCACTAGAATCTATCGACCCCAACCTGGAGCAAGTTGTCAGTTTCCTGAGATGCTTTCTGTGCCTGGAGAAGCTATATATCGAGGTGATGTTCCTTTCCTGTTAAATGTTAACCATAAGGGAGTTCCATTTGTGACACCTTTTTCCAAGTTTACAATGACAATGTACTACGATTTCTAAAGGATTCTTTTGGAGGATTTCAGTACATACATGCCCCCCCCCCATATTGGTTGCTTGATCCATATGGTTACAATCAACAAGCATTTCTCCTTTGCATCCATTTGTACTAATTTTCTTACGGAACTTTTAATCCACTCCAACCTCTTGTGAAGAAGGCTACATTTTTCTAGAATGTAATCAAATGCCCATGTTAATCATGTTAGATCGAAGATGGCATGTTAGTGCATTTTACAAATCCTGCAAACCAAATAGGCATGTAGTAATGTTCAAAACTGCATGTAGGGACTAACACGTTTTCTTCTTTTGCAGATAAGATTAGGCCCAGTGGTGGATAATGTGATACAATAAAACAATCACGTCGAATGCCTAGATCTGCATCTCTCAGAAATTATTTTGAACTCCTACCAAGGGACCTTACCAGAGATTATATTCGCCAGGTTCTTTGTCCTCAAAGAAAGGGTGCTGAAGGTAATGAGGTTTGCCCTACATTTATTTCGCAAAAATGAATGGTTTGTTGATCAGCGTCGGCGCCTGCGGCAGAATGGAATAGGCTCCAATAATGCTGAATTTCATTTTGGAACTTCAGATGACAGAGTAATTGGAAGTCATCGTGTCAACCCCATACATGACTTCTCAGTGGCTGACCCCTTTGCAAGAATTGTGAGGTTTCGAAACCAGACTTAGAAGTGGTAATATTAGTTTGAACCTCTCTGATATCCATGTTCAGCGGATCAGCATGAGTGTTTGCAGCTGATGAGCTGAATTTCAGTTCTAATATCAGTTTGAACCTTGTAATCTTAGAATTTGAGCCATATAACTCTGGAATTTGAACCTTGTAATATATATTTTGAGCTTTGGTGGTACAATCGTTGAAATGGCATCGTATGAGACTCGTATATTGGTAGCACTATTTTAACCTTAATATGCAATGGTCTTAGATTTTATTAACCATTCTCGAATTTGTTTACCTTGTCGATCTCACACCACATGATCTGTATAGCTAACTCGACTGCGATCTTCGACATTATTGCACACAGTTGGTTTCTTCCACCGTGTGTCCCTGTAGAGCGCATAATTAATTATCGCACTCGAGTGTCCATCATCACCCTTCTGTGTAACTTTGACCTCATCACCCACGGGTAAACTTATGACCGAAGTCATTCCACACACTTCGTTTTTACAAAGCTTTTTGCCAATAAACGCTCACGATTTGTCCTCCTTCTAGCCGACGCGTGGCCAAACTAGCCAGGCAGTAAGCTTGCACGATAAACTGCGCGGTAGCGCGGGAACAGGCTCACTGATGATACATTTGGCGCCTCTTCGAGCCCACGTGTGCGGTGCGATGTTGTCAAGTGTGCACTGGAAACCTCCGCTATGAAAGCCGTGACAAGACGTGATGATTACAGGCCGGCCAACCCCTATTTATTACAATGGCCATTTAACCCTTCTGTCTCTTCAACCTTTCGATCATGCCCCATCATTGCAAGAAGCACACACACCACGAGAAATTCTTAGAGGGTATTCTGCGCGGATCCAATGGCGCTCCGAGCGGCTGACGGCGACGAGCAGCAGTTCACCATGCGTGTCGTGGTGGACACCCACATCAGGTTCATGGACCTCTCAGTGGTGTACACCAACGACCCGGTCTAGGTGGAGCACTCCATCCACATCATGGAGTTGTTGCTTGCCGAGGAGAAGTACAAGGTGGTCGGATTCGGCCTTGAGTACACCAGCGCTTGTGCCGGGTCTCGTCCCAAGGTCGTCGTTGCCCAGATATGCGTGCACCACCACATCCTCGTCTACCACTACTGCCTGGCCACAAGGCTTTCTGAGCATTTCGCTAGGTTTGTCAACAGCCCCCACTACATGTTCGCTACGGTGGACATCACCAATGATGTAAAGGCACTCGAGAATTCGGGCATCACCTACCAGAATCTTGTCGACATCCAGGGCCAATACAAGATCTGGGGCAACACGGAGCATGAGAAGGACTCACTGGTTCACCTCGCCGAGGCCACCATCGACCCCTACTACAGAGACATGAAGGATTCGTGCAACAAGGACAAGCGTGCCTGGCACGCGGCCTGGATGGAGAAACTCGACAAAGCTCATGTCGTGTATGCGGCCAAGGAGGTGTACACGAGCTATGACATGTATAGGTGGATCGTTGACATGAGGAAGTGCCTCCTTCCCCAAAACAAACAGGGATCCAGCCGGAAGCAGAGCAATGGCAAGCGTCATCGCGACAATAAGTAGATGATTAGATCCTCGTTTCTCCTAGTTTAGTATGCATGTAATTGCTTACTTTGGTGTGTAGAAATGTTATGTGTGTAGTCACTTGTGTAATTGTATACTTAATTTGGTTATGCAATGCTGTCTTTTTAAGTATATATGTTGATGCTCTATAGATGGAGCGTAGATGTTGTGCGGACAAAGAAAATCACATCGCACACGGACTAAACAATGGAACCCTCCGGTGATGTTTTCATCAATCACTCACAATTGTATACCAACAATCGTTTGCTCACAACACACACGGCTTGTTAGCAGCAATCGTCTGTGTTGTTATCGGTCTTCGCACACGTTTCCGATTACAAACCTGTTTGCCGCGTATCACACACATCTTGTTAAGTTGAATTGTTTATGTTCTCTTGTCTCAACACAAACAGTTCATCCGAGTGAACCGCATGCCGTATATCGCACACACCTTGATCTGGCTGACCGTTTCTTTTGTGTTGCCTAATCACAAACAGTTCATCCGAGTGAACCGTATGATGTATATCGCACACACCTTCATCTGGTTGCCCGTTTCTTTTGTTCCTCCTCATCACAAATAGTTAATTGAACTGAACTGTATGCCCTGCATCGCACACGCAACTAAAATCCGAACCATGTTTGATGCATCCTCCATCACAAACATTTTGTATCTTTTTTGACAGTTTTTTTACACCAACGTTTGCGATTATTGCATCGCACACAGTTTCGTCGAAGGGCCTCTGATCGTAGTGTCGCGTTAGTAGCATCCTGCAGTACTACAATGACTGAGCATAATGGGCTAGGGCTAACTTTCTTTAGCGTTGATATTTTGAAAGACATGGTTGCTTGTTAGTATGCTTGAGTATTTATGTCTTCATGACAAATTATAGATTATTGATTTGAATCATTCAAGTCCAAATGTCCATGCCACAAAACAAAAGGGTGTATGATGAATATGATAGGTAGCATTCCACATAAAAAATTCTGTTTTTTATCATTTATCTATTCGAGGGTGAGCAAGAATTAAGCTTGGGGATGCTTGACACGTCTCCAACGTATCTATAATTTTTTATTGTTCCATGCTATTATAGTATCATTCTTGGATGTTTTATATATACTTACAAGCAATTATATATCATTTTTGGGACTAACCTACTAACTTAGTGTCCAGTGCCAGTTGTTTTTTTTTTCTATTTTTGGTTTTTCAGAATATCAATACCAAACAAAGTCCAAATGGCACAGAACTTTTTGGAGATTTTTTCTGGACATAAGAGACCCTCGAAGCTTCGGGAGGGGACGAGAAGATGGAGCAGTGGCCCATGAGGCACCAGGGCGCACCTAGAGGGGTAGGGCCCATGTAGCTCTGTTTGACCTAACTCTGCCTCTATAAATTCTCTAAAATCAAGAAACCAATAGAGGATTCCACGAAATAATTTTCCACGGACGCAAGTTCCTATTCTCGAGAGATCCCATCTGGAGGCCTTTCTCGGCACTCTGCTGGAGGGGGATTCAATCACGGAGGGGCCCTACATCATCCTTGCTGCCCCTTCCAATGACGCGTGAGTATTTTACCACAGACCTACGGGTCCATAGTTAGTAGCTAGATGGTTTATTCTTTCTATTTGATCTTGGATTTCTATCCGATGTAATCACTTTTTGCGGTGTGTTTGTTGGGATCCGATGAATTGTGAGTTTATGATCAGATTATCCATGAATATTATTTGAGTTTCCTTTGAACTCTTTTATGCATGATTGTTATACCTTCGTATTTCTCTCCGGTCTATTGATTTGGTTTGGATAACTAGATTGATTTATCTTGTAATGGGAGAGGTGCTTGGAGTTCTATCTGATGTAATCACTTTTTGCGGTGTGTTTGTTGGGATCCGATGAATTGTGAGTTTATGATCAGATTATCCATGAATATTATTTGAGTTTCCTCTGAACTCTTTTATGCATGATTGTTATACATTCATATTTCTCTCCGGTCTATTGATTTGGTTTGGATAACTAGACTGATTTAGCTTGCAATGGGACAGGTGCTTTGTAATGGGTTCGATCTTGCGGTGATCAATCCTAGTGACAGAAGGGGACATGACACGTATTGTATCATTGTTATTAAGGGTAAAAAGACGGGGTTTATTCATGTGTGTGTTTACTTTGACTACATCATGTCATCTTTCTTAAGGCGTTACTCCGTTCTTTATGAACTTAATACTCTAGATGCATGTTGGATAGTGTTCGATGTGTGGAGTAATGGTAGTAGATGCAGAATCATTTCGGTCTACTTGTCTCGGACGTGATGCCTATATACATTATCATTGCCTTGGATATCCTCATGATTATTTTCTTTTCTATCAATTGCCCAACAGTAATTTGTTTACCCACCGTATGCTATTTTCAAGAGAGAAGCCTCTAGTGAAAACTATGGCCCCCGGGTCTACCTTTATCATATATTAAAAATCCTAAAAGTACCTTGCTGCACTTTTACTTATTTATTTTATTTTGTATTTTTGTTTGATCTATCTATCTATCACGATACAATTTAATCTTGCAAATAACTGCCAAGGGATTGACAACCCCTTGTTCGCGTTGGGTGCAAGGATTTGTTAATTTGTGTGCAGGTGCTGCTAACGAGTTGTTGCGTGATTCTCCTACTGGATTGATAACCATGGTTTCATAACTGAGGGAAATACTTATATCTATTCTACTGCATCATCCCCTCCTCTTCGGGGAAATCCCAATGCAACTCACAAGTAGCAGGTATTATACCCTTAAAGGCGGTGCTACTCCGTTCTATGCGTGATTTATCGATGTGCATCTTTTCCAGAGTATCTGCATATATCAAAAGTGATCAGCGTGTCTATCCATGTGCCCCGAATTGGCACCTGCTGGATGGAATTGATTTCCCACGGGGCTCATTTGCGCTGGTTATTGGACGTGAAGGCTTCATATATCATCATGACCTCGTCTTCATTCGGGGTTTGTTTTATGTGGCTGGAGGTGCTCACTAGGAGGGCAGGTCCTCCTTTAGCTATCTGCCTAACCACCCAACAATCATGAAGGCTGTGAGTCGGGCAGGAATTAATCATAATAGCATCTATTGGGCATGGTTTATCCAGAAAGCCGTCAAGGGTGGTCCCCGGGTGGCCGGAGGTTTTCTTCTTCTTCCGAGGTTGCCCGGTGGGTGTGTTTCGCTTACCAAGCTCACACCTAGGTACTGATCTGTCGTGTTTGGGATGGTCTTGACAGATCGAATTTGTGTTTTCTCTGGTCAGCGAAGCATCTTCAATGGTGCAGAATCTGGACACCAGATCGGATAATTCTGGAAGTGTTTGAACACAGCGATGAGCAAGGGCGTTCGAAACGCATTTATCCTTGCATCCGCGCTGGAAGGTTGTGATTATGTCGGAGTCTAGGTAATCTGATATCTTGTTTTTGACAGACAAGAATCTAGCCCAGAACTGTCTGATCGATTCATCGGGGAGTTGTTGCACGTAGGCCAGATCCTGGACGTTGGGTGGGCCCGAGTTATCAGGGCGATACTCTATGTGGGAGGTGAGTGGATGAGTTCTGATCTCTAAGGATCGCGGGTCCAAAACCCTATCATCCTCATCCCGTGTCAGATCTACAACCGTCGGACCGGTCAGATTGATTTGAAGATCAGCTTCATTGGCTGCCTCTAGTGATCCGATGTTTGGGCCACTTTCCAAAAAGTACCTCCACACTTCATCCTTGGAGGAATTCCCCGTACGAGCCGGAGAAGGGTCACGGTTTGCCTTAGGCTCGTGTGAAGGTGGTTCCATGAAAGAAGTTTCGGGCATGGTAATCATGCCTGCGGGTTTGGGGTCATTGACCAACAACCCCACCGATCCTTCTGTCGATCTCATAACGGAACTCTCAATGAAAGTAGTAGTGTTGGTGTCAAAACCGTCAGACCTTGGGGTAGGGGGTCCCAAGCTATGAATTTTGGATAGATGGTAACAGGAATAGAGAGACGATGTTTTACCCAGGTTTAGGCCCTCTCGATGGAGGTAAAACCCTACGTCCTGCTCTTGTTTATATTGATATAGATGTATTGAGTAAAGAGTTGATCTACCTCGACATCATAAGATGTGGTCTAACTCTAGGGCTAGGTGAATGATATTGTGTTGATGTCCCCTCTATGGCTAAAGCCTATGGCTTATATACACACCAGGTAGGGTATCTAGGGTTATAAGGTCAGTATCTAGGCGGAAGGAGGCAGGAGAGGTTTTGGAGTATACGACAAGTCTTCGGCACACGCAGTTTAGATCACTTCCTGTCGTGCAGCCTCCATAGTCCATCTTTAACAAGAACCAAGGCCCACCAGCCCAATCTGAGGAGCATGGGCCGACTAGGTTAGTACCCCCTAGTCTAGGACGCCGTCCCAAACCTTGGCCAAAAACTATTCGGATATCTGATTCTTCCCTGTTGAAGGCATGGGCACAATCTCAAGTAGCTTGATCTTGGGATAATGCGCCACCACTAACGCATATGCCCGCTGAGCGCCTTCCAAGCAGGTCGGACGCTTCCAGTTCTGGACCTAGGGGCTGGCATCCCGCAGCTTATGCACCCAAGCAAAAGAAGCTGGTCGGCATCGTCTCTTGCAGCCAGAGGTTGATGCATAGATCCTCCATCACCGGCCGCTCTGTGCGGAACATCTCCATCAGCTGCTTTAGCTGATTGTTCAAAAGAGGCGCATGCTCTGGCGCCTGGAATTGAGCCTAGAATACCTTCTCCAAGGAGTCACCAGGACTGGCAGCATGGTAGAAGCCGGCATCCGAAGCACTCTGCGGTAGGTCCCTAAAGGCCTCTGAAGAGTGCTAGATTTGTGTAAGATGGGCTACTCCAATGTCATAAAAAACAGAGCAAAGAAGGTATGGCTTACCAGCGGCGATTTGCTTCACTTGCTGAAGCTCCTTGCGGTCCGCCCGAGCCTGGGTCATAGCCTCCTTACAGGTGGAACTCGTCGTCTTGAGCTCGGAGGTTAGTTTCTTCTTCTCTTCCTGAAGGGCGTCACACTGACCGTACAACCCTTTCAGGTCTTCCTCGACCTCCACAACCCGGGCCACATGCTTTTCGTTGGCCTCTTTCTCCTTGGTCATCTCTTCACCGGCTTGCTTTGCCGCGGCCTTTTGCTGCTCGGCCTCCTGCCGAGCTTTTTGCAGCTCGGACCGGAGTGTTTCAAGATTTCAAGTGGAAGTTACATGCATATGCATACATGATTTAGAATCCACATCATCATTTAAATACAGTTTTACGGTACTTAAGGTCTTGGTATTTACCTTGAGCCTGCTCCATCTGCTTCTTGAGCAGATCCATGTACTTCTCGGACCAATCAAGCTCAGCTTTTCCAACTCTCTCGAGTTGGATGCCAAAGCCAAGGCAGAAGCATGCAAAAGACACGGTTAGCTACCTCGAATGATATCTATCCCCTGGTCAGCTTTGTCAATCCGATCAGGGTCTCAGGGGCTAGTGTGCATTCGCTCGTATAAAATTTTCATTATCACTAAGAGCCCTGAGTAAGTGTAACGCCCTCGATGCAGCTATATCTCCCACGTGTCGAAGCACGACTTAGAGGCATAACCGCATTGAAAGCAATGTCGCAAGTGAGGTAATCTTCGCAAACAACCCATGTACATAAATAAAGGGGAAAGGTACATAGTTGGCTTACACTCGCCACGTCACACAAATACATAAATAAGTCATTACATTCATCCAATACACTCAAGGTCCGACTACGAAACCAAAATAAAGATCAACCCCCAAATGCGACAAAGTCCCCGATCGCCCCAACTGGGCACCACTACTGATCATCTGGGAAAGACACGTAGTAACGACGAGAGTCTTCATCGAACTCCCACTTGAGCTCGGTCATATCATCTGGAACGGTATCATCGGTCCCTGCATCTGGTTTTGGAAGTAATATGTGAGTCACGGGGACTCAGCAATCTCGCACCCTCGCGATCAAGACTATTTAAGCTTATAGGTAAGGTAAAGGTATGATGTGGAGCTGCAGCAAGCGACTAGCACATATGGTGGCTAACATACGCAAATGAGAGCGAGAAGAGAAGGCAAAAGCACGGTCGTACAACTATGATCAAGAAGTGATCCTAGAACAACCTACGTCAAACATTACTCCAACACTGTGTTCACTTCCCGGACTCCGCCGAGAAGAGAACATCACGATTACACGCGCGGTTGATGCATTTTAATTAAGTTAAGTTTCATGTTATCTACAACTGGACATTAACAAATTCCAATCTTCCCATAACCGCGAGCACGGCTTTCGAAAGTTCAAATCCCTGCAGGGGAGTCCCAACTTAGCCCATCACAAGCTCTCATGGTCAACGAAGGATATTCCTTCTCCCAAGACAATCCGATCAGACTCGGCATCCCGGTTACAAGACATCCTCGACAATGGTAAAACAAGTCCAGCAACACTGCTCGAATGTGCCGACAAATCCCGACAGGAGCTGCACATATCTCGTTCTCAGGGCACTCTCAGATAAGTCAAGCTACGAGTAAAACCAACCCTTGAGTTTCCCCGAGGTGGCCCCGCAGGCTACCCAGTTCGGACCAACACTCAGAGGAGCACTGGCCCAGGGGGGTTTAATAAAGATGACCCTTGGGCTCCGGAAACCCAAGGGAAAAAGAGGCTAGGTGGAAATGATAAAACCAAGGTTGGGCATTGCTGGAGGAGTTTTATTCAAGGTGAACTGTCAATGGGTTCCCATTATAACCCAACCGTGTAAGGAACGCAAAATCCGGGAACATAACACCGATATGACGGAAACTAGGGCGGCAAGAGTGGAACAAAACACCAGGCATAAGGCCGAGCCTTCCACTCTTTACCAAGTATATAGGTGCATTAAGATAAACAAGATAATATTATGATATCCCAACAATAAGCAAGTTCCAACAAGGAACGATCTCCAATCTTCACCTGCAACTAGCAACGCTATAAGAGGGGCTGAGCAAAGCGGTAACATAGCCAAACAACGGTTTGCTAGGACATGGTGGGTTAGAGGTTTGACATGGCAAATGGGAGGCATGATAATCAAGTGGTAGGCAATGTAGCATAGGCATAGCAAAAGAGCGAGCATCTAGCAAGCAAAGATAGAAGTGATTTCGAGGGTATGGTCATCTTGCCTACAAAGTTCTCAGAGTTGCCTTGATCCTCGTAAGCGTACCCAACGGTATCCTCGTTCACGTACTCGTCTCCCGGATCTACCCAAGAAAGAACAACAAGCAAAAGGAACACAATCAACCACGTGCAATGCTCAAACAACATGATGCAAACATGGTATGATATGCGGGATGCGATATGTGATGCATATGCAAGATTTGGAAAGGACATCTTGAACCTGGCCTCAACTTGGAAATCCAAGAGTGCCACTGGAAAGGTGAGGTGATTTTGGTCGAAATCGATATAAAGATCACCGGAATCGGGTGCACGGTTTGGAAATGGCAAGCAAAACGAATATGGCACCGGTCTACGATAATCAGCAAGTAGCCTTCTAAATGCATCACGATAAATATGCTACAGCACTCAAACATGGCAACAAAATACATGGCAGGGATCCACTCATGATGCTTGACAAAAGATGAACACTGAGCTACGGCCAATTCACTCATTAACAGGTTCAAATAAGCATGGCAAAAGTGCAAAAGTTTACTGGTTTCAGACTTAGTGAAATTAACAGCATGTCTGGAATTTATCATCAGGAAGCAATGTTTAGAGCACGAAAACTACATGCTACAGGATCATATCATGGCAAAGCAAGGCATGGCATGAAGCTACTCAAAGCATATAACAAAAGTCCCTTAGTGGCCATGAGCCAAAAGGGATCATAAAATACAATTGCAAGCATGTGAACATAGTAAAAAACAAAAACAGATTCAGACTTAGTGAAAAACTGGAGCATGCAAAACAGATACCGAGTAGGCATGTTTACGAGCTCGATGCACTCACTACGAGGCATTGCATGACAAACTAAGAATACACCCTGCAAGAAGACATGACATAGAAGCTAGACATGGCAAGAACAACAACATAGCATGCACGGATCAATAGCAACAACCTCGGCAAAATTGCTAAACGTGTTAACAATCTGCTAGGAACATTTTATAGCAAAAGTAGAGCTCGATTAACTCAAGCTAGGGTGCTCCATAAATGCAAACCAAGACATGGATGGATAGAGCACCACAATATCTACAAAACATCCTTACTGATCATCCTCAAAAGAGGCACGGATCACTAGGAAACAACATGAACATATGACATAAAAACAATATCAGGACAAGGACTGGGTGAAATTCCAAGTCCCTGAAATCAACATCATAGAGTAAGCTACCTTGCATGCTTGTGCTAGTCACCACAAAGATCACAAAAATACATGGCATACACCCCTGTAAATATAACATGGCATACATCAAAACACATGTAGAGCTCAGGATCATAGCATGCACACATTAATCATGGCAAAAATGACAAAAGGTCATTTGCTGAAACAGATCTAACATAATCATCACATAGCCCTCTTCCAACAGAATTTCGGGCATCAAGATGAACTCAAATGAAAATGATGCAATGATATGAAATGATGTACTCATCGAGACGAACATTTTGATATGCTACACGCACGAATCGGAGCTACGATGAGGGAGTTATGGCATGTCAAAGTATGCAATAATCTAGGGTTTCGGGGGGGGAGTCAACCGGATTTTGGATCTGGATCTGGAGTTCCTCGCGGGCACTGTAGCAGTTGCGAAGCCCGAGGTTCGTCGGCCGGAGATCGAGGCGGCCGGAGGAGGCGGAGCTCGCCGGAGCTTGGGCCGGCGGAGGAGGACGCCGGGAACGGAGGGGGTTCGTCGCCGGCGCGAAAGGAGAGGAGAGGCGGCGGGCGCGGGGCGCTGCGGCGTCCTGCGGCGGCGCCGGACGGCGGAGGGCGGCGGCCGGCGTTGACTCCGTGCGGCGGCGCGGCGGCGCCGGGCGGCGGGAAGAAGGCGGCGGCGGCGCGGCCCAGGAGGCGGCGGAGAGGGCCGGTTGCGGGCCGGGACGGGCCGCGGCGGCGGTGGAGGTCGGTGGGCCACGTGGCATGCGGCAGAGTGTCCGGCGCCGGTGGACAATGTCCGGCGCGGGCGAGAGGGAGAGGAGCTAGGTTAGGGTGGTTTTGGATCCGGAATTTCAAGAGGGTGACCTTTATATAGAGGTAGAGGGAGCTAGGAAGCTCCAAATTAGGTGCGGTTTGCAGCCACACAATCGTGATCGAACGCTCTAGATGGTAGAAGGGGTTTAGGTTGGTTTTGGGCCACTTTGGAGGGGTGTTGGGCTGCAACACACACGAGGCCTTTTCGGTCCCTCGGTTAACCGTTGGAGTATCAAACGAAGTCCAAATGGTACGAAACTTGACAGACGGTCTACCGGTAGTAAACCAAGGCCGCATGACAAGTATCGGTCCAATCCGAAAACATTTAACACCCACACACGAAAAGAGGTAGAAAGGGACACCGGAGGACATAGGAGCGCCGGAATGCAAAACAGACAACGGGAAAAATGCTTAAATACATGAGACGAACACGTATGCAAATGCAATGCACTTGATGGCATGATATGAGATGCATGACAAAGACAAAACACATGGAGACAAAAACCCGACAACGGGGAAATAACATAACTTAGTGCCGGAAACGGCAAGAGTTAGAATCCATATAAGGTAAATTACATCCGGGGTGTTACAATAAGATCTTTGAATCTAACTCAGGTCTCGGGGGCTACTATGGTTATACACTTGCGATATGTGTCTGCGGTGGCTTAAGTCTTTGGACAATTTATTTTCTTTACTTGTCTGCTAAGGGTTGTTGGGCACATCTAGTGCTAAAAGCTCTAAGCGTCGACGCAATTTTAAGAGATGCTCAAAACTTACCTCAAAGCCTTCATAGAGGCCCTTGAAGGCCTCCCTTATTACAGTCTCCGCGGACAAGAAATTTCTCAGCGCCGCGCCTAGAAAGACGCGGTGCTCAGCGACAATGCAGGAGCCCATCAAGGACACCTCCATCTCTTCGGGCCACCCCCATGGATTCCCGCCTGCTAGTAGGTAGGGGTGTTCGGGTCACCTCGGCCCTCTTCGTGGTGACGTCGGCTCGATGGGGGCCGAGGTGACGTCGGCTCGATGGGGGCCGAGGTCGCCGACTGCTCCAGTGTTTCCCCTTCCTTGGTGAAGGGGTCCTTCTCTAGCGGGTCTTTGGAGGTCGAAGTTTCAACCTCGACCATGGGGACGCTAGCGCCATCTCCCACAGTAAGCACAGGCGGGGCCTGTTGAAAAGTCGCCTTCCTCAACCCGTCGTGGGCAGGAGAAGGGAGCAGACGCTCCCCTGACCCGCTAGGCGAAGGAAGCCCGTCCGATGAATCCTCGTCGCCGATACGGGAGCGCTACAGGCTGTGAAAAACAAATGACCAAAATATTTTTTTGAGGAAAAGGAAGTGATACGTCTCCATCGTATCTACTTCCAAACTCTTTTGCCCTTATTTTGGACTCTAATTTGCATGATTTGAATGAAACTAACCCGGACTGACGCTGTTTTCAGCAGAATTGAAGTGATGTTATTTTTGTGTAAAAATAAAAATTCTCGGAATGACCTGAAAATTCACGGAGAATATTTTTAGAATAAATAAAAAATATTAGCGAAAGAGTCAACCAGAGGAGACCCACCAGCTATCCAAAAGGGTAGGGGGCGAGTGGGGGACGGGGAGGGGTGCAACCCAGCCCTGGAAGCGACAAACAAAAAGGAGGGCCAAAGGGAGGGAAGGCCCGGGTGACAAACAAGCAAACGAGAGAAAAAACAGAGCGATCAGGAAGGCTGCAAACATGGTGGGGTCATCTAGATGTGTTTTAGATGGACCCTTGATTAAATTCGAGTGAAACCATCTGTATTCGCTAGTACCTTAGCTACATGAACACTGAGTGAAAAACTAATGTCTGCTTCTAGTTATCAAAATCTCCATGTCCTTGGAACTTACATTGATCTACGTACTAAAGGGAATCTCAAAATTTAGCACCGACAACACAACACATAGCACACTCTCTTCACTCTTCACGCTTCACGGCCCCGTGGAAACAGGGAGCCGCTCGGCTCGTGTCACCGCCCGGTGGGTTGCACGAGCTGCGAGAAGGCCGCGCGGTTGGTTATGTCGTCGTCGTCCTCCTCAATTACGACGCAAGCGTCGTGCGCCCTGGACGTGGACGACGTCCCGATCGTCGTTACGCTCGCGGTGCTCCCATAGCTGTTGCTGGGCTCGAGCACCGGGCGCCCACTGCCGCTCCCGTCGTCTTGGGCCTGCCGTCGCCCGCTAGCGCCGTCAAACGCGTCCTGCAGCTGCATCGCGAACTCGAGGTTCCACAGCACGTCGCCCATGGACGGCCGCTCCAAGCCTTGGTCGGCTAGGCACTTCTCCGCCGTCTCGGCGAACTTGATGAGGCACTCTGGCGCGATCTGGTCCTTGATGGTCGGGTCGACGACGTCCGGCAGGGTGCCCTTCCGCTGGCAGCTGAGCGCATAGTCGGCGAGGCTGACCTGGTCCCGCGGCAGCTGCGGGCTCAGCGCCGGCCGCGCCATGAGCACCTCGAACAGCACGACGCCGAAGGAGTAGACGTCCGACTTGTCGGTGAGCTGCTGCCGCCGGAAGTACTCCGGGTCGAGGTATCCGAAGCTCCCCTTGACCATGGTACTGACGTGCGCCTGGTTCACCGTGGAGGAGCCGGACTTGGAGAGGCCGAAGTCGGAGACCTTGGCGACCCAGTTCTCGTCCACGAGGATGTTGGTGGTCTTGACGTCGCGGTGGATGATGGTGTACTTGGCGCCGGTGTGGAGGTAGTGCAAACCCCGCGCGGCGCCGATACAGATGTCGAGGCGGTGCCGCCACGACAGCGGCGGGTTGCTGCCCTTGTTGTAGAGGTGCTCCCGCAGCGTGCCGTGCTCCATGTAGTCGTAGACGAGGACCATCTCGTTGCTCTCCTCGCAGAAGCCGATGAGGGAGACGAGGTGCCGGTGCCGCAGCTTGGACAGCATCTCGATCTCCGTCTGGAACTCCAGCGCGCCCTGCTCCGACGACGGGTTGGACCGCTTGATGGCCACCTTGGTGTCGCCGTCCACCACGCCGCGGTACACCTTCCCGAACCCGCCCACGCCGATCACCAGCGACTCGCTGAAGTTCTTGGTCGCCGTCTTTATCTCCGCGATGGAGAAGTGCCGGCACATGCCCGCCAGGTTCGCCGCGAGGTGGCCGGACGACTTGCCGCTGGTTGTAGAGTGGTACATGGGCAGCCAGCCGGAGTTGTGCGAGTCGCTGCCGGTGAGCTCCCTGTTCTTCTTGTTGTGGTAGACCACGAGGCAGATGGCCGCGACGATCCCCACCGCAGCGGCGCCGCCTGCCGTGCCACCTATGACCGTCGCCATGTTTGCCTGGTCCTTGGACTTCTTGGACCTTTCCTTCTCACTCTCGCTCAGCTCCGCCTCCGCGAGCATCTTGGACGGTACGGGGTCCGGCGCGGCCAGGTTGGCGGCGCTGTCGTTGAGCTTGAAGACCTCGAGGCCGTTGAGGATGGCGTCGTAGAACTGGGGCCTGAGCGCCACGGAGGGGTGCATGGCCACCCACATGACCTCATCCCCGGGGTCGTCGGCCATGTGCACGGCGAAGTCCTTGTACACGGGCACGCCACGCTCGGACGTCATCTCGATGACGTCGGCGTCGGACTGCGCCGTCTTGTTGTTGATGTAGATGTCGAAGGCGCGCTGGTTGGGCCTGTTGAGCAGGAGCTCGCAGAAGTGGAGGCGGACGACGTAGGTGAAGTTGCCGTCCACCTCCATGGTCCAGGTGAGGTTGTAGTTCTGGTTGACGCGCGGGTCGGAGCCCATGGAGCGGGTGCCGAGGTAGACCTCGACGGGGGCGGCGTACTCGGACGCCTCGGTGGGGTACTTGACGTGGAAGCGGGGGCCGGCCGTGTAGCTGACCCCCTGCATGACGCCGAAGACGTAGGGCGTGTCGTCGAACCAGGAGCGGGCGAGGCCAGAGTCGTTGGAGGGCGGGATGTAACCCCCGCCGACGTTGAAGCGGTACATGGTCTGGAAGGAGGAGGCGGCGATGTCGACGGTCTGGTCGGCGAAGCCCACCATGGTGGCGGGGTCCTCGAAGATGTCGGGCATGGAGATGAGCTCCAGGCCGTTGATGTAGGCGTAGGTGACGTTGGTCATGGGCGTGGGCGTGGGGGTGAAGGTGACGGCGATGAACCCCGCGGGCGTCCGCGGGAGCGAGAACTCCCGGACGATGTAGGCCTGGGTGAGCGCCTTGGTGGTGACCCACACGCTGAAGTTGCGGAGGAGGGTGAGGCCCGTGGAGGTGGAGACGGAGAAGCGGAAGTCCTCGGGCGCGATCCCGTTGTAGGACGACGGGTAGAAGTGGAGGCGGAGCCAGTGCCGGTCCTTGGGGTTCACCGTGAAGTTGTACACCGTGTCCACCGTGAAGACGCGCGCCGTCATGTAGGGGATCGTCGACGGCAGCGACGAGTCCAGCTCGTCCGCCGCCGCCATCAGGGACGACTTGCCGGAGTCGCCCAGCCACATGTTGTTGTTGGTGTCCGCCAGCCACTTGCGCCCGTCCGCGTCAAGGCCGTCCGCCGTGGAACCGCAGTTGAGCAGGATGGAGTCCGTCGGGCTGTACGGCTTGGCGTCCGCCGCAACCGCGGCCCCGGCCGCGACGAGAAGCGCGAGCAGCCCAGCCATGGCCATCTCGATCTAGAGAGGGAGGGAGGGAGCAGTGAGGTGGGGCGATACAGAGGCGATCGAGAGGTTAGTGGTGAAAGGGAAGAAAGGGAGTGTTTGACCGCGGGAGAAGGGGCGCTGAAGACGAGAGTGTGGGGAGTGGGAGCATTTGCCGGGAGCCATGCCATGCATCCATGGCTGGAGCCTGGAGGACAGCCGCTTGTTCAGGAAATCATTTTGCTTTCACAAAACTCCCTCACGTCGCCGCTCCGGTACTACAGCACCGTGTGCAGGCAGGCCGGTACACCGGACGCGCGCAGAGGTTCCGGGGATCTCCACTCCACAGTTCCCCACACACGCAACAGAAATCTGCTGCAGATAACTTCCACTTCCTGTTGCAACTCAAGTTGACAACAAGCACCACAAAAAAGGTCCAACACACGCCTAAACTGTGTCAACATGAGCCAGGACCTAGGGACAGAAACCTCGAGCAAAATCATTTCATTGGTACAAAGCCATCAAATGTTGTGACGATCTACTAGTCTTTTGCAGGTGGTGACGAAAATGGAATTTACAGGTACTGCTTCCCGATGACCGGCCAGGTCATTAACACCACCAGCCTTTGAATGGGCGGTTAGAGGCTCTACCTTAAACATCTACTCACCAACCACCCCCCAAGATCATCTACCTTCGTGAAGATCTTCCGAGAAAACCGCCGTTCTTGACATGTTTTCAGTCTCAAAGGGGCTGAGGCCTGAGAAGGGCCCGGATGAGAACATGGATGAAGTGCCATCAGATTCATAGGTCGTTGCAGTATGCCGGGCATTAGGACGAGCGGGCGGTGTCGGTACAGATTCCTGGAACTCCGTGGAGCGTTGCACCATCTTAAGTGATTGCACCACCTCGCCCATCGTTGGCCTTTGGTTCGCCTCCGGGGAAACACAGGCTGCTGCTATTGTGCACACCCTCACAAAATCATCTTTCGGATATTGTCCACCAAGCTTGGGGTCAGCTAGTTCCTGTAGCCTATCTTTATCCCGAAGAACTGGCCGTGTCTGTGGTTAGTCGAGCAAAAATAACATCATTATTACACAAGTGTAACATCATATGCTCTTTATACTTATTGATAATCAGTTATACAGATACACAAAATGTTGAGGTTTAATGAACTAGCCTCCTGCGAAACTAAGCCACAGAAGGCAACTAGTATTGTCAGTGTTGTGGACAAGGATTACATTGAAATTTCATTAATAACCATACCCAAAGTCTAGTCACTTCATTAATAAGCATACCCAAAGCCTAGTCACTCAAGCTAGATACAGAACATAACAACAGTCTGTTTTACAAAGCCTAACCATACACAAAGTCTAGTCACTTCATTAATAAGCATACCCAAAGCCTAGTCACTCAAGCTAGATACAGAACATAACAACAGTCTGTGTTGGCGAGTAAAACACTCAACTAGTTATGCGTAATGTTTTGCTTTCCATCCACCAGTGATTTACTGCCTACCCGTCTTGTTTTGTCCCAGCTGCCTTTGGCATTAATAAACCACTACTGTTCATGCCTAGGACACTCACAACTAGTTGGCTGCTCAATAGTTACTAAAATAGTAATAGACAGATTCGTACTCCGATGTAAGTAAAAGAGACTAATGCAAAAATAACTGAAGATGGTATGGAATAGAAGGAAATCTAACCCATGTGACTAGATTCTCCTGCCCCGAAGATTGTGACATGTCCACAGGCCTCCTCCCAGTAAGTAGTTCAAGTAGAACAACTCCATAGCTATATACATCACTTTTTACAATTAAGTGTCCTGTCATTGCATACTCGGGTGCTACGTACCTGAAAAACACGTCAGACATATAAAAGCAAAAGCAGAACAGAAATAGCTGGATGTAGCTCAGGGTAGAACACATTCAGCTTACCCAAAAGTTCCCATAACACGAGTTGAAAGATAATTTAAGCGCCCTTCTGGCGCCTGTTTGGCCAAACCAAAATCAGACACTTTAGCATGAAAGTCATTCTCAAGCAATATATTAGAAGCTTTGAAATCCCTGTGGATTACACAAGGCTGTGAATCCTCGTGAAGGTATGCTAATCCCCTTGCAGCATCAAGTGCTATCTTCATTCTGGTGTCCCAATCCAAGGGGCAGTCAGTGCCTAATGAGCCTGTAAAATGAAAGATGCTGTCAGAGTCATGTTTTGGACATCAGGAAATTACAATAAGATTTAAAAAATAATCTAATGAAAGATTAGTTACAGTTGCAACTAAATTGGGGACTATGCAGCAATGGTTCAGAAAGAAAAAGTTGGCAAGCCATACCATGAAGCCAAGCTTCTAGGCTTCCATTAGGAACAAGCTCATAACAAAGAAGGCTTTGTGACAATTCACGGTTGCTATAGTATCCAATGAGTTTCACAAGATTGCGGTGGTGCAATCTGCTCAGCATCTCCACTTCAACTAGAAACTCCTTATCTCCTTGGTGCCCCCCAGTAGTAAGCTTCTTAATAGCAACAGCAGTGCCATCACTTAGTATCCCCTTAAAGACACGGCCAAAACCACCTTCCCCAAGCACACATGAAGCCTCAAAGTTGTTTGTTGCTTCTTTAAGTTCTTCATATGCAAGGAACCTAGTACTTGTGGGGCGAGGAAGTGATTCAACTGCAGATACTGCATCTGGTGTCCTTTGCTTGGCTGTTACAGAACAACAGATAACGTTAATACACATTAACATGATTATGAAAACAAACGTAACAAACACTGGGAAAGAAACCAAAAACTGGATCATTTGAAATTAACTAAGAATCTGAATGAATCATAGGGGGTTAGGGGTAAAGTATCTGCTTCCATCTTATCTAATAATTTTCACACGACTACAACCAGAAATACATTATCACCTTTCACAGTCCACAAATATGTAAGAAAGTCACCCTAAAAAAAGTAAGAAAGATGCATTTCTCTTAACATGACAAGCCATGAAGACGTTAGTTCAAATGTATTGCGCTTGCGTAAGTGAAACCGGATCTCAAAGTATCCTCCCAATGCTAATACGGTTAGGAGAATTCTCTGCAATGCTTTCACTGCCGTGATCCAATATGCTGTGATTTGATCCAGTAATAGTTACAATTTACAAATGTTAGGCCCCAAACGTACCATGCAGAACTAGAGTGCTGATACGGTAGATTGATTATTATTCACCGGCACACCAAACTCCTCTCAGATCTTATGACAAGGGCGGTCAGGAGGAGTGATAGTGACAGCAGCCCTTGTCTGTGGCTGAATGAAATTAGCAGTGAGGGTGGCTTAGATCTTGAGATCCACGATAATGTTGGTCACCCCTTCCATGGAGAGGGAAGTCCCGCCACATTAGTATATCTGGGACCTAATTGCTCTACATCTACTTAAACATGTTCAGGGACTTAGATATAATAGGAGCTTATTTGACCGCTCGAAACAAGTATAGGGACCTAGAGTAGCATCTGCTCACTTCCTGTTAATGCAAAATAGGATGGACAGGGGTGAGTTTTGGGCCAAGAGTGAATTCCATGTATCATACAACCATTATTTGAAGGCTGCACCTACTAGTCAGTGACAGCCAATCAACTACCATAGCTGGTTTTCTTTCTACCAGCCTACATATAGCTTGGGTTCCAATATCATGGTTGTTGTCCACCAGCAAACCAGGGACAAAATATCTCTACCATCAACAATACTGATGCTTCAACTGCAGATCAGTGTAGCATTCAAGCAATAGCTTCTAGTATCAGACATAATAACTTCATATACAGATCTCAATAAGGGGAAAACTACGCACGAAGTCAAAACGATGAGCATGGACAATAATGCAAAAATTGGGAAGTTGTTGCATATAGCATAGTTTAAATAATCTAATCACATCACATAAAATAAAACAGATAAAACTATTTTTTTAAATGCAAAGAATAAAGGAAGGACTAGATAACTCGACACATACGTGTTTCAACAGGAGGCGCCTTCTTCTTTCCATTCCTAAATGTGCAGAAGCAAATAAATAGAACAATCACCAGGACACCAATTAGAGCACCAATACATATGCAAATGACAGTGATCAGGCTCAAGTGCCTGCTACTGCTGGTGTTGTCACTCCTTTTTGGTAAGGCAGATGATGTAGATGGAGATGCCTTAGGTGATATCATGGATGCTGGAGCTAAAAAATGAAACAGAAGACAGAACACTGTTAGGAGAGAAATTTAATTTTAAAGAGGGACTAATACTCCCTCCATTCCAAAATATAATGCGCCCGCGCTTCCCGAGGTCCAACTTTGACCATAAATTTAACCAACGAGACCAACTGCGGCGGGAGAAAAAATTATATAATTGAAAACTTCTTTTGAATACGAATTCACTGATATAATTTTTGCTCCCGCCGCAATCGGTCTTGGTAGTTAAATTTACGGTCAAAGTTGAAGCACGTGGATAGAGGAAGCACTACATTGTGGAATGGAGGGAGTAGTAAATAAGACACACACGAAAAGAAAGGGCACGTTCTGCAGATGGAATACCCGTAATCTGAAGATTTTAAACAAACACAGGAAAATATGTAAAGATTTTAAACCAGTTCTTTAGAAGGCAAAGCAATATGTAATCTACATGTGCCCTCTGTGGCTAATTGTGTAATGCGGCTCCCCAGGTTATATACAGGCTGCATGCTTGCTTTCCCTTTCCCTCCTTTTTGGACCGAATGAGTTGGGCATTAAAATTCCATGGCATGGTAGAAATTGAATATCTAGCACCTATCTACACTATCTTTTTATATTTAAATAATCCATCCTTTTCTACATACTTGGCACTTTTTACCAAATAATGCACACCTAGAATTATATTATAGATTCAAGTGACCAAAACCCTTTATTAATATTGCAAACAGAAATAACAAGGTGGGAGGGTGGGAGAAATGGCTAGAGTTAACCAGGGTAATTTGGAAGACAGTAGATTGGGTATTGCAGATTTGTAAAGCAAATGCTACAACAATTTTGGTCAACTTGGCTTGTTTCTGGAAACATAGGTAGTACTTCTTTGACGCATCAGTCAAAAAGGTTCCTACTTTAACAAGTTGGTACTCCCTCCATTCCAAAATAATTGAAGTTCTAGAATTGTCGTAAGTCAAAGTTTGACCGAGTCTATATAAAAATATATCAACATCTACAAAACCAAATCAACTTCATTAGTTTCATTATGAAATAAATTTTCATATTTGGAATCATGGATCTTTATGATTTCTATATATATTTGGTCAAATTTTAAAAAGTTTAACTTAGGAAAATCCTAGAACTTCGATTATTTTGGAACGGAGGGAGTACTTCACAGTTCACACCATAGGTAATTGGACATAACTAGTATCATCAAAATCATGAGCTGCAAATATTCTTCAATCTCCCAACCAAACTACACAATACAGACAAAAATAATTAAAAATGAAGTGCATTCTAGTTTTCTCTAACGTAGACACTAAAGATGTACCATCATTGTAACATGTAAAAGAAGGTCAAGATGACAAAGGATTACCAGGAGCTGGACCCAATGGCCTGAACCACGTTAAATTAATAAGATTGTAATCCCCGACCAGCACCGGATTGATCTGAACTGTATGCGAGCTAAGAGAATAATTCATCGCAGTAACTTGATTGTATGAGAAGCTATTTCCAGTGTGGGGAGCTATGTCCATTGTCATATTTAGCCCAGAAGTTCCAACAACATAGAAATTTACAATCTCAAACTGTGTAACCCGCAAGCTGAGCTGCGACGCGAGCTCCTCGAGAAATTCGTTGCTCCAATTTGAATTCAAGGAAACATTGTGAAGGAAGAGCTCAACTCTAACTGGGTAAACACAATGGCAGTCCTGGCTCCCTCGTCTTTGTACCATGTTTGGAGCACAACAGCCTAATAAAACAGAGAGTGAATTAAAACGGAATCAACTGTTTGACAGTGTATCTAGAGCAAATATCAAGATGTACTACAAACCATAAGTATCTATGATTGACGTCAATGTTATCCATCACTGTTCATTATTTATGAAACTGCTATCAATCCTAAAGTTCATTTCATCAGTACCATTCCAAATTGATGCACCAAACTATAATGCTTGAATTAGCAAAAGCCAACAAACTTATATAATTTTACAACAACTGGTACTATGATCAGTCATGAGGTGCTATTTCCTCAAATGAGGAGGATGCCAAATTAGATTAAAATACACATGCATTTCTTTTATATAATTTGGAGCCATGTTTGACGTAATGAAATCATTTGGAATTAAATTATTTCAGGCTCTAGGAAAACTTACCATCGTGTGGAGATATTGGGGGCTGTACTAATCCAGAAGGAGCTGCACTAGTATTCGAAGCTGCATCAGGGGGTGCAGCATTTTCATGAGCAGGAACATCTTCTGCTAAGCGCCTGTTATGCTGCAGCGAAGGATCGAACAGGTCCAAGGAATACAAGGAGAGGTCAGAAGCACCAGAGATGGAGCTATAACTCGGTGCGGAGATAGGAGGATGCACAGATGACAGAGCAGATGGCGATGAATATAGCTTCTTTTGCCTATGCTGATGCATTGCAACACTTGTGCCAACTTTGGTTTGGGACAACATGGTCCGAACTGGACCCCATCCTTGTGAAGGAGGCATAGCAGGAGTGTCAGCCTTTAGGGCCAATGTTTTGGCAATCAAATTGGTCTCACTGATAAATTCCAGAGCCAATATAACAACCAACAAATTAAATGATAGTTTCCTTGGGGCATCTTCAAACAGTCCTGCCAAGAAACAGTACAGTTAACCAGTCAGCATCATCTCAAGACAAAGGCATGTTGCAAATTGCACAGAAACAGATGCAACTAATTGATATCCACTCATATCTACAGAATTTAGTGCGAACAGCCCAGTAGAAACAATACACAGTAGACACAGAGATCAAACTGGCCAGGTCCAAATGTTATTCAAGGTCATAAACCCATCTATTGGTAACACAAATTAACTAGATCGATGAGAAATGAGGCTGCAACAAGTTCATATTCAAAAAAAAAAAAGAACAAGCACACTTGTGTATATTCCAAATCGATGGTTTCCAACAAAGCATTCCTTAAAATAGTAAATAGTTCTTCTCTGTACCAATGAATCTATCTACAGAAGCAGAGCCTTTGACACAGAAGGGACAGAAAAAGGAGTGTAGCGGGTCTCCGAGTAAAGAGAACTAGCAAATGTTACATCCAAGGCACGGGTTCATGGCATCAGCCAATCTAAGCTCTTGAAGCATTCCTGAATTCGACTCACTCCAGTGACCTACCCACGATGCCGAACCGAGCCGTGAGTCCGACATTCCCACGACTCCCCAATCGAGCTCCAGATTGAGCTACCAAACAAGCGCGGAAACTAAGATCCCAGAACAGCCGCCGCCACGAGCACTGAATTGGGCGTCCCACGCACCCGCCCCGTCCGCCCAAAAACCTCGCCGTCACCTCAACAAAGCACAGTGGGCGTCCCTCCGGCGCTAAACCTCAAGGCGCTCCCCCTAAATAATCGCGCCACGGCCCGAATTTCCTACCCAAGCAAAGCAAACAGGTTCCGGTGCTCCAACGCAACCTTGGAGTGGACTCAGATCGAGGGGGGCTGGCAGACTGACCTCGGCCGGAGCGGCGCATGGCGTGCCCGGGGCGCGCCATCCCCGGCGCGGCGATCTACTGCTGGCGCCGGGGCGCCGGCGACACGGGGCACATGGGACGCCGGGGAGAGGGCAGGGGCTAGGTTTTGGGGGAGCCGGCACTGCGAATTTGTGTCCCCTTTGTTTTCCCTCTCCTCCCTCCACCTTTCGCCGTGGTGGCCTGGACCTGGAGGCTAGCCGAGCTGCTGCGGTGAGGGTGGTTTTCGCTTTTTGCGCCTCTGCTGCTGCTGGCTGCTTTTTCCGCCTGCGCGAGTGACTACTTTTCTTTCCGTTGGCAGCGTGCGCTCGAAGGTGGGGGGAGGGGACTAGACTAGAGCAGTGAACGCGGTCAAACGCTCCCTCCAAGTCCGAGCACTCACTGCCAGATGCCAGAATTAAGAACGTTCCGTGCGTGAGTTTGACAGCGCTTAGCAGGAGTTCCAGGATTGACAAGTTGCTGCTTAGTTTATTTATTAACAGCCCCCCTAAGTATCAACTTCTCGCTCCCTCAAAAAAAAAAACTTCTTGCAAAAAAAAAACGCTAACTATCAACTTAAGGCCTGTTCGGAGTCTCTCCCCTCCATAACTCTGCTTCCGGAGCTGGTGGAGCAGCAGTTGAAAATCACAGAGCGGAGAAAGAGGTGCTCCACAGATCCTGAGATTTCAGGAAGCAGGAGGACTGCCGAACAGCTCCTTACTATCATATTGGATAATTCAGAAAAACTTACTCCCAGAGAAGACGACGAGTATTTGAAGGAAAAAGATGCTCCGGTTAGGCTTCCTACTACCTCTCTTTCAGTTTACAGGGTGTGCGCATGCCTCTAAATCGTCAATTTAACCAACCTAATACAAGTCATATATTACAAAAAATATACCAATACAAACTTTAGATGTTCTATTTTCAAACCGTATAGTTTTTGTGTTATATAGTTTATATTAAGATGATAAAATTAATAACCTAGATATACGTGTAGAACTTGTAAACTGAAACGGAGGTAGTAGCGTAGGTGGAGGAAAACCAAGCTAGGACACGCTAAACTAATCACTAGGTTAAGGTACCCATACACTACCAGCTGTCTACTTTAACCCCACAAGGCAAGACGATGCCCGGTAGGCTACAGTTGTGAGCCTTGGATGCGCATCAAATCCGGGTAGACGCAGACATGCATGCCATGTAGAGTATATTCTTTTCTTTTCCCCTCGTGTATGTATGCATGTACGTATCCATGTAGCCTCCTTCCGTACCAAATTGACGGCGACGTTCCACCCCATATTTCTATGATCGACGGCGACAGCCATGAGATACAGCAGTTGAAAGGATAGACAAGTTCCTGGCTAATCCTGGAACGTAGCGCCATTGTTTGACCATGGTATTCTAATGTTTCTTCGCTGCTGGAACAAGAAATTTCGGATCGTGCTTGATGGTGACGAGAATGAGAATGGCATGGCACTGGCATCTCTCCTTTTGAAGCACGCACCACCCGCGTCTCCTTTCATGGCGGTCGCCCGGTCCTTGTCCTTGGCTCAATGTTTGACCCTGCGCACGTTCAATAGTCAAAATTCTTTATATGTGAATCCTAAATGGTGGGGATCTTTGAAACTAACCCACGCAAAGTTGGCAAGATAGCTAGTAAATTATGGGAGTTCCTAACTTATGACGGGCCTGCCGCTGTGATGTGAGCAGATTTGCACTAGTATGTATCTTTAGTTAGAGTATAAATTGTAACAAACCATCACTTTAAAGAATAGGTTTGCAAAAAACACTACGCTATATTTTTTTGCAAAAAATACCGCGTCTTGCGCAATCTTTTGACAAATAACATTGATCGACAGATTAGGCTTGTTTGAACGCGTTTATGACATGTGGGTTCTTTTTTGCTTACGTGGCATAACTGTTTGGGTTTAAAGCAAAAAAGCCCCCAACTTTTTTTCCCCATGCCAACCAGACCCTTCCCTTCCCTCAAAAAGAAAAAACAGACCCTCCCCTCGCACAAGCATGTCCACTAGTTCAGCGCCGCCGTTGTCGCCCGGCACCGGATCTGCAGGCCACCACCGCTCCCTCCGCAAGCTCCCACTAGCTCGGCGTCGTCGCTCCCACTATCTCCGCGCTGCCGCTCCCTCCGCGGGTCATCGTCGCCGCTTCCTCCGCAGGCCGCCGCCATTGTCGCGCGGCACCCGATCTGCAGGCCTCCGCCGCTCCCTCTTCCCCCTCCGCAGGCCGCCGCCACTCCTTCCGCTCCCTCCGCAGGCCATCCCCGACAAGATGTAGTTGACCGGCCAAGGAGCTTGATGTGGTTGCGCTCCAGCCGATGCCCTAAGCCTCCACAGCTTGCTGCATCGCGGGTGCCTTCCTTGCATACCCCGATGCGCGCACTCCCACCGGCGACAAGACCCATGGGGTCCTGCTCTGCTCGCGCAGGCCATGGGGGCCTAATTGCGTTTTTGATTTTTTATTAAGGGGTGTCTATATAAAATTGTTGGGACTAGTTTGTAAATATAGATAAAAATCCATTTGATATGAAAAGTTATGCCACATTAAGCAAAAATAAGGACCCGCCTATCATAAACGCGCTCAAATGAGACTAATCCGCCGATCAGTGCTTTTTGCAAATCGATTACACAAGATGTGGTGTTTTCTGCGACACAAATGTAACGTAGTGTTTTGTGCTAACCTAGTGAATTTACTCCTCTAGTTTTGTATCTACGTATAGAAACAGTATGTGAACCCTGCATCCGGGAAACAATTAAATATTATTATTTATCTACAAAATCAAACTATATCTCCATTTAATTTTGTTTCTGATCCTAACCCCTTTCGGTCTCCTCCAGGACGAAGAGCATGTCTTTCTTCATCTCCAGAACCAAGAGCTCATCTTGGGTCTCCTACTAGACGAAGAGCACCCCTTTGGTCACATGGTGCGTTTGGTAGTGTGCATTAGGCCCAGTCAGGTTAGCACGGAATTTTTTTGGCCTGTTTGGTTGTTCGGGTTGTATTAAAAAAAATTGGCCCGCGCGGAACTTAAAGCAGCTCTAAGTCTGCGTCAGTAGAAATCATCAATTCGGTTGTTTCCAGCGAGTCATGCTGCAGCGATGCAACCGAGTGCGTGTGCGTGGCTCTCGTGGTGTAGTCATGGTTGACCTCGTGCTGGCTGGGTGCACCCTGTACCTGAGTTTGTCCGTGTTTTAGTATAACCCTATTTCACTTTCTAATCTACATAATGATGCTTCGATTCGAGATAAGCTCTATACGAAAAAGATGTGTATCAATGTTATTGTTTCATTTAGGTGATCGGTTTGTAGTTTCGTCTACCGTAAACATTCAATTTTGTGTTCATGCTTGGAGCTATTTCGGACGAATTGTGCACGGTCGATAGTTTGAAATTTTCTTGGACCAGTAGTTTCATCTCGCGGTTTCACACGACTTTTCTGTTGCACATTTTCTGTTTCGGCAATCGTATATCTATATCTTCTTCCTGGACTATACATATGCATATGTGTGGTCTGTTTTAATGACACTGCTTAATCTCCTTTGCCTAGTCCTTCGCTCTCGGCCTCTTAGCCGGTGTCCTACTACACTGGCACTATCGCTGGTCTCGTTCCTTTCGGCCTCCTCTTCCTTGTCCTACTACACTAGCGCCATCGCCGGTGTCATTCCTTTGGGCTCCTCCCCCTCGTCCTTCTACACTCACGTTCATGGCGTGCACACTACATTTCCCTCCCTGACCTCTACCTCAGCGTCCTGTTATTCATCTCTCCCCATGGACTTTCTTCACGGCGGCGACAATAGCAACTGGTTCAACGCATCGCCAACAGGATCGCTTGCCCGCGATTCCATGCTCGTCGCGTCGGTCGCGTCAACCGTCCACCGCATTCGCCAAGGCACTATGTTCTCACTAATCATAGTCAACCTTGCCGGATGGACGCCATGTTGTGCCCCGCGCCGCTGCCGGCGTCGCCCGATCGGCCTCCTCGTCCATGGCCGACACAGATGCCGCCATCGCGAACACACTGTCAAGGAACTCTACTATAAATGTGTGTCATGCGTAGCTGTTAGCTCTTAATCATGAACACCGGGCACTTGCATTAGCTCAGCCAAATGCACGCAACGAAATGCCGGATGAAAATTTCTCCCCTGATGCAGGCGGCTGATGTCTACTACGCAACTTTATTCTTGTAGACACGTGTTGGGCCTCCAAGCGCAGAGTTTTGTAGGACAGTAGCAATTTTCCCTCAAGTGGATGACCTAAGATTTATCGATCCATGGTAGGCATAGGATGAAGATGGTCTCTCTCAAACAACCCTGCAACCAAATAATAAAAACTCTCTTGTGTCCCCAACACACCAAATACAATGGTAATTTGTATAGGTGCACTAGTTCGGCGAAGAGATGGTGATACAAGTGTAATATGGATAGTAGATATTGATTTTTGTAATAAGAACAATGAAAAAATAGCAAGGCAGCAATTGATAAAACGGAGCACAAACGATATTGCAATGCTTGAAAATGAGGCCTAGGGTCCGTACTTTCGCTAGTGCAATCTCTCAACAGCGCTAATATAATCGGATCATATAACCATCCCTCAACGTGCGATGAAGAATCACTCCAAAGTTCCTATCTAGCGGAGAATATAAGAAGAAATCGTTTGTAGGGTACGAAAGCACCTCGAAGCTATTCTTTCCGATCGATCTATCCAAGAGTTCATACTGAAATAATACCAAATAATTTCAGATTCATAATACTCAATCCAACACAAAGAACCTCAAAGAGTGCCCCAAGATTTCTACCACAGAAACAAAGAAAAGAACGTGCATCAACCCCTATGCATAGATTACCCCAATGTCACCTAGGAATCCGCGAGTTGAGTGCCAAAACATATATCAAGTGAATCAAAATAATACCCCATTGTCACCACGAGTATTCATATGCATGACATATATCAAGTTCTCTCAAATCCATAAAAGTATTCAATCTGATAAAACAAAATCTCAAAGGGAAAACTCAATTCACAACAAGATAAAGAGGGGAAAACACCATATGATCCGACTATATTAACAAAGCCCACGATACATCAAGATCATGACATCTCAAGAACACGATACAAAGAGATTAAACACATAGCTACTGGTACAAACCCTCAGCCCCGAGGATGGACTACTCCCTCCTCATCGTGGTGGCCGCCGTGATGATGAAGATGGCCACCGGAGATGATTCCCCCCTCCGGCAGGGTGCCAGAATGGGGTCTAGATTGGTTTTCGGTGGCTATAGAGGCCTGCGGCAGCGGAACTTCTGATCTAGGTTTACCTCGAGGGTTTTTGGAATATTTGGGAATTTATAGGGTAAAGAGGGGGTGCGGGAGGCCACCAAGGTGGGCACAACCCACCTGGCGCCTGGGTCCCCAGGCGCGCCCTGGTGGGTTGTGCCCCCCTCGGGGCACCCCCCAGGTGCTGCTCTGGCCCATTAGAAGTGTTTCGGTCCATAAAAAATACACAAAAAGTTTAGCGGTGTTTGGACTCCGTTTGATATTGATTTCTTGCGATGTAAAAAACAAGCAAAAACAGCAACTGGCACTAGGCACTGGGTCAATAGGTTAGTCCCAAAAAATGATATAAAGTTGCTATAAAATGTTTGTAAAACATCCAAGAATGATAATATATCAGCATGAATACTTCATAAATTATAGATACGTAGGAGACGTATCAGCGGCCTACATGCAGGCAACCAAACTATGTGTAGATGTTTGTTTTTTGCCTGCATTTGCTCAAACAGACCCAACTGGGACAAGTATGCAAAGTGCCCAAAAACGGTGCATTGTAGCTCCTCTGGTCGAACCCTTTCGCCATCAAGACCACATCGACATAGAGAATCCATTCAGATAAACAAGAGCTCGAACCATGTATTGTGAAGGACGAATTTTGTTATTCAATCTACACCAACGAGCGCAAGCCTACGTCACAGTCGATGATTCTTTTTCCAATTAATCACACCTGTCTACTCACCTGGATGTCACAATCCTCCTAGACAATGTCCATCTTCCTATTATTGTCGTTGACCACACACATCACTATCTATGACATCCGCTAATGTGAACCGAATGTTGCTAGCACTGGCATCACTTCGACGGGGTCATCGGAATGTTGTTCTGATGTAAGCATTCCATGCCACTCTGTGCGCCTCGTCCATAGGAGTTCAGATCAGTGAGCCTCCAATCAATCCGATCTTCGAAGCTCTCTCACTGCCACTGTGAACCGAATGTTTGTCATCGAGAATAGATTGTTCGATCTGGGCTCTACGTAAACACAAGGTCTAGGAGGATGGCGACATCCAGGTGAGTAGACGTGTGCGATTAATTTGAAAAAATATCACAGAGCGTGATGTAGGCTTGCGTTGGTCGGTGTAGATTGTGTTGGTCCTTGAAAGTACACAATTCGAGCTCTTGTTCATCTGAGTGGATTCTCTACATCGATGCGATATTGATGGCAGAAGAGTTCAACCAGAGGAGCTACGGTGCAGCGGCGACAATCATATGTGAGTTTGCATGCGCACATACTTGGGGAGCACCTTATGGTTCTAGCCAGGAACGAAGACTGATCTTCCTCCACCAGGTTACCGAAGAGATCCTCTTTGTCCACCTCGGACCGGAGACATCCTCTTTGTCTTAGAGGAGAAGAATACAAGCTCTTCGTCATGGAGTAGACCGACATGTATGAAGAAATTTTGGATCGTGCTTGATGGCGACAAGAATGGCAATGACATTGGCATCTCTCCTCTTGAAGCACGCACGACCCGTGTCTCCTTTCATGGCGGTTGCCCGGTCCTTGTCCTTGGCTCAATGTTTGACCATGTGCACATTCAATAGTCAAAAATCTTTATATGTGAATCTTCAAATGTGGAGCATGGATTCTCGCAATGTGCTACTTGTGAGCTGTGTTTGGATTTCCCCGAAGAGGAGAGGATGATGCAGCACAGTAGAGATAAGTATTTCCGTCAGTTAAGATCCAAGGTTATTATTCCCATAGGAGAATCACACGACGCCTCGTGAACGGCACCTACACACAAAATAAACAAATACTTGCACCCAACGCAAACAAGGGGTTGTCAATTCCTTGTCGGTTAATTTCAAGGATCAAATCTCGTAGTGATAGATAGATAAACAAAAACACAAAAAATAACAGTAAATAAATTCCAGCAAAATATTTTTGGATTTTAATATATGATAAAGATAGACCCAGGGGCCATAGTTTTCACTAGAGGTTTCTCTTTTGAAAATAGCATACGGTGGGTAAAAAAATCACTGTTGGGCAATTGATAAAAAAGCGCATAGTTATGATGATATCCAAGGCAATGATCATGCACTACTGCAGGATGCTGCTAACGCGACACTACAATCAGAGACCCTTCGACGAAACTGTGTGCAATGCCATAATCGCAAACGGTGGTGTAAAAAACCGTCAAAAAAGGTGCAAAACATTTGCGATGGAGGATGCATAAAACACGGTTTAGATTTTAGTTGCGTGTGTGATGCAGGGCATACGGTTCAGCTCAATTAACCATTTGCGATGAGGAGGAACAAAAGAAACGGGTAGCCAGATGAAGGTGTGTGTGATGTATAGCATATGATTCACTCGGATGAACTATTTGTGATTAGGCAACACAAAAGAAATGGTTAGCTAGATCAAAGGTGTGTGCGATATACGGCATGCGGTTCACTAAGATGAACTGTTTGCATTGAGACATGAGAACAGAAACGGTTCAAATGAACAAGATGTGTGTGATACGAGGCAAACATGTCTGTAATCGGAAATGTGTGCGAAGACCGATAACAACACAGACGATTACTGCTAACAAGCCGTGTGTGTTGTGAGCAAACGATTGTTAGTATATGTCAGGACCCCGATTCCAAGTCACATCGATCTAGCCGGTAACACCTCATATCACATTGCAGCCTCACGCACGGTATCCCCACGGGTGTCGCCTTACCATGGCCCGGGACCGTTTGCGCCTTTTGGCTCACGTATATGATAGTGTCGCTAGCATTCATATGACAGAGAACCCGGGCCGACTTGGCTAGTCGTGAACCCAAAGCGGCACAGACCTATGGAGACAGGCATACGTGAATCACATCGAGCATGTCGGTCATCAGCGTGTGAATCCGGGCTGTAGCACTGGGCTAACAGGACTCTGGGAAACCCGGGCTGTAGCAGGCTAGGCAGGACTCCGGAAGTCACCGCGTGACATTTCCTCAAAGGGACAGACATAGGAAAGAAGTGAAACACATGCCGGCCAGTCAAGTGTCCTGAGCAATAGTGCTGGGCTAGCAGGACTCCGGTGAACTGGGCTGTAGCGGACTACTATGGCTCGAGGAGCACTAGACTACATTTCCCCATAAGAAAGTCTGCCAAGGATAAACAACTAGATTGTCGGATCCCACACATACCAAGCATTTCAATCATACACACAATATGCTCGATATGTGCAAATACAACATGTCATCACAACAAAACTCTACAACTCAAGTACTTTATTTAAAGGCTTCAGAGAGCCATACATAACATGTTCATACAGGTAGGGGTCACATGACCTGACACTCAAGTCATACAAGCATACAAGCACATGCGGAAGCAAATAGTCTGAGTACAGACACTAGAAAGCAAGAAGGCTTCTCGAAGCCTGTCTATCTACATAGGGCCCTCCATGGCCAGGATCACCACCTGGGTGGCAAGTCACTCATCGACGTCGAGATCTACATAAAACCCATCGGAGGGGGCGGTGTTGTCGTCTGAAAACAGTAATTAAGCAAACATGAGTACAAAGGTACTCAGCAAGTCTTACATCAGAACCTACTATACATGCTCATTCTCAAGAAGGTGGTGGAGTTATTGCAGCAAGCCAGCTTTGACTCTTGGCTAAGCTATCCTATGGGACACCACTAGTAAAACAGTTTTCGCACACGAGTCCACTAATCACCAACACAATACTCCACCGGGGATCCTCCCTCGCCATCCTACGAGAGGGCCATCCTCGGTACTCACACTTATCTTGAGTCTTTTAGTAGTATCCATTAACTTGTCTATGAACTGTATAGGCAACCAAGTAATCCTTTACCCCGGACGCGGCTATTCGAATAGTTTTATACCCTGCAGGGGTGTACTTCTTCATACACGCTTTCACCACTTACCGCCGTTTACACGACATGTACTCGGCAACCTTCAAGCGAAGGCCCAACGAGGGTGTCGGCCATGGCCTACCTAAACACTCAAGTCTCTAGTCTAGGTTTATCGCCTATCCAGGTTCCATCCGCAGGGAGTCCGGCTGAGGTTTCCACAAACGGCCCCGAACGATGTGAACAGGGTTCCCGAGACACCAAACGGGTGACTCGGTACACCGTGCCACGGTGTATCTACCTTAACATAGCCCACCCCTAGGGTCAGCGCTATGCATGGCCGCCAACACATAACCTACAAACACCAGAAACTAATTGAAACTCCTGGACAAAGTACTAGGTGTTGGGGAACGTTGCAGAAAACAAAAAATTTCCTACGGTTTCACCAAGATCCATCTATGAGTTCATCTAGCAGCGAGTGATCGGATGCATCTACATACCTTTGTAGATCGCGAGAGGAAGCGTTCAAAGAATGGGGATGAGGTAGTCGTACACGACGTGATCCAAATCATCGATGACCAAGCGCCGAACGGACGGCACCTCCGCGTTCAACACACGTACGGAGCGGATGACGTCTCCTCCTTCTTGATCTAGCAAGGGGAGAGGAGAGGTTGAGGAAGATGGCTCCAGCAGCAGCACGACGGCGTGGTGGTGATGGAGCTGCAATACTCCGTGAGGGCTTCGCCAAGCACTATGGAGGAGGAGGAGGTGTTGGAGAGGGAGAAGGAGGCAACCAAAGGCGTGGTGTGAGAGGCCCTCCTTCCCTCACTATATATAGGGGGCCTAGGGGGGCGCCGGCCCTAGGAGATCCAATCTCCTAGGGGGCGGCGGCCAAGGGAGGATTCCCTCCCCCCCAAGGCACCTAGGGGGTGCCTTCCCCTTGTGGGACTCTTCCCCTTTGAAACCCTAGGCGCATGGGCCTATTGGGGCTGGTGCCCTTGGCCCATGTAGGCCAAGGCGCACCCCCTACAGCCCATGTGGCCCCCGGGGCAGGTGGCCCCACCCGGTGGACCCCCCGGGACCCTTCCGGTGGTCCCGGTACAATACCGGTGACCCCGAAACTTGTCCCGATGGCCGAAATAGCACTTCCTATATATAATTCTTTACCTCCGGACCATTTAGGAACTCCTCGTGACGTCCGGGATCTCATCCGGGACTCCGAACAACATTCGGGTTACTGCATATACATATCCCTACAACCCTAGCGTCACCGAACCTTAAGTGTGTAGACCCTACGGGTTAGGGAGACATGTAGACATGACCGAGACGACTCTCCGATCAATAACCAACAGCGGGATCTGGATACCCATGTTGGCTCCCACATGCCCCATGATGATCTCATCGGATGAACCACGAAGTCGAGGATTCAAGCAACCCCGTATACAATTCCCTTTGTCAATCGGTATGTTACTTGCCCGAGATTCGATCGTCGGTATCCCAATACCTCGTTCAATCTCGTTACCGGCAAGTCACTTTACTCGTACCATAATGCATGATCCCGTGACCAGACACTTGGTCACTTTGAGCTCATAATGATGATGCATTACCGAGTGGGCCCAGTGATACCTCTCCGTCATACGGAGTGACAAATCCCAGTCTTGATCCGTGTCAACCCAACAGACACTTTCGGAGATACCCGTAGTATACCTTTATAGTCACCCAGTTACGTTGTGACGTTTGGTATACCCAAAGCACTCCTACGGTATCCGGGAGTTACACGATCTCATGGTCTAAGGAAAAGATACTTGACATTGGAAAAACTCTAGCAAACGAACTATATGATCTTTATGCTATGTTTAGGATTGGGTCTTGTCCATCACATCATTCTCCTAATGATGTGATCTCGTTATCAATGACATCCAATGTCCATAGTCAGGAAACCATGACTATATGTCGATCAACGAGCTAGTCAACTAGAGGCTTACTAGGGACATGTTGGTGTCTGTTATTCACACATGTATTACGATTTTCGGATAACACAATTATAGCATGAATAAAGACAATTATCATGAACAAGGAAATATAATAATAATGCTTTTATTATTGCCTCTAGAGCATATTTCCAACAGTCTCCCACTTGCACTAGAGTCAATAATCTAGTTGCATTGTGATGAATCGAACACCCATGGAATTCTGGTGTTGATCATGTTTTGCCCTAGGGAGAGGTTTAGTCAACGGATCTGCTACATTCAGGTCCGTATGTACTTTACAAATATCTATGTCTCCATCTTGAACATTTTCACGAATGGAGTTGAAGCGACACTTGATGTGCCTTGTCTTCTTGTGAAACCTGGGCTCCTTTGCAAGTGCAATAGCTCCAGTGTTGTCACAGAAGAGCTTGATCGGCCCCGACGCATTGGGTATGACTCATAGGTCGGTGATGAACTCCTTCACCCAGATTGCTTCATGTGCTGCCTCCGAGGCTGCCATGTACTCCGCTTCACATGTAGATCCCACCACGACGCTCTGCTTGCAACTGCACCAGCTTACTGCCCCACCATTCAAAATATACACGTATCCGGTCTGTGACTTAGAGTCATCCAGATCTGTGTCGAAGCTAGCATCGACGTAACCCTTTACGACGAGCTCTTCGTCACCTCCATAAACGAGAAACATTTCCTTAGTCCTTTTCAGGTACTTCAGGATATTCTTGACCGCTGTCCAGTGTTCCTTGCCGGGATTACTTTGGTACCTTCCTACCAAACTTACGGCAAGGTTTACATCAGGTCTGGTACACAGCATGGCATACATAATAGAACCTATGGCTGAGGCATAGGGGATGACACTCATCTCTTCTATATCTTCTGCTGTGGTCGGACATTGAGCTGAGCTCAATTTCATACCTTGTAACACAGGCAAGAACCCCTTCTTAGATTGATCCATATTGAACTTCTTCAATATCTTATCAAGGTATGTGCTTTGTGAAAGACCTATGAGGCGTCTTGATCTATCTCTATAGATCTTGATGCCTAATATATAAGCAGCTTCTCTAAGGTCCTTCATTGAAAAACTCTTATTCAAGTAGGCCTTGATGCTGTCCAAGAGTTATATATCATTTCCCATCAAAAGTATGTCATCTACATATAATATGAGAAATGCTACAGAGCTCCCACTCACTTTCTTGTAAACGCAGGCTTCTCCATAAGTCTGCGTAAACCCAAACGCTTTGATCATCTCATCAAAGCGAATGTTCCAACTCCGAGATGCTTGCACCAGCCCATAAATCGAGCGTTGGAGCTTGCACACCTTGTCAGCATTCTTAGGATCGACAAAACCTTCTGGCTGCATCATATACAATTCTTCCTTAAGGAAACCATTAAGGAATGCCATTTTGACGTCCATTTGCCATATCTCATAATCGTAGAATGCGGCAATTGCTAACATGATTCGGACGGACTTTAGCTTCGCTACTGGTGAGAAAGTCTCATCGTAGTCAACCCCTTGAACTTGTCGATAACCCTTAGCGGCAAGCCGAGCTTTATAGATGGTCACATTACCATCCGCGTCTGTCTTCTTCTTAAAGATCCATTTATTTTCTATGGCTCGCGGTTCAACGAGCAAGTTAGTCAAAGTCCATACTTCGTTATCATACATTGATCCTATCTCGGATTTCATGGCTTCTAGCCATTTGTCGGAATCCGGGCCCGCCATCGCTTCTTCATAGTTCGAAGGTTCACCGTTGTCTAATAACATGATTTCCAAGACAGGGTTGCCTTACCACTCTGGTGTGGAACGTGTCCTTGTGGACCTTCGAATTTCAGTAGGAGCTGGATCAGAAGTATCTTGATCATCATCAATAACTTCCTCTCTAGTCGGTGCAGGCACCTCAGGAACATTTTCTTGAGTTGCACCATTTTCCGGTTCAAGAGGTAATACTTCATCAAGTTCTACTTTCCTCCCACTTACTTCTTTCGAGAGAAACTCCTTCTCTAGAAAGGATCCATTCTTGGCAACAAAGATCTTGCCTTCGGATCTGAGGTAGAAGGTATACCCAACAGTTTCTTTAGGGTATCCTATGAAGACGCATTTTTCCGACTTGGGTTCGAGCTTTTTAGGTTGAAGTTTCTTGACATAAGCATCGCATCCCCAAACTTTTAGAAACGACAACTTAGGTTTCTTCCCAAACCATAATTCAAACGGTGTCGTCTCAACGGATTTCGACGGAGCCCTATTTAAAGTGAATGCGGCAGTCTCTAAAGCATAGCCCCAAAAAGATAGCGGTAAATCGGTAAGAGACATCATAGATCGTACCATATCTAATAGAGTGCGATTACGATGTTCGGATACACCATTACGCTGAGGTGTTCCAGGTGGCGTGAGTTGTGAAACTATTCCACATTTTCTTAAGTGTGTGCCAAATTCGTGACTCAAGTATTCTCCTCCACGATCTGATCGTAGAAACTTGATTTTCCTGTCACGTTGATTCTCAACCTCACTCTGAAATTCCTTGAACTTTTCAAAGGTTTCAGACTTGTGTTTCATTAAGTAGACATACCCATATCTACTCAAGTCATCAGTGAGGGTGAGAACATAACGATAGCCACCGCGAGCCTCAACACTCATTGGACCGCACACATCAGTATGTATGATTTCCAATAAGTTGGTTGCTCGCTCCATTGTTCCTGAGAATGGAGTCTTGGTCATTTTTCCAATGAGTCATGGTTCGCACGTGTCAAATGATTCGTAATCAAGAGACTCTAAAAGTCCATCTGCATGGAGCTTCTTCATGCGTTTGACACCTATGTGACCAAGGCGGCAGTGCCACAAGTATGTGGGACTATCATTATCAACCTTACATCTTTTGGTATTCACACTATGAATATGTGTAGTATTACGCTCAAGATTCATTAAGAATAAACCATTCACCATAGGAGCATGACCATAAAACATATCTCTCATATAAATAGAACAACCATTATTCTCGGATTTAAATGAGTAGCCATCTCGAATTAAACGAGATCCTGATACAATGTTCATGCTCAAAGCTGGCACTAAATAACAATTATTGAGGTTTAAAACTAATCCCGTAGGTAAATGTAGAGGCAGCGTGCCGACGGCGATCACATCGACCTTGGAACCATTCCCGACGCGCATCGTCACCTCGTCCTTCGCCAGTCTCCGCTTATTCCGCAGCTCCTGCTTTGAGTTACAAATGTGAGCAACTGCACCGGTATCAAATACCCAAGAGCTACTACGAGTACTGGTAAGGTACACATCAATTACATGTATATCACATATACCTTTCATTTTTGCCGGCCTTCTTGTCCGCTAAGTATTTGGGGTAGTTCTGCTTCCAGTGACCACTTCCCTTGCAATAAAAGCACTAGTCTCGGGCTTGGGTCCATTCTTTGGCTTCTTCCCGGCAGCTTTCTTGCCAGGCGCGGCAACTTCCTTGCCGTCCTTCTTGAAGTTCTTTTTACCCTTGCCCTTCTTGAACTTAGTGGTTTTATTTACCATCAACACTTGATGTTCCTTCTTGACTTCTACCTCTTCTGATTTCAGCATTGCAAATACCTCAGGAATGGTCTTTTCCATCCCTTGCATATTGAAGTTCATCACAAAGCTCTTGTAGCTTGGTGGAAGCGACTGGAGGATTCTGCCAATGACCGCGTCATCCGGGAGATTAACTCCCAGCCGAGTCAAGCGGTTATGTAACCTAGACATAGTGAGTATGTGCTCACTAACAGAACTATTTTCCTCCATCTTACAGCTGAAGAACTTGTCGGAGACTTCATATCTCTCGATCCGGGCATGAGCTTGAAAAACCATTTTCAGCTCTTCGAACATCTCATATGCTCCATGTCTCTCAAAACGCTTTTGGAGCCCCGGCTCTAAGCTGTAAAGCATGCCGCACTGAACGAGGGAGTAGTCATCAGCACGTGTCTGCCAAGCGTTCATAACGTCTTGGTTCTGTGGGACGGGTGGATCACCTAGCGGTGCTTGTAGGACATAATCTTTCTTGGCAGCTGTGAGGATGATCCTCAGGTTTCGGACCTAGCCCGTATAGTTGCTTCCATCGTCTTTTAGCTTGGTTTTCTCTAGGAACGCATTGAAGTTGAGGACAACATTGGCCATTTGATCTACAAGACATACTGTAAAGATTTTAGACTAAGTTCATGATAATTAAGTTCATCTAATCAAATTATTCAATGAACTCCCACTTAGATAGACATCCCTCTTCTAGTCATCTAAGTATAACATGATCCGAGTCAACTAGGCCATGTCCGATCATCACGTGAGACGGACTAGTCAACGTCGGTGAACATCTTCATGTTGATTGTATCTTCTATACGACTCATGCTCGACCTTTCGGTCTTCTGTGTTCCGAGGCCATGTCTATACACATGCTAGGCTCGTCAAGTCAACCTAAGTGTTTGCATGTGTAAATCTTTCTTACACCCGTTGTATGTGAACGTTAGAATCTATCACACCCGATCATCACGTGGTGCTTCGAAACAACGAACTGTCGCAACGGTGCACAGTTAGGGGGAACACTTTCTTGAAATTATTATGAGGGATCATCTTATTTACTACCGTCGTTCTAAGTAAACAAGATGCTAAACATGCTAAACATCACATGCAATCAAATAATAATAGTGACATGATATGGCCAATATCACATAGCTCCTTTGATCTCTATCTTGGGGCTCCATGATCATCTTGTCACCAGCTTGACACCATGATCTCCATCATCATGATCTCCATCATCGTGTCTCCATGAAGTTGCTCGCCAACTATTACTTCTACTACTATGGCTAACGCGTTTAGCTATAAAGTAAAGTAATTTACATGGCGTTTCTCAATGACACGTAAGTCATACAAAAATAAAGACAACTCCTATGGCTCCTGCCGGTTGTCATACTCATCGACATGTAAGTCGTGATTCCTATTACAATAGCATGAACATCTCATACATCACATATATGTCATTCATCATTCATCACAACTTTGGCCATATCATATCACAAAGCACTTGCTGCAAAAACAAGTTAGACGTCCTCTAATTGTTGTTGCAAGTTTTACGTGGCTGAAATAGGGTTCTAGCAAGAACGTTTTCTTACCTACGTGAAAGCCACAACGTGATTTGTGAACTTCTATTTACCCTTCATAAGGACCCTTTTCATCGAATCCGCTCCAACTAAAGTAGGAGAGACAGTCACCCGCCAGCCACCTTATGCAACTAGTGCATGTTAGTCGGTGGAACCGGTCTCATGTAAGCGTACGTGTAAGGTTGGTCCGGGCCGCTTCATCCCACAATACTGCTGAAGCAAGATAAGACTAGTAGCGGCAAGAAAGTTAACAACATCTACGCCCACAACAAATTGTGTTCTACTCGCGCAAGAAGAACTACGCATAGTCCTACCTCATGATGCCACTGTTGGGGAACGTTGCAGAAAACAAAAAATTTCCTACGGTTTCACCAAGATCCATCTATGAGTTCATCTAGCAGCGAGTGATCGGATGCATCTACATACCTTTGTAGATCGCGAGCGAAAGCGTTCAAAGAACGGGGATGAGGTAGTCGTACACGACGTGATCCAAATCACCGATGACCAAGCGCCGAACGGACGGCACCTCCGCGTTCAACACACGTACGGAGCGGATGACGTCTCCTCCTTCTTGATCCAGCAAGGGGAGAGGAGAGGTTGAGGAAGATGGCTCCAGCAGCAGCACGACAGCGTGGTGGTGATGGAGCTGCAATACTCCGTCAGGGCTTCGCCAAGCACTATGGAGGAGGAGGAGGTGTTGGAGAGGGAGAAGGAGGCAACCAAAGGCGTGGTGTGAGAGGCCCTCCTTCCCTCACTATATATAGGGGGCCTAGGGGGGGGGCGCCGGCCCTAGGAGATCCAATCTCCTAGGGGGGCGGCGGCCAAGGGAGGATTCCCTTCCCCCCAAGGCACCTAGGGGGTGCCTTCCCCTTGTGGGACTCTTCCCCTTTGAAACCCTAGGCGCATGGGCCTATTAGGGCTGGTGCCCTTGGCCCATGTAGGCCAAGGCGCACCCCCTACAGCCCATGTGGCCCCTGGGGCAGGTGGCCCCACCCGGTGGACCCCCCGGGACCCTTCCGGTGGTCCCGGTATAATACCGGTGACCCAGAAACTTGTCCCGATGGCCGAAACAGCACTTCCTATATATAATTCTTTACCTCTGGACCATTCCGGAACTCCTCGTGATGTCCGGGATCTCATCCGGAACTCCGAACAACATTCGGGTTACTGCATATACATATCCCTACAACCCTAGCGTCACCGAACCTTAAGTGTGTAGACCCTACGGGTTCGGGAGACATGTAGACATGACCGAGACGACTCTCCGATCAATAACCAACAGCGGGATCTGGATACCCATGTTGGCTCCCACATGCTCCACGATGATCTCATCGGATGAACCACGAAGTCGAGGATTCAAGCAACCCCGTATACAATTCCCTTTGTTAATCGGTATGTTACTTGCCCGAGATTCGATCGTCGGTATCCCAATACCTCGTTCAATCTCGTTACCGGCAAGTCACTTTACTCGTACCGTAATGCATGATCCCGTGACCAGACACTTGGTCACTTTGAGCTCATAATGATGATGCATTACCGAGTGGGCCTAGTGATACCTCTCCGTCATATGGAGTGACAAATCCCAGTCTTGATCCGTGTTAACCCAACAGACACTTTCGGAGATACCCGTAGTATACCTTTATAGTCACCCAGTTACGTTGTGACGTTTGGTATACCCAAAGCACTCCTACGGTATCCGGGAGTTACACGATCTCATGGTCTAAGGAAAAGATACTTGACATTGGAAAAACTCTAGCAAATGAACTATACGATCTTTATGCTATGTTTAGGATTGGGTCTTGTCCATGACATCATTCTCCTAATGATGTGATCTCGTTATCAATGACATCCAATGTCCATAGTCAGGAAACCATGACTATCTGTCGATCAATGAGCTAGTCAACTAGAGGCTTACTAGGGACATGTTGGTGTCTGTTATTCACACATGTATTACTATTTCCGGATAACACAATTATAGCATGAATAAAGACAATTATCATGAACAAGGAAATATAATAATAATGCTTTTATTATTGCCTCTAGAGCATATTTCCAACACTAGGGTGATTAAGAAGCCGAGAGGGTCCATTGGTTTCGGGCCCAATGTATGGTAGTAACTGAATCTTAAATCACACATACAGATCTCAGTTCTTAGGGACGACCTCAATGAAACAACCCACCATGTACTCCTACATGGCCTCTCATCGATACCTTTACCAAAACATGTTCAACACATCCCTCACATTACCGACATAATCATTTCACTCTAGCCCATCACCCAGATGATCCAGACCTGACACAACTCTAAGCATAGCAGGCATAGCAAGGTAGGAAACAAAAACATGGCTCAATCAACTCCTACACATGCTAGTGGGTTTTATCTAGTTACTATGGCAATGACAGGTCATGCAGAGGATAAGGGTTCAACTACCGTAGCACACATCAGTTTGAAACGATGTTGTCTTAATGCAGTAAATGAGAGCAGAGGCGAGAACATGGGATTGTATCGATATGATCAATGGGGCTGCTTGCCTGATGGAGTGGTAGTAGGGTACTGCCCTTCAGTTGGATACTCGGAGATATCCTCGGAGGCAGAACCTACCACGAAGGATACACATAACATAATTGAGGGAGTCCTGGATTATGGGGTGTCCGGATGGCCGGACTATACCTTCAGCCGGACTCCAGGACTATGAAGATACAAGATTGAAGACTTCGTCCCGTGTCCGGAAGGAACTTTCCTTGGCGTGGAAGGAAAGCTTGGCGATACGGATATTCAGATCTCCTACCATTGTAACCGACTCTATGTAACCCTAACCCTATCCGGTGTCTATATAAACCGGAGGGTTTTAGTCCGTAGGACAACATACACATCAAAAATCATACCATAGGCTAGCTTATAGGGTTTAGCCTCTCTGATCTCGTGGTAGATGTACTCTTGTACTACCCATATCATCAATATTAATCAAGCAGGATGTAGGGTTTTACCTCCATCGAGAGGGCCCGAACCTGGGTAAAACTTCGTGTCCCTTGCCTCCTGTTACCATCCGGCCTAGACGCATAGTTCGGGACCCCCTACCCGAGATCCGCCGGTTTTGACACCGACATTGGTGCTTTCATTGAGAGTTCCTCTATGTCGTCGCCATCAGGAAGGATGCCTCGCCCCGTCTTTAAAGATGGCACCGTTACTAAGGGAGCTTTGGCTGTCGGCCAAACCCTCCGGCTAGGTGGTTTTCTTATGACCGCCTGTTCGGCTTCTGCGCCGATGATGACTTCTCGAGCCATCGAAAACAATCTTCATGTCAGCTCGGAACTCACCGAGAAGTTAGATCCAATGGAGCTCTCCGCCATAAATGAGCTCTTGGATCACTTCGCCACCTTGGGAGTCGCTACAGATTACGACCAGATTAGGCCTAAACCCGATCTGAGAGAGATTAACTCTCCCCAAGTCACCCATCACGTTGCCGTGGTAGAGGACAGCGCGGCGACCCTTCGTCTATCTTAAGGACTCACTACGTCCGGATTCCCGATCCCTCCAAGCCGGATACCCGCGGATGGGAGGATATCACTCAAGACCTGAACTTAGAGTCAGGCGACGGGCTGGATTCATTGGACAACACCCAGGGATCCAATTTTCGAGTTCAGAAATTCCTCAGCCTCTGAGCCTTAGATGGGGTGAGGCTTCGGATTTAACTCCACCCACCCTCCCCAACATAAGCGATCTATCCAAAATTAGGCAAGAGCCCGACGAAACAGTACATCATTACTGGGCCAGATTCCTCCTGGTTAAGAACAGGCTAAGGGACTGCCGCGAGGAAGACGCAATCTCAATCTTCTGCAATAATTGCACAGACAAGGGAATATTCAATGCCATAAGTCGCCATGATATTACACGCTTCGCTGACTTGGCGTCCATTGTACGAAAGTACTGTGCGATGGAAAGCGCCTGGAAAACCAAAATAAAATTTTGGGACAATCCGGCCCTAAATACAAACCTAGTCCGAAATAAAAGGGTGCATCATAACCAGACACCCGGGTCAAACTCCAAAAAGCCAAAACCCTCTACAGGGCATGGAACCGTACTGGAAGGATGGCTTAATGGACCCTGTAAAATTCACAGTACAGAGGACGCCACACCAACTCACAGCCTTAGAGCATGTTGGATACTCCGGCAGGTGGCCAAAATTGGCGAAAATCTCCTAATTCCGGAGGCCACAGAAAGCCACCCCAGAGACACCAATACCGTATTAACAGTCTTCGAGACTTTCGCATCAAATATTATGCGTAAAAAGACACTCCGCAGCCTTGCTGAAGTCTACCAAGTAGCAACAATAAACCCATGGAGTGACACGGCTATCACCTTTAATGCCAGTGATGAGCCTAAATTCCGAACAGCCCGAGCACCACCCGCATTGGTCCTCAGTCCAATAGTGGATGGCTTTCGTCTTACCAAGGTACTCATGGACGGCGGCAGCGGATTGAACCTCATTTATGAGGAAACCCTTCAAAAAATGGAAATAGACTGGAACCGCATCGAGCGAAGCAGCACAACCTTTAGAGGAATAATCCCCAGTCGAGAAGCGCGTTGTACAGGAAAAATCACACTAGATGTGGTGTTCGGCACGCCGGATAATTACAGGTCCAAAGAGATCACGTTCCATGTGGCTCCGTTCAGCATCGGTTATCACGCTCTGCTGGGGCGGGAGGCGTTTACAATCTTCCAAGCAATACCCCATTACGGGTACATGAAGCTCAAGATGCCCAGGCCTAACAGGATCATCACTCTCGCTAGTGATCCGGACATAGCACTCCGTGCCGAAAACAAGACAGCCGCACTGGCCCTCGAGGCACTATCCGAAGCCCTAGCGGCTGAGGAACTGACTGCGCTGCGCTCTACGGTGAATAGGGACGATGTGGTACTTGACAAAAGATCCAAGTCCACCTCCTTTAAACCGGCGGACGAAATAGTCAAATTCCAAGTCCATCCAACGGACCCAAATAAAACAGCTTCCATCGGGGCACAGTTAAACCCTGATGTAGACGCCGCACTACGAGAGTTCCTACGTGAGAACTGGGACATTTTCGCCTGGCATCCTTTGGACATGCCAGGAATCCCACGCAGGCTGGCCGAGCACAGCTTAAATATCCAAACAGGATTCAAACCTGTCAAACAGGCTCTTCGGCGTTTTTCCGAACCTAAGAGACAGGCTATGGGAGAGGAGCTAGCAAAGCTATTGGAGGCCGGATTCATCAGAGATATAAAACATCCGGACTGGCTAGCAAACCTGGTGATGGTACCAAAGAAGGACAAATCCTGGCGCCTGTGCATTGATTTTAAAGACCTTAACAAGGCTTGCCCAAAGGATCCCTTCCCCTCCCCCGCATCGATCAAATTGTCGATGCTACCGCAGGACACGATTCGTTGTGTTTCCTCGACGCATATTCTGGCTACCATCAAATCAAGATGGCAGAATCAGACCAAGCCGCAACGGCATTTATCACACCATACGGCCCATTCTGCTTCAACTCAATGCCCTTCGGGCTCAAAAACGCCGGCGCAACATATCAGCGCATGATTCAGACATGTCTGGCAAGCCAGATCGGCAAAACAGTGGAGGCATATGTAGATGATGTGGTCGTCAAAACAAGACATGTCGAATCTCTAGTAGACGACTTGAGGCTCACATTTGATAACCTCCGAACATACGACATCAAGCTCAACCCGGAAAAATGCGTTTTCGGCGTTCCAGCCGGAAAGCTCTTGGGCTTCATTGTATCCGGTAGAGGAATCGAAGCAAATCCAGCCAAGATCCGAGCTCTATCGCAACTGGATATCCCAAAGGACCTCAAACAAATACAAAAGTTAACCAAATGTGTGGCGGCTCTAAGCCGCTTTATCTCCCGCTTGGGAGAAAATGCCCTACCCCTTTACCGCCTCCTTCGGCGCACCGAACATTTCGAATGGACGGATGCAGCCACGACCGGACTCAAGGAAATAAAAGCCATACTGGCAACAAACCCAGTCCTGGCCACGCCAAATATTGGCGAACCAATGCTATTATACATTGCAGCAACACATTAGGTTGTAAGCGCAGTGCTCGTCGTCGAACGAGAAGCGGACGGACACAAATCCCCCCTTCAAAAGCCGGTCTATTATGTGTCCACTGTCCTCACTCCTTGCAAATCACGGTACCCTCATTATCAAAAGATCGCGTACGCGGTATTCATGGCATCCCGGAAGCTACGACACTACTTTCAAGAGTGTTCAATAACAGTAGCCTCGGAAGTACCACTTAACGATATTATAAACAACCATGACACAACGGGCCGGATTGCAAAATGGGCCATTGAGCTCCTCCCGTTCGACATAACTTATAAGCCACGGCGAGCCATCAAGTCACAAGTCTTGGCCGACTTCGTCGCAGAATGGACAGAGGCCGAACTCCCTAAAGAGTACGACACATATTCAAATTGGATCATGCATTTCGACGGCTCCAAGATGTTGGCCGGACTGGGAGCGGGCGTCGTTTTGACGTCCCCCACAGGAGACACAGTTCAATACGTACTCCAGATTATGTACACGGACTCCAACAACGCAGCCGAATATGAGGCCCTTTTACATGGTCTCCGGATGGCTGTATCCATGGGCATTCAACGCCTAGAGGTGCATGGGGACTCAAACCTTGCAATATCCCAAATAAATGGAGACTTCGATGCCAAGGATCCAAAAATGGCAGCTTACCGCAATGCCCTCCTAAAAATGTCAGCTCGGTTCGAGGGGCTTGAATTTCACCATATAGCCCGGGAAAATAATCAAGCGGCAGATGTCCTGGCACGCATCGGTGCAAAATGCGATGTAGTCCCCCCCAACATCTTCTTGGAAAGGCTGTTCAAGCCATCCGTAGTATGGGAAGGGGAGCCGAACAATAACACCCCGGACCCAACCGCACTGCCCGACACCGAACATTCTGACACAATCGGAGGCTCTGCCAATGAAATAACACCTTCAGCCCATGTAATAATGGCAGTCATCGCCCCATGGACAGAACCATTCCTCGCCTACCTAACTAGGCAGGAACTCCCCGAGGACCAAAATGAGGCACGCTGCATAGTGCGGCGATCCAAAGCCTACAGAGTCCACGAGGGAGAGCTTTATAAGAAAAGCACTACAGGAGTCCTTCAAAGGTGCATCTCCGAAGAGGAGGGGCGGAACCTCCTGGCTGAAATTCATGCCGGACTAGGCGGTCATCACGCTGCAGCTCGGTCCCTTGTAAGCAAGGCCTTCCGTACAGGCTTTTATTGGCCGACGGCCCGGGCAGACGCTCAGGACTTAGTCCAACGATGCACTGGTTGCCAGCTCTTTGCAAACCAAAGCCATATGCCACCCACCGCCCTCCAAACTATCCCCATTACTTGGCCCTTCATGGTCTGGGGGCTTGATATGGTCGGACCCCTTAAAGGCGGAACCCACAAGCAAAAATACTTATTGGTCATGGTGGATAAATTCACCAAATGGATAGAAGCCAAGCCTGTTAAGACGGCCGAATCCGGACCGGTGATAGACTTTATATCCGGGGTCGTACACCGTTACGACGTTCCCCACAACATCATCACTGATGATAACGGCACGAACTTCACGGCCGACGAGGTAAAACTCTGGTGCAAAAACATGGGCATCAAGCTCGATTATGCTTCCATCTATCACCCACAAACTAACGGCCAGGTCGAACGTGCAAATGGTCTTATCATGAGCGGCATTAAACCCAGATTAGTGCGGTCCCTCAAGGAATCTAACACGCACTGGGTAGAGGAGCTCGACTCTGTACTCTGGGGGCTGCGGACCACGCCGAATCGCACCACCGGATACACACCATTCTTTATGGTGTATGGCGCAGAGGCAGTTCTGCCCTGTGACATAATTCATGACTCATCTTGAGTGCGCATGTACGAAGAAAGAGAAGCCGAGCTCGATCGGCAGGACAGCTTAGACGCATTGGAGGAGGAGCGTGACGTGGCAAAAGCCCGTTCCACATTCTATCAACAGCAGGCTCGAAGATACCAAAGCAGAGAAGTACGGGCCAAAAATTACAACGTTGGCGAATTAGTTCTACGACTACCGGACAAGAAAAAGGACAAACTCAAGCCCAAGTGGGAAGGTCCCTTCATAATTGACCAAGTCCTGACTGGTGGAGCGTACCGCCTGTGAGATGCATCGGATAACCGACTCGAGCCGAACCCATGGAACGCAGCCCGTCTTCGAAGATTCTATGCCTAGCGCCGGACTCTATGTTCTTCTCCTTCCTCTGTCCATTTTTTATATATTTCCTGTCTTACATTTCTCTTCTTCTCTCTCCCTCTCTTTCTTATAGCCTTTAAAGGCTCATAAAGTGACGCGCTATCCGCGCTCATTAAACCTGGGGGCTTCTTTAAACGGAAGCTTATTTATACGGGCTTCATGCCCAACACATGTGTCACACTTCCGCATGTACCTTTTATTCACCATTATATGCATCGATATGACTTGAGTTTTGGCCAAGCTGGGTTGCCTGGCTCCTGTGCTTACCCCTACGTTCCCGATTGTTCGGCTAGGTGGTAAAGGGAGCACCTCTGCGATTGTTACTACCGGGTCAGCCGGATGTGTACCTCAGACTGGGTGAAGCCGAAAGCTAGCGTTCTTAAGGGAATATTCGGTCAGTGAACTAAAGATGATATATTTTATTTTATTTATCTATATGCCCCCAGATGTTTTTCCTGCGTTTCTTTTCGCAGCATGGACATGCACTTTAGGGCATGCCTCCCAGGGAAAGGAACCCCTAACGGAACTATTCTCCCTGGAAGATGTTTCTTACTAACCATGTAATATAACATAACTAGTCGGGCACTTGTCTGTTCACACACTAATGACCCCTACGCCTGGTCTCCATGCATTCCCCGGTTCTTATATAACCGCATGGGAATTCGGACACACTCCGGACCGTTAGGTCCCGAGGCTGAAGCGAAAAGGTCGGCCATGACAAACGATCTACAATTCGGCTAGAAGGCATCATAAATGTAAATTACATTACATAGTCATTTTGACTGATTGTATTCCTCTTCAATACCATCTAGCAGGCTGTCTAATTTACAGTCCTGCTGGGAATACTTCGCGGCCAATTCTACTTGGCCGTATACTAAGCTTACAGGGATCTCCTTCCCATCGGGCCCTACAGGACCGACCTCGGCCATGTGGTTGGGGTCAGCCTTTGCGTACCGCGTCTTCACCATGGCCCAGGCCTCCCTAGCGCCTTGACGGTAGGCTGATATCTTCCACAATCGGAAGCACTGCCGTGCTCCCTTTAGCTTCTCCGCAAGCTCTTCAAGACCTTCGGGCATGGAGACGGATGGCCACAGGGCCTGGGCGACGCCTCGCATCGCCTGCCGAGCTTGATCGAGCAGTTGCGAGAGCTCGGGAAGAAGGCCACCCGTAGAACCGGGCATCTCCTCTGCAGGACGACCTGTCAGCACACCTACATACATTGCTCTGTTAGTCGACTTCCCCGTCGAACTTTCTTTCAAAAGGTTCGTTCAAGCACTTACTAAATATGCCGCGCCGAAGCCGCTGATTCTCCTTCACGGAGTCTGATAGCTGGGCACGAACATCCTTCAGCTCGACGCCCAGCTTGGTGTTGGCATCTCGGAGATTGTTCTTCTCCCCCATCACCTTTAACAGCACCCTCTCACCAGCCTTTAGCTGGCGTAGGAGGTGTTGCCTTTCCGGATTCAATCCAGCACCATCTGCAATTTCATTTGTCAGATTCGCACCAAAGCCGTGCTTCGCAAAATACTTATCTTTCGAAGTGTATATTACCAGAGGGGGTCTCCTTAGGCTCCCCTGCCGCGGCTAGTGCGGCCTCAAGTTGGGCTTTGCACTCTTCCAGCTCCTTGGATAGTAGGGAATTCTTTTTTGTAAGAACCTGCATAACAAATGATCCTTAAATCAGTTATTTTAACTGTTTCAAGTCTCGGGGGCTACTGGTATATATATAATCACCAAAATTTTCTTACCCATATGTCTTTTACATATTGCTCCATGGCTCTGGTTAGACCATTTTGAGCGGCACGGAGGTACGCATCTCCCGACTTAAAGGCATCTAACGCCTCTTGGGAGAAAAAAGTGTCGCGAAGAATTGTCCGGCGACGCCTGTGGTTCATGGCACTCTCCACCTCAAAGTTGGTGGCAGACAACCTGTCCACATCCTCCGTCGGAGGAGCGTCCGGTGCGCGCCTTGTGTTCGGCCCCGCTTCCGGGCCAGGATTTGGAGCCTGGCTAGTGGAGGCGCGATTGGCGGTCCCTCCAAATATAGTTCGGCGAGGTCTCTTTGTCCTGAAGAGAGCACAAGTGTTAATATGCCCTGAAGGTACGACACCTGGGATAAGAGGGTGCGCCATACCTTTGCGCTGATGCCCCGGTCCGGACTGCACCTCTTTTATGCCCACGGGGCCCTGCGGCCCCTCGTTGACTTGTCGCCGCAGGTTCGGCCTCCCATTTCCAGGAGGCCGGGATTAGCCCTGGATAATCGGCCGTAATGGCCACCAGGGCGTTGTCCTTGCTCAATTGATGGAACACTCCATCAATCAGATCCACCGAAAGCTCCGGATCCTCTTGTGAGTCCGGGTCGAGGGACCGTCCTGGGTCCTCGGGTTGTGGAGGAGGGCCGTTTATTTCTTTAACAGCCTGGTGTCGGATTCTCGGGTTCCGGCAGACCCTTAAGATTCGAACACTGGGGTGCGCGCGGAGATCACGCCTTCCACCTCACCGTCTCGCAAGGATCTAAACTACTAAAAGAACTGCACAAGGGACACAAGGTTTATACTGGTTCGGGCCACCATTGTGGTGTAATACCCTACTCCAGTGCGTGGTGGATGGATTGCCTCCTGGGGCTGGTGATGATGAACAATACAAGGAAGAATAGCCTCGCGAGGGTATGTTCTTGGCTGGGGTGATGAACTGCTAGGAGGAGTTCAGTCACCTCTCTCTCTCTCTCTCTCTCTCTTACTCTCTCTCACTTGTCGACCGTCCCGGGGGCCCCTTGCTATGTGGGTGGCTGGTCCTATCTATAGAGGCCCTGGTCCTCTTCCCAAATATTGAGCGGGAAGGGATCCAACAATGGCGGGCTAATTTGAAGGGGGACAGCAAGCATCAACTATCCTGACAAAAGTAGTCTTCGCCTGCGCAAAGGCTCTAGTGATGACGCCGTCCTGGGCTCCATGGTGACCTCTATCTCATAGTCCTCCTGGTCTTGGTCTCGTTGCACCGATATGGCAACCTTTGCCTTATGCCTTAGTACTCCGTGGCTGCGCTTGCCCCCTTTGCACCAAAGAGGAAAGAAGGACGTTGCGCGCGCTGGCGCCCGCCTGGCATCCTGAGTCGTCATGGCTTGCGTCATGGGCACCTTGTGAGGTACCCTGCCTTGATATCTCCGCCTCCTAGTGAGCCAGCCTGATGAGGCTGCGCTTGAGCATGCGCCGTGTCGTCCGCCCCGCGAGGCTTCGCCCCTCGCGAGGGTCTTGAGTCTTGTGTTGATGAAGATGGGCCATGTTGGGCCCCCATTTGAGCCACGCCACAGGCCGCAGGCAGGCAAGTCTGGGGACCCCCGTTCCCAGAACGCCGACAGTAGCCCCCGGGCCCAAGGCGCGCATGGACTTGGCCATGCCGAGAGGCGAAAGGGCAAGGGCGAAGCGCCGCGGGCCCCAACAGCCTGCGGCCTTGGGCGCCGCGTGGCGGTTGATTGGACGTGGGTGTCTCCACTTCCCCATGATGCCTTGGTGATCGCGCGAGTTGGACAAGTCCCTGCATGCAGATCGTGTCATGATTACCTGTGATCGGGGAGGCCGGCGGTTGGCCTTCGCCGGCTATAAGTACGGTACGGCGCGTGCCCTTCCAGTCCACCTCTCCTTGTTTTCTCCTTTGCCTCAATTCTTGCTTCGCCTTGGTGTGATGGCTCCATCGAGGAGGTACTCGGCTGCGGAGAAGGGGAAGGCCCTTCAGGGCGGTCCTGCCTCTCCCCCGCCCAAGCACGGTTGTGGGCGCCCTCGAAAGCACCCGGTGCCCGCCCCGGTAGCGTTTGGCGGTCATGGGGACGGCTCCCAGCGCGGCGGCGGGCGAGCCGCCATGGTCGAGGGACGTGCCTGGGTTGCGCGCTCCCCCAGGCCGCACTTTCGCGCTGTGCAGGCGCTGCCGGAGTTTGTCGTCTGGTCGGCGGAGCCGACTAGCGCCCGGCTCCCACTCCCTCGCTTCCTCCTTGGTGAACTCCCGGCCGGTGCTCCTGGTGGCCTCTGGCTCCAGGCGGAGGGCTGCTGCAGCAGGTCCTCATGGGTCGCGCTGGAGGTCTCCGCCAGCGGGGGCTTGGCCTTAACTCGTGGCTGGCAGGCGTTCGCCCGCGCTCGCGGCCTAGAGCGCCGGTGTACTCTGCACTTCAGGTTCGACGGCGACGCCACCCTCTATGTGAGGGTGTTTGGGGAAGATGGTTGCCGCGCGGGGTGTTGCCCTGAGGACGACGACCGCGTCCGGGGGCCCCGCTCCGATGGCGATGGAGGAGATAGCGCCCGCGCGGATGGCGGCATCCGCGACTCCCCAAGCTTCATCAACTCTTCCTCAAGCGACTCCTCCAGCGGTGGTAGCAGCCCACCCCTGCGTCGTCGAGCTTGCTTGGGAGGTGGTGGTTCGTCTGCCCGCCGTCGTGCCCCGGTGAAGCGCGAGAGGGAGTCCGCCTGAGGCCCAGAGGCAGCCCGTGTCGCCTCCGCGGGCCGGTGTAAGGAGGGCCGCGCCGGGCTCGTCCTTTCCTTTTCCTTTTGTTTCCTGTGTAAGACAAAACAGTTGCATGGAGCCCCGCTGGGGCGTGTTGGGAATTATCGCCATTTTAGCCATTACCTTGATCTTATTTTTGCGCCTCTTAACCACACGCCTGTGCGTAGATAGTTTTTGACCCCTGCCGGGGGGGGGGGGGGGGCGACCGACCCAGGCCCTGTGTGCGCGTCGCGGTGCCCGAGGGGCACGGACTAGAGGGGTGCTCCTGTAACGTGCCCGGGTCATGAAACCTTCCAGCGGCTAGAGCAGAAACGCTCACGAGGATGTTTGAGTACCATCCCTCGCGAGGTCGTTTATGAGAGAAACCAAAGCAAGGAGCGCAAATCGACGAACCACAAATCAGCAACAGCGATAACTTCAATAAGACTTCAAATGCAAGTAAACACGTCAACTGCGGAAAGCAAATGAAAAAGCCACGTCCGGCACCTAATCTAGTCTTCGATGTCTTCTCACCAGCGCGGAGCTAAGTGCTGCCACTTGGCGTGGGAGGGAGCCCCAGGGCCTGAGGCCGGCGCTCCTGAGACTCCGGGGCGTGTACAGCCCCACTCATTATTATGTGAGAGTGTCACGGGGCGGCGAGCTTCACAGGCATTGGCCTTGCTTCACAGGCTCCGGGCCTTTTCCAAAATGCGATAGCTTCACAGGCACTCCTTGCTTCACAGGCTCCGGGCCTTTTCCAAAACGCGATAGCTTCACAGGCACTCGCCTTGCTTCACAGGCTCCGGGCCTTTTCCAAAACGCGATAGCTTCACAGGCACTCGCCTTGCTTCACAGGCTCCGGGCCTTTTCCAAAACGCGATAGCTTCACAGGCACTCGCCTTGCTTCACAGGCTCCGGGCCTTTTCCAAAACGTGATAGCTTCACAGGCACTCGCCTTGCTTCATAGGCTCCGGGCCTTTTCCAAAACGCGATAGCTTCACAGGCACTTGCCTTGCTTCACAGGCTCCGGGCCTTTTCCAAAACGCGATAGCTTCACAGGCACTCGCCTTGCTTCACAGGCTCTGGGCCTTTTTAGGGGTAGAACCTCCGGAGGTGCTGGATGTTCCATGCATTCTGGACCGGCACTCCCTCCTGAGTCTCCAAGCGCGCGGAGCCGGGCCTGGAAACATGAACAACCTTGAACGGGCCCTCCCACATGGGAGAGAGCTTGTGCAATCCCTCCCCGGAGAGGACCCGCCTGAGCACGAGGTCTCCTACCTCAAGAGTCCTGGGGCGGATGTTGTGGCAGTGATATCGCCGCAGCGCCTGCTGATACCTCACCGCTCGCAGCGCGGATTCCCGGCGACGTTCCTCCCCCAGCACGAGGTCCATCCCCCGCATGGCGTCCTGCTGCGCCTCATCGAACGCCAGGACCCGCGTGAAGCGACGTCTGACCTCGTGAGGGAGGATTGCTTCCGCTCCGTAGACCAGGAAGAATGGGGTCTCCCCAATTGGTTTGGTCGCGGTGGTGCGGATGGACCACAACACAGACTGAAGCTCGTCGTACCAACCTCTGACACAGGCCTCCATCTTCTTCTTGAATGTCCTGGTCTTGAGGCCTCTCAGGACCTCCGCGTTGGCTCGCTCGGCCTGGCCGTTGCTTCGGGGGTGCGCCACTGAGGCGTAGCATATCTGCGTTCCAAGGTTAGCACAGTATGTTTTGAAGAGGTTACTGGTGAACTGCGAACCGTTGTCCGTGATGATGCGATTCGGCACCCAGAACCGGCTTACGATGCCCTTGATGAACTTGACCGCAGAGCCCGCAGGGATGGCGCGGACAGCCTCCACTTCAGCCCACTTGGTGAATTTGTCCACGGCAACGTAGAGGTAGCGATAGCCCCCTGGCGCCCGAGGAAACGGGCCCAAAATGTCCAGCCCCCAGACCGCGAATGGCCACGAAAGGGGGATAGTCTGCAAGCCTCCTGCTGGCTGATGGATCTGCTTGGCGTGGAACTGGCAGGCTTCGCAAGCTTTCACTAGTTCCACGGCGTCATTGAGCGCGGTAGGCCAATAAAACCCACTGCGGAACGCCTTGCCGACGAGGGTCCGCGTGGACGAATGATGTCCGTAGTCTCCGCCGTGTATATCTTCCAGTAGCTCCTTTCCTTGCTCCCTGGAGATGCAACACAGAAGTACATGGTTTGGTCGCTTTCGGTAAAGTTCTCCATCTCTGATGCAGTATGCCGTGGCCTGCCGCGCCACTCGCTCTGCTTCCTCTTCCCTCTCCAGCAAGGTCCCTTGCGTCAGGTAGCTCCGGAGCTCTGTGATCCAACAACCCTCCTGAGGTTCCATTGCCAAGAGTAGGCGCGCTCCTGAGGCCAGGCCACAGGTTGGAGCTCCCGAGGCAGGTGGCTGGGGGAGCTCCTCCAAGGGCTGAGCCGTGTTTGACAGTGACGGCAGAGCTGAGGGCTTGAAGAGCCGCTCCTCGAAAACGCCAGGCTCCTGGGGTAACCGCCTGGATGCGCGCTTGGCGATATCGTCAGCCTCCTGATTGGTGCCACGAGGCACATGCTGTAGCTCCAACCCCCAGAACTGCTTTTCCATCATGCGGACCTCCGCTAGGTAGGCCTCCATATGCTCGTCCTTCGGCTCGTACACCTTGTTGGAGAAGTTGACTAGGAGCTGTGAGTCGCCCTTGACGGTGAGGCGTTTTACTCCCAAGGCTACTGCGGCCTTCAACCCGGCTATCAATCCCTCATATTCTGCTATGTTGTTGGAGACCTTTTCACCTTGCTGGAAACAGAGCTGTACGGCATAGTAGAGCTTATCCAGAGTGGGTGATACCTGCACCGCACCAGCCCCCGCACCGTGCCTGGAGAACGCCCCATCGAAGTACATGACCCAGCCTTCCGGCGCCTCACTCCCTGGAAAGAGGGACCGATCCTCATTGTCCCTGAGGCCTGGTGCCTCCGCCCATTCCGCCACGAAATCCGCCAATGCTGCCCCTTTGATGACCCTGGTTGTGCTGAACTCGAGCTGAAACGCCTGCAGCTCTATGTTCCACTCGGCGACCCTTCTGGCTGAGTTAGGGCTCCTGAGCACTCTCTCCAGGGGGTACGATGAGACGACTTTGATGGGGTGAGCCTGGAAGTAGTGATGCAGCTTGCGCGAGGCTACCAGTAGCGCGAGGAGGAGCTTCTGAGGCATTGGGTACCGTGCCCTCGCGTCCCATAACACCGTGCTAACAAAGTAGATCGGGTGCTTACCAAGGCTGAGACCATCTGTGGTCGCGGCGCCCTCGGGAGGTAAGGGCGCCTCACGAGATGAAGCGACCTCGGGAGGTGGACCATCCGGGCGTGCGGCCTCTCCTACCTCCGGTGCATTCTTCGGCAGCTAACCCTCCTCAACTGCGGTTGTGGCTTCCGCAGGCTCTCCTTGTTCCCGTTTTGCCTTACCTCGGGCTGCCGCTACGGTCTTGACTTGGCGCTCCTCCCTAACAGCCACCAGGGCTTCGCTGGCAGAGTAGGGAGTGGCGGCGAGGTAAAGCAGCAGGGGCTCTTGAGGGCACGGAGCCACCATGACTAGGGGACTGGTCAGGTACCTCTTGAGATCCTGAAACGCCTTATCTGCCTCTTCAGTCCATTCAAAGGGCCCCTTTTTCTTCATCAGCTGAAAGAAAGGCAGCGCTCGCTCCCCCAACTTGGAGATGAAGCACCCTAGCGCGGTCACGCGCCCAGTGAGCTTCTGCATTTCTCTGAGGGTCTTTGGCGGGCTCATGTCCTCGACCGCCTTGACCTTCTCGGGGTTGGCCTCGATGCCACGATGGGACATGAGGAATCCCAAAAGCTTTGCCCGAGGGGACGCCAAACACACATTTCTCCGGGTTGAGCCGCAGGTTTACTGCGTCGAGGCTTGCGAAGGTCTCCTCTAGGTCTTGTATCAGGGTCTTGGCCTCCCGAGATTTTACTACAATGTCATCAATGTAGGCTTCGACATTCTTTCCGAGTTGCGGGCCCAAGGTGATGTGCATCTGCCGCTGAAAGGTTGCCCCTGCGTTACGCAGTCCAAATGACATGCATGTATATTAGTATACCCCGCACGGGGTCAAGAAGGTGGTCTTCTCAACGTCTTCTACCGCCATCTTGATCTGGTGATACCCGGAGAAGGCGTCTAGGAAACATAGCAGGTCGCACTCCGCAGTGGAATCGATGATCTGGTCGATGCGGGGGAGCGGAAATGGATCTTGCGGGCATGCCTTGTTGAGGTTGGTGAAGTCGACACACATGCGTTCCTTCCCCCCTTTCTTGGGCACTACGATAGGGTTGGCCAGCCAATCCGGGTATCGGACCTCGCGAATGACCCCAGCGGCTTCTAGCTTGCGGGTCTCTTGGACAATGAAGGCCTGCTTTTCCATGGACTGCCACCTGGCCTTCTACTTCACGGGACACACATTTGGGCACACGTTGAGGTGATGCTCGATGACACTCCTGGGGATCCCCGCCAGCTGATCGGGCTCCCAAGCAAATACTTCTTATTTGCGCGCAGGAACTTGACCAAGGCATCCTCCTGCTCAGGCTCAAGGCGGGCGCCTATGGTGAAAGTGGCACTGGAGGACCCGTCCTCGTAGACGGGTACCTGCTTGGTTTCTGCCTTGTCCTGGGTGAACAACTGCTTCTTCTTGGCGGGCGAGCCCCCTTGGGCTCAGGGGTCTCCGTGTTGACGGGTCATGCCGATGCCGTTGTCTTGAAGGCGAGCTCGAGTACTCGCAGGGCGTCCCCGGTGTTCCCGTGCACGGCGAGGGACCGTTGCTCCCGGGCATCTTCATGAGGTTGTACGCAGGGTGCGTGGCGGCCATGAACTGGGCCAGTGCCGGGTAGCCGAGGATGGCGTTGTAAGGGAGGCCGACGGGGGCGATGTCGAAGTCGACCGTCTCCGTGCGGAAGTTGTTGTAGGTGCCGAAGGTTACCGGGAGCCGGATTTGTCCCAGGGAGTCGGATGATCCGCCTCCGACGCCCGAGAAAGATCGGCTGGGTCGCAGCCGCTCCCGGGGTATGCAGAGGAGGTTGAAAGTCTCGACCGAAAGCACGCTGAGGCCCGCACCGCCGTCAATGAGGGTTCTGGTGATGGCCACCTGACAGATGGTGGGGGTGCACAACAAGGGGAGCGCGCCTGAGCCGCCCGGGTTTGTGGGGTGGTCCTCCGAGCTAAAGGTCAGACCGACCTCGCGTGCCGCCCGGTCCGGGGGAGCCGCCTGCCGTGCGGAAACGGTGCTAACCCGGTGGGCAAAAGGCTTGACGTGGTAACTCATGGGCGGGGCCTGCGAGCCGCCCAGGAGGGCCGCAACGGCCGGAGGCGTCGATGTTGCAGTGCAGTTACCCTGTCGCGTAGGCGGATGCTGGGGTGGTGCTTGCCGCTCGTTTCCCGCCGGGCCGGTGGCGGTGTTGACGGCGGGCGACAAGGGACAACGAGAACGCCCACCGGCGAGGGCCACCGGGGCGGCGCGAGCCCGACTGGTGCCACACATGGATGCGGCGGCCGGAGGAGGGCGGAGCGGTGGAAGACGGATTCCGGCGCACCCCTACCTGGCGCGCCAAATGTCGGATTCTCGGGTTCCAGCAGACCCTTAAGGTTCGAACACTGGGGTGCGCGCGGAGATCACGCCTTCCACCTCACCGTCTCGCAAGGATCTAAACTACTAAAAGAACTGCACAAGGGACACAAGATTTATACTGGTTCGGGCCACCATTGTGGTGTAATACCCTACTCCAGTGCGTGGTGGATGGATTGCCTCCTGGGGCTGGTGATGCTGAACAATACAAGGAAGAACAGCCTCGCGAGGGTCTGTTCTTGGCTGGGGTGATGAACTGCTAGGAGGAGTTCAGTCACCTCTCTCTCTCTCTCTCTCTCTCTCTCTCTCTCTCTCTCTCTCTCTCTCTCTTACTCTCTCTTACTTGTCGACCGTCCCGGGGGCCCCTTGCTATGTGGGTGGCTGGTCCTATTTATAGAGGCCCTGGTCCTCTTCCCAAATATTGAGCGGGAAGGGAGCCAACAATGGCGGGCTAATTGAAGGGGGACAGCAAGCATCAACTATCCTGACAAAAGTAGTCTTCGCCTGCGCAAAGGCTCTGGTGATGACGCCGTCCTGGGCTCCATGGTGACCTCTATCTCGTAGTCCTCCTGGTCTTGGTCTCGTTGCACCGATATGGCAACCTTTGCCTTATGCCTCGGTACTCCGCGGCTGCGCTTGCCCCCTTTGCACCAAAGAGGAAAGAAGGACGTTGCGCGCGCTGGCGCCCGCCTGGCATCCTGAGTCGTCATGGCTTGCGTCAAGGGAACCTCGCGAGGTACCCTGCCTTGATATCTCCGCCTCCTAGTGAGCCAGCCTGATGAGGCTGTGCCTGAGGATGCGCCGTGTCGTCTGCCCCGTGAGGCTTGGCCCCTCGCGAGGGTCTTGAGTCTTGTGTTGATGAAGATGGGCCATGTTGGGCCCCCATTTGAGCCACGCCACAGGCCGCAGGCAGGCAAGTCTGGGGACCCCCGTTCCCAGAACGCCGACACCTGGCGCAGTTCCTGTGTCAAAATCACTAAGATTAAAAATTTAACAATGGGGATATAAAACAGATGGGCGAGATGTGATCACTCACCCAGCTTGCAGGATTGTACATGGAAAATCCACCCTTTGGGTCAACACGGAGAAAATCCTCCTCTTCTCCCTTGTACAAAGCGGACAAGGTCTTTATTAGAGCCGCAACCGAATCCGGCCCCTTACGGCCGTAGCGGGTGGTGTCGTCCTCCCCGTTGAAATCCCACATGGGGTGGCCTCTATACTGTAGCGGCTGCACCCCTCGCATGATGCATGCGGCCATGACCCCGACCATGGTTAGTTCGGAATGAGCTAACAATCTTATCCGGCCCATCAGGTATACAACGTCCCTGTCACTTTCCCTCTGAGGGCTCCGTGGGCGCCAGCTTAGGCACTTCTTTAAGGGAGCATTGTTGAATTCAGGGAGGCCGATCCAGACAGGATCCGGCAGCGGGACGTCTTCTATGTAAAACCATTCCGAGGGCCAGTCTTCGGACGCCTTCTTTGGGGTTCCGGACAGATAGCCGGTCCCGGTGATGCGCCATACTTCGGCTCCGCCCACTTGATACATAGACCCCTTCTTGGAATGGGGCACGAGGCAAAATAGCTCCCTCCACAGTCCAAAATGAGCTTCAACACCCAAGAACAGCTCGCAGAGGGCTACAAAGCCCGCAATATGCAATACTGAGGCAGGCGTGAGATGATGTAGCTGGAGGCCGTAGAACTCCAGCAGCCCCAGAGAAATGGATGGATTGGAAATCCGAGCCCCCTTATTAAATAAGGGACGAGGCACACCCACTCGCCTTTGGAGGGATTAGGGGCGCTCTCCGCTTGCTCTCCACCATTATAGACGGCAAGACCGGCTCAAACCGGGATCATATAGGTCGGGGGAGAAATCCCTTGGTCTGGAGCGTCACTAACTCGCTATGCGGGATGGAGCATCTTTCCCAATGTCCAGGCTTAGGGCTGGAAGGGCGGGAGGAGGAGTCGCGATGGCTGGCCATGGTGGAATGGATCTTTGTCAAATGCGCTCTGATGAACACTCGCGAAGGGGGAAGGTGTGGTTTGGATCTAAATCCTCGTCTCCTTAAATAGGTCAGCTTGATTACATGGCTAGGGGTGTGAATGTAAAAACACTCAGACCTTTCATATTCGTTTGACACATGGGGAGCGGCCATTATTGGGCACAGAAGCCAAGGAGCGCAACATCTACAAGAAACCGGACTTTATTCAACAGGTACATGGAATTTTGAGGAGAACCCGCCTTTCAATGCCGAAGACAATCTGCGCACCGGACTCATCGTCATTGAAGCCTGGTTCGGGGGCTACTGAGGGAGTCCTGGATTAGGGGGTGTCCGGATGGCCGGACTATACCTTTAGCCGGACTCCAGGACTATGAAGATACAAGATTGAAGACTTCGTCCCGTGTCTGGAAGGGACTTTCCTTGGCGTGGAAGGCAAGCTTGGCGATACGGATATTCAGATCTCCTACCATTGTAACCGACTCTATGTAACCCTAACCCTATCCGGTGTCTATATAAACCAGAGGGTTTTAGTCCGTAGGACAACATACACATCAATAATCATACCATAGGCTAGCTTATAGGGTTTAGCCTCTCTGATCTCGTGGTAGATCTACTCTTGTACTACCCATATCATCAATATTAATCAAGCAGGACGTAGGGTTTTACCTCCATCGAGAGGGCCCGAACCTGGGTAAATCTTCGTGTCCCTTGCCTCCTGTTACCATCCGGCCTAGACGCACAGTTCGGGACCCCCTACCCGAGATCCACCGGTTTTGACACCGACAATAATAAACACATGACAATATGCAACAATATGATGCATGCTATGACATGGCAAAATGATGTGTCCTGCCGAATGCAATGTCAAACAAGTTGAAATGCTTCCATTTGAACCAAAGATTCAAATGGAAGTTAAAGTTCTTATGCATAAAAAGTGTATTAGCTTGTTTCACCTAAACAGCAAGGTTAAAGTGGTTTGTCATGCATGAAACCATTACAGATGGATAGATTGAATTTTTCTGATAATTTTTCATATATAAATTGTTTGATTTGGAGCTATGGTTGATTTTCTATGATTTTTTAGAAGTTTTGGCTATTTTCTAGAATTTCCTATATAAAAATAAATCCAGGAAATGAATAATTGCGTCAGCACTACGTCACTGCGACGTCAGCAGGTCATCTGGGTTGGTCCAGGTCAAACCTGACCTGTGGGGTCCACTGGTCAGTGACCCAGTCAACTAACAGAGTTAATTAGCACTAACTAACAATTAGATTAGGCTAATTAGTCCCTGGACCCACACGTCAGTGACTGCGGGTTTAAGTTAAGTTAATTTAACACTTAGCTAATTAACAGGCCCCGGGGCCCACATGTCAGCGGCTAACCTAACTAACCTAAATAGGATTATCACTAACTAATTTGGTTAGCCAGACATGGCCCGCATGTCAGTGAGAGAGAGGGTTCAAACCCCTAGTCAGACGGGGTCAACCTGCCGGCGTTTAGCCGCCGGCGACACAAACCGCGGCGGAGATCTTCGGAAATCGCCGTCCGGCGATGGTTCAACGCGCAGCTAGGCTTGCTCGACTCCTGGGAGTGCGCCGCATCTAGTGGTGCAACTGGTGTGGCCGGGAACAACGGCGGCGAGCACGTCCGCGGCGGCCGGAGTTCGGGCCTCGGCAGAAAACATGCTAGGTTGCACAACAGGACGTGGGGGTGGCTGCGTTCGACTTATGGGGATGTACTGAGTGCAGTGGTGAGCTCGGGTGCAAGCTTGCACGGCCGTGGCCACGGTGGCGACATGGCCGGTGGCGAGGAGCTATCGGCTCCGATGGCCATGGTGGTTAGAGGACGCGGACGAGCGCGGGGAGAGGGGGAAACGATGGCGGAGCTCACAACGATCACGAAGAGGGGCTCGGCTTGCTCGGAGACGGCTTGGCGACGACGAATCCATCGATGGAGTCCGATGCCCATGCTCGCGGAAGACGACTCGTGGCGGCGATGCGGGGCTCCCACGGTGGCGTGGCTCGGGGTGGAAGGAAGAGGGGGTCGAGGCGGAGCCTCTGGGCCGGTCAGAGAAGCAAGGGATAGGCGGTGGCCGTGGTGGTGCTTGTTTGCGGCGACGGCTGCGCTCGGCAGGGGATGGGGAGAGATCCAGAGGAGGGAGAGGGGCACGGGAAGAGTGGGGAAAGCGAGAGGGGGACGAGGGGGAGTGCGTGGCACTCGTAGACGATGTCCTGGTTGTCGGCAGAAGCAGGAGGTGGCCGGCGTGTGGCTGCGGGCGCCAGCCACGCGCCTCTCGTCCTCCTGGCGAGAGGAGGATGACTGGTGGTAGCCAGTGGGCTGGGCCGAGCTGGGCCAGGCCAGGGCGACAGGTAAGTCCTCTGTTCCCTTGTTTTTTTTATTTGCTCTGCTCTGTGTATTGAAATGATTAAAACACCATTCCATTTTAAAAAATCCTGGAAATATTGAGAGGCACATTTGAAAATATTCTCAACTGCCTAAAAATACTTCCAAGAGTATTTGAGCACTCTAAAATATTTATAGTATTTAAAATGCCCAAATTCAAATACTTATGGCTTGTTCAAAAATCCAGAATGGCTCCATAATTTGCAAGGCCATTTTTGGCAGAGGTTTAAACCAGAACCAAAAATGGTGGGCTTTTATGAAGGGCATTTTGGGTTCATTGAAAATCCAATTGTTGGAAATTAGCATTTTCAGGGGGGTGTTGGGGTTGATTAGGCCCCATTTCAAAATTAAAAGAAATTTAAACATGATGCACATGTTCATCCAATCCTAATGCATGACTAAAAACAAGGATGTGACAACTCACCCCCACTCAAAAGAATCTTGTCCCGAGATTTAGGATCCTCCGGGAAGAAGGTGGGGTACTCGAGTCGAAGACGATCCTCCCTTTCCCAAGTGGCTTCCTTTTCGGAATGGTGTGACCATTGAACCTTGAGAAACTTGATATTATGGCGTCGAGTGGTACGCTCGGCTTGATCAAGGATACGAACGGGATATTCCCGATATGAGAGGTTGTCCTATAGATCAAGCGTTTCGTGGTCCACTCCACGGATAGGATCCGCGAAGCAACGCCTGAGTTGAGAAACGTGGATGACATCGTGAACTCTGGAAAGATGCGAAGGTAGTTCCAATTGGTAGGCAACTTCTCCTCGTTTGGCAAGAATGCGAAAGGGTCCAATGTAACGAGGAGCCAATTTGCCTTTGATACTGAAACGATGGGTTCCCTTTAACGGAGTAACCCGAAGGTAAGCCTTCTCGCCGACTTCATAAGTCATGAGCTTATGTTTACGATCATATTGGCTCTTTTGACGACATTGGGCTGTTTTCAATTTCTCAAGAATAACGCGAACCTGCTCTTCTGCTTCCTGAATCATATCTGGGCCAAAGAGTTGTCTTTCCCCGGTTTCTGACCAGTTAAGAGGCGTTCGACATTTTCGTCCATAGAGAACTTCGAAAGGAGCTTTGCCCAAACTAGCTTGATAACTTTGTTATAAGCAAACTCCGCGAATGGAAGGCATTTCTCCTCACCCATTCCGAATGAGATGACAGAAGCTCGAAGGATATCTTCCAAAATTTGATTGACTCGCTCTACTTGACCACTTGATTGAGGATGGAAGGCGGTGCTAAAAGAGAGACGAGTTCCCATAGCATTTTGGAAACTTTCCCAAAATCGAGAGGTGAAGAGACTCCCACGGTCTGAGTTAATTTCCAATGGGACACCATGAAGAGACACTATTCAGGAGATGTATAAGTCAGCTAGCTGGCTAGCGGTGGTACACTCACGAACAGGTAGGAAATGGGCTACTTTGGAAAGACGGTTGATCATGACGAAGATGGCATTATTCCCTCTCTTGGTCCTGGGAAACCCAGTAATGAAATCCATACTGATTTTATCCCATTTCCACTCAGGAATAGCCAAAGGTTGAAGGGTGCCAGCAGGCCGTTGATGCTCTGCTTTAACACGACGATAGACATCGCAACTAGCAATGTATTGAGCAATTTCTCTCTTCATCCTAGTCCACCAAAACATCTGGCGTAGGTATTGATACATTTTAGTACTACCGGGATGAATGGTGAGAGGGGATTCATGAGCTTCCTGAAGGATCAGCCGTCTCAGGTTTCGTGCCTTGGGAACCACTAAGCGGTTTCCAAAGTATACGACACCTTGATCATCGACGGATAAACAATTCGCGACTCCTTTCTTAATGTTTCTCTTAATACGGGAGATTCCCGGATCTACCTTCTGTGCCTTGATGATCTGATCCGTAAGGGTAGGTTTCGCCACCAGGGTGGATAGGAATCCTCGAGGAACAATGTGAAGATTAAGCTTATAAAATTCCTCATGGAGAAGTGGTTGACTTTGTTGTAACATCAGGTTGTTACAATAGGATTTACGACTTAGTGCATCAGCCATGACATTGGCTTTTCCCGGGGTGTAAGTTATTCCTAAGTCGTAATCCGAGATCAACTCAACCCAACGTCATTGTCTGAGATTCAAATCCGGTTGGGTGAAGATATACTTCAAACTTTGGTGATCGGTGAAGATCTCGCAACAATTACCGAGGAGGTAATTTTGCCAAGTTTTAAGTGCATGGACTACAGCTACAAGCTCTAGATCATGTGTGGGATAATTTTCCTCATGTGGGTGTAATTGCCGTGAGGCATAGGCAATTACCTGACGATCTTGCATGAGTATGCAACCTAGTCCTTGTCGCGAGGCGTCGCAATAGATAATAAAGTCCTTGGAGAAATCTGGTGGTACCAGTATGGGAGCAGATGTGAGGCGTCTTTTCAGTTCCTGAAAGCTGAACTCGCACTGTGGGGTCCACTCAAACTTTTTATCTTTCTTGAGGAGTTCAGTTAGAGGTTTAGCAACCTCGGAGAAATTCTCGACGAAGCGGCGGCAATAGCTCGCTAAGCCAAGGAAGCTCCGAACTTGCTTGACCGTGTCAGGTGGAGTCCAATCAAGGATGGCTTGAACTCGCTCGGGATTGATAGCAATACCCTTACCAGAGATTACATGGCCTAAATAGGTCACTTCTGGCAACCAAAATTCACACTTGGAGAATTTGGCATAAAGGCGATGCTCTCGAAGTTTCGTCAACACCATCCTTAGATGTTTGGCATGTTCCTCTTCATTCTTGGATTTGATGAGTATGTCATCGAGGTAAACTACGATGAATTTATCCAAATACTCCAGGAAGACCGAGTTCATTAACCGAGAGAAGGTGGCTGGGGCATTGGTTAAACCGAAGGACATAACGGTGTACTCGTATTGGCCATAACGAGTAACAAAGGCCATTTTGGGAATGTCCCCGTTTCTGATTTTGATTTGATGGTAGCCCAACCTCAAATCCATCTTGGAAAAGAGTGAGGATCCAGTGAGATGGTCATATAGATCGTTGATCCTGGGAAGCGGATACTTGTTCTTGATAGTGACCAAGTTGACAGGTCGGTAATCTACAACCATCCGATCCGTTCCATCCTTCTTCTTGACGAAGAGGACGGGGCAAGCCCAAGGAGAGGAACTAGGACGGATGAAACCCTTTTTCAAGGACTCATCGAGTTGGTTCTTAAGCTCGGCTAGTTCTAATGGTGCCATCTTATAGGGTCTTCTAGAAATTGGAACAGTTCCTGGAACAAGGTCTATCACGAACTCGACATCCCTGTCAGGTGGAACACCTGGCAGTTCTTCTGGAAAGACATCCGGAAAGTCTCAGACTACTGGAATATCCTCAAGGTCTGGAAGGGGGTTGGCATTTAGGGAGTAAAGCTGGCGCTTGGCCACTCGAGTTAAGACATTGACTGTCTTGCCCGATGGGTGAGTAAGTTGAACGGTTCTAGTGGCACAATCAATCTTAGCGTAATGAGCTGACATCCAGTCCATACCCAAGATGATGTTTATGTCCGAGGACTTGAGAGCTATTAAAGATGCAAGAAAGACAAGTCTATCGACAAGAATTTCGTTCCCGTGATTACTTTAGAAGTTTGCCATTTGGAACCTGGAGTTTGAATTACCATGGAAGTGGGCATGTCACGGAATGTCGTGTTATGCAATCGAGCATAGTTCTCGGATATGAATGAATGAGATGCTCCAGTATCGAAAAGAACAGATGCCGGATGGCAATTAACAAGGAGCGTACCAAGGACGACGTTAGGATCCTCATGAGCCTCCTCGGCTGAGACATAGTTGACATCGCCACGTGCGATGGTGACCGGCTTGGCGTAGAATGTCTTTCCCGCTGGCTTACCACGACCAACGGACTTTCCAGACTGATTTGGGTTGTTGTTCTGGGGACACTCTCGACTATAGTGACCCGGCTCTCCACACTTGAAACATGTCACAACATTGGGGCGTGGAGCAGCATTAGCAGCGGGGCCACCATAGGGCTTGGGCGGTGCGAACTGCTGGTTGGGGCGAGGCGCCTCAAAGGATGGCCTCGGAATGAACCTGGGTGGCAGTGCCGTGCTTGTAATCCCCACCCGGCGCTTCTGAGATCCAGAGCCGGATGAAGAGCCAAAATCATGAGAGTGCTTGCGTGAAGGGTCATAGTCAGACTGGCCTGTCTCAGCACTGATGGCTTTATTGACCAACTTCTGAAAGGAGGTGCACTCGTGCAGACGAAGATCGCGGCGAAGCTTAGGGCTAAGTCCCTTGCGGAACCTTGCCTGCTTCTTAGCGTCGGTGGATACCTCTTCAGGAGCATATCGTGCCAGATTCCCAAATTCACGACTATATGCATCCACAGTCAGTCTTCCTTGGGTGAAATTGCAGAACTCTTCCCTCTTGCGATCTATGAGACCTTCCGGGATGTGATGCTCACGGAAAGCCTCACTGAATTCAGCCCAAGTAGTTATTTGGCCGACTGGGCGCATAGCTTCAAAATTTTCCCACCAAAGGCTAGCAGGGCCTTCAAGGTGATAGGCAGCATAAGTAACCTTATCAGCTTCGGCTACGTTGGCGGAACGTAGCTTGTGGGTGATGCTGCGAAGCCAGTCATCCGCGTCGAGGGGCTCGATGGAATGGTTAAACTTTGGTGGGTACAGCTTGATAAAGTCATTGATTGACACCAAGTCATTTCGCTGATGGCGTGTAGCGTTTTTCTCAATCCGTTCCAGCAAGCGGTTAGTCTCACGCTTGTTTCTTTCCGCCTCTAGCATCACTTCGGCTGGAGAAGGCGGGTGAGGCAGATTTTCACCCCTAGCTGCACTGGCTTCCCCCTGCTCCGAGGCAGCAGGGTTGCTGCGGGTGTTGACCATCCTAGGAGAAAACAAGACAACAGTTTAGATAAGGATGGCACAAACTTAGCAAGGAAGTGCAGAATGTAATGGATAACATGGAATGCTAAGATGTTCATTGCACGACAAGATAATATAAAAACTGCCATATATATACCAGTGGTCATACACACCATACATAGTTTAGTACAAGCCCAGGCTAGAGTACAACTACGGTGAAAGACATTACATCTCATCGGAGGCATTCCAAACTCCTATACATTATTTTTCTACACCTCCGGAGCGTGATACAGACCAAGTCGTATCCCACGGTCACGCAGGACTGTGGAGAATACAACTACTACAATACTAGTGAAACTACTACTAGCTCAAACGGCTCCGTAGTAATCCTCATAGAAGTCGCCACCAAAACCTGGATGTGGAACATGATCATCTCGGAACAGACGGTCCTGTGGAGCCTGCGGACCATAGGGACTCGGATGTGGTCTTGGTCCCACAGGTGGTGGCAGACAGGGACCACGAGGAGGGGTGATGCCTCCTACATCGCGCCACTCCATACAATCTGGCAATCCAGACCGCATAGGGTACAGATCCCTCAGATCCATGTATCCTGCCTGTACCGCCGGTGCAAACCGAGTCAAAGTGGCCCAGTGATCAGCACGAGAGTTAAAAAGCTCCATACGCAAGGCCCGATTTTTGCGGTCCTTATCCTCGAGCATCTCGGCAGTGGTGCGGAGTAGTGACTCCTCATGTGTGGGGTCAGTATAGATAGCCTGGAGATACCCTTGCGCTCCCGGAAGTGAAGCTGTCATATAACGGAAGTCGGTGTTCCGAAGCAGGCCAGTCCGGACTCGCATGATGGTCATCATGGAATAGGCAGCATCCTGCACAACCATCTCAACAGTAACCCCGAGTCCATAGGAACAATGAAGGGGCTCAGTGGCTCCAGGATAAGAGGGGTATATCCTGACGGTACAGAGGTACTGGCTCTGGTTGAAGTCTCTAAACTGCTCTTCGACAGTGTATTCGGGATACCAACGGTAACCCGTCTCGATCATTACCCGGACTAACATAGCAGTATGACTGGGCACATCGAGGCACCGGGTCAGGCGAACCACTTGGTTTTGAGCACGAGTGGCCATCTGAAAGCACAACCACAATGCAAAGACATTAGAATTTCTATGGAAAATTGGACAGCATAACAGCTATAAATGCTCAGAAAAAGATTTGAGACATCCACAACAGTTTGCAATACCACTCAACAACATCAGATCAAGGTTCTGATTCAACTGGCAACATACTAAAAGTAGTAGAAACTATACCGAGGCTTGTAACAACAACCCTATAAGCTACTACGGATTAGTAACACACGAACCTGATAGAAGAAGAGAGCCTAGTCCTTAACCCACGTTGAATGAGAAGAGAATGACTCAGATCATAGGGCATAAGGTAAAGGAGTAAAAGAGCGTTACATTCCCTCCCACAATCAATTCCCCTACATATAACTAAAGCATTTCTAGACTCGACATCGACCAGTTTGGCTCAACGAACCTACAGGCAGTCCGGCTCTGATGCCAACGCTGTCAGGACCCCAATTCCAAGTCACCTCGATCTAGCCGGTAACACCTCATATCACATTGCGGCATCACGCACGGTATCCCCACGGGTGTCACCTTACCATGGCCCGGGACCGTTTGCGCCTTTTGGCTCACGTATATGATAGTGTCGCTAGCATCCATATGACAGAGAACCCGGGCCGACATGGCTAGTCATGAACCCAAAGCGGCACAGACCTATGGAGACAGGCATACGTGAATCACATCGAGCATGTCGGTCATCAGCATGTGAATCCGGGCTGTAGCATTGGGCTAACAGGACTCCGGGGAACCCGGGCTGTAGCAGGCTAGGCAGGACTCTGGAAGTCACCGCTTGACATTTCCCCGAAGGGACAGACATAGGAACAAAGTGAAACACATGCCGGCCAGTCAAGTGTCCTCAGCAGTAGTGCTCGGCTAGCAGGACTCCAGTGAACCGGGCTATAGCGGACTACTATGGCTCGAGGAGCACTAGACTACATTTCCCCATAAGAAAGGCTGCCAAGGATAAACAACTAGATTGTCGGATCCCACACATACCAAGCATTTCAATCATACACACAATATGCTCGATATGTGCAAATACAACATGGCATCACAACAAAACTCTACAACTCAAGTACTTTATTTAAAGGCTTCAGAGAGCCATACATAACATGTTCATACAGGTAGGGGTCACATGACCCGACACTCAAGTCATACAAGCATACAAGCACATGTGGAAGCAAATAGTTTGAGTACAAACACTAGAAAGCAAGAAGGCTTCTCGAAGCCTGTCTATCTACATAGGGCCCTCCATTGCCAGGATCACCATCTGGGTGGCAAGTCACTCATCGACGTCGAGATCTATATAAAACCCATTGGAGGGGGCGGTGTTGTCGTCTGAAAACAGTAATTAAGCAAACATGAGTACAAAGGTACTCAACAAGTCTTACATCAGAACCTACTATACATGCTCATTCTCAAGAAGGTGGTGGAGTTATTGCAGCAAGCCAGCTTTGACTCTTGGCTAAGCTATCCTACGGGACACCACTAGTAAAACAGTTTTCGCACACGAGTCCACTAATCACGAACACAATACTCCACCGGGGATCCTCCCTCGTCATCCTATGAGAGGGCCATCCTCGGTACTCACACTTATCTTGAGTCTTTTAGTAGTATACATTAACTTGTCTATGAACTGTATAGGAAACCAAGTAGTCCTTTACCGCGGACGCAGCTATTCAAATAGTTTTATACCCTGCAGGGGTGTACTTCTTCATACACGCTTTCACCATTTACCGCTGTTTACACGACATGTACTCGACAACCATCAAGCGGAGGCCCAACGAGGGTGTCGGCCACGGCCTACCTAAACACTCAAGTCTCTAGTCTAGGTTTATCGCCTATCCAGGTTCCATCCGCAGGGAGTCCGGCCGAGGTTTCCACATATGGCCCCGAATGATGTGAACAGGGTTCCCGAGACACCAAACGGGTGACTCGGCACACCGTGCCATGGTGTATCTACCGCAACATAGCCCACCCCTAGGGCCAGCGCTACACACGACCACCAACACATAACCTACAAACACCAGAAACTAATTGCAACTCCTGGACAGAGTACTAGGGTGATTAAGAAGCCGAGAGGGTCCATTGGTTTCGGGCCCAATGTATGGTAGTAACTGAATCTTAAATCACACATACAGATCTCAGTTCTTAGGGACGGCCTCAATGAAACAACCCACCATGTACTCCTACATGGCCTCTCATCGATACCTTTACCAAAACATGTTCAACACATCCCTCACATTACCGACATAATCATTTCACTCTAGCCCATCACCCAAATGATCCAGACCTAACACAACTCTAAGCATAGCAGGCATAGCAAGGTAGGAAACACAAACATGGCTCAATCAACTCCTACACATGCTAGTGGGTTTCATCTAGTTACTGTGGCAATGACAGGTCATGCAGAGGATAAGGGTTCAACTACCATAGCACACATCAGTTTGAAACGATGTTGCCTTAATGCAGTAAATGAGAGCAGAGACGAGAACATGGGATTGTATCGATATGATCAATGGGGCTGCTTGCCTGATGGAGTGGTAGTAGGGTACTGCCCTTCAGTTGGATACTCGGAGATATCCTCGGAGGTAGAACCTACCGCGAAGGATACACAGAACATAATCAACACATGACAATATGCAACAATATGATGCATGCTATGACATGGAAAAATGATGTGTCCTGCCTAATGCAATGTGAAAAAAGTTGAAATGGGTCCATTTGAACCAAAGATTCAAATGGAAGTTAAAGTTCTTATGCATAAAAAGTGTATTAGCTTGTTTCACCTAAACAGCAAGGTTAAAGTGGTTTGTCATGCATAAAACCATTACATATGGATAGATTGAATTTTTCTGATCATTTATCATATATAAATTGTTTGATTTGGAGCTATGGTTGATTTTCTATGATTTTTAGAAGTTTTGGCTATTTTTTGAAATTTCCTATATAAAAATAAATCCAGGAAATGAATAATTGCGTGAGCACTACGTCACTGCGACGTCAGCAGGTCAACTGGGTTGGTCCAGGTCAAACCTGACCAATGGGGTCCACTGGTCAGTGACCCAGTCAACTAACAGAGTTAATTAGCACTAACTAACAATTAGATTAGGCTAATTAGTCCCTGGACCCACACGTCAGTGACTGCGGGTTTAAGTTAAGTTAATTTAACACTTAGCTAATTAACAAGCCCCGGGCCCACATGTCAGCGGCTAACCTAACTAACCTAAATAGGATTATCACTAACTAATTTGGTTAGCCAGGCGGGGCCCGCATGTCAGTGAGAGAGAGGGTTCAAACCCCTAGTCAGACGGGGTCAAATCCCGCCGGTCAAAGGGGTCAACCTGCCGGCGTTTAGCCGCCGGCGACACAAACCGCGGCGGAGATCTTCGGAAATCGCCGTCCGGCGATGGTTCAACGCGCGGCTAGGCTTGCTCGACTCCTGGGAGTGCGCCGCATCTAGTGGCGCCACTGGTTGGAGCTGGTGTGGCCGGGAACAACGGCGGCGAGCACGTCCGCGGCGGACGGAGTTCGGGCCTCGGCGAAAACATGCTAGGTTGCACAACAGGACGTGGGGGCGCCCGCGTTCGACTCGTGGGGATGTACTGAGTGCAGTGGTGAGCTTGGGTGCAAGCTTGCACGACCGTGGCCACGGTGGCGACATGGCGGGTGGCGAGGAGCTATCGGCTTCGATGGCCATGGTGGTTAGAGGACGCGGACGAGCGCGGGGAGAGGGGGAGACGGTGGCGGAGCTCACAGCGATCACGAAGAGGGGCTCGGCTTGCTCGGAGACGGCTTGGCGAAGGCGAATCCGTCGATGGAGTCCGGCGGCCGTGCTCAGGGAAGACGACTCGTGGCGGCGATGTGGGGCTCCCGCGGTGGCGTGGCTCGGGGTGGAAGGAAGAGGGGGTCGAGGCGGAGCCTTTGGGCCCATCAGAGAAGCGAGGGAGAGGCGGTTGCCGTGGTGGTGCTTGTCTGCGGCGACGGCTGCGCTTGGCAGGGCTTTTGAATTGATTTTACTATTTACTAGTGTGGATGGGCTGTTTTGTCTTGGGACCCGAGAAACAATTACTATTAGTACAATGGAGACACTCTACAGCTACCTAGAAAAACAATTACTACTAGTACAGTGGAGACAATCTACCTCTTCTGGCTCCTCCTAGGTCATTGAAACGTCTCCCTCTACTGAATGCCGTTATACTTTTGTTCATCGACATGCGGGCCATGCAGCACGCGGGCCCAAATGCCATCCACCAAATTAGAAGGCAGTATGCAGGTGGAGAGTCACCCCGGTCATAGCGCGGCAGTAACGAGCCGTCGTATCACAAAACCCCACCTCCCCGCAGTCTAAGTTTGACGGACGAAGCAACCATCATTTCACTCTTCGCTGAATCCCCTTCTCCCTCACCGTCTTCAAGAAAGGCAACACTTGCATCTGCCACTGTTCTTCTCTCCGAACGAAGGGAAGGTAAGAGGATCCGTGATGTTGGTATATTTTCATTCAGAGGAAAAAAAGAACTTTTGCAAAGCAGTAACCGATCCTCACTCTCTTTTTTGTTTCATTGTCATTGCGATTGTGTTTTCCTTTCAGTGGTCTCCTAGTATTCGTCAGTTTCATGATGGACCAAGGAGAACTAGGCAAAGATCTGCCGATATTGGAGCAGACACGGGAGGCTAATCCCCATGAGACAGAGAGCTCCAAGAAGATGGAGGCAACCACAGAGGCGACCCCAGATACTGAGATGGTCAACGCCCCATTTGAGGTTACAGCCCCCGTGGCACTGCAGGAGCAATTTCCCCCCTTCGAGGATGTGCCCCCCCGCTGAGCTGCCCAAGGTGATTTTCTTCTTTGCCGATCTCGATTGTGGTTTTTCATATAATTATGTGGTGATTTTTTTAGAAAAGGAAGTATGTGGTGGTTAATAATGCAAAATTTTATTAGCTTCGATGCCACGGTATAGGTAGTGGTTTAAATAACTTGTGTTTCTTATACTGAAAAGTAATTCAGAATTTGTTTCTGTTTCAATTAGAGCCCTGATGCAGACAAGGATTGTGTGGTTGTACATGTCACTCACTATGAGGCGGACGACCTGAATATACGCACTAGGAAAACAGAGTTCTTAGGCTGTTGGATCCTGGAAGCCATTTGCGATTATACCAATGAAGAGTTGTATTCCAGCCTCACTGTTGTCAGGTGTGTTGTCCAGGGTGTACTGAAGCACAAGAAGTTCAAAGCTACTCCTTCGTTTGTGAGGAATACTGTTCTTGTCAAGCTTACGCAGGAAGATGACATGGCATGCCTCCACAAACAAGTTTATTAGTGGCAAGGCCACAAGGTTGTCTTCATGAAGGTTCACAGGATTGAGCTGCTGCAGGATGTCCTCGATGATGTTCATGGCAAGGACCGTCTTGTGTCCAGCCCAAATTAGATCGAGGCATGAAATAGTTGCCCCAGCTAGTGTTTAATAGTAGTTTGGATTGTGTCTAATTATCCAAACCTTGCCTGTTATCGACCCCTCTGGGGCTACTACTCTGTTTGAATCCGTCTTTGGGAACTGCTACTACTTTTGTGTGCCCGTGAATCATGTGAGAACCATCGTAATTGTTGCCGAAATAGATGCGTCCCCACTAGTTTTTTCATGAATATGGCATGGCATGACATAAGTTGTCACGGTTTATCATACGAGCAGTGTGTGTTTTGATGAAATAGAGCACTCGTTCGAGAACTGTGCGCCGACGTATACATAAGTACTTGTAAACACTGTTGGTGCTACCCCACTTGTAAGCAGTTGTGCAAAACACGACACATTGGCTCAGCTCGCTTCAACACTAGGCTATCGACCAGCTAACAATCAACAATCTGATGTCTGACATGTAAGCAACTATGTATCTTGTTACGGTGGTTCATTTAGTTAATTGAGGCCACAATGTAATAAATTCCAAACGTTCACACGCTAGTCCAGCGCTCATGTGGAACACTCACATTAAACTCGTCTTCATAAAAAACTTGAAAAGCATAAGTGCAACAATTTTATACATATCAATGATTCATAGAACATATCAAACATATACTAGTTCACAGCAAAAGACAAAGTTGTGAGAAGGTTTACAAATCAGGAATTAACAAGCAAGGCTTCTCTCTGAGCAAAGGGCCTCCCGACAGGCTTAAATTTCCTGGAGTTCACTCTGGTTTTTTCTTGTTGCCACCATTCAGGGTTAGGTTCGCTCATTCCAGAATAACCAATTATAATTGTGGTCTCAGCTGGAATGCTGAACTGAACCATGCAGTGTACTGACCAGGTGAAATTCTTGTGCATTCCACTAAATTTAAGCACCGCTATTTGCAGAAATAAGCAGACCACAATGCCTCTTGTCCGCGCACCTGTCCAAAAAACCGCCATGCAGCCGTGCCAGCTAGTCCTCGGTCCATGGATGAACTGGTAGAAAGTGCATTCCGGACTAGGATGCAGTTGTTTTCGCTCGTCCCTGCACTGCAATTAGGAAGTAAAACGTACGAATCAGCTTCTTTTAGATTGCGTTGGTCATTCTACCTTAGTTACTACCAATGTAGGGATACCTTGAAGACGGGAGGTTAGATGACGGCAACGAGGGATAGCCATCTCATTTTGCGCAGTTGTACTAAAACTGAGGTGTGTGCTTTTGATTGCGCGGATAGAAACAATACAGAGACAGACACCCGAAACGATATGGAGACAGACATCCCTGTTTGCGCAAATAAGAATTACAGTTATTTAAACAGTGACATATATTACTACTTTCCCCTGTTTCCTCTTAGAACCAAGTCCTAGATTTGTGCTACAGCTTTCCCACTTTCTTCCCTGTTTGAACCAACGCTTTGAGTCGACTGTATGAAATAGCTTTACTTCTAATAATAGTAGAAGTCTAGGTGGCTTTGGAATAGTGGACGGAAGTAGAAAAGGATCCACACGAAGGGAGCTGGGGCAGTAGAGCAAGGTAGGTTTCGAAGGAATATATACCCGAGGGTTGTTGGCATGTCGCAAAGACGACGTCGGGAGGCCACATCTTGGCCACAATACCGCAGGGAGGAAGAAGGGGTCGGAGGCCCTCCCGAGCCGGTGCTCTCTCGGAGAGAACGGCACGGCCGCCGATCGGGACGCGCGGGTAGCCATTGGTCTCCTCCCTTGCCGCCGACGACAGCGTGAACGATGCACCTACACCCCTGCCACGGTCGAGGTTGTCCGGCCGGATTTGTGACCAGCCGTGAGCTGAGAGAGAGTGTGGCCACCTATGTGTTGCTTAGATCTGGAGAGCATGAGAGAGTGAACGAGAGGAACCCTAGTAAAGCAAGCGCTAAGGCTCCTGCTTTTATATATAATGGAGTGATTTTGTTATACCAGCTTCAAAAAAATGCGCTCCTATGTGTACCCGCGAGTGGGTGTGAGAGAACTAGTGCGTGCGTGCACTGCTTCTCTTCGTGAGAGTACAATATACTATGCCCAAAGAACGTTCGCCGCAAGAGTAATAGTACAAGTGTGTGACGTGTGAGCTAAAATAGAATGTGCGCGCCGTCTTTTGTTTTTTAGAAGTTCTGAGGGTAGGGTGTGAAGAGCACATATGTGCATGACGTGTACCTGCAGATAGACGGTGGGTGTGACGTGCGAGTCTGCGAGAGGACTCGGGAGAGTCGTGAGTCGTGAGGGTGCGTGTGCGTGAGAGAGAGGGGGCACGTATCAATGCAATGCATGTGTCCGTAAATCATTATCCGACAAACGTTTGCCACAAGCCTTTTCCTGGCAAACGCCGTAAGAACCGTTAGATCGGCATCCGACAGTGTCAGTTTTGCCATGTCATTTAACAGAACAGCCACTCCTCCTACACACAAATCTTCCACGTGAGTGTTAGCAACTGCCGTATGCTCCATCCATTCCGAAATGCAGTGCATATAGCTTTATTGAAAATTTGAACCTCACAAACTTTTACCGAGTTTTCGTGTACCAAATTGCACATGTAGAATACCATGTATATGTCATTTCATTCATCTTCGAGAGGTAACTATAAAGTTGGGTGAGGAGTCTACAAAGAAAGACCATCGTATCACCCGCAACAATTTCAAGCATCCTTTAGTGTCGAGCAATATCATAGGAACTCTATATGATATGATTTTTATAGGATTTTTTTTCCTTTAGAGCCAATTGGTTCATAGGAATATATTCATATACTCCACATTTCAAAGTAAATAAACATGATATCATTTCTATAGCTTTAGAGCCACTTGGTTCATATGAATGGATTCCTATACTCCCTTAATTTCAAAGGAAAATAAACATTAGCATATATTCAATAGAAAAGTTCCTATGATATGAACCAAATTACATCTCTTTTCTAATCCCTCCTCATAGGAATTGAGATACATGTCATCTCTAGATTAAATAGAAAAGTTCCTATGATGTGAACCAAATGACATCTCTTTTCCAATCCCTACTCATAGGAATTGAGATGCTCCATGTCATCTCTTTCCCTACAACTTCCATGTATACATCTTCTATTCCTAAATAGATAGTACAACCCACTAGTAGCTTTTTTCCAAAACATGCAACTATGGCACAAGAACTATATAGTGTGCCAATAACTTTGAAAGATGGTTGCTGGATGAAGCTAACACGACAGTGCAGAGATAGGCAAATCCGAGCACTACTGGCTGTTGGATATCATCAACATTCCACCAGATCTGCCACATGTACAATTTAGAAGACTCCATGGTTGAACTTAAGCATAATGCACAAACCTCAAAACACAAGCACTTCTCCTTTGTTCTAGAATCTTCTGTATCATAATTGATTTTTTTCTAAATGAATTGCCATTATTTGTTTTTTACTTGATGATTTACTCCCTCCGTTCCAAAATAGATGACCCAACTTTGCACTAACTCAAAGTTAGTGCAAAGTTGGGTCTATTTTGGAACGGAGGGAGTACAATGCACAACCCCATGAATCTTAACATTTTTATAAAACTTATTGATTTTGAATGAGATGAACTATAAGAACTAAACGAACATCTACATGATGCATATATGACTCAAAGCTTTACATGCTATAGTGTGTATTTATTCATAATTTGGTTTCGAAATCTCATGCGTTCAATACATGTGTACTCCCTCCGTCCGCGAATAAGTGTACTTCTAGCCTTTGTTCTAAGTCAAAGTTTTAAATTTTTGACCAAATATATACAAAAGAGTAGTAACATATGTGACATAAAATTGATATATTATGAAATTACAATTCAAAACGAATCTAGTGATACTAATTTAGTGTCATAAATGCTGCTACTTTTCCCTATAAAGTTGGTCAAAGTTTTAAAACTTTGACTTAAGACAAAAGCTAGAAGTACACTTATTCATGGATGGAGGGAGTACCTTACTAGTAGTTTTGAGCAGAGTAGCAAATTTCACGCGGCCCCGGGTATATCAAAAAGCAGGTCCCATGCATCATTGCCTTTCGGTCGAACCTACGTCCACAATTTTTTGTACGTACTATATCTCCACTGGTCCCTGAACCCAAAATGCTGCCTCGTTCCCGTAAAACCAAGCGGCCCACACATATTTAAGGCGTCGGCTCGAACCCGTTTACTAAGACGTGGCCCCGCACGCCGTAGTACTCCTATAAACCATACCGCCGCACTCATCATCAGTTTTCTTCAAGAGGACGAGGGAGAAGCCGATTTGTAGTGGAGGCACTTTAAAAAAAGGATCTGCAGTGGAGACCCCTACCCTAGGGTGCCCTAGGTAGCTGCCACACGCATCATTGTTTTCTCTTTTCTTTATGCTCTTGCGCCCTAGAGTGAAATGATGGTTGCTTCATCCGTCTAGCTTAATGCGGGAAAGGTTGGGCTTTGTGATTTGACCCCTCGTCGCTCATTTTCTACTACTGCAGCGCTACGACCGGGGTGCCTCCAATTCCAACCGCTGCTCCGAACTGTAATTTGGTGCATGGCACGTGGAACAAGACGGTGGATGAGCCACATGTCGGCCAAAGGGGTCCTGTTAAGTGTGTCGCCATTTCGTGTGCGGACTGACCCTGCTTGAGTTGCTACGCCAACACGACAGGAGCAGCCTACCACTTGGTTTTGCTCCTTGGTGAATCCCGACTATATTGATCTAAAAAGATACGTGCTAAACTACCCTCTCCGTCTCGGTTTTTTTATTTTTAGGCGTCTCGGTTTATAGGGCCTGCACGTAGTTCTAGGTCATCCATTTGACTAACTAAATAGGAGTTACTATGTCACAAAAAGTATCCTCCTATCCTGCGCTTGCCTTACATCAAAGTAGTGTTCGTCTGTATCATGCATCAACCAGTTATGCTGAGCTAATTTTATTCATCTTCTTGTGGTTTTGACTTCATAAGGCAATATCAGAAAATAGGAAGGAAAAGAGTAAGTTAGGGGATGTTGGTGGTCCTCCGCACCGACGCAAACAGAGACTCTCTAGATTTGCCACTGCTACTGCTAATGAAGTTGAAGTCCCAAGTCTACATGATGAGTTCATCTCCCATACTCCACCATTGCAGGTGCTTGCTCTAAGTTGACAGTGTGATAATTGGTTTCATGTTGCATATGTTGTCTAGCCTGTATTTCTTCTATTTTGATTAAATTGCACCTGCTGAGTTTATACATTATACATGTGCATATGACATGGCTTTCTGTGTCTACAATACACCGCATCTATCTATAATACCATGTTCTTACATCAAAGTACTGGTGTTGTGTTTCCCGCATCAGTCACTCATGATTGGACGCTTTTAACATGGCAGTTTCATAGTGGTTGCATCTTGCATTGATTTCTAGTTGTACTGCTTCTAATTTTTCGAATTGCCACTTATGACAAGACACTTTTAACTTGGCAGAGTAATATTGGTTGCATCTTTCATATGGTGTCTAGCTTGCATTACTTCTATTTCCTTGAAAATCCTTCTGCTTAGTTTGCACATCGTAGCTGTGAATATGTCATGCCGTCCTGTTTTCTTACATATTCCATCCACATACCGTTGTCTTACATCAAAGTATTGCTTATCTGTATCATGCATCAATGAGTTTTGAAGAGTGATTTTATTCTTTTGTGTTGTGGGTACAGCTTGACATGGCAAAGTGAAAAAAGAGCAAGGAAAATAATATAGTAGGGAGTGCTGTTACTCGTCCGGTGAAACGGAAAAGGTTCTGCCGTCGAGATTCTGTTGGTACTTATAGTGCAGTAGAAGGTCCAAGTCCACCAGCTAAATCTACAAACACAGTATCACCTGCTCCACCAGCTGCAGCATCCGCTTCAACTGTACCAGCATCTCAACCAGTTACTCGTTCGTTTGCTCCAGAACTGGCCAGTTCCCAAGTTGCCTTCACACCTAACACTACTTCCGAAGCACTGCTGATACAACAGGACTTGGCAAGATCAGATGAACCTCATGAGCATCAACACCAAGACGGTACCTGACCAAGTCAAGTTGCAGTTGCGTGCTCCTTTATATGTACTCTCACAGTTTGATGTACACTAACACTTTCCATATTCGTTGTTGAACTAGCACCATGGCGCAAGCGGAAACAGACATTAGGGATAATGCTTGACAGATTAACAAAATCTAAAGGAGGAAGAATGGAGATTCATTTTGAGGCAGGTTTAAAAAGGCCACATGATGCTACAGAGTCAGCCAAGTTAGTATCAGAGGCAGCCGTTGCCGTTAGGTGTCATGCACGTATCCTCCCAACGTGGATCCAGTACAGGAATGAGAAAGACAATACCCAGTTTAACACCTTCCTTGACCATTTATCCGTAAGTAATGTTATTCATCGCAATTAGTAATATTGTCTTGCTCTGTCCCATACTTTCTAGCTTCCTCCTAATAAGACTCACATTCTTTTTTCAACAGATGAGGTTCAAGTTGGATCCGAAAGATGATGCAACTAGACAAGCATGCACTCATGTTTTTCAGTCTGCTCTGCGACAGTATTGGTACCACCTTAGAAAATCTCACTTTGAAGGCAAGGCTAACAATGAAATCGCCCAAACATCTCTAGTGGAATATGTTACAGATGAAGACTGGACAGCCCTCGTTAAACACTGGTCTGATCCAAAGTATCAGGTAGGCTATATGTATTTGATCATACCACATATTGAACTTGTATTTATGTATGTGCCTTACAAGTGTATCTTCTTCTAGGCTAACTGTTTGAAGAACAAAACCAACCGTTCTAAAGTGAAACTCCAACAAACCACAGGATCTTGTAGCTATATTGCACACTGCGAGGCTCTTGTAAATAGCTGCTACTTCCTTCTTCTTTTTTTGTGCCATATTATCGTATCTATATTGAATTGTTCCAAATACAGAGGAAATCCCGTGCAGACCAAAAAGAACCTGAACCGAATGAAGTGCAAATCTTCAAGGATTGCCACACTAGCAAGATGAAGGGCATGAGCACACCAGTTCAAGCCGCTGTTGTAAGTACTTACTCCTGCTGCCTTGAACTGATTGGTATTGTGATGTGTTCATTTAACTACTTGGTTTGCAGCCAATGTCAGTTACTCTGTTCACTTTTATTCACAGTTGTCTTAACATATCATTTCACCTTACATGGTTTAAAAGAGATGAAGGATATTCTTTGGGTCTTGATATGTAATATAGTTGTTATGTTCACATGCGCACACAATGATAAAATAGCCTGTTTGTTTTATATCTGTTTGCCCATGATATGAATGATGTCATACTATGTTCATCCTACTTTAAACCATGTCTCTTTATCCTTAGATGTCAACGAATGTGAGGAAATAGACAATACAGTAGGCATGCTACATGGACATATGTTCCAAAAGTGATTTTATTATGTAGTTGGCACTACAATACATGCTAATGTATTACAGTAACTCACCAAAATAAGTTATGTATAAACATTTAACCTACTTTGTTTGTTTTTGTCTCATTAGTAACTTATCTGCTACACTAATCTACAATTTCAAACTTTCAGGAAGCTATGGAACAAATGATTGAACAGCCACAACCACCTGAAGGTGACGAGGCTACTACAGGCACAATGTCACCTCTTGCTGCAGTGCGTCAGTATCTCTCCACTAACAGTGCAAAAAGCACCTTCCTGCGTAATTCTAGGTTGGTTGTCAAGGTAACCTCGTCCAAATCGCCTACTGAACAAAATCTTCCTGCTAGACAGAGTGATATATCTGTGCTCCAGACACAAGTCCAATCCCTAATGGACGTTGTTTCGGAAACAAGAATAGTGGTTGAGAAATGTCGTCAAGATATGAATGGTTTTGAAACCAGACTATCAGACATTCGCTTCGTTGTTCAAGAGCAATGGCGGAAAAAGGTGGAGATCGTGCTGCTCCATCAGATTCTATAGCCTGAAACATTAGCACTCAGGTCAAATGATCTGTGCTTCTATACATCTGATGGTGATTTTATCTGGAAGGACTGTAAACTTTATGCCAACAGGCCTTTTGTTGTATGGTTGGAATTTATTTTGTTGTGATACAACATTTATGATGCTGCCTCAGGCTGCAGTAATTACGATGCTATTTTTGTATAGTGTAGGTTTATCTTAGTAATGTAATCGGCCGAAAGCTTCATAGGATCCCAACAAGCCAACATTCGTCAGGCCCATTCCAATTGGGCTAAAAATGATTACGGGCCGAAATTGGCATGTAGCCCACTAAAAATATCTTGGCCTAAATCAGCATAAGCTTTCATATTTTTCTGGTAGGCCTGTGCCCATAGTGGGCCTTTAATAGGCCTAAACATAATCTGGGCCCTCAAGTAAAAATAGGCCATTTACAGGTGTAAATATCTCGAGCCCATAAAATACATGGGCCTTTAATAGACCGAAAGTGAGATTGGGCCCTGATTGTGCCAAATAACCCACTGGACTTTAACAGGCCGAAACTCGGACGGGCCGTAAATGCGCCGACCTAATACACGGGCCTTTAACAGGCCGGAACTTCGGTCGTGCTAGATTATCATCATTTCTATATGGGCTGTTAATGGGCCTGATATGACGTTGGGCCACATATGGCCCATGGTTTACGTTCGGCTTTAACAGGCCGAAAATGACAACAAGCCGAAACTGGCTCAAAGCTATAGTGGGCCTCTAACAGGCCGAATGTCAGACATGGCCGAATATGACCCAAATCCTTCACGGTCGTTTATGGGCCGAAAGTTTTGATGGCCTGTAAATGGGCCCAAATGAAGTCGGACCTTTAACAGGCCAAAAATACACCGGGTCGTAATTCGGCCCAATTACTTAGCGGACTATTAACGGGCCAGAAGTGACCATGGGCCGTGTTGATGACAAGTTTAGGACAGGCCGTTGACGGGCCGATTTGACAGAGAATGTTCGGCCTTTAGCTGGGCCGGCCCATTACGGTCGGCAGAATCTTGTGGGCCTTTAGCTGGCCCGGCCCATTATGGCCTGCAAAATCTTGTGGGCCTTTAGCAGGGCCGGCAGATTATGGTCTACAAAATTGTGTGGGCCTTTAGCTGGGCTGGCCCATTATGGTCCGCTAAATTTTGCGGGCCTTTAGTTGGCCGGCCCATTATGGTCCGCTAAATCTTATGGGCCTTCGGTTGGGCCGGCCCATTTAATCTTTATGGGCCACTTTTGGGCCGGTCCACGTGTCAACATATCATAGGCCCATCTCGCCCGTTGGATCTGTCAGCCAATGAGAATTTTACATGTGGAAAATCGGCATTGGTCGTGGCTGTTAATGGGTTATCGGATCCAAAATCCGACCTGATAGCTTAACAACGTTCCGTTACGGTGGATGCCACATGTCGGTCATCCTTGACGAAAGCACTTCTGTGACGCGTGATTTATCATCATGGAAGTGGACACTTCCGTGATGATAATTTTGGCAATGTCATGGAACACTTCTACGACAGCACAGGTATGACTATCTTGATTCTATCATAAATTTGTCATGGATGTATATGCATGACAGAAAACGAGACCTACTGTGACAAACACGTATCATCACGGAAGTGTATTTTTTTGTAGTGTCCTTCAAGCTGATGTGCGGCAAATTTCACCTTTTCTGCATCTGTGTATCTTGTCGTGGTCAACTCCCTTGCTGTCATGCGGAGCCAATCATCTGCAACAATCGTCTCGGTGCTACTGGAGAACACCAGCGGATTCAGCCTAAGAAAATGGGTTAAGTGATCAACATGTGGTGGCGATGGTGGGTTGTTGTTGTTGTTGTTCCCCTGATTCTGATTCTGGACTAGCAACTGCATCAACGTATTCTGCCGCTGGATCAACTGAGTGAGCTCCGGTGGGAAAGCAAATCCATTGTCACGTCTCCGAGGCATCTGAGGGTTTAGAAAAGATGAGAATATAGAATAGAATGAGGTCTAGAGAGAAAACACTACCCAAATGCACATGAGGCAAATGCACACAAAATCACTTCATTCAATCAAACAAGGGCATACAATCGGTCTAGGACTATTGTTATAAAAGTGCTTGGACTATGCTATATACATGGTGGAACACTACTACTGTTATGGTGGTCGACTAGAAAAACTGCTCCAATGAAGACTCCATGATATCCGCTCCAACTTCATCAACATAGTCATCATTGCTATCATCTGGATCCGAGTCAGTGTCGTCGATGATGATATAGTTTCCCGGGCAAGTGGAATCATCATCTTCTCCTCCTGGCGCGGGATCTCCCATGAAAACTCCTAGCTTCCTGGTCAGGTCATCATTCTTCTCCACTAATACTTCGATTTCCTCCATATAATCTTCACGTGTAGCCTTGAGTTCTTCTTCCAGCTCCGTGATTCTTGTCATCGCCTTCTTGAGATCTATCATGCCTGCACACATCTGGTTCTCCTGGCGTCGAATGTGCTGATTTAACTCCTGGATGAAAGCGGCAATTGATCTATCCTTCCTGGTGCTGATCATCTCCCATTGCTCATCTCGGCGCCCACAAATCTGGTAGATAGTATCCTTGAGATCATTGCGGTAAAACTTCTTCAATACGTCCCATGGTGATGTGGGCTGCCATGCTCTTTCCTAGACTCCAGGTTGGAGCATCAAAGGAAAACTCTATGGGCTCAGTGACGGGCATGAACGTCCTTCCTGGAACTTGAACTTGAATCATCCAGCGTTCCTCTTCAGGTAAAGTGTCGTTGTAGGTTCTGGTGAAGCTTGGTACTCCGATGTTCAGGTACTCAGTGACTTCCTTCAGGTGGCATCCAAAGGGTGTATCTTCATCCGGTTGCATGAACTTGTTCCTTGCATCCGCCATCGTAAAAGAGTAAAAAAGATGAGAAGTCAGAAATGAGAAGAGTGAGTAGTGATCTAAGGCTTTAGCTTAGTGGTCATGTCCTACAGTCAGCGTGGGCTCTGATACCATCTTGTAGCAACCATACCGCAACCAGTCTGGTCTCTGTGCATCAGTGTCATCCCTGGATCAGTAATGCTGACACGCACAGTACTTGAAGGATTTATAACAGAGTAGCAATCACACAATTATTACATCGAATGTCTCAAAAGAGAACTTATTGCAATAAATATGGCTTAAGGCCATCTAACAACGGTAACATCAGAAGGCTTGGAAGATAAGCGAGTCCATCAACTCCAGCGGCATCACTGAGTATAGAACCATGACCTAAAGGCACCTTACTCGTCGTCTGAAAAATCTGCAACATGAACGTTGCAGCCCAAAAACGGGTCAGCACATGGTATATGCTGGCAAGGTAACACATAGAGAGTAATGAAAGAATAAGGCTATACAACATGCATATATGGCTGGTGGAATGCTCTATCGTTATAGTTTTTGCATAAAGCCAATTTTTCCCTATTGCAAACGAATAAATTTTATTTAACTATCATGGTGGTTGTTAAACATTGAGAGTGTAGACACCCTCTCAATCCCAATTAAGCATCATCATTAAAACCCAACAATATTAATTAAAGTAACATGATGAGATTCACATGATAATCCAAGTACTAGATACTCAAGATGTCCATAACCGGGGACACGGCTAACCATGATTAGTTTATACACTCTGCAGAGGTTTGCGCACTTTTCCCCACAAGACTCGATCTCCTCCGTTGGGATTCTCGCACTACCTGATGTTTGAGAAACGGATGACCAAGACATAGTCTTTCAGAAGCGCTAGCACCTTACGATCGGGTAGACAGTACCAACCTACATCCCCTACATCTGCTAGTCTACCACTTTAAGAGTTCGCACGACTTAGTCAACTATGCTAGAGCCCATAGTAGCTTGTGGCTACACACGGAAGTTTCTAGTATGAATAATCTCATGATCCCTTTGAGCCTGGGTGGCGGTCCATAAAGAAAAACAGGCAATCGCTAGAATACCCAGGTGCCTCAATCCACCCAGATGTGTGTTTAAGTTGCCACCTTAAATAAACCATTAATTAACAATCTCACATATATCATGGATACACTAACCCAATCCACGTATACTAGCATAGCATGGCAATGTAAGCAAACGTAGAAGTAACTCCCAAAGGTTTGATAATAAAACAGGAAATAGGTACTACCTCATCTACTTCCCAAAACCCACAATTTAATTAGATCCTAATCATGCAATGTTTGAGGATTGATCTAATGCAATAAAAACTAGGTAGTAAAGAGATATGATCAAAGTGTTACTTGCCTTGCTGATGATCCGCGAAACCTAGAGATTCAAAGTAGCAAGTGGCGCACTCCGGGTACTCTATCGCAAACAAACAAGCATATAATAAGTACTCATCTAAAGCACAGGTAAAACTCAAATAAGAGATCTAACCATAAAGTTCAACTTAAGAACTCCGGTTTGCAAAAAGAATCAAATCGAACGAAACAACGGAAGTCAAACGGTGAAAGAAACAAGCTTCGTTTACTAATCTGGATCTAAGTCAAATTTTACAGAAGCAAAATCTTGTTTGAATTGGTTAAACGGAAAGAGGGTTTCGAGATGAAACTCCAGGCACTTGAATCGCCTGATTCCGATAAACGAGCGAAAAGTTATACTAGAACGAAAATCGGATCAGAAATCGCGATCAGAAATAATCGTGGAAAATCCGAGAAAAAGAAAAACGACGAACAGATTAACGAACGAACGTTCGTTTTCTGAAACTAAACGGCCGCGTCCGTTAAAACGAACGAACGAGCGAACGCTCGCTAAATAAACTAAACCGGAAAATAAACCGATCTAAAAAAGCGGATCTAAAAAAACCAAACGAAAACCAAACGGAAAACTGAACGGTTTTCTCGAGGAAAATCGCCGGCATTGGGGCGGGATCAACCTCGGCGGGGCGGCGGCGGCTCCGACGGCGGGTGGCGGGGTCGGCGGGACGGGGCGGCGGGACGGCGCGCCGCGGCGACGGCACACGGCGACGGCGGCGGCGGCAGCAGAGGGGCTAGAGTTAGGGTTTGGTGCGGTGCGGCTCGGCTCGGTGGGCTGACGGGCTCGGGGTGGCACCTTATAAAGGCCCGGCCGGACGGAGTCCTGGCCGAACACGGCCCAAGGTCGGTTTGCGTTTTTTTAAATAATTACGCGTAGAAAAACAAATAAAAGAAATACTAAACGGACTCCAAAAATCCCGAAATAAATTTTCCCCGACTCCTAAAATCAAGCCGGACAAGATGAACATTTATTTGGGGCCTAAATGCAATTTTGATAAACGCGCATTTTTCCTAATTCAAATAAAATAGCAAAACTCCAAAATAAAATCTTATTTGATTTTATTATTAAATCCTCAATATTTCTTTATTTTGGAAAATTCATTTTATTCACTCTCTCATATTTTATAATAGAAATAATTGAAGATAAAATAAATAAAATCAAATGATCCTATTTTCAAAATTTGAGAAAACTCAAATATGAAAATAACGAAATCCCCAACTCTCTCCAAGGGTCCTTGAGTTGCATAGAATTTCTTAGGATCATACCCAAAAGCAAATAAAATATAATATGCAGTGATGATCTAATGTATAACATTCCAAATTGAAAATTTGGGATGTTACAGCGGGAAAACAAAGGCAACTTGGGGACGGATGAAACAAACACTGTTTAAAAGAAGTGATAATTGATCTTGTAAATGTTGAAGGGATTGGCTTAACTTGAAGAGAAGCATGCCGGCTGAGAAGAAATTGAGATGGCAAACTTGATGATCGGAAGGATTTGTATTCACATCGGAATATGAGAATACCGCTTCAAAAAGGTATGGAATCAACACTTGACATCGAAGCAACTCGAATACCACAACTCAAAACAAAACAAAGGACTGGCTTGTAGAATAAGCCAGAAACAAACATATGATAGAGATTTCGTCCGACATTTTCGTGGTGGTTCCACCACGGGCTCGATCGTACATCAACATCATGTACAAGGCAGTGCACATGACATACGAAGCGTCCCCGAGTCAACATAGCCAAGGACTCTTTAAGACACAATGAGACCACTGTAAAACCAACCGTGGATAGGCGGACCACTAGACGTCGAACTCCAATCTCATATCATGCATCTGTTGGAAAGATATCCTAGGAGCTACTTGAATTCCCACTTATAAACTCCCGAAACTTTATGGTTATGCAATCTGGTGTTGGGGATACAGGGAAGCATAATATCTCACTCAACTAACAATCCCTACATCCAGCTGTATCCATCCATCAACACATAACCAAGAAGCCTTCGGAAATCATGTACCTCAACATTCGAAAAGCATCCGTTATATGATTTCTGGCAATACTCCCAAACTACCGCCCCAGTACTAGGTGGCGTCGAGGTTATCTCACAAACGCTTGCATAAAAGAGATTTTCGATGTCGGTGAGCTCAGGTATTCCAGAACTGCAACGATAAAATTGTGACGACAACACCTCGGAGCTCAAGTCCCCGGGACACTGACACAACCCCTAAATGTCAGGAGGCACCAAGAACAATGTTCTCGTCATAAGACTATCGGAACGATTCCAAGATACCCGCGTGATCCTAAATTTTTTTCGTGAAATTTGAGGAGAGGGAAGTCAAAACTTCTACGTCAGGAGGCCTCACCAAAGTGATGAAGGGACTGAGGAGTAAAAAGAATCCTACTCTCTGATATATATAATCCTAGGACTCAAAACATTTTTGTTCTAAACTCAACAACGTCAGTGATTCGATCAAGCAGGGGACTCCTAAGTCGGGGATGGCTTTGATACCAACTTGTAATGTCCACGATGCGGCTATATCTCCCATGTGTCGAGGCAAGACTTAGAGGCATAACCGCATTGTGGTTTTGTCGCAAGAGGGGTAATCTTCAAACAATCCCATGTACTGAATAAGAAAGGGATAAAGAGTTGGCTTACAATCGCCGCTTCACACAAATAACAAGTTAAACATACATCATCTAGAGTACAATCAAGGTCCGACTATGGAACCAAATAAAAGAAGACAACCCCAAATGCTAGATCCCCGATCATCCCAACTGGGCACCACTACTGATCAACCAGAAAAGACACAAAACAGCAATCAAGATCTTCATCGAACTCCCACTTGAGCGCGGTTGCATCACCTGCACTGGCATCATCGGCACCTGCAACTGTTTGGAAGTATCCGTGAGTCACGAGGACTCAGCAATCTCACACCCGCGAGATCAAGACTATTTAAGCTTATGGGTAGGGTAAGGTAATGAGGTGGAGCTGCAGCAAGCGCTAAGCAAGTATGGTGGCTAACATACGAAAATAAGGGCGAGAAGAGAAGCAATGCAATGGTCGTGAAGCTAGAAGTGATCAAGAAGTGATCCTGAAACTACTTACGCAGAACCATAACACAAGAACCGTGTTCACTTCCCGGACTCCGCCGAAAAGAGACCATCATGGCTACACACGCGGTTGATGCATTTTAATTAAGTCAAGTGTCAAGTTCTCTACAACCGGACATTAACAAATTCCCATCTGCCACATAACCGCGGGCACGGCTTTCGAAAGTTTATACCCTGTAGGGGTCTCCCAACTTAGACCATCACAAGCTCTCACGGTCAACGAAGGATATTCCTTCTCCCGGGAAGACCCGACCAGTCTCGGAATCCCGGTTACAAGACATTTTGACAATGGTAAAATAAGACCAGCAAAGTCGCCCGATGTGCCGACAATCCTGATAGGAGTCGCACGCATATCGTTCTCAGGGTACGCCGGATGAGACATCCTGCGAGTAAAACCAGCCCTCAAGTTTCCCCGAGGTGGCCCCGTAGTCTACTTAGTTCAGACCAACACTTAGAGAAGCACTGGCACGGGGGGGGGGGGGGTAAATAAAGATGACCCTCGGGTTGGCCGACCCAAGGGAAGGGTAATAGGTTGTTAGGCAAATGTAAAACTAAGGTTGGGCCTTGCTGGAGGAGTTTTATTCAAAGCAAACTGTCAAGGGGTTCCCATAACACCCAACCCCGTAAGGAACGCAAAATCAAGGAACATAACACCGGTATGACGGAAACTAAGGCGGCAAGAGTGGAACAAAACACCAGGCATAAGGCTGAGCCTTCCAACCTTTACCAAGTATATAGATGCATTAATTAAATAAGAGATATTGTGATATCCCAATATATCCATGTTCCAACATGGAACAAACTTTAGCTTCACCTGCAACTAACAATGCTATAAGAGGGGCTGAGGAAAAGCGGTAACTTAGCCAAACAACGGTTTGCTAGGAAGGATGGTTAGAGGCTTGACATGGAAATATGGGAGGCATGATAAACAAGTGGTAGGTAGCGCGACATAGCGATAGAGTGAACAAATAGCAAGCAAAGATAGAAGTGATATCGAGGGTATGGTCATCTTGCCTGAAATCCTGCAAGGAAGAAGAACGAGTCCAAGAAGTAACCCTCACAACTCCGAAACGAAACCGAAGCTAACGAGAGAAGAAAACCAGAAAGAAGCAAGAAATATAGTAAACAACCATCACATAAACATGGCATAATGCACAACCAAGTATGATGCATGTCCGGTTTAATGAGACATGGCATGGCAATATGCACAAACAATACTACAAATTAAGTTGAGCTCAATATGCAATGAGTTACATATCGACGAAACACCACATTCAAACATTTAGTTCACTCTCGTTTATGTACCCAACGATATTAAATTTTATTAAACATGGCAAGGGGTGAAGCATAATAAAACTACCTATCTAGGCAAGTTTAAATGAGGCCTGAACAACAAGCAACAAGTCTGGAAAAATCCTCATGTGCATATTTTAAAGTTGGTACTGTTCTGCCCTATACACAATTTTAGAGTTGTTAAACATGCAAAGTACTACCAACATGTTAATCTATGCATTTTTCTACCCCATTTACATATAAAGATTATTACAAATCAAGTTGCGGTTAATTAGTTATGAAATAAAGCATTTTAACATGGCATTCTAGCAAATTAAACAAAAAGCAAGTTTAAACATTATAAACATGCATGAAAGTTGTAAATTATTAATCTACACAAAATTCTAAGCACTTTGCATATATAATACATTTTAATATGATGCACAGTTCATGAGTTATTAAATGCATGAAGTGCAAGGGCTTTTCTGCAAAACTGTAAAACCTGGGATACAAGCTAAATTCGTAGTTAGGTAAAAAACCATACATTGTGCTGGAACTTGCTGGCCCAACAGGAACAGGGTAATTGGAGGGGCTTCTCACCCATGGGCTTGGCCCAGTTGGAAGCAGAGGAGGCCGGCTGAGGCAGCAGTTGGACCAAGCGAGATGGGGAGGCGCGGTCAAGCGAGGCAGGACCAGGAGCAGGTCAATGCAGGGGCGGCGCGCTAGTTCTCCTACTCGAAGCAGAGGATGCAGGGCGACGGTCGCGGTGCAGAGGGCCACGGAAGAGCCCACAGACGCGAGGGGGAGGTGAGGCAACCGGAGGGAGGGCTTGATCCACAGTGGATCCGGTCGAAGACGACGGGTTCGAGACGGAGGTCGCCGGAGTCGTGAACATCAAGAGGGAGAGATACGTGAAAAGAAAGCAACCGCGAGAGGAGGAAGATGGAGGAGGTGCTACTGTCATGGCTCACCAGCGGGAGGACGACAAGGATGACGTAGGGCGGCGGGGTCGAGCAAAACCGGCGAGGAAGTCGGAACTGGTCGAGGATGACGACGTCCGGGTGCGGGAGGCGAGGATGGCTGGCGCAAACTCCTCGGGGGCTCCCTATTGCACGAAAAGTGAGAGCAGGTGAGAGAGGGAGGAGGGAAGAAGAAGAAAGGGAGAGGCAGGGGCGCGGGCGATGTAGGGCGGCATTCAAGACTTTTGCTGCTGCTTGGGTGGCCGGCGGCCATCGGCGCGAGGTGGGGCATGGAGGAGCTCCTCTCCTTCGGATCGAACAAGGAGGAGAAGGCAGCGGGGCGCTGGTCTCCGGCGAGGCCGGTCAAAGACGGCGACCTCAGGCAGGGGAGCTCGGGATCCTAGATCGAGAGGGGAGGCGCGGGAAGGATGGACCCGAAGGGATGGTTGGGTGGCGGCGGAAATCAAGGAGATGGTCGGAGGCTGCTGGTTGGCTGGATCCGATCTGGGCGAATCCCAAGAGAGAAAGGAGTTGGTCGGGGAGGCTGTGGGATCACGGGAGGGGATCTCCAGAGGATTTGGTGGAGTGGCGGCGGGATGGGACATCTCCCTAGAAGTTAGGGTTTCTGGTTTATATAGTGAGTGGGTTAGGTTAGGGGCTAAACGGACCCTCCGACCGTAATGGGCGGCCGAAAGAAATAGGTTAGGAAAGTCTATATAAGAAACACAGATGTTTTAGGGATGTTAGGGGATGATCTGGACCCCTCGGTAACAACATCCCGGGTCGGGTTCGGGTAAGTTTCGGACACGCGCGGGGGGTCGATGCACTGTGCAAAGAGGGGTTAGGCGAACAAGGTCAAGTGTGTGGTTGGACTGTGAAGAGAGAGGAGGAATGCAATCCGGCAACCATTTCCAGAGACCAGAAATGTCCGATGATAGACCGACTATATTGTCGCTATAGTTATCTGTTGGGGCATCAAACGGACTCTGAATGCGATGAAACTTGGCAGGCGGTCTACCTACACTATAACAAGACTGCACGCCAACTCTCATCCCATTCCAAGAACATTTTATGGCCACTTATAAAATACTATTTCGGAGGTGCCGCGGGCACATGCAAGTGTGTCTGGGCTCACAACTGACAACAGAAAGAACTGGGAGACCCGGACGGATGCAAGTTTTGAAAACATGATGATGCAATGCACATGATGACATGGCAAGATGCAACACACAAGGGAATGACAAGGCAACAACAGCGAATAACTGGAAGACACCTGGCGCAACGGACTCGGGGCGTCACACTAACCCACCCAGGAGGTGCTAATTGGAGCTAGTTCTCCTAGTGCATTTATTGTCAATCTAACCCTGTCATCCAAACACCTCTTTGGCTAGAGTTAGTTCAGGATTAGTGAGCTAGAAACTAACTCTAACCTCTAGCTAAGTTAGAGTATCCAAACAGGGCTAATGACTAACCCTAAACTAACTCTAGCCAAAGAGGTGTTTGGATGACAGGGTTAGATTTACAATAAATGCACCAGGAGAACTAGCCCCAATTGGCACCTCTTGGGTGGTATAGTTGTTCTTAGTGGGTTAGACACAACTAGCTCAAACTAGCCCTCATGTTTCGATACTTTAGGGCTATTTGAGCCGAAACTAGCCCAAACTAACTCTAACCCATCGATCCAAACAGGGCCAATAACTAGTGTACTTAGACCCGCACAATACAAGTTTGAATGACTATGTTTGCTTGTTTTTAAATATTAGGCATGTTGCAGTTAATAACACACCTTTCCATTTCTTGTTTGTTAATATTAGGTTTTTAACAATTTGGTCTTGCACATGTTGGTCCTGTTGTAAGAGGTTTTGACCCACTGTTTGGCCCTTTGTGCATATGGGGAAATGTCCGTGAATATCAGTCAAGTCAAGAAACTCAAAAAAAAATTAGGATAAAGAAATTAGCGACAAAAAACAACAAGATCTTTGTTTGCACAATAAAGAAAACATCAATTCACTACTACATGGTACTAACTGTTATACCTTGTCTTTTTAATTCCTTTGCACCATTTCAAATCTAGAGAAGATATTTATGCATATCCTTGTTTTCAGGCCTTTCCAAAGCAGTTCACTAATGATTACTCCATGTGTAAAATAATATAAGAGCATTTAGATAACTACTTTAGTGATCTAAATGCTCTTATATTAGTTTACAGAGGGGGTACCTCTCAAACCACCTGTATGTTCAGGAGGCGAGGGCGAAGGTTGGACGGTCAATCATCCACATGCACTGGCCTAAAGTTGCAAAGACCTTCCAATATCAATGAAGGCTCAATATTCACATTCCTCTTCAACATTTTTCACAATGAGATTCATCTGTCTATGTACCGTCTATGATGCTAATTTCAAAAGATTATAGATGTTGCATGTGAAACTTGGTGTTGGTGCAGTTGTGTAGTGCGGCAGCTGAGTGCTGAAGCTATATGATGTCGTTCTCTAATGTATTTTCAATTATGATATCCTGCTTCCTTAATACGAAAATGAAATATATTGTGTGCTTAATATGAAGTGTCATTTAGAGTAATAAATGGATTATTAATAATAGCACAATTAGCCTACAAATGACTGATTAGCCTGCTAATTGGGTTTGTCGGCGTCCTGGGAATGGGGGTACCAAGACTTGCCTGCCTGCGGCCCACGGCGTGGCCCCATTGACGGCCTGGTACGACCCAGCTTCAGCATCAACAACCCAAGACCCTCGCGAGGGGCCAAGCCTCGTGAGGTGGATGACACCAAGACCTCCCTGGGGGCGGCCTCACCAGGATGGCTCCCGAGGAGCGGAGATATCTATGCAAGATGCACCTCACGAGGTTCACACGACGTGAGCCATGACGACCAAGGCCAGGCGGGCGCCAGCGGGCGCAGTGTACCAGTTTCCTCTTTGGTGCTAAGCAGGCAAGCGCAGGCACGAGGTCCCCAGGAATCAAGCAAAGGTTTCCATATCGGTGCAACAAGACCAGACCGCCAGGACGGTAGGACGGAGGTCATCACGGAGCCCACCGCGTTGTCACCACGAGAAGCTTTTACATGCGAATACTACTTTGTCAGGATAACTTGTACTAGTTGTCCCCCTTCTAATTTGGCCGTTGTGGGATCCCTTCCCGCCTATATTTGGGAAGAGGACCAAGGCCCTTATAAATAGGACTTAGCCACCACCATAGACGGGAGGATCCATTCCACCCTGACCAGCTCACCAGCTCATCGAGTGCAAGAACACCTCACCTCCTAAGGCTGTTCGACCACTTTACTAGTTCATCCTCAGCCGCTCAAGACAATCCACCACAAAGCTGGAGTAGGGTATTACACCACAAGGTGGACCAAACCAGGATAAACTGTCGTGTTTCTTGTCCCTTGGGTTTGTCGAGCTAGGCCTTGGAATTGTTGAGCAGGCAGACTGGGGAGGATGAGTTCTTTGCATGCACCCCAGAGTTCGAACCTCTCAAGGGTCTGCGGAACCCAGACTCCGATAGTTGGTGCGCCAGGTAGGGGTGTGTCGGAGCCTCTCTTCCGCCGATTGTCTCGCCGCCGCTCCACCACTTCCATGGCTGACGCTCGTCGAGCCCGTGCTGAGCGTCGGGCCGCCCTCGCCGCTCGCATCGCCCAGATGGCGCTTGCCGACGGGCCTCCTCATCGTTCCCCATCGCCTACCGCCAACGCTGCCACCGGCCTGGCAGGGCACGAGCAGCAAGCTTCGTCGCTGCACCCCTCCATGCGGCGTGATGCACGCACGGCCACCCCATCACTAACTCCGGCTGGTTCGTCATCTCACGCTCATCACGGGCCGGCGGACGCAGAGGCTGCGCTACTCATGGCATGCGAGCTCCTGCGCTACCGCGTGGTCGACGACTTATATGAAGACTGGATGGACCGCATCGCCGAGCTTGTCAGCGCCGCTTGGGGCTCTCCTACGCCGTCCCTCTCGCTACCTCGCCCGCCCCCTACTGCAGGTGACGTAGCCCATGGAGCGCCTCCGCCACCTCCCCATCAAGACATTGCCCTCAGATCAAGGCACGAGGCCCCATGGCATGACCAACCATGCAGGGCGCCCGCGCGTGAAGAAGAAAGCTGCCGAGAGGTCCAGCGGCCGCAAGAAGATGCTCCAGCACTCCTCGCACCACCAATCAAGACCGCGTGCCGGCTGCGGTGGTGACGCGTGAGCGCCAAGATCAGGCTCCACCTCCACGTCGGGCTCCCATGACCACCACGGGCTGGCGAGCCTTCACTCCTGAGCTATGCAGCATCGTCTGGCCGGGGAAGTTCAAGCCTGACCTGCCTCCATGCTACGACAGCACCCCCGACCCTGCAGAGTTCCTACAACTCTACGAGCTGAGCATCGAGGTGGCCAATGGCGACGAGAAGGTCATGGCGAACTGGTTTTTCCATGGCCCTCAAGGATGGCGCACACGTGGGTCCTGAACCTTCCCGCGGGATCGATCTCCTCCTAGGGCGAGATGCGTGAGCATTTCGTCGCCAACTTCCAGGGCACTCGTGACCGCCTGCCTGCCACGGGTGACCTGTGGCACATCAAGCAACAGCTAGGGGAAACCATGTAGATGTATATCCAGTGCTTCAACAAGATTCGCCTCAAGTTCCCAAGGTGTCGGACGAAGCCATCATATCAGCATTCTCTGATGGCGTCTGTGATGTCAAGATGAAGGAGGAGCTCACCATACACGAGGACATGTGCACGACTCTAGAGATGTTTAACATGGCGACCAAGTTCGCGAGAGCTGAGGAAGCACGCCTCTCCCTCCTCGATCTCCGAGGGGCTGACTCAAAAGACAAGAAGGCCAAGGCCAAGCACGTGAAGCGCAAGGGGGTGGCCGTGCTCGCGGCTGAACCAGGGATGAAGTGCAGCTGCGACCACCCGGAGTCATCCAAGGGCAGCCGTTCATTCTACGTCTTCCAGAACGTACACATCCATGATACGTCCATTTTGCATCATGTTTTCTTACTATTATTTATAATGTTTTTATCCATAATAATGCTTTTTGGAGTAATTCTAATGCCTTTTCTCCCATAATATGCAAGGTATACACAAAGAGGGAGAATTCTAGCAGTTAGAAATCTGTACGTGGAAAAGCTACGTCAGGCCACCTATTCTGCACAACTCCAAATGAGCTGAAACTTCATGGAGAATTTTAATGGAATATATGAGGAATATTGGAGCCAATAAGTACCAGACGACGCCCACCAGGTGGGCACAACCCACCTGGGCGCGCCAGGGAGCCCAGGCGCGCCCTGGTGGGTTGTGCTCACCCAGGCCCACCTCCGGTGCCCATCTTCTGGTATATAAGTCATTTTGACCAAGAAAAAATAAAGAGAGGACTTTTGGGACAGAGCACCGCCGCCTCGAGGCGGAACTTGGGCAGAAGCACTTTTGCCCTCCGGTGGAGCGATTCTGCTGGGGGAACTTCCCTCCCGGAGGGGGAAATCATCATCATCATCACCAACAACTCTCCCATCTTGGGGAGGGCAATCTCCATCAACATCTTCAACATAACCATCTCCTCTCAAACCCTAGTTCATCTCTAGTGTTCAATCTTGTTACCGAAACTATAGATTGGTGCTTGTGGGTGACTAGTAGTGTTGATTACATTTGGTAGTTGATTTAATATATGGTTTATTTGGTGGAAGATTATATGTTCAGATCCAATATGCTATTTAATACCCCTCTGATCTTGAGCATGATTATTGTTTGTGAGTAGTTACTTTTGTTCTTGAGATCACGGGAGAAATCATGTTGCAAGTAATCATGTGAACTTGATATGTGTTTGATATTTTGATAGTATGTATGTTGTGATACCGTTAGTGGTGTCATGTGAATGTCGACTACATGACACTTCACCATATTTGGGCCTAAGGGAATGCATTGTGGAGTAGAAATTAGATGATGGGTTGCGAGAGTGACAGAAGCTTAAACCCAATTTTATGCGCTATTCCGTAAGGGACCGATTGGACCCAAATGTTTAATTCTATGATTAGAATTTATCCTTAATACTTTTCTCGTAGTTGCAGATGCTTGCGGGAGGGTTAATCATAAGTAGGAGGTTTGTTCAAGTAAGAACAACACCTAAGCACCGGTCCACACGCATATCAAATTATCAAAGTACCGAACACGAATTAAGCCAACATGATGAAAGTGACTAGATGAAATTCCCGTGTACCCTCAAGAACGCTTTGCTTATCATAAGAGACCATTTTGGCATGTACTTTGCTTTAAAAGGATTCGGCTACCTTGCTACACTTTTGTTACTACTATCGTTACTTGCTCGTTACAAATTATCTTGCTATCAAACTACTCTGCTACTTATAATTTCAGCACTTGCAGACATTACCTTGCAGAACACCACTTGTCATTTCCTTCTTCTCCTCATTGGGTTCGACACTCTTACTTATCGAAAAGGGCTACAATTGAGCCCCTGTACTTGTGGATCATCGAGGCAATTTTCTGGCACCGTTGCCGGGGAGTGAAGCGCCTTTGGTAAGGAAACATTTATATAGTGTGCTAAACTTTATTGCCACTTGTTACTATGGAAAACAATCCTTTGAGGGGTTTGTTCGGGGTATCTTCAGCTTGTTTGGGACCACAATTAGCTACCCCTCAACCTACTGCACCCACTGAAAATATTGAATATGAAATTTCTCCGGGTATGATAGAACAACTGCTAGCTAATCCTTATGGAGGAGATGGAACCGAACATCGTGATATGCACTTGATATATGTAGAACAAATTTGTGGATTGTTTAAGCTTGCAGGTGTACCCAGGTATGAAGTTATGAAAAAGCTTTTCCCTTTATTTTTGAAGGGAAAAGGATTGGCATGGTATAGGCTATGCGATGATATTGGATCTTGGAATTGGAATCGTTTGAAATTGGAGTTCCACCAAAAATTTTATCCCATGCATCTAGTTCATCATGATCGGAATTATACATACATACATACATACATACATACATACATACATACATACATACATACATACATACATACATACATACATACATACATACATACATATAATGGCCTCGTGAAGGAGACAGTATTGCTCTAGCTTGGGGTAGGCTTAAGTCAAAGTTATATTCATGCCCCAATTATGAGCTCACAACAGAAATTATTATCTAGAATTTTTATGCTCGGCTTTCTCGTAATGATCAAACCATGCTTGATAATTCTTGTGCTGGTTCTTTTATAAGAAGACTATTGAATTCCGATGGGATCTTTTGGAAAGAAATAAACGCAACTCTGGAGATTGGGAACTCGACAAAGGTAAAGAGTCATGTATTAAACTTAAGTATGATTGTGTTAAATCTTTTATGGATACCGATGCTTTTCAAAAGTTTAGTACTTAATATGGACTTGACTCTGAGATAGTAGCCTCCTTTTGTGAATCATTTGCTACTCATGTTGAACTCCCTAAAGGGAAGTGATTTAAATATCAGCCACCTATTAAAGAAGAAACTAAAGAACCGGTACCGATTAAAGAAGAAACTATGCTTTATAATGTTGATCCAGTTGTTCCTTCTGCTTATATAGAGAAACCACCTTTCCCTGTTAGGATAAAGGAACATGCTAAAGTTTTAATTGTGGTTAACAAAAGCTATATTAGAACACCTAAACATGATGAACAAATTAAGTAGAACCTAGTATTGCTATGGTTAAGGATCTCTTGGAAGAAGATATGGATGGTCATGTTATTTAGTTCTGTGAAGAAGCTGCTAGAATTGCCAAACCTGATAAAAAAGTTAAACATGGACTTGTTGTCCGCATGCCTATCATCTCAGTTAAAATAGGAGATGACTGATATCATGGTTTATGTGACATAGGTGCTAGTGTGAGTGCTATTCCCTACACCTTATATCAAGAAATTATGAATGACATAGCACCCGCAGAAATTGAAGACATAGATGTTACTATTAAACTTGCTAATAGAGACACAATATCACCCATTGGGATTGTTAGGGATGTTGAAGTCTTGTGTGGGAAAATTAAATACCCTACTGATTTTCTTGTTCTTGACTCCCCACAAGATAACTTATGTGCCATTATCTTTGGTAGACCTTTCTTGAACACCGTTAATGCTAGAATAGATTGTGAGAAGCAAACTGTCGGTGTTAGTTTTGGTGATGAGTCTCATGAATTTAATTTTTCCAAGTTTAGTAGAAAGCTTCATGAAAAAGAATTGCCTAGTAAGGATGAATTAATTGGTATTGCTTCTATTGCTGCACCACCTACTGATCCTTTAGAAAAACATTTGCTAGACCATGAAAATGATTTACATATGCATGAAAGAAATGAAATAGATAAAATTTTCTTTGAACAACGTCCTCTGCTTAAACACAATTTGCCTATTGAAACTCTAGGAGGTCCTCCTCCACCTAAAGGTGATCCTATGTTTGAATTAAAGCAATTGCTAGACACTTTGAAATATACTTATCTTGATGAAAAGAAGATATATCATGTTATTATTAGTGCTAACCATTCAGAACATGAAGAAGAAAGATCATTAAAAGTTCTAAGGAAGCACCGAGCTGCTATTAGATATACTCTTGATGATTTAAAGGGCATTAGTCCCACTTTATGTCAACACAAAATTAATATGGAACCTGATGCTAAACCCGTTGTTGATCACCAATGTCGGTTAAACCCGAAGATGAAAGAAGTGGTAAGAACGGAAATATTAAAACTTCTGGAAGAAGGTATAATCTATCCTATAGCTGATAGTAGATGGGTAAGTCATGTTCATTGTGTCTCTAAGAAAGGAGGTATTACTGTTGTTCCTAATGATAAGAATGAACTTATTCCACAAAGAATTGTTGCAAGCTATAGAATGGTAATTGATTTTTAGAAAGTAAACATAGCAACTAGAAAATATTATTACCCTTTGCCTTTTATTAATCAAATGCTTGAAAGATTATCTAAGCACACACATTTTTGCTTCCTTGTTGGATATTCTGGTTTTTCACAAATACCCGATTCTCAACCTGACCTAGAAAATACAACTTTTACTTGTCCCTTTGGAACTTATGCTTATAGACGTATGCCTTTTGGTTTATGTAATGCACCTGCTACCTTCCAAAGATGTATGCCCACTATATTCTCTGACTTTGTGAAAAGATTGTTGAGGTTTTCATGGATGACTTTTCTTTTTATGGGAAGTCTTTTGATGATTGATTAAGAAATCTTGATCAAGTTTTACAGAGATGTGAACAAACAAATCTTGTCTTGAATTGGGAGAAGTGCCACTTTATCGTTAATGAAGGCATTGTCTTGGGTCATAAAATTTCTGAAGCAGTTATTGAAGTGGACAAAGCTAAGGTTGATGCAATTGAGAAAATGCCATGTCCTAAAGATATAAAAGGTATTCGTAGTTTCTTAGGTCATGTTTGTTTCTATAGGAGATTTATCAAAGACTTTTCTAAAATTTCTAGGCCTCTTACTAGTCTCTTGCAAAAGGATATTCCTTTTGTTTTTGATGAGGATTGTCTAGAAGCCGAAACACTCAAGAAACCCTTAATTTCTGCACCTGTTGTTCAACCACCCGATTGGAACTTGCCTTTTGAAATTATGTGTGATGCTAGTGATTATGCTATTGGTGTTGTTCTAGGACAAAGAGTTGATAAGAAACTTAATGTAATTCATTATGCTAGTAAAACTCTAGACAGTGCTCAAAGAAATTATGCTACTACTGAAAAAGAATTCTTAGCAGTTGTGTTTGCTTGTGATAAATTTAGACCTTATATTGTTGCTTCCAAATTAAGTGTTCACACAAACCATGCTTCTATTAAATATCTTATGAAAAAGAAAGATGCTAAACGTAGACTTATTCAACGGGTTCTCTTGTCACAATAATTTGATTTACATATCATTGATAGAAAAGGAGTTGAGAACCCAGTAGCTGATAATTTATCTAGGCTTCAAAATGTGCTTGATGACCCACTACCTATTGATGATAGTTTCCCTCATGAGTAGTTTGCTGCAATAAATGTTGCTCACAGTACTCCTTGTTATGCTAATTATGCTAATTACATTGTTGCTAAATATTTCCACCTAGCTTTGCATGCCAACAAAAGAAAAAAATTCTTCTATGATTTAAGACATTACTTTTGGGATGACCCACATCTTTATAGAGAAGGAGTAGATGGTATTATTAGACGTTGTGTGCCTGAGCATGAACAGGGACAAATCCTACGTAAATGTCACTCTGAAGCTTATGGAGGGCTTCATGCTAGATATAGAACTGCTCACATGGTATTGCAATCTGGATTTTATTGGCCTACTCTCGTCAAGGATGCCCGTAAGTTCATCTTATCTTGTGATGAATGTCAAAGGATAGGTAATATTGGTAAGCCTCAAGAATTGCCTATGAATTATTCACTTGCTGTTCAACCATTTGATGTTTGCGGATTTGATTACATGGGATATTTTCCTTCCTCTAATGGCTATACACATATTTTGGTTGCTGTTGATTATGTTACTAAATTGGTAGAAGCTATTCCGACCAGTAGTGCTGATCACAACACCTATATTAAAATGCTTAAGGAAGTTATTTTCCCAAGGTTAGGAGTCCCTAGATATTTAATCACTGATGGTGGTTCACACTTTATTCATGGTGCTTTCCGTAAAATGCTTGCCAAGTATGATGTTAACCATAGAATTGCATCACCTTATCATCCTCAGTCTAGTGGTCAAGTTGAACTTAGCAATAGAGAAATAAAATTAATTTTGCAAAAGACTGTCAATAGGTCTAGGAAGAATTGGTCTAAGAAATTAGATGATGCACTTTGGGCTTATAGAACAACATATAAAAATCCTATGGCTATCTCTCCTTATAAAATGGTTTGTGGAAAAGCTTGTCATTTCCCTCTTGAGTTAGAACATAAAGCATATTGGGCAATCAAAGAACTCAATTATGATTTCAAACTTGCCGGTGAAAAGAGGTTGTTTGATATTAGCTCATTAGATGAATGGAGAACCCAAGCTTATGAAAATGCAAAATTATTCAAAGAAACAGTTAAAAGATGGCATGACAAAAGAATCCAAAAGTGTGAGTTTAAAGTTGGAGAATATGTTCTTTTGTACAACTCTCGTTTCAGATTCTTTGCAGGAAAACTCCTCTCAATATGGGAAGGCCCATATATCATCGAGGAGGTTTATCAGTCTGGAGCCATGAAAATAAATAATTCCGAAGGTACTAACGCGAAGGTTGTCAATGGGAAACGAATAAAACATTATATCTCAGGTACGCCCATCAATGTTGAAAGTAATATTATCCAAACTTTGACACCGGAAGGACACATAAAAGATTCCTTCCAGAACACTCTAGAATCGTGAAAATATGGAGGTACGTGATACGGTAAGTAAATGGACTCCGAAAAATCCGCAAAAATATTTTATGTGTTATATTCTCCTCTCGGACTAACCCGCATGAACCTCTAGAGCTTAACTATAGGCGGTCCTGCCAGCCGCCCCTTTTTTACGCAATTCGCTTGCGCGTTAAAGGGGCTCTTGAGCATCGCGCCTCTGGAGCTCCTACTGACTCTCCAGCCCTCACCCCCTGGCCTTGACCATGGCATCGCGACCTGGCATACCAGCGGCGGCTGAGCCTTGCTCGAGGGCCGGGACCCGAGGACGCAGAGCATTTAGATGAGCAAGGAAAGGAGAGGCCGGCGTGAGCCCTGCCTAGTAGCATCACTGCTAAAGCGCAAATTGGGCACCGCACAAGGAATCACCTCAAGCTCGTCAAGATAAGTTACTTATACAAACCAGTGCGAACCTACTGTTAGTGTCAAAACTAGCCGATCTCGGGTAGGGGGTCCCGAACTGTGCGTGTGAGGATCGAGGGAAACAAGAGACAAGGGTGACACGATGTTTAGCCAGGTTCGGGCCCTCTTAATGGAGGTAAAACCCTATGTCTTTCTTTATTGTATTTGATGAGTATAGGGGTTACAAGAGTCTATCTAACTCGAGATCATAATGGCTAAACTCTAGATGTCTAGCCTATGTGATTGGTCTTAGCCTCTATGGACGAAACCCTCCGGTTTATATAGACACCGGAGGGGTCTAGGGTTGTACAGAGTCAGTTTACAGAGAAAGGAAATAATACATCCGAACGCTGAGCTTGCCATCCATGCAAAGGAGAGTCCCATATGGACACGGGGAAAGGTCTTCTGCCTCATATCTTCACGGCCCTCCAATACAGCCCATACCAAATTGTCCGGACGCCCAGAGACCCCTTAGTCCAGGACTCCCTCAGTAGCCCACGAGCTTACCTTCAATGACGACGTAGTCTTCGGCTCAGTTCTTTGTCTTTGCAAGGCGGGTTCCTCATTATAATCCGGACTATCAATAATCCAGCGACAACTTCATCATCTTTTACAATTCCCCCTGATGGCGCTTCGATTTTCACATGCAGGATGAATACGAATGGTCCATGTTTTTTTCAAGTAAACCCTTCACAACGCGTAGGCGGCGCCTATATAAAGGGTTATGGATCTCCTAAGGCCATCTTGCACTGCGTGGAAGGAAAAATCGGCCAAGTCTAGCCACAAAACAAAAGCCCTCGCCATGGCTAGCATCCCAGGCTCCTCTTCGCACCCCCACGGCCCTCAAGAGGGCGATTGGCAAAGTTGCTCCATGCGTCACCTTCAACTAAGCCGGCACCAAACACAGGGCTACCTCCCCCTCGCAGGTCTAGTTCCCATTCGAGCGGGGTTATATTCGATCGGCAATGACGCGATAGCTGAGAATTTCCCCAACCCCAATAAGGAGGAGAGGGTGTGCTTCTCCCCGTTTCTATTACATGGCCTGGGATTTCCAATCGACCCCTTCCTCCGGGGGTTATTGTAATTTTACGGCATCCAACTGCATAACCTCACTCCAGGTTCAATTCTGCACATCTCAGGCTTTGTTGCCCTATGCGAGTTGTTCCTAGGCATCGAGGCCCATTTCGGATTATGGAGGAAATTCTTCTGCCTCATTCCCCGCCACAAAGGGGGTTCCATATTTCAAGTGGGTGGCACCGAAGTATGGTGCATTGCTGGATCTGGATACCCCGTAGGAACTCCTAAAGAAGTGTACCTGCAGTGGTCTTTGAAATAGTTCTATATGGACGATGTTCCGCTGCCAGATCCAGTCAGGCGCGGTCTACCCGGATTTTCCAGCGCTCCCCTGAAGAAGCGTCTCAACTGGCATCCCTAAAGTCCGAAAGAAGAGGACAATGTGGAGATACAAAGGTTGGTTAGCAAGGTCAGGCTGCTGGCTCACTCCGAACTCTCAATAGTCGAAGTCACGGCGATCACAATAAAGAGGTGTGTGCAGCCTCTTCAATCCAGAGTAACTCCTCTATGGTGTTACAATGGAGAATACGACACATCCCATTACAGACGGCAGGGTCCGGATACTCCAGCCAAACTGGCCTCCATTTTTGGCCGATCTGTACAAGGGCGAAAAGGAAGATTTTCTCCAGTTAAACTATTGGGAGGCCTATTCCATGTACACCCATATTGAATGGGTAAGATCTCGATTCGGATGTGTTTACTTTACTGCATGACAGACACTAATCGAATGTACTTTTTTCTTTGTTGCCACCAACTAGTCATGGAGGAGGATGATCGAGGACGTCCACGGTCCTGCTCCTCAGCCGGAGGATCATAATCGCGACAAAGATCCTGGCTTTTGCGAGGATCTGGATATATACATAGAATTTGACGATGGGGTATTTTATCAGGCAAGCCTTGACGGTTCGGAAGTGGATATCATCGCCGACTACCCTCACCTTTACCCATTCTACATTGTCAATATCTAGAGGCTTCTTAAGAAGAGGTCCCCATCTGCACCCTTATCCATTTTTCTGATCTGGATCTTTAATAGGATCGACGCTCCAGGGACTGTGTCTCCTCGAGGGCGGCCCCCACACAAGGCCGTCGTTTAAAACGAAAAGGGACCAGGAGTACCATGGAGACTTCATAGTCTTCCGAGAGGTATGTGTACTCAATGCATGGCTAGGCATGAGTCCTGATTATTAAGAGTCTCCCCTTTGTTATTTTTAGGATGAGTACGTGGAAAATGGTGGGAAAATGCCCTGTTAGCCAAATGCCCAGTAATTCGGTGCCGAAATCTCTGGTTAGGGTGCAGGAAAATGTCGCTCCCATTCCGCCTCCTCAAGAGGATTCGGATGACGTGTTGGTCACGAATTCCGAAGTGGAAAGCGTGATGAACCACAATCGCTTGAAGGAAGCTATGCGTGCTCCGGCCTTGCCGAACAAGAATTCACTGCACTGAGCTCGACAGATGCTTATATCCGAGCTGCTCGAGACGGCCTTGCTAGAGTTATACAACCGTTCTTAACAAAAATACAGGTAAAGTTTGACACAATTTTACATGGTCATATGCAGTAGCCCCTAGGACTTGAAGTAGTTGGCCCAACTGATTTAAGGGTCATTATATCATCGGGTACTCACGGAGAAGAGGAACACATTGTCCAAGGAGCTTGAAGAATATCATACCAAGCTAACTGTTGTCACCATCGAACTGGAAGATTTGAAGATTCCAAAAAGGCAACTGATGGTAAGTGCAACAGTGTCCGAAAAATACGATTCTGCACCAACAATGAGTTTTAAATATGCATTATTTTGTTTTCAGCGGCAGGATCGACAGAGCAGATGGAGGAGAGGCTAAGGGCTACTCAGGCTGACAAACAACATGCCGATGGGCAAGAGGCCGCTGGTCAACATGTATTAGCACGAACCATTGATGAGAAGAACAAACTATAGGATGCGAACATCAGGCAAGCCAAAGAACTAAAGGACATACGAGCTCGACTGTCGGATGCCTTGAAGGAGAATAGAAAACTGAAAGGCGGCATATTCAGTATGTCCTTTATCCTGATTTTGATATGGTCCCTTTATGGAAAGTTCTACGAAATTGTTCCTATAGGTTTGCTAACCGGGCGGCCTGATGGAGAAGTGTCCGGATTTCAAGGCAACTTGCTGCAAGAGCTATCCCAAGTGTACGAGCGAGCTGGGAAAGTCATGAGGAACATGGATAAGGCTTTGTGGCCATCCGAATCTCCTCCAGAAATTATGGAGGAGCTCATGCATTTATTCAAGGGAGATCGACGCCCCTTTGAACTATGGAAGGCATCAACATGTTGAGAAGGTGCACGAGAAGCCTGGGCCATGGTGAAAACACGGTATACCAGACTTGATCTGAATCATATGGCCCGGGTCGGACCTCGGGGACCAGACGGACAAGAAATTCCGGTCAGCTTGGTGTACGACCAAGTAAAGATAGCCGCCAAATTTTCCCAGCAAGACTGTAAACTAGACAACCTTATAGATGGTATAGATAAAGAGTAGGCGTTTGATTCCATCTAACAATGCGCTGTATCATCAAACTTATCTTTCGCTGAAATTGAAAATATTGTCATGGCAAACCTTCCGCTTCAACCTTCGAATCCCAAGGGTTGGAGTGTTTTTTAATACTATACCCGTGGTAAACACAAAGTATGTTTAGAAACCAGGCAATCCGGTCATGGTGCTTGAACAGAAAAACTGTATTCGGGGAGTTATGTTATATTACTTGTTAACGTAAGAAACATCTTCCAGTGAGAATAGTTCCGTTAAGGGTTCCTCTCCCTGGGTCATCATGCGTTATCTATGCATTCCTAAGCTGTGATACTAAAAAAACACTGGAAGCTTTATATTTTGGGAGTTTTATATTATAATGGAGGCAGTTCGTCATTTGTCCACCGACCAATTATTCTCTTAAGAATGCTAGCTTTTGGCTTCACCTGTCTGAGGAACATGTCCGGATGACCCAGTTGTAATAATCGCAGAGGTGCTCCCTTTATGCCCTAGCTGAACAAGCGGGAATGTAGGTCATAAGCACAGGAGCCAGGCAACCCAGCTTGGCAAAAACTTAAGTCATAAAGGTGCATATAATAGCAAAGAAAAGGACGTATGTGAGCAGACGACACATATATATGGTGAGCTCTATGCCCCAAATAATAATAAGCTTTTATTAAGAGAAGCCTCCAGTTGTGGTGGGGTGTGTACATTTAAGGATGTATACCCCGCAAGTGTGCGGCTTACCCGAACACATGTTAGAAATCATATAAAAACGAGAAAAAAGGAAACATTGAAAACGAGAAAAAGGAACGAACAAAGGTATTTGTTCGGATTTAGGCATAGAATCTTCGGAGTTGAGCAGCGTTCCATGGGTTCAGCTCTAAGCGATTATCCGATGCATTGCAAAGGCAATAAGCTCCTCAAGTGAGAACTTCATCTATAATGAAGGGACCCTCCCATTTGGGTTTGAGCTTGTCCTTTTTCTTCTCTGGTAGGCGTAGAACAAGCTCGCTGACATTATAAGTCTTTGCCCGCACTTCTTTGCTTTGATATCTCCGAGCCTATTGTTGATAGAATGCCGAACGGGCCTTCGCAACATCATGCTCCTCCTCCAGGCCGTCTAGATCGTCCTGCCGATCGAGCTCGGCTTCTCTCTCTTCATACATGTGCACTCGAAGTGAGTCATGAATAATGTCACAAGGCAAGACAGCCTCTATGTCGTACACCATAAAGAAGGGTGTGTATCCGGTCGTGCGATTGGGCGTGGTCCGCAGCCCCCAGAGTACGGAATCGAGTTCCTCAACCTAGTGCTTATCTGATTCTTGTAAGGAGCGCACTAGTCTGGGTTTGATGCCGCTCATTATCAGGCCATTAGCCTGTTCGACCTGGCCGTTTGTTTGAGGGTGATAAATGTAGGCGTAGTCGAGCTTAATGCCCAGATTAACACACCAAGTTTTCACCTTGTTAGTTGTAAAGTTAGAACCGTTGTCAGTAATGATGTTGTGTGGGACGCCATAACAGTGTACAACACCAGATATGAAATCGGTCACTGGTCCGGCTTTGGCCGTTTTTACCGGTTTGGCCTCTATCCACTTGGTGAATTTATCCACCATAACCAGCAGATACTTTTTCTTATGGATTCCCTGTAACGCCCTCGATGCGGCTATATCTCCTACGTGTCGAAGCACGACTTAGAGGCATAACCGCATTGAAAGCAATGTCGCAAGTGAGGTAATCTTCACACAACCCATGTAATACAATAGGGGAAAAAGAGATACATAGTTGGCTTACAATCGCCACTTCACACAATTACATGAATAAACATTACATCAATCAAATACACTCAGGGTCCGACTACGGAACCAAAATAAAAGAAGAACCCCAAATGCGACAAAGGTCCCCGATCGACCCCAACTGGGCTCCACTACTGATCAACTAGAACGAAACAACATAAAGGACAAGATCTTCATCGAGCTCCTCCTGAGCTTGGTTGCGTCATCTGCATGGACTCATCGGCACCTGCAAACTGGTTTTGATAGTATCTGTGAGCCACGGGGACTCAGCAATCTCACACCTCGCGATCAAGACTATTTAAGCTTATGGGTAAGGTAAAAGTATGAGGTGGAGCTGCAGCAAGTGACTAGCATATATGGTGGCTAACCTATTCGCAAAAGAGAGCGAGAAGAGAAGGCAAAGCACAATCGATAAAAGTATGATCAAGAAGTGATCCTGGACTACCTACGTCAAGCATAACTCCAACAACCGTGTTCACTTCCCGGACTCCGCCGGAAAGAGACCCTCACGGTTACACACGCAGTTGATTCATTTTAATTAAGGTCGACTTCAGGTTATCTACAACCGGATGTTAACAAATTCCCATCTGCCCATAACCGCGGGCACGGCTTTCGAAAGTTCAAATCCCTGCAGGGTGTCCCAACTTAGCCCATCACAAGCTCTCACGGTCAATGAAGGAATAGACCTCCACCCGAGACGTTCCGATCAGACTCGGTATCCCGGTACAACAAGACATTTCGATAGGGTAAAACTAAACCAAGAACACCGCCTGAATGTGCCGACAAATCCCAATAGGAGCTGCACATATCTCTTTCTCAGGGCACACTCAGATTGTCTTAGGTACAGGTAAGCTAGCCCAGAGTTGCCCCTGGTGGCCACCGGCAGCTGACAGGTGGACCAACACTCAGAGGAGCACTGGCCCGGGGGGATAAAATAATGATGGCCCTTGAGCCGGCCGACTCAAGGGAAGAAAAAGGCTAGGTGGCGAATGGTAAAACCAATGTTGGGCATTGCTGGAGGAGCTTTACTTAAGGCGAACTGTCAAGGGGCTCCCATTATAGCCCAACCGCGTAAGGGACACAAAATCCGAGAACATAACACCGATATGACGGAAACTAGGGTGGCAAGTGTGGAACAAAACACCAGGCATAAGGCCGAGCCTTCCACCCTTTACCAAGTATATAGATGCATTAATTAAATAAGATATATTGTGATATCCCAACAAGTAAACATGTTTCGACAAGGGACAACATCTCCATGTTCCAACAGGGAACAAACTTCAATCTTCACCTGCAACTAACAACACTATAAGAGGGGCTGAGCAAAGCGGTAACATAGCCAATCAACGGTTTGCTAGGACAAGGTGGGTTAGAGGCTCAACATGGCAATTGGGAGGCTGACAAGCAAAAGGTAGGCATCGTAGCATTGGCATAGCAAGAGCGAGCAAACTAGCATAGCAAAGATAGTAGTGATTTCGAGGGTATGATCATCTTGCCTGAAATCCCGCAAGGAAGAAGAACGAGTCCGTGAAGAAGACAAGCGAACGAAGTCGAATGGATCCTCCCAACACGACGTTACCGGATCCAACCCGAAGAAGAAAACACCGGAAAAGAAGCACACAACATAGTAAACAACCATGACAACAACATGGCACGATGCGCAAACAAGTATGATGCATGTCCGGTTTAATGAGGCATGGCATGGCAAAATGCACAAACAATCCTACAAATTAAGTGGAGCTCAATATGCAATGAGTTGCATATTGACGAAACACCACGTCAATTATTTAGTTCTCTCTCGGTAATATACCCCAACAATATTAAATGTTGATTAACATGGCAAGAGGTGAAGCACAACAAAACTACCTATCTAGGCAAGTTTAAATGAGGCCGGAAGTAACGAACAACAATTTCGGAAAATCCTCATATGCATAATTTAAGGTTTGGTATTGTTCTGCCCTAAACATTATTTTAGAGTTGTTAAACTGTTCTGCCCTAAACATTATTTTAGAGTTATTAAATGCATGAACTTGAGGGACTAAACTGCAAAACTGCAATCTCTGGAATATAGCTAAATTCGTAGAACTGGGAAAAAACATGGCACGGGCCGCATCTGGGGCAAGCCCAACAGCAGAAGGAAAAAAACGAGAGGAGGGGTGCTTGGGTGTCGGCTCACCCTGGGCCTTGGCCCATCTACAGAGAGAGGCCGGCGGATCTGGCGAAGGAAGCTGGGGAGGAGGCCGAGCGAGGCTGGACCGTGGAGAGGACGATTGGCCGGCCCACGCGGGCGCGGTCAACGGAGGGAGCTGGGCTGGATGCGGGGGCGCGGGCGAGCTGGGCCTGGGAGGAGGTCGGCGGCCCACGCGGAAGGTCGACGATGAAGAGAGGAACCAGCTGGATCGGTTCCTCCCGATCCATGGCGATGGCGGCGATGGAGGATTCCAGCAGGGTGCGGCGAGGTAGGGAGGCCAAGGAGCACCGGATCCGGCGGGGCTCAGCTCCCCGGGGCCGGATCGAGGCAGAGGCGCCCCTGGACGGCGGTTGGGAAATGAAGGGGCGACGGGGGCGGACTCCGGCGAGGGTCGGTGATGACCGGAGCCAAGTCCTGCACGGCACTGCAGCGGCGCAAGGGAGGACCGGGCGGTGCTAATGCGGTCTCCCCGTGGGCTTGGGCGGTGGCGTTGGATGGGCCGCGGGGGCCGGTTGCGGGCTCTCCGGGCCCGACGGCGCGGCAAAGTGGGCACCGAGCATCGACGAACCAGACGATGACACGTGGCGGTGGCGGGGCTGGGCGGACGTTGTCCGGTGAAGGTGGGGATTTCGTCCGGTGGCGCGGATCTGAGAATTTTTAGGGTTAGGGGAAGAATGAACCGCGAATTTCGGAGGGGGGTGTGTGTATATATATGGGCATAGAGGGAGCTAGGAGAGTCCAAATGAGGTGCGGTTTTCGGCCACGCGATCGTGATCGAACGACCGAGATGATGGAGCAGAGTTAGGTGGGTTTTGGGCCAAATTGGAGGGGTGTTGGGCTGCAACACACACGAGGCCTTTTCGGTCCCTCGTTTAACCGTTGGAGTATCAAACGAAGTCCAAATGGTAGGAAACTTGACAGGCGGTCTACCGGTAGTAAACCAAGGCCGCTTGGCAAATCTCGGTCCAATCCGGAAATGTTTAATCCCCACACACAAAAGAAAGGTAGAAATGACCACCGGAGGAGAATGGAACGCCGGATAGCAAAACGGACAACGGGAAAAAAACTCGGATCCATGAGACGAACATGTATGCAAATGAAATGCACATGATGACATGATATGCAATGCACATGATATGACAAGATGCAACACGCAAGCGAATGACAAGGCAACAACAGCGAATAACTGATCGATATCTAGCACATCGGTCTCGGGGCGTTACAACACTCCACCACTACGAGAGGATCTCGTCCCAAGATCTAGAATGGCACCGGAGGGAGAACGGAAGAGAAAGAGAGAGGTAAAACTAAGTTGCTTCTTTGACAAACGAGTGAGACCAAAGAACCTTGAGAGGTTGAACAAATCCGAGAAAAGAATACAATGAAGGTGAACAAGGTCGAAAACACTCCGTTAGAAAAGAGGGACAAAGAACATAGCGAAAAAAACTTGAGGTTGGAGGGCAAGATATATAGTGAAAACACTCCGGTTAAGGAAGGGGATCAAGGAAAACCAAAAATTCGGGCAGCACTCCGGTTGAAAAGAAAAGGGATTGAATAATAACTTGATAAGATGAGAAGATACTTGATGAAATCACAACACACTGCCTCCATAACTATTGAATGGATGGAACAAAGGGTAAGAAATATCTCGGACAACACTCCAGTTGAGAAAGGATGTAAAACTTGATAAGATGAGAGAACTGGCATGAAAACGCAACACTCCGGTTAAATGGATAAGCATGACAATAACAAGATCCTGACAAGAACAATAAGAAGGTTTGAAAAGAGCAACATCACAATGCCTCCGGAACGAAAGAGTAGAGTAAAGATAATTGAGACAAACGAATGTAGAAGACAATGCCAACTTCTGCTACAAAAGAGCCTGAAAAGGCATCTCAAGGAGAAGGGTTGAACGGAGTTGTTGGAAAACCAACAACGAAAATAATAAGCTTGATATGGTCTTATGGAATACAACTCAAATTATGAGGTGACAACCTGCCACTCACGGAAAGAAGAATTGGATTGATAAGAACAAAGAGACGAGAAACTTATTTCACCGGGAGGATAGATGAAGAACTTGGGTCACTTATAAGCACCATAATTAGCAACAATCCTTAGGGAAGGGCTTTGGTGAAATATAACCCAATACAATTCCAATGAAGAGATTGATGGATTTAAAATACCTCATTCTTACCAACGTGTGAATCATGAAACATGAACTCAAATTATCAAGAATGACATAATACCACCTCCAATGATACGGAAGAAAGAATTGCACTCCGGATATCAAGAAGAAGAATGCTTGAAGTCCTCTGAAAAGAATCTTGATGAATACTTCAAGAAGGAATTAAATCCTTGATGAATCACCATGTCAAGCCTTCGTGAAAACTCCGGTAAAAGAATGATCAAACGAAATGGTGGATGAAAAGAATAAGGTTGAAGCCTTGCAATGATTTAGACGGAGCTTCGTGGTGATATAATTGAAAGAGGTTGGAACTCCGGGAAAAAGAGAAGATGACAACAATTGAAACCGAGAATTTGACGAGCCTCCGGAATAAGAATTAATCATTAGGATGAAACAAGAATAAGAATTACATTATGCTTATCCTTCACCAATTCAATTGATGATAATCAATGGATTTGACATATTCCTTATTCTCATAGAAAGGATTAAGAGAGATATATCATAAATTTGAGAATGCCTTCAATGAAACCATCGTTAGGACTTGAAAGAACGAATAAATTGATATGATAACGAATGAAGAGAACTCTTGAACGAACAACCGTAAGAATTGAAAATGAACGAAGAAAACATAACGAATCACCGGGAAGAATTTGCAGATGAACGAAGATGCTTGAGAGAAACTAGATACATGAGAACAAAGGGATCACGAACTGATTAAAGATCAATTGAACGAAGCACCGGTAAAATTTGGAGAATGATATCTTAAAGCTGAGAATGAATAAACCTGACTTGATGGACTCCGGATAACCAACTGAGAAGACTCTGGAATTACTCCGGATGGGTGAAAAGAATTCTCACGATCGAAAACAATTATGAGAGGAAGACATCAAGCTAGAACCACGAATCTTTGATAGAACGAAAACAAGATTTATGGGAAAACTCTTCTTCGGTCTTCAAATGCAGAGAATGACGTGAGAAACACCACCATGAATTATTTAGGCACTCCGGAAGAATCAAAATGAAGAGGTTGATCCAACAATGAAAAGAATTTGAAAGATCTTAGAGAAAGACATTTGACTGATGACAATGCATTCTTACGTCAAATTTGGAAAAGAATTTGATGGTAGCTCCGGGAAAATAAGAAGAGTCAGGTAAGATCCTGGGAATAGACCTGTGGGTTAGGGCCCACTCAAAAGAAAACGTCGTTGAAATGATTTAAAAGAGAGGTTGCACCGGTTGAGTTAAATGGCTTGAATGAGGGAACATCCTCGAAAGAACTTGAACGAAAGTAGAGTGGAAACACGAATCTTCGAGATATCTTGAGCACTCCGGAACAATTGAATAGCGAGAAGTGAATTATTATGAGGTGCACCGGTATGAGAGTGTATTTAAAACGAGGAGAAAGATATGATCAATAACGCTTGAATTTAAACCACCGGAGAAGAAAAATGAGTGAAGGTTGACGAACTTGAAGCTCCGTTAGAATATACGTGAGAATCACCGGATAAGAATATTGACGGGAAAAGAATGGAGAGGCTTTCCAACAATAAAATGGATGCTCGATTAAGAAATCTTAGACCTTGAAGAAAAGGGTGGGTGGGCGGGAAAAACAAAAGCAACTTGGAGACGAATGAAACAAACACCGTTGAGAAGACTTGAGTTGATCTTGCGGATGTTGAAAAAGATCGGATCCACTTGAAGAGAAGTACACCGGTGAAAAAGGATTGACAAGGCAATCTCGATTACCAAGAAGGATTAGTATCCACATCGGAGTATGAGAACACCATTTGGGAAAGGTATGGAATCAACATTTGACTTCGAAGCAACTCGAATACCACAACTCAAAACAAAACAAAGGATTGGCTTGCAGAATAAGCCGGAACAAACATATGATAGAGATTTCATCCGAAATTTTCGTGGTGGGGCCTACACGGGGTCGATCGTACAACACCATCATGTACAAGGCAGTGCACATGACATACGAAGCGTCCCCGAGTCGGCATAGCCAAGGACTCTTTAAGACACAACGAGACCACTGTAAAACCGACCGTGAATAGGCGAACCACTAGACGTCGAACCCCAATTTCATATCATACATTTGTCAAAAGGATATCCTTAGAGCTACTTGAATTCCCACCTATGAAACTCCCGAAATTTTCCGGTTATGCAATCAGGTGTTGGGGATACAGGGGAAGCATAATATCTCACCCAAAACTAGCAAATCCTACATCCAGCTATATCCATTCTTCAACACATAACCAAGAAACCTTCGGAAATCATCTACCTCAACCTTCGAAAAGCATCCGTTATACAAGTTATGGCAATACTCCCGAACTCCCACCCCAGTACTAGGTGGCATCGAGGTTATCTCACCAACGAACTGCATAAAAGAGATTTTCGATGTCGGCGTACTAAACTCAGGTATTCCAGAACTGCAACGATAAAATTATGATGACAACACCTCAGAGCTCAACTCCCCGGGACACTTCCACTAAACCCCTGACAGGAGGCACCAAGACAATGTTCTCATCATAAAACCATCGGAACGATTCCAAGATACCCGCGTGATCCTAAAAAAATTTCAGTGAAATTTGAGAAGAGAAGAGTCAAAACTCTACGTCAGGATGCCTCACCAGAGCGACGAAGGGACTGGGGAGTAAAAAGAATTCCTAAGCTCTCCGATATATAATTCCTAATGACTCAAAACATTTTTCTAGACACAACTCGGCCGCTAAAAACGATCAAGCAATGGGGGCTCCTAAGGTCGGGGAAGGCTCTGATACCAACTTGTAACACCCTCGATGTGGCTATATCTCCTACGTATTGAAGCACGACTTAGAGGCATAACCGCATTGAAAGCAATGTCACAAGTGAGGTAATCTTCACACAACCCATGTAATACAATAGGGGAAAAAGAGATACATAGTTGGCTTACAATCGCCACTTCACACAATTACATGAATAAACATTACATCGATCAAATACACTTAGGGTCCGACTACGGAACCAAAATAAAAGAAGAACCCCAAATGCGACAAAGTTCTCCGATCGACCCCAACTGGGCTCCATTACTGATCAACTAGAACGAAAGAACATAAAGGACAAGATCTTCATCGAGCTCCTCCTGAGCTTGGTTGCGTCATCTGCACGGACTCATCGGCACCTGCAAACTGGTTTTGAAAGTATCTATGAGCCACGGGGACTCAGCAATCTCGCACCCTCGCGATCAAGACTATTTAAGCCTATGGGTAAGGTAAAAGTATGAGGTGGAGCTGCAGCAAGCGACTAGCATATATGGTGGCTAACCTATTCGCAAAAGAGAGCGAGAAGAGAAGGCAAAGCACGGTCGATAAAAGTATGATCAAGAAATGATCCTGGACTACCTACGTCAAGCATAACTCCAACAACCGTGTTCACTTCACGGACTCCGCCGGAAAGAGACCATCACGGTTACACACGCAGTTGATTCATTTTAATTAAGGTCGACTTCACGTTATCTACAACCAGACATTAACAAATTCCCATCTGCCCATAACCACGGGCACGGCTTTCGAAAGTTCAAATCCCTGCAGGGTGTCCCAACTTAGCCCATCACAAGCTCTCACGGTCAACGAAGGAATAGACCTCCACCCGAGACGTTCCGACCAGACTTGGTATCCCGGTACAACAAGACATTTCGACAGGGTAAAACTAAACCAGCAACACCGCCCGAATGTGCCGACAAATCCCGATAGGAACTGCACATATCTCTTTCTCAGGGCACACTCAGATTGTCTTAGGTACGGGTAAGCTAGCCCAGAGTTGCCCCTGGTGGCCACCGGCAGCTGACAGGTGGACCAACACTCAGAGGAGCACTGGCCCCGGGGGGGGGGGGGGGGGGGGGGTAAAATAGTGATGACCCTTGAGCCGGCCGACTCAAGGGAAGAAAAAGTCTAGGTGGCGAATGGTAAAACCAATGTTGGGCATTGCTGGAGGAGCTTTACTTAAGGCGAACTGTCAAGGGGTTCCCATTATAGCCCAACCGCGTAAGGGACGCAAAATCCGGGAACATAACACCGATATGACGGAAACTAGGGCGGCAAGAGTGGAACAAAACACCAGGCATAAGGCTGAGCCTTCCACCCTTTACCAAGTATATAGATGCATTAATTAAATAAGATATATTGTGATATCCCAACAAGTGAACATGTTTCGACAAGGGACAACATCTCCATGTTCCAACAGGGAACAAACTTCAATCTTCACCTGCAACTAACAACGCTATAAGAGGGGCTGAGCAAAGCAGTCACATAGCCAATCAACGGTTTGCTAGGACAAGGTGTGTTAGAGGCTCAACATGGCAATTGGGAGGCTGACAAGCAAAAGGTAGGCATCGTAGCATTGGCATAGCAAGAGCGAGCAAACTAGCATAGCAAAGATAGTAGTGATTTCGAGGGTATGATCATCTTGCCTGAAATCCCGCAAGGAAGAAGAACGAGTCCGTGAAGAAGACAAGCGGACGAAGTCGAACGGATCCTCACAACACGATGTTACCGGATCCAACCCGAAGAAGCAAACATCGGAAAAGAAGCACACAACATAGTAAACAACCATGACAACAACATGGCACGATGCGCAAACAAGTATGATGCATGTCCGGTTTAATGAGGCATGGCATGGCAAAATGCACAAACAATCCTACAAATTAAGTGGAGCTCAATATGCAACTAGTTGCATATTTACGAAACACCACATCAATTATTTAGTTCTCTCTCGGTTATGTACCCCAACAATATTAAATGTTGATTAACATGGCAAGTGGTGAAAGCACAACAAAACTACCTATCTAGGCAAGTTTAAATGAGGCCGGAAGCAACGAACAACAATTCCGGAAAATCCTCATATGCATAATTTAAGGTTTGGTACTGTTCTGCCCTAAACCTTATTTTAGAGTTGTTAAAATGCAAGATGAGTGCACCATGATAAACTAGACAAAATTCTACCCCATTTACATATAAAGTTTATTAAAATCGGAGTTGCGGTTATTTCGTTATGAATTAAAGCATTCTAACATGGCATAGGAGCAAATTAATGCAAACAACATTTTAAGCATTTCAAACATAGATGAAAGTTGGATATTATTAATCTACACAAAATTCTGAGCAAGTTTCATATATAAAACATTTTAATCCGATGCACGGTTAGTGAGTTATTAAATGCATGAACTTGAGGGACTAAACTACAAAACTACAATCTCTGGAATATAGCTAAATTCGTAGAACTGGGAAAAAAACATGGCACGGGCCGCATCTGGGGCAAGCCCAACAGCAGAAGGAAAAAAAAACGAGAGGAGGGGCACTTGGGGGTCGGCTCACCCTGGGCCTTGGCCCATCTGCAGAGAGAGAGGCCGGCGGATCTGGCGAAGGAAGCTGGGGAGGAGGCCGAGCGAGGCTGGACCGCGGAGAGGACGATTGGGCTTGCCCACGCGGGCGCGGTCAATGGAGGGAGCTGGGCTGGATGCGGGGGCGCGGGCGAGCTGGGCCTGGGAGGAGGTCGGCGGCCCACGCGGAAGGTCGACGACGACGAGAGGAACCAGCTGGATTGGTTCCTCCCGATCCATGGCGATGGCGGCGATGGAGGATTCCGGCAGGGTGCGGCGAGGTAGGGAGGCCAAGGAGCACCGGATCCGGCGGGGCTCGGCTCCCCGGGGCCGGATCGAGGCAGAGGCACCCCTGGACGGCGGCTGGGAAACGAAGGGGCGACGGGGGCCGACTCCAGCGAGGGTCGGTGATGACCGGAGCCAAGTCCGGCGCGGCACTGCGGCGGTGCAAGGGAGGACCGGGCGGCGCTGATGCGGTCTTCCCGTGGGCTTGGGTGGCGGCGTTGGATGGGCCGCGGGGGCCGATTGCGGGCTCTCCGGGCCCGGCGGCGCGGCGAAGTGGGCACCGAGCATCGGCGAACCAGATGATGACACGTGGCAGTGGCGGGGCTGGGCGGACGTTGTCCGGTGAAGGTGGGGATTTCGTCCGTCGGCGCGGATCTGAGAATTTTTAGGGTTAGGGGAAGAATGAACCACGAATTTCGGAGGGGGGTGTATATATAGGCATATAGGGAGCTAGGAGAGTCCAAATGAGGTGCGGTTTTTGGCCACGCGATCGTGATCGAACGACCGAGATGATGGAGCAGAGTTAGGTGGGTTTTGGGGCCAAATTGGAGGGGTGTTGGGCTGCAACACACACGAGGCCTTTTCGGTCCCTCGTTTAACCGTTGGACTATCAAACGAAGTCCAAATGGTACGAAACTTGACAGGCGGTCTACCGGTAGTAAACCAAGGCCGCTTGGCAAATCTCAGTCCAATCCGGAAATGTTTAATCCCCACACACAAAAGAAAGGTAGAAATGACCACCAGAGGAGAATGGAACGCCGGATAGCAAAACGGACAACGGGAAAAAACTCGGATGCATGAGACGAACACGCATGCAAATGAAATGCACATGATGACATGATATGCAATGCACATGATGATATGACAAGATGCAACACGCAAGCGAATGACAAGGCAACAACAGAGAATAACTGATCGACACCTGGCACATCGGTCTCAGGGCGTTACATTCCCCCTTTATGGGGTCCGACCATGTCTAGCCCCCAGACCATGAAAGGCCAGGTAATGGGGATTATTCTGAGGGTAGTGGGCGGCAAATGGCTTTGATTAGCAAAAAGCTGGGGTCCGACACAGCGCTGTACAAGGGCCTGTGTGTCCGCTCGGGCTGTGGGCCAGAAGAACCCTATACGGAAAGCTTTACTTACTAGGGCCTGGGCTGCGGCATGATGGCCACCGAGGCCAGCATGTATTTCGGCCAAGAGCTGCCGCCCCTCCTCTTCGGAGATACATTTTTGAAGGACTCCGGTGGTAATTTTCTTGTAGAGCTCTCCCTCGTGGACTTTATAGGCCTTAGAGCGTCGGACTATGTGACGGGCCTCGCTCTGATCAGTAGGGAGCTCTTTCCTATTAAGGTAGGCCAAGAAGGGTTCGGTCCATGGAGCAATGACCACCATGATTACATGAGCGGAGGGTGTTTGCTCGGTGCTTGAGCCCCCGATGATACCCGAATCATGTTCGGCGTCCAGGGATATGATCGGCGTCGGACTGTTATTTCCGCTCTCGTCCTGCCATACCACAGATGGTTTGAAAAGCCTTTCCAAAAAGGTGTTAGGCGGGACAGGGTCGCGTTTAGCACCCAGTCGAGCAAGGATGTCCACTTCCTGATTGCTATCTCGAGCCACATGATGAAACTCGAGCCCCTCAAATCGAGCGGATATTCTAAGTTTGGAATTGCATTAGGCTGCCATCTTTGGATCCTTTGTGTCGAATTCTCCAGTTATTTGGGATATCGCGAGGTTCGAATCCCCACGCACTTCGAGGCATTGTATGCCCATGGAAATAGCCATCCGGAGTCCATGCAGGAGCACTTCATATTCGGCTACATTATTGGAATCCGTATACATGATTTGCAATACATAACAGACTGTGTCCCCTGTAGGGGATATTAGGATGACACCAGCCTCCAGCCCGACTAACAATTTGGAGTCATCAAAGTACATCACCCAGTTGGAGCATGTGATGTACTCTTTAGGGAGTTCGGCTTCTGTCCATTCGGTGATGAAGTCAACCATCACCTGATATTTAATAGCTCGGCGTGGCTTGTATGTTATTTTGACTGGTAGGAGCTCTATAGCCTAGTTGGCAATGCAGCTGGTGGCATCTCGGTTGTTTATGATATCATTGAGTGGTACTTCAGAGGCCACCGTGATAGAGCACTCTAGAATGTAGTGCCACAGCTTTCGAGATGCCATGAAGACCGCATATGCTATATTTTGATAATATGGGTATCAGGATTTACATGGTGTGAGGACCTCCGATACGTAATATACTGGTTTTTGGAGTGGGAATTTGTGTCCCTCTTCCTCTTGTTCGACAACGAGCACATCGCTCACTACTTGGAGAGTTCCTGATATGTATAGAAGCATGGGTTCGCCGACATTTGGTGCGGCCTTAATTGGGTTGTTTGCTAACAAAGTTTTTATTTCTTCCAACCCGCCCGTCGCCGCATCCATCCACTCGAAGTGATCGGTACGTCGGAGCGGAAGATAAAGTGGTAGCGCCTTTTCTCCCAGTCTGGAGATAAAGCGGCTCAGGGCTGCCATGCACCTAGGTAGTTTTTGGACCTGCTTTAGGTCTGTTGGTGTCGCCAATTGCGATAAGGCTCGGATTTTGGCCAGATCTGCTTCGATTCCTCTATTGGAGAAAATAAACCCGAGCAGTTTTCCAGCCGGGACGCCGAAAACACATTTTTCTGGATTGAGCCGTCTGTCATATGTTCGGAGGTTGTCAAATGTGAGGTGTAAGTTGTCCACCAATGATTCGACATGTTTGGTTTTGATGACTACATCATCTACATATGCCTCCACCATCTTGCAAATTTGTTTTTTCAGGCATGTTTGGATCATGCGCTGGTAGGTGGCGCCGGTGTTTTTGAGCCCGAAAGGCATAGTGTTAAAGCAAAAAAGGCCCGTACGGAGTGATGAATGCCGTCGTGGCTTGATCGGATTCCTTCATCTTAATTTGATGGTATCCGGAGTATGCGCCGAGGAAGCACAGTGAGTCGTGACCTGCGGTTGCATCAATGATTTGGTCAATGCGGGGCAGTGGGAAGGGGTCCTTAGGGCAAGCCTTGTTTAGGTCTTTGAAATCGACATACAGGCGCCAAGACTTATGCTTCTTTGGCACCATGACCAGGTTTGCTAGCCAGTCCGGGTGTTTGATCTCTCTAATGAACCCGGCTTCAAGTAGTTTGGCTAGCTCTTCCCCCATGGCTTGTCGCTTGGGTTCGGAAAAGCGTCGCTGCGTTAGCTTTACTGTTTTAAAGCCCTTAATTGTATTGAGGCCGTGTTTGGCCAGTCTGCGTGGGATTCCTGGCATATTCGAAGGATGCCAGGCAAAGATGTCCCAATTTTTGCACAAAAACAAGGCAGCGTTAATTGTTGGATCCAGCTACGCTCCAATGGCTGCAGTTTTGTTAGGATCCGTTGGGTGCACTTGAAATTTGACTATTTCGTTTGCTGGTTTAAAGGAAGTGGATTTGGGCCTCTTGTCGAGGATTACATCGCCCTTGTCCACTATAGAGCACAGAGTAGTCAGTTCCTCGGCCGCTAGGGCCTCGGATAGCGCCTCAAGGGCTAGTGATGCGGTTTTGTTTTCGGCGCGGAGTGCTATATCTAGATCATCGGTGATGGCGATAACTCCATTCGGCCCTGGCATTTTGAGCTTCATGTACAAGTAATGGGGTATAGCTTGAAAGCGGATGAATGCTTCCCGCCCTAACAGGGCATGATATCCGCTGTGGAAAGGTGCCACATGGAAGAGCAACTCTTCGGACCTATAGTTCTCTGGTGTGCCGAATATGACGTCTAGTTTGATCCTCCCCGAGCTTATTGCTTCTCGACTGGGGATGATGCCTCAGAAAGTGGTGTTGCTTTGCTCAATGCGACTTTTGTCCACCTGCATTTTTTGGAGTGTATCTTCGTAGATGAGGTTTAATCCGCTACCACCGTCCATGAGCACTTTTGTGAGCCGAAAGCCATCTAGTATTGGATTTAAGACCAAAGCGGCTGGTGCTCGGATAGATCTGGCCCTTGGCTCATCCTCAGCGGTGAAGGTTATCGCCATGTCATTCCAAGGATTTACTGCTGCAACCTGGTTGACTTCGGCAAGGTCGCGCAGTGCCCTCTTGCGCCGGTTATTGGAAGAAAAGGTCTCTAAGACCTTAAAAATGTTGAGATGGACGTTTTCCGAAGAGTGCCTCTCTTGAGGAATGCTGGTGAGGATGGCCTCGCCGCTCTTAGCCACTTGCCGGAGTACCCAACATGCCCGAAGGCTATGTGTTGGTTCGATATTCAGCGTTGTGTGTATCCGGCAAGGTTTATCAAGAAGGTCGTCGAGGATAGTTCTGTGTCCCGTAAAGGGCTTCACTTTTTTGTCCATGGGATGATGATCGGGTACCCCATAGTTGTGCATCCTTTTTGTCCATCCGGTGGGCTGCTTGAAGGCCGGAGGATCCCACCGATCTGTTTGTGCCTTCCAGGTGCTTTCCGTTGCACTAAAATTTTGGACTATGTGTGCCAGATCTGAAAAGTGTGGTATGCGGCGATGGTTGAGGGCGTTAGGGATTCCCTCGTCCATGCAATTGTGGAGAAATATCGAAATCGCGTCATCGTCACGGTAGTCCTTGATTTTGTCTTTAACAAGGAGCACTACAAAAAAATACACTTCCGTGATGATACGTGTTTGTCACAATAGGTCGCTTTTTTGTCATGCATGTACATCCATGACAAATTTATGACAGAATCAAGATAGTCATGCCTGTGCTGTCGTAGAAGTGTTCCATGACATTACCAAAATATCATCACGGAAGTGTCCACTTCCATGACGATAAATCGCGCGTCATAGAAGTGCTTTCATCAAGGGTGACCGACATGTGGCATCCACCATAATGGAACGCCGTTAAGCTATCAGGTCGGGTTTTGGATCCGATAACCCGTTAAGAGCCCCGACCAATGGGGATTTTCCACGTGTAAAATCATCATTGGCTAGAGGAAACACGTGTCAGCTCATCGTCGGGACAGATGCCATCCACTCACTGGACAGAATGCGCCTATGATACGTCAAAACGTGGCACGACCCAACAAGTTTAAATGGGTCGGCCAACCTAAAGGCCCACAATATTTTGCGGACCATAATGGGTCGGCCCAGCTAAAGGCCCACAAGATTTTGCGGAGCATAATGGGCTGGCCCAGCTAAAGGCCCACAAGATTTCGCGGGCCATAATTGGCCGGCCCAGGTAAAGGCCCACAAGATTTTCGTGTGCCATAATAGGCCGGCCCAGGTAAAGTCCCACAAAATTCTTGCGGATCATAATGGGCCGGCCCAGCTAAAGGCCCACGAGATTTCGCCGACATTAATGGGCCGGCCCTGCTGTAGGCCCACAAGATTTTGAGGACCGTAGTAGGCCGGCCCGTTAACTGGCTGCCATGTTTTGGGCCAAATGACGGCCCATATTTGATCTGGTCTATTAATGGACTGCCACGATCCGAGCCTAATAGTGGCCCATATGAGATCCGACTCGTTAAAAGCCTACCATGTTCTGGGCCAAATTACGACCTAGATCAGGTCCGGCCCTTTAAGAGGTTTTGGGCCTAATTATGGCCCATATCGGATTCGGCCCATCAACTGGACACTATGCTTTTGGGCCCACTTGCTAAAGGCCCACTTAGTAATTCGGCCTGATATTAGTTTTGTCCTGTTAAGGGCTCGTTTAACATTTTGGCCCTATATTAATTTCAGCCTGTTAAAAGCCCATCATATAGTTGGGCCTAACTACGACCCGGTTTGCATCCGGCCTGCTCGCAGCCGATATCTGATTGGGCCAAACAAGGACCGAGACAATTTTTCGGCATGTTAAAAGCCCGTGATTTGATTCGCACAATCATGGGCCGGGGTTCATTTAGGGCTGCTGCCGGCCCGTGAGCTGATCGGCACGTTTCAGGCGCAACCTACATCGTGATTGCATGACGACCCGATTATGTACCATAATTTTACGGTTTGGCCGGTTTACTGCGAATACAGGATATATATATATATATACAATAAAATAACTGCAGCATCGTGAATAAGAAAAAACCTATACTATACAATAAAGAAATTACGGCATATTACATCCACTGGGCATCAAAGTTCGCCACTATGATAATAAAGCACAAGCAGACAACATATTACATACACTGGGCATCAAAGATCGCCACCAGTGCAAATAAACACGCCGACAAAATAATATACAAAACGATAGCACTTCAATAGAGTTCAAGAAAGGTTAGCCCTACTGGGGAGCTGCAGCGCAAGCAGCTGAGCAAGATGATGAGACTGCGCCTGTTCAAAACTTATATCTTCCTCACTCTAAAAGATAAACAAGCATGAGCATGGTGGCTGGCAAGACTAGGAGAAGCTTTCGCCACACGCTCTCCCTCCCGCACGCGATGGACATGCAACAGTTTAATCGGTGTTAGATGGCTAGAAGCGTACTGTAGTACTCCTCCAGTGCAGTAGTATTCCATCATTGTTCGACTTCCCGAAGAGGCGAAGAGCCAAGCGCAGCCCGGACGCTCGTGTGGCAGTTTCATGTGTATAGTAGTCTAGGATAGCGTGTATCGTGCCTGTAAGCTTAAAATCGTTGGGACTCGCTCCATGCTATGTGGCCGTCTCGAAGTTTAAAAAAAAGTAAAATAGTCTTTTGGCCCTACCCGAAAACTGCCGCGCATACTGCCCGAGAAAAGCCCCGCCCTCAACTTTTAACTACGCGAAAACAGTTCGAGCTTGTTCGTTCTATATAAATACAATACTTACTCTATGTTTATTCACCCGTGGGGCTGTTCAATGAATGGAGGGGCGGGGAGCACAAGTGAACAATACTGTAGTACTACTAGTAGTAAGTAGGAGTCGTACAGTAGTCACCTTAAATAGAGAGTTTCTTTTCTTTAATGCCACGTACACAAATTGAAAGCTTGTTGTGGAGACAAAAAAGATAATCACTCCACTATATATGGACGCAGGGGCCTGAGCGCTTGCTTTACTAGGGTTGCTCTCTTCATTATCTCATCCTCTCTAGATATAAACAAGACAGTGGTAGCGACATTTTCTCTCTGCTCACCGCTGGTCACAGATCCGGTCGGATCCCTTCGGCCGGTGTGTGTAGAGGACTAAAAGGTGCATCGTTCACGTGGTCATCGCCGTCGAGGGAGGAAACCCACAGCTGCCGGAGGGGCCCAATCCTTTGCCCGTGCCGTTCTCTCCGACACATGGCCGGCTCGGGAGGTCCTCAGACGCTTCTTCCTCCCTGCCGTATTTTCCGTAGATCCGACCTGCCGCCGCCAACATCCCTGCGACCCTCAGGTATAAGTTCTTCAAAAGCGGCCTTGCTCTACTGCCCCAGCTCCCCACGTGTCTGCATGTGCATCTTTTTCTACTCCCATCAGCTCTTCCAAAGCCACCTAATTTTTTAGTATTATTAGAGGTAAAGCTACTTCATGCATTCGAATCTAGGGCTTTGTTCAAACAACAAAGAAAGGGGGGAAAGTTGTAGCATGAATCCAGGACTTGATTCAAAGAGGAAATAATATGGTGAAAGTAGTAGAGACCGGATACCCAACCGGTCTCTTGGTTGAAAAGGGAAATAATGGGAAAACGCAGTACAAACTGGATAAGGAACAAATCTATTATTGGTTGAAAAAAGGATAGAAAGTGGCGGCTGGTGGACAAGTCAACAGAGTATGTCCAGGATTAGATTTGCTGCCATCACATAGTAAAAGGACTCCAGGATTAGATTTGATGCCCTCACATAGTAAAAGGTCTCAGGATTAAATTTGCTGCCCTCACATAGTAAAAGGTCTCCAGGATTAGATTTGCTGCCCTCCCATAGTAAAAGGTCTCCAGGATTAGATTTGCCGCCCTCACATAGTACAATGGCACTCCTGCTGTTTTCCCCAGTATGATAAGTAAGTTTCTCCTTTACGCTGCTGAGTGTCCTAGTGTCCCCACGGTCCCATGCCCTTAAACCAACTCTTTAGCTGCTATTGATTTACTGTGTCTGGTAAACAAGCAATGCCACCATTAAAGTAATCCCATATTTGAGGAATGTCATTGTTGATCGTAATGCTTCTGGTAACATGAAGCATCGCTGTCAGAACCCCGATTCCAACTCACATCGATCTAGCCGGTAACACTTCATGTCACTTTGCGGCCTCACGCACGGTATTCCCATGGGTGTCGCCTTACCATGGCCCGGGACCGTTTGCGCCTTTTGGCTCACGTATATGATAGTGTCGCTAGCATCCATATGACAGGGAACCCGGGCTGACATGGCTAGTCGTGAACCCCAAGCGACACCAACATATGGGGACAGGCATACATGAATCACATCGAGCATGTCGGTCAGCAACGTGTGAATCCGGGCTGTAGCACTGGGCTAATAGGACTCTGGGAACCCGGGCAGTAGCAGGCTAGGCAGGACTCCGGATGTCACCGCGTGACATTTCCCTGAGGGGACAGACACAGGAACCAAGTGAAACACATGCGAGCCAGTCAAGTGTCCTGAGCAGTAGTGCTGGGCTAGTAGGACTCCGGTGAACCGGGCTGTAGCAGACTACTATGGCTCATGGAAGCACTAGACTACACTTCCCCATAAGAGAGGCTGCCAAGGATAAACAACTAGATTGTCGGATCCCACACATACCAAGCATTTCAATCATACACACAATATGCTCGATATGTGTAAATACAACATGGCATCACAACATAACTCTACGACTCAAATATTTATTCAATAGGATCTGAGGAGCGAGATATTACAAACATAGGTCTCATGACCCAACAATCATAGCATACAAATCAAAGCACATGCGGAAGCTTAACATGTCTGAGTACAGACATCTACAAAAGAAAAAGGCTGAGAAGCCTGACTATCTACTAGATCCTGCCGAGGGCACAAGATCGTAGCTGAGGTATCAAACTAAACGTCGAAGTCCACGCGAAACTACTAGCGAGACTGAAGTCTCTCTGCAAAACATAAATTAAGCAAACGTGAGTACAAAAGTACTCAGCAAGACTTACATCAGAACTAGCTACATATGCATCGGTATCAACAAGGGGGTGGTAGAGTTTAACTGCAGCAAGCCAGCTTTGACTCGGTGGCTATCTTAAACTACGACTGCAAGTAACACTTTTGAGGTGGCGCACACGAGTCCACATATTCACCATATCAATACACCACTATGGCTCCGCTCCCGTCTCCCTACGAGAACGCCATCCATAGCACTCACGCTTATCTTGCGTATTTTAGAGTATCCACTTTCACTTTTCTATGAATTGTTATAGGCAACCCAGAAGTCCTTTACCGCGGACGCGGCTATTCGAATAGTTTTATACCCTGCAGGGGTGTACTTCGTCACACATGTTTCCACCACTTAGCGTCTGCACACGACATGTGCTCAGCAGACTTCGAGCGAAAGCCGACGTGGTTGTAGACCATGACCAGACTAACCGCACAAGTCTCTAGTCCAGGTTTATCGTCTATTCAGGTTCCATCCATGAGGAGATCCGGACGGAGTTTCGCTCACAGCCCCAAACGATGTGTGCAGGGTTCCCGAAACACCAAACGGGCGCCCGGTACACCGTTCCACGGTGTATCTACTGCATCATAGCCCACCCCTAGGGTCAGCGCTACGCACGGCCACCAACACATATCCTATAAACACCAGAAACTAGTTGTAACTCCTGGACAGAGGACGAGAGGGGTCAGTAAGTCGAGCGGGGTCATATTTCAGGGCCCAATGTGTGGTAGTCGTTGTTTCATGGATCACAAACACAGAACTCAGTTCCTGAGAACGGTTTCAATGAGACAACCCACCATGTACTCCTACATGGCCTCTCACCGCTACCTTTACCAAATCGTGTTCCCACACTTAGCTCACACACAACAGGACATGTTCACAACTTTCCAATTCATCCCCGATGAATCAGACCTGACACAACTCTAAGCAATACCAGGCATGACAAGCAAACATGAATGAGTCGGGACATCAGGGCTCAAACAACTCCTACTCATGCTAGTGGGTTTCATCTATTTAGTGTGGCAATGACAGGTCATGCAAAGGAAAGGGGTTCAACTACCGCAGCATGTAACAGTTGAATCATTATTGTCCTAATGCAGTAAAAGAGAGTAGGAGCGAGAGAGTGGGTTTGTATCAGAATGAACAAGGGGGTTTTGCTTGCCTGGCACTTCTGAAGATAGTATAGTTCTTCATCGGTGTCATCGAACTCGTCGTCGAAACGACGTCTATCGAGAGGGGACAAATACCGGCAACAGAGAAGGAAAACACAATCAATGCAATGCACAATATGATGCATGATCATGACATGTCAATATGATGTGTTTTGAGCTAACGCAACTAGCAACATGTTAAATGGAGTTGGTTTGAACCTTAGGTTCAAATTCAAACTCCATATGTGAGGGTTTAAATGCCATTTATATGATTTGGCCTAAACAGCAGCCATAAGTTGTTCCAACATGCATGAAACTAGTACAGATGGATAGATTGGATTTTTCATATATAATTTATTTGATTTGGAGCTACGGTTGATTTACTATGAATTTTAGAAGTTTTGCTAATTTTCTGGAATTTTCTGAATTATTTTAAATCCAGAAAACCATTACTGCGTCAGCATGACAACAACATTGCGTCAGCAGGTCAACTGGGTTGACCCTGGTCAAACCTGACACATGGGACCCAACAGTCAGTGTCTTAGGGCTGGTTAGGGTCACAGACATGTGGGCCCAGTCAACAGCCACGTCAGCTTGGTCAAAGCTGACATGTGGGCCCAGAGTGGTTAGGTTAAAAGTAAACAGGGGTTACCCCATGGTTAATTTGAGTGGTGGGGCCTGCCTGTCAGTGACACATGGCGAGGTTAACGCGACAATTAACCTCAGGCTAATGACGCCACGTCAGCTCACCGGCGTATAGCAGTCGGTGTCACAAACCGCGGCGGAGACGCGTCGGGTTCGCGCTACGGGGCACCGTTTAGGCCACGGTTGGGTTCTACGACGAGCTGGAGGTGCGCCGCATCTAGTGGTGCAGGGAGGCTGGGAACGACGGCGATGACGACAACCGCGGTGGCCGGAGTTTGGACCTCGGCGAAAAAGGCGTTGCAGCGCACAGCAGGAGCAACTGGAGGGGGTTTTGGGCTTCTGGTATTGCGCTGAGCACAGCTGTGCGCTCGGTTGTAGCTCTAGGTGACGGTGGCCACAGCGGCAACATGGCCGGCGGAGCCGAGCTCGCGGCTCCGGTGGAATCGGCGGCTACAGGACATGAATGAGCTCGCGGAGGAGGGGGGAAGATGCAGCAGCTCACAGCGAGTTGAACGAAGGCCTCGGCGTGCTCGGGGAGGGGTTGGTGACGACGGGAGGTCGGTGGCGATCTCTAGCGGTAGAGGAGGAAGAAGATGAGGTAGCCGGTGATGCGGGGTGCCTGGCGTCGCGTGGCTCCTCGTATATGGTGAATACGACGCCGCGGTTCTTCTGGGAGTGTCGGTAGGGCGAGGGAGGGCCAGTGGCCGCGGTGGCAGTGGACGGCGGCGGCGAGCTCGTTCGGCCGAGCTCGAGATCGAGCGGGGAGAAGGGGGAGAGTGACCAGAGGAGAAGGGGGTCGGTTCGGGGCTTCGTCCATGTCTCCTGGGCGTCGCGAGAAGGGCCGGGAAAGGAGGAAGCAGACAGGAAGGTGGCCACGACGATCGCGCGCGCGTTGACACACCTCTGCCAGTAGGCAGAGGTTGAAGACAGCGGTGCCCCTGGTGGGTTGGGCCACCAAGTGGACAGGCCAGGTGGGCTGCCCAGGTGAGCACTCTCTCTCTTTGTTTTCCTATTTGTTTTCTCTTTTCTAATTTTTGCAGTTTGTTTTTGATTTAGTTTTAACACCAAATCAATTTTAAACTTCATGAAAATAATTGTGTGAACTAAATGGACTTATCCAAAGCCATGCAATAATTTTTCAGAATTATTGAACATATATTTATTATATAATAAATATAGATCCAATTCAAATATTTATTGGATTAATTCAAATGGCCAAAATAAATGTTTTTGAGCTCCGAAAAATATTGGTTTGAATTTTTCCTCTTGCCAATATTTTTATAGAATACCAGGGACATTTTCTTGGACTCATTAGAGAAGATTTTGAAGTTGGTTATTTTTGAACTAATTTCTGAGGGTTTCAACAAACCTCAATTCAACTTTCAGAAATTTTAGACATGATGCATGAGTGCAGATGTAACTATTTCACTCAGGTATTCTAGGGCTGTGACAACTCACCCCCACTAAACAAGAATCTCGTCCCGAGATTGAAGACGTGAGGTAAGAAGACAAAGGGGCACAAGACCAACACAATCTTCACGATCCAAGTTGCACCTCATAAGATTGTTGATTCGTAGCATACGTTGATCTTGACATCCTCGCTTTTGAGATCTTCGTCCACGAGATGACGACGGAAAGAAACTCTACTAGGATTGATCTTCCGAAAGATCGAACTATACAATCTCAACTCGCGGAATGAGATGTTGAAACATCTCGAGTTGAGACACAAAACACATCGAGAGGGATGGAAGAACAAACGATGGGGTTTGATTTGGTGGGTAACAATTCCACGCTTAGAAAGATGTTGGATGGTGTCAAGGTGGCGGGGAAATAATTGCCATGATCCCTTAACGGGGCACCTTGGGAAAGGTGACTCAATGGATTGTTCCCTTAAGTGGCAAAAAGAATTACTTTTGATCCATAGATCATTGAAACTCTTCATACCAACTTAAGGCAATTTACAATTGATCGTTTGAAAGAGCTCGAAGAAATGGCAAACTCGGACTAGGATGGATGACATGGACTACCTTGTTGAAGACAACGCAATGGATGATTTTTGCTTATCATCGAAGATGGATGGGACCCGTGGTAGGACCACTTTGAGGATGATCCTGGTTAGTAATTACTGAGAAGGGTAGTCCGTAGTAGGATGACACAATGGCGGTGCAAGCTGGGAACAAAATGCAAACGCTAGGAATGATTCTAGTAACTGGGGAGAAACCCAATAGTAGAGAGAGATTCCACTGTTTGAAAGGATATGGCATAATCGAAGAAACTGAGAATGGATCCCAATTAATGCCGATGATAAATCCTAGTGCTTACGCGTGCTCTCAAGAACTTGAGCATTTCCATATTCATCAAGGTTTTACCAATATCCGTGTCAAGGATCCTGGCAACACAACATGCTACCATGATGAATAATGGTGGAAGATGCAGATGCAAAGAAAGATAACACTTTCTCAGGTTTCACCTTTGCGAGGCCAAGGGATCAAAATCTGGATGATCGACCGAGAGACATTTAGCGCTTCACTTCTAATGCTGTCCTTGATGTGCTAGCCTAACCATTCTTTGAAATGGTTTGGTATCTAGAACATCAAGTAGTAGGTCGGACTTCGGAAACACAAAAATCCATAAGGAACTACTATTGGAATAAATTCTACGAGATCCTTATGGGGAGGTGGCCAACTTACTCAATCAAGATACTACAATAATAGGTCTTCCGGCTGGGTGTGTTGGTCACGACATCCACTTTACCGGGTTACAGAGAGATCAATATTATAGCTCTTGGGAAAAAGTCCCAACCATCACATCTGCCTGAGATTCAGATCTGGTTGGTGTCAAGATATTCTAGACTCATCGAGTCTAGAAAGAAAATGAAATTTTGCAACACAAATCGACGAGATGACATTGCGAGATTCTCAGGAAATGGACTATGGTAGTAAGCTCCAAAACATGAGTTGGTTCTGCTAAACACATGTGAACATGTTGTCCCAGACAAACATGACCACATAGTAGTCTTATAATAAAACACTACCGAGTCCCAGTTGTGAACCATCATCAAGGATATCGAAGTCCTTGCATAAGTCATATGACTAGCTCTTATGAAGAAACTTCTTTTCCCTGAACAAATCAGCCAGTGGCTTGGTGTGATAGGGAATACAAATGGAATGGAGGTAGCGAGCCTGTCAAACCATAGCATACTTTGCACATGCATGACTGACTTGGGATGGCACCAGAGGAAACAAAAACAACCTTTCTCGAACTCACGGCGGCAACTTGCATCGTTTGCACGTGAACTTAGAGGAGGTCACTACTTTCATCCAAACATATTCTATATGAACGGGGCATGAAGAAAATGCTTACACAAGTTTTCAACACTAGTTGGATGTTCAACACAAATCATGGAGGAGACAAAATGCTGCTAATGGGCTCAACAACAACTCCTCGTGATTTCCATATCACTGGACTTCCACCACTATGTGAACAATGTGATAGTATTGGTCAGACCAAAAGATGTAATGGTGTATGCTCGAGGAGTCAACCACGAGTAAGACAACATTACGAATATCATTGGTTCTGATTTGATTTGAGGATAGTCCATACTCAAGTCAAAGTTTTCACAAGGCAATAGATCCAACAACTGATCACGAGGACCAATCGATGGAGACATCATCTTTCTTCAACTCACACACACACAAAAAGATATCCCTTAACATGAACTAAGTCAGACAAGCTTTTATCTTCCAACTCTCCAAGTTGTTGTTTGGCTTAACCAACTAGCTCAGGGATATCTGACACAGATTCTTGGAGAATGGGTGGTTTGGAGGAAAACCAACATGATCACGAACTCAACATAGCGGTCAGGTGACAACCTGGTAATACTTCCGAGAAGATATTCAGAACATCATGAACCACCGATATGTTACTAGGCTCGAGAACAATCTTGCTCTTCAGGGCAAGACGATGTGATCAAGAGAGCGAGGGACTGACACAATCCTAACTCATTGATCGAAGAGTGCACTAGAAATAAGGACTAGGTAGCACGATCAATCTTAGGATGATGATTTAATAACCAGCACACTAAGAATGAGAGTGTTGTCCATTAACTACCATGCAACGGGGTTGCTAGGAGTATTGATTTCACACATCACAGTTCACTTGTCGGCACTCTGGTTACAACAACACGGGACCGAGGAATGAATATTGATAGCGAGAAGTATCACTATGTCAAGAATTCATGAGAAATGGTGCAATTCTCCTGACAATCCTGACATAAAGGGGGTAATATTCCGAGGTAGAACAGAACAAATGCTGGATTGGCATTTTGATCTACGGAACACAACTACTTTGACCACTCCAAGAAATGGATGAGGTGCTGGAGTTTGTTTCTCCTAGTCATTCCGGAATAGAATGGCTTCACGGACCACAAGAATAATAGGCATCGATAACAGGAATGCACAACTAGTCCTGACTATCAAATGATAGATGGGGTCAGAATACAACTAAAGAGGGACAACTTAAAGAACATATAACTTTATGAGTTGTGGATGCATGAATTAGTATGTCGAACCAAGTTCAACAGGTTTCTTCCGGATAACCCATGCAGAAAGGTAGGATTGGCAGAGTCACAACATAGAATGGAGGACTCATCAAGAGCACTCTGGTCGTGACCTTTTGGTTTGAAAGAACTCCTGCAAAGAATGGTTCATGGTAACTGGAAGAAGGATGTACCACGAACCTCGAGGACTATCGCAAGGTTACTAATATCCTAAAGGAACTAGTAACACTATCAACATGAGGTAAGTAGGGTGAATCTCAGGTTCAAGAACCCAGGAATAGAATACCTACTACTAAATGGCATCACGGGATGCTATCGAGAATGGGGCCAGAATTATCACACCGGGAACACAAAGCATGGCTAGATTACTAGGTGACTCCCTAAACACCTATGGTCATATTAATAGCTCCAACATATATGTCAAGGCAACAGAGTACCTCAACAGACCGTTTGGTGTGCTTAATCTAGCCCAAAAGGACATTGGAGACGGGAGGAAAAGATTTGCAAATGCATCGGACTATTTAGAGACCTGGGATGACTTGGACAACATAACGGCTATAAATGCTCAAAAAGATTTGAGAGATCCTACAAAAATGGTGGCATAACCTCTTAACATCATAATATCAAGGTTCTGAGATTAACTAACAACACACGAAAGTAGTAGAAACAGAACTGGGGCTTAAATCCAACAATCTTATAAGTCTATGGATTAGTAACACGTCATCTTGATAGATAGATGAGAAGGCCTAGTTCTTATTCCCCGTAGAAAAGAAGAGGTTGACTCAGATCAAAAGGCATAAGGTAAAGGAGTAAAAAGAGCCTTACATTCCCTTCCACAATCAATTCCCTTATATAACTACAACATTTCTAGAGTCAACTTCGACCAGTTTGGCTTGGTAATCCTACAGGCAGTCAGGCTCTGATACCAAAGCTGTCAGGACCCCGATTCCAAGTCACATCGATTTAGCCGGTAACACTTCATATCACTTTGCGGCCTCACGCACGGTATTCCCACGGGTGTCGCCTTACCATGGCCCGGGACCGTTTGCACCTTTTGGCTCATGTATATGATAGTGCCGCTAGCATCCATATGACAGGGAACCCGGGCCGACATGGCTAGTCGTGAACCCAAAGCGGCACCAACATATGGGGACAGGCATACATGAATCACATCGAGCATGTCGGTCAGCAGCGTGTGAATCCGGGCTGTAGCACTGGGCTAACAGGACTCCGGGAACCCGGGCTGTAGCAGGCTAGGCAGGACTCCGGATGTCACCGCGTGACATTTCCCCGAGGGGACAGACATATGAACCAAGTGAAACACATGCCGGCCAGTTAAGTGTCCTGAGCAGTAGTGCTGGGCTAGCAGGACTCCGGTGAACCGGGCTATAGCGGACTACTATGGCTCATGGAAGCACTAGACTACATTTCCCCATAAGAGAGGCTGCCAAGGATAAACAACTATATTGTCGGATCCCAAACATACCAAGCATTTCAATCATACACACAATATGCTCGATATGTGTAAATACAACATGGCATCACAACATAACTCTACGAATCAAATATTTATTCAATAGGCTCTGAGGAGCGAGATATTACAAACATAGGTCTCATGACCCAACAATCATAGCATACAAATCAAAGCACATGCGGAAGCTTAACATGTCTGAGTACAGACATCTACAAATGAAAAAGGCTGAGAAGCCTGACTATCTACCAGATCCTGCCGAGGGCACAAGATCGTAGCTGAAGTATCAAGCTAAACGTCGAAGTCCATGCAAAACTACTAGCGAGACTGAAGTCTCTCTGCAAAACATAAATTAAGCAAACATGAGTACAAAAGTACTCAGCAAGACTTACATCAGAACTAGCTACATATGCATCGGTATCAACAAGGGGGTGGTGGAGTTTAACTGCAGCAAGCCAGCTTTGACTCGGTGGCTATCTTAAACTACGACTGCAAGTAACTCTTTTGAGGTGGCGCACATGAGTCCACATATTCACCATATCAATAGACCACTATGGCTCCGCTCCCGTCTCCCTACGAGAACGCCATCCATAGCACTCACGCTTATCTTGCGCATTTTAGAGTATCCACTTTCACTTCTCTATGAACTGTTATAGGCAACCCAGAAGTCCTTTACCGCGGATGCGGCTATTCGAATAGTTTTATACCCTGTAGGGGTGTACTTCGTCACACATGTTTCCACCACTTATCGTCTGCACACGACATGTGCTCGGCAGACTTCAAGCGAAAGCCGACATGGGTGTTGACCATGACCTGACTAACCGCACAAGTCTCTAGTCCAGGTTTATCGCCTATACGGGTTCCATCCGCGAGGAGATCCGGCCGGAGTTTCGCTCACAGCCCCAAACGATGTGTGCAGGGTTCCCGAGACACCAAACGGGCGCCGGTACACCGTGCCACGGTGTATCTACAGCATCATAGCCCACCCCTAGGGTCAGCGCTACCCACGGCCGCCAACACATATCCTATAAACACCAGAAATTAGTTGCAACTCCTAGACAGAGGATGAGAGGGGTTAGTAAGTCGAGCGGGGTCATATTTCAGGGCCCAATGTGTGCTAGTAGCTGTTTCATGGATCACAAACACAGAACTCAGTTCCTGAGAACGGTTTTAATGAGACAACCCACCATGTACTCCTACATGGCCTCTCACTGCTACCTTTACCAAATCATGTTCACACACTTAGCTCACACACAGCAGGACATGTTCACAACTTTCCAGTCCATCCCCAATGAATCAGACCTGACACAACTCTAAGCAATAGCAGGCATGACAAGCAAACATGAATGAGTAGGCACATCAGGGCTCAAACAACTCCTACTCATGCTAGTGGGTTTCATCTATTTACTGTGGCAATGACAGGTCATGCAAAGGAAAGGGGTTCAACTACCACAGCATGTAACAGTTGAATCGTTGTTGTCCTAATGCAGTAAAAGAGAGCAGGAGCAAGAGAGTGGGTTTGTATCGGAATGAACAAGGGGGTTTTGCTTGCCTGGAACTTCTGAAGATAGTATAGTTCTTCATCGGTGTCATCGAACTCGTCGTCGAAACCACGTCTATCGAGAGGGGACAAATACTGGTAATAGAGAAGGAAAACACAATCAATGCAATGCACAATATGATGCATGATCATGACATGTCAATATGATGTGTTTTGAGCTAATGCAACTAGCAACATGTTAAATGGAGTTGGTTTGAACCTTAGGTTCAAATTCAAACTCCATATGTGAGGGTTTAAATGCCATTTATGTGATTTGGCCTAAACAGCAGCCATAAGTTGTTCCAACATGCATGAAACCAGTACAGATGGATAGATTGGATTTTTCTGATCATTTTTCATATATAATTTATTTGATTTGGAGCTACAGTTGATTTACTATGAATTTTAGAAGTTTTGCTAATTTTCTGGAAGTTTCTGAATTATTTTAAATCCAGAAAACCATTACTGCGTCAGCATGACAACAACATTGCGTCAGTAGGTCAACTGGGTTGACCCAGGTCAAACCTGACGCATCGGACCCAACAGTCAGTGTCTTAGGGCTGGTTAGGGTCATAGACATGTGGGACCAGTCAATAGCCACGTCAGCTTGGTCAAAGCTGACACGTGGGCCCATAGTGGTTAGGTTAAAAGTAAACAGGGGTTACCCCGTAGTTAATTTGAGTGGTGGGGCCGGCCTGTCAGTGACACAGGGCGAGGTTAACGCGGCAATTAACCTCAGGCTAATGACACCACGTCAGCTCGTCACTGTTTAGCCGCCGGTGTCACAAACCACGGCGGAGACGCGCCGGGTTCGCGCTACAGGGCACCGTTTAGGCCGCGGTTGGGTTCTACGGCGAGCTGGAGGTGCGCCGCATCCAGTGGTGTAGGCGGTTGGGTGCGGGGAGGCCGGGAACGATGGCGACGGTGATAACCGTGGTGGCCAGAGTTCGGACCTCGGCGAAAAAGGCGTTGCAGCGCACGGCAGGAGCAACTGGAGGGGGTTTTGGGCTTCTGGTATTGCACTGAGCACAGCTGTGCGCTCGTGTAGCGACCAAACCTCAAACAGTCTGATCTCTGTGCTCCGTTGTCATCCCTGGATCAGTAATGCTGACACCACACAGTACTTCGAAGGATTTATAGCAGAGTAGCAATCACACACTTATTACAACGATGTCTCAAAAGAGAACTTATTACAATAATATGGCTTAAGGCCATCTAGTGTCGATTACAGCGGAAGACTTGGAAGATAAATGGGTCCATCAACTCCAACGGCATCACTGAGTATAGAACCACGACCTAAAACACCTCAATCGTCGTCTGAAAAGTCTACAACATTAACGTTGCAGCCCAAAACGGGTCAGCACATGGAATATGCTGGCAAGGTAACACATAGAGAGTAATGGAATAAAACAACTATACTATATGCATATTTGGCTGGTGGAAAGCTCTATGGTTACAGTTTTGCGTAAAGCCAGTTTTTCCCTACTGCAAAGGAATAAATTTATTTAACTATCATGGTGGTTGTTAAACATTGAGAATGGTTGAAAGCATCCTCAATCCCAATTAAAAGTGAACAATTAAAACCCAACAATATTAATTAGAAGTAACATGATGAGATTCACATGATATTCAAGTACTAGATACTCAAGATTGTCCATAACTGGGAACACAGCTAATCATGATTAGTTTGTTACACTTTGCAGAGGTTTGCACACTTTTCCCCACAAGACTCGATCGCCTCCGTTGGTTTTCTCGCACTACTGGTGTTTGAGAAACGGATGACCGAGACACAGTCTTTCAGAAGCGCTAGCACCTTACATTGGATAGACCGGTACACCTACTTTCCCCTACATCTGCTAGTCTACCCTGTAAGAGTTTGCACGACTTAGTCAACTATGCCAGAGTCCATAATGGCTTGTGGCTGCACACGTAAGTATTTAGCATGAAAGATCTTATGATCCCTTTGAGCCTGGGTGGCGGTCCATAAAAAAACAGGCAAGTCCTGATGGACATCAGGTGCCTCAATCCACCCAGATGTGTGTTTAAGTTGCCACCTTAGATAAACCATTAAAATTATCAATCTCACATCTGTCATGGATATCACTCACCCAATCCACGTCTACTAGCATAGCATGGCATAATAAGCAAACGTAGAAGTAACTCCCAAAGGTTTCATAGTAACAGGTAATAGGTACTACCTCATCTACTTCCCATCCCACAATTTAATTAGATCCTAATCATGCAATGTGTGAGGATGGATCTAATGCAATAAAACTGGGTTGTAGAAAAGGTATGATCAAAGTGTTACTTGCCTTGTTGATGATCCGCGAGTCCTAGAGATTCGAAGTAACAAGCGGCGCAATCCGGGTAATCTATCGCAAACAAACAACAAGCATACAATAAGTACTCATCTAATGCACAGGTAAAACTTGAACAAAAGATCGAACCAGAAAGTTCAACTTAAGAACTCCGGTTGAGAAGAAAGAAAGAACCGAACAAAGAAACCGAAAACAAACTGCGGAAAACAACTCGGTTCTAGCAAGTTGAAACTAGGTCAAATTTTACAGTAGCAACAACTTAGTTAAAGTTGATTAGACGGAACGGCGGTTTCGAAACGAAACTCCAGGTGCTTGAATCACCTGATTCCGATAAACGAGTGAGAAGATAGACTAGAAAGAAGATCGGATCTGAGATCGCGATCGCGGAATAAATCCAGCGAGAAGAAAAAGAAGAACGGTTGAACGAACGGACGTTCGTTAACCTAGAAGAATAATCCGGTGATCACGTTCGTTTGGACGAACGGTCCGGTAAACGATCTCGGGCAACTAAATCGGAGAAGAAAACGAATCCGATCTAGGGTTTCGGAGAAGAAAACCGATCGTAAAACCGATCTAGAAAACCGAAACGGTTTCGCAAAGAAAAACGAATCGGAAAAGAAGAATCGGAACGATTAGAAGAAAACGATCTGATGAGAAGAATAGATGTAGCGCGGGGCTACCTCCAGTGAAGTCTCCGGCGAGGAACTCCGGCGGCGTGGGCATGGGCGGCGGCAAGGTGCGGCGGCAGCGCTGGTGGTGCGGCACTAGGGCGGCGCGGCACGGGTGAGGGGCGCGGCGCGGGGCTTTGGGCGCGGTGTGCTTGGGGCTTTGGGGCTTTGGATTTGATGTGTTTAGAGGGGGGGGGGGTGGGAGTATTTATATTGGGGAGGGGAGGGGAAAACTTGGGGTAGGGGTCAAGGAATTAGACTAGGACTAGGAAAGAAAAGAGGGAAAAGATCTAGAAAAAAAAACGAAAGTAGATGAATCCTACTAGGAATAGGAAATGGCGGCGGCGGCCTCCTGCGCCTGGGGCGCGCGCGCTGGCACCTGGCGCCTGGCCAGCGGCGGCTCGATGGCTTGGGCCATTGGCCCAAGTCGCTAGGATTTGATTTTTTTTAAACGGTTCCGTGCTCGGAAAAAAAACAAAAAGAGATCTAAACGAACTCCAAATCTAATAAAGTAAATTTTCCCTGACTCCTAAAAATGAGTCGAACAAAATGAACTTTTCTCCGGGCCTAAAATGCAAATTTTTAAAACGCGCATTTTTCCCTATCCAAATAAAAGGCAAATAAAACTCCGACAAATCCAATGATCCTCTTTTCAAAATTTGAGAAGATTCAAATATGAAAATAACGAAATCTCCAACTCTCTCTCCGAGGGTCCTTGAGTTGCGTGAAATTTCTAGGATCGACAAAATGCAAGAAAATATGATATGCATGATGATCTATGTATAACATTCCAAATTTTGGGATGTTACAGCTCGGTTGTAGCTCTAGGTGATGGTGGCCATGGCGGCAACATGGCCGGCGGAGCCGACCTCGTGGCTCCGGTGGAATCGGCGGCTACAAGACATGAATGAGCTCGTGGAGGAGGGGGAAAGACGCAGCAGCTCACAGCGAGTTGAACGAAGGCCTCGGCGTGCTCGGGGAGGGGTTGGTGATGACGGGAGGTCGGTGGCGATCTCCGGTGGCAGAGGAGGAAGAAGATGAGGTAGCCAGTGATGCGGGGCTCCTGGCGTCGCATGGCTCCTCGTATATGGTGAATACGACGCTGCGGTTCTTCTGGGCGGGTCGGTAGGGCGAGGGAGGGCCAGTGGCCGCGGTGGCAGTGGACGGTGGCGACGAGCTCGTTCGGCCGAGCTCAAGATCGAGCGGGGAGAAGGGGTAGAGTGACCTGAGGAGAAGGGGGTCGGTTCGAGGCTTCGTCCACGTCTCCTGGGCGTCGCGAGAAGGGCCGGGAAAGGAGGAAGCAGACAGGGAGGTGGCCACGGCGATTGCGCGCGCGTCGACACGCCTCTGCCAGTAGGCATAGGTTGAAGACATCGGTGCCCCTGGTGGGCTGTGCCGCCAAGTGGACAGGCCAGGTGGGCTGCCTAGGTGAGCACTCTCTCTCTGTTTTCCTATTTGTTTTCTCTTTTCTAATTTTTGCAGTTTGTTTTTGATTTAGTTTTAGTTTTAACACCAAATCAATTTTAAACTTCATGAAAATAATTGTGTGAACTAAATGGACTTATCCAAAGCCACACAACAATTTTTCAGAATTATTGAACATATATTTATTATATAATAAATATAGATCCAATTCAAATATTTATTGGATTAATTCTAATGGCCAAAATAAATGTTTCTGAGCTCCTAAAAATATTGGTTTGAATTTTTCCTCTTGCCAATATTTTTATAGAATACCAGGGGCATTTTCTTGGACTCAATAGAGAAGATTTTAAAGTTGGTTATTTTTGAATTGATTTCTGAGGGTTTCAATAAACCTCAATTCAACTTTCAGAAATTTTAGACATGATGCATGAGTGCAGATGCAACTATTTCACTCAGGTATTCTAGGGCTGTGACAATTGCTGACGTTTTAAAATTTCTATTGTCCATGCGTGATTGCCATGAACATAATTAAGATGCTTCTTTTCATTTTGTATATGTTTCGTATATTCTTATTGACCAACAACTGTTTACTTTCTATCTTTTTGTGCAGATAGGGATATCCATTTCACCTTGTTGCTATTGTGACCTTCTGGTGAACTGCAGAAAAAACTTTTTTTGGAATGAGTGTCTTGTGCAGTTCAACTAAAATGTCACGTGGGCAACATCTCTCAATTTTGGTGGAACTGCACAAAATGGCGATTGGAGTTTCCAAAATCTCCGTCAAGTTATGCTGGTAATCTCGTGCAACATTGTATTAGCCTTTGCAAGATGGAGCCGTCACTGTCACCACAATGGCACTTTATTTTAGTGGAATTGCACAAAAGGATAAGAAAATTATAGTTGCACCTTACATGAGCCGGACAGCCAACCTTAATGTTCCTCAATTTTAGTGCAACTACTAAAGAAGAACCTGCCAGCTCACACGAGCAACTACTTCTTGCTAGCTGGATGATGCAATCTTTGCTTCATTTCAGGTGAACTGCAGAAAAAGGCGCATGAATTGAATCATGGAACTCCAGGCAGACCTCATCCAAGTATAGCTGGAGGTTGAGTTCAAGGAGGCCGCTATTAAAGCGAAATCATGCTCTCATGTCTCCTTGTTTGTGCTGTGCAAACATGTTGTGCAAACAGGAATACTCAACTACAGATCTTGTGACGGTCAAGAGCATTCGCCAAGTTCTTCGATTGTGTGACATGGCTAGCCAAGATGGATTTAATCCCGATATTCACTTTATCAAAAGGCTCTAATGGGTTGGTTCTGAATCTTGCAAGCTAGGAATCAGTGAGATGTGTAGGCATCTTTGTTGTACTTATTATTTGGATCTTATTTGTTGGTTCTGAATCTTGCAAGCTGGGAATCAATGAGATGTGTAGGCATCTTTGCTGTACTTATTATTTGGATCTTATTTGTTGGTTCTGGATCTTGCAAGCTGGGAAACACGGCATGATGATGCAGAGGACAACAACCATAACAAACAGTTCAAACTCGGTAGTATTATCTTTTGTGAAAGTGCGACAAATGTGATGATCGTGTGCATCCTGAGAATAATAATTCTAATTGTTGTGCATGTTGATCCTGTGGTACTGATAGAATGAGCGAATGCATTGCTTGTTTTAATTACAAATTTCTATTAAAGCTAATTAAATTTAAGTAAAGTGACTACTAACTCCTGTTATTACAGTACCAATTCAGACCCGCTCGTGAACCGGCATGTGGCCGAGGGTGCATCTTCTGCCGGGCATGCAGCGGACGAGGGAGGGGTAGTAACTGTTGTCGCATGTACACACTCAGCTTACTGTTGAATCGAGTTCCCAAGAGCTGAAAAACGAACTGCTGCCACCGCCTACACACTCGTTCACTCGAAGAGACTCCAATGGCGATCCGGGGGGTGAGCCTGCTGGATATGGACTTTAGCAAGGAGTTCCCCTTTGAGTTTGCCGTTCAGTCCTATGGCTGCACCAAGTTGAATTTATGTACACCAACGATACGGACTCGGTGAAGCTCTGCCTCGCCTCAGTCCTATGGCTGCACCAGGTTCTGGAGCATTCACCCGTTTCATCGGCAGCGCCGACTACACCTTCGCTACGGTGGAGAGAAGGAAGAACGTGACGATTCGGCCATCTGGTGCAACAAGCTTGTCGACATCCAGAAGCAATACAAGATCATCAGCAACGGGCAGGAGAAGGACGTCGTGGTTGACCTCGCTGAGACCATCATCGACCCCTGATACGGCAACATGAAAGAAGACGACCTGAACACGTGGGAGGTACCTCTGAATCTAGCCTACATAACCTACGCGGCCAAGGGCGCATACGCATGCTACGACATGTACATGCAGATCTTGGACATGAGGGCGTGTCTGCTTCCCGTAACCGACAAGTACATGGACAGCCGCAGCGTCATGATCAAGCGTGCCAGGAAGGTCTAGATGTTGTACTTTATCTATTTATAAGCACCTTTATCATGTGAGTGTTTCATGCATTAGCCTATGTGTCATAATTATCTGTTTTGTCCAAAATATTTCTTTTAAGAACCCATTAACCTGATTGCTTTTTTAGTGGCAATTTGCTTATGTATGTAAACTAGTTCACTTGTCCGTAAAAAAACTAGTTCACTCAGCTGCCGTGCTTTGAATCTCCTTCCTCCCAACATATTCCCCTCCTCAGGTGGACCCAGCAGGTCTCTGAATTTTCTCCCACTTTCTTTTTCGATGTAAACTGAGTTTTCTCCCAGTACTTTCCCCTAGAACCAACTCAATTGTCCCACGTCTAGCCTAAAAATAATAATACCCCACATACTATTAACTCATCAAATTAAAATGATATTTTATTTCGTAAGTTCAAAGTTCTTACAAAATAATAATATAATTGTTTATATATAAGTTGGCAAGTTAACTCCTAGTGATTGCATACATAAGCTTGCAAAGATTTTACTGACGTGCAATCATGTGTTTATGTTTTTATAACATTTCTCCGTCTAGCCCAACATGATATTTTCACCCAGCCCAGCAAGTCCACGGCTTTCGAGAAAAATGCAAATGGGATTTAAATGGGCTGCATAGATGCTACATCATTGTTTCACCCAGCCCACCAAATGGACTAAAAAACAAATGGACTGACAGCTGGGTCCACGGCCACAGCCCAGTTTTTTTGTCATTTGCCAAGTAAGTCGCTTTGTCAGGCCTGTTGGGCTGTAAATCTTTCAAGATGAGGAGAGCTTTCATTCGGCTGGCCGAGAAAAAGGCCCATCAGTAAGGAGAAATGGGTTGTACATTTTTAAAACACATCAAACCGGCAATTAGTTTCAAATATCTTTTTTTCATTTCAAGATTTTAAATTACATTAATTTTTATGCGTGGAGAATTTGTTGGATTTTATATTGATATACATTTATTTTTAAAATCAGCTTGAATGTGAGTCGAAATTTCGGGATTAAAAACAGTTCGGACCGCACCGAAATATGCAAAATTTCGTATAATTTTTTAACCGTGGCCACAATATGGGCTGTAATGCTAACAAAAAGAATATGGGCTCCAAGAAAAACCTTAAGAATTAGCAAATGGGCTATATGATGTTTTCCACAGATTTGAGGCTTTCCTAAAAAAAGGTTGACGCACAAGCAGTGACAGTTGGATGGCCATCCAACGGCCGTCGTGCTTCTTCAATCTCTGCGCTTCCTGCTCCAGCCGCTCAAACAGGCGCCGGCGGGAGTGCGTGCTCCCTCCTCCCTGCGGCCGGCTCTGCTGCCACGCAGGCCTCACCGCCCCACCGTACTCCCATTGCTGGCCTAGCCATCCCTCTACTCATCCACACCCGCTGCTATTCTCCGGCGACGGCAGACAAAGCAGTAAACCCTCGTACAATCGTAGTCCCCTCCACGTGGGAAACAACTGCCGAGTCTTCCCTGCCTCCGCGTCGTTCCCTTCCTAGGCCTCGCCGTCGTCCACCGCCCTGGTGCTCTCGGTGCGGCCTGGTCAACGTGGTCAACGACCGACATGCATCTGAAGTGGACTTTACGTGGAGAGGCCGACAGCTGGGTCCATGGCCGCACACAAGGAAATGCCTCCTTATTACGCGCAAAATAATGATTCCTCCACCTGACATCAGGGACCCACCAAAAGGGCCTCTGTATTTCACGAAAAAAACATTACCGCCGCTGACAGCTCGGACCCACCAGCTATATCTTCGCACGCAAGGAAGTGCCTCCTTATTATGCACAACAAAATGAATACTGCCCCTGTTAGCTGGGACCCAGTATAGTGGCAGGCTGACTTGTGGGCCTACTAAGTTGACAGGGACGGAGGGCTTTGTCAACTTAGTCAATATGCACGATTCTAGCTCCAGCCGCCCAAACCAGCGCCGGTCGTGCCTCGTGCTCCTGCCTCCTGTGGTCGGCTGCGATGCAGCCGAGGCCTCACCGCCCCCTCCTACTCCCACTGCTGGCCAGGCCATCCCTCTACTCACCCACACCCCCTATTATTCTGCGGCGACGGCAGCCTCACACCGTAGCGAACCAGTGAACCCTCGTACTCCTCTACGTGTGGGCATCCACTGCCGCGTCTTCCCCGGCTCCGCGTCATCCCCTTTCTATGCCTCGCCGTCGTCCACCGCCCTGGTGCTCTCGGCGCAGCGTGGTCAACGTGGTCAAGGAACGGCTTCCATCGGACGTGGACTGTACGTGGAGAGGCTGACAGCTGGGTCCACGTCCGCAGCAAGGAAGTGCCTCCTTATTACATGCAAAATAATTATTCCTCCACCTGACAGCGGGACCCACCGGACGGGCCATCGCATTTTGTGAAAAAAAAAACGATTCCCCCTGACTGTTGGGACCCACCAGCTACATCTTCGCACGCAAGGAAGTGCGTTCGGGCAAAAAAACAAAACAATTCGCCCCATGACTGCTGGGGCCAACCAGCTACATCTTCACAGGCAAGGAAGTGCGTGACAGTCGGGACCCACCTGGTCGAAGCATACGTAGCGTTATTATTCTGGTCGCGGACGTGTACGTACATACTGGTCGATGTAGAGGCGCGCACGTGTCGTAGTAGAGGCGCACACGCGTCGTAGTAGAGGCGCGCACGTAGCATTTACACGTACGTACAACGGCCAGGGTGCAAGAAAGAAAATACGGCCATGTATGTGTACATACGGGCGGGGTCTTGAACGCCTACTCGCGCATACGTACGACGAAGGCTCGTGTACATGGTTGGGTCGGAACGGAGAAACAGCTTCGTCGTCGTGTTCATGGGGAGGAAACAGAATGCGTCGTGTTCATGGGGAGGCAACAAAATGTGTCGTGTTCATCGGGAGGGCTTGGACGGAACAGGCGATGGAAACGAGGCCTGGTGTACCGCAGAACAGAGGAAACGGCCTTGTGTTCGACCGGCCACGTTCGAAATGGGATCCTGTTCATTGGGAGGGGTCTGGCGTACCGCAAAACGGAGGAAACAGACCTCCTATGGTCGAAACGGGGTTTCTTGTTGATCAGGAGGGGTGTGGCGCACCGCAAAACGGACGAAACGTACTTGTGTTGGACCGCTATGGTCAAAACGGGGGTCCTGTTCATCGGGAGGGGTGTGGCGTACTACAAAACGGGACTCCATGGGATACTGTTCATCTCCACCATCGACCCCCTCCAGCCTCCACGAGCTACTATTCATCCAGCCTCCATGGGCTCCTGTTCATCCAGCCTCCACCGCGCGCTACTCCACTGGCTACTGTTCAACCACCCCTCCACCGTCTACTGTTCATCCAGCCCTCCACACCACGGGGTCCTGTTCAACCACCCCTGCACGGGCACCCCTCCACCGTCTACTATTCATCCAGCCCTCCACACCATGGGGTCCTGTTCATCCACCCCTCCATGGGCACCCTCCACCGTCTACTGTTCATCCAGCCCTCCACCACACCACGGGGTCATGTTCATCCAAAGGCAACGCCACTGCTCACTGTTCATCCAAACCCCCCCGCAACACTCACTATTCATCCCATCGATCGGCTTCAGTTAGCAGCAGTAGCGAAGGAATCGTTCGATCGGGTTCAGTTAACAGCCATCGATCGATCGCTCGGGTTCAGTAACGCGTAGCCTGCAGTGCAATCGCTCGGGTTCAGTTAGAGCCCAACGCCTCGCTCGGGTTCAGTTAGAGCCAACGCCTCGCACACATGCGCGTACGTGTACGAGACAAACGCGCATTGCTCGGCCCCCGACCTCCCACCGTAACTGGGAACTCCCCGAAATTTTCCTCCCCCTCGCTTCTACCACGGTTTTTTCTATCATGGATGGCCCAAAGAATGTCATGCAGCTGTGTCTCCGGCCCGCCCAGGACGAAAAGCCCATTTTCTGTCATGATTTTTTGTCATAGAAGTAGGAGCCCACCACAACTATGATGATACCAGGTTTTGTCACAATTATCATCATAGAAGTGTCATATGTTTGACAGAAAAAAAATTCGTTCGGCCCAAAATGTCACGGATGTGTCTTTTTTTGTAGTGGAGGAACCTGGCCAAAAAGTGGTGGACTGTTTCCTCAGGTTGCTAATGTACATACATTAGGCCGCATACATCTGGAGGACCTGGGTTGTTTGGGGAATATTGTATGTGGTGGGTGGGTGGGCTGAAATCCGAATCCTGACCCATTATTGCATCCGGAATTTGAAGAATCTGCGAAGTCACTGGTCCATGGTCCGAAGTGTCCCGGCGTTCATCGGGCTCAATGCTTGGGTCTATGTTTGGAGGATAAGAGGTCTCTTCCCGCAGATGGGTATCTGGCTCGTGCAACTCGGAAATCCAAACATAGTTTGTTCTCAACTTGGGGGGAGAAGTATCACCGGCATGTTCTTCCACGACCGCTATTGTCGGTGTTGCCTGCGGCCCACGGCGTGGCTCCTCCAGTGGCCATTTATGGCCCATATTCACCAGCAAACACTCAAGACCCTCGTGAGGGGCCAAGCCTCGCGAGGCGGACGACACATGACGTCCTCAGGGGCAGCCTCGCTGGGCTACCTCACGAGGAGCAGAGAAATCAAGGTGAGGGGCACCTCATGAGGTTCCCGTGACATGAGCCATGACGGCCAAGGCCAGGCAGGTGCCAGGCGGGCGCCAGCGGGCGTAGATCACCAGTTGCCTCTTTGGTGCTAAAGGAGCAGGCACAGTCAAGCAGTCCCGAGGCATCAGGCAAAGGTTTCCATATCGGTGCAACAAGACCAAGACCAGCAGGACAGCAGGATGGAGGTCATCGCGGAGCCCACGACGGTGTCACCACCAGAGCCTTTGGCAGGCGAAGACCACCTTTTGTCAGGATAGCTTGTACTAGATGTCCCCCTTCAAATTGGCTGTTGTGGGATCCCTTCCCGCCTAATATTTGAGAAGAGGACCAGGGACTCTATTAATAGGACTAGCCATCACCATCGGAAGGGGGCGGATCATTCAGATCATCCTCAACCACACAAGCTCACCGAGCTCGAGAACTCCTCTCCTCAGGAGGTAGTTCTTCCCTTGTAATTGTTCATCCTCAGCCAAAAAGGCAATCCACCACACCACAATGGAGTAGGGTATTACACCATATCGGTGGCCCGAACCAGTATAAATTCTTGTGTCCCTTGTTCTTCGAGTTTGGAAAGCTAGGTTTGGAGATCGTTGCGAGATCGTGAGCTGGGGGAAAGATCTTTGTGCGCACCCCAGTGTTCGAACCTTAAGGGTTTTGTCGGAACCCAAAATTCGACATTTGGCATGCCAGGTAGGGGTGCGCTGAAGCTTTCCTTCCATCGATCCATGCTCCACCACCTCCACGCTCTGTCTGTGACGCCCGAAGACCGGAGCTTCAGGTGCCTTCCATGATTTCCGGGTTTCGTCGCGTGATTTGTTTGGTTCGTTGCATTCATCTTTGCATCATGTGCATTGCATCATGTCATCATGCAATCCGTTTTAAAAAAACTCAATCAAATAAACCATATGGATCTTTGATCCATTTAAATCGAGGGAATTCACATGGTGAGTTCTCTTTATAACATACCCTCCCGATATTTAGGGAGCTATATTAAACCATTCCATTGGCTTGGAATCACCCACAAACACATATGCACCGTTCTTCAAATTTCCTTTTATCCTTCTCAACTTCCCCTTCTTCCTTTGGGGCCTTTTAGTAAAACTGAGTGGCAATTTTACTTTACCCATAAATGTTCCAAATCTGCCCATAAATCACATATATTGTGTAGGGTCACCTCCTATAATTTCAACCCATTTGGAGTTCATTTGAATGGGTTTCGAAATTCAAACTTGCCGAGTTAAATCCATCGCGTGTGGATTTAACTTCCTCCAATACGTCAGGCCATTTTTGTCAAATTCCTCATATTTTTATGACTCTGGAAAAATTGTCCTCCTGCCCAAATTCCTTCCCTAACACCTCTCATTCTTTTATTTCTCTCTAATTCTTTTTTTTTGCTAAAAAAACTCAGTGGGAGAAGAGGAAACCCAACGAGGACGGCCCATTCTTTTCCTCTTAGCCCACCAAGCAGGGCCTCCTCCTCCTGTAACCTAGAGCTAGGAGACCCCCATCCCCTCTTTCTCTCCCTCATCCTCTCCCCTCGCGCCGCCAAAGGCCAGACCCAGCGCCCCATCTCCCTCGCTCTTCTCTCCCTCGATCCCCTCCATCTTCCTGTCGCCGCCTCGCTTCGCCAGGGAGAGGAGCTCCCCAATGCTCCATCCCCTTCTCCGGCCTCCCAATTGACTTGCGCCTTGGGCCACCGCCGAACCTCCTCCCTCTCGTATTCAATGCCAGCCTGCCAGTGCCGCAGCCCTCCTCCCTTGCGCCCACGCCTCCTTATTCCTCCGTTCGGGCACACGCGAACGTCGCCGGCCTTCACCTCGCCCCTGCCGCCTCTGGTGCCGCGCTGGCGAGCGCCATCGCCGGAGTTGCTTCTTTTGCCAGCGCCACCGCCGAAGCTCGAGTCCACCACCGTCGTGCCTCTAGCCCTGCCTCGATTCCAGCGGGATTTGGACAGGAGCATGCTCCGCCGCCCGTTCTCGGCCTCCCCCGCGTCAAGCACGCCACATGCTTTTCGCGCCAGCCGCCGACTTCCTCTGCAGCCGCCCGCTGCTCCCGCACCAACACCGTTCCCACCTACTTGCACCCAAGTCATCACGTCGTTGTCCAGGACCCGGCTGTCCTCCCCTTCTTCTGCTGCACGAGGATGACGACGTATCCGGCAAGCGCCCGTTTCCGTCGCCTGCGTCGGCCGCCCCTGTTCTTCTGCGCCAAGTTGTTACCTGGTGCACCTGTGATGTGTTGTCGTGGACACACCCAATACGTGTTTCAGAACCAAGCGCCAGTACCGTGAGTCCGAAGATATTGGATGCACCAAGTCCCTCGACGACTAGTTCTTCTCCGAACGTGTACGACTACAGCCGATGTGCATTTTTTGTCAAGTCCGACTACGACAAACGACTACACGATGGGACACCAAGTACCACTACACCCGAAGACCTCGAACCCGTCAAGTCCGACAATGATTATCTACAACTACAGATGACGTGCATGTTGCCAAGTACCCTCACCGGATCATCATGTTCGACTACCAATAAACATGTACCCCCTGGACGTCAAGTTCCGTCTCGTGACCCCGAACCTATACGAAAACGTTGTACGACTACTTCCGTGGCCGAAGACCCGTGTACAACTACTGTCGCCATGTATGACTACCTCCACTACGAACGTCCCGAGAACATCTACTTCCTCTATTTTGCACCAAACAAGAACTGTCCCTTTTGCACGCTTCGAAGGTATAACCGTCGAGACGATGATCCGTGGATCGAATGCATGTTGTGTGATGTATGAGTTGCACCCTATGTTTGCACCGTGCCCGAGTTGTCTCTTGCTCGGTCCTCCTCTTCTGCCGCTAATTTGTGGGAACCCGGTTACTGGGATCACCCCACCATCTTAGACGACACGCTCCCGTCACACTTCCTTTTGCACCGGCTTCTCAATCGAGTTACCGGAAACCGATATGTTGCCGTGGCGTCATTTTCAGATTCATTGTCGTGGCACCCCTTTTCGTTTCCGCCATGATGACAAAATGCTTCATAATGCTCTTATCAACATTTTCTTTAAAACTTGCATAAAACTTGCCCATGTCATCCGCATCATAATAACAACAATTAAAATGTTCAAATTGTTGTTGCATTAAATTGCTAATGCATATGGGGATTTATCGGATTTGTTGTTTGTTATATCCGGCCCCATTTAAATTGCTTAGTCAGATAGTTTCTTTTATGGTTCACCTCTTGCCATGCTTAATAACATTTAATATTGTTGTGTACATAACCGAGAGAGAACTAAATAAGTCATGTGGTGTTCCGTCAATATGCAACTCGTTGCATATTGAGATCCACTTAATTTGTAGTATTGTTTGTGCACTTTGCCATGCCATGCATATTTAAACTGTACATGCATCATACTTGTTTGCGCATCATGCCATGTTATGTGATTGTTGTTTTCTATGTTGTTTGCTTCTTTCCGGGTTGCTTCTCGCGTTAGCTTTGGTTTCGTTCCGGAGTCGTGAGGATCCGTTCGACTACGTCCGTTTGTCTTCTTCATGGACTCGTTCTTCTTCCTTGCGGGATCTCAGGCAAGATGACCATATCCTCGAAATCACTTCTATCTTTGCTTGCTAGTTGCTCACTCTTTTGCTATGCCTATGCTACGATACCTACCACTTGCTTATCATGCCTCCCATATTGTTAAGCCAAGCCTCTAACCCACCTTGTCCTAGCAAACCGTTGTTTGGCTATGTTACCGCTTTGCTCAGCCCCTCTTATAGCGTTGTTAGTTGCAGGTGAAGATTGGAGCTTGTTCCATGTTTGGAACATGGATATTTGTTGGGATATCACAATATCTCTTATTTAATTAATGCATCTATATACTTGGTAAAGGGTGGAAGGCTCGGTGAGGGAGTCCTGGATTAGGGGGTGTCCGGATGGCTGGACAACACCTTCAGCCGGACTCCTGGACTATGAAGATACAAGATTGGAGACTTCGTCCCGTGTCCGGGAGGGACTTTCCTTAGCATGGAAGGCAAGCTTGGCGATACGGATATATGGATATCCTACCATTGTAACCGACTCTATGTAACCCTAACCCTATCCGGTGTCTATATAAACCGGAGGGTTTTATTCTGTAGGACAACACATTCATACACAACAATCATACCATAGGCTAGCTTCTAGGGTTTAGCCTCTCTGATCTCGTGGTAGATCTACTCATGTACTACCCATATCATCAATATTAATCAAGCAGGACGTAGGGTTTTACCTCCATCAAGAGGGCCCGAACCTGGGTAAAACTTCGTGTCCCTTGCCTCCTGTTACCATCCGGCCTAGACGCACAGTTCGGGACCCCCTACCCAAGATCCGCCGGTTTTGACACCGACATTGGTGCTTTCATTGAGAGTTCCTTTGTGTCGTCACCGTTAGGCTTGATGGCTCCTACGATCATCAATAGCGATGCAGTCCAGGGTGAGACCTTCCTCCCCGGATAGATCTTCGTCTTCGGCGGCTTCGCACTGCGGGCCAATTCACTTGGCCATCTGGAGCAGATCGAAAGCTATGCCCCTAGCCGCCAGGTCAGATTTGGAAGTTTAAACTACACGGCTGATATCCGTGGGGACTCGATCTTCGACGGATTTGAGCCACTGCCGAGCGCGTCGCACTGTCATGACGAGCATGATCTGGCTCTGCCGCCGAATAATGCCCTGGAGGCTGCACCCTCATCGGCTTCGACCCTTAATTCGGAGCCAACTGCGCCACTCGAGGATGGATGGTTGGACACCACCTCGGGGGCTACGATCCCAATGGCGATCGAGCCGAACACCAGCCCCGCACTCCGCGAGATTCGTGACTCCAAGGAGCCGGACTCCTCTCCGGACTCCGAACCCTCCGCGCCCCTGCGGATCGAATCCGATTGGGCGCTGATCATGGAGTTTACTGCTGCGGATATCTTTCAGCACTCGCCTTTCAGCGATATTCTAAAGACACTAAAGTCTCTCTCTTTATCAGGAGAGCCCTGGCCGATCTACGGTCAGCAAGGTTGGGATACGGACGATGAAGAAATTCAAAGCCCACCCACCACCCACTTTGTAGCCATTGTCGACGATTTAACAGACATGCTCGACTTCGACTCCGAAGACATCAACGGTATGGACGCCGATGCAGGAGACGATGAAGAACCAACGCCTATTGAGCCCCGGAAAGCCACCTCGTCATATGACGTATACATGGTGGACACACCAAAAGATGACGACGAGGAACGGAAGGACGCACCGAAGGCTTGTTCCCTCGAGAAGCAGTCAAAGCGGTGACGCAAGCGCCGCCCCAAATCCCGCCTCGAAAAAAATAACGATCACACAAACCCAGCGCTGGAGCAGGGCGAACCGCTGCCGGACAACGGCAATCCATATAATCAAACCGAACAAACAAATTCTATCAAGGATAATAGTCCGGACGACATAACGCCGGACAGGCACCCGAAGCCGCAGAATGCCCTAAAAGGCTTGTTGCCACCGCGAGGAGTCTTAAAAAGCAGAAGCAAAGGCTCAAGGCTGCACAAGACACACTCCAAATCAGATGGAGTAAAATACTGAACACAGCAGCGAGGTACGGCGACAATCGCCCCTCCAAGAGCTACCCAAAGCGGAAGCTGCTACCTGAATTCGATGAGGAGGCCTCAGACCCTCCACAACCAAACATCAAAGCAGCCACCTAGCCGGATAGACGACCCCTCTACCAACACAGAGCGGCATACAATGCCACTCACAATACAACACGCGACCCACGCGAGGGCTCGCACCCAAAGGATGGTGCAACCAGATCCATCTATGGACCACGCAACCGCGCCCTAGCATACAATGCAACACAACCAACATCCGAACAACACGGTACACCCAGCTACAGGGGTGCCGCACACCCCCTATGTTTCACCGATGAGGTGTTGGACCATGAATTTCCAAAGGGATTCAAACCCGTAAACATAGAGGCATACGACGGAACAACAGACCCTGGGGTCTGGATTGAGGACTACATCCTTCATATCCATATGGCTCGTGGAGATGATCTCCACGCCATCAAGTACTTACCCATCAAGCTCAAAGGGCTAGCTCATCACTGGCTTAAAGGCCTCCCTGAAAGTTCCATTGGAAGTTGGGAAGAACTTGAAGACGCCTTTCGGGCAAATTTTCAAGGGACTTATGTCCGACCTCCAGATGCGGACGATTTGAGTCATATAACTCAACAGCCCGGAGAGTCAGCCCGAAAGCTTTGGAATAGGTTTCTTACTAAAAAGAACCAGATTGTCGACTGTCCAGATGCTGAATCCTTGGTAGCTTTTAAGCATAGCGTCCATGACGAATGGATCGCCAGACACCTCGGCCAAAATAGGCCGAGAATGATGGCCGCGTTAACAAACCTCATGACCCGCTTTTGCGCGGGTGAGGATAGCTGGCTAGCCAGATGCAGCACCAGCGACCCCAGTACATCTGAAGTTAGAGATGGAAACGGGAAATCACGGCGCAACAACAATAACAAACGCCGGAATAAAGAAGACATCACGAAGGGCACGGCAGTAAACGCCGGATTCAAAAGCTCTCGGCCAGGTCAGCAAAAGCCGCCCTCTAAAGGCACCAGGGATGAACTATCCAGCCTCAACAAAATTCTGGACCAAGTATGTCAGATTCATAGTACCCCTAGTAAACCTGCTAATCATACCCACAGAGATTGTTGGGTCTTCAAGCAGTCCGGCAAGCTCAACACCATACACAAGGGGGAGGATACACCAAGTGAAGACGAGGATGAGCCTCCCAAGCAAGACAGTGGGGAACAAAAGAAATTTCCACCAGAAGTCAAAACAGTAAACGTGTTACACATGATCAAGGGAAAAAACAATGCGGCACTCCCAGGAAAATATACCCAAGTGCTTGTCACCGCGAAGTCCTGCCACTGGTCGTCTCAACCGATCACCTTCGACCATCGCGATTACTCAGCAAGTATCCGACGCGCAGGATGGGCTGCCCTGGTATTAGACCCAGTAATTGGCGGATATCACTTCACATGAGTCTTGATGGACGGTGGCAGCAATCTAAACCTAATATATCAGGATAGAATCCGCGGGATGGGGTTAGACGCAAAAAAAAATTCGCCATAGCAATACTACCTTTAAAGGAGTAATGCCAGGCCCAGGGGCTCGCTGTACGGGCTCCCTCCTACTAAAAGTTATATTCGGCTCCCCCGATAACTTCCGTCGCGAGCATTTAACCTTCCACATCGCTCCGTTCCGAAGTGGCTATCAAGCACTGCTCGGACGCGAAGCTTTCGCTCGCTTTAATGCAATACCACACTACGCCTCCCTCACACTCAAGATGCCCGATCCACGTGGCATCATTTCAGTGAACAGAAATATCAAGCGATCTTTGCGCACCGAAGAGAGCGCGGCTGCCTTGGCAGCCGCACACTAAAGGCGCCCGGACCAGCGAAAGCTTCCAATAGGTCGTCAAGACCTCAGACACAACTAACCAAGTCCGGCGCCGCTATTTATACCGAATAAACGGTCACACCCCTATTTGTTAATACAAGGGGCTCAACGCGCGCAGACAAGTGGCAATCATTTCTCATCTAGAATTATACATGGTTTCTTTAAAAAATATCTTTTTGCACGACAACTTTTTCACCTAAATTCCTCTCTTTTACAGACGATCATCGTGCTACACCTGTCCAGGATACGGCACAATGGAGACACATGCGCAGACGTGCAGCAGGGACCCGCTCCAAGGATTCTTTTTAGATTAAGACCCTGCGTAAACCTTTTTTACTGTCTCTTGTTGATACATATCCCCTGTTGAGAAGGACGCTGATGTCTTGGCATGTGGCCACGCCAGAACAATGCATGTACCTGGACACAAGGGGCTTCTTACAAAGGCCATTATTTAGGCCCGGTTTATACCACAAAGACCGAATACCTTAGGGAGTGTTCGGCGTCGCGAGTTTGGCCCTATATGCATCAACTACGAATCATTGTCTTTGGTCAAATGTTGGGTTTGCCCGGCTCCTGTGTTTTGGTGCCTTACGTTCCGCTTTACCGGCTAAGGTAGCACCAGGAGAACTACTGCGATTGTGCCCTGGTTCATCCGGACGAGCACCTCAGTAGAGAAAGCCGAAAACTGTCTGTCATGATATAGCGTGAGACTGGTCAACCACTCGATGACCTATTGGAATGTTAGAATTCCTCCGCCTTAACGAAGTGCCGTTTTCCGGCCAGGCATGTACGCACCCCGGGATCGGGAGAGTGCGGAGCCACCAGGGGCTATCTAGTAGCCCCACTGTCAAACTCCTATGGCTAAGTGAAAGTGCTGAAGCATTATAGTCCGGTAGCCTCGCTCACTCCGCTATCACCTCCTTAATAGGACCAAGACATTGGGTTAAGTGTGAATGCGTGTTTTTTGCGAGCACCTCCGCATTATATGCGTGGGGGTTGAAGCCGACGGCTGCAATCTTTCAGGTTATACACATGTATACATAAACGGCCACCCAGGAGGCATCATATTACTTTCAGGTAAAAGTATAAAAATAGCCTTATAAAAATTCATAAAAGCATTTCGCTTACAATGAGATTACATATCACTCAAACATAATATTTTTTGAGCACTGGGTCTCTATCAAACGAGCACCCTCAAGAACTTCTTCAAAGTAGTGCTCAGCAGCCATTCGGCCTATGGCCGAATCCCGCGCTACAATAGTGGTGGCATCCATCTCCGCCCAGCATGCTTTAACACGGGCAAAGGCCATCCGTGAGCCCTCTATGCACGCCGACCTCTTCATCGCATTAATGCGCGGCACCATGTCAAGGAGCTGCTGCACCAAGCTGAAATAACTGTTCGGTTTTGGCCTTTCCGGCCATAGCTGATCCACAAGAGACCTCATGGCGCGTCCGGACAACCTATTCAGTTTGGCCCATTCAGCTAATTGTTCAGTCAATGAAAGTGGACGCTCGGGAGAATGGAATTGTGTCCAAAACAGCTGGTCCACTTCACGGTCCGCTTGACCCTGGAAGTACTTGACCGCATCGGCAGCGCTCGCCACCAAATCCATATACACATCCTCCGAACTCCACAGCCGATCCAGAGGGGCATACCGTGGATCTCCGAACTTCCTCCGCAGCATGAAGGATTTCCCAGCTACAATATCCCCGGCTTCCCGCAGCTCCTCCTTCTTCGCCCTAATAGCAAAGCGGATGTCTTTTCTCGTCGCAGCAGCCTTCTCAAGGTCCGATGCCTTCGCTAGGTTTTCCTTTTCAAGAACCCGGCAGCAGTTGGCGGCGGCTTTTAATTCTATGGCCATCTTGGCCATCTTATCTCGGCTCTCGCCATGCGCGGCCTTCTCGGCTTTCAACTCTTCGGCCGCCTTCAAAGCAGCCGCATTACCAAACCTCGCTTGTTCCTTGGCTCGGGCAAATTCTGCCCGCAAGGCTTCAACAATAGTAGCTCCATCTGCAGTCACAACATATTAAAGATACTGGCATCATGCTGCTCTTACTATGTGGTGTTTACCAGATAATGACACTTACCCTGTGCCTCGTCAAGCCTTTTGTTAACAAGCTCGATGTCGGCGTCTGCCGCATCCAACTGTCGTTTTAAATGGGCAAACTCGCTAGTCCAGCTAGCCACCGGAGCTTCCATCACCTACGCATAAAGGCAGTATAGTTATTACCTGGGAATATGATCCTCTGTTCGTCGTCGTTTCCGATGGCAACCAGAGTCTCAGGGGCTACTATCTACACAGGGCACACCTAGCATGTGCAGGACTATCATACATTATTTTACGTACCTCAAAGCCTGTCAGTAGACTCATAAAAGCTTCATGCAATCTGCTTTCGGCGGACGAGATTCTCTCCATCACCATATTCATTAGCATACGGTGTTAATCCGAGATGGCCGCTTGCCCCACCAACTCCCTCAGAACATCCGATCGCACACCAGACGGTGCCGGACTCTTTTGTCTGCTCTCTTCGGGAGCCAGACACTGGGAGCTTCGGGGGCCAAAGGGATTATCTTCTGGCCTCACCAGATTCGGAGAGGCCCTCCGCGACGACACTTCGGGGTCACCCGCTTCCAGAGCGGAGGAGTCCGAAGGAGGCGTTTCGCTCTCCGTCATCTCTGGAAGAAGATCCCCCGAAGACGAACTCATTTGAGAGGGGCTAAGGCCCGAACAGCAAAGATATACGCGGTGGTTATTTTCTTAGAAGAAAATGATGGCATACCTGTACTATTAAAGTATTTCGGGTCACTCACGACTCGCCGGAGGATTGATTTCCCCGCGGACTTTGTGCGGAAAAATCACCCCCAAGGTAGGACCCTCTATGGGAGACTTTTTCTCCCGTTTGGAAGCTTCGGCTTCCGAATCCCTGGGCGCAGTCCTTTTCCTCCTCCGGTCGTCTTCCTTCATGGAGACGCTCGCCCCCTCGGTTAGAATGGGCAGCGTTGGAGGCCGACGTCCGCTCGTATTATCCTTCCCAGTATCTTCCTTCAAGGGCTCCGGGCAAGGTGCGACCTGGAGCATCTTTTCCAATACCGGATTGTCCAAACCCTCAGGGAGGGGGGGCCGAACACCGAATCAACTTCACCTTTGTTATCCAGTCCTGGTCAAAAAGCGAACTCTCAGAAATAACTGCGTAGCAAATGAGAGATAGTATGTTCGGCCGGAAGATTCCTTACCCGTTCGGCGGCGCGGTTACTGCTCAGGCCCACGTCCTTGGTGATTTCCGGACACTCTACCTGAGGTCCGAAGAATGACTTGTACATCTCCTCGTGCGTCAGGCCGAGGAAATTTTGAATGACACGCGGTCCTTCGGGATTGAACTCTCACAAGCGAAGGGGCCGGCGTTTGCAAGGCTGGACTTGACGAACTGGCATCACTTGTATTACCGCAACCAAACTAAAATCTCCATTAAAGTGATCTCGAATGCGGCTTTGCAGTATAGGCACGTCCTTGGCTGGACCCCAGCTCACACCTCTGCTGATCCATGACATCAGTTGTGGTGGGGGCCTGAGCGGAAAATAGGGGCGGCCGCCCACTTGGCACTTCTAGGAGCCGTGATGTAGAACCATTCCTGTTGCCACAATTCAGACACCTCTGGAATGGAACCTTTAGGCCATGGGGCTCCCGTCATCTTGCGTATTGAGGCACCTCCGCACGCTGCATGTTGCCCCTCGATCATCATCGGCTTTACTTCAAGTCTTGAGCCACAGGCCAAAGTGAGGGGTAACCCGGAGGAAGGCCTCGCACACGAAAATAAATGTCGTGATATGAAGAAAGGAGTCCGGAGCTAGATCATGGAAATCTAGCCCGTAATAAAACATCAAACCCCTAACGAAAGCATCCAGAGCAAGGCCTAGACCTCGGAGGAAGTGGGAGACGAACACGATGTTCTCGTTGGGTTCGGGGGAGGGGACAGCCTGCCTTTGGGCAGGCAGCCGATGCAAAACCTTGGCGGTTAGATATCTGGCCTCCCTCAACTTTTTGATGTCTTCTTCCATGATGGAGGAAGGCATCCATCGGCCTTGAAGGCTAGATCCGGACATGATTGAAGGTTCGGAGCACCTGACCTGAACCTTGGGTGTTTGAGCTTGAGGTGGGGGAAGGATTCGATTGAGCACAGGAGGGAAAAAGTAAAAACCTTGTCCCTTTATAAAGAGGGTGAATATCAAGCGTCCTCTCCGTGGCCGCTTGGACTTGCCTATAATCTAGGAGTCCTAGAAGTGGTTGGGTTACCCACACCCATATTGATGAGAATCCCGGAATAAGGGGACACGATCTCTGCTTTAACAAGACATGCCAAGGAAACCGCCTCGCATAACACGCTGAGGTGGGACAATAAAATGATTCGAATAAAGGCTTGGCCGTGGTGCAATTTCACACTACGGAATACATCAGCAGATTAGATTTGTGTAAATATTATTCTCTCTATGGCAATATGTGGAAACTTATTTTGCAGAGCCGGACACTATCTTTGTGTTCAAAATCTTCTATGAAGTACTTGGAGGAGGAACCCGCCTTGCAATGCCGAAGACAATCTACGCGCCAGACTCGTCGTCATTGAAGCCTAGTTCAGGGGCTACTGAGGGAGTCCTGGATTAGGGGGTGTCCGGATGGCCGGACAACACCTACAGCGGACTCCTGGACTATGAAGATACAAGATTGGATACTTCGTCCCGTGTCCGGGAGGGACTTTCCTTGGCATGGAACGCAAGCTTGGCGATACGGATATGTGGATCTCCTACCATTGTAACCGACTCTACGTAACCCTAACCCTATCCGGTGTCTATATAAACCGGAGGGTTTTAGTCCGTAGGACAACACATTCATACACAACAATCATATCATAGGCTAGCTTCTAGGGTTTAGCATCTCTGGTCTCGTGGTAGATCTACTCTTGTACTACCCATATCATCAATATTAATCAAGCAGGACATAGGGTTTTAGCTCCATCAAGAGGGCCCGAACCTGGGTAAAACTTCGTGTCCCTTGCCTCCTGTTACCATCCGGCCTAGACGCATAGTTCGGGACTCGCTACCCGAGATCCGCCAGTTTTGACACCGACACTCGGCCTTACGCCTGGTGTTTTGTTCCACTCTTGCCGCCCTAGTTTCCGTCATATCGGTGTTATGTTCCCGGATTTTGCATTCCTTACGTGGTTGTGTTATAATGGGAACCCCTTGACAGTTCGCCTTGAATAAAACTCCTCCAGCAAGGCCCAACCTTGGTTTCACCATTCGCCACCTAGCCTTTTTCCCTTAGGAGTCGCGCATCCCAAGGGTCATCTTTATTTTAACCCCCCCGGGCCAGTTCTTGTCTAAGTGTTGGTCCAAACTAGAGTCCTTTGCAGCGCCACCTCGGGGAAACTTGAGGGCTGGTTTTAGTTGTACGGAGCGCTCATCCGGTGTTGCCCAGAGAACGAGATATGTGCAGCTCCTATCAGGATGTCGGCGCATCGGGCGGTCTTGCTGGTCTTGTTTTACCTGTCGAAATGTCTTGTAACCGGGTCTTCCCGCTAGATGGAATATCCTTCGTTGACCGTGAGAGCTTGTGATGGGCTAAGTTGGGACACCCCTGCAGGGATTTGAACTTTCGAAAGCCATGCCCGCGGTTATGGGAAGATGGGAATTTGTTAATGTTCGGTTGTAGAAAACCTGAAGTTGACCTTAATTAAAATACATCAACTGCGTGTGTAACCGTGATGGTCTCTTCTCGGCGGAGTCCGGGAAGTGAACACGGTGTTGGAATTATGCTTGACGTAGGTTGTTCTAGGATCACTTCTTGATCATAGATTTCTCGCACGTGCTTTGCCTTCTCTTCTCGCTCTCATTTGCGTATATTAGCCACTAAATATGCTAGTCACTTGCTGCAGCTCCACCTCATACCTTTTACCCTTCCTATAAGCTTAAATAGTCTTGATCGCGAGGGTGTGAGATTGCTGAGTCCCCGTGACTCACAGATACTTCCAAAACCAGCTTGCAGGTGTCGTTTAACCGTGCAGATGGCGCAACCAAGCTCAAGGAGGAGCTCGATGAAGACCTTGTCCTTTGTCTTGTTTCGTTTCTAGTTGATCAGTAGTGGAGCCCAGTTGGGGTCGATCGGGGATCTGTGTAGCATTTGGGGTAGTCTTCTTTTATTTTGGTTTTGTAGTCGGACCTTGTATTTATTTGGTTGATGTAATGATTTATTCATGTAATTGTGTGAAGTGGCGATTGTAAGCCAACTATGTAACTCTTTCCCTTATGTATTACATGGGTTGTGTGAAGATTAGCTCACTTGCGACATTGCTTTCAATGCGGTTATGCCTCTAAGTCGTGCTTCGACACGTGGGAGATATAGACGCATCGAGGGCGTTACAAGTTGGTATCAGAGCCTTCCATGACCTTAGGAGCCCCCTGCTTGATCGAATCGTTGGTGTTGTTGAGTCTAGAAAAATGTTTTGAGTCATTTAGGATTATATATCGGAGAGCTAGGAATTCTTTTTACTCCCCAGTCCCTTCGTCGCTCTGGTGAGGCATCCTGACGTAGAGTTTTGACTCTTCTCTTCTCAAAATTCACTAAATTTTTTTAGGATCACGCGGGTATCTTGGAATCATTCTGATGGTTTTGTGACGAGAACATTGTTCTTGGTGCCTCCTGACATTTATGGGTTGTTGTAGTATCCTGGGGAGTTGAGCTCCGAGGTGTTGTCGTCACAATTTTATCGTTGGAGTTCTGGAGTACCTGAGTTTAGTTTCGCCGACATCAAAAATCTCTTTTATGCAGTTGTTGGTGAGATAACCTCGACGCCACCCAGTACCGGGGCGGGAGTTCGGGAGTATTGCCATAACTCGTATAGCGGATGCTTTTCGAAGGTTGAGGTAAACGATTTCCGAAGGTTTCTTGGTTATGTGTTGAAGGATGGATACAGCTGGATGTAGGATTGTGTAGTTTTGGGTGAGATATTATGCTTCCCCTATATCCCCAACACCTGATTGCATAACTGGAAAATTTCGGGAGTTTATAAGTGGGAATTCAAGTAGCTCTTAGGATATCTTTCCGACAGATGTATGATATGAAATTGGGGTTCGACGTCTAGTGGTTCGCCTATCCACGGATGGTTTTACAGTGGTCTCGTTGTGTCTTAAAGAGTCCTTGGCTATGCCGACTCGGGGACGCTTCATATGTCATGTGCACTGCCTTGTACATGATGGTGTTGTATGATAGAGCCCGTGTAGGCCCCACCACGAAAACTTCGGACGAAATCTCTATCACATGTTTGTTCCGGCTTATTCTGCGAGCCAATCCTTTGTTTGTTTTGAGTTGTGGTATTTGAGTCGCTACAAAGTCAAGTGTTGATTCCATACCCTTTCTAAGCGGTGTTCTCATATTTCTTTGGGAATACTAATCCTTCATAATCATCGAGATTGTCTTACCAATCCTTTTCAACCGGCGCGTTTCTCTTCTAGTGGATCCGATTTTTTCTACATCCGCAAGATCAATTACCAGTTCTTTCTATGGTGTTCATTTCTTCCATCCTAAGCCATCTTTGTTTTCCCACCCACCCACCGTTTTCATTCAAGGATTCGGATTTTTGAATCAATTATCATGTGATTGATGAGGAGTCTCTCCATTCTTTTCCATCAATAGTCTTACCCGTTGCTTGTTATCAATTTAAATTGGTGAAGGATAAGCATAATATAATTATTATTCTTGTTTCATCGAGTGAACTGAATTCCTTATTCCGGAGCCTCATCAAAATTCTAGGTTTCACTTGTTTCATCTTTTCTTTTCCGGAGTTCCAAGGTTTTTCCGTTTTATCTCATCACGAAGACCCATCTAATCATTACAAGGATTCACCTTGCATTTTCAACTTCTCTTTCCTTTCGTATGATCATTCTTTTATTACCGGAGTTCTTCATGGAGGTTCTACATGATGGTTCATCAAGGATTTAATTCCTTCTCGAAGTGTTCATCAAGTTTCTTTTCAGAGGAGTTCAAGCATTCTTCATCTTGCTATTCGGAGTGCAATTCTTTCTACCGTATCATTTGAGGTGGTGCTATGTCATTCTTCATAACTTGAGTTCATGTTTCATGTTTCACAAGTTATCAAGAATGAGATATTTTAAATCCATCAACCTCTGTGTTGGAATTATCTTGGGTTATATTTCACCTAAAGCTTTCCCTAAGGATTGTTGCTATTAATGGTGATAATATATGATCCAATTCTCCATCTATCCTCCCGGTGAGATAGCTTTCTCATCTCCTTGTTCATACCAATCCAATTCTTTTTCCAGTGAGTGGCAGAATTTCACCTCATAGTTTTGAGATGTTCTCCATAAGCCCACAACAAGCTTACTCTTTTCGTTGTTGGTTTGTCAAACAACTCCGTTCGACCCTTCTCCTAAAGATGTTTTTTCAAGATCATTTGTGGCAGAAGTTGTCATTTTATTCTCAATTCTTTCCTTTCCAATGATCCAACTTCTTTTCTTTCATTCCGGAGGCATTGTTTTGTTGCTATATTCACCCATCATCTCGTTTTGTCAAAGATCATGTTCGTTTCGTGCTTATCCAGTTAACCGGAGTATCGTGCCCTCTTTTCAAGTTCTATCATCTTATCAAGTTTTACCTCCCTCCTCAACCGGAGTGCTGTCTGAGATCTTTCTTACCAATTGTTCCATTCATTCAATAGTTCCGGAGGCAGTGTGTTGTGATTTCATCAAGTATCTTCTCATCTTACCAAGTTCTTATGCAATTCGGTTTCTTTTCAATCAGAGTGCTGCCCGAAGTTGTTCTCCCTTGTTCCTCTTTTCTAACTGAGTGTTTTTTCAACTTCGTCATCTCCGTAGTATTCTTTTCTCGAAATGGCTTAACCTTTGCAAGGTTCTTTGGTTTCACTCGTTTGTCAAAGAAGAAACTTAGCTTTACCTCTTCTCTTTCTCTTCCATTTTTGCCTCCGGTGCCATCCTAGATCTCGGGACGAGATCCTCTCGTAGTGGTGGAGTGTTGTGACGCCCCAAGACCGGAGCTTCAGGTGCCTTCCATGATTTCCGGGTTTCGTCGCGCGATTTGTTTGGTTCATTGCATTCATCTTTGCATCATGTGCATTGCATCATGTCATCATGCAACGCGTTTAAAAAAACTCAATCAAATAAACCGTATGAATCTTTGATCCATTTAAATCGAGGGAATTCACATAGTGAGTTCTCTTCATAACATACCCTCCCGATATTTAGGGAGCTATATTAAACCATTCCATTGGCTTGGAATCACCCACAAACACATATGCACCGTTCTTCAAATTTCCTTTTATCCTTCTCAACTTCCCCTTCTTCCTTTGGGGCCTTTTAGTAAAATTGAGTGGCAATTTTACTTTACCCATAAATGTTCCAAATCTGCCCATAAATCACATATACTGTGTAGGGTCACCTCCTATAATTTCAACCCATTTGGAGTTCATTTGAATGGGTTTCGAAATTCGAACTTGCCGAGTTAAATCCATCGCGTGTGCATTTTACTTCCTCCAATAATCGTCAGGCCATTTTTGTCAAATTCCTCATATTTTTATGACTCCATAAAAATTGTCCTCCTGCCCAAATTCCTTCCCTAACACCTCTCTTTCTTTTATTTCTCTCTAATACTTCTTTTGCTACAAAAAACTCACTGGGAGAAGAGGAAGCCCAACGAGGCCGGCTCATTCTATTCCTCTCAGCCCACCAGGCCGGGCCTCCTCCTCCTGTAACCTAGCGCCAGGAGACCCCCATCCCCTCGTTCTCTCCCTCATCCTCTCCCCTCGTGCCGCCAAATGCCAGACCCAGCGCCCCATCTCCTTCACTCTTCTCTCCCTCGATCCCCTCCATCTTCCTGTCGCCACCTCGCTTCGCCAGGGAGAGGAGCTCCCCAACGCTCCATCCCCTTCTCCGGCCTCCCAGTTGACTTGCGCCTTGGGCCACCGCAGAACCTCCTCCCTCTCGTCTTCAACGCCAGCCTGCCAGTGCTGCAGCCCTCCTCCCTTGCACCCACGCCTCCTTATTACTCCATTCGGGCACACGCCAACGTCGCCGGCCTTCACCTCGCACCTGCCACCTCCGGTGCCACACTGGCGAGTGCCATCGCCGGAGTTGCTTCTTTTGCCAGCGCCACCACCGAAGCTCGAGTCCACTGCCATCGTGCCTCCAGCCCTGCCTCGATTCCAGCAGGATTTGGACAGGAGCATGCTCCGCCGCCCGTTCTCGGCCTCCCCCACGTCAAGCTCATTGGATGCTTCTCGCGCCAGCCGCCGACTTCCTCTGCAGCCGCCCACTGCTCCCGCACCAACGTCATTCCCACCTACCTGCGCCCAAGTCCTCGCGTCGCTGTCCAGGACCCGGCTGTCCTCCACTTCTTCTGCTCCGCGAGGAGGACGACGTATCCAGCAAGTGCCCGTTTCCCTCGCCTGCGTTGGCCGCCCCTGTTCTTCCGTGCCAAGTTGTTACCTGGTGCACCTGTGATGTGTTGTCGTGGACACACCTAATACGTGTTTCAGAACCAAGCGCCAGTACCGTGAGTGCGAAGATATTGGATGCACCAAGTCCCTCGACGACTAGTTCTTCTCTGAATGTGTACGACTACAGCCGGTATGCATTTTTTGTCAAGTCCGACTACGACAAACGACTACACGATGGGACACCAAGTACCACTACACCCGGAGACGTCGAACCCGTCAAGTCCGACAACGATTGTGTACAACTACCGACGACGTGCATGTTGCCAAGTACCCTCTCCGGATCGTCATGTTCGACTACAGATAAACATGTACCACTACCGTCGCCGAGATCGCGAGAACCACTACCGTCGACCCTCGAAGACCCCGTGGACGTCAAGTTCCGTCTCGTGACCCCGAACCACTAGGAAAATGTTGTACGACTACTTCCGTGGTCGAAGACCCATGTACAACTATCGTCACCGTGTACAACTACCTCCACTACGAACGTCCCGAGAACGTCTACTTCCTCTATTTTGCACCGAACGAGAACCGTCGCTTTTGCACGCTTCGAAGGTATAACCGCCGAGACGATGATCCGTTGATCGAATGCATGTTGTGTGATGTATGAGTTGCACCCTATGTTTGCACCGTGCCCGAGTTGTCTCTTGCTCGGTCCTCCTCTTCTGCCGCTAATTCGTGGGAACCCGGTTACTGGGATCACCCCACCACCTTGCACGACACGCTCCCGTCACACTTCCTTTTGCACCGGCTTCTCAATCGAGTTACCGGAAACCGATATGTTGCCGTGGCGTCATTTTCGGATTCGTTGCCGTGGCACCCCTTTTCGTTTCCGCCATGATGACAAAATGCTTCATAATGCTCTTATCATCATTTTCTTTAAAACTTGCATAAATCTTACCCATGTCATCCGCATCATAATAACAACAATTAAAATGTTTAAATTGTTGTTGCATTAAATTGCTAATGCATATGGGGATTTACTGGATTTGTTGTTTGTTATATCCGGCCCCATTTAAATTGCTTAGTTAGATAGTTTATTTTATGCTTCACCTCTTGCCATGCTTAATAACATTTAATATTGTTGGGTACATAACCGAGAGAGAGCTAAATAAGTCATGTGGTGTTCTGTCAATATGCAACTCGTTGCATATTGAGATCCACTTAATTTGTAGTATTGTTTGTGCACTTTGCCATGCCATGCATATTTAAACTGGACATGCATCATACTTGTTTGTGCATCATGCCATGTTATGTGATGGTTGTTTGCTATGTTGTTTGCTTCTTTTCGGGTTGCTTCTCGCGTTAGCTTTGGTTTCGTTCCGGAGTTGTGAGGATCCGTTCGACTATGTCCGTTTGTCTTCTTCATGGACTCATTCTTCTTCCTTGCGGGATCTCAGGCAAGGTGACCATACCCTCGAAATCACTTCTATCTTTGCTTGCTAGTTGCTCGCTCTTTTGCTATGCCTATGCTGCGATACCTACCACTTGCTTATCATGCCTCCCATATTGTTAAGCAAAGCCTCTAACCCATCTTGTCCTAGAAAACCGTTCTTTGGCTATGTTACCGCTTTGCTCAGCCCCTCTTATAGCGTTGTTAGTTGCAGGTAAAGATTGGAGCTTGTTCCATGTTTGGAACATGGATATTTGTTGGGATATCACAATATCTCTTATTTAATTAATGCATCTATATACTTGGTAAAGGGTGGAAGGCTCGGCCTCATGCCTGGTGTTTTGTTCCACTCTTGCCGCCCTAGTTTCCGTCATATCGGTGTTGTGTTCACGGATTTTGCGTTCCTTACACGGTTGTGTTATAATGGGAACCCATTGACAGTTCGCCTTGAATAAAACTCCTCCAGCAAGGCCCAACCTTGGTTTTACCATTCGCCACCTAGCCTTTTTCCCTTGGGAGTCGCGCATCCCGAGGGTCATCTTTATTTTAACCCCCCTGGGCCAGTGCTTGTCTAAGTGTTGGTCCGAACTAGAGTCCTTTGCAGCGCCACCTCGGGGAAACTTGAGGGCTGGTTTTAGTTGTACGGAGCGCTCATCTGGTGTCGGATTTCGGGTTCCGGCAGACCCTTGAGGTTCGAACACTGGGGTGCGCGCATAGATTTCGCCTCCTACCTACCTGCACCCCTCCGCCTCGCCAAGATCTAAGCTATGGAAAGAACAACACAAGAGACACAGGGTTTATACTGGTTCGGGCCACCGTTGTGGTGTAATACCCTACTCCAGTGTGTGGTGTGGTGGATTGCCTCTTGGGATGATGGGGATGAACAATACAAGGAAGAACAGCCTCGCGAGGGTCTGTTCTTGGCTGGGGGGATGAACTGCTGGGAGGAGTTCAGTCACCCCTCTCTCTCTCTCTCTCTTCTCGATTGTCCCTTCTCTAAACCCTAACCTCTCAGCCTTCTCTCCCCTCCTACTCTCGTGGGTGGCTAGTCCTATTTATAGAGGCCCTGGTCCTCTTCCCAAATATCGAGCGCGAAGGGAGCCAACAATGGCGGGCTAATTTGAAGGGGGACAGCTAGTACTAGCTATCCTGACAAAAGTAGTCTTCGCCTGCATAAAGCTCTTGTGGTGACGCTGTCTTGGGCTCCACAATGACCTCCGTCATGCGGTCCTCCTGGTCTTGGTCTTGTTGCACCGAGATGGCAACCTTTGCCTGATGCCTCGGAACTCCGCGGCTACGCTTGCCCCCTTTGCCCCAAAGGGGAAAGGAGGACACTGCACGGGCTGGCACCCGCCTGGCGCCCTTGGTCGTCATGGCTTGCGTCACGGGCACCTCATGAGGTACCCCGCCTTGATCTCTCCGCCTCCTCGCGAGCCAGCCTGATGAGGCCGTGCCAAAGGAAGCTCCGCGTCGTCCGCCTCGCGAGGCTTGGCCCCTCGCGAGGGTCTTGGGTCTATGTTGATGAAGATGGGCCGTGCTGGGCCCCCCTTTGAGCCACACTGCAGGCCGCAGGCAGGCAAGTCTGGGGACCCCCGTTCCCAGAACGCCGATAGTAGCCCCCGGGCCCAAGGCGCGCCCGGGCTTGGCCGTGCAGGGAGGCGAAAGGGCAAGAGCGAAGCGCCGCGGGCCCTAACAGCCTGCGGTCTTGGGCGCCGCGTGGCGGTTGATTGGACGTGGGCGTCTCCACTTCCCCATGGCGCCTCGGCAACTGCACGGATTGGACAAGTCCCTGCATGCAAAGCGGGTCATAATTACTTGCGATCGTGGGGTCCGTCGGTTGGCCCTCGCCAGCTATAAGTACGGATCAGCACGCGCCCTTCCAGTTCATCCCCCCTTGCTTCTCCTTCTTATTCATGGCCCCGTCAAGGAGGTTCTCGGCCGCAGAGAAGGGGAAGGCTCGCCAGGTTGAGCCTGCCTCTCCCCCGCCCAAGCGCGGCCGAGGGGGCCCTCGCTAACATCCTGTGGCCACCACGGCAGCTCCCCGCGGCCGTGGAGACGATTTCACGCACAGCGACGGGCGGATTGCTGAGGCCGGGGGCTGCGCTCCGGCTGCGCGTCCCCCTAGGCCGCGCTTTCGTGCTGCTGAGGTGTTGCCGGAGTTCGTCGTGTGGTCGGCGGAGCCGACTAGCACCCGTCTTCCACTTCCTCGCTTCCTCCTCGGCGAGCTTCCGGCCGGCGCCCCGGGCGGCCTCTGGCTTTAGGCCGACGACTGCTATAGCCGGGCCTCATGGGCTTCACTGGAGGTCTCCGCAGCCGAGAGCCTGGCCCTGGCCCGCCGTTGGCAGACGTTTGCCCGCGCGCGTGGCCTGAGCCGTTGGTGCACCCTGCACTTCAAGTTCGACGGAGATGCCACCCTCTACGTGAGGGTGTTTGGGGAAGATGGTCGCCGCGCAGGGTGCTGCCCCGAGGGCGACGACCGCGGCTGGGAACCCAGCTCCAACGATGATGGAGAGGGCAGTGCTCGCGTGGCTGGCAGCGCTCAGGGTTCCCCAAGCTTCTCTAGTTCTTCTTCAGGCGGCGACTCTTCTAGCGGTGGCCGCGGTCAGCCTCCACGTCGTCGTATCTGCTTGGAAGGTGGTAGCATGTCCGCCCGCCGTCGCGCCCCGGTGAAGCGCGAGAGGGAGTCTTCCTGAGCCCCGGAGGCAGCTCAGGTCTTCCCTGCGGGCCGATGTGAGGCGAGCTACGCCTGATTTGTTCTTTCTTTCCTTTTTCCTGCATGAAAAGACAGTTGTGTGGATCCCCGCGGGGGCGTGTTTGGGTTATTGCTGTTAATCATCGTTTTGCTTCCGTTATCGTACCTTCCGGCTACGCGCCCGCACGTGGATAGTTCCCGGCCCCAGTCGTAGAGGGTGACCGACCAAGGCCCTGTGTTTGTGTCGCGGTGCCCGTGGGGCACGGACTGGAGGGGTGCTCCTGTAATGGGCCCAGGTCGCGAACCCTTTGTACGACTAGGATAGGAACACTCACGAGGGCGCTCGGCTGCCCCCCCCCTCGCGAGGCCTTGCATAAGAGAAATCGAGGCAGGAGAGTGAAAAGTCGAAGAACCACAAGCCAAAGATGGCAACAACTTCAATAAAACTTCGAATGAGAAGGAACAAGCCAACTGCAGAAAGCAAATGAAAAGCCGCGTCCGGCACCTAATCTAGTCTTCGACGCCTTCTCACCAGTGCGGAGCTAAGTGCTGCCACTGGGCGTGGGAGGGAGCCCCAGGGCCTGAGGCCCGCGCTCCTGAGACTCCGGGGCGTGTACAGCCCCAACTCATTATTACGTGAGAGTGTCACGGGCGGCGAGCTTCACAGGCGTTGGCCTTCTTCAGAGGCTCCGGGCCTTTTCCAAAACGCGATAGCTTCACAGGCATTCACCTTCTTCACAGGCTCTGGGCCTTTTCCAAAACGTGACAGCTTCACAGGCATTCGCCTTCTACACAGGCTCTGGGCCTTTTCCAAAACGCGACAGCTTCACAGGCATTCGCCTTCTTCATAGGCTCTAGGCCTTTTCGAAAACGCGACAGCTTCACAGGCATTCGCCTTCTTCACAGGCTCTCGGCCTTTTCCAAAACGCGATAGCTTCACAGGCATTCGCCTTCTTCACAGGCTCTGGGCCTTTTTAGGGGTAGAACCTCCGGAGGTGCTGGATGTTCCATGCGTTCTGGACCGGCACCCCCTACTGAGTCTCCAAGCGTGCGGAGCCAGGCCTGGAAACATGAAAAACTTCGAACGGGCCCTCCCACATGGGAGAGAGCTTGTGCAGCCCCTCCCTGGAGAGAACCCACCTGAGCACGAGGTCTCCTACCTCAAGAGTTTTGGGGCGGATGTTGCGGCAGTGATATCGCCGTAGTGCTTGATGGTACCTCGCCGCTCGCAGCGCGGCTTCTCGGCGACATTCCTCCCCCAGCACGAGGTCCATCCCCGGCATGGCGTCCTGCTGCGCCTCGTCGAACACCAGGACCCGCGCGGAGCAACGTCTGACCTCGTGAGGGAGGACCACTTCGGCTCCGTAGACCAGGAAGAACGAGGTCTCTCCAATCGGCTTGGTCGCGGTTGTGTGGATGGACCACAATACGGACTGAAGCTCGTCGTACCAACCTCTGCCGCAGGCCTCCAGCTTATTCTTGAACGTCCTGGTCTTGAGGCCCCTCAGGACCTCTGCGTTGGCTCGCTCGGCCTGGTCGTTGCTTCGGGGGTGCTCCACCGAAGCGTAGCATATCTGCGTTCCAAGGTTAGCACAGTATGTTTTGAAGGGGTTACTGGTGAACTGCGAACCATTGTCCATGATGATGCGGTTCAGCACCCCGAACCGGCTCACGATGCCCTTGATGAACTTGACTGCAGAACCCGCGGGAATGGTGCGAATAGCCTCTACTTTAGCCCACTTGGTGAAGTTGTCCACGGCGACGTAGAGGTAGCGGTAGCCCCCTGGCGCCCGAGGAAACGGGCCCAAGATGTCCAGCCCCCAGACTACGAATGGCCATGAAAGGGGTATAGTCTGCATGCCTCCTGTTGGCTGATGGATCTGCTTGGCGTGGAACTGGCAGGCCTCACAAGCTTTCACTAATTCGACGGCGTCATTGAGCGCGGTGGGCCAATAAAACCCACTGGGGAACGCCTTGCCGACGAGGGTCCGTGATGATGAATGATGTCCACAGTCTCCGCCGTGTATATCTTCCAGCAGTTCCTTCCCTTGCTCCCTGGAGATGCAGCGCAGGGATACATCGTTTGGTCGCTTCCGGTAGAGCTCTCCATCCTTGATGCAGTATGCCGTGGCCTGGCGTGCCACTCGCTCCGCTTCCTCCTCCTTCTCCGGCAGGGTCCCTTGTGTTAAGTAACTCCGGAGCTCCGTGATCCAGCACCCCTCCCGAGGTTCCATCGTCAGGAGCAGGCGTGCTCCTGAGGCCGGGCCACAGGTCAAAGCTCCCCTGGCAGGTGGCTGGGGGAGCTCCTCCTGAGGCTGAGCCGTGTTTGACATTGACGGCAGGGCTGAGGGCTTGAAGAGCCGCTCCTCGAAAACGCCTGGCTCCTGAGGTAACCGCCTGGACGCCTGTTTAGCGATGTTGTCGACCTCCTGATTGGTGCCACGGGGCACATGCTGCAACTCCAACCCCCAGAGCTACTTCTCCATCCTGCGGACCTCCACAAGGTAGGCTTCCATGTGCTCATCTTTCGGCTCATACACCTTGTTGGAGAAATTCACAAGGAGCTGCGAATCGCCCTTGATGGTGAGGCGTTTCACTCCCAGGGCAACTGCGGCCTTCAAGCCCGCTATTAAACCTTCATACTCCGCTATGTTGTTGGAGACCTTTTCACCTTGCTGGAAACAGAGCTGCACAGCGTAGTAGAGCTTGTCCTGAGTGGGCGATATAAGCACCGCCCCAGCCCCAGCGCTATGCCTGGAGAACGCCCCATCGAAGTACATCACCCAGCCTTGTGGCGCCCCGCTTCCCGGGGAGAGGGACCGATCCTCTTCTTCCCTGAGGCCTAGTGCCTCCATCCATTCTACCGCAAAATCCGCCAACGTTGCTCCCTTGATGACTCTGGTCGTGCTGAATTCGAGCTGAAACGCTTGCAGTTCTATGTTCCACTCAGCGACCCTTCCAGCTGAGTTAGGGCTCCTGAGCACTCTCTCCAGGGGGTATGACAAGACGACCTTGATGGGGTGACCCTGAAAGTAGTGTCGCAGCTTGCGCGAGGCCACGAGTAGCACGAGGAGGAGTTTCTGAGGCATGGGGTATCGTGCCCTTGCGTCCTGCAACACCGTGCTGACGAAGTACACTGGGTGCTCAACGAGGTTGGGTGCGTAAGTGCTGGCGGCTCCCTTCGGAGACCATGGCGCCTCTTGAGGCGATGAGGCCTCCTGAGACTGGCCATCTGGGAGAGGGGCCTCTTCCGCCTCCGGTGCACTCCTCAGCCGCGGTGGCGGTTTCTGTGGGCCTTCCTTGTTGCTGTTCTGCCTTGTCCCGGGCTGCTGCCGCGGTTTTGATTCGATGCTCCTCTCTAACTGCCACCAGGGCTGCGTTGGCGGAGTAGGGAGTGGTGGCGAGGTAAAGCACCAGGGGCTCTTGAGGGTGCAGAGCCACCATGACCGGTGGGCTGGTCAGGTATCTCTTGAGATCCTGGAATGCCTTGTCGGCCTCTTCAGTCCACTGAAAGGGCCCCTTTTTCTTCATTAGCTGGAAGAAGGGCAGCGCTCGTTCCCCTAACTTGGAGATGAAGCGCCCTAGCGCGGTCACGCGCCCTGTGAGCTTCTGCATTTCTCTGAGGATCTTTTGCGGGCTCATGTCTTCCACTGCCTTGACCTTTTCCGGGTTAGCCTCGATGCCTCGGTGGGACACGAGGAAACCCAAGAGCTTGCCCGAGGGGACTCCGAACACACACTTCTCTGGGTTGAGCCGTAGGTTCACTGCGTTGAGGCTCGCGAAGGTTTCCTCCAGGTCTTGTATCAAGGTCCTGGCCTCCCGAGACTTTACCACAATGTCATCGACGTAAGCTTCAATATTCTTCCTGAGCTGCGGGCCCAAGGTGATGTGCATCAGTCGCTGAAAGGTCGCCCCTGCGTTACGCAGCCCGAATGGCATGCATGTGTAGCAGTACACCCCACACGGGGTTAGGAAGGCTGTCTTTTTGATGTCTTCTACCACCATCTTGATCTGGTGATACCCAGAGAAGGCATCCAAGAAGCATAGCAGGTCACATTCTGCGGTGGAATCGACGATCTGGTCGATGCGGGGGAGCGGGAACGGATCTTGCGGGCATGCTTTGTTGAGGTTGGTGAAGTCGACACACATGCGCTCCTTCCCTCCCTTCTTTGGCACGACGACAGGGTTGGCCTACCAATCCGGGTATCGGACCTCGCGAATGACTCCAGCGGCTTCTAATTTGCGGGTCTCATGGACGATGAATGCCTGCTTTTCTGTGGACTGCCGCCTGGCCTTCTGCTTCACAGGGTGCACGTTGGGGCACACGTTGAGGTGATGCTCGATTACACTCCTAGGGATCCCTGCCAACTAGTCAGGCTCCCAAGCGAGTACCTTCTTGTTTGCACGCAGGAACCCGACCAGGGCCTCCTCCTGCTCGGGTTCGAGGTTGGCGCCTATGGTGAAAGTGGCGTTGGTGGACCCGTCCTCATCGACGGGTATCTACTTGGTTTCTGCCTTTTCTTGGGTGAACAACTGTTTCTTTTTGGCGGGTGCATCCCCCTTGGGCTCGGGGGTCTCCAAGTTGGCGGGCTGTGCCGACGCCGCCGTCTTGAAGGCGAGCTTGAGCACCCGCAGCACGTCTCCGGTGTCCCCGTGCACGGTGAGGACACCGCTGCTCCCGGGCATCTTCATGAGGTTGTACGCCGGGTGCGTCGCAGCCATGAACTGGGCCAATGCTGGGTAGCCGAGGATGGCGTTGTAGGGGAGGCCGATGGGGGCGATGTCGAAGTCGACCAGCTCCGTGCGGAAGTTGTTGTAAGTGCCGAAGGTTACTGCGAGCCGGATGTGTCCCAAGGAGCTGGATGATCCGCCCTCAACGCCTGAGAAGGGCCGGCTGGGTTGCAGCCGTTCCAGGGGTATGCAGAGGAGGTCAAAGGCCTCGTCCGAGAGCACACTGAGGCCCGCACCGCCATCAATGAGAGTTCTGGTGACGGCCACCTGGTAGATGGTGGGGGTGCATAGCATGGGGAGCGCACCCGAGCAGGCCGAGTTGGAGGGGTGGTCCTCCGAGCTAAAGGTCAGGCCGGTCTCGGGCGCCGCCCAGTCCGGGAGAGCCCCCTGCCGCGTGGAAGCGGCGCTGACCCGGCGGATGAACGGCTTGACGTGGTGACTTGTAGGCGGCGCGTGTGAGCCGCCCAGGATGGCCGCGACGACCGGGCGTGTTGGTGTAGCGCGATGGGCGGGGAAGAGGCTGCAGGGCTCTTCCCGAGAGGCCACAGAGGCTGCCAGTGGGTGGAGCAGCCATGTGCGCGGAGCGACGGTGAGGGCCATGGGGAGCCAGTTGGCCACGACCCTATCGTCACCTCCGGCTTCGAGGAGGGCTTCCTCGCTCGCCAGCAAGAAGGCCAGCGGATCTGTCGTGCCGCCGCATCGTTGGCTTGAACTTGTCCGGCCACCATACCCGTTGCAAGGCTGGGGCCAGGGCTCCGAGCCCCCTGGCCCCCGTGCTGGCGCCGGCGGCCAGAGCGGGCGACGCGCTACTCATCGCGAGGCAGGCCGTGGCGGTGGCGGAAGAGAAAACTCCGGCGCACCCCTACCTGGCACGCCAAATTTCGGGTTCCGGCAGACCCTTGAGGTTCGAACACTGGGGTGCGCACGGAGATTTCGCCTCCTACCTACCTGCACCCCTCCGCCTCACCAAGATATAAGCTATGGAAAGAACAACACAAGAGACACAGGGTTTATACTGGTTCGGGCCACCGTTGTGGTGTAATACCCTACTCCAGTGTGTGGTGTGGTGGATTGCCTCTTGGGCTGATGGGGATGAACAATACAAGGAAGAACAGCCTCGCGAGGGTTTGTTCCTGGCTGGGGGGATGAACTACTGGGAGGAGTTCAGTCACCCCCCCTCTCTCTCTCTCTTCTCGATTGTCCCTTCTCTAAACCCTAACCTCTCAGCCTTCTCTCCCCTCCTACTCTCGTGGGTGGCTGGTCCTATTTATAGAGGCCCTGGTCCTCTTCCCAAATATCGAGCGGGAAGGGAGCCAACAATGGTGGGCTAATTTGAAGGGGGACAACTAGTACCAGCTATCCTGACAAAAGTAGTCTTCGCCTGCACAAAGCTCTGGTGGTGACGCTGTCTTGGGCTCTACAATGACCTCCGTCTTGCAGTCCTCCTGGTCTTGGTCTTGTTGCACTGAAATGGCAACCTTTGCCTAATGCCTTGGTACTCCGCGGCTGCGCTTGCCCCCTTTGCACCAAAGGGGAAAGGAGGACACTGCGCGGGCTGGCACCCGCCTGGCGCCCTTGGTCATCATGGCTTGCGTCACGGGCACCTCATGAGGTACCCCGCCTTGATCTCTCTGCCTCCTCGCGAGCTAGCCTGACGAGGCCGTGCCTGAGGAAGCTCCGTGTCGTCCTTCCTGCAAGGCTTGGCCCCTCGCGAGGGTCTTGGGTCTGTCTTGATGAAGATGGGTCGTGCTGGGCCCCCCTTTGAGCCACGTCGCAGGCCCCAGGCAGGCAAGTCTGGGGACCCCCGTTCCCAGAACGCCGACATCTGGTGTTGCCTTGAGAAGGAGATATGTGCAGCTCCTATTAGGATGTCGGCGCATCGGGTGGTCCTGCTGGTCTTGTTTTACCTGTCGAAATGTCTTGTAACTGGGATTCCGAGCCTGATCGGGTCTTCCCGCTAGAAGGAATATCCTTTGTTGACCGTGAGAGCTTGTGATGGGCTAAGTTGGGACACCCCTGCAGGGATTTGAACTTTCGAAAGCCGTGCCCGTGGTTATGGGCAGATGGGAATTTGTTAATGACCGGTTGTAGAAAACCTGAAGTTGACCTTAATTAAAATACATCAACCGCGTGTGTAACCGTGATGGTCTCTTTGAAGGAAATATGCCCTAGAGGCAATAATAAAGTTATTATTTATTTCCTTATATCATGATAAATGTTTATTATTCATGCTAGAGTTGTATTAACCGGAAACATAATACATGTGTGAATACATAGACCAACAGAGTGTCACTAGTATGCCTCTACTTGACTAGCTCGTTAATCAAAGATGGTTATGTTTCCTAACCATGAACAAAGAGTTGTTATTTGATTAACGAGGTCACATCATTAGTTGAATGATCTGATTGACATGACCCATTCCATTAGCTTAGCACCCGATCGTTTAGTATGTTGCTATTGCTTTCTTCATGACTTATACATGTTCCTATAACTATGAGATTATGCAACTCCCGTTTACCGGAGGAACACTTTGGGTACTACCAAACTTCACAACGTAACTGGGTGATTATAAAGGAGTACTACAGGTGTCTCCAATGGTAGGTGTTGGGTTGGCGTATTTCGAGATTAGGGTTTGTCACTCCGATTGTCAGAGAGGTATCTCTGGGCCCTCTCGGTAATGCACATCACATAAGCCTTGCAAGCACTGCAACTAATATGTTAGTTGTGAGATGATGTATTACGGGACGAGTAAAGAGACTTGCCAGTAACGAGATTGAACTAGGTATTGGATACCGACGATCGAATCTCGGGCAAGTAACATACCGATGACAAAGGGAACAACGTATGTTGTTATGCGGTCTGACCGATAAAGATCTTCGTAGAATATGTAGGAGCCAATATGGGCATCCAGGTCCCGCTATTGGTTATTGACCGGAGACGTGTCTCGGTCATGTCTACATTGTTCTCGAACCGTAGGGTCCGCACGCTTAACGTTACGATGACAGTTATTATGAGTTTATGCATTTTGATGTACCGAAGGTTGTTCGGAGTCCCGGATGAGATCACGGACATGACGAGGAGTCTCGAAATGGTCGAGACGTAAAGATTGATATATTGGAAGCCTATGTTTGGACATAGGAAGTGTTCCGGATGAAATCGGGATTTTACCGGAATACCGGGAGGGTTACCGGAACCCCCCGGGAGACTAATGGGCCTATTGGGCCTTAGTGGAAAAAGAGAAATGGGGCAGCCCATAGCTGGCCGGCGCCCCCCCCCCCTTTCCCCAAGTCCTAGTAGGACTAGGATAAGGGGCTGGCCCCCCCTTCTCTCTCCTTTTCCCCGAGAGTCCTAATTGGAATAGGATTGGAGGGGGGAGTCCTACTCCCGGTAGGAGTAGGACTCCCCCTGCGCCTCCCTCTCCCTGGCCGGCCGGCCCCCCTCCTCCAACCTTTATATACGGGGGCAGGGGACACCCCAAGACACACAAGTTGATCCTTGAGATCGTTCCTTAGCCGTGTGCGGTGCCCCCTGCCACCAAATTCCACCTCGATCATACCGTTACAGTGCTTAGGCGAAGCCCTGCGTCGGTAGTGCATCAAGATCGTCACCATGCCGTCGTGCTGACGGAAATCTTCCTCGACGCTTTGCTGGATCGGAGCCCGAGGAACGTCATCGAGCTGAACGTGTGCTAAGAACTCGGAGGTGCCGGAGTAACGGTGCTTGGATCGGTCGGATCGGAAAGAAGACGTACGACTACTTCCTCTACGTTGTGTGATCGCTTCCGCAGTCGGTCTGCGTTGGTACGTAGACAACACTCTCCCCTCTCGTTGCTGTGCATCACCATGATCTTGCGTGTGCGTAGGAAAATTTTCGAAATTACAGCGTTCCCCAACACTCTTCTTGGCGGAGTCCGGGAAGTGAACACGGTGTTGGAGTTATGCTTGACGTAGGTTGTTCTAGGATCACTTCTTGATCATAGATTTCTCGCACGTGCTTTGCCTTCTCTTCTCGCTCTCGTTTGCGTACGTTAGCCACCAAATATGCTAGTCGCTTGCTGCAGCTCCACCTCATACCTTTTACCCTGCTTGGGTGAGTTCAGTCACCTCTCTCTCTCTGCTAGGGCTCTATCAGATCTCTAGATGCCTCTGCTCTTGGGTGTCTCCCTTCTTCTCGATGCCTCTCTTTTTTCCTCTCTGCGGTGGCTAGCTCTATTTGTAGAGGCCCTAGGACTCTCCCCAAATAATGAGCGGGAAGGGCGCCAACAATTGGCCATTTTGAACAGGAACATCTAGTACAAGTTATCCTGACCAAAGGTGGACTTCGGCTGCCAAAAGCACTGGTGGTGACGCCGTCTTGGGCTCCACGGTGACCTCCGTCCTGCCGCTCTGTTGGTCTTGGTCTCGTTGCACCGAAATGGTAACCTTTGCCCAATGCCTTGGCCTGTGCTTGCCCCCTTTGCACCAAAGGGGAAACAAGGACACTGCGCAGGCCGGCACCCGCCTGGCGCCCGCCTGGTCTCAATCGTCATGGCTTGCGTCATGGGCTCCTCGCGAGGTACCCCTGCCTTGATCTCTCTGCCTCCTTGCGAGAGTGCCTGATGAGGCTGCCTCTGAGGAAGCTTCCTATCGTCCGCCCCGCGAGGCTTGGCCCCTTGCGAGGGTCTTAAGCTTGAGCTGATGAAGATGGGTCGCGCTGGGCCCCCACTTGAGCCACGCCGCAGGCCACAGGCAAGCAAGTCTGGGGACCCCCGTTCCCAGAACACTGACAACTTATGATTGGAACTCTAGCGAGCATCCTCAACTAAAAAAGATCATTAAGGTAGAACCCAACCATAGCATTAAGTATCAAGTCCTCGTTATCCCATACGAAACAACCCCCTTACACGAGCGTAAGTTTCTGTCACTCTAGCCACCCACCATAAGAGAATCATGAATGTATTGCAACATCCTACAGCGGGGATCCCTCATGTTTGCACGACACGGAGGGCACCATAGGACAACACCAAATAAAATATACAACTCAAACCAATCATGATCATCAATCAACCCATAGGAAAAAACAGATATACTCAAACATCATAGGATAACCACATATCATAGGATAATAATATATAGTGTTGAGCACCATGTTTAAGTAGAGAATTACAGCAGGAATAGATAGGTTACACCGCTACATAGAGGGGGGGGGGGAAGTTGGTGTTGACGGTAGCAAGATTATTGGTATAGATCGTCGTCACGATCCTTGCCCCGGTGGCACTCCGGCGCCACCGGGAGAGAGGGGGAGAGAGCCCCCTCCTTATTCTTATTCCTTGGCCTCCCCTAGATGGGAGGAGAGTTCCCCTCTAGTCCATGAATGCCATGGCGGCAGTGGGGAGATAGTGGGATTAACATCGACTATATTCATGACCTCTCCAAACCCACTTTCAATATTATCACAAACATATTCATCATGAGGCTTAAATAAAATTTCCACATCATAAGAATCATGATCATTGCAATAAGTAGTGAACATAACAAAATAATCATCCCAAAGCTCGGGGTTTTGCATATCATTAATGTAGCGACCCGACCTCAGATGGTCAAGTCTCTGTGCTTCAGTGTCATCCCTGGATCGGTAATGCTGACACACACAGTACTCGAGGATTTATAACAGAGTAGCAATCACACACTTATTACATCGAAAAGTATAAGAGAGAACTTATTACAATAATATGGCTTAAGGCCATCTAATGCGATAACATCGGAAGGCTTGGAAGATAAGGTGAGTCCATCAACTCCAACGGCATAACTGAGCTGTACGGCAACGACCTAATGAACCTTACTCCTCGTCTGCAAAGTCTGCAACATAATACGTTGCAGCCCGAAAACGAGTCAGCACATGGAATATGCTGGCAATGTAACAGAGTAGAGCAAGAACAGAATAATGCTATCACTACATGCATATATGGATGGTGGAAAGCTCTATGGTTACAGTTTTTGCAAAAAGACAATTTTTCCCTACAACAAAGGAATAGATTTTTATTTAACTATCATGGTGGTTGAAACATCATTGAGAAGGTACCCCCAAATCAATCCCAATTAAAGTGAATTAACAACCCAACAATATCAATTAAACATGGTGAGATACATGTGATAACCCAAGTACTAGATACTCAAGAATTGTCCATAACCGGGGACATGGCTAACCATGATTAGATTGTACACTCTACAGAGGTTTGCGCACTTTTCCTCACAAGACTCGATCGCCTCCGTTGGATTTCTCGCACTACAGGGTGTTTGAGAAACGGATGACCGAGACACAGTCTTTCAGAAACGTTAACTCTCTACTCCGGGTAGACCATACCAAACCTACAAAACCCACTACCTGCTGATCTACCTCTTCAAGAGCTTCACGTAACTTACTCATGTCCTTTGGATTGACCAATGCCCCAGCCTACTTCATGTATCTCATGAATAAGGTCTTCATGGAATATTTGGACAAGTTTCTCGTTGTCTTCATTGATGACATTCTTGTCTTCTCGAAGACAAAAGAAGAGCACGAGCAACATTCTAGTCACCTTATACCTCCAGTAGCAATGGAAAGACTTCAGATCAATTATTTGGGGGTGAAACCCTCACTTTCTCTCTCTGGACAGCCCCTGTACCCCTCTTCCTCACCTCCCTCCTCACTCCAGTGGCCATCCATGGCATCCAATGCTCCCTCCCCTTTCTTTACTCCTCCCTAGAGCTACCAGACATGCTTGGCCGTGCCCACTTTGCCAAAAAAATGGCATGCCGGCCATTTGCACGCTCTGGAGCACGCTACAGTGCGCTCCCGCACTGTAGCCACCCCCTACCAAGCACATCCGGCCACCTCGGCTCTCCCCCTCGTGTCCCCCGAGGTCACCTCGGCGTCCGGGACACGGCAGCTGGTCGGCCCCCTCCTCCCTCTCTCTCTCTCCTGCCCCTGCTCGCACGTGCACCGGCCGCCCGAGAGCTCCAGTGAGCGAGCTCACATGCGCAGCGCCTCTGACCTCTCCCCACTCCCTCTCTCTATCTCTCTCTACGTAGTCCACGCCCAGGAACACCCTAGACACGGCGCCAGTCCCTCCCGAGGCCCGTAGCGACGAGCACGAGCTCGCCGGCGCACGAGACCACGGTGGACCGCCATTCGCCTATTTAAGGGCCTCCCCGAGCCCTTCTCTCCTTACCACTCGCTCTCTCACTCCCCTAAACACCCCCCTGCACCACTCACCCCTCTCCAGACGAGCCTGAGCTCGAGATCGAGCTCGAGCTCTGCCGCCTCGGGTCACCGGAGTCCGCGAGGTACATGCCTCCCCCGCTCCTCCTCTGCCCCGATCTAAGACCGCCTTCCCCCACAGATTATTTCCCCTCTCTCCCCCGCCTCGTTTGCAGCCGGAGTCGACCAGAGCAACCACCGCCCGAAGCTCCTCCGCCACGAACCTCGTCGCCGGCGAACCAGGCCACCCCGGCGACCAACTCCACCTCCACCCGAACGGCGACACGACGCTGAGCCCAGCCGTGCCCTCGCCCGACCTTGCCGTGCCCTGCAACATCGCCAGTGAGCTCGCCGGCCGCCTAGACTCGGGGTTAGGGATGACAGGCAAGCCCCGCCTGTCAGCCTCTCCCCTCCATCGCCCCTCTCTCTCTCGCTGACGCCTGGGGCCCGCCTGTCATGTTTAAACCTGGCGCGCGCGTGCACCAGTGCGCTGGGCCGCCTCTCTGGCTGGGCCTGCTGCGCTGCGGCTGTTCTGGCCCAGCAGGCACAGTGTCCCTTCCCCTTTTTCTTTTTCTGGAAACTTGCAAAAATTCCACAGGATTAAATATTAATCCAAATGCAATAATTCCAACTCCCACATTTTTCTAAAAATCCCACCTATTTAATGTTGTAACTTTCATAAATATCCATCAAAATTTTCTGAACTATTCAAATTTAAATTCAAAATTGAGCATTTATATTCCCCTCTGAAAATCCATTTCTCCTATTATACAACTCCAAATCCAAAACTAGGAATTTTCCCCTTCTTAGTTTTCAACCTAGTATTTAACAAAAATGAGTTGACATTTTTCTGAGCACTTTGGTTTTTCTGTTTTATTATTGCCTTATTTTCTTGTTATTATTTTGCGACGATAGATTGCGTTGCTGACGAAGGAGTTGTACCAGAAGACTTTGAAGACCCAGAAGACCTTGTTGAGCCAGGCAAGCTGCCCTTTGACCATGTCTATGAAACCCTTTTTATGCATTTCATATAGCACTTTATTATTGTTGCATCGGAATCATGATGAGAGGGTAGCCAGTATGGTGGGTTGCTTTCATTTCCTCCTTGTTGATACTTGCATTGTGCATGACCCTACCTCCTTATGAGGGTTATGCCGGTGGGAATAGATAGGATGCTAAAGTAGTGCTACGCAAAAAGGGACGGGAAAATGCATGGTAATGGAGACAAGTACTTTCAAAGGACTTTTCGAAAACCCCGTCGGGTGCCACTTATGCCCGAGGGAGGCAATGAGATGGGTAACCACTTGATGACGAAGTGGTGTACCAAGGCAAGTGTGTGTGTTGTTTTCGGAAACGGATTAGATTTAAGATTTGTCGACTGTCCCAACCTTACATGCGCAACCAATCTACCCTTATATGGGAAAGGGCATTGTTGATTACTTAGGCCGATACTAGCTTGGAGCCCGCATTACTAGTGACGGGGGAGAGTTGGTGCTCTCTCTCTGGACGGGGTCGTGTCAGGTAGGGCGGCCATGACTGTTTTTACAGGGCACCAGATACACCATTGTGTCCCCTCTCGGATGTTACGATCTCGAGTGAGTCTTGTATGATGTACATCATGAGGATATGGAACAACGAGTGGACTCCTTGTTAGTGTCTTCTAGGGAAAGATAGTGATCGGGTGCTTACCCCAGGTACTTGAGGTACCGCGGGTCGTGGATGACACGGAAGTTCCCCGGATCTTGTGGGTAAAGTGTGCAACCTCTGCAGACGGTAAAACTATTCGAATAGCCGTGTCCACGGTCAAGGACAGTTGGGCGGTGCTGCTTAAACTACGTCCACATGTTTTCAAACCAGTGTGAGTGTTTGGATAAGTGGGAAGAACTACTCGGGTCATGTCAAAGGACTTGACATGATTGAGTTGGGTTGGTGCTCACTCTCTTTATGTTGATACCACTACTCGGGTCAAGTCAAAGGACTTGACATGATTGAGTTGGTTTGGTGCCCACTCTATTTATGTTGATATCTATAACCTATCGTCATGGTTACTTTGAATTCTCCTGATGCATGTCTTACGAGTGTTGAATATATCATTGCACTCAAAAACTAGCTTTCCGCAAAATTTACCTATATCATGCATTGTTGTACCTTGAACCAAAACATGGGTTGCTTGCGAGTACATTCAAAGTACTCATTGGCTTGCCACTGGTTATTTAATTGGCCAGGCATGGAAGAACAGGAGTTCGAGGAAGAGTTCTTTGATGACGAGCATGCGAACTAGGACGTTTCCCAGTCAGAATGCCTGTAGGGTTAAGGCAGATGGCATGGGTGTGACTTATCGACGAAGATTTTCGCTGCTTATGTTTCATTTGATGTTCAGCCCTTAAGGCTTTATCTATGTAAGACTTGACCATAATGGTCATAATTTGTGTAAGACGGTATGTATGGATGTAAGACTCTTGTTATTTAGCTTCTGTGTGTTCAGTGAGCATTGATCTCTGGGATCACTGTACACGTGCATTCGGCGATCTCGACTTATGAGTCGGGGTCCCCACAGAGCTGGTATCAGAGCCATCCTCACTGTAGGAAGCCTTAGTTAGCATGGGCGCTAGTTAGCTTGAGACCATCTAAACTTCTCTTCTTTTCTAAAGCTTACCCAACCCAAGATATATTTCCCTTATTGACCTCTCCCATTCAACCTTTGTAGATGGTTGCCGTACCTGATGACTTCCTGACCACAGGATTTCCCGTGCTTCTCGAGGATAGCCTCAAAAAGTGCCAGTACCACCGAGCCCCCATTTTCACCTACCACGAGCATTGGATCAATGACACCGAGGCGGAGTATCATGTGGAAGTGATCGTGAAGGCTAACGACTCTCCAACAAGCTGGTTTTTCGAGGGACCCCAGATGGCAACACTAGTCCTTTCCGTCGAGACGGCAACCCTCAAGGCACTCACCCGCCTCCGAGACCTTCTTCCAGAGATGGCAGATGAGTTGGAAACCCGTTTCTTGCCTTATCGGAAGGAAGGTGAGGATGAGAGCAGTGCACCAGCTCCACCATTAGAAGAAGGACTTCCACTCCGATTCCAGACCTACTTCAGCCTTTGTGCCGATAGTTTGGCACAACGCTTGGCCTCTGAATCAACGGAACTCTGAAAGGAACTTCATGAGACCAAGGCACTTCTTCTTCAAGCACGAGGGAAGACGGATAGGATCAAGAAGGAAGGTGCTCCCCCTGGACAACACGCAATCACATACAGAGGCGGAAAACCCCCAAAGGATGGAGAACCACCACAGCAACACCGCATGAGTGCAAAGGAATACCGCAAGCTCTTCGCACCACCGGCGAAGCAACGCCGTGTCGAGCTCCTCCACTCCCCCACCCCTTCAAGTGAAGAGGGAAGTCAGGCCACCGATGACGAGGAGGAAGACCCAGAAGAGCCAGACTACGCGACCGAGCATTCCACCACTTAGGCACCATTCGCAACCCAGATATGCCCGTTAGTAACCCCTACGGTAGGATAGGTCGTGTACCCCTATGCGAAGTCGAGTCCTTGTAATGGTTCATATGAAACCATGTAGTATTGTGTTTGCTTTTAATGTGTTTGATGGACGTCGTACTTTCCTTCGGAAACTTGTAAGTGACTACATCACCCATTTGGATTTTAATGAATGTGTTTGGCCTTTTGCCCTTGCATGAAAATAATTAGTGTCATACCAACCCCCTTACTAGGCATCCCATCTATATTGCTTTCCCCATCTTTCCCAATCATGAGACCTTGACCGCTCCAACAGGATGCCTGTTGTAACTCATACTGGTAACTCTACCCAGCAGCAAGAAGCCGGAGAAGGAGCCAGTCAGGACCAAACCCAAGGACAAGCTCCACCACCGCCACCACCTCCAAGCATGGACATGGCTCAGCTCCTCCAAGCCTTCCGAGAGGAACGCCAAGCCAACACTGCAGCCCTCCAGATGATTGCTCAAGCTGTCAAACGCCAAGCCAACACGCCAAGCCAACGTTCCATGCTGGTGGAGTTCAAGAAGCATGCACCACCCACCTTCATCGAGACTGCTGAACCCCTGGATGCAGACGACTCGGTCCGCACCATTGAGGATCTGCTGGAACTAGTCGGATGCACCGAGGACCGTGAGAAGGTGGCATATGCTGCTCACTGTCTCGGGGGAACTGCTAGGGCTTGGTGGGATGGATTCAAGGCCATGCATGCTGAGCAAAACATCACTTGGAATAACTTCAAGGCAGACTTCCGCAAGGCCCACATTCCTTCAGGAATCATGGCCATCAAGAAGCGTGAGTTCCGAGCCCTGAAGCAAGGTAGTAGCACTGTCAAGGAGTACATGCAGAAGTTCAGTGTTCTCTCAAGGTATGCCCCTGAGGATGTCAGCACTGATGCTGCCAAAAGGGAGCGCTTCATGGAAGGCCTTAACCAGACTCTACAGTACTCGCTTGTTGTGTGTGCCTGCCCGACCTTTCCTGATCTGGTGAACAAGGCACTCATGCTTGAAGATAAGCGACGTGCTTTGGATGATACCCGTAAGCGCAAGATGATCAACAAGGGTAGCTCCAACAACCAGAAGCCTCGCCCGTGGCAGCCAGCCCCGGTCAAGCCAACCTATCAGCAGCCAAGAGCTCCTGCACCCGGCACCAACTATCCACCTCAACAGTACTCCAACCCCACGCCAGCTTACAACAACCCCAATAACAATGCCGGCAAGAGCAGCAACCCCAATCAAGTCACTTGCTTCGGATGTGGTCAGGCAGGACACTACTCCAAGAATTGCCCCAACAAGAAGCCCAAAGCCCCGCGCCCCAATGCGCAGAACCCAGGACAAGGCCGTGGAATGCCACCAAGGAATCAAGCCCCCCGCAACCTGCCCAACAATGGCAAGGGTCGTGTGAATCATGTCACTGCAGAAGAAGCCCAGGAAGACCCGTACGTCGTGCTGGGTACGTTCCTTGTCAACTCAACACCTGCAACTGTCTTGTTTGATTCTGGAGCCACGCATTCGTTTGTCACCCAAAAGTTTGCATTAAAAAGTGGCATGACCCCTACACCCCTGAATAACCCTATGGTGGTACAAACCCCCGGAGCAGAGATGAGAGCCAAAATAGGATGTAAAGGAGTCGGGATTGTCATTAATGGGGTAGACTTCCAAGCAGACCTTATCATCTTAAGATCGCAAGGCTTGGATGTGATCTTAGGAATGAATTGGCTCATCAAGCACCAAGGCTTGCTAGATTGTGCCAACCGGACCATCACTGTAACCAATGACCAAGGCGTCAAAGTTAAATTTGCCTCCAACCGCTCCTCTGCTCAAGCCAACCAAGTCAACTCTCTGTCAGAAGTTGGATTGGAGCAAGTGCCGGTAGTATGCGAATACCCCGATGTCTTTCCTGATGAGCTACCGGGAATGCCTCCTGACCGAGACATTGAGTTCATCATCGAGCTCATACCCGGAGCAGGAACCATCTATAAGAAGCCTTATAGAATGGGATTGGAAGAGTTAGCAGAATTAAAGAAGCAACTGGAAGAGCAGTTGAGGAAGGGATTTATCCGCCCTAGTGCCTCCCCTTGGGGATCACCTGTTCTGTTTGTGGCAAAGAAGGATGGTACCATCCGCTTATGCATTGACTACCGCTCCCTCAATGAAGTTACAATCAAGAACAAGTGTCCACTTCCCAAGATTGAAGATCTGTTTGATCAACTCAATGGGGCCAAGGTGTTCTCCAAGATTGACCTGAGATCTGGGTACTACCAGCTGAAAATCAAATCCCAAGATATTCCGAAGACGGCATTCGTAACCAGATATGGCCTGTATGAGTGCACGGTCATGTCCTTTGGATTGACCAATGCCCCAGCCTACTTCATGTATCTCATGAATAAGGTCTTCATGGAATATTTGGACAAGTTTGTTGTTGTCTTCATTGATGACATTCTTGTCTTCTCGAAGACAGAAGAAGAGCACGAGCAACACTTGAGGATGGTCCTAGACAAGCTTCGAGAGCACCAATTGTATGCCAAGTTTAGCAAGTGTGAATTTTGGCTGCGCGAAGTTGTATTCTTGGGTCATGTTTTGACTGAAGAAGGATTGTCGGTGAATCCCACTAAGATTGAAGCTGTGACTGAATGGCAATCCCCAAGCAATGTGAAGGAAGTCAGAAGCTTCCTCGGACTCGCGGGATATTACCGCAAGTTCGTTGAAGGATTCTCAAGCATTGAACGACCCATGACTCAGCTCTTGAAGAAGGACAAGAAGTTTGAATGGACGCCGAAGTGCGAAGAAAGCTTCCAGGAGCTGAAGAAGAGATTGACCACCGCCCCAGTGCTGGCCACACCAGATATACACAAGGAGTTTGTGATATATTGTGATGCATCAAGAACCGGACTGGGAGGTGTTCTGATGCAAGAAGGCAGAGTCGTAGCTTACCTTTCAAGGCAACTACGGCCTCATGAAGAGAACTATGCTACTCATGACCTTGGGTTGGCAGCTGCAGTTCATGCCCTGAAAACATGGCGACATTACCTCCTAGGGAAGCAGTGTGAAATATACACGGATCACAAAAGCCTGAAGTATATTTTCACTCAGAAGGAATTGAACATGAGGCAGAGAAGGTGGCTAGAGTTGATAGAGGATTATGACCTCAGTGTTCAATACCACCCTGGAAAGGCTAATGTGATAGCAGATGCATTAAGTAGGAAGGCTTGTTCCATGAATGCTATGCTTAAGGAAAGGCTACCCGCCTTGTATGAAGAACTTGAAAGCTTCGGGTTGGAACTGGTTGCACCAAGATTCTTAGCCAACCTTGAAGTCAAGCCTACCCTGATGAATGATATTAAGGAAGCTCAGAAGGGACACGAAAGTATTGAAGGCATCAAGAGGAAGACTAAGGCAGGCAAGGCCCCAGGATTCTCAGAGGATGAGCAAGGAATCATGTGGTTTGGGAATCGCATTTGCGTACCCAACAAGATTGAGCTCAAGAAGTTGATCTTGCAAGAAGCTCATGACACCCCGTATTCCATCCACCCCGGAGGAACCAAGATGTATGAAGACCTGAAGGAAAGATTCTAGTGGCATGGCATGAAAAGGGAGATTGCCACCTATGTTGCAAAGTGTGATGTATGTCAAAGGGTCAAAGCTGAATATCAGCGACCTGCTGGATTGCTCCAAACACTCAAGGTTCCCGAGTGGAAATGGGATAAAGTCGGAATGGATTTCATCACTGGACTACCTAGGTCAAACAAGGGACATGACTCCATCTGGGTCATAGTCGATCATTTGACTAAAGTAGCCCATTTCATTCCTGTGAAGACTACCTATGATGGAAACCAGCTAGCAACTCTATACATCAACAGAATCGTAAGCCTTCATGGCGTTCCCAAGGAGATCGTGTCAGATCGAGGAACCCAGTTCACCTCAAGATTCTGGAAGAAGTTCCAAGAGGCCATGGGAACCAAGTTGTCCTTCAGCACTGCTTTCCACCCACAGACTGGAGGTCAGACAGAACGAGTGAATCAGATACTCGAAGAGATGCTCCGAGCCTGTGTGGAGCTAGGTGGGAAGATTGCCTCCCTTTTGCCGAGTTCTCCTACAATAATAGTTATCAGTCAAGCCTCCAGATGGCACCATTTGAGGTGTTGTATGGGCGCAAGTGCCGCACACCCCTCAATTGGTCAGAAACCGGAGAAGGACTAGTATTTGGTCCCGATATCCTCCATGAAGCAGAAGAGCAAGTTCAGCTAGTCAGAGAACAACTGAAGACCGCTAAGTCTAGACAGAAGAGCTATGCTGACACTCGTCGCCGACAAGTAGACTTCCAAGTCGGAGACCATGTATACCTACGAGTAACTCCTCTTAAGGGAACCAAGCGTTTCCACGTTAAGGCAAAACTCGCACCAAGGTTTATCGGCCCCTTCGAAATCACCGCACGACGCGGAGAAGTGGCTTACCAGTTGGAACTACCACCTGAACTATCCGATGTGCACAACGTATTCCACGTGCCACAACTCCGGAAGTGTCTCCAAGTTCCAGGCAAGCCTAATCTTTACAAGGACGTCAACCACCAAGCCATAGACCTTCATCCTGATTTGACCTACCGCAAGAGACCCATCTGCATTTTGGATGAGGCTGAGCGATGAACTCGAAGACGCGCGATCAAGTACTTCAAGGTCCAGTGGAGCAACCACACTGAAGCAGAAGCAACCTAGGAACGTGAAGACTACCTTAGATCCGAGTTTCCATATCTCTTTAAAGCCTAGTTTAGGAATCTCGGGGATGATATTCTTGTAAGGGGGGTAGGTCTGTCACACCCTGCATTTTGTAACTTTTCATTTGCATTAATAAAGCATGAAAATTTGGACCAACAAAAACTTTTGCATTATTTGGCTTTTATTTGGAGTTGGTTTTCTCTTTATGCTTTTCAAGTGCTCTTTAAAGTCAACACAACTCCACCTTCTATACTTAATCCCCTTCCCCAAACTTCTGCCCAATGATCATGCCATGTGTATAGAACAATATAGTATTTTCTTACAAAAATAATTTGGCCAAAAAGTATTTTCAAAAATTAGTTTTCCAAAAACCCCTGGATTGAGGTTTGCACCGCAAGTACCTGATTTGGGGTATGAAAATATTTCAAAAAGTATATTTGAAACCTATTAGATATAGGATTCCCATAAACCCCAAAAATATAATTTTAAAAGTCATTTTCCTATTTTATTTAAAGGCTTTTTCTTAAGGCCAGAAATGGTCTTTAGTAGGTTAAAATTATTTTAATGTTTCAAAAATATTTGAGAAAATTTAGGGAAACTCAGTGGACATATATTTCCCATATATAAGAGTTTCAACACATGGTCATGTTCAAAATATTGGACAAAACCTCCCAAAACAATTTCTGCCCATTTCAAGGATTTGAAATATTTCTACAGGAAATATTTCCATAAAAATCCAAGAAAAATCCAGCAAGTCACAAATGCATGTTGTGATCACCTTGCAAAGCGTCATGTCAATTAAAGTAATTTTGGCTCACCAAAATGCCCCAAACCCCTCTCTGACCAGAATCAAATTTGAACAAGTTTGTACTACCAACTTTCTCTCCTTGACCTCAACTTTTGTGAGCATGTTCATATGACCAAATGAGGCCCCGACACCAAGTAGTGCATCAAGGAGAAGTGTTATGCTCAACTAGATCTACACAAACCCCTTTCTGTTGATTTCTAGGGTTTACAAAAGTTGCATTGGCTACTTTGCCCAAATGAGCTCAAATTTGGTGGCACACCCTATTTCTGAGTGTCATTCCATCCTGTTAAGTATCATGGCAATTGGAGTTCATTTTCTTGCCCAAACCCTTATCAAACACCTTCTGCCATTTTACAAAAGCCACTATTTTGACCCCTTCCACTATTCTTGGTAAGCTCCACTTTTTACCAGAACTTAATCTAGTCACCTTATACCTCCAGTAGCAATGGCAAGACTTCAGATCAATTATTTGGGGGTGAAACCCTCACTTTCTCTCTCTGGACAGCCCCTGTACCCCTCTTCCTCACCTCCCTCCTCACTCCAGTGGCCATCCATGGCATCCAATGCTCCCTCCCCTTTCTCTACTCCTCCCTAGAGCTACCAGACATGCTTGGCCGTGCCCACTTTGCCAAAAAATGGCATGCCGGCCATTTGCACGCTCTGGAGCGCGCTACAATGCGCTCCCACACTGTAGCCGCCCCCTGCCAAGCACATCCGGCCACCTCGGCTCTCCCCCTCGTGTCCCCCGAGGTCACCTCGGCGTCCGGGCATGGCAGCTGGTCGCCCCCCTCCTCCCTCTCTCTCTCTCCTGCCCCTGCTCGCATGCGCACCGGCTGCCCGAGAGCTCCAGTGAGCGAGCTCACACGCGCAACGCCTCTGACCTCTCCCCACTCCCTCTCTCTATCTCTCTCGGCGTAGTCCACGCCCAAGAACACCCTAGACACGGCGCCAGCCCCTCCCGAGGCCCGTAGCGACGAGCACGAGCTCACCGGCGCACGAGCCCATGGTGGACCGCCGTTCGCCTATTTAAGGGCCTCCCCGAGCACTTCTGTCCTCACCACTCACTCTCTCACTCCCCTAAACACCCCCCTGCACCACTCACCCCTCTCAAGACGAGCCCGAGCTCGAGCTCCGCCGCCTCGGGTCACCGGAGTCCGCGAGGTACATGCCTCCCCCGCTCCTCCTCTGCCCCGATCTAAGACCGCCTTCCCCCACTAATTATTTCCCCTCTCTCCCCCGCCTCGTTTGCAGCCGGAGTCGACCGGAGCGACCACCGCCCGAAGCTCCTCCGCCGCGAACCTCGTCGCCGGCAAACCAGGCCACCCCGGTGACCAAGTACACCTCCACCCAAACGGTGACACGACGCTGAGCCCAGTCATGCCCTCGCCCGACCTCGCCGTGCCCTGCATCATCGCCGGTGAGCTCGCCGGCCGCCTGGACTCGGGGTTAGGGATGACAGGCGGGCCCCGCCTGTCAGCCTCTCCCCTCCATCGCCCCTCTCTCTCTCGCTGATGCCTGGGCCCCGCCCGTCAGGTTTAAACCTAGCGCGCGCGCGTGCACCAGTACGCTGGGCCGCCTCTCTGGCTGGGCCTGCTGCGCTGCGGCTGTTCTGGCTCAGCAGGCACAGTGCCCCTTCCCCTTTTTCTTTTTCTAGAAACTTGCAAAAATTCCACAGGATTAAATATTAATGCAAATGCAATAATTCCAACTCCCACATTTTTCTAAAAATCCCACCTATTTAATGGTGTAACTTTCAAAAATATCCATCAAACTTTTCTGCACTGTTCAAATTTAAATTCAAATTTGAGCATTTATATTCCCCTCTGAAAATCCATTTCTCCTATTATACAACTCCAAATCCAAAACTAGGAATTTTCCCCTTCTTAGTTTTCAACCTAGTATTTAACAAAAATGAGTTGACATTTTTCTGAGCACTTTGGTTTTTCTGTTTTATTATTGCCTTATTTTCTCGTTAGTATTTTGCGACGATAGATTGCGTTGCTGACGAAGGAGTTGGACCAGAAGACTTTGAAGACCCAGAAGACATTGTTGAGCCAGGCAAGCAGCCCTTTGACCATGTCTATGAAACCCTTTTTATGCATTTCATATAGCACTTTATTATTGTTGCATCGGAATCATGATGAGAGGGTAGCCACTATGGTGAGTTGCTTTCATTTCCTCCTTGTTGATACTTGCATTGTGCATGACCCTACCTCCTTACGAGGGTTATGCCGGTGGGAATAGATAGGATGCTAAAGTAGTGCTACACAAAAAGGGACGGGAAAATGCATGGTAATGGAGACAAGTACTTTCAAAGGACTTTTTGAAAACCCCGTCGGGTGCCACTTATGCCCGAGGGAGGCATTGAGATGGGTAACCACTTGATGATGAAGTGGTGTACCAAGGCAAGTGTGTGTGTTGTTTTCGAAAACAGATTAGATTTAAGATTTGTCGACTGTCCCAACCTTACATGCGCAACCAATCTACCCTTATATGGGAAAGGACATTATTGATTATTTAGGCCGATACTAGCTTGGAGCCTGCATTACTAGTGACGGGGGAGAGTTGGTGCTCTCTCTCGGGACGCGGTCGTGCCAGGTAGGGCGGCCATGACTGTTTTTACAGGGCACCGGATACACCATTGTGTCCCCTCTCAGATGTTACGATCTCGAGTGAGTCTCGTATGATGTACATCGTGAGGATACGGAACAACGAGTGGACTCCTTGTTAGTGTCGTCTAGGGAAAGATAGTGATCGGGTGCTTACCCCGGGTACTTGAGGTACCGCGGGTCGTGGATGACACGGAAGTTCCCCGGATCTTGTGGGTAAAGTGTGCAACCTCTACAGAGTGTAAAACTATTCGAATAGCCGTGTCCACGGTCAAGGAAAGTTGGGCGGTGCTGCTTAAACTACGTCCACATGTTTTCAAACCAGTGTGAGTGTTTGGATAAGTGGGAAGAACTACTCAGGTCAAGTCAAAGGACTTGACATGATTGAGTTGGGTTGGTGCCCACTCTCTTTATGTTAATACCACTACTCGGGTCAAGTCAAAGGACTTGACATGATTGAGTTGGGTTGGTGCCCACTCTATTTATGTTGATATCTGTAACCTGTCCTCATGGTTACATGAATTCTCCTGATGCATGTCTTACGAGTGTTGAACATATCATTGCACTCAAAAACTAGCTTTCCGCAAAATTTACCTATATCATGCATTGTTGTACCTTGAACCAAAACATGGGTTGCTTGCGAGTACATTCAAAGTACTCATTGGCTTGCCACTGGTTATTTAATTGGCTAGGCATGGAAGAACAGGAGTTCGAGGAAGAGTTCTTTGAAGACGAGCATGCGAACTAGGACATTTCCCAGTCAGAATGCCTGTAGGGTTAAGGAAGATGGCATGGGTTTTACTTATCGACGAAGATTTCCGCTGCTTATGTTTCATTTGATGTTCAGCCCTTAAGGCTTTATCTATGTAAGACTTGACCATAATGGTCATGATTTGTGTAAGACGGTATGTATGGATGTAAGACTCTTGTTATTCAGCTTCTGTGTGTTCAGTGAGCATTGATCTCTGGGATCACTGTACACGTGCATTCGGCGATCTCGACTTATGAGTCGGGGTCCCTACAGCAGCGGCGGCGGCGGGAGGCGCGGCGCGGCTCTGGGCGAGGTGCGGGAGGCGGTGGTGGTGGGGGGCCGGGGTGGCGTATATATAGGAGGGGGCGACTTGGAGTAGGGGGAAGGCGTGGCGGCGGAGGCGGAGGCGGAGTCCGTCTCAGACTCTATCCGGGTCGGCGGCAGCGGCTGCGCTTGCGCGCGGGGAGGCGGCGGCGGCGGCCTGGCGCGGCTAGGCCTTAGGCCCAGTCGGCGCGGGAAATTAAAATAAAAAATCTAAAAATGCCAAAACAAATTTTCACTCTCTAAATAAAATATTTAGGACGAGTTGAACATTTTCTTGGCCCTAAAATGCAATTTTGAAAACGTGCAAATAAAATCCAATAAATGATTTTAATATTTTCCTCCAATATTTCAATTATTTTGGATAAGTCATATTATCTCCACTCATTTGATTTAATATGAAATATTTTTTGGAGAGAAAAAAAATATAGAATCAAAATCCTCGTTTCATTATTTGATAAAAATCAAATATGAAAACTGGAAAATCCCCAACTCTCTCTCCGTGGGTCCTTGAGTTGCTTAGGATTTCGAGGATTGCGGAACGGAAATGCAATAAATCATGATATGCATGGATGATCTATGTATAACAATCCAAATTGAAAATTTGGGATGTTACAAACCTACCCCCCTTAAGATGAATCTCGCCCTCGAGATTCGGGTTGGCTAGAAAATAGGTATGGGTGGTCCTTGCGGAGATCATCCTCTCGTTCACAGGTGGCTTCATCCTCGGTATGGTGGCTCCACTAAACTTTGCAAAACTTGATAACCTTACTGCGGGTGACTCTATTGGCAAACTCAAGAATCTTAACTGGCTTCTCCTCGTAGGTCAAATCATTGTCCAACTGAATCGCCTCCAAGGGTACTGTATCTCTTAATTGTATATCAGCCATCTCAGCATGACACTTCTTCAGCTGTGAGACGTGGAACACATCGTGGACTCCTGACAATCCCTTAGGTAACTCAAATTTGTAGGCAACTTCTCCCATCCGTTCCAAGATGCGATACGGTCCTACAAATCTCGGGGCTAACTTTCCCTTAACTCAAAAATGTTTCACTCCTCACAAGGGCGATACTCGCAGATATGCTCTGTCTCCAATTTCATAGGTTACCTCCTTGCGTTTTGAGTCTGCATAACTCTTCTGCCTGGACTGAGCAATCTTCAGTCGGTCTCGGATCAGTTTTACCTTCTCCTCAGATTCTTTAATCAAGTCTGGTCCAAACAATTGTGTGTCTCCTACCTCATCCCACATCAACGGTGGTCTGCACCTGCGTCCATGCAGGGCTTCAAATGGTGCCATCTTCAAACTGGCTTGGTAGCTATTGTTCTATGAGAACTCTGCATATGGCAAATTGTCATCCCAACTAGATCCATAATCTAGCGCACAGGCTCTCAACATGTCCTCCAAAATTTGATTTACTCTCTCAGTCCGTCCATCTGTCTGCGGGTGAAATGATGTACTAAACTCCAATCTCGTTCCCAAAGTCTGGTGTAACTGATGCCAAAACTTTAAAGTAAACTGTGTTCCTCGATCCGATACGATGGTCCTCAGAACTCCATGCAGACATACGATCCTGGACATATAGATCTTGGCCAACTTTGCACTTGTATAGGTGGTTTTCACTGGGATGAAGTGGGCTACTTTGGTCAAACGATCAACCACTACCCATATGGAATCATATCCTTCTTTAGTCCTGGGTAATCTGGTGATAAAGTCCATGCCAAGTTTATCCCACTTCCATTCGGGTATCGGCATAGGCTGTAACAGTCCTGCTGGCTTCTGATGTTCTGCCTTAACTCTCTGACATACATCACATATGGCTACATATTCGGCAATATCCTTCTTCATACCAGTCTAGCAGAAATGTTCCTTCATATCCAAATACATCTTGGTGTTTCCGGGGTGTATCAAGTATGGTGAGTCATGCGCCTCTTGAAGTATTAACTTTCTGATCTCTTGACTATTGGGCACGTAAATTCGGTCCTCAAACCATAGGGTATCGTGCTCATCCTCACGAAAACCTTTGGCCTTTCCTTTGCCCATCTTCTCCTTTATCTCGGCAATCTCTTTATCATCTTTCTGAGCTTCCCGAATCTTATCCAGCAATGTCGACTGAACCTCCATTGTGGGAATGACCTTCTAGGTACAATCTCTAATCGAAGTTCCATGATGTCCTTGGCTAATTCCTTCGGCAGTCCTTTACTTTCAAGGATATTAGCATAACTCTTCTGACTTAATGCGTCTGCTACGACATTGGCCTTTCCTGGATGATAGTGTAGCTTCATGTCATAATCCTTTATAAGCTCCAACCATCTCCTCTGCCTAAGGTTCAGCTCCTTCTAGGTGAAGATGTACTTCAAACTCTTGTGATCCGTGTACACATCACAATGGTTTCCAAGTCTTCAACGCACGCACTACGGCTGCTAGCTCCAAATCATGCATAGCATAATTCAACTCATGAGGTTTTAGTTGTCGTGAGGCATACGAAACAACTCTTCCGTCCTGCATAAGCACACATCCAAGTCCTAAGCAAGAGGCGTCGCAATACACTTGGAATTCCTTATGTATATCTGGCAGTACTAGCACTGGGGCTGTAGTCAAACGTTTCTCCAACTCCTGGAAACTTGCTTCACAATCTTCTGTCCATTTAAGCTTGGTATCCTTCTTCAACAGTTCAGTCATTGGTTTTGCAATCTTGGAAAAATTCTCAATGAATCTCCGGTAGTATCCTGCGAGTCCAAGAAAACTGCGGATCTCGCTAACTGAGGTGGGTGCCAACCATTCAGTGACTGATTGAACCTTACTGGGGTCTACTGCTATACCTTCTCCTGATATAACATGTCCAAGGACTCCGACTTCTTTCAGCCAAAACTCGTATTTGCTAAACTTAGCATACAATTGGTGTTCCCTGAGCTTCTCGAGAACTAAACACAAATGCTCTTTGTGCTCCTCCTCGTCCTTCGAGTATACCATGATTTCATCAATAAACACCACAACAAACTTGTCCAAATACTCCATGAACACCTTGTTCATCATGCTCATGAAATAGGCAGGGGCGTTAGTCAGTCCAAACGACATGACCGTGTACTCATATAATCCATATCGCGTTGTGAACGCCGTCTTTGGTATGTCCTTCTCTCGTATCTTCAACTGATGATACCCTGGTCGTAAATCGATCTTTGAGAACAATTTAGCTTCTTGCAACTGATCAAACAAATCGTTGATCATCGGTAGTGGGTACTTGTTCTTTATCGTCACTTCATTCAAGGCTCGATAATCAACAACCATCCTTAGGGATTTATCTTTCTTCTCAACCAAAAGTACTGGGGCTCCCCAAGGTGATGAACTCCTTCGGATGTATCCTTTCTCCAATAACTCCTTGATCTGTTTCTTAATTTCCTCCAGATCATTCGCGGGCATCCGATAGGGTCTCTTGGATATTGGTCCTGTTCCTGGTAACAGCTCTATCAAAAACTCAATATCTCTGTCCGGTGGCATGCCTGGTAACTCCTCTGGGAAAACATCCGGGTAATCCTTTACTACCGGCACTTCCTCCTGAACAACTACCGTAAGGGCATTCACTTGCCTCCTTTTAGGCACATGCCTAGACACATACTTAATCCTTTTTACCTCCGGGGTGGTGAGATAAATCGACTTACTCGCACAGTCAATGCTTCCTCCATACTTTGACATCCAGTCCATACCCAATATCACATCCAATCCTTGCGACTCCAAGATAATTAGGTCAGACGGAAACACATGTGTGCCAATGGTTAAGGGTATCTGGTCACACCATCGGCTAGCCATATATTCTGCTCCGGGTGAACTCACTAAAAGAGGGGTCCTAAGGGTTTGTGTGGGTAGTTTAAACTTATCCACGAATCCCCTTGATATGTATGAATGCGATGCACCAGTATCAAAAAGAACAAGAGTGGTAAATGACTTAACCAAAAACTTACCTATTACCGCGTCCGGCTGCTCTTCAACCTCCTCCACGTTAACATGGTTCACTTGTCCTTTGTTGAATGGATTGGGCTTCTTCCCAGCGCTTCCATTTCCGTTTCCATTCCTTCCTTCGGGACAATCATTGGCATAGTGCCCTGTCTTCCCGCACTTAAAACAGGTAACCTGACTTAAGTCTCTTTTGGCGGGAGTGGACGGATTGGAGCGGTTCTGATTGTTGTTAGCTCTGTTCCCATTCTTAGCACCACTGTGGTTATGTGATCCTCCTCCAGTGTTGTTGTGACCTCCATGGTTATGAACAAGTCCTCCCGAGTTCGGGGTTAGGTGAGGCTTCTGCTGAGCTCCTGAGTTATACTTCCCTTGTCCATACTTTCTCTTGCGGCTCTCAATTTGCTGTTGTTTCCCTTCAATCATAAGAGCTTTACCTACCAACTCCTGGTAGTTGTTGAAGGTTGCTACCATCAATTGCATGCTCATCTCATCATTCAGCCCTTCCATAAACTTCTCCTGCTTCGCGGCATCTGTGGCCTCATCATCAGGTGCATAGTGTGATAACTTGCTAAACTCATCCACGTACTGAGCCACAGTACGGTTCCCCTGGCGTAGGTTGCGAAACTCCCGCTTCTTCATTTGCATAGCTCCAGTGGAGACATGGGCTGTGCGGAAAGCTTGCTGAAACTGGTCCCAAGTGATATTGGCTATAGGAAAAGTGGCTGTGTAATTCTCCCACCATGAGGATGCTAGTCCATCCAATTGATGTGCGGCAAAGCACACCTTCTCAGCATCTATGCAACCTGCGGTGTTCAACTCCCTTCCAATTCGGCGTAGCCAATCATCAGCAACTATAGGCTCGGTGCTACTGGAAAACACCGGCGGCTGTAACCTTAGAAAACGGGCTAGGTTGTCCACTGGCGGTGGGTTGTTGTTGTTGCCCTGGTTCTGAACTAGCAATTGCATCAAGGCATTCTGCTGCTGGATCAACTAGGTGAGCTGCGGTGGGAAAGCAAAACCGGGGTCACGTCTCGGAGGCATCTGAGGGGTTTAGATGGAAGAGATTTAGAATAGAAGAGGGGTCTAATGAGAAAACACTACCCATATGCACATGAGACAAACACAATCATTTCACTCAATCAATCAAGCAAGGGCATACAAACGGTCTAGAACTATCGCAAAAGTGCTCACCACTACTATATACATGGGGGAAATACTACTAATATATGGTAGTCATCTAGAAATTTTGATCGATGGAAGACTCCATGATGTCTGCTCCAGCTTCGTCTTAACATCATCATCACTAGGGTCGGAGTCGGTGTCGTCGATGATGATGTAGTCCTCGGGGCGTATTTCCTTGGGTTCTTCTTCTTCTTCTATTGGTGCTGGTCCTCCCATGAATACTCCGATCTTCTTGACTAAGTCGTCATTCTTCTCCAGTAGTGTCTTGATTTCCTCCTCATATCTATCGCGGGTAAACTTGAGTTGTTCCTCCAGCTCGATGATCCTAGTCTTCGCCTTCTTCAAGTCCATCATGTCCGCACACATCTGGTTCTCCTGACGTCAAATGTGTTGGTTTAACTCCTGTATGAAAGCTGCAATGGATCTATCCTTCTTAGTGCTGATTACTTCCCATTGCTTGTCTCGATGCCCACATATTTGGTAAATAATGCCCTTAAGCTCCCTGTTGTAAACTTCTCCAATGCGTCCCATGGTGATGTGAGCTGCCATACTCTTTCCTAAACTCCAGGTTGGTGCGTCGAAGGAAAATTCTATGGGTTTAGAGGTTGGCGAGAACGTCCTTCCTGGAACTTGTACTTGAATCATCGAGTGCTCTTCTTCTGGTAAAGTGGCGTTGTACGTCCCGGTGAAGCTTGGTATTCCAATATTCAAGTACCTAGTGACTTCCTTCAAGTGACGTCCAAAAGGTGTGTCTTCATCCGGTTGTGCAAACTTGTTTTTCATCTCCATCATCCTAAAGAGTAGAAAATGGAGAGGAGTCAGAAATGAGTAGAGAAGTATGACCTAGGGTTTATCTTAGTGGTCGTGTCCTACACTCAGCGAGTGCTCTGATACCATCTTGTAGCGACCCGACCTCAGATGGTCAAGTCTCTGTGCTTCAGTGTCATCCCTGGATCGGTAATGCTGACACACACAGTACTCGAGGATTTATAACAGAGTAGCAATCACACACTTATTACATCGAAAAGTCTAAGAGAGAACTTATTACAATAATATGGCTTAAGGCCATCTAATGCGATAACAGCAGAAGGCTTGGAAGATAAGGTGAGTCCATCAACTCCTACGACATAACTGAGCTGTACGGAAACGACCTAACAAACCTTACTCCTCGTCTGAAAAGTCTGCAACATAATACGTTGCAGCCCGAAAATGGGTCAGCACATGGAATATGCTGGCAATGTAACACAGTAGAGCAAGAACAGAATAATGCTATCACTACATGCATATATGGCTGGTGGAAAGCTCTATGGTTACAATTTTTGCGAAAAGCCAATTTTCCCTACAACAAAGGAATATATTTTTATTTAACTATCATGGTGGTTGAAACATCATTGAGAAGGTACCCCCAACTCAATCCCAATTAAAGTGAATTAACAACCCAACAATATTAATTAAACATTGTCCGGGTCGGCGGCGGCGGCGGCGCTCGCGCGCGGGGAGGCGGCGGCGGCATGGCGTGGCTGGGCCTTAGGCCCAGTCGGCGCGGGAACCCCCTTTTTTTTAAAAAAAAGTTTTGCCGACAGAAATAAAATCCTAGAAATTCAAATAAAAATCTAAAAGTGCCAAAACAAATTTTCACCGTCTAAATAAAATATTTAGGACGAGTTGAACATTTTCTTGGCCGTAAAATGCAATTTTGAAAACGTGCAATTTTTCTAATAAAATCCAATAAATGATTTTAATATTTTTCCTCCAATATTTCAGTTATTTTGGAGAAGTCCTATTATCTCCACTCATTTGATTTAATATGAAATATTTTTCGGAGAGAAAAAAAATATAGAATCAAAATCCTCGTTTCATTATTTGATAAAAAATCAAATATGAAAACCGGAAAATCCCTAACTCTCTCTCCGTGGGTCCTTGAGTTGCTTAGGATTTGGAGGATTGTAGAACGGAAATACAATAAATCATGATATGCATGGATGATCTACGTATAACATTCCAAATTGAAAATTTGGGATGTTACAATTAACACATTGACATTAATGGAATTTGTAATAATATCATTGCAATCATGCTTTTCATTGAAGGAGCTATCATGAATCACTTTACAAAAAATCGTTTAACACTTCATCACAATTTTCATATTCACGATCTTCAAGAAAAACTTCTTAAAGAAAATCTAGTGCACTCAACTCACTACCAATTGATTCATCATAGTTGGATCTTTTAAAAAGATTAGAAAGAGGATGAGGATCCATCTTAATTTTTCGTATATAGTTTTCTATTTTGGAGCATTGACATGAAGGAAAAAAGCAAGTAAAAGAGCAAACAAGCAAAAAGGGAAATGGAAAATATTTTTGTTTTTTTGTGTAAACATTTTTGAAGTGGAGGAGATGAAAACGAGAGGTAAATGGCAAATGAAGTAAATGCAAGGAGATGAAAGTTTATGCATAGGTACTTGATAGATGTTGACGATGTCTCCCCGACCATGGTGCCATAAATTCTTCCTGCTACTTGTGAGATGCGTTAGGATTTCCTTGAAGAGGAGGGGATGATGCAATACATTAGAGATAAGTTTTTCCCTCAGTTATGAAACCAAAGTTATCAATCCAGTAGGAGAATCACGCAACAACTTGTTAGCAGCACCTGCACACAAAATAACAAATCCTCACACCCAACGCGAACAAGGGGTTGTCAATCCCTTGGTGGTAGATAGATAGATAGATACAAAATAAAATAAATAAAATAAAAGTGCAGCAAGGTATTTTTAGGATTTTTAATATATGATAAAGGTAGACCCCGGGGCCATAGTTTTCACTCGAGGCTTCTCTCTTGAATATAGCATATGGTGGGTAAACAAATTACTATTGGGCAACTGATGGAAAAACAAATAATCATGACGATATCCAATGTAATGATCATGTATATAGGCATCACGTCCGAGAAAAGTAGACCGAAATGATTCTGCATCTACTACTATTACTCCACACATCAACCGCTATCTAGCATGCATCTAGAGTATTGAGCTCATAAAGAACGGAGTAATGCCTTAAGCAAGATGACATGATGTAGACAAAGTAAACTCATGCATGAATAAACCCCATCTTTTACCCTTAATAGCAACAATACAATACATGTCAAGTCCCCATCTGTCACTGGGATTGAGCACCGTAAGATCGAACCCATTACAAAGCACCTCTCCCATTGCAAGATAAATCAATCTAGTTGGCCAAACCAAATCAATAGATCGGAGAGAAATACGAAGCTATAACAATCATGCTTAAAAGATTTCAAAGGAAAATCAAATAATATTCAAGGAAAATCTGATCATAAACTCACAACTCATCGGATCCCAACAAACACACCACAAGAAGTGATTACATCGGATAGAACTCCAAGAACACCGAGGAAAACATTGTATTGAAGATCAAACGGAGAGAAGAAGCCATCTAGCTACTAACTATGGACCCATAGGTCTATGGTAAACTACTCACGCATCATCGGAAGGGCAGCAAGGATGATGTAGAGCCCCTCCGTGATTGAATCCCCTCCGGCAGAGTGCCGGAAAAGGCCTCCTAATGAGATCTCTGAACATGAACTTGCAGCGGCGGAAAAAGTATTTGGTGGACTCCTTTGTTGACTTCGCAATTTTAGAGAATTTATAGAGGCGGAGTTAGGTCAAATGGAGATACATGGGCCCTCAAGACACCAGGGTGCATCCACCCCCTCAGCGCGCCCTGGTGCCTCGTGGGCCACTGCTCCATCTTCTCGTCCGCTCCCGAAGCTTCCAGGGTCTCTTATGTCCAGAAAAAATCTCCAAAATGTTTCGTGGCATTTGGACTTCGTTTGATACTGATATTCTGAAAACCAAAAACTGGCAAAAAACAGCAATTGGCACCAGGCACTAAGTTAATAGGTTAGTCCCAAAAAATGATATATGATTGCTTGTAAGTGTATATAAAACATCCAAGATTGATACTATAATAGCATGGAACAATTGAAAATTATAGATATGTTCGAGACATATCAATACCCAGGCGAGAAGCACGCTGCAGTGTAAAAATAAGCATGGATGTGGTCTTCGAAACACCCGACAATTACCGCTCCAAAGAGGTCACGTTTCATATCACCTCTTTCAAGAGCAGATATCATGCCCTTCTCGGACGGGACGCCTTTTCCAAATTCCAAGCGAAACCACATTACTGCTACATGAAGCACATAATGTCGGGCCCAAATGAGATCATTACCATGTCAAGCGACCCCGACAGGGCACTTAAAGCTCAAAATGTCGGGCCCAAACAGATCTCCATAACCCTTGAGTCCTTGTCTGAAGCCCTCACGACTGAGGAGCTAATTGCGCTACGCACCAAATTCGACCGGGATGATGACATCCTCGACAAATAGCCGAAGTCTTCTTCATTCAAGCCGGCAGATGAAATGGTCAAATTTCAAGTACACCCAATGGACCTAGCTAAAACAACGTCCATGGGGGAAAACCTTGGTCCAGAGATTGCCGAGGCTCTATGCAATTTCCTCAAGGATACCTGAAAGGACCGAGAAGAGGTGTCTAGAGGGGGGTGATTAGACACTAAGTACCAAAAGTTGTAGTTTTTAATATTCTTAAGTTTAAGTGGAGTTTAAGCAAAAGTTTAACAAACACAATACATATCAAGCAAGCATGCAATGAGTATATGAGCAGCGGAAAGTAAAGCATGCAACTTGCAAGAATGTAAAGAGAAGGGTTTGGAGTATTCAAACGCAATTGGAGACACGGATGTTTTTGTCGTGGTTCCGATAGGTGGTGCTATCGTACATCCACATTGATGGAGACTTCAACCCACCGAGGGTAACAGTTGCGCGAGTCCACGGAGGGCTCCACCCACGAAGGGTCCATGAAGAAGCAACCTTCTCTATTCCATCACGATCGTCGCCCACGAAGGACTTGCCTCACTAGTGGTAGATCTTCACGAAGTAGGCGATCTCCTTGCCCTTACAAACTCCTTGATTCAACTCCACAATCTTGTTGGAGGCTCCCAAGTGACACCTAGCCCATCTAGGAGACACCACTCTCCAAGAAGTAATAAATGGTGTGTTGATGATGAACCCCTTGCTCTTGTGCTTCAAATGATAGTCTCCCCAACACTCAACTCTCTCTCATAGGATTTGGATTTGGTGGAAACAAGATTTGAGTGGAAAGCAACTTGGGAAAGGCTAGAGATCAAGATTCGTGTGGTTGGAATGGAATATCTTGACCTCAACACAAGTGTAGGTGGTTCTCTCTCAGAAAATGTGTATTGGAAGTGTAGGTATGTTCTGATGGCTCTCTCCACGAATGAAGAGTGGGTGGAGGGGTATATATAGGCTCCACACAAAATCTAACCGTTACACACAATTTGCCAAACTCGGTGGGACCGAATGGTTAAACTCGGTCGGACTGATTCAACAAACCTAGTGACCGCTAGGATTTTCGGTGGGACTGAGATGCAACTCGGTAGGACCGATATGGTTAGGGTTAGGGCATAACATAATCTCGGTGTGACCGATTACACAAAATCGGTGGGACCGATTTTGGTAAGAAGCTAACCAGAGAGTTGGTCAGGCAAACTCGGTGAGACCGATTACACAAACTCGGTGGGACCGATTTTGGTAATAAGCTAACCAGAGAGTTGGTCAGGCAAACTCGGTGAGACCGATTACACAAACTCGATGGGTCCGATTTTGGTAATAAGCTAACCAGAGGGTTTGCATTGTAATCTCGGTAGTACCGATTGCTCAAACTCGGTGAGACCGATTTTGGTAATGGACATACACAGAGATATTACAATCCCATCTCGGTGAGACCAAGATCCCTATCGGTGAAATCGATTTGCTAGGGTTTGTGGCAGTGGCTATGACATCTGATACTCGGTGGCGCCGGATAGATAGAATCGGGGGGCCGAGTTTGACTTTTGGTTTAGGTCATATGTGGATGTGGGAAGGTAGTTGAGGGTTTTGGAGCATATCACTAAGCACTTTGAGCAAGCAAGCCATTAAGCAACACCTCATCCCCTCTTGATAGTATTGGCTTTTCCTATAGACTCAATGTGATCTTAGATCACTAAAATAGAAAATGTAGAGTCTTGATCTTGAATCTTGAGCCAATCCTTTGTCCTTAGCATCTTGAAGGGGTTCCACATCCTCTAGTCCATGCCACTCCATTGTTGAACTTATCTGAAACATACTAGGTAAAAGTGTCAGTCCAACAAGAGATATGTTGACATTAATTACCAAAACCACCCAGGGAGCACTTGTGCTTTCAATCTCCCCCTTTTTGGTAATTGATGACAACATACATCAAAGCTTTAGATAAAGATATAGAGAATAGCAAGTAAAGCTTTGGAAAGACATGTAACATTCATATGCTCCCCCTACATGTATGCAATCATGTGAATATTGAATATAGGAGCATGTGAATGCGTAAACATGACAGAGTAAGCAATGTGTGACATGTATCTTTGAAAGTGCAACTATCCCTAGGTGGTTTCGGTAATTCATAACAACATATAGCTCATTGAGATAATGCTATTCCAAGATGATTATTTCAGGAAAGCTCAATAATTGGCATGGCATGGATGGTGAAAGTGGAACCCTCAAAATGCTAAGGACAAAGGATTGGCTCAAGCTCAAAAGCTCAAGACTCTTCATTTTATATTTTAGTGATCCAAGATCACATTGAGTCTTTAGGAAAAGCCAATACTATCAAGGAGGGATGAGGTGTTCTTTAATGAGCCTCTTGCTTCATGTGCTTAGTGATATGCTCCAAAACCCTCAACTACTTTCCCATATCCACATTTGACCTAAACCCTAAGCCAAACTCGGTCCTACCTATTCTTTCTATCCGGCGCCACCGAGTTTCACTTGTCATAAGGCACTGCCAAACCCTAGCAAATCGGTTCTACCGATAGGGATCTCGGTCTCACCGAGATGGGATTGCAAACTCTCTGTTTCCCTTTCGTAACTTTTCGGCCTCACCGAGAGAGCGGATTGGTCCCACCGAGATTGCAATGTAAACTCACTGTTTCCTTTTTGTAACATTTCGGTCTCACCGAAATAGCAAATCGGTCCCACCGAGTTTGCCTGACCAACTCTCTGGTTACCTTATTACCAAAATCGGTCCCACCGAGTTTGTGTAATCGGTCTCACCGAGATTACATTATGCCCTAACCCTAACAAAATTGGTCCTACCGAGTTCTAGGTCAGTCCCACCGAAAATCTCTAACGGTCACTAGGTTTACTATTTCGGTCTGACCAAGTTTGTTGATTCGTTCCCACCGAGATTGGTAAATTCTGTGTAACGGTTGGATTTTGTGTGGAGGCTATATATACCCCTCCACCTCCTCTTCACTTGTGGAGAGAGCCATCAGAACACATCTACACTTCCAACTCATATGTTCTAAGAGAGAACCACCTACTCATGTGTTGAGACCAAGATATTCCATTCCTACCATATGAATCTTGATCTCTAGCCCTCCCCAAGTTGCTTTCCACTCAAATCTTCTTTCCACCAGATCCAAATCCTATGAGAGAGACTTGAGTGTTGGGGAGACTATCATTTGAAGCACAAGAGCAAGGAGTTCATCATCAACACACCATTTGTTACTTCTTGGAGAGTGGTGTCTCCTAGATTGGCTAGGTGTCACTTGGGAGCCTCCGACAAGATTGTGGAGTTGAACCAAGGAGTTTGTAAGGGCAAAGAGATCGCCTACTTCATGAAGATCTACCGCTAGTAAGGCAAGTCCTTCGTGGGCGATGGCCACGGTGGGATAGACAATGTTGCTTCTTCATGGACCCTTCATGGGTGGAGCCCTCCGTGGACTCGCGCAACCGTTACCCTTCATGGGTTGAAGTCTCCATCAACATGGATGTAGGATAGCACCACCTATCCGAACCACGGGAAAAACATCCGTGTCTCCAATTGCGTTTGAATTCTCCAAACCCTTCTCTTTACATTCTTGCAAGTTGCATGCTTTACTTTCCGCTGCCAATATACTCTTTGCATGCTTGCTTGAATTGTGTGATGATTGCTTGACTTGTCCTAAAATAGCTAAAATCTGCCAAGAACTAAAATTGGGAAAAGGTTAAGTTTTTATTTGGTCAAGTAGTCTAATCACCCCCCTCTAGACATACTTTCGATCCTACAAGTGGTATCAGAGCCTTGGTCTCCATTTGCTTTGATTTCCATAGCTTTAAGTGGTCATAGCCTTGGTTTCACAACCTAGGAGAGTATCGCGTCTAGCGAGGGAAATTATCACCGTAGAGGTCCTTACTTTGATGGTACTAATTTTGCTAGTTGGAAGGATAAAATGAAAATGCATATTCTTGGACATAACCCCGCCGTTTGGGCTATTGTGTGTGTTGGTTTGCAAGGTGACTTCTTTGATGGGAGAGAACCAAACCGTGAAGCTACAGCGGATGAGTTGAAGATGTTGCAATACAATGCTCAAGCTTGTGATATTCTCTTCAACGGATTGTGCCCCGAAGAATTCAACAAAATCAGCCGTCTTGAGAATGCAAAGGAAATTTGGGACACTTTGATTGATATGCACGAAGGTACCGACTCCGTCAAGGAATCCAAATTGGATGTGCTTCAAAGTCAACTTGACAAGTTCAAAATGAAGGATGGTGAAGGTGTCGCTGAAATGTACTCTAGGCTTGCTCTCATCACAAATGAGATTGCCGGCTTAGGAAGTGAAGAGATGACCGATAGATTCATCATCAAGAAGATTCTAAGAGCCTTGGATGGAAAATATGATACCGTGTGCACATTGATCCAAATGATGCCCAATTACAAAGATCTCAAGCCAACGCAGGTAATTGGAAGAATTGTTGCTCATGAGATGTCACTTAAGGATAAAGAGGAACTTCACAACAAATCAAGTGGTGACTACAAAGCCTCATGTGAAGCCCCTACATCATCAAGTGAGAAACAAAACTTCAATGAAGAATTGAGCTTAATGGTGAAGAACTTCAACAAGTTCTACAAGAGTAGAAGCAAAGATAGAAGCTCCAAGTCAAGGTCCTACAATGACAAAAGATCTTCTAGTCGAGAGCGAAACTGCTACAATTGTGGAAGACCCGGACACTATTCCAATGAGTGTAGGGCTCCCTACAAGAGAAGAGAAGACTCTCTAAAAGAAGAAGCAAAAGAGAAGAATCACCACCAAGAGAGAGAAGGAGTAGAGATGATCGTTATGAACGAAGATACTCACGGAGAAGCAAGGATTCAGAAAGGAAGGAAAAATCATCAAGGAGCTACACAAAACGAAGACGTCAAGCTCATGTTGGTGAATGGGTATCCGGCTCCGACTCCGACAACCACTCCGAGAGAAGTTATCACTCCGATTCCGAATATACTCAAGATGAAGGTGTTGCCGGTCTAGCACTTGTGTCAACCAACTCCCATGACATATTTGACTCACAAAATGAAGGAATTGGAAGATGCTTCATGGCCAAAGGTCCTAAGGTAACACACCCCGAGTATGTTGATTTTAATAGTGATTAAGATGACTTGTTAGGTGATGATGATTTACTTGTTGACAACTCTAGTGATGAATACTATGGTGAAACGTCAATTAATCATGCTAATCAAGATAAAATGGATGACAATGATAAGGAGAAGATTGAGGATCTAACTAAAGAACTAAAAACTCTTAAGTTAGCTCATGAAACTATCTTCGAAGATCATTGAGAACTTTTAAGAGCTCATGAGAAGTTACGCTTTGAAAAGCTCAATCTTGAGCAAGAGCATGAGTTTTTAAAGGCAATCAATGATGACCTCCGCAAGAAAAGTTCTTCTTACATTGCCAAGCGTTTACTCTTATCCACTTACATGCCTCAAGTCAAGTCTAGTAACAAGAACAAGAAAGATTCTTCCTCTAGTAGTAACAATGATCATGCTAAATCCAATATTGATGCTTCTAGTAGTTCTCTTGATTCCACTAATGATTCTCTTAGCCAAGTTACACTTGAGCAACAAAATAGATTGTTGAACGGAATTATAGAGAAAGGAGTGTACAAAAGCCTTGTCGGGAGTAAGCAATTCGAGGAAATTGTGCACAAGCAAGGAAGGCACCGGAAGAATCAAGGTGTTGGTTTTGAACGAAAGTTCAATGCCAATGGAGTTGAGTGGGAAGAAGATCAATACCCCAAGACAAAGTTTGTTCCTCAACAAGAGAAGTATGATACTTCCTTTAAGGGGACACAAGCTCAAGATGATCTTCCACCACAAGACGACAAGCAAAAAGGCAAGGACAAGCTTCAAGAGGAAATTGATGCATTTGAAGAAGCTCCTAAGACCTTAGTCAAGTGGATTGCCAAGACCACTTCAAGTTCCACTTCATCAAGTACGACTACAACTCCAAGGATTCCCATCAAGATGGTGTGGATCCAAAAGAAGAAGAACTAGAGAGTTCTTGAGGGTGACTCCGCCAACATACTTCACTCTTATCATTTTGGCAAGAACAAGTGCAATCAACTTCCACATCTTGCACTAGTTCAAGGAGTCACAAACCCTCTTGTTGGTAAGACAAGGGACAAGGTAACCTAAAAGTGTTCATGGACATCATCTTGTGTGTGCATCACTCTATGTCTATGGATATCCTTGTTTGTTCCTTGTGGGACTAACCCATGTAGGTATTGAAAGTGCAATTCACTCAAATGGATAGCTCCAAGTGATCTACATCAACATGGAGCATCCACATCTTCAACGTCCACATGAAGTCATCATCGACAAAACCCAAGGTTAGTTCATCCCTCTTAGGGGGGATATCACATCTAGGGGGAGCTTTACTCTAAGACTTGAGCTAAAGCAACTCTAAAGATGTGAACACAACAATGCTTTATGTAAAAGTGGTAACCCCACTTGAGCTTAAACGATGAGTATGACCTATGATCAAGTGTTCTCACTTGACTCCTAAGTCAATATACTCATATATAGATGACCTAGTCATCGCAAATTGCTTGATAGATGCTAGAATTGGTTGTTCATGCTTTGTCACATATTTCAATTGCCATCTTATTGTGTGAGCATGTTGGTTGCATATTTTACTCATTCGAGGACATCCACTTGTTGTTTTGATTGTTTGGTTTTATTTCCTTTTGCCAAGTGGATGGACAAGAATGCCTAAGAACCTCCTCTAGCTATCTATGCTTTTCTCGTCTCAAACTCTATTCATGCTACATCACAAAATTTGATCAAGTCAGATTCGAACCACTCTTTGTGAGGAGCACTCGGAGTCCCCGATTCATCATAGACTTAAAACTTCCAAAACCTCTTTGTGATTCTCGGTCTGACCGATACCCCACTTTCGGTCTTACCAAGATCATTAAGTTGATCTATGTTTTCGATCTCGGTGCAACCGATTTGAACCATTCGGTCACACCGAGTTGCAACAAATGTATACAGTTTTGCATCTCGGTGCCACCGAGTTGTTCCACTCGGTCACACCGACAGGGTCGGGCTATATATAGTCATGGGCAAAAATTTGGAAATTTCTCCGAACCCCTTCGCCCGCGCCATAGCTTGCTCTACCAACGTGGTCTCCGAATCGTCTCCTCGCCGCCAGCCGCCTCCAGTCACTGGTCTCCGTCGCCGTCAACGGGAATCAACCCCGCCGTTGCCGCCGTAGTGAGTCTCCGCCGAACTAGGGTATGGACTCGATCTTTGTGCTATTCCCCAATCCGATTCCTAGCACATTGCTGATCATAATGATTCTTGCCATGTTTGATAAACTTCTATCCAGTCAATGAAATCATAGATTAGGTTTGATTCGAAAATTTTAGGGTTAGGTTTCCGTCGAAACCATCTCGGACCCACCGAGTTGAAAAACTCGGTCCCACTGATTTGGCTTATGCCATTGCACAAGTGAGACTCGGTCTGACCGAGTATTACTGATTGGTGTGACCGATTTTGGAACTTTCTGAAACCCTAGCAGTCTCGGTGCCACCGAATTGTGACTCGGTCTGACCGAGTTCACTAGTTTAGGTTCCAAAAACTGCTTCGGTATCACCGAGTTTAAAAATCGGTAGATCCGAAATGCTTTCTATGGGAAACTAAAACTAAGTTTTTGAATCATTCTTTTGCAAAAACCTCTGCATTTTGTGATGCTCATCCACTCTACCTCATCTATAAACTATTCACAGGGTCAGCAGTCAGCTTGTTCATCATGCTAGACCAACGTGATAGCCAGAATTTGTCAGAGCAGCCAGTGCAAATGAGTGAGGGCACTAGTCCCTCTAGTTCTTCAAATGATGGCAGTAGGAGCACCCCTAGCAACCTGCCAAAAGCTGCCACAAGATAGAGGAAGAAGAGAACTTCAGATTCTGAGGATGAAGATTATGTGGCAGAGGAAGAGGAAGCCACATCAAAGAGAGTTGTGCTCAAGAAAGAATATGGCCCAGCACAGAGCATAAAGCCAGGGATGAAAATCAAAAGGCCAGCAGGCAGGCAGCCTATGCCAAAGGCCAGAGCTTCAACCAAGATTCCTGAGAAGCCCACTCCCATAGAGCCAGTTGCTGCTGAAGGAAAGAAAAGGAAGGAAAGGGCCAAGAAGACCGTAGCCAGAGTGCTTGGAAAGGCTTCCATCATGGAAGAAGAGGAAGATGAAGAGGTTGCTGCACCAGCACCTAAGGCACCCAAGCTGATGGGTGATGCCATAAGATCAGGGGCAACTGCTTCCAAGGCCAAGCCAGCTCCAAAGCCAAAACCAAAGAGGAATACAAGAAGCATCCCAGCTGCTGAGAAGAACAAGGCCCCAGTGCCTGAAGCTGCTGAAGAAGATGATGAAGAGCTTGTTCTGAGAAAGCTCTAGCCCAAGATCCCATACCACAATGATGCTCATCCTGTGGCTGAGGACATGAAGCTCAGAAGAGACTCAGGGCTGAGGAAGTGGAGAGAAGCAGATCCATATGCTTCAAGGAGAAGGACTTCTGTTGACTACAGGTTCCACACTAAGGAACAGCAGGACTTCTATGAGACAGTCTTGTTAGACAAGAAGCCAATTGTATGTGATATGAGATGGGTCAACTGGGAATATATCAAGGAGAATGAAGAGCACTACCCTGGAGTGCAGGACAGCTTCAAGGCATGTGGAGTAGAGGACTTTGTTGGGCAGAAGCTCACAAAGTGGAATGAGGAGCTTATCATGCAGTTCTACTCCACAACACATTTTTATCCAGATGGGAGGATTGTTTGGATGTCTGAAGGTACGAGGTACCAATCAACAGTTGCTGAGTGGGCACATCTTATCAATGCCCCCGAGGAAAATGAAGATGACTTGGATGTCTATTCCAAGAAGAAGATGGATCATAACTCTATGGCAAGTATGTACAAGGAGATTCCAACAGATGATCTTGACACTCACCAGTTTGGGTCTGTAAAACACTTGCTGTCAGGTCTGCCTACGATCAACTGGATCCTTAGGCACACACATTTTCCCAAGTCTGGAGATCACAGGATGATCAGAGGTCATGCCATTAACTTGCTACATATCTTTGATGTGCCTCAGAAATTCAAGGTCATGAGCCTCATGGTAGAGACTATCAAGAGGACTGCAGCAGATTAGAAGAGGAGCTGTGGATATGCCCCTCAGATCCAGATGTTGATTAACTCAAGAATGGGCACAGACACATACTTGTTGGACAAGGAACATTTGCCTATCTATCCAGAGTTCGAGGACAACCAAGTTGTGATGACCAAAGGTGAACCATCTTCAGCCCATGCACAAGCCAAGAAGGAGAAGGCAATAAAGGAGAAAGCTGCCAAGATGCCAACTCAAGAGGAGGCATTTGAGTACTTCTTGAAGAACAAGCAAGAGCAGCTCAGTTACTTGATTGCATCCACCCTGCGGATTGAGAAAGGACTGTCCACCCTAACTCAGAACCAGGCAAGCCTAGAGAGAATCGTAGAACAAAAGTTCTATGACTTGGATATCAAGGTGACAGAGATTCAGACTGTAGTGGAGCAGCTCCAAGATGACATGCATGAGAGGAAAGGGAAGACAACCACTGATGCCTTTGCCAGAGTGCCACGAGGTCCGAGGTCGTCTGCAGTGCCAGTTCCTGACACAAGAGCAACCACCTCAGCTCCAGCCGCAACACCAGCACAACCTGCTCCAGCATCCACTTCAGCTCCAACTCCAACCACGTCTACGGAAGCCTTCATCCTTGGAGTGATCCGGACTCCACCACCACCTGAAGATCAAGCCTGAGTGCCGATTTAGCACTATGCATTTTGTAGGAACTTTTTGGTAACTTGTTGCCAAAGGGGGAGAAAATGTATAGTTCATAGGCTTCGAGAGAGAGTGTTGCTTTTCTCTCTTGCTTTATTTGGTGGTTTTTTCGAACTTTGTTTGCTTTTGGTTGAGATACTTTGATATGCTTGTGAGACATTGATGATCATGTGTTTGATCATAAGCTACCCTTAATGCTTGGTGAATGCTATTATCTTATCTATCTTATGTGATCATTCACTTTTCTTGGTGATGAGTGCATGTATTTCATTCTTATCACTTTAAGCGCTCCACCAAGATGTATGTGACATGGAAGAGTAACCCATGATTCTAACTTCTTGTGCATTTGCAGTCCAAAGCAAAATTTAAATATACACAAATTTAGGTGGAGCTCTTACTTATCACATACTTCTCAAAGCGATGATGTAATTCATGCTTATTATCATTTGTCGAAGCTTTGATATATATGTTGTCATCAATTACCAAAAAGGGGGAGATTGAAAGTGCAACTATCCCTAGGTGGTTTTGGTAATTCATAACAACATATAGCTCATTGAGCTAATGCTATTCCAAGATGATTATTTCAGGAAAGCTCAATAATTGGCATGGCATGGATGGTGAAAGTGGAACCCTCAAAATGCTAAGGACAAAGGATTGGCTCAAGCTCAAAAGCTCAAGACTCTTCATTTTATATTTTAGTGATCCAAGATCACATTGAGTCTTTAGGAAAAGCCAATACTATCAAGGAGGGATGAGGTGTTGCTTAATGAGCATCTTGCTTCATGTGCTTAGTGATATGCTCCAAAACCCTCAACTACTTTCCCATATCCACACTTGACCTAAACCCTAAGCCAAACTCGGTCCTACCGATTCTTTCTATCCGGCGCCACCGACTTTCACTTGTCATAAGCCAGTGCCAAACCCTAGCAAATCGGTTCTACCGATAGGGATTTCGGTCTCACCGAGATGGGATTGCAAAATCTCTGTTTCCCTTTCGTAACTTTTTGGTCTCACCGAGAGAGCAGATCGGTCCCACCAAGATTGCAATGTAAACTCACTGTTTCCTTTTTGTAACATTTCGGTCTCACCAAAAGCGCAAATCGGTCCCACCGAGTTTGCCTGACCAACTCTCTGGTTAGCTTATTACCAAAATCGGTCCCACCGAGTTTGTGTAATCGGTCTCACCGAGATTACGTTATGCCCTAAACCTAACAAAATCGGTCCTACCAAGTTGCATGTCAGTCCCACCGAAAATCTCTAACGGTCACTAGGTTTACTTTTTTAGTCTGACCGAGTTTATTGATTCGGTCCCACCGAGATTGGTAAATTGTGTGTAACAGTTGGATTTTCTGTGGAGGCTATATATACCCCTCCACCTCCTCTTCAATTGTGGAGAGAGCCATCAGAACACATCTACACTTCCAACTCATATGTACTGAGAGAGAACCACCTACTCATGTGTTGAGACCAAGATATTCCATTCCTACCATATGAATCTTGATCTCTAGCCTTCCCCAAGTTGCTTTCCACTCAAATCTTCTTTCCACCTGATCCAAATCCTATGAGAGGCTTGAGTGTTGGGGAGACTTTCATTTGAAGCACAAGAGCTAGGTGTCACTTGGGAGCCTCCGACAAGATTGTGGAGTTGAACCAAGGAGTTTGTTAGGGCAAGGAGATCGCCTACTTCATGAAGATCTACCGCTAGTGAGGCAAGTCCTTCGTGGGCGATGGCCATGGTGGGATAGACAAGGTTGCTTCTTCGTGGACCCTTCGTGGGTGGAGCCCTTCGTGGACTCGCGCAACCGTTACCCTTCGTGGGTTGAAGTCTCCATCAACGTGGATGTAGGATAGCACCACCTATCCGAACCACGGGAAAAACATCCGTGTCTCCAATTGCGTTTGAATTCTCCAAACCCTTCCCTTTACATTCTTGCAAGTTGCATGCTTTACTTTCCGCTGCCAATATACTCTTTGCATGCTTGCTTGAATTGTGTGATGATTGCTTGACTTGTCCTAAAATAGCTAAAATCTGCTAAGAACTAAAATTGGGATAAGGTTAAGTTTTTATTTGGTCAAGTAGTCTAATCACCCCCCTCTAGACATACTTTCTATCTACAATCTTGGCTATATGCATCAGAGCAAATGATGTGAATGTGAGAAATGTACCTTCATGCTCATGAGTCCTTCTTGCAAACAGTATGTACATCAGCAAGAACTTCTCATTCACATGACTCTGATGCATATACTTACCTTGTGGTCTTGAGTTGGCTTAGGATGGGATGAACCTGTGAAAACAAGGTTAAATAACACAGATACACCTACTGACCAGAGCAAGCAAGAGAAACCACAAGAGAACCAAGACTGGGATGACATGTAGAGTGAGTACTAAGTACCACATTGGATATAGACATGTCCCCAAAGGTAAAGATATGCAATAAAATCAGAGATTTCCTTCCCTTAGATGTCTTGCTCCCCCTGAATCTGCATGGGATATTGGGAGAAGATAGGGAACAGAAAACCAGAGCAACAAAAAAGGAAACAACAGAGCTTGAGCTAAAGCAAGCAACCAAACATGTCTTTCCCCTCTTAAAGACATGTGACATCTCTCCTCTTGAACACCAAGCATCTGGGGTCTTTGATGATATTACTTTTCCTAGTTGAGAAAATCTCTCCCCCTGAGTATTCTATGTTTCTCCCCCTATAGGAAGGATTAAGCTTTGATGTGATCTCCCTCTCCCCCTTTGACATCAATTTCCAAGAAGGGCTCTTCTGGACATGTGATACAAATGGGTTGGTCCTCGAGTCACAGAGCAAAGCAGCATGTCTAATATGATGCTGGTAGAGGACAAGAATCATTGAGTGGAGCTAGAGCAAACAGAAATCAGGAATAAGTGGCAAGTTGGTTTTCCTAAGGTGGAATCGGTGACTCCAAGTTGTGTGCTTCGGTTGCACTGAAAGATTTCGGTTGGGCCGAAGAGAACAAACCGGTGTGATCGAGTTCATTAGAGTGAAACCACTTGTCACCTCAGCTCACTAGACAAGTAAGATCTCACAAGGATATGCAAGGAATTTACTGAAAGATTTGCAATGAATTGAATGCAAAAAATGCAAAACAAAAAGGAAAGAAAAGAAACTAAAAGTTCTAGATGAAGTTTTTTTTGAAAGGGGAAACAAATATGCAAGAGACAAAAGCACGGAGAGACACACAAGAACTTCATCTAGAGATGATCGGCGACAAAGTCACCTATGTTACAGTACATTGACTTAGGAGTCAAGTGAGAGCACTTGATCATAGGTCATACTCATCGTTTAAGCTCAAAATGGGGTTACCATTTTTTGTTTAAGCCTTTTGATGTATTCATATCTTGTCGAGTTGCTTTGACTCATGGCTTGGAGTAAAGCTTCTCTAAGATGGAATAACATACCTTGGGGGTGGTGTTGATCTTGCTCATGTAGTTGAACTTGTGTGGGTTGCTCAAGGTTGATGTAGTTCATCAAGGGATGGGAGCACCACTTGGAGTTTGAGTTCATCTACCTACATGGGTTAGCTTTGCAAGGAAGAGCACTTGTGTATCCAAAATGACAATCATGAGACTCAACATAGAATTTGGCAAACGATATGTTTGAATGGTTTCGTGCTTCCTTGTCTTCAACCACCATTGTGTAGAGACTTGGTGATGTAGATATTGCTCAAGATGTGAGTGAGTTGCAATCTCATAGATTTAGATTCAACCAAGTACCTACATGGGTTAGATAACATGCAAGGTACCAATATATCCAAGACATATGAATAGCATCATAAGAGAAATATCGAGGATTAGTCATAGGCTCATGCCCCGCATGTATCAAATGGAGTTCCTACTCCAAGTTTGAAGCATCAATGATGTTCAATTCACCTCTCAACCTGAAAAACACTTTCTCATCAAGTGGTTTAGTAAATATATCCGCTAATTGCTTATCGGTGCGAACATGCTTAAGGTTAATGTCCCCTTTTGCAACATGATCTCGAATGAAATGATGACGAACTTCAATATGCTTAGTTCGAGAATGTTGCACGGGATTGTGAGCAATCTTAATAGCACTTTCAATGTCATATAGCAATGGAACATATTTCACATATATCCCATAATCTTTAAGAGTTTGGGTCATCCAAAGTAATTGAGCACAACATGAACCAGCGGCAATGTATTCCGCTTCGGCGGTGGATAAGGATACCGAGTTTTGTTTCTTGGAAGACCAAGACACAAGAGATCTACCAAGGAATTGACAAGTACCCGAAGTGGATTTTCTATCGACCATGTCTCCGGCATAGTCCGAATCGGAGTAGCCAACAAGATCAAAAGAGGACCTCTTAGGATACCAAATGCCAAAATTTGGTGTATGGATTAGGTATCTCACTATCCTTTTCACAGCCTTAAGATGACACTCTTTAGGAGCAGCTTGATATCGTGCACACATGCACACACTTACCATAATATCGGGACGAGAGGCACATAGATATAACAATGAACCAATCATAGAGCGATAAACCTTTTGATCAACCGGTTCACCATCTTTGGTCAAATCAAGATGTCCATTAGTAGGCATGGGTGTAGTCATACCTTTGCATTCTTGCATATTGAACTTCTTGAATAAGTCCTTGGTGTACTTCGTTTGAGAGACAAAGGTACCTTCCTTAGTTTGCTTGATTTGCAAACCGAGAAAAAATTTGAGTTCACTCATCATAGACATCTCAAACTTCTCCGACATTAGCTTTCCAAACTTCTCACTAAAATGAGGGTTAGTTGAACCAAATATGATATCATCAACATAAATTTGGCACACAAATAGTTCTCCATTAACCCTTTTAGTAAAAAGAGTAGAATCAATTTTACCAATTTCAAAGCCTTTTTCAATAAGGAACTTGGTCAAGCATTTATACCATGCTCTAGGAGCTTGTTTAAGACCATAAAGGGCTTTGTGAAGTTTGTAAACATGATTAGGTTTCTTAGGATTGATGAAGCCGGGAGGTTGCTTAACATAAACTTCCTCCTCAATTTTGCCATTTAGAAAAAGCACTTTTAATGTCCATTTGGTACAAGGTGATATCATGGTGATTAGCATAAGCAAGTAAGATGCGAATGGACTCAAGTCTAGCAACGGGAGCATATGTCTCACCATAGTCCATACCTTCAACTTGTGTGTAGCCTTGGGCGACGAGACATGCTCTGTTGCGAACCACTTTTCCATCTTCATCTTGCTTGTTGCGAAACACCCATTTGGTGCCAATGATGTTGTGGTTGTTGTCGGGCTTCTCGACCAATGTCCACACTTAATTTCTCTCAAAGTTGTGTAGCTCTTCATGCATAGCGTTTATCCAGTCTGGATCCTCCAATGCTTCTTCAGCCTTCATAGGTTCAATGCTAGAGATGAATGAGTAATGTTCACAAAAGTTAGCTAAACTATTTTTAGAGCGAGTGATTCTCCCGGTTTGGATATCATTGTAGATTTGCTCGATGGGATGATCCTTAGCAATTCTTGCTCGTACTCGTGAAAGCTTTTGCTTGGGTCGGGGTGGAACATCCTCTTCATCTTGTGCTTCTTCATTGTTGACGTTGTCGTTCTCTTGTCGTGGTGGAGAAGGAGGTTGTTGATGTTCATCTTTGTGCGCTTCCTCGTTTTCTTCATCTTGGCGTGTCCCACTTGTGGATGCTTCCGTATCAACTCTTGGTTCACCTTGTTGTGAGGTAGAAGCTTCCACTTGGACGGACGAGATACTCTCCTTCACTTCCGTTGGACGAATCTTTCCAATGGACAAGTCTTGAATTGCTTCCGAAGGGTCTTTGTCTCCTACATCAATTGGCAATCGCTCTACTTGCGAGCCGTTAGATTCATCAAACTTCACATCTACCGTCTCTTCAACCTTTCAGGTGAAATTGTTGTAGACACGGTAAGTGTGAGAGTTTGAGCCATAACCAAGTAGGAAACCTTCCTGAGATTTAGGAGCAAATTTAGAACGACGATGCTTATCAAGAATGTAGCACTTTGAGCCGAATACTCGAAAGTATCCAACTTGGGGTTTGTTACCGGTGAGGAGCTCGTATGCTGTCTTGCCGAGAAGCTTGTGAAGATACAAGCGATTTGTTGCATGACAAGCTGTCTCAACCGCTTCCGCCCAAAAGTGCTTTGGCGTTTTGTACTCATCAAGCATCGTTCTTGCCATCTCAATAAGAGTCCGGTTCTTCCTTTCAACAACTCCATTTTGTTGAGGTGTGTACGTAGCCGAGAACTCGTGTGAAATCCCTTCTTCGTCAAGAAAGGTGTCCACATTTGTGTTCTTGAACCCCGTTCCGTTGTCGCTCCGAACCTTCTTGATCTTCAAGTCAAACTGATTTTGGGCCTTCCTAGCGAAGTTTTTGAAGATCTTTTGGACCTGCGATTTGTCATCAAGAAAGAACACCCACGTAAATCTTGAAAAATCATCAACTATGACTAGACCAAATGAGTTACCACCGAGACTCTTGTAGGCATTTGGACCAAAGAGATCCATGTGAAGTAGCTCGAGTGGTCTTCTTGTGGTCATGATGTTCTTCGCGCGGTGACTTCCTCCAACTTGTTTCCCTGGTTGACAAGCACTACAAAGTCTATCCTTGTTAAATATGACATCTTTTATTCCAAGGATACGATAACCTTTAATAAGCTTATCAAGATTTCGCATACCAACATGACCTAGTCTTCTATGCCACAACTAGCCTTTAGAAGATTTGGTAATTAAGCAAGTTCTAGGTTGAGCCTTTTTAATGAAATCAACAATGTAAAGATCTCCTCTACGTATACCGGTAAAGACCATTTTATGATTGTCTCTACGACACACTTGGCAATCTACTTCAGTGAATAAGACATTGAAGCCGAAATCCGCAAGTCTAGAAACTGAAAGTAAATTGTATCCAAGGGATTCAACGAGCATGACATTCTGTATGGAGCTATCATGTGAGATGGCCACCTTACCAAGGACAATGACCTTACCCTTTGAATTATCACCAAAAGTGACATATTTTCGAGGGCCATCATTTTCAGCAAGCTCACGGAACATATCTTTATCTCCGGTCATATGATCAGTACATCCACTATCAAGGACGCATTCCTTTCCTCCAGCCATGTAGCCGCAAAGATTTGCCATAAGACCAAAATGCCTCATTGCATCATCAATATCATTGTCACTATCATCATGTTCATCATAGTATCCATGTTCAACATCATCTTGTGATTGATCAATTCCTAGAGAGGGTAATTCATTAGATAAATGATCATCACAATGGTTACCTTTATGAATTCTAATAGCTTCGGATATGACATCGCTAATGATTCCAACATTTCCTTTAGCATGCATGAGATTGGTAAGCTCAAATAGACAATCACCAAAGCTAGGATCACTAGAGTTCATCTTACTCAAGGCAATAGACTTATGGAGAATTTTGTCTAAATTTTTCAAGGAATAATCTGGAAATCGTTCCTCAAGAAATCTCCACATGGTGTAGGCACACTTGAGAGTAGGCAAACATCTAATCAAGTTTCTAGGCAAGCCTCTAATGATGAGCTCAACAGTTCTAAGATTGCGAATCATGTCAATATCTTCATCTAGGGTAGGGTGCAAAGGATCAACATGAGGTGCACAAGGGAAAGTAATGTACTTGTTCAAATGATATTCATTGAAAATCTCAAGCATTTCATTTTTCCACTCATGAAAATACTCTCCATCAAGAATAGGCACTCTATGTCTAAGACTCCCCAAAGTAGACACATCCATCTTCCTCCAATGGTGTTTAAACCAAGGTAATGGAGACCAAAGCTCTGATACTAATTGAAAGGATCGAGAAGAGGTGTCTACAGGGGGGTGATTTGACACTAAGTGCCAAAAGTTGCAGTTTTTAATATTCTTAAGTTTAAGTGGAGTTTAAGCACAAGTTTAAGAAACACCATACATATCAAGCAAGCATGCAATGAGTATATGAGCAGCAGAAAGTAAAGCATGCAACTTGCAAGAATGTAAAGAGAAGGGTTTGGAGTATTCAAACGCAATTGGAGACACGGATGTTTTTATTGTGGTTCCAATAGGTGGTGCTATCGTACATCCACGTTGATGGAGACTTCAACCCACAGAGGGTAACGGTTGCGCGAGTCCACGAAGGGCTCCACCCACGAAGGGTCCACGAAGAAGCAACCTTGTCTATTCCATCACGGCCGTCGCCCACGAAGGACTTGCCTCACTAGCGGTAGATCTTCACGAAGTAGGCGATCTCCTTGCCCTTACAAACTCCTTGGTTCAACTCCACAATCTTGTTGGAGGCTCCCAAGTGACACCTAGCCAATCTAGGAGACACCACTCTCCAAGAAGTAACAAATGGTGTGTTGATGATGAACCCCTTGCTCTTGTGCTTCAAATGATAGTCTCCCCAACAGTCAACTCTCTCTCACAGGATTTGGATTTGGTGGAAAGAAGATTTGAGTGGAAAGCAACTTGGGAAAGGCTAGAGATCAAGATTCATGTGGTTGGAATGGAATATCTTGACCTCAACACAAGTGTAGGTGGTTCTCTCTCAGAAAATGTGTATTGGAAGTGTAGGTATGTTCTGATGGCTCTCTCCATGAATGAAGAGTGGGTGGAGGGGTATATATAGCCTCCACACAAAATCTAACCGTTACACACAGTTTGCCAAACTCGGTGGGACCGAATGGTTAAACTCGGTCGGACCGATTCAGCAAACCTAGTGACCGTTAGGATTTTCGGTGGGACTGAGATGCAACTCGGTAGGACCGATATGGTTAGGGTTAGGGCATAACATAATCTCGGTGTGACCGATTACACAAACTCGGTGGGACCGATTTTGGTAATAAGCTAACTAGAGAGTTTGTCGGGCAAACTCGGTGAGATCGATTACACAAACTCGGTGGGACCGATTTTGGTAATAAGCTAACCAGAGAGTTGGTCAGGCAAACTCGGTGAGACCGATTACACAAACTCGGTGGGACCGATTTTGGTAATAAGCTAACCAGAGGGTTTGCACTGTATTCTCGGTAGTACCGATTGCTCAAGCTCGGTGAGAACGATTTTGGTAATGTACATACACAGAGATATTACAATCCCATCTCGGTGAGACCAAGATCCCTATCGGTGAAACCGATTTGCTAGGGTTTGTGGCAGTGGCTATGACATCTGAAACTCGGTGGCGCCGGATAGATAGAACCGGTGGGGCCGAGTTTGACTTTTGGTTTAGGTCATATGTGGATGTGGGAAGGTAGTTGAGGGTTTTGGAGAATATCACTAAGCACTTTGAACAAGCAAGCCATTAAGCAACACCTCATCCCCTCTTGATAGTATTGGCTTTTCCTATAGACTCAATGTGACCTTGGATCACTAAAATAGAAAATGTAGAGTCTTGATCTTGAAGCTTGAGCCAATCCTTTGTCCTTAGCATCTTGAAGGGGTTCCACATCCCCTAGTCCATGCCACTCCATTGTTGAACTTATCTGAAACATACTAGGTAAAAGTGTTAGTCCAATAAGAGATATGTTGACATTAATTACCAAAACCACCCAGGGAGCACTTGTGCTTTCAATACCCCACAGGCTCGCAGAACATAGCCTGAACATACTAAAGGCCAAGAAGCCTGTCAAACAAACACTTCAGCGTTTCTCTGAACCCAAGTGTCAAGCAATGGGTGAGGAACTAGCTAAACTACTAGAGTATGGGTTCATCTGAGATATAAAACACCCTGACTGGCTGGCCAATTTGGTCATGGTACCAAAGAATTTAGATCCTGACATTTGTGTGTCGACTTCAAAGACCTCCATAAAGCCTACCCCAAGGACCCCTTCCCCCTACCACGGATTGACCATATTGTAGATGCCACAACATGCCACAATTCGCTGTGCTACTTGGATGCTTATTCAGGATATCATCAAATAAAGACGAAAGAAACTGGCCAGGCAACAACATCATTCATCACACCTTATGGGCCGTTCTACTTTAACACGGCTCCCTTGGGACTAAAGAATGTCGGTGCAACGTACCAACGCATGATTCAAACATGCCTAGAGAAACACATTGGGAAGACCGTCGAGGCCTAGATAGACGATGTGGTTGTTAAAACCAAATACGTCGGACAGTTGGTCGACAACCTCCGCGATACATTCTCTAGCCTACAGGAATATCAAATTAAACTCAATCCAGAGAAATGCATCTTTGGAGTCCCAGCTGGCGAACTCCTCGGCTTCATCGTGTCAAGCCGAGCAATTGAGGCCAATCCACCAGAAATACGAGCCGTGGACCACTTGGAGGTACCAATAGAGCTCAAACACATACAAAAAAACTTGCAGGATGCGTGGCGGCCTTAAGTCGCTTCATATCAAGACTCAGGGAGAAGTTGTTGCCTCTATACAGTCTATTAAAACAAACAAAGACATTTAAATGCACCGAGGAAGCCACAACAGCTATAGAAGACATCAAAACTCTCCTTGCCACCAATCCCATCCTAGCGACACCAGGTGTATGTGAGTCGATGATATTATACATCTCGGCCACAAACCAGGTGGTCAGTGCAGTACTCTCGGTCAAACGAGACATGGAGAATCACAAGTTCTAGCTCCATAAGCGCATATATTATGTCTCCGAAGTCCTAACCCCACGCAAGACACGCTACCCTCACTACCAAAAAATAGCATATGCCGTCTTCATGGCCTCACGAAAACTTCGGGAGTACTTTCAAGAGTGCTTGGTGACCGTGTAATCCAACGTCCTAGTAACTGACACAATTAACAACATGGGTGCAACAGGGCATATAGACAATTGGGCCATAGAGCTCTTACCTTTGAAATCACATATCGACCGCGCCAAGCTATTAAACCTCAGGTGCTGGCTGACTTCGTGGCCGGATGGACGGAAGCTGAACTCCCTCGAGAGTACAACACCAACTCGCATAGGACCATCTATTTTTTTGGTTCCAAAATGCTTGCTCGCCTAGGGGCTGGCATTATAATCATGTCACCTACGGGGGACAACATTGGATATGTGCTGCAAATCATGTATATGGATTCCAATAATGGGGCCGAATACGAAGCCCTCTTGCATGGACTACGGATAGCAGTCTCCATGGGTGTCAAATGCCTGGAGGTCCGAGGTGATTCCAACCTAGCCACCTCACAAGTCAATGGCGAATTCGACGCCAAGTACCCAAAGATGACAGCATACTGGAAAGACGTCCTGAAGATCTCAGCCAGGTTTGAGGGGCTGGAATTTCACCACATACCACAGGATAGCAACCAGGTTGCAGATATACTCGCCCGCATGGGCGCAAAATAGGATAAGGTAACAATACCTTCCTCGAATGGCTCTTCAAGCCATCTGTGGTCTAGGAAGATGAGAAACGAATGCCGAAGTCAAGCAGCATCGGGCAAAACACCTCGCCCAAAGAAGATGACGAACAGGATATAATGGGCGGCTCGGCTATCCAAGAAACAACTTTGTCACATGAAGTCATGGAAGTCATTGCAGCATGGACCGAGTCTCTCCTTGCATACCTGCTCAATAAAGAGCTCCTCGATGATCAAGCCGACGCACGCCGGCTCGTAAGGCAATCTAAAGCCTATAAGGTACACGAAGGAGAGCTCTACAAGATGAGCACTACGTGCATCCTCCAACGATGCATATCCAAGGAGGAACGCGGACTTTTACTTTAGGAAATACACTCTAGGATGAGCGGACATCACGATGCTGCTCGGTCCTTGGTCAGCAAGGCCTTTCGAGCTGGTTTCTACTGGCTGACCGCAGGCGCCGATGCCTCGACGTTGGTACAGTGTTGCCCAGACTGTCAAGTATTTGCCAAACAAAGCCACATGCCCCCTATGGTCCTCCACACTATTCCCATTACATGGCCTTTTGCGGTCTAAGGACTAGATATGGTCAGACCACTCAAGGGCGGATCAAACAAAAACAAATACTTACTTGTCATGGTGGAAAAATTCACCAAGTGGATCAAAGCAAAGCTGGTCACCTTGGCCGAAGTTGTCCATGTAATTGGGTTCATCTCTAGGGTAGTACACCATTACGATATCCCCCATAGTCTCATCACAAACAACAGGACAAACTTCACGGCCAAAGGGGTAAAATCATGCTGCACAAAAATGGGCATCAAAAGCTCGACTACGCATCTGTATACCACCCACAGTCAAACAGGCAAGTGGAGCGGGCCAATGGACTAATCCTTAGTGGAATCAAGGCACAACTCCTGTGCTCCCTCAAAAAAGCTGACTATAAGCGGGTAGAGGAACTCGATTCCGTCCTATGGAGGTTGCGCACCACACTGAACAGATCGACCGGATACACCCTGTTTTTATGGTGTACGGTGCCGAGGCAATACTCCCTTGCGACATCATACATGATGCACCTCGGGTATGCATGTATGAAGAGCTAGAGGCTAAGCTCGCTCAGCAAGACACCCTCGATGCTCTCAAAGAAGAGTGCAATGTCGCTCGGGCAAGATTAGTTATCCATCAATAGCAGGCCCAACGCTACCACGATAGAAAGGTCCGTGCATAGGACTTCAACGTCGGGGACCTCGTCATGAGGTTACATCCAGAAAAGTAGAAGCACAAAATTTCCCCTAGATGGGATGGGCCATTCATTATTGATCAAGTGCTAATCGGAGTAGCTTATCGAATTCGAGATCCAGATGACGGTCGTCTAGAGCCCAACCCCTGGAATGCGGCGCTACTCCAATGTTTCTACAGTTGAGCCCCCAAACACTACTTATGTATACAAATTACCCTGTTTTCTTGTTTTATGTATTTTACGCCTCAAAACATTCTCAAATGATCTCGAGGGATAATATAGCATGTTCTTTTCAAAACATGTGTTGTTCCACCTCTTATGCACTATTGTCTGTCAAGACAATATATGCACTGATTTGATTTAAGATTTTGCCAAGTAGGGTTGCCCGGCTCCTGTTCTTGCCCCTTACATTCCTGATATTTCAGCTAATGGGCAAAGGGAGCACCGCTATGATTGTTAATCCCGGGTCAGCCGGCGCAATACCTCAGACAAACAAAGCCGAAACCTAGCATTCATAAAATACAAATCGGTCGACCATGACATAGGGTTAACATGGAAGGGTCTTTCAAATCCCGACCAGGGGCTTTACCTCTGAGGTCACCCGTCTTCGAACCGATGTGCTCCACACAGTCACCCGAGGAAAGGAATTGTTGGAAGAACTATGTTCCTTAGAAGATGTTTCTTACGTTAAATAGTAATATACTTTCCACCACCCTCTTGTATTTCGAGCCGTATAGCCGGATTGCCTTGTCACCTGAAGCACCTGGTCAGATTGCTTCAGCTAGTAGTATGGGACACTCCTCGCCCATCAGCCGAGGAGGTGGAAGTCGAGGGCTGGCTGACAGAGTTCGAACGCGCGGTCTAAATATTGACAAGTATTATGATACATAAAGTCATACACAATTATTACATGCGGTCTAGTCGATCTATTAAGGTGTCCAGAGTGCAATCCTTATGCAAAAACTGAGCAGCAGGCATCACACTCTCGTACATGCAGCTACTGGGTATTTCCTCCCCATCTGGCCCCATGGGCCCTACCTCGGCTAGTTCCATCGTCTTCTGATCTATATAATGGGTCTTCACCATGGCCCAGGCTTCCCTTGCGCCTTCCTGACAAGCTGACACTTTCCAAGCCTGGTCCGGTGCCAAGCTCTTTTCAGCTGTTCGGCTAGGACAACCATCTCTTCGGGCACCTGCACCACTTCGAGCCATAAAGCCTAGAAAACATCCTTCATAGATTTCCATGCACTCTCATGCACCACGGACAGATGAGCCACCATGTCTTCGGACACTGGACCTCGGGCGTCAGGAGGTAAAATGGACAGAGAAACTGCCAAAGGGACAAAAGTCAGCCTCCTAATCACCTCGGCTAAATTACATTCTGAACAGATTCTTCGATTGAGCAGCCGCCAGTTGAGTTTTAAGCTCTTAATCTCCTAGGCTTGTCAGGCGTTCTTAGCCCTGAGTGCATTGACGCCATCCACTCTTTGAGTAACCACATGTTGGCTTTCTTGACGTTGCGACTCAACATATATAAAATTCTCGCGGGCCTGCTTAAGGTCTCTTTCAGGATGACCTAGGGCTTCCGCTGCTACAATGGATTATGGCATCATGACTATCTCAGTACCCCAGCACACTAATATACGCCATAAATAGAACTTACCATGCGCCTCTCTGCTGAACTTCTTCACCTACTCAACCTCGGCCAAGGCGGCATCCAGTATCCCATTTGTTTGGGTAAGTGCCTTGGCCAATTGATCATTCTTCAACCGAGCCTCCTCTCATAGGCAGCAGACACTGATTAATATTCAAGCCTTGCTATGGTCCCATTCGCCCATACCAAGCCTTAGGGGGCTGCAACTGTAACTGGTAGTATCATTTATCTTCAAAAATGAGGAAATATGCGAAACCCTGAAGCAGCATGAATTCATGTGAATCCTTACCCGTAAACCTCATGACAAGACATCCAGCTACTGATCAAAGGCACCTCGGATCACCCCAAGGTATGCGTCTACCGCGCTATTGGAAATTCGCCTTCAGGGATCGATCACATCAAATCACGCGATGAACACGCGTACACAAAACTGATAGCCAAGGGCTCGTATCGTGCCCTTTTTCTTCTCCTCTTTATTGATTTTCTGGTTTTCTCTCTCGGTGTTACAAAAAACACACACAACCGTGCATACATATATAGGAGCAGCATACGCGTAGCAAGCCAACCCAAACCTGAACACCTAGACCTACACGGATTATTACTTAAACCCTCATGTAATACTACACGGACATCCAGAGAACTAACTAGGACTCATACACTTTCCTATACTAATCTCCAGCAAGCTTGATCACACTTGTTAATCCTAGCCGGACTCAACAAACTTTCCTATTTTAGCCCTAACACACGATAGCTATGTTTGGATTCTCCCAACATTCACCCCCCTAATTCAACCATCTAACTCTTTACTCGACGAGACACGCAGACGATCACCTCTTCATCTTGTCCCGTCGATTGCCTCCGGTGACGCGAGTTACCGGACTACAACTTCTCTCTTCTTGCAATGATGGCGACCACATCATCACCATCATACTTTTTTGCCGACTTGAAAACTGAAACCAACGATTATCCGGACTACCAGCCACGCTGCCACATCTTAGCGTGCTACATGCAGACTAAACGCATAGCCTCATGTAGGAACTCAACTTAACTGGTGCACGTCTATCTACACGTTGATTTTCATCTTCTTATCGTTTGCTTGTACACGGGGAGACACATCTCTTCACCCGCCTCATCTTCACTTCGTATCTTTGTCGTTGGTGACACAACTTACCAAACGACACCTCCTGTCCAGCGACAACGCAACTTGCCATATACGTGCAACTCAACTTCACCATATATGAACTCGCCGGAACTCCTTCATCACGAACGGAAATGCAAGGCACAATTTCCTTTTTCATTCGCTCTTGCTCGCAATTCTCCTCCGCCAATGACGCATCTCAACTGCAGCAGAAGATTCACACACCTAAGCTCTTGGACGTACCTTACAAGAACTCATATGCACACCTTGATGACGGCATGCAACTTCGCCATCTCCACATCCAACGATGATCTTGATGATTTCCTCGGTATCGCAACTTCGGCATCTCCATAACCATCAACGGTCACCAACGCCTTGCCGACGACAACCCTGTCTTCCTCCTCCAGGTTGTTCCGCAGAACGACCACCACCTGTCGCCTTGCTTGCGACAGCGTCCGTGCCGCCTTCTTATCGCCGCTCCGCCTAATGACAACTGCCCGATCCTCCTTGTCGCCGCTCGAACAACAATTTCCTGCTCCTCCTCGTCGCTGCATCCCAACGACTATATCTCCCGCTCCTCGTTGTTGCTACACCAGAAACTGTATCGCCCGCTCCTCATCGTCGCTACAACATCGACTCTATTGCCCGCCCCGAGGCGCTAGCAGGGTCGCCACCCCGGGGCAAGCGCAGCTTCACTCGAACCTTGCTCTAGATACCAATTGTTGGAAATTCGCCCTCAGGATCGATCACATCAAATCACACGATGAACACGCATACACAAAACTGATAGCCAGGGGCTTGTATCGTGCCCTTTTTCTTCTCCTCTTTATTGATTTTCTGGTTTTCTCTCTCGGTGTTACAAAAAACACACACAACCGTGCATACATATATAGGAGCAGCATACGCCTAGCAAGCCGACCCAAACCTGAACACCTAGACCTACACGGATTATTACATAAACCCTCGTGTAATACTACACGGACATCCAGAGAACTAACTAGGACTCGTACACTTTCCTATACTAATCTACGGCAAGCTTGATCACACTTGTTAATCCTAGCCGGACTCAGTAAACTTTCCTATTTTAGCCCTAACACACGATAGCTATGTTTGGATTATTCCAACACGCGCTAAGGGCATTGAACTCTTGATGCGAGAAATCCAAATTTCTCAAAGAGGGTTTCCGCCGACGATAATTCGTGGCACATTGGATCTCAGACAAAGTAGCCAAGCTGGTCGCGAGTCCTCAAGCTGAGGGACCTCATGGGTAATCCCTGTGGAGGTATGTGCTTCTGTCCCCCTGCGCTAAGCCATTGTTCCCTCGACCCTCACACTTGTTTCCACGAAGGAAGGTGAGGGCTGCATGCGAATGATCGAAGAAGTTAAAATCTGAGTACCTTTACACAAGCAGCGATCAAAGAATTATCTAGTAATTGAGGGGGCACTTTCGCCTGCCCCTATGACCTCGGCTTGTGCTTCCTGCACCTCCTGCAGGGGTCTCTCTTGTGGAGTCATTTCTCTGCGTGGGCGTTTTGAATACCACCCCTTTGGAGGAGAAGTCAGACGGCTAGGGGCTGGAGGATGAGCAACTTGCTTTCGATTAGAGGAAGGGGTGTTACCGATGAAGTTGGCCTCGTCCCCGGTGCGTTGGGGGTAATGGACACTCTTGAGCCGTCAAGGCTCTCCAAGAAAAACTTTCTCCCTTCATAAATAAGGGCTAAATCTTCGTCCTCGTTAAAGAGGGGGTCCTCTGCCCGAAAGTGCAACTCCAGCTCAAGTGTCGTGCTGCTTATGCCCTCAAGCCAACGCCTCCATCTCTGTCCAGGAGCCAATAAATGGTGAATTAGATATTAAAACAACTCGGGTAGACGAGGAGTTCGGAAAACACTTACAAAGTCGGCGGGATTGTAATAGGACAGTCCATCGTGGAATTGTCATCGGGCAAAGTCCTCCGCCGTCCCTTGATAGGTGTCCACTAGCGCTGCTCCAAAGGCTTCCTGGTCATAAAACCTCTCCCAAATGGTTCATGAGGAGCCGTCGGTCCCATTTGTCGGCGTCCTGGGAACGGTGGTACCCAGACTTGCTTGCCTGCGGCCTTGGGTGTGGCCCCACCAGCGGCCCGGTATGACCCATCTTCATCAACCTACACTCAAGACCCTCGCGAGGGACCAAGCCCCGCGAGGCGGACAACACAAGACCTCCTCAATGGCAGCCTCACTAGGCTGGCTCGCGAGCAGCGGAGAGATCAAGGCTAGGGGCACCTGATGAGGTTTCCATGACGTGAGCCATGAAGACCAAGGCCAGGCGGGCGCCAGCGGGCGCAGAGTGCCAGTTTCCTCTTTGGTGCTAAAGAGGCAGGCGCGGGCGGGGAGCTCCAAGGTGTCAGGCAAGGTTTCCATATCGATGCCCAGGAGGACGCCAAGACGGAGGTCATCACGGAGCCCACGATGGCGTCACCACCAGAGCCTTTGGCAGGCGAAGACCACCTTTTGTCAGGATAACTTGTACTCGTTGTCCCCCTTCAAATTGGCCATTGTGGGATCCCTTCCCGGGTAATGTTTGGGGAGAGGACTCGGGCCTCAATAAATAGGGTTAGCCACCACCATAGGAGAGGACGGATCATTCAGATCATCCCCAGCCACGCAAGCTCATCGAGCTCAAGAACACCCCTCCTTAGGAGGCTGTTCTTTCCTTTTACTTGTTCATCCCCATCCTACAAGGCAATCCACCACACCACACTGGAGTAGGGTCTTACACTTCAACAATGGCATGAACCAGTATAAACTCTTGTGTCCCTTGTTCCCCGGGTTCGGCGAGCTAGGCTTTGAGATCGTCGTGAGAGTGTGAGCTAGGGGGAGAGAGATCTTCGTGCGCACCCTAGTGTTCGAACCTCAAGGGTTTGTCGCTATCCGTAATCTGACATTTGGCGCGCCAAGTAGGGGTGCGCCAATGTTCCATCCCTTCGTTGGCTCCGCCTCTCCGTCCAGTCCCCATGGCCAGCGCGGCTCCTCCGACTAGATCGGTGAGAGACCCCGGCGGTGCCAGGGGGCTCATGGCCTTCACCCCTGCCCTGCGGCGGGTGTAGTGGCCGCACAAGTTCAAGCGAGAGATGTCGCCCCGCTACAACGGCATGATACATCTCCAACGTATCTATTATTTATGAAGTATTCGTTCTATTATATTATCCATCTTAGATGTTTTATATGCATTTATATGCTATTTTATATGATTTTTGGGACTAACCTATTAACCTAGAGCCCAGTGCCAGTTTCTGTTTTTTCCTTGTTTTTGAGTTTTACAGAAAAGGAATACCAAATGGAGTCAAATTGACGTGCCAATTTTTGTTGATTTTTTATGGACCAAATGAAGCCCCTGGAGCTATAGAGTTGGGCCAGAAGAGTCCCGGGCTTTCCACAAGGGTGGGGGCACGCCCACCCCCCTGGGTGTGGGCCACTGCCTCGTGGACGACTCGGAGACCCCCCTAACGTGAAACCAACGCCAAAAATTCCTATAAATACAGAAACCCCCATAAAACAACCTAGATCAGAAGTTTCGCCACCGCAAGCCTCTGTAGCCACGAGAAATCAATCTAGGCCCTCTCTGGCACCCTGCCGGAGGGGGCCATCATCACCGGAGGCCATGGAGGAGGATCCTGGAGGGGCCATCATCACCATGAAAGCCAAGGACCAAAGGGAGAACCTCTCCCCATCTAGGGGGAGGCCATGGAGGAGGAAGCACAAGGGGGAGAACCTCTCCTCCTCTCTCTCTGTGGCACCGGAGTGCCATCGGGAGGGGAATCATCACCGCGGTGATCGTCTTCATCAACATCACCATCATCATCATCATCCTCATCTCTTTTACGTGGTCCACTTCACGCACCCCACTATAATCCCTACTTGAACATGGTGCTTTATGCCACATATTATGATCCAATGATGTGTTGCCATCTTGTGATGTTTTGAGTAGATATCCTTTGTCTTTGGGTTAATTGATGATTTAGATTGGTACGAGTTGTATGTTTTATTTTGGTGCTGTCGTATGGTGTCCTCCGTGTCGCGCAAGCGTGAGGGATTCCTGCTCTAGGGTGTTGCAATACGTTCATGATTCGCTTATAGTGGGTTGGTGAGTGACTGAAACACAAACCCGAGTAAGGGGGTTGTTGCGTATGGGAATAAAGAGACTTGATGCTTTAATGCTATGGTTGGGTTTTGCCTTGATGATCTTTAGTAGTTACGGATGCTTGCTAGGGTTCCAATCATAAGTGCATATGATCCAAGAAGAGAAAGTATGTTCGCTTATGCCTCTCCCTTATATGAAATTGCAATGACGACTATCGGTCTTGTTAAGAATTGCCTAGGACAATTCCGCACACCGACCCATCATTATTACACACACGCTATTTATAATATTTAGTAATATGTTCTAACTTTATGATAACAACACCTACTTTTATATTTTAGCTCTCCGATATCATACAAAGTTATCCTCTTCATATCGACAACGTAGTTTTATTTCTCGTTGCTAGTTGGAAGCAAACATTCGGTGTATGTAGAGTCGTATCAGTGGCAGATAGGGCTTGAGAGAATATTGATCTTACCTTTAGCTCCTTGTGGGTTCGACACTCCATACTTATCACTTCCACTTTTGGAAATTGCTAGGATGATTCCCTGCACTTGGGGATTATCACGGTGCGACGGATCCGTCGACCTTCCTGCTGGCATACGAGGAGGCCGTCTTGGAAGCTGGAGGCGACGACAAGGTCATGGCCAACTGGTTCCCCATGGCCCTCGCTGGCGCGCCACGCGCCTAGCTGGTGAACCTGCTAGGATCCTCTGTGGCCTCTTGGGAGGATCTACGCGGCCTTTTTGTCGCACGCTTCGCGGCATCGGCGCCTATCGCCATCGTGGCCCTCCTTGGTGGATCGCAAGCGCCACCCTCGAACTGCCACACCAAGCAGTTCTTCTGCCAGATCAGCGCCACCTCTGTGTAGCGGGGAGCCCCACCAGGATGGGCGGCTCCCAAGACCGACCTCACCTTCGACTCAGGGGATCACCCCGCTACCACGACTGGCTCGGGTGCACTCCCAATGCTCTGCACGCCCACCATCTACAATGTCGCCATGACCAAGACCCTCATCGATTGCAGAGCAGGCCTCAATGTGCTCTCTGTGGAAGCTTTCAGCTTGCTTCACATGACATACGGCTATCTCCGCCCCACCAAGCCTTTCTCTGGAGTCGGCAGTGGGCCCACCAGCCCCTTGGGGCAGATACGCCTCCCGGTCACCTTCGGTACCCGAGACAACTACCGCACTGAGCTCATCGACTTCGACATCGCTTGCATTGGCCTCCCGTACAATTCCATCCTCGGGTACCCTCCTTTGGCTCAGTTCATGGCAGCGACCCATCTGGCCTACAACCTCATGAAGATATCGGGCAACAGCGGCGTCCTCACCGTGGTCGAAGACACCAAGGAAGCTCTGGCGGCCCTCAAGCTTACCTTCAGGGCCATAGCAGCAGCACGCCCGGCCGGCGAAGCCACCCTAGGGGCTAAGGAGGCCGCGCTGGCAAAGAAGAAGAAGTTGTTCACTCAAGACTGGGCCGAAATGAAGCAAGTGCCGGTCGATGATGATGGATCCTTGGGGGCCACCTTCACCATAGGAGCTGGCCTCGACCCGGGTCAAGAGGAGGCATTAGTGAAGTTCTTGAGCGCGAACAAGGAGGTATTCGCCTGGGAACCCAAGCAGTTGGTAGGGGTCCCAGGGTGGTAATCAAGCATCACTTAAGGGTGTGCCCCAATGTGCACCCTGTGAAGCAGAAGGCGTGGCGACAGTCCACGGAGAAGCAGTCCTTCATCATCCAGGAAACTTGCAAGCTGGAAGCAGCAGGTGTCATTCGTGAGGTCCGGTACCCGGAGTGGCTGGCGAACCCTGTCATTGTGCCAAAGAAAGGCGGGAAGGAACACATGTGTGTCGATTTCACCAACCTCAACAAGGCCTGTCCCCAAGACCCATTCCCGCTTCCGCGTATCGACTGAGTGTGACCTGCTATGCTTCCTGGATGCATTCTCGGGCTACCATCAGATCAAGATGGTAGTGGAGGATGTGGACAAGACCGACTTCCTGACCCCGTGTGGGGTGTACAGCTACACCTGCATGCGGTTCGGACTGCGCAACGCTGGGGCGACCTTCCAGCGACTGATGCACATGGCCCTGGGTCAGTAGCTCGGTAGAAACAGTGAAGCCTATGTCGATGACATCGTTTTAAAATCTCGGGAGGTGAGAACCCTGATTCAGGACCTGGAGGAGACCTTCGCTAGCCTGCGCCAGGTGGATTTACGTCTCAACCCGGAGAAGTGCGTGTTCGGTGTCCCCTCCCGCAAGCTACTGGGTTTCCTTGTTTCTCACAATGGGATCGAGGCTAACCGTGAGAAGGTCAAGGCAATAGAAGACATGAGCCCACCACAAACTCTCAGGGAAATGCAGAAACTTGCAGGCTGCGTGACCTTGCTGGGGTGCTTCATCCCCAAGCTGGGGGAGCGCTCTCTGCAGTTCTTCAAGCTGATGAAGAAGAAAGGACTGTTTGAATGGACCCCAGGGCTAGATCTGGCGTTTCAAGACCTCAAGAGATACGTAACCAGCCCACCGATGATGGTGGCACCTCGCCCCCTCGAGCCTCTGGTCCTCTATCTGGCCGCTACGCCTCACTCCGCCAGCACGTCATTGGTGGTGATTCGGGAGGAGCTCCGAGCCAAGAACCCGCAACGCAATACTGCGCCCCTAGCTGGAATGGTGCAGTCACAAGGCAGCGCCGCTAAGGCCAAGACAATGCACACAGACGATCACACCCCACAAGATGGCGTTCAAGGGCCCACGGAGGCCTAGATGGGCGACCAGGCTCCTGAGGTCCCCCCACCTCAGGAGGCACCACAACCTCCGTAGGGCACAGGCTCCATTGACGCTCCCGCCCTCGTCGAGCACCCGGTATACTTCGTCAGCACTGTGTTACGGGACGCGAGAGCACAGTACCAAATGCTGCAGAAGCTCTTACTCGCTCTCTTGGTGGCCTCATGCAAGCTACGCCATTATTTCCAAGGCCACCGAATTAAGGTCGTCTCAGTCGCGGGGAGAGTCGCTGAATGGAACATTGAACTGCAAGCATTTCAGTTGGAGTTCAGCACGACTAGGGTTATCAAGGGGATACGCTTGCCGACTTCAGTGCGGAATGGACCGACGCTCCAGAACCCGAAGCGGGTGAGAGCCGACCCCTCTCGCCGGGAAATGAAGCACCGGATGGCTGGGTCATGTACTTCGATGGCGCTTTCGCACGACAAGGCACAGGGGCTGGCACTGTGCTCATCTCGCCCACCCAAGACAAGCTATATAATGTCGTGCAACTCTGCTTCTAGCGGGGTGAGAAGGTCTCCAACAACATCACGGAGTAGGAGGGGTTGATCACTGGCCTCAAGGCCGCCGCAGCCTTGGGTGTGAAGCGTCTCACCATCAAGGGTGACTTGCAGCTCCTTGTCAACTTCTCCAACAATGTCTACGAACAAACGGATGAGCATATGGAGGCATACCTTGCGGAAGTGCGTAAGATAGAGAAGCAATTCCTAGGCCTAGAGCTACAGCATGTGCCACGCGGCACCAACAAGGAGGCTGACGAAATCACCAAGAAGGCATCAAGGCGGCTACCCCAAGAACCTGGTGTCTTCGAAGAGCGACTCTTCAGGCCTTCGACGACCCCTGTGGCCATGGAGACTACATCACCTCGAGAAGAACTCCCTCAGCCACCAGCCTCGGGAGCCCCCGCCTGCGGTCCGACCTCAGGAGCAAGTCTTCTCTTGGCGCTCGAGCCTCAAGAGGGGTGCTGGACCGAGGAATTGAAGGCATATCTGGTGCATGGGACGCTACCGGAGAAGGAGCAGGATGTGGAGCGTGTGGCCCGGCAGGCTACGGCATAGTGCATCCAGGATGGTGAGCTATACAAAAAACGACCAAATGATGTTTCCTTGCGATGCATCTCCAGGGAACAGGGGAATGAGATGCTGGCTAACATACATGGTGGAGACTGCGGGCATCACTCATCGTTGCATACCCTGGTTGGCAAGGCGTTCCGCAGCAGGTTCTACTAGCCCACGTCACTCAACGACGCGACCGAGCTGGTAAGGTCCTGCGAGTTCCATGCCAAGAAAATCTACCTTCCGGCTCAGGGCCTCCAGACTATCCCGCTTTCGTGGCCCTTCGGTTTGGGGGCTGGACATCCTGGGTCCGTTCCTACGAGCGCCTGGGGGCTACCGCTACCTCTACGTCGCCATCGACAAGTTCACCAAATGGGCAGAGGTTGAAGCCGTCTGCACCATCCCGGCAGGGTCAGCAATTAAGTTCATCAAGGGCCTCGTAAGCCGGATCGGGGTCCCTAACCACATCATCACCGACAATGGCTCGCAGTTCACTAGAAATCTCTTCAAGGCCTATTGTGCTAACCTTGGAACACAGATTTGCTACGCTTCGGTGGCACACCCCAGGAGCAATGGCCAAGATGAGCGCGCCAATGCCGAGGTCCTGAGAGGCCTCAAGACCCGAACCTTCAAGAAGAAGCTCGAGGCCTGCGGCAGGGGCTAGCACGATGAGCTTCGGTCTGTGATGTGGTCCATCCGCACCACCGCCACCAAGCCAACAGGTGAGAGCCCGTTCTTCCTTGTCTACGGAGCAGAAGAGGTTCTCCCTCACGAAGTCAGGCATCGCTCCGCGCGGGTCCTGGCGTTTGATGAGACGTAGCAGGACGCCATACGGGAGATGGACCTCGTGCAGGGGGAGGAACGCCGCCGTGAAGCCTCGCTCCAAACTACAAGATACCAGCAGGCGCTGCGATGGTACCATTATCGCAGCGTTCGCTCCAGGACACTTGAGGTGGGCAATCTCGTCCTGAGGAGGGTGCTCTCCAGGGAAGGGCTGCATAAGCTCTCACCCATGTGGGAGGGCCCGTTTAGGATTGCCCGCGTCTCTAGGCCCGGCGCCGCGTGCCTGGAGATGCAGGAAGGGGTCCCCATCCAGAACGCCTGGAACATCCAGCACCTCCAGAAGTTCTACCCATGAAGCAAGGCCAAGTGCCTGTGAAGGAATCCACTCGTGACACTCTCACGTAATAATGAGTGGGGTTGTACACGCCCCGGAGTCTTCGGAGTGCCGCCCTCCGGCCTCAGGGGCTCCCTCCCACGTCCTAGTGCCAGCACTTAGCTCCGCGCTAGTGAGAAGACTAGACTAGGTGCCAGACGCGGCTGCTCATTTGCTTTCTATAGTTGGCTTGCCTCTTTTCCCTTAATGAAATTAGGAGTTCCAGCATTTCTCGATGGCTTTCCTCTTCTTTCTGGTTCTTCCCTTGTTCCTTTGTTTTTCTCCAGGGAGGGCGCTAGTTGCCCAATGCTCTCCCTCGCACGCCCCACGAGGGGGGCTGGACAGGAAGTATGCGAGTGCAGACTTCCCTGGTCTCCGCGGGGCGTTCTCGTTTGAGTTTTTGATCGGCGCACCCCCTTTAGTCCGTGCCCCACGGGTACCATGATGCATTGCGTTTGGCCATAACCAGCCCATGCCTGAGGCCTCGCGCGGTAAGGGCTAAAGATTTCTTAACAAGTTTTTGTAGTTTCGTGATGCAGCTTCGCGATGTTACCCGAATCGACACTAGGGAAGCCCCACCAGGTGCCCAGAGACGCGCGCCCTCATGAGGTCAAAGCTACCCCGGATGCATTGAGCTAAGTTACCCCTCTACACCCGTATAAGGCATAGATCTCACAACACAACCCGGAAACAATAAACACAACATAAAAACAACATAAGCACCATGGTTCATTACACGCCCTCGTAGGGCCCCGAATTTGTTTCTGACAAAGTAGGGGAAGGGAAAGAGAGGAGAAGCAAAAGCGGCTCCTGCGATGCGGCTGCTCACGAGGGTCGGCCCCCGAACTCAGCCCGAGCCCACCTCGCGCTTCACCGAGGCGCGACGACGGGATGACCCCCTACCATCCTCAAAGCGGGCCCGATGGCGTGGCGGCTGGTCATAGCCGCCGCTGCTGGAGCTTTCGCCAAAGGAGGAGCGGCCGTAGCTGGGCGAACCATGGTCGCCACCGATGGCAAGGTCACCCTTGTGCTCGTTGCGGCCATCGCCAACGCGAAGCACCTCGCCACCATCGTCGTCGTCTTCGGGGCAGCATCTGGTGTGGCGACCGTCTTCCCCGAACACCCTCACAAATAGGGTCGCTGCGCCGCCGTACTTGAAGTGGAGGGTGCACCGCCTGCCTAGGCCATGCGCGCGGGCGAACGTCTGCCAACCTTGGGCCAAAGCTAGGTTGCCCATAGAGGAGACCTCCTCCACGACCCACAAAGCCTTGCTGCAGCAACCGTCATCCTACAGCCAGAGGCCGCCGGGACCTGAGGCCAGCAGTTCGCCTGTGAAGCAGCGCGGAAGTTGAAGCCAAGTGCCGGACGGGTTCGCCGACCACACGACAAACTCCGGCAACACCCCCGCCGAGTGGAAGCGCGGCCGGGGAGGCCGGGCGACCATGGCGCGCCTCCCCTAGGAGGAGCGCCATCGCGGCAGCCAAGGACAGCATCGGACCCCGAGGGAGTCTGCCCATGCCCATGAGGGACCGCAGCGGGGGTCGCGGCATTCTTGCGCGGGCGGCCGCGCCCCCCCCCCCCCCTTAGGCGGTGGCGAGCCGGGCCCCTCCTGGTGAGCTTTCCCCTTCTCGGCGGCCGAGAACCTCTTCACTGGCGCCATGGGTGTCGTGGCAAGGAAGAAGAAGAAGAAGCGCCAGTAGTGGAGGAAGAGATGGGTGACGGTAGCTCCGCCCCTCCCCATTTATAGCCAGGAGGAGGCCAACCGCCAGCCTCCATGATCTAAGGTAATAATGACCTTTTTCTATATACAACAGGGACTCATCAAGTCGGGCAGTTGCCGAGGCAGCATGGGGAAGCAGAGATGCCCACGTCCCGTCAATCGCCACGCGTCAATCAAGGCCGCAGGCTGTTAGGGCCCACGGCGCTCCGCACTTGCCCCTTGGCTTCACGGCGAAGCTATGTACGAGCGCACCTTGGGCTCGGGGGCTATAGTCGGTGTCCTGGGAATGGGGGTACCCAAACTTGCTTGCCTATGGCCCACGGCGTGGCCCCACTAGTGGCCTGGTATGGCCCATCTTCATCAACCAATGCTCAAGACCCTCACGAGGGGCCAAGCCTCGCGAGGCGGACGACACAAGACCTCCTCAGGGGCAGCCTCACTAGGCTGGTTGGCGAGGAGCGACGAGATCAAGGCTAGGGACACCTCATGAGGTTTCCGTGACGTGAGCCATGACGACCAAGGCCAGGCGGGCGCCAATAGGCGCAGAGTGCCAGTTTCCTCTTTGGTGCTAAAGAGGCAGGCGCAGGTGACGTGTCCCGAGGTGTCAGGCGAAGATTTCCATATCGGTTCAACGAGATCAAGACCAGCAGGACGGCAATACAGATGTCATCATGGAGCCCACGACGGCGTCAGCACCAGAGCCTTTGGCAGGCGAAGAACACCTTTTGTCAGGATAACTTGTACTCATTGTCCCCCTTCAAATTGGCCATTCTGGGATCCCTTCCTGCCTAATATTTGGGGAGAGGACTCGGGCCTCTATAAATAGGGTTAGCCACCACCATAACAGAGGACGGATCATTCAGATCATCACCAACCATGCAAGCTCATCGAGCTCAAGAACACCTCTCCTCAGGAGGCTGTTCTTCCCTTGTACTTGTTCATCCCCAGCCTACAAGGCAATCCACCACACCACACTGGAGTAGGGTGTTACACCGCAACGGTGGCCCGAACCAGTATAAACTCTTGTGTCCCTTGTTCCTCAGGTTCGGCGAGCTAGGCTTTGAGATCGTTGCAAGAGTGTGAGCTAGGGGAGAGAGATCTTCATGCGCACCCCAGTGTTCAAACCTCATGGATTTGCTGGAACCCGTAATCCGACATCGTTCAACTCACACAATAGATGAGGATGCTGCCAAAATGGTTGGACTCTTCGGTTTATCGTTGTGGCCATTACATCAATTACGGTAAGGCCAGTGCTTGTCAACTGCGTCACTTGAGCTGCCAGCCTGGTTACCTCGGCACTCTCCTCTGAGGCTGGGCCCTGTATCCTCCTGCTATAACGCCTCTTCGGGGGCTTGATAGAGAAGAAGGGAGTCCGGGCCGAACTGGCTCTAGGAGGGGAATGTCGTCTATTTAAAACCACTCGGTCGGCCACACATTGGTATCCTTCAGAGGTGTGCCTGGCGGTATTTGGTCCCCTCAATTCGACAAACTTCGACCGCCCCGACCTCATAGAACTTATCGGTAGGGGAGCAGGGCATTATGCAGAAATACCTTCACCACAACCTGAAGTGTGCCTTGCATCCGAGGTGCATCTTGCAAAGGGCAATGTAGCCTGCGATATGTAAAATTGAGTTGGGGTGAGGTGATGAAGCCGCAACTCGTAGAACTTTAGCAGGTAACATAGGAAGGGCTGAATAGAAAACCCTAAGCCACACAATAAGAAGGAGATGAAGCATAACCTCTCGCCCTCTTGAGGAGACAGGTGATTCTCTGCGTGCACTTGACCTTCCATGGATGTCAATCCTGCATGGGTTGCCATCAGATCTGAATTGGGCAGATACCCTTGCTTGGCTAGACGCTCCAAATGAAGGTGCAAGATAGCACAACTACCCCAATCGCCTCTAACAAGGCCGTGAGGGCGCCTCGAAGAACCTGCGTCACTCGCCATGAAAAATTCTCGGGGGTGGACTTGAGAGAAGGGAAGCAATAGCATGATTTGCTGAGAAAAGAAGGGTTGGAGCCATGTAGTGAATTTGCATGACCTGCCCGTGAATAAAAAGGGGGAGGAGGCCGATGCTTCAATGTTTCTCCATAAAGAAACTCACTTCCCCGTAAAAGTTTAGTTACCAAGCTTAAGAAACCAGCAGCACGTGTGGCAGAGCCAGGTCCACCTGGCGGAACTTATAATTTCTGAAGACTACTTGGAGAGGAACTCGCCTATCGAGCTGAAGACTCCGGAACCAAAGTCCAGTCGCGTCACCCTAGGGATCGAAGGCCCGTTCAGGGGCTACTAACGGCCTCCTGGATTTGGGGGTACTAACCTAGTCGATCCATGCTCCTCTGATTGGGATGGTGGGTATGTGAGTCCTGGATTAGGGGGTCTCTGGACAGCCAGACTATATCAATTGGCCGGAGTGTTAGACTATGAAGATACAGGATTGAAGACTTCGTCTCGTGTCCGGATGGGACTCTACTTGGTGTGGAAGGCAAGCTAGGCAATACGGATATGTATATCTCCTCCTTTGTAACCGACCTTGTGTAACCCTAACCTCTCTGGTGTCTATATAAACCGGAGGGTTTTAGTCCATAGGACAACATATAATTATACCATAGGCTAGCTTCTAGGGTTTAGCCTCTCTAATCTCGTGGTAGATCTACTCTTGTACTACCCATATCATCAATACTAATCAAGCAGGACATAGGGTTTTACCTCCATCAAGAGGGCCCAAACCTGGGTAAAACATTGTGTCCCCTGCCTCCTGTTACCATCCGGCCTAGACGCACAGTTCGGGACCCCCTACCCCAGATCCGCCGGTTTTGACACCGACATTGGTGCTTTCATTGAGAGTTCCTCTATGTCGTCGCTGTCAGGCTTGATGACTCCGACTGTCGTCGATAATGATGCAGTCCAGGGTGAGACTTTTCTGCTCGAACAGATCTTCGTGTTCGGCGGCTTTGCACTACGGGCCAATTTGCTTGGCCATCTGGAGCAGATTGAAAGTTACGCCCCTGGCCACCAGGTCAGGTTTGGAGGCCTAAACTACACGGTTGATATCCGTGGAGATTTGATATTTGACGGATTCGAGCCTCTGCCTTGTGCGCCACGCGGTCACCATGAGTATGACTTAGCTCTCCCATCGGACAGTGTTAAGGAGATCGCACCAGCAGTCGCTCCGACCCTCAATTCGGAGCCAGTTGCACCTTCCGCGGACGGGTGGATGGACCCCGCCATGGAGGCCTTACCCTCAGCGGCGATCGAGCCAAACATCGACCTTACCTTGCACGAGAGCCGTGTTGTTAAACTGCCGGATCCTTCTCCGGCCACGGACTCCGAACCGCCTGTGCCCATTCCTGTCGAATCTGATTGGGCACCGATCATGGAGTTTACCTCCATGGATATTTATCAGCACTCGCCCTTTGGCGACATACTGAAATCGTTAAGGTTTCTCTCCTTATCAAGAGGATCCTGGCCGAACTATGTCCGGCAGGACTGGGATGCGGACGATGAAGAAATTCGTGACCCACCCACCACCCACTTAGTAGCCACTATCGATGACTTAATCAACACGCTCGACTTCGACTCCGAAGACATCGACGGTATGGACGATGATGCGGGAGACGAAGAGGAACCACTGCCCACAGGGCACTGGACGTCCACCTCATCACATGACGTATACATGGTAGACACACCAAAGGAAAACGATGACAAGGAACGGAAAGACGCAATGAAGGGCTCTCCCCTCGAGAAGTAGTCAAAGCGGCGGTGTAAGCGCCACCGCAAATCCCGCCTCGACAGAAATAATGATCATACAGACCCAGCGTTAGAGCAGGGTGGACCACTGCTGGACCACGGCAACGCAGAGAATCAAACCGAACAAACCAACTCTGTCATGGATAATAGTCTGGAGGACATAACACCGGACAGACACCCGGAGCAACAAAATGCCCATCAAAGGCTTGTTGCCACCGCGAGGAGTCTAAAAAGGCAGAAGCAAAGGCTCAAGGCGGCGCAAGACACACTCCAAATCAGATTGAGTAAAGTACTCAGCACAACAGCGAAGTATGGCGGTAATCGCCTCACCAAGAGCTACCCGAAGCGGAAGTTGCTACCTGAATTCGACGAGGAGGCCTTAGATGTCACACCCTAGCTAGTCCATGCATTAGAGTGTGCATCATGTTTACTTTCATCAGAAACTTGAAATGGGGAAGACAGAACCCCCAGCACCCCCCCTGAAATCAACTAGGGTTTACTAAAAATAAATTCAATGAACCTGAAATGCCCTTCTAAAATGTTCACCCTCTTTGCCTTGGGTTAGAACCTTTGGGAAAATAGGTGCACATTTTTCTAGGTCAACAGAAGGCCACTGATTTAATTCATAAATATTTGAATTTGGGCATCTAAATGCTATTAAATAATTCAAGTGCTCAAATAATTCTGAAAGTAATTGTTTGCTGTTAGGAATAATCCCAATAGGGCTCACAAATATTTTCAGGATTTTAGAAAGTGCCTAGGTATTTTAATTAAAGCCCTAAAGCTACAGAATAATAGAAAAGAAAACAAAATCAAAAAAAAGGGGAGAAGAACCTTACCTGGCGCCACCCACCAGGCCCACCTGCCGGCCCAGCCCAGCCGCCGCGCCAGCGAGCAGCTTGGCTTGGCCAGGCAGGCAGGCAGGTGCTCGACGGCGGCACCCGCGCGCGCCACGCAGCAGGCTGCCGTCCTGCTTCCTCCCCTCGCCACCTCGACCCCCTGGACCGGCTCCACGTCGCCGTCTCGACCCCCTGGACACGGTCACTCGCCCCCTGCCTCTCTCTCTCTCGCTCCCCTCCGCCATGGCCGACACTGCTGAGCTCGCGCCACCGTGAAAACCCCGTCCACCGATGTCCCCGTGATGCACCACCGTGTCCATCCTCTCCGCCGTCGTCAACTCCTTCGAGCAGCCAACCCCCGAGCGCTCACACGCTCTGCAACGACTTCTTCGACCTCGTCTTCACCGAGCCTCGCCGGAGATCCCCTTCGACGTCGCCGCCGCATCGACTCGTCCCCGACCGCGCCGTCTACCTCTTCGTGATCGCCGTGAGCTGCTGCACCTCCCCAACCTCTCCGTTCCTCTTCTCGTGCACCACAGCGAGCACACGAAGCTCACCCGCACCCGCCACCGTGGAGCTCGTCGCCGACGTGTCTCCGGCCAAACTCCGGCCACGCCACTTAGCCTATCATCTTCACTGCATCCCAAGGGGCACAACGCACCTCACCACGCGCCTCGACATGCCCCGTAGCCTCGGGCTCACTTTCGCCCGACTCCGGCGACCGCAAGGCTCGTGGCCGGCGATGTTCCCGGCCACCCCGAGCACAACCACCACCACCAAACGTCGCGGGTTGTCCCCAGCTACCCGTAGCTGCTCTCCGCGCACCAAATGGTGCCCCATGGGCGATTTCCGCAGCGCGCCACCGCGTCTGGCCTCGCCGGCGGCTAAACGCCGGGAGGCTTTGACCCACTGACCGGGGAGGTTTGACCTGCTGACATGGGTTGACTTCCCCCCCCCCTCTCTCACTGACATGCGGGCCCCGCCCGGCTAATTACCCTGTTAGTGCTAACTAAATAGATTAGTTAATTAGTATAGTCACTGACTAGTGGGCCCCGCCTGTTAATTAGGCTAACTAAGCGTGGTTAGTGCACAGAGACACTGACCAGGGGGCCCCACCAGTCAGGTTTGACCTGGCTGGCGCCTTTGACTTGCTGATGTCACCCTGACGCATTGCTGATGCAGTAATTGTTTTTCTGGAATTATTTTTATTCAGAAAATTCCAGAAAATAGTTCAAACTTCAAAAATTCATAGAAATTCAACCATAACTCCAAATGAGATAAATTATATATGAAAAATTATCAGAAAAATTCAATCTATCCATCTGTAATGGTTTCATGCATGACAAAACAAGTTTACCCTACTGTTTAAGCAGAATAAGGAAATGCTCTATAAATGCAATAGTTAATGAGCTAATATTTGAATCTTGGATTCAAATGAGTTCACCCCTTTTTGTTTTAGCTTGCATTAGGCCAAAACACATTCATATTGACATGTCATAGCATGCATCATATTGTTGCATATCGTCATGTGTTGATTGTGCTCGGTTGTGTTCTTCGTGGTAGGTTCTGCCTCCGAGGATATTCACGAGTATCCAACTGAAGGGCAGTATCCCGTTACCACTCCATCAGGCAAGCAACCATTGATCATTCCAATACAAACCCATGTTCTTGCTCCTACTCTTGTTTACTGCATTAAGACAACTCGATTAAAACTGCTGTGTGTGCTACGGTAGTTGAACCCTTATCCTCTGCATGACCTGTCATTGCCACAGTAACTAGATGAAACCCACTAGCATGTGTAGGAGTTGATTGAGCCATGTTTTGTGATTCCTACCTTGCTATGCCTGCTATGCTTAGAGTTGTGTCAGGTCTGGTTCATCTGGGTGATGGGCTAGAGTGAAATGCTTGTGTCAGTAATATGTGGGATGTGTTGAACATGATTTGGTAAAGGTATCGATGAGAGGCCATGTAGGAGTACATGGTGGGTTGTTTCATTGAGGCCGCCCCTAAGAACTGAGATCTGTATGTGTGATTTAAGATTCAGCTACTACCGTGCATTGGGATCCTTAATTGACCCTCTCGGCTTCTTAGCCACCCTAGTACTCTGTCCAGGAGTTGCAAATAGTTTCTGGTGTTTGTAGGATATGTGTTGGCGGCCGTGCGTAGCGCTGACCCTAGGGGTGGGCTATGTTGCGGTAGATACACCATGGCCGGGTGTACCGAGTCACCCGTTTGGTGTCTCGGGAACCCTGTTCACATCGTTCGGGGCCGTATGTGGAAACCTCGGCCGGACTCCCTGCGGATGGAACCTGGATAGGCAATAACCTGGACTAGGGGCTTAGGTGTTTAGGTAGGCCGTGGCCGACACCCTCGCTGGGCTTCCGCTTGAAGGTTGCCGAGTACATGTCGTGTAGACGGCGGTAAGCGGTGAAAGCATGTATGACGCAGTACACCCCTGCAGGGTATAAAACTATTCGAATAGCCGCGTCCGCGGTAAAGGACTACTTGGTTGCCTATACAGTTCATAGACAAGCTAATGGATACTACTAAAAGACTCAAGATAAGTGTGAGTACCGAGGATGGCCCTCTCGCAGGATACGAGGGAGGATCGACGGTGGAGTATTGTGTTGGTGAGTAGTGGACTCGTGTGCGAAAACTATTTTACTAAAGAGGTTCTGTAGGATAGCTTAGCCAAGAGTCAAAGCTGGCTTGCTGCATAAACCCCACCACCTTCTTGAGAATGAGCATGTATAGTAGGTTTTGATGTAAGACTTGCTGAGTACCTTTGTACTCATGTTTTCTTATTTATTGTTTTCAGACGACAACACTTCCCCCTCCGATGGGTTTTACGTAGACCTTGACGTCGACGAGTGACTAGCCACCCAGGTGGTGATCCAGGCCATGGAGGGCCCTATGTAGATAGACAGGTTTCGAGAAGCCTTCTTTCTTTCTAGAGTCTGTACTCAGACTAGTTGCTTCCGCATGTGCTTGTATGACTGTATGACTTGAGTGTCGGGTCATGTGACCCCTATCTGTATGAATATGTTATGTATGGCTCCCTGGAGCCTTTAAATAAAGTACTTGAGTTGTAGAGTTTTGTTGTGATGCCATGTTGTATGTACTCATATCGGGCATATTGTGTGTATGATTGAAATGCTTGGTATGGGTGGGATCCGACAATCTAGTTGTTTGTCCTTCGCAGCCTTTCTTATGGGGAAATGTAGTCTAGTGTTCCTCGAGCCATAGTAGTCCGCTACAGCCCGGTTCACCGGAGTCCTGCTAGCCCAGCACTACTGTTCAGGACACTTGACTGGCCGGCATGTGTTTCACTTCGTCCCTATGTCTATCCCTTCGGGGAAATGTCACGCGGTGATCTCCGGAGTCCTGTCAAGCCTGCTACAGCCCGGGATCCCCGGAGTCCTGTTAGCCTAGTGCTACAGCCCGGAATCACTCGTTGATGACCGACATGTTCGATGTGATTCATGTATGCCTGTCTCCATAGGTCTGTGCCGCTTTGGGTTCACGACTAGCCATGTCGGCCCGGGTTCTCAGTCATATGGATGCTAGCGACATTGTCATATACGTGAGCCAAAAGGCGCAAACGGTCCCGGGCCATGGTAAGGCGACACCCGTGGGATACCGTGCGTGAGGCCGCAAAGTGATATGAGGTGTTACCGGCTAGATCGATGTGGCTTAGAATCGGGGTCCTGACAGCGTTGGCATCAGAGCCGGACTGCCTGTAGGTTCGTTGAGCCAAACTGGTCAATGTCGAGTCTAGAAATGCTTTAGTTATATGTAAGGGAATTGATTGTGGGAGGGAACGTAAGGTTCTTTTACTCCTTTACCCTATGCCTCTGATCTGAGTCATTCTCTTCTCATTCAACGTGGGTTAAGGACTAGGCTCTCTTCTTCTATCAGGTTCACGTGTTACTAATCCGTAGTAGTTTATAGGATTATTGCTACGAGTTCCAGTCCAGTTTCTACTATTTTAGTATGTTGCTATTTGAATCAGAACCTTGATATGATGCTGTTGAGCGGTATTGTGAACTGTTGTGGATGTCTCAAATCTTTTTCTGAGCATTTACAGCCGTTATGCTGTCCAATTTTCCCTAGGAATTCTGGTGTCTTTGTCTTGTGGTTGTGCTTTAAGATGGCCAACCGTTCCCAAAATCAAGTGGTTCGCCTGACCAAGTGCCTCGACGTGCCCGGTCATACTGCTATGTTAGTCCAGGTCATGATCGAGACAGGATACCGTTGGTATCCCGAATACACTGTTGAAGAGCAGTTCCGCGACTTTAATCAAAGCCAGTATTTCTGCACCGTCAGGATATTTCCTTCCTATCCTGGATCTACCGAGCCCCTTCACTGTTCCTATGGACTCGGGGTTACTGTTGAGATGGCTGTGCAGGATGCTGCCTACTCCATGATGACCATCTTGCGAGTCCGGACTGGCCTGCTTCGGAACACTGACTTCCGTTACATGCCAGCTTCACTTCCGGGAGCGCAAGGGTATCTTCAGGCTATGTATGCTGACTCCACTCAGGAGGACTCATTAACTCGTACCACCGCTGAGATGCTCGAAGATAAGGACCGAGAGAATCGGGCCTTGAGGTTGGAGCTTTTTAATACTCGTGCTGATCATTGGGCCACATTGACTCGGTTTGCACCCGCGGTGCAAGCTGGTTGTATGGATACCAGGGATCTGTATCCTGTGAGATCAGCTCTGCCAGACATGGTGGATTGGCGTGATGTGGGAGGCATCACCCCACCCTGTGGTCCCCGCAGGCCACCGTTTGTTGGTCCAAGACCTCATCCTAGCCCCTATGGTCCACAGGCTCCTCAGGACCGTCTGTTTCCGGATGATCACGTTGAACTTCCAGGCTATGGAGGTGACTTCTATGAGGACTACTACGGAGCTATCTGAGTTAGTAGTAGTACCACTAGTATTGTAGTAGTTGTATCCCCACTGTCCTGTGTGACTTGTGGAATACGACTTGGTCTGTAATCGATTCCGGAGGTTTAGACAAATAATGTATAGGAACTCGGAATGCCTCCGATGAGATGTAACGTCTACCTTCATAGTTGTACTGTAGCATGGGCTTGTACTAAACTATGTATGACGAGTATGACCGTTGGTGTATATATGGCAGTTTTATATTACCATGGCATAGGAATGAGCATCTCTGCATTCCGTGTTATCCTTTACATTCTGCACTTCCTTGTTAAGTTTGAGCCATCCTTGTCTAAACCGTTGTCTTGTTTCCTCCTAGGATGGTCAATACCCGCGGCAACCCTGCTGTCCCGGAGCGGGGGGAAGCCAGTGCAGCTAGAGGTGAAAATCTGCCTCACCCGCCTTCTCTGGCCGAAGTGATGCTGGAGGCGGAAAGGAACAAGCGTGAGACCAACCGCCTGCTGGAGCGGATTGAGCAGAACACTGCACGCCACCCACGAAATGACTTGGTGTCAATCAATGACTTTATCAAGCTGTACCCACCAAAGTTTAACCATTCCGTCGAGCCCCTCGACGCGGATGATTGGCTTCGCAGCATCACCCACAAGCTACGTTCTGCCAACGTAGCCGAAGCCGACAAGGTTACCTATGCTGCCTATCATCTCGAGGGCCCCGCTAGCCATTGGTGGGAAAACTACGAAGCTATGCGCCCGGTCGGTCAAATCACTACCTGGGCTGAGTTCAGTGAGGCTTTCCGTGAGCACCACATTCCGGAAGGTCTCATGGATCGCAAGAGGGAGGAGTTCTGCAACTTCACCCAAGGAAGGCTGACTGTGGATGCATATAGCCGAGAATTTGGGAACCTGGCACGCTGTGCTCCTGAAGAGGTTTCTACTGACGCCAAGAAGTAGGCAAGGTTCCGCAAGGGACTTAGCCCTGAGCTTCGCCACGATCTCCGTCTGCATGAGTGCACATCCTTTCAGAAGTTGGTCAATAAAGCAATCAGTGCTGAGACAGGCCAGACTGATTATGACGCTTCACGCAAGCACTCCCGTGATTTTGGGTCTTCATCCGGCTCTGGAGCTCATAAGCGCCGGGTGTGGATTCCAAGCACAGCACTGCCACACAGATTCACCCCGAGGCCATCCTTTGAGGCGCCTCGTCCCAACCAGCAATTCGCACCGCCCAAGCCCTATGTTGGCCCCGCTGCTAATGCTGCTCCACGCCCCACTGTGGTAACATGCTTCAAGTGTGGAGAACCGGGTCACTATAGTCGGGAGTGTCCCCAAAACAACCCCAATCAAGCTGGAAAGTCCATTGGCCGTGGTAAGCCCGCGGGAAAGACTTTCTACGCCAAGCCGGCCACCACTGCACGTGGCCATGTCAATTATGTTTCAGCCGAACAGGCTCATGAGGATCCCAATGTCGTCCTTGGTACGCTCCTTGTTAACTGCCATCCGGCATCTGTTCTTTTCGATACTGGAGCATCTCATTCATTCATATCCGAGAATTATGCCCGATTGCATAACACGACATTCTGTGATATGCCCTCCACCATGGAAATTCAAACCCCTGGATCTAGATGGCAAACATCTAGGGTAAGCCATGGGAACGAAATTCTTGTCGATAGGCTTGTCTTCCTTGCATCTTTAATAGCTCTCAAGTCCTCTGACATAAACATCATCTTGGGTATGGACTGGATGTCGGCTCATTATGCCAAGATCGATTGTGCCACTAGAACCGTTCAACTTACTCACCCCTCGGGCAAGACAGTTAATGTCTTAACTCGAGTGGCCAAGCGCCAACTTTACTCCCTCAATGCCAACCCTCTTCCAGACCTTGAGGACGTTCCGGTAGTCCGAGACTTTTTGCATGTGTTTCCAGAAGAACTGCCAGGTGTTCCACCTGACAGGGATGTTGAGTTTGTAATAGACCTTGTTCCAGGAACCGTTCCAATTGCTAGAAGACCCTACAAGATGGCACCCTTAGAACTAGCCGAGCTTAAGAACCAACTCGATGAGTCCTTGAACAAGGGGTTCATCCGTCCTAGCTTCTCTCCTTGGGCTTGCCCCGTCCTCTTCGTCAAGAAGAAGGATGGAACGGATCGAATGGTTGTGGATTACCGACCTGTCAATCTGGTCACCATCAAGAACAAATACCCGCTCCCCAGGATCAACGACCTGTATGATCAGCTCGCTGGATCCTCAGTCTTCTCCAAGATAGATTTAAGGTTGGGCTACCATCAAATCAAAATCAGAAACGGGGACATTCCCAAAACGGCCTTTGTTACTCGTTATGGCCAATACGAGTACACCGTCATGTCCTTCGGTTTAACCAATGCCCCGGCCACCTTCTCCCGGTTAATGAACTCGGTTTTCATGGAGTACTTGGACAAATTCGTCGTAGTATACCTCGATGACATACTCATCTACTCCAAGAGTGAAGAGGAACATGCCAAACATCTAAGGCTGGTATTGATGAAACTTCGAGAGCATCGCCTTTATGCCAAATTCTCCAAGTGTGAATTTTGGTTGTCAGAAGTGACCTATCTAGGCCATGTAATCTCTGGTAAGGGTATTGCTGTCAATCCCGAGCGAGTTCAAGCCGTCCTTGATTGGACTCCACCTGAAACGGTCAAGCAAGTTTGGAGTTTCCTTGGCCTAGCGAGCTATTGCCGCCGCTTCGTCGAGAATTTCTCCAAGGTTGCTAAACCTCTAACTGAACTCCTCAAGAAAGATAAAAGGTTTGAGTGGACTCCACAGTGCGAGTTCAGTTTTCAGGAACTGAAAAGACGCCTGACATCTGCTCCCGTACTGGTACCACCAGATTTCTCCAAGGACTTTATTATCTATTGCGACGCCTCGCGACAAGGACTAGGTTGCATACTCATGCAAGATCGTCAGGTAATTGCCTATGCTTCACGGCAATTACACCCACATGAGGAAAATTATCCCACACATGATCTAGAGCTTGCAGCTGTAGTCCATGCACTCAAAACCTGGCGACATTACCTTCTCGGTAATCGTTGTGAGATCTTCACCGATCACCAAAGTTTGAAATATATCTTCACCCAACCAGATTTGAATCTCAGGCAAAGATGTTGGGTTGAGTTGATCTCGGATCACGACTTAGGAATAACTTACACCCCGGGCAAGGCCAATGTCATGGCTGATGCGCTAAGCCGTAAGTCCTATTGTAACAATCTGATGTTACAACAAAGTCAACCACTTCTCCATGAGGAATTTCGTAAGCTAAATCTTCACATTATTCCTCAAGGGTTCCTTTCCACGCTGGTGGCGAAACCTACCCTTATGGATCAAATCATAACCGCTCAGCGGTATGACAAGGGCATATCCCGGATTAAGGAAAACATTGCTAGCGGAGTTGCTAAATGTTTTTCCATGGATGAATAAGGTGTTGTCTTCTTCGAGAACCATCTGGTGGTTCCCAAGAAACAACATCTATGCCAGATGATCCTTAAGGAAGCTCATGAATCCCCTCTCACCATTCATCCCGGTAGTACTAAGATGTATCAAGATCTACGCCAGAGGTTTTGGTGGACTAGGATGAAGAGAGAAATCGCTCAATAGATTGCTAATTGCGACATTTGTCGTCGTGTTAAAGCAGAGCATCAACGGCCTGCTGGCACCCTTCAACCTTTGGCTATTCCTGAATGGAAATGGGACAAAATCAGTATGGATTTCATCACTGGGTTTCCCAGGACCAATAGAGAAAATAATGCCATCTTCGTTGTGATTGACCGACTTTCCAAAGTAGCCCATTTTCTACCTGTTCGTGAGAGTATCACCGCTAGCCAGCTAGCTGACTTATACATCTCCCAAATAGTGTCTCTTCATGGTGTCCCATTGGAAATTAACTCAGACCGTGGAAGTCTCTTCACCTCTCGATTTTGGGAAAGTTTCCAAAATGCTATGGGAACTCATCTCTCCTTTAGCACCGCCTTCCATCCTCAATCAAGTGGTCAAGTAGAGCAAGTCAATCAAATTCTGGAAGATATGCTCCGAGCTTCCGTTATCTCGTTCGGAATGAGTTGGGAGAAATGCCTTCCATTCGTGGAGTTTGCTTATAACAATAGTTATCAAGCTAGTTTGGGCAAAGCTCCCTTCGAAGTTCTCTATGGACGAAAATGTCGAACGCCTCTTAACTCGTCAGAAACTGGGGAAAGACAACTCTTTGGCCCGGATATGATTCAGGAAGCAGAAGAGCAGGTTCGCGTTATTCGTGAGAAATTGAAAACAGCCCAATCTCGCCAAAAGAGTCAATATGATCGTAAACATAATCCTATGACCTTTGAAATTGACGAGAAGGCTTACCTTCGGGTTACCCCATTAAAGGGAACCCATCGCTTCGGTATCAAGGGCAAATTGGCTTCTCGTTACATTGGACCCTTTCGCATTCTTGCCAAACGAGGAGAAGTTGCCTACCAATTGGAACTACCTCCGCATATTTCCAGAGTTCACGATGTCTTCCCCGTTTCGCAACTCAGGCGTTGCTTCGCGGATCCTATCCGTGGAGTGGACCACGAAACGCTTGATTTACAAGATAACCTTTCTTATCGGGAATACCCCGTTCGTATCCTTGATCAAGCCGAGCGTACCACTCGACGTCATAATATCATGTTTCTCAAGGTTCAATGGTCACACCATTCCGAGGAAGAAGCCACTTGGGAAAGGGAGGATCGTCTTCGACTCGAGTACCCCACCTTCTTTCCAGATGATCCTAAATCTCGGGAAGAGATTCTGTTGAGTGGGGGTGAGTTGTCACACCCTAGCTAGTCCATGCATTAGAGTGTGCATCATGTTTACTTTCATCAGAAACTTGAAATGGGGAAGACAGAACCCCCAGCACCCCCCCTGAAATCAACTAGGGTTTACTAAAAATAAATTCAATGAACCTGAAATGCCCTTCTAAAATGTTCACCCTCTTTGCCTTGGGTTAGAACCTTTGGGAAAATAGGTGCACATTTTTCTAGGTCAACAGAAGGCCACTGATTTAATTCATAAATATTTGAATTTGGGCATTTAAATGCTATTAAATAATTCAAGTGCTCAAATAATTCTGAAAGTAATTGTTTGCTGTTAGGAATAATCCCAATAGGACTCACAAATATTTTCAGGATTTTAGAAAGTGCATAGGTATTTTAATTAAAGCCCTAAAGCTACAGAATAATAGAAAAGAAAACAAAATCAAAAAAGGGGAGAAGAACCTTACCTGGCGCCACCCACCAGGCCCACCTGCCGGCCCAGCCTAGCCGCCGCGCCAGCGAGCAGCTTGGCTTGGCCAGGCAGGCAGGCAGGTGCTCGACGGCGGCACCCGCGCGCGCCACGCAGCAGGCTGCCGTCCTGCTTCCTCCCCTCGCCGCCTCGACCCCCTGGACTGGCTCCACGTCACCGTCTCGACCCCCTGGAAACGCTCACTCGCGCCCTGCCTCTCTCTCTCGCTCCCCTCCGCCATGGCCGACGCTGCTGAGCTCGCGCCACCGTGAAAACCCCGTCCACCGACGTCCCCGTGATGCACCACCGTGTCCATCCTCTCCGCCGTCGTCAACTCCTTCGAGCAGCCAAGCCCCGAGCGCTCACACGCTCTGCAATGACTTCTTCGACCTCGTCTTCACCGAGCCTCGCCGGAGATCCCCTTCGACGTCGCCGCTGCATCGACTCGTCCCCGACCGCGCCGTCTACCTCTTCGTGATCGCTGTGAGCTGCTGCACCTCCCCAACCTCTCCATTCCTCGTCTCGTGCACCACAGCGAGCACACGAAGCTCACCCGCACCCGCCACCGTGGAGCTCGTCGCCGACGTGTCTCCGGCCAAACTCCGGCCACGCCACTTAGCCTATCATCTTCACTGCATCCCTAGGGGCACAACGCACCTCACCACGCGCCTCGACGTGCCCCGTCGCCTCGGGCTCACTTTCGCTCGACTCCGGCGACCACAAGGCTCGTCGCCGGCGACGTTCCCGGCCTCCCCGAGCCTAACCACCACCACCAAACGCCGCGGGTTGTCCCCAGCTACCCGTACCTGCTCTCCGCGCACCAAATGGTGCCCCGTGGGCGATTTCCGCAGCGCGCCACCGCGTCTGGCCTCGTCGGCGGCTAAACGCTGGCAGGCTTTGACCCACTGACCGGGGAGGTTTGACCTGCTGACGTGGGTTGACTTCCCCCCCTCTCTCACTGACATGCGGGCCCCGCCTGGCTAATTACCCTGTTAGTGCTAACTAAATAGATTAGTTAATTAGTATAGTCACTGACTAGTGGGCCCCGCCTGTTAATTAGGCTAACTAAGCATGGTTAGTGCACAGAGACACTGACCAGGGGGCCCCACCAGTCAGGTTTGACCTGGCTGGCGCCTTTGACTTGCTGATGTCACCCTGACGCATTGCTGATGCAGTAATTGTTTTTCTAGAATTATTTTTATTCAGAAAATTCCAGAAAATAGTTCAAACTTCAAAAATTCATAGAAATTCAACCATAACTCCAAATGAGATAAATTATAGATGAAAAATTATCAGAAAAATTCAATCTATCCATCTGTAATGGCTTCATGCATGACAAAACAAGTTTACCCTACTGTTTAAGCAGAATAAGGAAATGCTCTATAAATGCAATAGTTAATGAGCTAATATTTGAATCTTGGATTCAAATGAGTTCACCCCTTTCTGTTTTAGCTTGCATTAGGCCAAAACACATTCATATTGCCATGTCATAGCATGCATCATATTGTTGCATATCGTCATGTGTTGATTGTGCTCGGTTGTGTTCTTCGTGGTAGGTTCTGCCTCCGAGGATATTCACGAGTATCCAACTGAAGGGCAGTATCTCGTTACCACTCCATCAGGCAAGCAACCATTGATCATTCCGATACAAACCCATGTTCTCGCTCCTGCTCTTGTTTACTGCATTAAGACAACACGATTCAAACTGCTGTGTGTGCTACGGTAGTTGAACCCTTATCCTCTGCATGACCTGTCATTGCCACAGTAACTAGATGAAACCCACTAGCATGTGTAGGAGGTTATTGAGCCATGTTTTGTGATTCCTACCTTGCTATGCCTGCTATGCTTAGAGTTGTGTCAGGTCTGGTTCATCTGGGTGATGGGCTAGAGTGAAATGCTTGTGTCAGTAAAATGTGGGATGTGTTGAACATGATTTGGTAAAGGTATCGATGAGAGGCCATGTAGGAGTACATGGTGGGTTGTTTCATTGAGGCCGCCCCTAAGAACTGAGATATGTATGTGTGATTTAAGATTCAGCTACTACCGTGCATTGGGATCCTTAATTGACCCTCTCGGCTTCTTAGCCACCCTAGTACTCTGTCCAGGAGTTGCAAATAGTTTCTGGTGTTTGTAGGATATGTGTTGGCGGCCGTGCGTAGCGTTGACCCTAGGGGTGGGCTATGTTGCGGTAGATACACCGTGGCCGGGTGTACCGAGTCACCCGTTTGGTGTCTCGAGAACCCTGTTCACATCGTTCGGGGCCGTATGTGGAAACCTCGGCCGGACTCCCTGCAGATGGAACCTGGATAGGCGATAACCTGGACTAGGGGCTTAGGTGTTTAGGTAGGCCGTGGCCGACACCCTCGCTGGGCTTCCGCTTGAAGGTTGCCGAGTACATGTCGTGTAGACGGCGGTAAGCGGTGAAAGCATGTATGACGAAGTACACCCCTGCAGGGTATAAAACTATTCGAATAGCCGCGTCCGCGGTAAAGGACTACTTGGTTGCCTATACAGTTCATAGACAAGCTAATGGATACTAGTAAAAGACTCAAGATAAGTGTGAGTACCGAGGATGGCCCTCTCGTAGTATATGAGGGAGGATCCACGGTGGAGTATTGTGTTGGTGAGTAGTGGACTCGTGTGCGAAAACTATTTTACTAAAGAGGTTCCGTAGGATAGCTTAGCCAAGAGTCAAAGCTGGCTTGCTGCATAAACCCCACCACCTTCTTGAGAATGAGCATGTATAGTAGGTTCTGATGTAAGACTTGCTGAGTACCTTTGTACTCATTTTTGCTTATTTATTGTTTTCAGACGACAACACTGCCCCCTCCGATGGGTTTTACGTAGACCTTGACGTCCACGAGTGACTAGCCACCCAGGTGGTGATCCAGGCCATGGAGGGCCCTATGTAGATAGACAGGCTTCGAGAAGCCTTCTTTCTTTCTAGAGTCTGTACTCAGACTAGTTGCTTCCGCATGTGCTTGTATGACTGTATGACTTGAGTGTCGGGTCATGTGACCCCTATCTGTATGAATATGTTATGTATGGCTCCCTGGAGCCTTTAAATAAAGTACTTGAGTTGTAGAGTTTTGTTGTGATGCCATGTTGTATGTACTCATATCGGGCATATTGTGTGTATGATTGAAATGCTTGGTATGGGTGGGATCCGACAATCTAGTTGTTTGTCCTTCGCATCCTTTCTTATGGGGAAATGTAGTCTAGTGTTCCTCGAGCCATAGTAGTCCGCTACAGCCCGGTTCACCGGAGTCCTGCTAGCCTAGCACTACTGTTCAGGACACTTGACTGGCCGGCATGTGTTTCACTTCGTCCCTATGTCTGTCCCTTCGGGGAAATGTCACGCGGTGATCTCCGGAGTCCTGTCAAGCCTGCTACAGCCCGGGATCCTCGGAGTCCTGTTAGCCCAGTGCTACAGCCCGGAATCACTCATTGATGACCGACATGTTCGATGTGATTCATGTATGCCTGTCTCCATAGGTCTGTGCCGCTTTGGGTTCCCGACTAGCCATGTCGGCCCGGGTTCTCGGTCATATGGATGCTAGCGACATTGTCATATACGCGAGCCAAAAGGCGCAAACGGTCCCGGGCCATGGTAAGGCGACACCCGTGGGATACCGTGCGTGAGGCCGCAAAGTGATATGAGGTGTTACCGGCTAGATCGATGTGGCTTAGAATCGGGGTCCTTACATTAGATCCCCCGCAACCAAAAATTAAAACGGCCACCTGGCCAGATAGACGACCTCACGGCCAACATGGAGCGGCAAGCAACACCGCACATAGGCCAATACGCGATCCACGCAAGTGCTCACATCAAAAGGACAGAGCAACTAGATCCATCTATGGACCGCGCAAGCACGCTCCAGCACACGATGCAACACACCAAACATCCGAACACAATGGCACGCCGAGATACAGGGGCGCCGCACACCCCCTATGTTTCACCGATGAGGTGCTGGACCATGAATTTCCAGAGGGATTCAAACCCGTAAACATAGAGGCATACGACGGAACAATAGACCCTGGGGTCTGCATTGAGGACTATATCCTCCACATCCATATGGCTCGAGGAGACGATCCCCACGCCATTAAATACTTACCCCTCAAATTCAAAGGGCCAGCTCGGCACTGGCTTAAAAGCCTCCCCGGAAACTCCATTAGAAGTTGGGAAGAGCTCGAAGACGCTTTTCGGGCAAATTTTCAAGGGACTTATGTCCGACCTCCGGACGTGGACGATTTGAGTCATATAACAACAGCCCGGAGAGTCAGCCCGAAAGATTTGGAATAGGTTTATTACTAAAAAGAACCAAATAGTCGACTGTCCGGACGCCGAAACCTTGGCAGCTTTTAAGCATAGCGTCCGCGACGAACGGCTCGCCAGACACCTCGGCCAAGAAAAACCGAGAACAATGGCAGCAGTAACAAACCTCATGACCCGCTTTTGCGCGGGTGAGGATAGCTGGCTAGCCAGATGCAGCACCAGTGACCCTAGTACATCCGAATCTAGAGATGGAAACGGGAAATCACGGCGCAACAATAATAACAAACGCCAGAATAAAGAAGACAACACGAAGAGCATGGCAGTAAACACCGGATTCAAAAGCTCTCGGCCAAGTCAGCAAAAGCTGCCCTCTAAAGGCGCTAGAGACGAACTGTCCAGCCTAAACAAAATTCTGGACCAAGTATGTCAGATCCATAGCACCCCTGGTAAACCAGCTAATCATACCCACAGAGAATGTTGGGTCTTGAAGCAGTTCGGCAAGCTCAACGCCATACACAAGGGGGAGGATACACCAAGCGAAGACGAGGATGAGCCTCTCAAGCAAGACACTGGGGAACAAAAGAAGTTTCCACCAGAAGTCAAAATAGTCAACGTGTTACACGTGATCAAGGGAAGTAAAGCGGCACTCCCAGAAAGATATGCCCAAGGGCCTATCACCGCGAAATCCTGCCACTGGTCGTCTCAAACGATCATTTTCAACCATCGTGATTACTCAGCAAGTATCCGCGTGCAGGATGTGTTGCCTTGGTATTAGATCCAATAATTGACGGATACCACTTTACACGAGTCCTGATGGACGGTGGCAGCAGTTTAAACCTGATATACCAGGATATAATCCGCGAAATGGGGATAGACCCAACAAAAATACGCCATGGCAACACTACCTTTAAAGGAGTAACGCCAGGCCCAGGGGCTCACTGCACGGGCTCCCTGCTACTAAAGGTTATATTCGGCTTCCCCGATAACTTCTGTAGCGAACATTTAACCTTCCACATTGCTCCGTTCCAAAGTGGTTATCAAGCCCTACTTGGACGCGAAGCTTTTGCTCACTTTAATGCAATACCACATTACGCTTCCCTCACACTCAAGATGCCCGGTCCATGTGGCATCATTAAAGTGAACAGAAATATTGAGCGATCTTTGCGCGCCGAAAAGAATGTGACTGCATTAGCAGCTGCACACTAAAAACGGCCTCACCAACTAAGGCATTCGATAGGCCGTCAAGACCACGGACACGGTTAGAAGAGTCTGGCGCAGCTATATGTAATTCATACCGGATTGAGGGCCACACCCCTATTACAAATACAAGGGGCTCAACGCGCGCAGACAAGTTGCAATTTTTTACTCATTTTTAATTATACATGGTTTCTTTAAAAAACTACCTTTTTGCACGACAACTTTTTCACCTAAGTTCCTCTCTTTTACAGATGACCATCGTGCTACACCCGTCTAGGATACGGCACAACGGAGACACAGGCGCAGACGTGCAGCAGGGACCCGCTCCAAGGATTCTTTTTAGATTAAGACCCTGTGTTAACCTTTTTTACTGTCTCTTGTTGATACACATCCCTCGAATTCTCAGCACAATTGAGAAGGATGCTGACGTCTTGGCATGTGGCCACGTCAGAATAATGCACGTACCTGGACACAAGGGGCTTCTTACAAAGGGCACTATTTAGGCCCGGTTTATACCATAAAGACCGAATACCTTAGGTAGTGTTCGGCGTCGTGAGTTTGGCCTTATATGCATCAGCTCTGAATCACTGTCTTTGGTCAAATGTTGGGTTTGCACGGCTCCTGTGTTTTTGTGCCTTACGTTCCGCTTTATCGGCTAAGGCAGCACCAGGAGAACTACTGCATTGTGCCCTGGTTCATACGGACGAGCACCTCAGTAGAGAAAGCCGAAAACTGACTGTCATGATATAGCGTGAGACTGGTCAACCACTCGATGACCTATCGGAATGTTAGAATTCCTCCGCCTTAACGAAGGGCCTTTTTCCGGCAAGGCATGTACGCACCCCGAGATCGGGAGAGTGCGGAGCCACCAGGGGCTATCTAGTAGCCCCACTGTCAAACTCCTATGGCTAAGTGAAAGTGTTAAAGCATTATAGTCTGGTTGCCTCATTCGCTGCACTATCACCTCATTAATAGGACCAAGATTATATACGTGGGGGTTTTTTGCGAGCACCTCCGCATTATATGCGTGGGTGTTGAAGCCGACGACTACAATCTTTCAGGTTATATACATATATACATAAACGGCCGCACGGGAGGCATCATATTACTTTCCGACAAAAGTATAAATACAGCCTTACTATATTTCATAAAAACATTGCGTTTACAATGGGAGTACATGTCACTCAAACATAATATTCTTCAAGCACTGGGATTCTATCAAACGAGCACTTAGGGAGTCCTGGATTAGGGGGTGTCCGGATGGCCGGACTATACCTTCAGCCGGACTCCTGGACTATGAAGATACAAGATTGAAGACTTTGTGCCATGTCCGGAAGGGACTTTCCTTGGCGTGGAAGGCAAGCTTGGCGATACGGATATGTAGATCTCCTACCATTGTAACCGACTCTATGTAACCCTAACCCTATCCGGTGTCTATATAAACCGAAGGGTTTTAGTCCGTAGGACAACATACACAACAACAATCATAACATAGGCTAGCTTCTAGGGTTTAGCCTCTCTGATCTCGTGGTAGATCTACCCTTGTACTACCCATATCATCAATATTAATCAAGCAGGACATACGGTTTTACCTCCATCGAGAGGTCCCGAACCTGGGTAAAACTTCGTGTCCCTTGCCTCCTGTTACCATCCGGCCTAGACGCATAGTTCGGGACCCCCTACCCGAGATCCGCCTGTTTTGACACCGACATTGGTGCTTTCGTTGACAGTTCCTCTGTGTCGTCGCCGTCAGGCTTGATGGCTCCTACGATCATCAATAGCGATGCAGTCCAGGGTGAGACCTTCCTCCCCGGACAGATCTTCGTCTTCAGTGGCTTCGCACTGCGAGCCAATTCACTTAGCCATCTGGAGCAGATCGAAAGCTACGCCCCTGGCCGTTAGGTCAGATTTGGAAGCTTAAACTACACGGCTGACATCTGCGGGGACTTGATCTTCGATGGATTCGAGCCACTGCTGAGCGCGCCGCACTATCACGACGAGCATGATCTAGCTCTGCCGCCGAACAGTGCCTGGAGGTCGCACCCGCATAGGCTTCGACCCTTAATTCGGAGCCAACTGCGCCGATCGAGGATGGGTGGTTGGACGCCACCTCAGGGGCTGCGATCCCAATGGCGATCGAGCCGAACACCAGCCCCGCACTCTGCGGGACTCGTGACTCCAAGGAGCTGGACTCCTCTCCGGACTCCGAACCCTCCGTGCCCCTGCCGATCGAATCCGATTGGGCGCCGATCATGGAGTTTATTGCCGCGGACATCTTTCAGCACTCGCCTTTCGGTGATATTCTGAAGACACTAAAGTCTCTCTCTTTATCAGGAGAGCCCTAGCCGGATTACGGTCATCAAGGTTGGGATTCGGACGATGAAGAAATTCAAAGCCCACCCACCACCCACTTTGTAGCCACTGTCAACGACTTAACCGACATGCTCGACTTCGACTCCGAAGACATCGACGGTATGGGCGCCGATGAAGGAGACGATGAAGAACCAGCGCCTATCAGGCCCTGGAAAGCCACCTCTTCATATGACATATACATGGTGGACACCCCAAAATAAGGAGACGGCGATGGAACATCGGAGGATGACCCCTCCAAGAAACAACCTAAGCGCCGGCGTCAGCGGCGCCGCTCAAAATCCCGCCAAAACAAATACGGCGATTCCAGCATGGGAGATAATAATACTTCGGAAAGTGCCGAAGAAAACCCCCTCCAGCAAGATTTAGCACAGGAGGATGGAGAAACCAGCCCTGATGAGAGAGCGGCAGACAGAGAGGTCGAGGACGATAATTATATGCCTCCCTCCGAAGACGAGGCAAGCCTCGACGACGACGAATTCGTCGTGCCAGAGGATCCCATCGAGCAAGAGCATTTTCAATGCAGGCTTATCGCCACGGCACGAAGCCTCAATAAAAAACAGCAACAACTTAAAGCTAATCAAGATTTGCTAGTCGACAGATGGACTGAAGTCCTTGCGGCCGAAGAACATAAACTCGAACGCCCCTCCAAGAGCTACCCAAAGCGCAGGTTGCTACCCCAATTAGAGGAGGAAGCACTTGATGCGGCCGACCGGCCACCTCGTGGCCGCGACAGAGAGGCCTTTCGGCCCTCCACTCAAGCCGCACCCTGTACCAAGGCACGGGAATATGCGCCGGACTTACGAGATATGTTGAAGGACAAGGCAAGGCAAACAAGATCGATCTACGGATCGCGTGGGCGCCCCACGGCTCGAGACGGTAACCGTCATGCCGGCCAGAAATTCGGTAGGGCCAAACACAGTAGACAAAGCTCATTGGAGCTACGTTGTGATATAGCCCAGTACAGAGTCGCCGCACAACCACTATGCTTCACAGACGAAGTAAAGGATCATCAAATCCCCGAGGGTTTCAAACCCGTAAACATCGAATCATATGATGGCAGAATAGATCCTGCGGTATGGATCGAGGATTATCTCCTTTATATCCACATGGCCCGCGGCAATGATTTCCACGCCATCAAGTACCTCCCACTCAAGCTTAAAGGACCAGCTCGAGATTGGCTCAATAGCTTGCCAACAGGATCAATCAGTTGTTGGGAGGACCTGGAAGCCGCATTCCTCGACAATTTCCAGGGCACTTATGTGCGACCCCCAGACGCCGATGACCTAAGTCACGTAATTCAGCAGCCAGATGAATCAGCCAGGCAATTCTGGACACAATTCCTAACAAAGAAAAATCAAATAGTCGACTGTCTGGACGCTTAGGCCCTAGCAGCCTTCAAGCACAATATCCGTGACGAGTGGCTTGCCCGGCACCTTGGACAAGAAAAGCCGATGTCTATGGCAGCACTCACGACACTCATGACCCACTTTTGCGCGGGAGAAGACAGCTGGATTGCTCGTAGCAACAATATGACCAAGAACCCTGGTAATTCGGATACTAGGGACAATAGTGGCAGGTCGCGTCACAACAAGCAGAAGCGCCGCATTAACGGCGACAATACTGAGGATACGGTAGTTAATGCTGGATTCAGAGGCTCTAAATCTGGTCAGCGGAAAAAACCATTCAAAAGGAATCCTAGGGGCCCGTCCAGTTTGGACCGAATACTCGACCGCTTATGCCAGATACATGGCACCCCCGAAAAGCCGGCCAATCACACCAACAGGGATTGTTGGGTGTTCAAGCAGGCAGGCAAGTTAAATGTCGAAAATGAAGACAAGGGGCTGCATAGCGATGACGACGAGGAGCCCCGGCCACCAAACAACAGTGGACAGAAGGGTTTGCCCCCACAAGTGCAGACGGTGAACATGATATACGCAACCCACATCCCCAAGAGGGAGCGGAAGCGCGCGTTAAGGGACGTATACGCGACAGAGCCAGTCGCCCCAAAGTTCAACCCATGGTCCTCCTGCCCGATCACCTTTGATCGAAGGGACCATCCCACTAGCACCCGTCACGGCAGATTCGCCGCATTGGTTCTAGACCCAATTATTGACGGATTTCATCTCACTAGAGTCCTTATGGACGGCGGCAACAGCCTGAACCTGCTTTACCAGGATACAGTGCGGAAAATGGGCATAGATCCCTCAAGGATTAAGCCCACCAAAACGACCTTTAAAGGCGTAATACCAGGTGTACAGGCCAATTGTACAGTCTCAGTCACACTCGAAATGGTCTTCGGATCTCCGGATAATTTTTGAAGCGAGGAGTTAATCTTCGACATAGTCCCATTCCACAGTGGCTATCACGCCCTGCTCGGGCGAACTGCATTTGCCAAGTTCAATGCGGTACTGCACTACACATACCTTAAGCTCAAGATGCTAGGCCCTCAAGGAGTAATTATGGTCAATGGAAAACCGAACACTCCCTCCGAATAGAGGAGCACACGGCGGCCCTTGAAGCAGAAGTACAAAGAAGCCTCTCTAGGCAGTTCTCCAGTCCGGCCATTAAACGACCGGACACCGTCAAGCGCGCCCGGAGTAACCCACAACAAGACCGCTTGGCATGATCCGAGCAGGCGTAGCAATGTGGCCCCAACCCCAGCCCTAGCAAAAAGTCGACGCCAGTGCCTCGCATACATAACTATGCTCTAGAAATACCATGGGTATAGGGGGAGGGGCACCATCACGGCACGCCCGAAGCACGGCTTAAACTGCACCAGGGGCTGCCAATTTTTTAATTTTCTCTTACTTTCAGGACTCCATTCTTCGGATGGCCTGTTCGGCAGTTCAATTGCCGCCCAAACGATGCAAGAACCAGGGAAGCAGACAAGCCACACCGCATTACGGAACTCCCAGGTGGTCTCTATCACGAGCAGTATACCTTTTTTGCATATTATTCTGCAGCTTGCCCCTGGAACGGACATGTTAATTAGTCCAACCTTTTCGCTTATCGCATTATTTGTATTGTTCTACTGTGATCGCAACCCTCTTTAATAAACAATGCTGTGGGGACCCCGACTCAATAGTCGTGATCACCGAATGCACGTGTACAGTGATCCCAGAGATCAATGCTCACTGAACACACAGAAGCTGAGTAACAAGAGTCTTACATCCATACATATCGTCTTACACACAAATTATGACCTTTATGGTCAAGTCTTACATAGATAAAGCCCTAAGGGCTGAACATCAAATGAAACACAAGCAGCGGAAATCTTCGTTGATAAGTAGAACCCATGCCATCTGCCTTAACCCTACAGGCATTCTGACTGGGAAACGTCCTAGTTCGCATGTTCATCTTCAAAGAATTCTTCTTCGAACTCCTGCTCTTCCATGCCTGGCCAATTAAATAACCAGTGGCAAGCCAATGAGTACTTTGAATGTACTCGCAAGCAACCTATGTTTTGGTTCAAGGTACAACAATGCATGATATAGGTAAATTTTTGCGGAAAGCTAGTTTTGAGTGCAATGACATGTTCAGCAACTCGTAAGACATGCATCAGGAGAAATCAAGTAACCATAAGGACAGGTTACGGATATCAACATAAATAGAGTGGGCACCAACCCAACTCAATTACGTCAAGTCCTCTGACTTGACCCAAGTAGTGGTGTCATCATAAAAGGAGTGGGCACCAACCCAACTCAATCATGTCAAGTCCTTTGACTTGACCCGAGTAGTTTTTCCCACTTAACCAAGCACTCACACTGGTTTGAAAACTTGTGGACGTAGTTTAAGCAGCACCGCCCAACTGTCCTTGACCGTGGACACGGCTATTCGAATAGTTTTACACTCTGCAGAGGTTGCACACTTTACCCACAATATCCGGGGAACTTCCGTGTCATCCACGACCCGCGGTACCTCAAGTACCCGGGGTAAGCACCCGATCACTATCTTTCCCTAGACGACACTAACAAGGAGTCCACTCGATTGGTAGTAACCCCCATGCCCAACATTTCACAACTTAAAATTGTGGAGCCTCGCTCCTATATTCATCACATACCACTAGCACGGGGTACCAACGGTGTGTCCGGTGCCCCATAAAAATGTTCTTAGCCGCCCTACCTGGCACGACCCCGTCCCGAGAGAGAGCACCAACTCTCCCCCGTCACTAGTAATGCGGGCTCCAAGCTAGTATCAGTCTAAGTAATCAATAATGCCCTTTCCCATATAAGGGTAGAGTGGTTGCGCATGTATGGTTGGGACAGTCGACAAATCTTAAATCTAATCCGTTTTCGAAAACAACACACACACTTGCCTCGGTACACCACTTCGTCATCAAGTGGTTACCCATCTCATTGTCTCCCTCGAGCATAAGTGGCACCCGACGGGGTTTTCAAAAAGGTCCTTTGAAAATACTTTGACTCATCACTATGCATGTACCCGTCCCCTTTTTGCGTGGCAACTACTTAGCATCCTATCTACTCCCACCAGTATAACCCTCATAAGAAGGTAGGGTCATGCATAATGCAGGTATCAACGAGGAAGTAACAAAGGCAATCCACCAAAGTGGTTACCCTCTCATCATGATTCCGAAACAACACTAATAAAGTGCTATATGACATGCAAAAAGGGTTTCATAGACATGGTCAAAGGGCTGCTTGCCTGGCTCAACGAGGTCTTCTGGGTCTTCAAAGTCTTCTAGTCCAACTCCTTCGTCAGCAACGCAATCTATCGTCGCAAAATAATAACGAGAAAATAAGTCAATAATAAAACAGAAAAATCAAAGTGCTCAAAAAAATGTCAACTTATTTTTATAAAATACTAGGTGGAAATCTAGGAAGGGGAAAATTCCTAGTTTTGGTTTTGGAGTTATACAAGAGGGGATATGGATTTTCAAACAGAGATTAAACTGCTCAAATTTGAATTTAAATTTGAATAGTACATACAAGTTGGTTGGATTTGAATGAAAGTGACACCATTAAATAGGTGGGATTTTTCTAAGATTTTAGGAGTTGGAATTATTCCATTTGGACAAATATTTTATCCTGTGGAATTTTTACAAGACAGAAAGAAAAAGGAAAAAGAAAAGTGGCACTGTGCCACTGGGCCAGAAAGGCCACAGTGCAGCAGGCCCAGAGGGAATCCAGCCCGCGCAGGCTGCCACGTCGAAGGCGTAAAGGCAAAGTGCGCCTTCAGCCGACGCAGCGAACCGGTGCGCGCGCGTGTGCATTTGAACCTGACGGGTGGGGCCCACCCGTTAGTATGTGAGGCTGACTGACGGGCCCCACGGCCGTCGTCGTCAACCCTAGGCCAGAGGGGCGGCGAGCTCACCGGCGACGTTCCCTGGCACGGCGAGGTCAGGCGAGGGCACGGCTGGGCTCCTCGTCGTGTCGCCGTTCGGGTGAAGGTGGCGGGCGTCACCGGAGCTGCCTGGTTCGCCGGCGACGAGGTCTTGCGGCGGAGGAGCTTCGGGCGTCGTCGGCTCCGATCGTTTCCGGCTGCAAACGAGGCGGGGAAGAGAGGGGGATCAATCAGTGGGATGCAGGGGTTCCAGATCGAGGCAAAGGGGGAGCGGGGGAAGCCTGTACCGTGGGATCGACGGCGACCCGAGGCGGCGGAGCTCGAGTTCGATCTCGAGCTCGGGCTCGCCTGGAGAGGGGTGAGTGGCGCAGGGGGGTGATTAGGGGAGTGAGAGAGCGAGTGGTGAGGAGAGAGGGGCTCGGGGAGGCCCTTAAGTAGGCGAGCCACGGCTCACCGTAGACCCGTGCGCCGGCGAGCTCGTGCTCGTCGCAGTGGGGCTCGGGAGGAGCTGGCGCCGTGTCTGGGGCGTTTGTAGGGGTGGTCTACGCCTAGAGGGAGGGAGCGGGGGAAGCATCAGGGCAGCGCGCGTGTGTGCCACGCCATTGGCGCGCTCGGGCGGCCCCTGTTCGCTAGCGCAGAGGTGCAGGGAGGAGGAGAGAGGAGGGGGGCGACAGGGTGGCGTGCTGCGGACATCGAGGCGACCTCGGGGGACACGAGGGGGAGAGCCGAGGTGGCCGGATGTGCCTGGCTGGGGGCGGCTACAGTGCGGGAGCGCACTGTAGCGCGCTCCAGAGCGTGCCTTTGGCTGCCATGGCATTGTTTAAAGGGCAGGGGTGTGTCCACTAGTGTCTAGCAGGTCTAGGGGGGAGTAAAGAAGAGGAGAGGGGCATTGGATGCCCTAGAGAGCCAGTAGAGTGAGGGGAGAGGGGGAAGAAGTGTGCAAATGGGCTGACCAGAGAGAGGAAGTGGGGTTTTACCAATCCAATAAGTGAGCTGTGGACTTGCCATTGTTACTGGAGGTAGAAGAGGACTAGAAAGGATTGTGGTAAAAATTTGAGCTCTCCAAGAATAGTGGAAGGGGTCCAAACAGTGGATTTTGCAAAATGTCAGAAGGTGTTTGATAAAGTTTTGGGCAAGCAAATGAACTCGAATTGCCATGAGAATTTGCAGGATGGAATGACACATATAATTAGGGTGCTCCACCAAATTTGAGCTCATTTGGGAAAAGTGGCCAATGCAACTTTGGCAAACCCTAGAAATTAGCAGAAATGGACTTGTGAAGATCTAGTTGAGAAAATCACTTCTCCATGATGCACCACTTGGTGTAGTGGCCTCATTTGGGGATTTGCACAAGCTCACAAAAGATGGGGTCAAGGAGAGAAAGTTGGTAGTACAAACTTGTTCAAATTTGGTTCTGATCAGATAGGGTTTTGGTGCATTTTGGTGAGCCAAAATGACTTTAATTGACAGGAAGCTTTGCAAGGTCATCAAAATATGCATTTGTGACTTGCTGGATTTTTCTTGGATTTTTATGAAATTATTTCCTGTAGAAATATTTAAAATCCTGGAAATGGGCAGAAATGGTTTTGGGAGGTCTTGTCCAATATTTTGAACATGACCATGTGTTGAAACTCTTATATATGGAAAATATATGTCCACTGAGTTTCCCTAAATTTTCTCAAATATTTTTGAAACATTAAAATAATTTTAACCTATTAAAGACCATTTCTGGCCTTAAGAAAAATCCTTTAAATAAAATAGGAAATTAACTTTTAAAATTATGTTTTTGGGGTTCATGGGAGTCCTATATCTAATAGGTTTCAAATATACTTTTTGAAATATTTTTCATACCCCAAATCAGGTACTTGCAGTGCAAACCTCAATTCAGGGGTTTTTGGAAAACTAATTTTTGAAAATACCATTTGGCCAAATTATTTTTGTAAGAAAATACTATATTGCTCTATACACATGGCATGATCATTGGACAGAAGTTTGGGGCAAGGAGATTAAGTATAGAAGGTGGAGTTGCGTTGACTTTAAAGAGCACTGAGAAGCACAGAGAGAAAAACCAACTCCAAAAGAAAACCAAATAATGCAAAAGTTTTTGTTGGTCCAAATTTTCATGCTTTAATAATGCAAATGAAGAGTTACAAAATGCAGGGTATGACAAATGCATAGCTTTTGTCTATTTTTGCATTACTCTTTATATATATACATATATATATGTTCCTTAACGACATGTTGCACCCGTACACTTTGGTACGGCCAAAATACGCCAGGGGCTTCAGTACCCCTCAACACGGTGTGAGAAGTCCGAACACTTTAACAAGTGCGGCACCACGAACTTATAGCATTATATGCATCGGATCCGAATCATGTCTTGGGTCAATAGTTGGGTTTGCCCGGCTCCTATGTTTTGGTGCCTTACGTTCCGCTATATCGGCTAAGGTAGCACTAGGAGAACCATTGTGATTGTGCCCCAGTTGAGGTGGGTCGAGCACCTCAGTGGAGAAAGCTAAAACTGACTGTCATGATGAAGCGAGAGCTGGTCGTTGTTCGAGAGGTTTTTTCGAGTCCTTAAAGACTTATGTCGCTTAGGGCGAGGAGTCGGCTCCGTCCGGCCAAGGCATGGATAGCGCCCCGAACTCGGTCATCCGAATACCAGGGGCTTCGCCGAATTTTAAAATTATAGAATTCTATGGCTAAGTGAGAGTGTTCTTGCATTATAGTCCGATTGCCTTGTTCGTTGGGCTGAGCGCCTCCCTCGAAGGACCCAAACATGGGAAAAAGAGCGCTCAGGTTTATCCCCGAACACCCCAGCACTAGTGGCACGGGGGCAGAAGCCGACGACTTGCCATCTCTTAGAATTGATAAACAGCCTCACAGAAGGTAATATTTTAAATTCAAACAGCATTGCTTAGCGCATCTGAACAAGTTTTCAGCGCACAGGACAAAATGAGCGAGTTTTACTCAAAAATTACATCCCTAGAACATTCATCCGCCACAAGGCGGGCACCCTTCAGAACATCCTTATAATAATTCTCGGGCTTGCGATGCTCTTTCCCCGGCGGTGGCCTGTCCTTCACAAGCTTCTCAGCATCTAGCTTGCCCCAGTGCACCTTAGCACGGGCAAGGGCTCTACGGGCACCTTCAATGCAGACGGAGCGCTTGATGACTTTGTGCCTTGGACAGGTCTCCACCAGCCGCCACACTAGCCTGAAATAGCTCCCAGGTAGAGCCTCTCCAGGCCACAGCCAAACTATGAGGCCCCTCATGGCCTGTTCGGCCGCCTTGTGGAGCTCGACCAGTTGCTTCAGTTGGTCGCTCAGGGGCACGGGGTGTCCGGCCTCAGCATACTGAGACCAGAACACCTTCTCTGTCGAGCTGCCCTCCTCGGCTCGATAGAATGCGGCAGCATCAGACACACTCCAGGGAAGATCTGCGAACGGTCCTGGAGAGCTCCGAATTCGGCTAAGTAACAAGTAACTCACGTTTATGTGTTTGCTTTGCATAAAGAATGCCTTAACCGCTGCTATCTTCTTCACCTCATCCAACTCCTGGAGGGTCTTCTGGGATTCGGCCTTGGCAGACTTGGCATTTTCCATAGCCACCGCGAGCTCGGACGCTCGCATCTTTGAGTCAAGTTCCAAACTCTCATGTTTTTCCATGAGAGCCTGGAGCTCTTGCCGTACCTTGCCAACCTCGGCCTCATACTTCTCCCACTCGGTGCGCTCCGTGGCCGCCCTCTTCTCGGCCTTGACCAGCGCTTGCTTAAGGGTCGCCACCTCAGACGTGGCCCCTACAATAGCCACGATAATCCTGTCATTTTTTGCAATTGCACCTTTATATATATATTTAAGCAAGGTGTTTCTTACCTTCATTGTCCTCGAGTTTCTTCTTGGCACGCCCGAGCTCTTGCTCGGACCGCTCAAGGTTCTGCTTTAACATGTCCACTTCCGCAGTCAGTGCGGCGGACGTAAGGAGAGAAGCCTGCATACGCATATTGACTCCTTTTTGTTAGACTCCTGCAAATTTTACTTGATCCTCTATTCGGAGTTTCTTCCCGAACGCCAAACAGAGCATCAGGGGCTACTGTCTATGCGGTAATATTATTTTCACATTCTTTACTTACCTCAAAGCCTGTTAAAAGGCTAGTACAAGCTTCAGTCAGTCCGCTCTTGGCGGACTGAACCTTCTGGACCACCGCACTCATAAGGGTGCGGTGCTCCACGTTGATGGAGGCGCCCTGGAGCGCCTCCAACAGGCTATCCGGCGCCTCCGGTTGGACGGGGGTCACCGGCACGGAGGGCTTGCTCCTCTTGGAAGGAGGTCGCCCGCCGGACTCTGCAACCTTTGAAGGTTCCGGAGCGGTGTCCGGCCTAGGGCCGGACTTGGAGCCCTGGGGGGTTTCATCCCCTTTACTCCTGGAGTCCGGGAGGTCGCCTTGCGGTGCCTCCAGGACCACCTCCTCCCGATTTGGAACCTGTTGGGACAACACTTTGGTGTCGCCCGTAGGGCGGGTGGAGGAAGCCGTCGGAAGCGAGTTCACATCCGACGAGTTCAGTGAGCCACTCGACGACGCGTCGAGCCGGTCTTTGGGTGGGCTGCATAAACACATTCGACATAAGGGAAAGCTGTGCGATAAAGGAATACTATGAATCACTCTGGTATCCGAATACTTACGATTTCGCCAGGGGCTTGGCCCTGGGCGGCCACTCCTCTTCGCCGTCGTCGGCGTTGGTGGAGGAGTCTGGAGGAAGGGTTCTCCCCTTCTTGGACCCTTCGGCCTCCCAGTTGGGGCGGTCTTCCTTTTCTTCCCTTCCCCCGCTGGAGGGGGAGGGGTCTCTTCTTCCTCCTCCTCGTCTTCATGGGAGGAGTGCATCTTGGATTCGTCGAATGATGAATCCTACACCTCCGGGCGTCGGGTACTCTTTCGAGTCCCCGTGGCCTTCTTCTTGGCCTTCTTCTCCAGCACCACATAGGGTGCCGGAACCAGCAGCTTCACCAAGTGGGCATCGGCTGGGTCTTTGGGCAAAGGTGCCGGACAGTCGATCCGTACAGACTTCGCCTGCCAATCCTGTCAAAGTTAAGGGAGCTTAGATCCCGCACAGAGTTAAACTATGAAAAACTAGTGCCCTGTAAAAGGTACAAAAAACTTACTGCAGTAGCGTGACGCTGCGCGCTGAATCCGCGATCCTCGGGAGCGGATGCAGGAGCCTCGGCGCCTTTGAAAAGCACCTTCCAGGCATCTTCGTAGGTCGTGTCGAAGAGCCTGGTCATAGTTCGGTGCTGCGCCGGATTGAACTCCCACAAATTGAAGGCCCGTTGTTGACACGGGAGGCTCAGGCGGATGAGCATAACCTGCACTACATTAACGAGCCTGAGCTGCTTGTCCACCAGGAATTGGGTGCATGTTTGCAGTCCGGTCACCTCCTTTTTGCTACCCCACGACAAGCCCGTCTCTTTCCAGGATGTGAGCCACGTTGGGGGTCCGCACCGGAACTCGGGGGCTGTGACCCACTTAGGGTCGCGCGGCTCGGTGATGTAAAACCACCCCGATTGTCACCCCTTCAGGGTCTCCACAAAGGAGCCCTCGAGCCATAATACATTGGGCATCTTGCCCACCATGGCGCCTCCGCACTCCGCCTGGTTGCCGCGCACCACCTTCAGCTTGACGTTGAAAGTCTTGAGCCATAGACCGAAATGGGGGCGGATGCGGAGGAAAGACTCGCACACGACAATAAACGCCGAGATGTTGAGGACAAAATTCAGGGCCAGATCATGGAAATCCAGGCGATAGTAGAACATGAGCCCCCGGAAAAATGGGTGGAGAGGGAAACCCAGTCCGCGGAGGAAATGGGGGATGAACACCACCCTCTCATGGGGCCTAGGGGTGGGGATGAGCTGCCCCTCTTCGGGAAGCCGGTGCGCAATGTCGTTAGACAAGTATCCGGTCTTCCTTAGTTTTTTGATGTGCCCCTCCGTAACAGAGGAGGCCATCCACTTGCCTCCCGCTCCGGACATAGCTGGAGAAGGTTGAGATGGGGGGTGCGGACTTGGGCGCTGGAGCTCGAGTGCGCGAGAATGGATAAGCAAGGGAGGAAGAAGGCGTAGGTGAAAAGGTGGATCCTTATCCCCTTATATAGGTGGACACAACTACGTGCCCCCACCAGCCTGGTAAAATTCGCTTATCTCCCAAGCGCCATAATCAATGGCGCGGTTGGGTTACCCATGCCCGTATTGATGAGAAACCCGGAATAAGGGGACACGATCTCTGATTTGACAAGACGTGCCAAGGAAACCGCCTCGCATGACGCGCTAAGGTGGGATAATGAAACGACTCGGTTAAAGGCTTGGTCGTGGTGTGCCACTCTACGGAATACGTCAGCATATTAGATTTGTGTAAATATTATTCTCTCTATGGCAATATGTGGAAACTTATTTTGTAGAGCCGGACACTATCTTGGTGTTCAAAATCTTCGGTGAAGTACTTGGAGGAGGAACCCGCCTTGCAATGCCGAAGACAATCTGCGCGCCGGACTCATCGTCATTGAAGCCTGGTTCAGGGGCTACTAAGGGAGTCCTGGATTAGGGGGTGTCCGGATGGCCGGACTATACCTTCAGCCGGACTCCTGGACTATGAAGATACAAGATTGAAGACTTCGTCCCGTGTCCGGAAGGGACTTTCCTTGGCGTGGAAGGCAGGCTTGGCGATATAGATATGTAGATCTCCTACCATTGTAACCGACTCTATGTAACCCTAACCCTATCCGGTGTCTATATAAACCGGAGGGTTTTAGTCCGTAGGAGAACATACACAACAACAATCATACCATAGGCTAGCTTCTAGGGTTTAGCCTCTCTGATCTCGTGGTAGATCTACTCTTGTACTACCCATATCATCAATATTAATCAAGCAGGACGTAGGGTTTTACCTCCATCGAGATGGCCCGAACCTGGGTAAAACTTCGTGTCCCTTGCCTCCTGTTACCATCCGGCCTAGACGCATAGTTCAGGACCCCCTACCCGAGATCCGCTGGTTTTGACACCGACAAGCACCCTCAAGAACCTCTTCAAAATAGTGCTCGGCAGCTACTCGTCCTATGGCCGAACCTTGCGCCGCAACAGTGGTAGCATCCATCTCTGCCCAGTATGCCTTGACACGGGCAAAGGCCATCCGCGAGCCTTCTATCACGCCGACCTCTTCATCGTGTTGATGCGCGGCAATGCACCAAGGAATTGCTGCACTAAGCTGAAATAGTTGTTTGGCTTCGGCTTCTCCGGCCACAAATGATCTACAACGGACTTCATGGCGAGTCCGGACAACCTATTAAGTTCGGCCCATTCGGCTAGCTGATCAGTCAAGGGAAGCGGACACTCTGGAACGTTAAATTGCGACCAGAACAGCTTGTCTAGTTCATAATCTGACTGATCTCGGGAATATTCGACCGCATCGACAACGCTTGCCGCCAAGTCCATATACGCGTCTGCCGAACTCCACAGCCGATCCAGAGGGGCATACCGCGGATCTCGGATCTTCCTCTGCAGCAGAAAGGGCTTCCCAGCCGCAATATCCCTGGCTTCGCGCAGCTCCTCCTCCTTCACCCTCATAGCTGAGCGAGTGTCTTTGGTCGCCATTGTGGCCTTCTCATGGTCCGCTGCCTTCACTCGGTTCTCTTCTTCAAGGAACTGGCAATGGTCAGCAGTCCCTTTTAATTCTACGGCCATCTTGGCCTTCTTTCCTTTGCTTTCACAATGGACGGCCTTCTCGGCCCTTAACTCTTCGGCCGCCTTCAAAGAAGCCGCATTACTAAACCTCGCTTGTTCCTTGGCTCGGGTGAGTTCTGCCCGAAGGGTCTCCATGGTGGCAGCTCCGTCTGCAGTCACAACATATTAAAGATACTGGCATCATGCTGCTCTTATTATGTGACATTCACCAGAAAACATTACTTACCCTGTGATTCGTCAAGCCGCTTGTTAACAAGCTCGATGTCGGCGTCTGCCGCATCCAGTTGCCGCTTTAATTCGGCAAACTCACTAGTCCGGCTAGCCACCGGAGCTTCCACCACCTTCTCATAAAGGCAGTCTGGTTATTGCCTAGGACTATGATCCTCTATTTGCCGCCCTTCTCGACGACAACCGGAGTCTCAGGGGCTACTATCTACACAGGGCACACCTAACATGTGCGGTACTATCAAATATTATTTCACGTACCTCAAAGCATGTCAGTAGACTCATAAAGGCTTCATGTAATCCACTTTCGGCAGACGAAATTCTTTCCATCACCGTACCCATTAGCGTGCGGTGTTCTTCTGAGATGGCCGCTCGCTCCAACAGCTCCCTCAGAACGTCCGACCGCATACCAGACGGTGCCGGACTCTTTTGTTTGCTCTCTTCGAGAGCCGGACGCTGGGGACTTCGGGTGACTATGGGATTATCTTCTGGCCTCATCGGATCCGGAGAGGCCCTCCGTGACGACACTTCGGGGTCGCCCGCTTTTTGAGCGGAGGAGTTCGGGGGAGGCGTTTCGCTCTCCATCATCTCCGAAAGAAGATCCCCCGAAGACGAGCTCAGCTGAGAAGGGCTAAGGCCCGTACTGCATGATATATGCGGCAGTTATTTTCCTCAGAGGAAAGGTAGTATACCTTCACTATTAAAGTATTTTTTGAATCACTTACGACTCGTTGGAGGGCTGATCCCCCCGCGGACTTTATGCGGCAAGAGCACCCTCCGAGGCAGGTCCCTCTGTTGGAGACTTCTTCTCTCGTTTGGAGGCCTCGGCCTCCGGATCCTCCGAAGCAGTCCTCTTCCTCCCCCGGTTATCCACCTTTATGGAGGCGCTCATTCCCTCGGTTGGAACTGGCAGCGATGGGGCCCGCTTTCGCCCATATTATTCCCCCTGTATCTTCCTTCGAGGGCTCCGGGCAAGGTGCGAGCTCGAGCATCCTTTCCAGCACCAGATTTTCTAAACCCTTAGGGAGGGGGGACGAACACCGAATCATCTTCGCTTTTGTTAGCCAGTCCTGGTCAAAGAGCGATTTCTTAGAGATGATGTCATGATGAATAAAAGACGATGTGTTCGGCTAGAGGATTACTTACTTGTTCGGCAGCGTGGTTACCGCTCAGGCCCACATCCTCGGTAGTATCCGGACACTCTATTTAAGGTCCGAAGAATGACTTGTACATTTCCTCATGCGTCAGGCCGAGGAAACTTTGAATAGCATGCGGTCCTTCTGGGTTTAACTCCCATAAGTGAAGGGGCCAGCGTTTGCAGGGCTGGACTCGACGAACCAGCATAACTTGCATTACCATAACCAAATTAAAATCTCCCTCAAAGAGATCTTGAATACGGCTTTGTAGTATAAGCACGTCCCTGGCTGGACCCCAGCTCAGCCCTTTGCTAATCCATGACATCAGTTGTGGTGGGGGCCTGAGCGGAAAACGGGGGCAGCGGCCCACATGGCACTTCTGGGAGCTACGATGTAAAACCACTCCCGTTGCCATAATCCGGACACCTCTAGAAAGGAACCTTTCGGCCATGGAGCTCCTGCCATCTTGCTTATTGACGCGCCTCCGCATGCTGCAAGTTGCCCCTCGATCATCTTCGACTTCACTTCAAAGATCTTGAGCCACAGGCTGAAGTGAGGGGTAATGCGAAGGAAGGCCTCACACATGACAATAAATGTCGAGATGTGGAGAAAGGAGTCCGGAGCTAGATCTTGGAAATCTAGCCCGTAATAGAACATCAAACCCCTGACGAAGGGATCCAGAGTGAGGCCTAGGCCTCGGAGGAAGTGGGAGACGAACATGACGTTCTCGTTGGGTTCAGGAGTGGGGATGACCTGCCCTCGAGCAGGCAGCCGATGAGAAACCTCGGCGGTCAAGTATCTAGCCTCCCTCAACTTCTTGATATCCTCTTCCGTAACAGAGGAGGGCATCCATCGGCCTTGAAGGCTGGATACGGACATGATTGAAGATCCGGAGCACCTGACCTGGGCTTTGGGTGTTAGAACTCGAGGCGGGGGAAGCGTTCGATTGAGCACGAGAGGGACAAAGCAAAAACCTTGTCCCTTTATAAAGAGGGTGAATATCAAGCGTCCTCACCGTAGCCATTTGGACTTGCCTATAATCTAGGAGTCCTAGACATGGTTGGGTTACCCACGACCGTATTAATGAGAATCCCATAATTAGGGGAACACGATCTCTGCTTTGACAAGACGTGTCAAGAAACCGTCTCGCGTTATGTGTGGATCTGGTTGAAGAAAAACAGTTCAAATAAGCACCGGGCCATGGCATGATGTCATGTTGCCAAAACGTGTCAGTAGATTAAGATTTGTGGAAATATTATTCTCTACGGTTGTATGTGGAAATTATTTTGTAGGGTCGTACGCTATCCTTATATTCAAAATTCTTCCGTGATGTATTCGGAGGAGGAACCCGCCTTGCAATGCTGAAGACAGTACTGCGGGCCGGACTCATCGTCATTGAAAGCCTGGTTCAGGGGCGACTGTGGTAGCCCTGGACTAGGGGGTTTCCGGACAGCCGGACTATATCGATTGGCTGGACTGTTAGACTATGAAGATACAGGATTGAAGACTTCGTCTCTTGTCCGGATGGGACTCTACTTGGCGTGGAAGGCAAGATAGGCAATACAGATATGTATATCTCCTCCTTTGTAACCGACCTTGTGTAACCCTAACCTCTCCGGTGTCTATATAAACCGGAGGGTTTTAGTCCGTAGGACAACATACAATCATACCATAGGCTAGCTTCTAGGGTTTAGCCTCACTGATCTCGTGGTAGATCTACTCTTGTACTACCCATATCATCAATATTAATCAAGCAGGACGTAGGGTTTTACCTCCACCAAGAGGGCCCGAACCTGGGAAAAACATTGTGTCCCCTGCCTCCTGTTACCATTCGGCCTACACGCACAGTTCGGGACCCCCTACCCGAGATCCACCGGTTTTGACACCGACAGTGGGCCTTGGTTCTTGTTAAAGATGGACTCCGGGGGCTTCATGACTGGACGTGATCAAAACTGCGTGTGCTGAAGACTTGTCATATACTCCAAGACTTCTCTTGCCGCCTAGTGCCTAGATACCGACCTTGTAATCCTAGATACCCTACCTGGCATGTATATAAGCAATAGGGTTTAGCTCATAGAGGGGACATCAACGCAATATCATTCACCTAGCCCTCGAGTTAGACCACATCTTATGATTAGAGGTAGATCAACTATGTACTCAATATAAACAAGAGCACACTACAAAAAAATACACTTCCGTGATGATATGTGTTTGTCACAGTAGGTCATGTTTTCTGTCACGCATGTACATCCATGACGATTTTATGACATAATCAGGATAGTCATACCTGTGCTATCGTAGAAGTGTTCCATGAAATTACCAAAATTATCATCACGAAAGTCTCCACTTCCATGTCAATAAATCACGTGTCATAGAACTGCTTTCATCAAGGGTGGCCGACACATGGCATCCATCGCAACAGGTCACCGTTAAGCTATCGGGTTCCGGTTTGGATCCGATAACCCGTTAACAGCCTCAACCACTGTGGATTTTCCACATGTAAAATTCTCATTCATCGGATAATGCACATGTCAGCTAATCGTTGGGATAGATGTTATTCCTACTGAGGGAGTCCTGGATTACGGGGTATCCGGACAGCCGGACTATATCCTTTGGCCAGACTGTTGGACTATGAAGATACAAGATTGAAGACTTCGTCCCGTGTCCGGATGGGACTCTCCTTGGCGTGGAAGGCAAGCTTGGCAATACGGATATGTAGATCTCCTTCCTTGTAACCGACTCTGTGTAACCCTAGCCCCCTCCGATGTCTTTATAAACCGGAGGGTTTAGTCCGTAGGACCAACAACAACAATCATACCCTAGACTAGCTTCTAGGGTTTAGCCTCTTTGATCTCGTGGTAGATCAACTCTTGTACTACTCATATTATCAAGAACAATCAAGCAGGACGTAGGGTATTACCTCTATCAAGAGGGCCCCGAACCTGGGTAAACATCGTGTCACCCACCTCCTGTTACCATCCGCCTAGACGCACAGTTCTACACCCCCTACCCGAGATCCGCTGGTTTTGACACTGACATTGGTGCTTTAATTGAGAGTTCCTCTGTGTCGTCATCGTTAGGCTGGATGGCTCCTTCAATCATCGATAGCGATGCAGTCTGGGGTGAGACATTTCTCCTTGGACAGATCTTTGTATCCGGCGGCTCCGTACTACGGGCCAACTCCCTTGGCCATCTGGAGCAGATCGAGAGTTATGCCCTAGCTACCAGGTCAGGTTTGGAAGCATAAACTACACAGCCGACATCTGCGGAGACTTAATATTCGACGTATTTGAGCCCCTGCCGAGTGCGCCGCACAGCTATGATGAGCATGATTTAGCTCTACCATCGGACAGTGTTCAGGAGACTGCACCGGCAACCGCTCCGACCCTCAATTTGGAGCCAATTGCGCCATCCATGGACGGGTGGATAGACCCCGCCACGGAGGCCGCATTCTCAGCGGCGATCGAGCCGACTATCGACCTTACCCTTCACGGGAGCCGTGACGCCGAACTGCCGGATTCTTCCCCGGCCACGGACTCCGAACCGCCTGTGCCCGTGCCTATCGAATCCAACTGGGCGCCGATCATGGAGTTCACCTCCATGAATATCCTTCAGCCCTCACCCTTTGGCGACATACTGAAGTCATTAAGGTCTCTCTCCTTGCCAGGAGAGTCCTGGCCGAACTATGGCCGGCCAGATCGGGATGCGGACGACGAAGAAATTCGCCATCTACCCACCACCCACTTAGTAGCCACTGTCGACGATTTGACGGACATGCTCGCCTTCGACTACGAAGACATTGACGATATGGACGATGATGCAGGAGACAAACAGGATCCACTGCCCACAGGGCACTGGACGCCCACTTCATCATATGATGTATACATGGTGGACACACCCAAAGAAAATGACGACGAGGAACGGAAGGACGCAGCGAAGGATCGTTCCCTCGAGAAGCAGTCAAAGCAGCGGCGTAAGCATTGCTCCAAATCCCGCCTCGGTAGAAACAACGAGCATATAGACCCAGTGATAGAGCAGGGTGAGCCAGCGGACGACAAACACGGCATTGAACCACTGTCCGACCACGGCAACACGAAGAATCAAACTGAACAACCCGACTCCGTCGAAGATAACAGTCCAGATGACATCACACCGGACAAGCACCCGAAGCAACAGAATACCCATGAAAGGCTTGTTGCCACTGCGAGGAGTCTAAAAAGGCAGAAGCAAAGGCTCAGGGCTGCACAAGACACACTCAGAATTAGATGGAGTTAAGTACTCAACACTACAGCAAAGTATGGTGGTAGTCGCCACACAAAGAGCTACCCGAAGTGAAAGCTGCTACCTGAATTCGATGAGGAGGCCTTAGATCCCCCGCAATTAAAAAACAAAATAGCCATCCGGTCGGATAGACGACCTCGTGGCCAACATAGAGTGGCAAACGACGCCGCACACAAGCCAGTACGCGATCCACGTGAGGGCTTGCATCAAAAGGACGGCGCAACCAGATCCATCTACGGGCCAAGCAAGCGTGCTCCAGCACGGAATGCAACACAACAAAAATCCGAGCACCACGGTTCACCCAAATACAGGGGTGCCGCACACCCCCTATGTTTCACCAATGAGGTGCTGGACCATGAATTTCCAGAGGGATTCAAACTCGTAAACATAGAGGCGTACGACGAAACGACAGACCCTGGGGTCTAGATTGAGGACTACATCCTCCATATCCACATGGCTCGAGGAGACGATCTCCACGCCATCAAGTACTTACCCCTCAAGCTCAAAGGGCCAGCTCGGCACTGGCTTAAAAGCCTCCCGAAAACTCCACTTGAAGCTGGGAAGAGCTGGAAGACGCTTTTTGGGCAAATTTTCAAGGGACCTATGTCCGACCACCGGATGCAGACGATTTAAGTCATATAACTCAACAGCTCGGAGAGTCAGCCCAAAAGCTTTGGAACAAGTTTCTCACTAAAAAGAACCAAATAGTTGACTGTCCGGACGCCGAAGCCTTAACAGCTTTCAAGCACAGTGTTCGAGACGAATGGCTCGCCAAGCACCTCGGCCAAGAAAAGCCGAGAATGATGGAAGCATTAACAAGCCTCATGACCCGCTTTTGCGCGGGCGAGGACAGCTAGTTAGCCCGATGCAGCACCAGCGACCCAAGTACATCCGAAGTCTGGGACGGAAACGGGAAGCCACGACGCAGCAAAAACAAGTGTCAGAATAAAGAAAAGCAGCCCGAAGAGCACGGTGGTAAACGCCGGATTCAGAAGCTCTCGGCCAGGTCAGCAAAAGCTTCCCTCCAAAGGCAACAGAGACAAACTGTCCAGCCTGAACAAGATTCTGGACAAACTATGTCAGATCCACAGCACCCCCAATAAACCTGCAAATCATACCCATAGAGAATGTTGGGTCTTCAAGTAGTTTGGCAAACTCAACGCCGAACACAAGGGGCAGCATACACCAAGCAAAGACAAGGACGAGCCTCGCAAGCAAAGCACTGGGGAACAGAAGAAATTCCCACCAAAAGTCAAAACAGTAAACGTGCTACACGTGATGAAGGGGAGAAACAAAGCAGCACTCCTAGAGACATATGCCCCAGGGCCTATCACCGCGGAGTTCTACCACTGGTCATCCAAACCGATCACCTTTGACCATCGGGATTACTCAGCAAGTATTCGCCATGCAGGATGGGCTGCCTTGGTGTTAGACCCAATAGCCGACAGATACCACTTCACACGAGTCATGATGGACGACGGCAGTAGTTTGAACCTGATATATCATGACACATTCCGCAAAATGGGGATAGACCCAACAAAAATCAGCCATAGCAATACTACCTTTAAAGGAGTAACGCCAGGCCCAGAAGCCCATTGCACGGGCTCCCTGCTGCTAAGGTTATATTCGGCTTTCTCGATAACTTCCGCAGCGAAAATTTAACCTTCCACGTCGCTCCGTTCCAAAGTGGCTATCAAGCACTACTCGGACGCAAAGCTTCCGCTCGCTTTAACGCATTACCGCATTACACTACTCTCATGTTTAAGATGCCCAGTACACGTGGCATCATTACAGTAAATGGAAATATTGAGTGCTCCTTGCACGCGGAAAACTGTGCGGCCGCCTTGGCAGCCACACACTAGACGACCTCACCAACTAGAGCATCTGACAGGTCGTTAAGACCACAGACACGGTTAGACGAGTCTGGTGCAACTATATATAATTGATATAGGTTTGATGGCTATACCCCTATAACAATACAAGGGGCTCAATGCGTGTAAACAAGTGACAATTAGGCTCAACTTTACTCATCTTGAACTGTACATGGTTTATTTAGTATAAGCTACCTTTTTGCACGACAACTTTTCAACTAAGTTCCTCTCTTTTAAAGATGACCATCATGCTACACCCGTCCAGGATACGGCACAATGGAGACACACACGCAGACGTGCAACAGGGACCCATTCCAAGGATTCTTTTTAGATTAAGACCCTGCGTAAACCTTTTTTACTTTCTCTTGTTGATACACATCCCCCGGATTCTCAGTACAATTGAGAAGGATGCTGACGTATTGGCATGTGGCCACATCAGAATATTGCACGTACCTGGACACTAGGGGCTTATTACAAAGGGCACTATTTAAGCCTGGTTTACATCATAAAGACCGAATACCTTAGGGAGTGTTCGGCGTCGCGAGTTTGGCCTTATATGCATCAACTCTGAATCATGTCTTTGGTCAAATGTTGGGTTTGCCCGGCTCCTATGTTTTGCTGCCTTATGTTCCGCTCTATCGGCTAAGGTAGCACTAGGAGAACTACTGCGATTGTGCCCTGGTTCATCCGGACGAGCACCTCATTAGAGAAAGCCGAAAACTGACTGTCATGATATAGCGTGAGACTGGTCAACCACTCGATGACCTAGCAGAATCTTCGGGATCCTCCGCCTTAATGAAGGGTCATTTCCCATCCAGGCATGTACGCGCCTTGAATTCGGATGAGCGTGGAGCTACCATGGGCTATATAGTAGCCCCACTGTCAAACTCCTCTGGCTAAGTGAAAGTGTTAAAGCATTATAGTCCGATTGCCTAGTTCGCTACGCTATCACCTCCTTAATGGACCAAGATGTTGGATCAAGTGTGAACATGCGTCTTCTACGAACACCCCCGCATTATATGCGTGGGGGCTGAAGCCGACGACTGCCATCTTTTAGGTTATATACATATATACATAAACGGCCGCACAGGAGGCATCATAGTGCTTTTGGGCAAAAGTATAAATACAGCCTTGATAAACTCAATAAAACATTGTTTTTGGGAATACATGTCACTTGAACATAATATTCTTCGAGCACTGAGCCTCTATCAAACGAGCGCCTTCAAGAACTTCTTCAAAGTAGTGTTCGGCAGCCACTCGGCCTATGGCCGAGCCCTGTGCCGCAATAGTGGTGGCATCCATCTCCGCCCAGTATGTTTTGACACGGGCAAGGGCCATCCGTGAGCCTTCTATGCACGCCGACCTCTTTACAACATCGATGCGTGGCACAGCACCAAGGAACTGTTGCACTAAGCTAAACTAGCTATTCAGCCTTGGCCCTCCCGGCCACAGATGATCCACAACGGACCTCATGGCAAGTACGGATAATCTATGGAGCTCGGCCCACTCGGCCATTTGCTCATTCAACAACAGCGGACGTGCTGGAGCATGAAACTGTGACGAAAATAGTTTTTCCACTTCGTGATCTTTCCGATCCTTTAAGTACTCGGCCGCATCAGCAGAACTTGCAGCCAAATCCACGTAGGCATCCGCATAACTCCATAGCCGGTCCAGAGGTGCATACTTCGGATCCCCGAACTTAGTCCACAACAAGAAGGGCTTCCTAGATACAATATCCGCAGCTTGATGCAGCTCCTCCTTCGTCGCTCTAATTTTGGTGCGGGCTTCCTTGGCAGCCACCCGGGCCTTTTCCAGGTCCGTCGCCTTCGCCCAGTTTTCTTCTTCAAAAAGCTGGTAATGGTCAGCAGCATCTTTTATCTCTACAGCCATCTTGGCTATTTTTTCTTTGCTCTCGCAATGCGCGGCCTGTTCGGCCCTTAACTCTTCGGCCGCCTTTAAAGCGGCTGCATTGCTACTCCTTGCTTGCTCCTTGGCTCGGGCAAGCTCCGCCCGAAGGGTCTCCATGGTGGCAGCTCCATCTGTAGTCACAACATATTAAAGATACTGACATCATGCTGCTCTTATTATGTGACAATCACTAGAAAAAACACCTACCATGTGCCTCGTCAAGCCGCTTGTTAACAAGCACGATGTCGGCCTCTGCCGCATCCAGTTGCCGCCTTAGTTCGGCAAACCCAAAAGTCCGGCTAGCCACCGGAGCGTCAACCACCTACAAATATAGGTGGTCCGGTTATTACCTGGGACTACGATCCTCTGTTTGCTGCCGTTTTCGACGACAACCAGAGTCTCAGGGGCTACTATATACACAGGGCACATAAAAAAATGTGCGGTACTGTCAACACTGTACATCATTTCGTGTACCTCAAAACCCGTCAATAGGCTCATAAAGGCTTCATGCAACCCGTTTCGATGGACGAAATCCTGTCAATCAGCGTACCCATCAACGTGCGGTGCTCTTCTGAGATAGCCACTTGCTTTAGCAGATCCCTCTGTACGTCCGATCGTACACCAGACGGTGCTGGACTCTTTTGATTGCTCTCTTCAAGAGCCGGATACTGAGGACTTCGGGTGGCCATAGGATTACCTTCTGGCCTTGCCGGATCAGGAGAAACCCTCCGCGACGACACCTCGGGGTCGCCCGCCTCGTGAGGCGGTGTGGCAGGGGGAGGCGTTTCCCTCTCCATCATCTCTGGAAGAAGATCCCCTGAAGACGAGCTCTGCTGAGAAGTGCTAAGATCCGAACTGCAAGATAAATGCTTCGGTTATTTTCCTCATAAGTAAAGCGAGATATTTTCATTATTAAGTACCTTTTTACTTACAGCTCGGTGGAGGGCTGATCCCCTTGAGGGCATAGTGCGGCCAGGGTATCCCCCAGGGCAGGACCCTCCGGTGGAGATTTCTTCCGCCGTTTGGAGACCATTGTCTCTGGGTCCTCAAAGGCGGTGCTCTTCCTTCCCTGGGGAGAGGAAGTTTCAGTTCCTCCTCCCCGGCTAACCTACTTCGCAGAGGCGCTAGCCTGCTTGTTCCCCCCTTTATCTTCTCCTGAGGGCGCTTGATAAGGCGCGATCTCCAGCATCCTAGTTAGCACAGGATTTGGTGAGGACTCAGGGAGGGGGGCCGGACACCTGATCAACTTTGCCTTCGCTATCCAATCCTGGTCAAAGAGCGGCTTTTTTAGGGCAACGTTGCGATAAATAAACGGACAGTGTGTTCGGATGCGGTGCTACTTACTTGCGTATCCGGGCGATTGCAGCTCAGACCTGCATCCTCAGTGATGTCCGGACACATTATTTGTGGTCTGAAGAACAATTTGTAGATCTCTTCGTGCGTCATGCCGAGGAAACGTTGAATAGCTCGCGGTCCTTCCAGGTTAAATTCCCGCATGCGAAGGGGCCGACGTTTGCAAGGTTGGACTTGACGAACTAGCATAACTTGCACTACCATAACCAGACTGAAATCTCTCTCAAAGAGATCTCGGATATGGTTTTGCAGTATTGGCACGTCCTTGGCTGGACCCCAGCTCAGCCCCCTACTGATCCATGACATCAGTTGTGGTTGGGGGCCTGAGCGAAAGGTGGGAGCAGCTACCCACTTGGCACTTCGGGGAGCTGCGATGTAGAACCACTCCCGTTGCCACAATCTGGACACCTCTTGGAAGCAACCCTCAGGCCATGGAGTGTAAGTGATTTTTCTTATTAAAGCGCCTCCGCACGCTGCGTGCTGCCCCTTGATCATCTTTGGCTTCACATCGAAGGTCTTGAGCGACAGGCCGAAGTGAGGGGTAATGCGGAGGAAGGCCTCACATACGACAATAAATGTCGAGATGTGAGGAAGGGAATCCGGGGCCAGATCGTGAAAATCTAGCCCATAAAAGAACATAAGACCCCTAACAAAGGGATCCAGAGCAAGGCCTAGCCCTCAGAGGAAGTGGGAGATGAACACGACGCTCTCGTTGGGTTCGGGAGTAGGGACGACCTGCCCTCGGGCAGGCAGCTGATGCAAACTTTCGACGGTCAGATATCTGGTCTCTCTCAACTTCTTGATGTCCTCCTCCGTGACGGAGGAAGGCATCCACTGACCTTGAAGGTTGGATCCGGACATAGTTGAAGGTCCGAAGCACCTGACCTGAGTTTTGGGTGTTAGAACTCCAGCCGGGGGAAGGATTTGATTAAGCACCAGAGGGAAAAAAGAAAAAGCCTTGTCCCCTTTATAAAGAGGGTGAATATCAAGCATCCTCCTCGTGGTCATTTGGGACTTGCCTAAGATCTAGGAGTCCTACTCATAGGCACGGTTAGGTTACCCATGTCCGTATTGATGAGAATCCCGTGATAAAGGGGACACGATCTCTGCTTCGACAAGACGTGCCAAGGAAACCGCCTTGCGAAACACGCTGAGATTGGTTACGAAAAACGATTCGAATAAAGACCTGGCTATGGTGTGATGTCACACTATGGGGTACGTCAATAGATTAGATTTATGGAAATATTGTTCTCTCTATGGTGGTATGTGGAACTTGTTTTGCAGTGCCAGACACGATCCTCATGTTCAAAATCTTCAATGAAGTATTCGGAGGAGGAACCCGCCTTGCAATGCCAAAGACAATATGCGCGTCGGACTCATCGTCATTGAAGCCTGGTTTAGGGGCTACTGAGGGAGTCCTGGATTTGGGGGTATCCGGACAGCCGGACTATATCCTTTGGCCAGACTGTTGGACTATGAAGATACAAGACTGAAGACTTCGTCCCGTGTCCGGATGGGACTCTCCTTGGCGTGTAAGGCAAGCTTGGCAATACGGATATATAGATCTCCTTCCTTGTAACCGACTCTGCGTAACCCTAGCCCCCTTTGGTGTCTATATAAACTAGAGGGTTTAGTCCGTAGGACCAACAAGAACAATCATACCATATGGTAGCTTCTAGGGTTTAGCCTCTTTGATCTCGTGGTAGATCAACTCTTGTACTACTCATATTATCAAGAACAATCAAGCAGGACGTAGGGTATTACCTCAATCAAGAGGGCCCGAACCTGGGTAAACATCGTGTCACCCGCCTCCTGTTACCATCCGCCTAGACGCACAGTTCGGGACCCCCTACCCGAGATCCGCCTGTTTTGACACCGACACCTACAATGGATGGAAGACGCCTATGATATGTCGACATGTGGTACAGCCCAACAGTGGCCCATTTTTGGTAAAAAGGTCTGCCCAGCTAAAGGCCCACCATGTTTTTTCAGACACTAGTGGGCTGGCCCGTTACCAGCGTGTCATGTTTTGGGTCAATTTCGGATCATGGGTTCTGGCAAAACCCTTAAGGTTCGAACTCTGGGGTGTGCGTGAAGTTCTTTCCCTCCTACCGATCAACGCCCTAGCTCTCTAAGATCTTGCGGATGAACTCGACGAACTAGCAACGCAAAGGCACAAGATTTATACTGGTTCGGGCCACCGTTGTGGTGTAATACCCTACTCCAGTGTGGTGGTGGTGGATTGCCTCTTGGGCTGATGATGAACAGTACAAGGGGAAGAACAACCTCCTGAGGTTGAGGTGTTCCTGTGCTTGGTGAACTTGTGTCATTCCTGGATCCGGCCTCTAGCTATGATGGTGGCTAGCTCTATTTATAGAGACACTGGTCCTCTCCCCAAATATTGAGCGGGAAGGGAGCCAACAATGGCGGTCCTGAGGTTAAGGGGACAGCTAGTACAAGCTATCCTGGCAAAAGTGGTCTTCGCCTGCGAAAGGGCTCTGGTGATGACGCCATCTTGGGCTCCACGGTGACCTCCGTCCTGCTGGCCTGCTGGTCTTGGTCTCGTTGCACTGATATGGAAACCTTTGACTAGTGCCTCGGTACTCCGCTCCTGCGCTGGCCTCCTTAGCACTAGAGAGGAAACAAGGAAGTTGCGCGCGCTGGCGCCCGCCTGGCACCTGCCTAGTGTCGATCGTCATGGCTCACGTCACGAGAGCCTCGCGAGGTTCGCCCCGCCTTGATATCTCCGCTCCTCGCGAGGCAGCCTGTTGAGGCCGCTCCTGAGGAGGCCTTGTGTCATCCGCCTCGCGAGGGTCTTGAATGCCTTGTTGATGATGATGGGCCGTACATGCAAGCTAGCATAGCCACGCCGTAGGCCACAGGCAGGCAAGTCTGGGACCCCCGTTCCCAAAACACTCACAGTAGCCCCCGGGTCAAGCCAAAGGTCAAGCGCGGAGCACCGCGGGCCCTAGAAGCCTATGACCTTGGTTGACACGTGGCGGTTGATTGGACATGGGCGTCTCCGCTTCCCCACGCGGCCTAGGAAACTACTCAACTTGACAAGTCCCTGCGACATGCAAGGAAAATCATCATTACCTGTGATCGCAGGAGGCGCCGGTTGGCCTTCTCCCGCTATAAATGGGGAGGGGGCGGAGCCCCCGTCACCCATCTCTTGTTGGTTCACTTCCTTCTTCCTCCTTGCTCCACCGCTAGCAGCAATGGCGCCCATCCGAAGGTTCTCTGCTGGAGAGAAAGGAAAGGCCCCCCGCGATGATCTGGGGCTGCTTCCACCGAAGAAGAGGCCGGTTCACCGTTGCAACGAAGCGGTGATGCATGTGGTGATGAGGCCCTGGTGCGAGCGGCCTCCTCCAGGGTATCCGCTACCCTTGTACGCCCAAGCCGAGGGCTCATGAGGGCGGAGCGACGAGCGGCGCCGCTTGCGCCGCGCCCGTGGTCGCCGCGCCATGGCAACACACGCTGTCTCCCCTCGAATCCACGCTTCGGATTCCTCGTGCGAGCTCATGCTATGGGGGCTGATGCCCCCAAGCTCTTGGATCCACTTCCCACAGTTCTTATTCGACGTGATGCCGCCGAGGGGGCCTCTTGAACTCTGGCTGCAGCAGGCCGACTGCAACGCTCCAGCGACCGGAGCAGAGATCGAAGCGGTCCCCACCGTCAAGATCTTCATGACCCATGGCTGGGGCGAGGTTGCGCGGGTTTGCCGTGCGAAAGGTGCCCTTGCGATCCATTTTGAGTACGACGGCGCCTCCATGCTCTTCTTCAAGGTCTTCGACGTGGAGGGCCACCACCTGGAGTGTTGCCCTGGAGGGGAGCGCCAGGCTGATGCGTGCTCCACTCATGGCTACTCCAGCAGCAGCAGCCCCTGGGAGTCTAGCGATTATCCTGAGCTTTACGAGACTCCGGAGACGAGCGACGATAGCTACGTGCCCCCGAGCTCTCGCCGGGCTCGGAGCAGGGCCGCGACGTCCAGCCACCTCCGCCGCTGATCTGGATGGGGTCGGTGCCGGCCTCCCATGGCCCACTGTTGATGATAGCGTCCGCCACGGGAGGATGTAGATAGGATTCCTCTTAGTTCTCGTTTTGTGTTCCCTACAAAGAATCATGAAGTACCCCGTGGGGGTGTGTAAAGGGTCTGTCATGTCTTTTGTGTATATATTCCCTGTTATGAAAATTTGCGAACGCGTGTCCTGTTAAGGCTCGGTCTTCCCTTTACAACCTCGCAATAGATTGTTGCTCTACGTTGACAGGTCCCGGTCCCCAGGCAGGCTGCAGCCGTCGCTGGTATGCCAGGTCGCGTGCCATGGTCAAGGCCAGGAGGTGAGCGGCCCGCAGTCCAGTAAGAGCCCCTGAGGCGCGATGCTCAGGAGGTCCCCCTTAGCGCTCAAGCAGCTATGGTAAGGCAAGAAAGGGATGCGATGTGGCCGCAATAGGGATGCGATGTGACTTATCTTGGCAGTTCGGGGTCGATTCTCCGCGCTGCGCCAGGCCTGTGCGCAATCATCCACAACGTAGCTAGGTTAGGCCCGTACAGGTCCTCCCCCTTCCAATGCTTTCCTTCGTGCTCTACGTCCTCAGGTCCCAGCCCTCGAGCAAGCTCAGCCAGCGCTGGTATTCCAGGTCGCGACGCCATGGTCAAGGCAAGGGGTGAGGGCTGGAGAGCCAGTAAGAGCTCCTGAGCCGCGATGCTCATGAGCCCCCCTTTTAATGTGCAAGCGGATTACTCGGAAGAGGTGGGAGCTCGCGGTGCCGCCTGGTGCTATCCTCGTGATATTCCTATGAGCCAGCACAAGGAGAAACACGGTTTTGCCGTTATGGTTGCCAGCCTGCTGTTGGTTGTTCCGCGAAGAGGTGAAGGCACTGAGGGCCTGATGAGGTGACGTGCGCGGGGCGTGCCGCGAGCCAGAGCTCGACCGCTCAGGTTTGTCGACGTGGCAGGGACAGACCCATGCACCAGCACCGTGCCAGTGTGAGGAGGCTCCGTGGGAGGCGACGATAGAGCAGGTGGCAATCATAGGCAGATTAAGCATGGAAGGCAAATCAGCTTGGGTAAATGTAGAAAGATACATGCCACTGGGTCAGGCCCGAGCGTCTTGGGGATGATGCAGCCCGAGGGGCGCCCCCAGCAAGGTAAGCTAAAGACATAAGAAAAGGATACACGCCACAGGGACGGACCCACGCGGCCTGGGAATAATGCAGCCCGAGGGGCGCTCCCGGCTAAATGAACTTGGAAAATGTCACCTGGTTCTGTTGACGAAGGAGAGTTGGCGCAGCTCAAAGTACACGGCGAAGGGATGGATCTTGATGAGCCACCGGGGCCCTGAGCCTCGAGAGGCTCTAGGGGCACAGGTGGTTCCCTGAGGACCATCTCCATCTTTGCCAGGACGGCGTGGTGCCTGGCCTCCTGAGCCACTATGACATGCCGCAGGTTGCACTGATAGGCTGAAGACACATTCGACAAGCCTAAGGGCATGTGAACGTAGCTGTGTGGTGGACCCTCACAACGGCCCACACGCGAAGGCCAAAAGGATCCTGAGATGCGGCCCTCTTGAGCCCTGGAACATTGTTGCAGACACACAACCCAACATCCTCGCCTAGATGGGGAGCTGCGCCTCTTGAGCGGCAGTCGCCGCGGATGGCCCTTGCGTCTTGCAGTTCCTGAGTGGTGTTGGTGATGAACTTCTTAGTGGTGGGTGAGGGAGTCCTGGATTAGGGGGTCCTCGGACAGCCAGACTATATCCTTTGGCCGGACTGTTGGACTATAAAGATACAAGATTGAAGACTTCGTCCCGTGTCCGGGTGGGACTCTCCTTTGCGTGGAATGCAAGCTTGGCAATTCGGATATGTAGATCTCCTCCCTTGTAGCCGACTATGTGTAACCCTAGCCCCCTCCGGTGTCTATATAAACCGGTGGGTTTATTCTGTAGGACAACAACAATCATAATCATAGGCTAGCTTCTAGGGTTTAGCCTCTCATGATTTCGTGGTAGATCAACTCTTGTAAGACTCATATCATCAAGATCAATCAAGCAGGAAGTAGGGTATTACCTCCATCGAGATGGCCCGAACCTGGGTAAACATTGTGTCCCCTGCCTCCTATTACCATCCGCCTTAGACGCACAGTTCAGGACCCCCTACCCGAGATCCACCGGTTTTGACACCGACATTGGTGCTTTCGTTGAGAGTTCCACTACGTCGTTACCATAAGGCTTGATGGCTCCTTCGATCATCAGCAACGATGCGATCCAGGGTGAGGTTTTTCTCCCCGGACAGATCTTCACTTTCGGCGGCTTCGCACTGCGGGCCAACTCGCTTGGCCATCTAGAGCAGATCAAGAGCTACGCCCCTGGCCGTCATGTCAGGTTTGGAAACTTAAACTATACTGCCGACATCCGTAGAGACTTGATCTTTGACAGATTCGTGCCCGCGTCAGGTGCGATACACAGTCACGACGAGCATAGTTTAGCTGTGCCGTCGGACTATGTTCGGGAGATCACACATGTGGCAACTCCGGCCCTTGGTCCGGAGCAGATCGCGTCGTCCGAAGACGGGTGGATAGACCCCGCCATGGAGGCCGCGATAGAGCCGAATACTAACTTCACCTCCTACGAGACCTGTGTTGCCGGATCCTTGGATTCATCCCCGGCCACGGGCTCCGAACCGCCTGCGTCCGTGCCTATCGAATCTGATTGGGCACCGCTCATGGAGTTTTCCTCCGCGGATATCTTTTAGCACTCGCCCTTGGGTGATGTGCTAAATTCATTAAGGTCTCTCTCCTTGTCAGGAGGCCCTTGGTCGAACTATGTCCGGCTCGAGTGGGAAGCGGACGATGAAGAAATTCGTCCCCACCCACCACCAACTTAATAGCCACTGTCAACTGTTGGGGAACGCAGTAATTTCAAAAAATTTCCTACGCACACGCAAGATCATGGTGATGCACAGCAACGAGAGGGGATAGTGTTGTCTACGTACCAACGCAGACCGACTGCGGAAGCGATCACACAACGTAGAGGAAGTAGTCGTACGTCTTCTTCCCGATCCGACCGATCCAAGCACCGTTACTCCGGCACCTCCGAGTTCTTAGCACACGTTCAGCTCGATGACGTTCCTCGGGCTCCGATCCAGCAAAGCGTCGAGGAAGAGTTCCGTCAGCACGACGGCGTGGTGACGATCTTGATGTACTACCGACGCAGGGCTTCGCCTAAGCACTGTAACGGTATGATCGAGGTGGAATTTGGTGGCAGGGGGCACCACACACGGCTAAGGAACGATCTCAAGGATCAACTTGTGTGTCTTGGGGTGCCCCCTGCCTCCGTATATAAAGGTTGGAGGGAGGAGGGCTGGCCGGCCAAAGAGGTGTAGGCGCAGGAGGAGTCCTACTCCCACCACTCCCCCCTCCAATCCTATTCCAACTAGGACTCCTTGGGAAAAAGGGAGAGGGAAAGAGAGAGAGGTGGCCGGCCACCTCTCCTAGTCCTAATAGGACTAGGGGAGGGGGGAGGTGCGCAGCCCTCCTTGGCAGCCCCTTTCACCTTTCCACAATGGCCCATGTAGGCCCATTTGGCTCCCGGGGGGTTCCGGTAACCCTCCCGGTAATCCGGTAAAATCCCGATTTCACCCGGAACACTTCCGATGTCCAAACATAGGCTTCCAATATATCAATCTTTACGTCTCGACCATTTCGAGACTCCTCGTCATGTCCGTGATCTTATCCGGGACTCCGAACAACCTTCGGTACATCAAAATGCATAAACTCATAATAACTGTCATCGTAACGTTAAGCGTGCGGACCCTACGGTTCGAGAACAATGTAGACATGACCGAGACACGTCTCCGGTCAATAACCAATAGCGGGACCTGGATGCCCATATTGGCTCCTACATATTCTACGAAGATCTTTATCGGTCAGACCGCATAACAACATACGTTGTTCCCTTTGTCATCGGTATGTTACTTGCCCGAGATTCGATCGTCGGTATCCAATACCTAGTTCAATCTCGTTACTGGCAAGTCTCTTTACTCGTTCCGTAATACATCATCTCATAACTAACATCTTAGTTATTATGCTTGCAAGGCTTATGTGATGTGTATTACCGAGAGGGCCCAGAGATACCTCTCCGACAATCGGAGTGACAAACCCTAATCTTGAAATACGCCAACCCAACATCTACCGTTGGAGACACCTGTAGTACTCCTTTATAATCACCCAGTTACGTTGTGACGTTTGGTAGTACCCAAAGTGTTCCTCCGGTAAACGGGAGTTGCATAATCTCATAGTTATAGGAACATGTATAAGTCATGAAGAAAGCAATAGCAACATACTAAACGATCGGGTGCTAAGCTAATGGAATGGGTCATGTCAATCAGATCATTCAACTAATGATGTGACCTCGTTAATCAAATAACAACTCTTTGTTCATGGTTAGGAAACATAACCATCTTTGATTAACGAGCTAGTCTAGTAGAGGCATACTAGTGACACTCTGTTGGTCTATGTATTCACACATGTATTATGTTTCCGGTTAATACAATTCTAGCATGAATAATAAACATTTATCATGATATAAGGAAATAAATAATAACTTTATTATTGCCTCTAGGGCATATTTCCTTCAGTCTCCCACTTGCACTAGAGTCAATAATCTAGATTACACAGTAATGATTCTAACACCCATGGAGTCTTGGTGCTGATCATGTTTTGCTCGTGGAAGAGGCTTAGTCAAGGGTCTGCAACATTTAGATCCGTATGTATCTTGCAAATCTCTATGTCTCCCACCTGGACTAAATCCCGGATGGAGTTGAAGCGTCTCTTGATGTGTTTGGTTCTTTTGTGAAATCTGGATTCCTTTGCCAAGGCAATTGCACCAGTATTGTCACATAAGATTTTCATTGGACCCGATGCACTAGGTATGACACCTAGATCGGATATGAACTCCTTCATCCAGACTCCTTCGTTCGCTGCTTCCGAAGCAGCTATGTACTCCGCTTCACATGTAGATCCCGCTACGACGCTTTGTTTAGAACTGCACCAACTGACAGCTCCACCGTTTAAAGTAAACACGTATCCGGTTTGCGATTTAGAATCGTCCGGATTAGTGTCAAAGCTTGCATCAACGTAACCTCTTACGGTGAGCTCTTTGTCACCTCCATATATGAGAAACATATCCTTAGTCCTTTTCAGGTATTTTAGGATGTTCTTGACCGCTGTCCAGTGATCCACTCCTGGATTACTTTGGTACCTCCCTGCTAAACTTATAGCAAGGCATACATCAGGTCTGGTACACAGCATTGCATACATGATAGAGCCTATGGCTGAAGCATAGGGAACATCTTTCATTTTCTCTCTATCTTCTGCAGTGGTCGGGCATTGAGTCTGACTCAACTTCACACCTTGCAATACAGGCAAGAACCCTTTCTTTGCTTGATCCATTTTGAACTTCTTCAAAATCTTGTCAAGGTATGTGCTTTGTGAAAGTCCAATTAAGCGTTTTGATCTATCTCTATAGATCTTTATGCCTAATATGTAAGCAGCTTCCCCGAGGTCTTTCATCGAAAAACTTTTATTCAAGTATCCCTTTATGCTATCCAGAAATTCTATGTCATTTCCAATGAGTAATATGTCATCCACATATAATATCAGAAATGCTACAGAGCTCCCACTCACTTTCTTGTAAATACAGGCTTCTCCAAAAGTCTGTATAAACCCAAATGCTTTGATCACACTATCAAAGCGTTTATTCCAACTCCGAGATGCTTGCACCAGTCCATAAATGGATCGCTGGAGTTTGCACACTTTGTTAGCTCCCTTTGGATCGACAAAACCTTCTGGTTGCATCATATACAACTCTTCTTCCAGAAATCCATTCAGGAATGCGGTTTTTACATCCATTTGCCAAATTTCATAATCATAAAATGCGGCAATTGCTAACATGATTCTGACAGACTTAAGCATCGCTACGGGTGAGAAAGTCTCATCGTAGTCAACTCCTTGAACTTGTCGAAAACCTTTTGCGACAAGTCGAGCTTTGTAGACAGTAACATTACCATCAGCGTCAGTCTTTTTCTTAAAGATCCATTTATTCTCAATTGCTTGCCGATCATCGGGCAACTCAACCAAAGTCCATACTTTGTTCTCATACATGGATCCCATCTCAGATTTCATGGCTTCAAGCCACTTTGCGGAATCTGGGCTCACCATCGCTTCTTCATAGTTCGTAGGTTCATCATGATCTAGTAGCATGACTTCCAGAACAGGATTACCGTACCACTCTGGTGCGGATCTTACTCTGGTTGATCTACGAGGTACAGTAGTATCTTGATCTAAAGTTTCATGATCATCATCATTAACTTCCTCTCTTATTGGTGTAGGTCTCACAGAAACAGTTTTCTGTGATGTACTATTTCCCAATAACGGAGTAGGTACAGTTACCTCGTCAAGTTCTACTTTCCTCCCACTCACTTCTTTCGAGAGAAACTCCTTCTCAAGAAAGTTTCTGAATTTAGCAACAAAAGTCTTGCCTTCGGATCTGTGATAGAAGGTGTATCCAATAGTTTCCTTTGGATATCCTATGAAGACACACTTCTCTGATTTGGGTTCGAGCTTATCAGGTTGAAGCTTTTTCACATAAGCATCGCAGCCCCAAACTTTAAGAAACGACAACTTTGGTTTCTTGCCAAACCACAGTTCATAAGGCGTCGTCTCAACGGATTTAGATGGTGCCCTATTTAACGTGAATGCGGCCGTCTCTAAAGCATAACCCCAAAATGATATCGGTAAATCAGTAAGAGACATCATTGATCGCACGATATCTAGTAAAGTGCGATTACGACGTTCGGACACACCATTACGTTGTGGTGTACCGGGTGGCGTGAGTTGCGAAACTATTCCACAATTTTTCAAATGTACACAAAACTCGTAACTCAAATATTCTCCTCCACGATCAGATCGTAGAAACTTTATTTTCTTGTTACGATGATTTTCAACTTCACTCTGAAATTCCTTGAACTTTTCAAATGTTTCAGACTTATGTTTCATTAAGTAGATATACCCATATCTGCTTAAATCATCTGTGAAGGTGAGAAAATAACGATATCCGCCACGAGCCTCAATATTCATCGGACCACATACATCGGTATGTATGATTTCCAATAAATCTGTTGCTCTCTCCATAGTACCGGAGAACGGTGTTTTAGTCATCTTGCCCATGAGGCACGGTTCGCAAGTACCAAGTGATTCATAATCAAGTGGTTCCAAAAGCCCATCAGTATGGAGTTTCTTCATGCGCTTTACACCGATATGACCTAAACGGCAGTGCCACAAATAAGTTGCACTATCATTATCAACTCTGCATCTTTTGGCTTCAACATTATGAATATGTGTATTACTACTATCGAGATTCAATAAGAATAGACCACTTTTCAAGGGTGCATGACCATAAAAGATATTACTCATATAAATAGAACAACCATTATTCTCTGATTTAAATGAATAACCGTCTCGCATCAAACAAGATCCAGATATAATGTTCATGCTCAACGCTGGCACCAAATAACAATTATTTAGGTCTAATATTAATCCCAAAGGTAGATGTAGAGGTAGCGTGTCGACCGCGATCACATCGACTTTGGAACCGTTTCCCACGCGCATCGTCACCTCGTCCTTTGCTAGTGTCCGCTTATTCTGTAGTCCCTGTTTCGAGTTGCAAATATTAGCAACAGAACCAGTATCAAATACCCAGGTGCTACTGCGAGCATTAGTAAGGTACACATCAATAACATGTATATCACATATACCTTTGTTCACCTTGCCATCCTTCTTATCCGCCAAATACTTGGGGCAGTTCCGCTTCCAGTGACCAGTCTGCTTGCAGTAGAAGCACTCAGTTTCAGGCTTAGGTCCAGACTTGGGTTTCTTCTCTTGAGCAGCAACTTTCTTGCCATTCTTCTTGAAGTTCCCTTTCTTCTTCCCTTTGCCCTTTTTCTTGAAACTAGTGGTTTTGTTAACCATCAACACTTGATGCTCCTTCTTGATTTCTACCTCCGCAGCTTTCAGCATAGCGAAGAGCTCGGGAATAGTCTTGTTCATCCCTTGCATATTATAGTTCATCACAAAGCTCTTGTAGCTTGGTGGCAGTGATTGGAGAATTCTGTCAATGACGCAATCATCCGGAAGTGTAACTCCCAATTGAATCAAGTGATTATTATACCCAGACATTTTGAGTATATGCTCACTGACAGAACTGTTCTCCTCCATCTTGCAGCTATAGAACTTATTGGAGACTTCATATCTCTCAATCCGGGCATTTGCTTGAAATATTAACTTCAACTCCTGGAACATCTCATATGCTCCATGACGTTCAAAACGTCGTTGAAGTCCCGGTTCTAAGCCGTAAAGCATGGCACACTGAACTATTGAGTAGTCATCAGCTTTGCTCTGCCAGACGTTCATAACTTCTGGTGTTGCTCTTGCAGCAGGCCTGGCACTCAGCGGTGCTTCCAGGACGTAATTCTTCTGTGCAGCAATGAGGATAATCCTCAGGTTACGGACCCAGTCCGTGTAATTGCTACCATCATCTTTCAACTTTGCTTTCTCAAGGAACGCATTAAAATTCAACGGAACAACAGCACGAGCCATCTATCTACAATCAACATAAACAAGCAAGATACTATCAGGTACTAAGTTCATGATAATTTTTTAAGTTCAGTTAATTTACTTAAGAACTCCCACTTAGATAGACATCCCTCTAATCCTCTAAGTGATCACGTGATCCAAATCAACTAAACCATAACCGATCATCACGTGAGATGGAGTAGTTTTCAATGGTGAACATCAATATGTTGATCATATCTACTATATGATTCACGCTCGACCTTTCGGTCTCCGTGTTCCGAGGCCATATCTGTATATGCTTGGCTCGTCAAGTATAACCTGAGTATTCCGCGTGTGCAACTGTTTTGCACCCGTTGTATTTGAACGTAGAGCCTATCACACCCGATCATCACGTGGTGTCTCAGCACGAAGAACTTTTGCAACGGTGCATACTCAGGGAGAACACTTCTTGATAATTTAGTGAGAGATCATCTTATAATGCTACCGTCAATCAAAGCAAGATAAGATGCATAAAAGGATAAACATCACATGCAATCAATATAAGTGATATGATATGGCCATCATCATCTTGTGCTTTGTGATCTCCATCTCCGAAGCATTGTCATGATCACCATCGTCACCGGCGCGACACCTTGATCTCCATCGTAGCATCGTTGTCGTCTCGCCAATCTTATGCTTCCACGACTATCACTACCGCTTAGTAATAAAGTAAAGCATTACATCGCGATTGCATTGCATACAATAAAGCGACAACCATATGGCTCCTGCCAGTTGCCGATAACTCGGTTACAAAACATGATCATCTCATACAATAAAATCAGCATCATGCTTTGACCATATCACATCACAACATGCCCTGCAAAAACAAGTTAGACGTCCTCTACTTTGTTGTTGCAAGTTTTACGTGGCTGCTACGGGCTTAAGTAAGAACTCATCTCACCTACGCATCAAAACCACAACGATAGTTCGTCAAATAGACTCCGTTTTAACCTTCTCAAGGACCGGGCGTAGTCACACTTGGTTCAACTAAAGTTGGAGAGACAGTCTTCCGCAAGCCATCTGTGTGCATAGCACGTCGAGGGAACCGGTCTCGCGTAAGAGTACGCGTAAGGTTGGTCCGGATCGTCTCGTCCAACAATACCGCCGAACCAAAGTATGACATGCTGGTAGGCAGTATGACTTGTATCGCCCACAACTCACTTGTGTTCTACTCGTGCATATAACATCAAACCATAAAAACCTAGGCTCGGATGCCACTGTTGGGGAACGCAGTAATTTCAAAAAATTTCCTACGCACACGCAAGATCATGGTGATGCACAGCAACGAGAGGGGAGAGTGTTGTCTACGTACCAACGCAGACCGACTGCGGAAGCGATCACACAACGTAGAGGAAGTAGTCGTACGTCTTCTTCCCGATCCGACCGATCCAAGCACCGTTACTCCGGCACCTCCGAGTTCTTAGCACACGTTCAGCTCGATGACGTTCCTCGGGCTCCGATCCAGCAAAGCGTCGAGGAAGAGTTCCGTCAGCACAACGGTGTGGTGACGATCTTGATGTACTACCGACGCAGGGCTTCACCTAAGCACTGTAACGGTATGATCGAGGTGGAATTTGGTGGCAGGGGGCACCGCACACGGCTAAGGAACGATCTCAAGGATCAACTTGTGTGTCTTGGGGTGCCCCCTACCTCCGTATATAAAGGTTGGAGGGAGGAGGGCTGGCCGGCCAAAGAGGTGTAGGCGCAGGAGGAGTCCTACTCCCACCGGGAGTAGGACTCCCCCCTCCAATCCTATTCCAACTAGGACTCCTTGGGAAAAAGGGAGAGGGAAAGAGAGAGAGGTGGCCGGCCACCTCTCCTAGTCCTAATAGGACTAGGGGAGGGGGGGAGGTGCGCAGCCCTCCTTGGCAGCCCCTTTCACCTTTCCACAATGGCCCATGTAGGCCCATTTGGCTCCCGGGGGGTTCTGGTAACCCTCCCGGTAATCCGGTAAAATCCCGATTTCACCCGGAACACTTCCGATGTCCAAACATAGGCTTCCAATATATCAATCTTTACGTCTCGACCATTTCGAGACTCCTCGTCATGTCCGTGATCTTATCCGGGACTCCGAACAACCTTCGGTACATCAAAATGCATAAACTCATAATAACTGTCATCGTAACGTTAAGCATGCGGACCCTACGGTTCGAGAACAATGTAGACATGACCGAGACACGTCTCCGGTCAATAACCAATAGCGGGACCTGGATGCCCATATTGGCTCCTACATATTCTACGAAGATCTTTATCGGTCAGACCGCATAACAACATACGTTGTTCCCTTTGTCATCGGTATGTTACTTGCCCGAGATTCGATCGTCGGTATCCAATACCTAGTTCAATCTCATTACTGGCAAGTCTCTTTACTCGTTCCGTAATACATCATCTCATAACTAACATCTTAGTTATTATGCTTGCAAGGCTTATGTGATGTGTATTACCGAGAGGGCCCAGAGATACCTCTCCGACAATCGGAGTGACAAACCCTAATCTTGAAATACGCCAACCCAACATCTACCATTGGAGACACCTGTAGTACTCCTTTATAATCACCCAGTTACGTTGTGACGTTTGGTAGTACCCAAAGTGTTCCTCCGGTAAACGGGAGTTGCATAATCTCATAGTTATAGGAACATGTATAAGTCATGAAGAAAGCAATAGCAACATACTAAACGATCGGGTGCTAAGCTAATGGAATGGGTCATGTCAATCAGATCATTCAACTAATGATGTGACCTCGTTAATCAAATAACAACTCTTTGTTCATGGTTAGGAAACATAACCATCTTTGATTAACGAGCTAGTCTAGTAGAGGCATACTAGTGACACTCTGTTGGTCTATGTATTCACACATGTATTATGTTTCCGGTTAATACAATTCTAGCATGAATAATAAACATTTATCATGATATAAGGAAATAAATAATAACTTTATTATTGCCTCTAGGGCATATTTCCTTCATCAACAATTTAACCGACATGCTTGATTTCGACTCCGAAGACATCGACGGTATGGATGACGATGTATGAGAAGAACAGGAACCACCGCCCACAGGGCGATGGACTGCCACCTCATCATATGATATATACATGGTGGACACCCCCAAACAAAGCGATGGTAATAAGGCAACGGAGGATAATCCACTCGAGAAGAAATCTAAGCACTCGCGTCATAGGCACCGCTCTAAGCCCTGCTATAGCAAAAGCAGTGATACCAGCACAAGAGACAATAACGTTGTGGATAGTACCAAAGACGAAGACAATCCCCTTCAGCCAGGCCTCGAGCGGGGGGATGGGCAAGCTAGCCCTAAGGAACAGGTAGCAGACGGAGAATCAGAGGATGAAAATTACATGCCTCTCTCCGAAGACGAGGTGAGCCTCGGCGACGAAGAATTTATCGTGCCTGAGGATACAGTCGAACATGAACGCTTCAAGCACCGACTTATAGCCACAACAAAAATCTTGAAGAAAAAGCAACAGTAGCTTCAAGCTGAACAAGATCTGCTAGCGGATAGATGGACTGAGGTCCTGGTAGCCGAGGAATACGAACTCGAGCGCCCAACCAAAAGTTACCCAAGATGCAGGTTGCTACCCCAACTCAAGGAGGAAGCATTAAAACCTACGCTCCCAGCGTATGATGTGGCTGACCGACCACCTCGTGGCCGAGACAAAGCGGCATATCAGGCCGAAGTCCAGCCCGCACCCCGTCACCAGCTAAACAAAAATACCAAGGCCTGAGGTAACACGCAGGACCTGCGGGAAGTAATGGAAAACAAATCAGGACATAAAATATCGGTCTACGGATCACGAGGGCGCACCCCAATGCGTGACGACAACCGTCACGCCGGATATACTAAAAGCAAATCCGGCCGGGCCGAACACAGCAGACAAGACTCGTATGAATTGCGTCATGATATAGCCCGACACAGAGGCACCGCACACCCCCTATGCTTCACTAATGAAGTAATGGATCATGAATTCCCAGAAGGGTTTAAACCCGTGAACATAGAATCATATGACGGCACAACAGACCTTGCGGTATGGATAGAGGATTTCTTCCTCCACATTCACATGGCCCGCGGGGATGATCTACACGCCATCAAGTATCTCCCACTAAAACTCAAAGGGCCAGCTTGGCATTGGCTGAATAGCTAGCCGGCAAACTCCATAGGAAGTTCGGAGAACCTGGCAGACGCATTCCTGGATAACTTCCAGGGCACTTACGTGCGACCACCGGATGCTGACGATTTAAGTCGCATAATACAACAACCCGAAGAGTGAGCCAGGAAATTCTAGCCTTGGTTCCTAACTAAAAAGAACCAAATTGTCGACTGTCCGGATGCCGAAGCCCTAGCGGCCTTTAAGCATAACATCCATGACGAGTGGCTCGCCCGACACCTCAGCCAAGAGAAGCCAAAATCCATGGCAGCCCTCACTACACTCATGACCCGCTTTTGCGCGGGCGAAAATAGCTGGTTGGCCCGTAGCAACAACACAACAAGCAACCCTAGCAATTTAGATGCCAAAGATAGCAACGGCAGGCCACACCGCAACAGACACAAGCGCCGCAACAACGGCGACAACACCGAAGATATGCCAGTTAATGCCGGATTCACTGGCTCTAAAGCCGGTGAACGGAAAAAGGCGTTCAAAAGAAGCAATATGGGCCCGTCTAGCTTGGACCGCATACTCAATCATTCGTGTCAAATTCACGGCGCCCCCGATAAACCAGCCAACCACACCAACAGAGAATGATGGGTGTTCAAACAGGCCGGCAAGTTGAATGCCGAAAACAAGGAAAAGGGGATGCCTAGCGAAGACGAGGAGGAGCCCCGGTCGCCGAACACAGGAGGACAGAAGAAATTTCCTCCCCAAGTGAAAACGGTAAACATGATATATGCAACCCATATTCCCAAGCGGGAATAGAAGCGTGCACTGAGGGATGTCTATGCGATGGAGCTAGTCGCCCCAAAGTTCAACCCATGGTCTTCTTGTCCGATCACCTTCGATCGCAGGGACCACCCCACCAGTATCCGTCATGGCGGTTCTGCCGCATTGGTCCTGGACCCCATCATTGACGGATTTCACCTCACTCGAGTCCTTATGGATGGTGGCAGCAACCTGAACCTGCTCTATCAGGATACAGTGCGCAAAATGGGTATAGACCCCTCGAGGATCAAACCCACCAAAACCACCTTTAAAGGTGTCATCCCAGGTGTAGAGGCATGTTACACGGGCTCAGTCACACTGGAAGTGGTCTTCGGATCTGCGGACAACTTCCGAAGCGAGGAGTTAATCTTCGATACCGTCCCCTTCCACAATGGCTATCACGCACTGCTCGGACGAACCGCATTTGCCAGATTCAATGTGGTGCCGCATTATGCATACCTCAAGCTCAAAATGCCAGGACCTCGCGGGGTTATAACAGTTAATGGAAACACAGAACGCTCGCTTCGCACGGAGGAGCACACTGCGGCCCTCACAGCAGAAGCACAAAGCAGCCTTAAGAGGCAAATCGCCAATTCGGCGAAAAAGACCCTGGACACCTTCAAGCTAGTCCTGAGTACCCTGCAAGAGGATTGCCAGGCACGATTAGAGCTCGCCTAGCAATCCGGCCTACGTCCTAGTACCAGTGAAGCGGCAACATTTGCGGCGCGCGTACATAATTATGCACTCAAGATACCATAGGCATAGGTGGAGGCACGACCATGGCACGGCACACAATGCGGCTGAACTGCTTCAGGACCCGTATATCTTTAACATTTTCTTCCTTCAGGCCCCTATTCTCTGAAGGTCCCCTCCGATCGTCTGATTATCAGACCCGTCACGGGAAGGAAACACCCAGGAAGCAAGAAGCTTTGACGTCCAAGGGAATCCTCAGGTGGTCTCTGATAACAATCGATATACCTATTTTGCATACGCGCACATAGCTTGACTTTGGATAGGACATGTCAAATAGTCCTATTTTTTACTTATTGCACTACATGTATGCATACGCTTTGACCTATCATTTAAATAACAATGTACATCATTAGCTCATTATTGCATTCCATTATCTTTTTTCCCTGTCTGCTTATTTATCACAAATCACACCCATACATTCTGATACGACAAGTGCGCAAGGGGCTTCAGTGTACCCCATAACATGGCATGAAAAGTCCGAACACTTTTGACAGCTCAGAATCATGTCTTGGGTCAATAGTTGGGTTTTCTCGGCTCCCATGTTTTGGTACCTTACGTTCCGCTATATCGGCTAAGGTAGCACTGGGAAAACTAATGCGATTGTGTCCCGATTCTTCCAGACGAGCACCTCAGTAGAGAAAGCCGAAAACTGACTGTCATGATGCCGCGAGAGCTGGTCGCTGTTCGAGAGGTCTCAAATCCTTAAAGATTTTTTCCGCTTCGGGCGAGGAGTCGGCCTTGTCCGATTTAGGCATACATAGCGCCCCAAGTTCGGCCTTCTGAATACTAGGGGCTTCGCCAAAATTTAAAATTGTAGACTTCTATGGCTAAGTGAGAGTGATAAAGCTTTATAGTCTGATTGCCTGGTTCGTTGTGCTGAACACCTCCCTCGAAGGACCCAAAACTGGGATAAAGAGTGGTCAGATTTATCCCGAACACCTCAATACTAGTTACATGGGGGCAGAAGCCGATGACTGGCCAAGTCTCAAATTTTATGAATGGCCGCACAGAAGGTAATATTTTAAATTTACAAGCATTGCATAGCACGCATGAACTCGTTTCACATTACAGGATCACATGAGTACATTCATTCAAATATTACATCCTTAGTACATTCCTCTGCCACAAGACGAGCACCCTTCAGGACACTGTCATAATACTTTTTGGGGTGGTGATGCTCCTTGCCCTCCGGCGGCCCCTCCTTCACCTGCTTTTCGGCGTCCAGCTTCGCCCAGTGCACCTTCGCCTGGGAAAAAGCTTGTTACTTCAAACCATGGGCAAGCGTTCACAAGCCACCTTACCAGGCCGAAATAGCTGCTAGGCAGGGGCTCGCCAGGCCACATCCCGACTACAAGGCCCTTCATGCCCAGTTCAACCGCCTTGTGAGGCTCAACTAGTTGCTTCAACTGGTCACTCAAGGGCATCGGATGTTCGGTCCCAGTATACTGAGACTAGAACAATTTCTCTGTCAAGCTCCCTTCCTCGGCCCGGTAGAACTCCGCGGCATCCAACACACTGCGGGGTAGATCTGCGAACGCTCCTGGAGAGCTACGAATTCGGGTAAGTAAAAGGAAAGTTTCCTTCACATGCTTGCTTTGCATAATGAATGCCTTACCCTCCGCTATCTTCTTGAGCGCCTCAATTTCCTGGAGGGCCTTTTGGGCTTCGGCCTTGGCATTTTGTGCGTTCTCGAGGGCCTTTGCAAGCTCGGACCCATGCATCTTAGAGTCACGGTCCAAAGACTCATACTTCTTGACAAACTCCTGGAGCTCTTGCTAAACCTCGCCGACTTGGACTTCTTGCTTCTCGCGCTCGGCGCGCTCCTTGGCCGCTTTGCCTTCGGCCTCGGATAGTGCCTTCTTCAGGGCTGCCACTTCCGTCATGGCCCCTAGCAAAATTCATGATGATCCTGTGATCTAACAACCACTTTCCTATTTCTTTATCAATAAACAGACGAGATATTACTTACCTTCATTCTCTTCGTGCTACCTCTTGGTAAGGACGAGCTCTTCCTCGGACCGCTCAAGGTCCCGCTTCAGTGCGCAGACCTTCGCCGTGCGAGAGGCAGCAACCAGCAGTGAACCCTTCTTATTCACATAGATATATTCTGATTAGACTCATGTGATTATTATTTGATCCTCTGTTCGGCCTTTCTTTACGAACACCAAATAGAGCATCAGGGGCTACTATCTATGCTGTAACATTTTCTTGTAATTTGATTACTTACCTCAAAGCCTGTTAGGAGGCTGGCACAGACTTCAGTCATTCCTCTTTTGGCGGACCGAACTTTCTTGACCACCGCACTCATGATAGTGCGGTGCTCTTCATCAATGGAAGCGCCACAAAGCGCTTCCAGCAAATTGTCCAATGCCTCTGGATGGACGGAGGCCATCAGCACAGATGGCTTGCCCCCCTTAGCGAGGGGTCGCCTGACAGAATCCGGAACCACTGGAGGTTCCGGTGCAGTATTCGGCTGGGGGCTAGACTTGCTGTCCCCGGCATTAGAGCCCTGGGAGTCTTGCCCCTTGTGCGCCCAGTGTCCGGAATGTCGCCTTGGGGCACCTCTGGAACTGTCTCCCCTTGGTTCAATACCTTTTGAGATAGCACCTCGACGTCGTCCGTAGGGCAGGGGGAAGAGGTGGTTGGGAGTGAATCATTGTTCATCTCCGACAGACCCAAAGACTCATCCGAAGAGGGTACGTCGATACGGGCTTTGGATGGGCTACATGATCATGTTCGGCATGATAAGAAGCAATAAAATAAAACATACCAAGATCCGTTATGGTATCCAGATACTTACGACTTCGCCAGGGGCTTGTCCCTGGGTAACCACTCCTCGTCGCTAAAAGCGGCAGCCGTGGAGCAGTCCGGAAGGAGAGTCCTTCCCTTCTTGGACCCTTCGGTCTCCCCTGACGGGGCGGCCTTCCTTTTCTTGTCTCCCCCAACGGGGGGGTGTGGGATTCCTGGATTACGGGGTCTTCGGATAGCCGGCCTATCTCCATTGGCCGGACTGTTAGACTATGAAGATACAAGATTGAAGACTTCGTCTCGTGTCCGGATGGGACTCTACTTGGCGTGGAAGGCGAGCTAGGCAATACGGATATGGATATCTCCTCCTTTGTAACCGACCTTGTGTAACCATAACCTCTCCGGTGTCTATATAAACCGGAGGGTTTTAGTCCATAGGACGAACATACAATCATACCATAGGCTAGCTTCTAGGGTTTAGCCTCTCTGATCTCATGGTAGATCTACTCTTGTACTACCCATATCATCAATATTAATCAAGCAGGACATAGGGTTTTACCTCCATCAAGAGGGCCCGAAGCAGGGTAAAACATCGTGTCCCCTGCCTCCTGTTACCATCTGGCCTAAATGCACAGTTCGGGACCCCCTACCTGAGATCCGCCGGTTTTGACACCGACATTCGTGCTTTCATTGAGAGTTCCTTTGTGTCGTCGCCGTTAGGCTTGATTGCTCCTACTATCATCGATAGTGATGCAGTCTAGGGTGAGACTTTTCTCCCCGGACAGATCCTCGTGTTCGGCGGCTTTGCACTGCGGGCCAATTCGCTTGGCCATCTAGAGCATATCGAAAGTTACGCCCCTGGCCATCAAGTCAGGTTTGGAAGCTTAAACTACATGGCCGATGTCCGCGGAGACTTGATCTTCGATGGATTCGAGCCTATGCCTTGTGCGTCACGCGGTCACGATGAGTACGATTTAGCTCTACCATTGGAGTGTTCAGGAAATCGCACGGGCAGCCGCTCCGACCCTCAATTCGGAGCCAGTTGCGCCTTCCGCGGACGGGTGGATGGACCCCGCCACGGAGTCCCAACCCTCAGCGGCAATCGAGCCGAATATCGACCTTACCTTGCACGAGAACCGTGTTGATAAACTGCCGAATCCTTCTCCGGCCACGGACTCCGAACCGCCTGCGCCCGTTCCTATCGAATCTGATTGGGTGCTGATCATGGAGTTTACCTCCGCGGATATTTTTCAGCACTCGCCCTTTGGCGAGATACTGAACTTGTTAAGGTCTCTCTCCTTGTCAGGAGGATCCTGGCCGAACTATGTCTGGCGGGACTGGGATGTGGAAGACGAAGAAATTCACGACCCACCCACCACCCACTTAGTAGCCACTGTTGATGACTTAACCGACATGCTCGACTTCGACTCCGAAGACATTGACGGTATGGACGACGATGCGGGAGATGAAGAGGAACCACTGCCCACAGGGCACTGGATAGCCACCTCATCATACGATATATACATGGTGGATACACCCAAAGAAGGCAATGGCGGCGAAATAGTGGAGGATGACCCCTCCAAGAATCAACCCAAGCGCCGACGTCAGCGGCGCTGCTCTAAGTTCCGCCAAAGCAAAAGCGGTGATACCGGCACAGGAGATAATAACACTCCGGATAGTGCTGAAGACAACAACAATCCCCTCTAGCAAGATTTAGAGCAGGAGGATGGAGGAGCCAGCCCTCCTGAGAGAGCGGCAGACGGAGAGGAGGAGGATAATAATTACATGCCCCCCTCCGAAGACGAGGCAAGCCTCGACGACGACGAATTCGCCGTGCCTGAGGATCCCGTCGAACAAGAGCGCTTCAAGCGCCAGCTTATGGCCACGGCAAATAGCCTGAAGAAAAAGCAGCAGCAGCTTCAAGCTGATCAAGATCTGCTAGCTGACAGATGGACTGAAGTCCTCGCTGCCGAGGAATATAAACTCGAGCGCCCCTCCAAGAGTTACCCAAAGTGCAGGTTGCAACCACAACTGGAGGAAGAAGCGTATGACGCGGCTGATCGGCCACCTCGTGGCCGCGATAGAGAGGCATTCCACCCAAAAACTCAGCCCGCACCTCGACGCCATAAAAAGGCATGGGGAAATACGCCAGACCTGCGAGACATATTGGAGGACAAAGCAAAGCATGCAGGATCGATCTACAGATCACGAGGGCGCGCCACCATGCAATACGATAAACGTCACGCTGGATATAGTAAAAGTAAATCCGGCCGGGCCGAACACAGCGGGCAAAAACCCATTCGAGCTGCGTCGCGATACAACCCAATACAGAGGCGCCGCACACCCTTTATGCTTCACAGACGAAGTAATGGATCATCAAATCCCAGAAGGTTTCAAACCTGTAAATATTGAATCATACGACGGCACTATAGATCCTGCGGTATGGATCGAGGATTTCCTCCTCCACATCCACAGGGCCCGCGGTGATGACTTACACGCCATCAAATACCTCCCACTAAAGCTCAAAGGACCAGCGCGGCATTGGCTTAACAGCTTGCTAGCAGATTCCATTAGCTGTTGGGAAGATCTGGAAGCCGCATTCCTCGACAACTTTCAGGGCACTTATGTGCGACCGCCATATGCCGATGACTTGAGCCACATAATTCAGCAGCCAAAAGAGTCAGCCAGACAATTCTGGACTCGGTTCCTTACAAACAAAAATCAAATCGTCGACTGTTCAGATGCAAAGGCCTTAGAGGCTTTCAAACACAACATCCGTGATGAGTGGCTAGCCCGGCACCTTGGTCAGGAAAAGCCGAAATCTATGGCAGCCCACATGACACTCATGACCCGCTTTTGTGTGGGAGAAGACAGCTGGCTGGCTCGCAGCAATAACATGTCAAAAAACCATGGTACTTCGGATACCAGGTATGGCAATAGCAGGTCACGTCGCAAAAAACATAAGCGCTGCATTAACAGCGATAATACTGAAGATACGGCAGTCAATGCCGGATTCAAAGGCTCTAAACCCGGTCAGCGGAAAAAGCCATTTAAACGAAGTACGCCGGGCCCGTCCAGTTTTGATCGCATACTCAATCGCTCGTGTCAAATACACGGCACCCCCGACAAGCGAGCCAACCACACCAATAGGGATTGTTGGGTATTCAAGCAGGCCGACAAGTTAATTGCCGAAAACAAAGATAAGGGGCCACATAGCGATGACGAGTACGAGACCCGACAGCCGAACACCAGAGGACAGAAGAGGTTCCCCCCACAAGTGCGGACAGTGAACATGATATATGCAACGCACATCCCCAAACGGGAACGGAAGCGTGCGCTTAGGGACGTATCTGCGTTGGATCCAGTCGCCCCAAAGTTCAACCCATGGTCCTCATGTCCGATCACCTTCGATCACAGGGACCACCCCACTAGTATCCGTTGTGGCAGATTTTCCGCACTTGTCCTAGACCCAATCATTACGGAATTCACCTCGCTCGAGTCCTTATGGATGGCGGCAGCAGCCTGAACCTGCTTTATCGGGACACAGTGCGCAAAATGGGTATAGACCCCTCAAGGATCAAACCTACAAAAAGGACCTTTAAAGGCGTCATTCCAGGTGTAGAGGCCCATTGCACAGGCTCAATTAAACTGGAGGTGGTCTTCCGATCCCCAGATAACTTCTGAAGCAAAGAGTTAATCTTCGATATAGTCCCGTTCCGCAGTGGTTATCATGCACTGCTCTGGCGAACCGCATTTGCTAGATTCAATGCGGTACCGCACTATGCGTACCTCAAGCTCAAGATGCCAGGCCCTCGCGGGGTTATTACTGTCAATGGAAACACAGAGCGCTCTCTCCGAACAGAGGAGCACACCGCGGCCCTCGCAGCAGAAGCGCAAAGCAGCCTCTCAAGGCAATTAACCAGTTCGGCGTTTCAAAACTGGGACACCATCAAGCGCGCTCAGAGCAACCGGCAAACAGACCGTCTGGTGCGATCTGAGCTCGCGTAGCAATGCGGCCCCCACCCTAGTCCCAGCCATACGACGAAACTCGTGCCATGCGTACATAATTACACATTAAAAATACCATGGGCACAGGTGGGGAGGGGGGCATAACTGCGGCACGCCCCAAGATGCGGCTTAAACCGCACTAGGGGCTCCCTGTTTGGTTATTTTTCTCTTTTTCAGGACCTTAATCTCTGGAAACCCTGTCTGGCAGCACTATTGCCGAACACATGATGCAGCAAACAAGGAGGCTGAAAGGTACATTACACCACGGAACTTCCAGGTGGATTACAATAACGAGCGAAATATTTGATTTAATATCATTCCTCAGCTTGCCCTTGGAAGGGACATAGTCCCATTCTTTGCTTATCGCACTATCTGTATCATTCTTCTTTAACGCAATTTTTTGAATAAACAATGCATGACATTATGACTATTATTGCATTCTTGCTATATATATATATATATATATAGATGTGTGTGTGTGTGTGTTTGTGTGTTCACTAATGATGCCTTGCAACCGTACACTTTGGTAAGGCCAATACACCAGGGGCTTACGTACCCCACAACACGGTGTGAAAAGTCCAAACACTTTCACAAGTGCGGGACCCCGAACTTATAGCATTATATGCATCAGCTCCAAATCATGTCTTTGTTAAAATGTTGTGTTTGCCCGGCTCCTATGTTTTGGTACCTTACGTTCCGCTCCATCGGCTAAGGTAGCGCTAGGAGAACTACTGCGATTGTGCCCCGGTTCTGCTGGGTTCAGCACCTTAGTAGAGAAAGCTAAAACTGACTGTCATGATAAGGCGAGAGACTGTTCGCTGTTCGGTGAGGTTTTTGAGTCCCTAAAGACTTATGCCGCTTAGAGCGAGTGTAAGTGCATCTAGTGCCACCCCTAGTTGGTTTTGGAGTATTGACGACAAACCTAGTTGAGGGACTAATGTGTTTGTGAGAATTGCAGGATAACAAAGGTAGAAGTCCCTCATTGATTCGGTTTAGCTACCAGAGATGACCCCCAAAAATGTACGAAGACATTGAAGACAATGGTGGTTCATGAAGACATTCTTGTCGAAGACAATGACATATGAAGACTCCCCATGAAGCCTTTGGAACTCGAAGACTTAGATCCTTCGTAGTTTTACTTTATTCATGTTGTGTCATAGGAACCACCGTACTGTTAAGTGGGGTCCAAGAGAACCAGTCAGGATGACTGAAGTGATGCCTAATTCAAATCCTATGTCTTCGAGTGAAGACAATGAGAGAAAATCTTGTCCAGAGTCAGACAAGTCAGCTTTACTTGCAGCCCAAGTAAAGTTGCCGTGAGAGTTCAAAATCCGACCGTTAGTACACGTGTCAGTTCCTTAGTGACCCAGGGTCATTTCAGACAAATCAGGTCAGGGTTGCCAAGTGGCTATAAATAGTCCACCCCCACAACCATAAACGATTGGCTGCTCAGATTTCAGTGCACGGCTTTTGTCATTTGAGAGCAACCCACCTCGAAGCCTTTGAGAGAAAATCCTTAGTGAGGAGAAAAGCCCTAACCACCCAGAGCCAGAGTAATTGGGCATCACTTAAGTCTTCTTGTGTGAGTGATCTGAAGACTTATTACACTTGAGGACTGTGCATCCTCCAGACGGTTAGGCGTCGCGTTCTGAGCATCCAAGAGGAATTGTGGATTGCCGGTGAACGAAGTCTGTGAAGGTTTGGGAGTCTACCTTGAAGACTTACCAGAGTGATTGGGCGGGGTCTGTGTGACCTTAGCTCAAGGAGAAAACGGTGAGGACTGGGTGTCCGGGACTGTGTGTCCTTTGGTTTAAATACCTAGCCGCTCCAACCAGACGTACAGTTGTCACAACAACTGGAACTGGTCCAACATATCATTGTCTTCATCGTGTCACTGGTTTCATCTTCACCTCCCTTTACTTACCAGTACACATTGTGAAGCTATTGCATGCTTGCTTTATCTTCTGTCTTCACAACCTGACTGTATGATCTGTTTGGCTTCATAACTTCTTCCAACCTGATCCTCATTACATTGAAGCTATTTGTCTCTGTGCTTTCACTGTATTGTATATTTGACTATGGCTTGCGTTGTGTAATCTACCTTCCGCTGCATAGTGATAGGCTTGTTCACTCTGTTTGTCTTCATAACTTCCACGTTTTGAAGACTTTCATAAAAATCGCCTATTCACCCCCCCTCTAGTCGATATAACGCACTTTCAATTGGTATCAGAGCAAGGTGCTCCCTTGTTCTGTGTGATTCGGTTTAACCACCTGGAGTTTTAGCTATGTCGACTGCAGGGATAATTAAAGTCTCCGCTGCGTGCCCCGTCTTCGATGGAACTGAATATCCCTACTGGAAGAATAAGATGCGCATGCATCTTGAAGCCATTGACGTCGACCTATGGTATGTCGTCGAAAACGGCGTTCCCAAGGCTGGAGAAGGTGTCACTGCGGCTGATGTCAAGAAGTTCAGTCAACTGGACTCCACTGCCAAGAATATTATCTGTGGTCATCTGACCAAGGGACAGTACGGCCGTGTGAGTGCCTTGAAGACATCCAAGCTGGTCTGGGACTGGCTCTCCAAGGTCAATGAAGGCATCTCAACCCAGAGAGATCAGAGAATCAGTGTTCTTCGCAATCTCTTCAACCGCTTCAAGCGAAATGACAATGAGAATGTCCAGCACACATTTGACCGGCTCACTGACATCACGAATGAGCTTCAAGCCCTCGGTGCCACTGAGATCACCAAACATGAAATCGTCAAGACGCTGCTAAGATCACTTGACAGTTCATTTGACATCCTAGCCCTGATGATTCAAGAACGTCCAGACTTCAAGACACTCGATCCGTCTGACATACTTGACAGGCTCAACACACATGAGTTTCAGCTTTCTGAGAAAAGAGATATCTACGGTCCAAACTATGGGCGAACTCGTGCCTTGAAGGCAAAAGCTGTGTCATCATCTGAAGAAGAATCTGACAGCAGTTCTGATGATCCTGAAGACATTGGACGGGAACTTGCAATGCTAGTGAAGAAGTTCTAGAAATTCACCAAGAAGAAAGGCTTCAAAAAGTCTTCACGATCAAGCTCAAGGAATGATGAAGCTTCTGCGCATGACTACAAGAGGAAAACTTGTCACAAGTGCAAGAAAACTGGACACTTCATCTCTGAGTGTCCACAATGGGACAATGAGAACAGAAAGAAGAAGAAGAGCAAGGACTATGACTCTGACGATAAGAAGACGAAGAAATACTCAAAGTCTTCGTCCAAGTCTTCCTCAAAGTCTTCATCACACAAGAAGAGTTCATCTGGCAAGGCTCGTGCGTTTGTTGGCAAGGAAATGGATTAAGAGGAGGAGTCCGCTTCTGAGGAGGCAGAGGTGGAGTCTGAGGAGGAGTCTGATTCAGGCATTGCGAGTTTGGCTACAGCCTATGTCGCCAAGTCCATCTTCAACACTGAAGTCAATGACTCCATCACCATCACCGATCCAAATGACAAGGACGACTCTACTCCCACCTACTGCTTCATGGCACGTGGTGCCAAGGTAAACACACGCACTACTCACTATCGAACATCTAGTGACGATGACTCTGATTGTGATTCAAAACCCAGTTACAAAACACTTGCTAAAATTGCAACTAAACAACAAAAGGCCATGGAACATATTCAAAAACTGTTAGACAGAAGCAATGATCTATTGGGTGCTGAAATGACTCGTTCTGAATCCTTAATTGAAGACATAAAAAATCTTCATGTTAAGTATCAGGAACCCGAAGATCGTCTTGAGACTCTCTCAACTACTCATGAAAAGCTTTCCTATGATTATCTTCAGAAGAAGCAAGATCTTGAGAAGTTGAGAGCGGATCATGAAGATCTTCAAAAGGAAAACGAGTCACTTCGAGCCGAACAGATCAGTTCTGCTTAGGAAGGATTTGAACCACCATGCCTTAAATGCATTGAGCGTGATAATGCTATTTCTGTTGCTGAATGTTCCACTGCTACTGCTGTTGCAATATCTTCAACTGTTGAAGTGGTAACTAACCCCTCTGCTGAGGACACCACTGCTATTGCTGATGAAAATGCTAGGTTGAAGACATTGCTTGAAACAGGGATGTACAAAAGTCTCAAAGGACATCAGACACTATGTGATGTCCTCAAGAAGCAGATTCTGAACCGAAACCCTAGCAAAGAGGGTGTTGGGTTCGTGAGGAAAATTAATGCAGATGGCTCTTACTGGAAACCTGAGCAGTACCCCAAAACCACATGGGTTGCTGCAAAGGACTCCTCATCAGATCCATCCAATCTATCTGGCTTCACTTGTGCTAATCCAATTATCATTGATGAATCCTTTGATGCAAACTATAAACTGTTTAGGAATCAGAATGGTGAAGTATTTGCCAGGTACATTGGTACTAACTGCAGGAATGGGCCGCCTATGAAGAAGATCTGGGTACCAAAAACGTGTCTTGAGAATCTTCCTGTGAATGTCCTCATGACACCTCACATGAAGAAGACAAACCTCAGACCAAAGGCTTCATATGGTCCAAAGGCTTCATACAGGCAGAGGACTCATTTGAGTCGCACTAACACAAATGTTTTGCAGGGAAACCGTGCTCGGGCATATGAGAGCGGTTCTTCAAACCGTCATTCGCATATGACCAAAAACTATTCTGCCTATTCTTAGGAGTACTATTGCCCACCTGCTAGACTGTTTGCCAGGGCTCCAAAGCCAAAATTCTCAGATGCTGCACTTAGACTTATTGCTTCTAAGCCACCCTTGAAAATGTGGGTGGTTAAGAAAGCTTAACTCTCTTTTGCAGGGAAAGGTCTCCAGCACAAAACCAAAATCTTCTGATGCTATTGCTGGGGACCTTAAAAAACTCGTGGGGCGCAAGATCAAATGCCCGAATGGCATCACTATGTATTTCATATCTGAATCGCATGCTACTCTCCCTGCTTGTCCTAACCTGGATCTCAGTTTTCATAATCCACTGGTTCGTCAAATGTTTTTGCTTCACAACACTCTTGGTGAAGCCTATCCCCCTAACTGCACTGTAGGGTACGACACCAGTGACTTCAGAGTCTTCAGAATGGATTATTGACAGCGGGTGTACAAATCACATGACTGGCAAGAGAAGTCTCTTTATGGACTCAACCTTACGTCCATCTGACAAGAGCCACATCACATTCGCTGACACTGGTAAAAGCAAGGTACTGGGTCTGGGTAGAGTTGCAATCTCAAAGGATCAACACATGGATAAAGTCATGTTTGTTGAATCCCTTGGCTTCAACTTAATGTCTGTCTCAATGCTTTGCGATTTAAACATGATTGTAATCTTTGGAAAATATCGCTGTCTGGTACTAATGGAATCTGACAAGTCTCTAGTGTTTGAAGGGTATCGAAAAGATGATTTGTACGTGGTAGATTTCTCAGCAGGGCCACAGCTTGCAGTTTGTCTTCTCGCAAAGGCTTCAGAATGCTGGCTTTGGCATCGAAGACTTGGGCATGCTGGCATGAGGAACCTCCACACCCTTGCAAAGAAGAAGCATGTCATAGGCATCAAGGGCGTCAAGTTCAAGAAAGATCACTTATGAGGTGCCTGTGAAGCTGGGAAGATGACAAGGGCAAAACATCCTTCGAAGACAATCATGACCACTACTCAACCCTTTGAACTGCTTCACATGGATCTCTTCGGTCCTACCCACTACTCAACTTTCTCCACTACTGCTTGCCTCTATGGCTTCGTCATTGTTGATGATTACTCTAGATATACTTGGGTGCACATAATCCTTTACAAGACTTAAGTGCAGGATGTCTTCAGACGCTTCGCAAATCGGGCAATGAACAATTATGGCGCCAAGAGAAAGCACATCAGAAGTGACAATGGCACATAATTCAAGAACACCGGCCTTGACACATATCTTGATACATTGGGTATCACTCATGAATTCTCAGCTCCATACACGCCACAACAGAATGGCATCGTCGAACGCAAGAACAGAACACTCATTGAGATGGCCAGAACAATGTTAGATGAGTACAAGACACCAAGAAAATTCTGGACTGAAGCCATTGACACTGCGTGCCATACTATCAACCGTGTATATCTTCACAAGCTGCTGAACAAGACATCTTATGAACTTCTGACTGGCAAGAAGCCAAATGTAAGTTACTTCAGAGTATTTGGATCAAGATGCTGGATCAAGGACCCTCACCACACCTCAAAATTTGCTCCAAAAGCACATGAGGGCTTCATGCTTGGATATGGAAAGGATTCGCACTCCTACAGAGTCTTCAATATCTTTCACTACAAAGTGGTTGAAACAGTGGATGTGCGGTTCGATGAGACCAATGGGTCACAAAGAGAGCAACTACCAGATGTGCTAGATGAAGTTCCAGCCAGTGAATCAATCAAGCTAATGGGAACTGGAGAGATTATACCTACTGAAGCTCGTCCTGAAGAAGAACTTATCATCTCAGCACCTGATCCACATGAAGACAATGCTCAGCCTGAAGACATTCCTCCCCATGACAACGTAGATCAGCAAGAGCAAAGTCTTCGACCCCTACATCCTCGTGTTGCCAATGAAGTACAGATTGACAGGATAATTGACAGCATCAATGCACCTGGTCCACTGACTCGTTCAAGGGCAACTCAACTGGCAAACTTTTGCGGACACTTCGCATTTGTTTCAATCACAGAACCCAAGAAAATTGATGAAGCCTTTATGGAACCTGAATGGATTCAAGCTATGCAAGAAGAGCTTCAACAATTTGAGCTGAACAATGTATGGGAGTTGGTTAAGCGTCCTGATCCACGGAAGCATAACATAATAGGCACCAAATGGATATACCGCAACAAGCAAGATGAGCATGGCCAAGTCGTCAGAAACAAGGCTCGTCTCGTTGCTCAAGGATATACTCAAGTGGAAGGCATTGACTTCGATGAAACATTTGCTCTTGTTGCCAGACTTGAAGCCATCCGTATACTGCTGGCCTATGCAAATCATCACAACATAATCCTGTATCAAATGGATGTAAAAAGTGCCTTCCTCAATGGCAAAATTGAAGAAGAAGTGTATGTTGCACAACCACCTGGGTTTGAAGATCCAAAACATCCTGACATGGTGTACAAGCTCAAAAAGGCACTATATGGCCTCAAACAAGCCCCTCGGGCCTGGTATGATACACTCAAATACTTCCTGAAGAGCAAAGGCTTCATACCTGGTTCCCTGGATCCCACTCTCTTCACAAAGACATATGATGGTGAACTGTTTGTGTGCCAAATATACGTGGATGACATTATCTTCGGCTGCACCAATCAGAAGTACAGTGAGGAGTTCGGATATATGATGCAAGAGCAATATCAGATGTCTATGATGGGGGAGCTGAAGTTCTTCCTCGGTCTTCAGATATGGCAACAACGCAATGGCATCTTCATATCTCAAGAGAAATATTTCAAAGACTGCCTGAAGAAGTTCGGTATGCAAGACTGCAAAGGCTTCACAACACCAATGCCAGCCAAACATCATCTGGGTCCTGACGACAATGGTAAAGAGTTCGATCAAAAGGTATACCACTCCATGATTGGTTCTTTGCCTTATTTATGTGCATCTAGGCCAGATATTATGCTTAGTGTTTGCATGTGTGCTCGGTTTCAAGCGGCACCAAAGGAGTCGCATCACTTAGCAGTGAAGCAAATTCTTCGATATTTGGCTCACACACCAACTCTAGGGTTATGGTATCCAAAGGGCTCAGAGTTTGATCTGGTTGGATTTTCGGACGCTGATTACGCTGGTGACAAGGTTGATCGGAAGTCCACATCAGGCACATGTCACTTTCTGGGCCGATCTCTTGTCTGTTGGTCTTCAAAGAAGCAGAACTGTGTATCTCTCTCCACTGCTGAATCTGAATACATTGCTGCTGGATCCTGCTGCGCTCAGCTTCTATGGATGAAGCAAAACCCACAAGGATTATGGCATTCATCTGAAGCAAGTGCCACTTTACTGCGACAACGAAAGCGTCATCAAGATCGCCAACAACCCAGTTCAGCACTCGAAGACAAAACACATTGAAATTCGTCATCATTTTCTCAGAGATCATGTTACAAAGGAAGACATTGATATCATACACGTCAACACTGAAGAGCAATTGGCAGATATCTTCACCAAGCCCTTGGATAAGAAGAGATTTTGCAAGTTACGGTGTGAGCTAAATATCTTGGAATCCTCAAATGTCCTGTGATCAGGCACACATCCTAACACTTATGCATGATGATGACTTAGATGTGCAACACACAAAGTAATGTATATCTTCAATCAATGAAGACATACCGTCTAAGTGTGAATACATTAACGTGGAATTTGACCTCGGAGCGCCACGATAATTGTGCGCCGTGTCTGGGTCCAATACTTCCTATACGGTGGGTAGCGCCACCACCAAAATTTTTCTGCTTGAAGTGTTTTACTCATGGCATTACATTTGCTATGTCTTCACATTTGGTTTGGCTTCAATCTCAACATGTCTTCATGATTATCTTCACTATGTTGATTATATATGCACTGGTGTTCTGTCCTCTACAACATTCACTTATAGCTATGTCTTCTTGTTTGAATCTTTTGAACTAAGTGAATGTGATCGGACCCTAACCTCTCCATGCTTCCTACCTCAAAGTCTCTCTCTCTCCAAGTCATATGCACTCTATTGAAACTGTCGAATGTCTTCACTGCATCCTTGTCAGAAGAAGACACAGAGACAAACTTTAAAACAGCTTTCAATGTCTTTCCATCAACTAGAATTCCGGAGAAGTAGGAACGACTCCCGACAAACCAGGCGTGCGTGGGGTGAAACTGCCCCCACAATTCCGCATGCTGGCCACGTACTGATCAGATGCGAATCGCCAGGGGCAACTGAGTAATAGCGCAGTGCCGCCCATATCCCTATAAATACATGTTTCACGGCGGTCATTATCTCTTCTTCCTCCCTCGCACAAACCCTAGCGCCACCGCTAACTCTCAACGACGCCGGCGACGAAGTGCTTCACTGCCGCGACCTCTCCGACGCCGTTCTCACGCCGACAGCGGACATCAGTCTCTCCGCCGTCGCCCTAGGTGTCTTCCGTCGCCAAGTTAGGGCACGGAGGATCGAACTGCTCGGCCTCACCTCTCATCTCGTCTAGCAGTTCCAAGTCTGGTAAATAACAAGCCTTTTTACAGCCTCTTTTGATCCTATTGATCCATCACTTTCTGCCAAAAGAGGTTTCTATTCCTTCAAGTTTCATTTCTCTTGTCTGAATCTCATAACTTGCCTAGCATATTCACTTGTTCTTCATGAAGTAGTTAGATTCCTCACTTGTACTCATCTATGGGTTCGTACAAATCTGGAACCAACTTCTTTTCTATAAAGTGAATGTCTTCGCATGATGAGGTCAATGTCTTCTAAACTGATTTATCTTCAAAATCTTCTGAGAATGCATATGACCTCTTCCCCTTCCCTCGCACCTTAATGCTGTCACAGGTACATGTCCGTGGGAGAATCTTTTGGTTCTCATAGTCTGCATTCATTTGCAGAGTTCCTACAGCGTCACATCAATTCACCCGAAGCAAGTTCCTGTTGGTCAAGCAAAAGGAAGCCTTTGAAGCCTTTGAATCCTTTGAAGCCTTTGAATCTTTTGAAGCCTTCCAAGTTAAGCTTCATGGCATCCGAGAAACAATCAAGGAAGGGAGGCAGACAGAGACGTGGTGACACATCTAAAGATCTGCCTGAAGATTTGGCAGAAATGTACCAAACAGATCCCGAAGAGAGCTATGGTCAGCGCAAGACACGAATCCAATGGATTCGAAGATATTGGGCAGAGCAGTGGTTCCAATACCGCTTCGTCACCAAAGAATATGCAGAGAAGTGCGCCATCAAGAGGCCATGGGGAGATGTCTTGTACAAGAATCTCGTATCCCGAACCAGAGACGAAGCCATTGCTCAAGGCTTCTTTCCATGCATGGTCAGGGGACAACAGCCAGCTGACGCACATCCGTCATCCCTTCTCTGGTGTCGCAATGACACTCTGTTCAAGCGCAACTTCCAATTTTCCCAGAACTCTGCGAAGCAAAACAAGAAGGAGTTTGGGTTGGACTTCAACCCTGGTCCCTCCAAACCAAGGGCAGATGGCACACGCGACGCAAATCCCAATGTCATCGGACCATTTGCCAATCTCGAAGGCCTCATCACTCACATTATAGTCCAAGGGACTGCCGTGAACGACCCTCCAGCAGACACTGAGTCTGATGATGCTCCTGCTGCTCCGGAGCCGAAGCAGATGAAGAAGAAGCCAAAAGCTTCCAAGCCAGCCGCTTCTCCCAAGACCTCCAGAGCGAAGCCATTGGCCACTGCACCTCCTGAAGCCAGTGTGCAGTCTGAAGGCTTATCAAGAGTCTCCAAGCCTCAAGAAGCAAAGAAATCACAGCCACACTCCAGCAAAGAACTCACTGCCGCTGCCGTTCTGCGCTGCGAAGCCATTGATCTGTCGAGTGACGACGATCTTGCCGATGACGCTCTTGAGCAGCTCATCAAAAGCAAGGAGGAGGCTGAAATCTTCAACAACCTACCACTGTTTGATGCAGCAATCATCCACAAATTCATTGATGAGTGGTTTGAAACACCCAACATCAGCTTCGATGATCTGCAGCTGCCCATTGGCCTCAGCGTAGCCTTCCAAGGAGCTATTGCTTCAGAACTCGCTATTGCCCAGCGCATCGTGGAACTGAAGCAAAAGATAGATTTTGAAAAGGCTCAGTTCAAGCAGAACATGGCCACGCTCAGCGTCCAAGAAATCAAAGACTTCAAAGTCATGCTGCATGAGTTGAAGGAAAACTTTATGCAGAAACGTGCAGAGGCTCAGGGTTCACGCGAGCGCATGAAGAATTCGGCTGATCTCTGTGTGCAGGCCTACAATGAGGCCGAGAAGCGAAAGGCACTTGGGCGTCCCGGCATCGACCCCAGGATGGCCGCTAAGAAAAAGAAGACGCCCACCGTGGCTGAAGAAGAGGCCCCACGCCAAGAAGCTGTTCCAACTGTCTTCCCCACCGCCAAGCCTAGCTCGAAGCCAAAGCGCTCAACCGCTTCAGAGCTTAAGAAGACAAGGATAGCCGAAGCTAAAGCAAGGAAGAGGAAACACCCTGAAGCCTCTCCTTCAGACCCCCACCATCAAGAAGCGCAAGACCAAGAAGTCTCGGGCTGCTCCCACAGAGCCCTTGATAGTCGAACCCCTTTCCATTCGCTTTCCTCATGAAGATCGTCAGATGACCGTGCATGAGCCTGCTCTCACAGAGGCTCCGCATGCTGAAGACATTCCAGCAGCCGACCCCAATGCTGCTGAAGACATTGGTCTCCAAGACAATGTGCAAGGTGATGCAGTCCTTCCTCAGCTCGAAACGAGCGAAATGATCAGCATTGGTCGTCCCTTGATGCCAATCACCCAAGATGCATCGTGGGCACATCGCCCGCAGGAGGAAGAGGATGAGCCCCAGCCCACTTCAACTCCACCGGCGTCGCCTGCATTCCGTAGGCTTCGCAAAGGACCAAGGGCTCAGACTGCTGACGACATTCCGGCTGCATCAGCCGAAGAATATGCAGAAGAGCATGAAGAACCTCAAGCTCCATCTCCCCCACACCAACAAGAAGAAGTTCTCAAGGAGGCTGACACCACTGCGGCTGCCACACATATTACTGAAGCATTTGTGGAGCCCGACCAACCAACAGCTTCAAGAGATACTGAAGCCACTGCCTCTGACCCTTCTGTGCCTGTGTCTGCTGCCGGACCATAGTTCAATTATCATATTGCGCACAGGCCCCAGGTACAGAAGCCAATCCCACGACTGCCAAGGTTCCCAGGTCCAGTCACTGCTCCTGGCTCCTTCAATGTCAATAGCTTCAGGGCAGACAACACCTTCTTCAACCGCTCCAAGAACCCTTACTCAAGGGAAAAGATTGTGTCAGATAGGTTCTGGAGCTACCCACAACGCAGCTACTACTCCTGCGTCCTCTACAACCAGAGCCGTATCTTTCCACATCAGCACCTTGAAGTTGAAGCTTTTGCTGGTCTGCCTGGTCTGGAAGAAGCCCTGGACTGCTTCAAGCAAGTTGGCCTGCTGCCGTTTGTCACGGATGAAGAGCACTGGAACGAAGAGCTTCTGCTTCAGTTCTATGCCACATTGCACATCAAGGGCTACAACAGAGATCCGAAGACTTGGGTCCTGGAGTGGATGACCGGCAACGTCCATCATGAAGCCAATGCATTTGATATCATTGAGCTCACCGGCCTACCCACTCCAGGCGAACTCTTCGAAGAAGGCTGCCAACTCCATGCTGAAGCAGTTGAGAGCATATTTCAGCGACCTGAGCCAAATATGAGTCAGATGCTCTCAATGATGAAGCCATTGCCTTCTGACGCACCTTACCCGATGGAGTTCTTTGTTGAAGACTTAGAGTACCTGCCTAGAACTATCTATCACATCATCAGGCGGACTCTATGGCCCATTAAGGGGCACTCTCGATATGCCAAGGTTGAAGGTGCCATGAAGACTCTCATCTTCTACATCCTGCACGGCAAATGCTTCAATGCCCAGGATCTCTTCATACGTCAACTTGCTGCGTCTGGCTCAGATCTCTTTGGTCTGAAGATTTATGCTCCATGGGTTATGAGGCTAATCAAGCTCCACTCTACAATATCATATCAACCCTCAGCCCGCAACCACAGAACCTTCTTACCTGATGTGGACACCTCTCCTGAAGCTATTTATCCTGAGCCTGCCAAATAGCCACTAAGTCTTCAGAATGCAGAACACCAAAGCTTCACTCAACATGATGAAGGTGTTGAAGCCATTTCCAGAGTCTATCCAATGGCTGGCACCACACGTGCCCCTGCATCCACTGAAGCCACTGACAACGAAGCTGCACAGAGACCCAAGAAACGCGCTCGTACACTCACTGATCGTGAACTTCTTGTGGCTCTGCATCAAAAGCAAGATAGGCATCACGACTGGCTCAAGAGGCAGATGCACAGTATCATGCAAGACGTCAATCGCATCAGGAATCTGGCCACCAAGAACGCCTTCGTCGCACATGAAACCTGTCGCCGCACTTGGAAAGGCCTCACAATGATGTGCACTGAAGCTGAATTGCAAGAGGATGGCTTCAAGGAGCGATTCAAGTTTGACTCCACACCCCCAGAAGAGCTGTGTTGCGTGGGACTCCGTCGCTTGAAGAATCCGAGTTCTCTTCCTCTGCTGCCACAGTGACGGGAAAAATCATTGAGGAAGAAGACGACGCTACATCACCACCAATGTCTTCAGCGCGCGTCGTCACTGCACCAAGCTCACCTGCACCACCAAACGCCTCCACCGACCCTGCTGCGCCTAGGAACGCATAGAAAACTCTATGTCTTCAAACCTTTTTGGTCATCACTGACAAAAGGGGGAGAAGCATATGATGTTTATAGTCTTCAAGCGGGTCAATAATATGGGCGGGTGCTTTATATTTTGAATTTTGCTCCGTGCTTACAACTCTCGTTTTGCTACATTTGGTTCTTTGAGTTGTAACACTTAAACTTGATGGTCGTCTGCTACTATGTTTGCCACTGTGTTTTTGCGAAGATAAATTCCGCATGTACGACGATAATTTCCACACTCTTATCATTTCGCAGATGTCCATTTTTCATCATGCATATCATTCTCTTCACATATCTTTACGTGCATGATGGATTGTCATCATAAGTTGAAGTGGATTCCCACAAATACAACCTGCTATGTGCATTTGCATTCCAGAAGCAAATCACTTATATGCACATCTTCAGGGGGAGCCCTTGCAGCTTATGAAGACAATTCCTTTACAATTTCACCAATTATATTCCCCGTTGAAAACTTCAACTAGTTTGTCATCAATCACCAAAAAGGGGGAGATTGTAAGTGCATCTAGTGCCACCCCTAGTTGGTTTTGGAGTATTGACGACAAACCTAGTTGAGGGACTAATGTGTTTGTGAGAATTGCAGGATAACACAGGTAGAAGTCCCTCATTGATTCGGTTTAGCTACCAGAGATGACCCCCAAAAATGTACGAAGACATTGAAGACAATGGTGGTTCATGAAGACATTCATGTCGAAGACAATGACATATGAAGACTCCCCATGAAGCCTTTGGAACTTGAAGACTTAGATCCTTCGTAGTTTTACTTTATTCATGTTGTGTCATAGGAACCACCGTACTGTTAAGTGGGGTCCAAGAGAACCAGTCAGGATGACTGAAGTGATGCCTAATTCAAATCCTATGTCTTCGAGTGAAGACAATGAGAGAAAATCTTGTCCAGAGTCACACAAGTCAGCTTTACTTGCAGCCCAAGTAAAGTTGCCGTGAGAGTTCAAAATCCGACCGTTAGTACACGTGTCAGTTCCTTAGTGACCCAGGGTCATTTCGGACAAATCAGGTCAGGGTTGCCAAGTGGCTATAAATAGTCCAGCCCCACAACCATAAACGGTTGGCTGCTCAGATTTCAGTGCACGGCTTTTGTCGTTTGAGAGCAACCCACCTCGAAGCCTTTGAGAGAAAATCCTTAGTGAGGAGAAAAGCCCTAACCACCCAGAGCCAGAGTAATTGGGCATCACTTAAGTCTTCTTGTCTGAGTGATCTGAAGACTTATTACACTTGAGGACTATGCATCCTCCAGACGGTTAGGCGTCGTGTTCTGAGCATCCAAGAGGAATTGTGGATTGCCGGTGAACGAAGTCTGTGAAGGTTTGGGAGTCTACGTTGAAGACTTACCAGAGTGATTGGGCGGGGTCTGTGTGACCTTAGCTCAAGGAGAAAACGGTGAGGACTGGGTGTCCTGAGCTGCGTGTTCAGGACTGGGTGTCCGGGACTGTGTGTCCTTTGGTTTAAATACCTAGCCGCTCCAACCAGACGTACAGTTGTCACAGCAACTGGAACTGGTCCAACATATCATTGTCTTCATCGTGTCACTGGTTTCATCTTCACCTCCCTTTACTTACCAGTACACATTGTGAAGCTATTGCATGCTTGCTTTATCTTCTGTCTTCACAACCTGACTGTATGATCTGTTTGGCTTTATAACTTCTTCCAACCTGATCCTCATTACACTGAAGCTATTTGTCTCTGTGCTTTCACTGTATTGTATATTTGACTATGGCTTGCGTTGTGTAATCTACCTTCCGCTGCATAGTGATAGGCTTGTTCACTCTGTTTGTCTTCATAACTTCCACGTTTTGAAGACTTTCATAAAAATCGCCTATTCACCCCCCCTCTAGTCGATATAACGCACTTTCAGCGAGGGGCCGGCCCTGTCCGGCTTAAAGGCATGTATCGCGCCCCGAATTCGGCCTTCCGAATACCAGGGGTTCGCCGAAATTTCAAATTATAGAATTCTATGGCTAAGTGAGAGTGATAAAGCATTATTAGTCCAGTTGCCTTGTTCGTTGTGCTGAGCGCCTTCCTCGAAGGACCCAAATATGGGAACAAGAGTGCTCAGGTTTATCCCGAACACCCCAGCACTAGTGGCATGAGGGCAGAAGCCGAGGACTAGACATCTCTCAGATTGGATAAACGGCCAAACAGAAGGTAATATTTTAAATTGAAACAAGCGTTGCATAGCGCATATGAAACAAGTTTTCATAAATACAGGATCACACGAGCAAGTTTTACTCAAATATTACATCGTTTGTACACTCATCCGCTATGAGATGGGCACCTGACAGAACACCCTCGTAGTACATCTCGGGGTGGCGGTTATCCTTGCCCTCCGGTGGCCCTTCCTTGACCAGCTTCGCGGCGTCTAGCTTGACCCACTACAATTTCACATGGGCGAAAGCCCGGCGTGCACCTTCAATGCAGATGGGTTGCTTGACGACTTCCAGCAGCGGGCAGGCATCGACAAGCCGCCTCACCAGGCTGAAGAAGCTGTTCGGAAGGGCATCACCAGGCCACAGCCGGACTATAAAGCCCTTCATGCCCTGTTCGGCCGCCTTCTGTAGCTCGACCAGCTGCTTCAGCTAGTCGCTCATTGGCACCGGGTGGTCGGTCCTGGTATACTGAGACCAGAACTACTTCTCCGCCGAGCTTCCAACCTCGGCCTGGTAAAATTGTGCGGCATCGGACACACTGCGGGACAAATCTATGAATGCTCCTGCGGCAGCCGTGGAGCAGTCCAGAAGGAGAGTCCTTCCCTTCTTGGACCCTTCGGTCTCCCCTGACGGGGCGGCCTTCCTTTTCTTGTCTCCCCCAACGGGGGGGTGTGGGATTCCTGGATTACGGGGTCTTCGGATAGCCGGCCTATCTCCATTGGCCGGACTGTTAGACTATGAAGACACAAGATTGAAGACTTCGTCTCGTGTCCGGATGGGACTCTACTTGGCGTGGAAGGCGAGCTAGGCAATACGGATATGGATATCTCCTCCTTTGTAACCGACCTTGTGTAACCATAACCTCTCCGGTGTCTATATAAACCGGAGGGTTTTAGTCCATAGGACGAACATACAATCATACCATAGGCTAGCTTCTAGGGTTTAGCCTCTCTGATCTCATGGTAGATCTACTCTTGTACTACCCATATCATCAATATTAATCAAGTAGGACATAGGGTTTTACCTCCATCAAGAGGGCCCGAAGCAGGGTAAAACATCGTGTCCCCTGCCTCCTGTTACCATCTGGCCTAAATGCACAGTTCGGGACCCCCTACCTGAGATCCGCCGGTTTTGACACCGACATTCGTGCTTTCATTGAGAGTTCCTTTGTGTCGTCGCCGTTAGGCTTGATTGCTCCTACTATCATCGATAGTGATGCAGTCTAGGGTGAGACTTTTCTCCCCGGACAGATCCTCGTGTTCGGCGGCTTTGCACTGCGGGCCAATTCGCTTGGCCATCTAGAGCATATCGAAAGTTACGCCCCTGGCCATCAGGTCAGGTTTGGAAGCTTAAACTACATGGCCGATGTCCGCGGAGACTTGATCTTCGACGGATTCGAGCCTATGCCTTGTGCGTCACGCGGTCACGATGAGTACGATTTAGCTCTACCATCGGAGTGTTCAGGAAATCGCACGGGCAGCCGCTCCGACCCTCAATTCGGAGCCAGTTGCGCCTTCCGCGGACGGGTGGATGGACCCCGCCATGGAGTCCCAACCCTCAGCGGCGATCGAGCCGAATATCGACCTTACCTTGCACTAGAACCGTGTTGATAAACTGTCGGATCCTTCTCCGGCCACGGACTCCGAACCGCCTGCGCCCGTTCCTATCGAATCTGATTGGGTGCTGATCATGGAGTTTACCTCCGCGGATATTTTTCAGCACTCGCCCTTTGGCGAGATACTGAACTTGTTAAGGTCTCTCTCCTTGTCAGGAGGATCCTGGCCGAACTTTATCTGGCGGGACTGGGATGTGGAAGACGAAGAAATTCGTGACCCACCCACCACCCACTTAGTAGCCACTGTTGATGACTTAACCAACATGCTCGACTTCGACTCCGAAGACATTGACGGTATGGACGACAATGCGGGAGATGAAGAGGAACCACTGCCCACAGGGCACTGGATAGCCACCTCATCATACGATATATACATGGTGGATACACCCAAAGAAGGCAATGGCGGCGAAATAGTGGAGGATGACCCCTCCAAGAATCAACCCAAGCGCCGACGTCAGCGGCGCTGCTCTAAGTCCCGCCAAAGCAAAAGCGGTGATACCGGCACAGGAGATAATAACACTCCGGATAGTGCTGAAGACAACAACAATCCCCTCTAGCAAGATTTAGAGCAGGAGGATGGAGGAGCCAGCCCTCCTGAGAGAGCGGCAGACGGAGAGGAGGAGGATAATAATTACATGCCCCCCTTCGAAGACGAGGCAAGCCTCGGCGACGACGAATTCACCGTGCCAGAGGATCCCGTCGAACAAGAGCGCTTCAAGCGCCAGCTTATGGCCACGGCAAATAGCCTGAAGAAAAAGCAGCAGCAGCTTCAAGCTGATCAAGATCTGCTAGCTGACAGATGGACTAAAGTCCTCGCTGCCGAGGAATATAAACTCGAGCGCCCCTCCAAGAGTTACCCAAAGTGCAGGTTGCAACCACAACTGGAGGAAGAAGCGTATGACGCGGCTGATCGGCCACCTCGTGGCCGCGATAGAGAGGCATTCCACCCAAAAACTCAGCCCGTACCTCGACGCCATAAAAAGGCATGGGGAAATACGCCAGACCTGCGAGACATATTGGAGGACAAAGCAAAGCATGCAGGATCGATCTACGGATCACGAGGGCGCGCCACCATGCAATACGATAAACGTCACGCCGGATATAGTAAAAGTAAATCCGGCCGGGCCGAACACAGCGGGCAAAAACCCATTCGAGCTGCGTCGCGATACAACCCAATACAGAGGCGCCGCACACCCTTTATGCTTCACAGACGAAGTAATGGATCATCAAATCCCAGAAGGTTTCAAACCTGTAAATATTGAATCATACGACGGCACTATAGATCCTGCGGTATGGATCGAGGATTTCCTCCTCCACATCCACAGGGCCCGCGGTGATGACTTACACGCCATCAAATACCTCCCACTAAAGCTCAAAGGACCAGCGCGGCATTGGCTTAACAGCTTGCTAGCAGATTCCATTAGCTGTTGGGAAGATCTGGAAGCCGCATTCCTCGACAACTTTCAGGGCACTTATGTGCGACCGCCAGATGCCGATGACTTGAGCCACATAATTCAGCAGCCAAAAGAGTCGGCCAGACAATTCTGGACTCGGTTCCTTACAAAGAAAAATCAAATCATCGACTGTTCGGATGCAAAGGCCTTAGCGGCTTTCAAACACAACATCCGTGATGAGTGGCTAGCCCGGCACCTTGGTCAGGAAAAGCCGAAATCTATGGCAGCCCACATGACACTCATGACCCGCTTTTGTGCGGGAGAAGACAGCTGGCTGGCTCGCAGCAATAACATGTCAAAAAACCATGGTACTTCAGATACCAGGTATGGCAATAGCAGGTCACGTCGCAAAAAACATAAGCGCTGCATTAACAGCGATAATACTGAAGATACGGCAGTCAATGCCGGATTCAAAGGCTCTAAACCCGGTCAGCGGAAAAAGCCATTTAAACGAAGTACGCCGGGCCCGTCCAGTTTTGATAGCATACTCAATCACTCGTGTCAAACACACGGCACCCCCGACAAGCGAGCCAACCACACCAATAGGGATTGTTGGGTATTCAAGCAGGCCGACAAGTTAATTGCCGAAAACAAAGATAAGGGGCCACATAGTGATGACGAGTAAGAGACCCGACAGCCGAACACCAGAGGACAGAAGAGGTTCCCCCCACAAGTGCGGACAGTGAACATGATATATGCAACACACATTCCCAAACGGGAACGGAAGTGTGCGCTTAGGGACGTATCTGCGTTGGATCCAGTCGCCCCAAAGTTCAACCCATGGTCCTCATGTCCGATCACCTTCGATCACAGGGACCACCCCACTAGTATCCGTTGTGGCGGATTTTCCGCACTTGTCCTAGACCCAATCATTACGGAATTCACCTCACTCGAGTCCTTATGGATGGCGGCAGCAGCCTGAACCTGCTTTATCGGGACACAGTGCGCAAAATGGGTATAGACCCCTCAAGGATCAAACCTACAAAAACGACCTTTAAAGGCGTCATTCCAGGTGTAGAGGCCCATTGCACAGGCTCAATTAAACTGGAGGTGGTCTTCGGATCCCCAGATAACTTCTGAAGCAAAGAGTTAATCTTTGATATAGTCCCGTTCCGCAGTTGTTATCATGCACTGCTCTGGCGAACCACATTTGCTAGATTCAATGCGGTACCGCACTATGCGTACCTCAAGCTCAAGATGCCAGGCCCTCGCGGGGTTATTACTGTCAATGGAAACACAGAGCACTCTCTCCGAACAGAGGAGCACACCGCGGCCCTCGTAGCAGAAGCGCAAAGCAGCCTCTCAAGGCAATTAACCAGTTCGGCGTTTCAAAACTGGGACACCATCAAGCGCGCTCAGAGCAACCGGCGAACAGACCGTCTGGTGCGATCTGAGCTCGTGTAGCAATGCGGCCCCCACCCTAGTCCCAGCCATACGGCGAATCTCGTGCTACGCGTACATAATTACGCATTAAAAATACCATGGGCACAGGTGGGGAGGGGGGCATAACTGCGGCACGCCCCAAGACGCGGCTTAAACCGCACTAGGGGCTCCCTGTTTGGTTATTTTTCTCTTTTTCAGGACCTTAATCTCTGGAAACCCTGTCTGGCAGCACTATTGCCGAACACATGATGCAGCAAACAAGGAGGCTGAAAGGTACATTACACCACGGAACTTCCAGGTGGATTACAATAAAGAGCGAAATATTTGATTTAATATCATTCCTCGGCTTGCCCTTGGAAGGGACATAGTCCCACTCTTTTCTTATCGCATTATCTGTATCATTCTTCTTTAATGCAATTTTTTGAATAAACAATGCATGACATTACGACTATTATTGCATTCTTGCTATATATATATGTGTGTGTGTGTGTGTGTGTGTGTGTGTGTGTGTGTGTGTGTGTTCACTAATGATGCCTTGCAACCGTACACTTTGGTACGGCCAATACACCAGGGGCTTACGTACCCCACAACACGGTGTGAAAAGTCCAAACACTTTCACAAGTGCGGGACCCCGAACTTATAGCATTATATGCATCAGCTCCAAATCATGTCTTTGTTAAAATGTTGTGTTTGCCCGGCTCCTATGTTTTGGTACCTTACGTTCCGCTCCATCGGCTAAGGTAGCGCTAGGAGAACTACTGCGATTGTGCCCCGGTTCTGCTGGGTTCAGCACCTTAGTAGAGAAAGCTAAAACTGACTGTCATGATAAGGCGAGAGACTGTTCGCTGTTCGGTGAGGTTTTTGAGTCCCTAAAGACTTATGCCGCTTAGAGCGAGTGTAAGTGCATCTAGTGCCACCCCTAGTTGGTTTTGGAGTATTGACGACAAACCTAGTTGAAGGACTAATGTGTTTGTGAGAATTGCAGGATAACACAGGTAGAAGTCCCTCATTGATTCGGTTTAGCTACCAGAGATGACCCCCAAAAATGTACGAAGACATTGAAGACAATGGTGGTTCATGAAGACATTCATGTCGAAGACAATGACATATGAAGACTCCCCATGAAGCCTTTGGAACTCGAAGACTTAGATCCTTCGTAGTTTTACTTTATTCATGTTGTGTCATAGGAACCATCGTACTGTTAAGTGGGGTCCAAGAGAACCAGTCAGGATGACTGAAGTGATGCCTAATTCAAATCCTATGTCTTCGAGTGAAGACAATGAGAGAAAATCTTGTCCAGAGTCAGACAAGTCAGCTTTACTTGCAGCCCAAGTAAAGTTGCCGTGAGAGTTCAAAATCCGACCTTAGTACACGTGTCAGTTCCTTAGTGACCCAGGGTCATTTCGGACAAATCAGGTCAGGGTTGCCAAGTGGCTATAAATAGTCCAGCCCCACAACCATATACGGTTGGCTGCTCAGATTTCAGTGCACGACTTTTGTCGTTTGAGAGCAACCCACCTCGAAGCCTTTGAGAGAAAATCCTTAGTGAGGAGAAAAGCCCTAACCACCCAGAGCCAGAGTAATTGGGCATCACTTAAGTCTTCTTGTCTGAGTGATCTGAAGACTTATTACACTTGAGGACTGTGCATCCTCCAGACGGTTAGGCGTCACGTTTTGAGCATCCAAGAGGAATTGTGGATTGCCGGTGAACGAAGTCTATGAAGGTTTGGGAGTCTACCTTGAAGACTTACCAGAGTGATTGGGCGGGGTCTGTGTGACCTTAGCTCAAGGAGAAAACTGTGAGGACTGGGTGTCCTGAGCTGCGTGTTCAGGACTGGGTGTCCGAGACTGTGTGTCCTTTGGTTTAAATACCTAGCCGCTCAAACCAGACGTACAGTTGTCACAGCAACTGGAACTGGTCCAACATATCATTGTCTTCATCGTGTCACTGGTTTCATCTTCACCTCCCTTTACTTACCAGTACACATTGTGAAGCTATTGCATGCTTGCTTTATCTTCTGTCTTCACAACCTGACTGTATGATCTGTTTGGCTTCATAACTTCTTCCAACCTGATCCTCATTACACTGAAGCTATTTGTCTCTGTGCTTTCACTGTATTGTATATTTGACTATGGCTTGCGTTGTGTAATCTACCTTCCGCTGCATAGTGATAGGCTTGTTCACTCTGTTTGTCTTCATAACTTCCACGTTTTGAAGACTTTCATAAAAATCGCCTATTCACCCCCCCTCTAGTCGATATAACGCACTTTCAGCGAGGGGCCGGCCCTGTCCGGCTTAAAGGCGTGTATCGCGCCCCGAATTCGGCCTTCCGAATACCAGGGGTTCGCCGAAATTTCAAATTATAGAATTCTATGGCTAAGTGAGAGTGATAAAGCATTATTAGTCCAGTTACCTTGTTCGTTGTGCTGAGCGCCTTCCTCGAAGGACCCAAATATGGGAACAAGAGTGCTCAGGTTTATCCCGAACACCCCAGCACTAGTGGCATGAGGGCAGAAGCCGAGGACTAGACATCTCTCAGATTGGATAAACGGCCAAACAGAAGGTAATATTTTAAATTGAAACAAGCGTTGCATAGCGCATATGAAACAAGTTTTCATAAATACAGGATCACACGAGCAAGTTTTACTCAAATATTACATCGTTTGTACACTCATCCGCTATGAGATGGGCACCTGACAGAACACCCTCGTAGTACATCTCGGGGTGGCGGTGCTCCTTGCCCTCCGGTGGCCCTTCCTTGACCAGCTTCACGGCGTCTAGCTTGACCCACTGCAATTTCACATGGGCGAAAGCCCGGCGTGCACCTTCAATGCAGACGGATTGCTTGACGACTTCCAGCAGCGGGCAGGCATCGACAAGCCGCCTCACCAGGCTGAAGAAGCTGTTCGGAAGGGCATCACTAGGCCACAGCCGGACTATAAAGCCCTTCATGCCCTGTTCGGTCGCCTTCTGTAGCTCGACCAGCTGCTTCAGCTAGTCGCTCATTGGCACCGGGTGGTCGGTCCCGGTATACTGAGACCAGAACAACTTCTCCGCCGAGCTTCCAACCTCGGCCTGGTAAAATTGTGCGGCATCGGACACACTGCGGGACAAATCTACGAATGCTCCTGGAGAGCTCCGGACTCGGGTAAGTAATCGATAATTTACTTTTACATGCTTGCTTTGCATATAGAATGCATTACCTGCCGCTATCTTCTTCATTGTGTCGATCTCCTGGAGGGCCTTTTGGGCTTCGGCCTTGGCACTTTTTCAACTCTCGAGGGCTGCGGCAAGCTCAAACTCTCGCGTCTTCGAGTCAAGCTCCAACGCCTCATGCTTCGTCACGAGAGCCTGGAGCTCTTGCTGCACCTCGCCCACCCGAGCCTCTTGCTTTTCTCGCTCGGTGCGGTCCTTGGCCGCTTTATCTTCAGCCTCGGACAGCGCTTGCTTTAGGGTCGCCACTTCGGTCGTGGCCCCTGGCAAATTCATGATGATCCTATCATTTTGCAATCGCATTCTTTTTATACATATCCACAGACCAGGTACTACTTACCTTTGTTCTCCTCGAGCTACCTCTTGGCAAGGCCGAGCTCGTCCTGGGACCCTTTCAGGTCCTACTTCAGTACGGCGACCTCCGCAATCAGTGCGGCGGACGCCAGCAGAGAAGCCTGCATATGCATATTGACATACTTATATTAGACTCCTGCGATATTGTTTGATCCTCTGTTCGGCTTTTCTTTGTGAACACCGAACACAGCATCAGGGACTACTGTCTATGCGGTAATATTTTTCCTATATTTTAAACACTTACCTCAAAGCCTATTAGAAGGCTAGCACGGGCTTCAGTCAATCCGCTCTTGGTGGACTGAACCTTCTGGATCACCTCACTCATAATAGTGTGGTGCTCCTCGTCGATGGAAGCGCTGCGAAGCGCTTCCAGCAGATTGTCCGGTGCCTCTGGATGGATAGAGGTCACCGGCACAGGCGTCTTGCCCCTCTTGGAAGGAGGCCGCCTGCCCGAGCCCGGAATCACTGGAGGTTCCGGCGCGGTGTTCGGGTGAGGGCCGAACTCGGAGCTCTCAGGGGCCCCGTCCCCTCGGTTCCCGGAGTCCGGAAGGTCACCTTGAGGCGCCTTTGGGACTGTCTCCCCTCGACCCAGTGCCTCTTGAGACAGCACCTCGGCGTCGTCAGCAGGATGAGGGGAGGTGGCGGTCGGGACTGGATCGCTATCCATGTCCGATGAGCCCAGGGAGCCGTCCGATGATACATCGATACTGGCTCGTGGCGGCCTGCATAATCATGTTCGGCATTAGGGAAAGCATTGCCGCAAAGGGATACTATGACTTACTCTGGTATCCAAATACTTACGACTTCCCCAGGGTCTTGGCCCTGGGCAGCCACTCGTCTTCGCCGTTAGCGGCAGTGGTAGAGTAGTCCGGAAGGAGAGTTCTCACCTTCTTGGATCCTTCGGCCTCCCCAGTTGGGGCGGCCTTCCTTTCCTTGTCTCCCCCGTCTGGAAGGGGAGCATCCTCTTCTGCCTCCTCGTCTTCGGGGGAGGATTGCGCTGTAGAGTCCTCGGACGGTGAGTCCGATGACACCTAGCGTCGGCAACTCTTTCGGGTTCCCTTGGCCTTCTTGGTCTTCTCCGGCACCGTATAAGGAGCCGGAGTCAGCATCTTCGCTAGAAGAGCATTTGCTGGGCCTTCAGGCAAGGGAGCCGGATAGTCGATCTGTCCGGCCATTTTCTGCCAGTCTTGTCAAAGGAACGGGAGTTTAGATCCCGCATGGAGTCAATCTATAAAAAATGTATCCTGCAAGAGGTAAAGCAGCCTACCGCACTGGCTTGGCGCTTCATGCTGAATCCGCGATCCTCAGTAGCGAGAGGGGGGACCTCGGCGCTCTTGAACAGTACCCTCCAGGCATCTTCGTGAGTTGTGTCGAAGAGCCTATTCAGAGTTCGGTGCTGCACTGGGTCAAACTCCCACAGGTTGAAGGCCCGTTGTTGGCACGGGAGGATCCGGCGGATGAGAATGACCTAGACTATGTTGACGAGTTTGAGCTTCTTGTTGACCATGTTTTGAATACATGTTTGGAGTCCAGTCAGCTCTCCCGAATTACCCCAGGGCAGGCCCTTCTCTTTCCAGGAGGTGAGCCGTGTGGGGAAGCCAGATCAGAACTCGGGGGCCGCTACCCATGTAGGGTCACGCGGCTCGGTGATGTAGAACTACCCCGACTGCCACCCCTTTATTGTCTCCACGAAGGAGCCCTCGAGCCATGTGACGCTGGGCATCTTTCCCACCATGGCACCTCCGCACTCCACCTGGCGGCCGCTCACTACCTTCGGCTTGACATTAAAAGTCTTCAGCCATAAGCCGAAGTGGGGCTTGATGCGTAGGAAGGCCTCGCACACGACGATAAACGCCGAGATGTTGAGGATGAAGTTCGGGGCCAAATCATGGAAATCCAGGCCATATTAGAACATGAGCCCCCAGACAAATGGGTGGAGAGGAAATCCCAGTTCGCGGAGGAAATGGGTGAGGAACACCACCCTCTCATGGGGCCTAGGGGTGGGGATGAGCTGCCCCTCATCTGGGAGCCGGTGCGCGATGTCGTCGGGCAGGTATCTGGCTCTCCTCAGCTTCTTGATGTCTCCCTCCGTGACGGAGGAGACCATCCACCTGCCTCCTGCTCCGGACATGGTTGGGGAAGGTTGAGGTGGGAAGTACGGACTTGGGCGCTAGAGCTCGAGTGTGCGAAAGCGGATGAGAAAAGGACGATGAAGGGGTGGATGAAAAGGTGAATCCTTATCCCTTTATTTGGGTGGACGAAACTAAGCGTCCCCATTAGCCTGGTAAAACTTGCTTACCCCCCAAGCGCCGTAATCGATGGCGCGGTTGGGTTACCCACACCCGTATTGATGAGAATCCCGTAATACGGGGACACGGTATCTGCTTTGACAAGACATGTCAAAAAACTGCCTCGCGTTATGTGCGGGGCTAGTTAAAGGAAACGGTTCGAATGATCACTGGGCCATGACATAATGTCGTGTTGCCAAAACAAGTCAGCAAATTGAATTTGTGGAAATATTATTCTCTCTACGGTGGTGTGTGGAATTTAATTTGCAGGGTCGGACACTATCCTTATGTAAAATTCTTCCGTGGTGTATTCAGAGGAGGAACCCGCCTTGCAATGCCGAAGACAATACTATGCGCCGGACTCATCGTCATTGGAAGCCTGGTTCAGGGGCTACTGTGGGAGTCCTGGATTAGGGGGTCTCCGGACAGCCGGACTATCTCCATTGGCCGGACTGTTAGACTATGAAGATACACGATTGAAGACTTCGTCTCATGTCCGGATGGGACTCTACTTGGCGTGGAAGGCAACCTAGGCAATACGGATATGGATATCTCCTCCTTTGTAACCGACCTTGTGTAACCCTAACCTCTCCGGTGTCTATATAAACCGGAGGATTTTAGTCCATAGGACGAACATACAATCATACCATAGGCTAGCTTCTAGGGTTTAGCCTCTCTGATCTCGTGGTAGATCTACTCTTGTACTACACATATCATCACTATTAATCAAGCAGGACGTAGGGTTTTACCTCCATCAAGAGGGCCCGAACCTGGGTAAAACATCGTGTCCCCTGCCTCTTGTTACCATCCGGCCTAGACGCACAGTTCGGGACCCCCTGCCCGTGATCCGCCGGTTTTGACACCGACAGGGGAGAACTTTCCTCTTCCTCCTCCTCGTTTTCGTTGGAGGAGGGCGCCTCGGTGTTATCGGACGATGAGTCCGATACGACCTTGCACTGGAGAGGTTTCCAGGTCCCCGTGGCCTTCTTCCTGGCCTTGTTCTCCGGTGCCTCATAGGGCGCCAGAACCAGCATCTCCGTTAAGAGAGCCCTTGTTGGATCTTCGGGAAGTGGGTCCGGACAATCGATCTGCTCCGCTGTCACGGCCCAGTCCTATTAATGGCATGTAGACTTAGATCCCCCACATGATTATAATGGGGAAAAACATCTTATGAGATGTAAGGAGCTTACCGGATTGGCAGGGCGCTTTGCGCTGATTCCGCGATCCTCGGTAAGGGGAGGAGGTACCTCGGCGGACTTGAACAACACCTTCCAGACGTCTTGGTGCGTCGTGTCGAAGAGCTCTCGCAGCGTTTGGTGCTTAGCCGGGTCGGACTCCCACATGTTGAATGCCCGCCTTTTACACGCGAGGATCCGGCGGTAGAGCATGACCTGGACCATGTTGACAAGCTTGATTTTCTTGCTTATCATGTTTTTAACACAGTTCTGGAGTCCGGTCAGCTCCACCAATGAACCCCAGGATAGGCTCTTCTCTTTCAAGGAGCTGAGCCGCATGGGGATGCCGGATCGAAATTCGATGGCCGCCACCCAATTGGTGTCGTGTGGCTCGGTGATGTAGAACCACCCTGACTGCCATCCCTTCATGGTCTCCACATAGGAGCCTTCGAGCCAGGTGACGTTGGGCATCTTGCCCACCATGGCGCCTCCGCAATCTGCTTGCTGGCCGACCACCACGTTCGGTTTAACGTTAAAGGTCTTCAGCCACATGCCAAAGTGGGGCTTGATGCGGAGGAAGGCCTTGCACGTGATGATAAGCGCCGAGATGTTGAGGATGAAATTGGGGGCCAGATCGTGGAAGTCCAGCCCGTAGGAAAACATGACACCGCAGACAAATGGGTGGAGGGCAAATCCCAGCCCACTGATGAAATGGGTAAGGAATACAACCCTTTCATGGGGTTCAGGGGTAGGGACGATCTGCCCCACATTTGGGAGCCAGTGCGCGATATTGGTGGCCAGGTATCCGGCTTCCCGGAGCTTCGTAATGTTCTCCTCCGTAACAGAGGAGACCATCCACTTGCCTCCCGCTCTGGACATGTTTGGAGTGGTTTTGCGGAGAAAATGTGCAGGAGAGAAGAATAGATGGGCAGGAGAGAAGAAGGCGTGGGTAAAAAGGAGGAGTCCTTGTCCCTTTATAAGGGCGGAACAAACTATGCACCTCCCCACTTGCCTGGTAAACTCGCTTATTCCCCAAGCGCCATGATTGATGGCGCGATTGGGTTACCCACACCCATATTGATGAGAATCCCGTGATAAGGGGACACGATCTCTGCTTCGACAAGACGTGCCAAGAAAACTGCCTCGCAATATGTGCAATAGCTGGTTGAGAAAAACGGTTCGAATAATAATAGGGCCATGGCGTGATGTCACGTTATGAAAAGTTGTCAACAGATTAGATTTGTGGAAATGTTATACTTTCTACGGTGCTATGTGGAATTTTTTTTGCAGAGCCGGACACGATCCTGGTGTTCAAAATCTTCTATGGAATATTCGGTGGAAGAACCCGCCTTGCAATGCCGAAGACAATTTGCGCGTCAGACTCATCGTCATTGAAGCCTGGTTCAGGGGCTACTGAGGGGGTCCTGGATTAGGGGGTCCTTGGACAGCCGGACTATATCCTTTGGCCGGACCGTTGGACTATGAAGATACAAGATTGAAGACTTCTTCCCGTGTCCGGGGGGACTCTCCTTTGCTTGGAAGGCAAGCTTGGCAATTCGGTATGTAGATCTCCTCCCTTGTAACCGACTCTGTGTAACCCTAGCCCCATCTGGTGTCTATATAAACCGGAGGGTTTAGTCCGTAGGACAACAACAATCATAATCATAGGCTAGCTTCTAGGTTTAGCCTCTACGATCTCGTGGTAGATCAACTCTTGTAATACTCATATCATCAAGATCAATCAAGCAGGAAGTAGGGTATTACCTCGATCGAGAGGGCCCGAACCTAGGTAAACATTGTGTCCCCTGCCTCCTGTTACCTTCTGCCTTAGAGGCACAGTTCGGGACCCCCTACCCGAGATCCGCCGGTTTTGACACCGATAGTGGGAACTCCTTGCCCTGTATTCTCCTGAGGGAAATGTGCCGCAAAGCACGCCTCCAAGTGGTGCCTGAGCGCCTCCCTTGTGATGTTGGCAAGGTCCGAGGCCCTCCAGAAGAGAGCCCCTGAGCCCTGCCAGAGGAGGGCATTGGGCGCGCCTTCCTATGCGACGGAGGGAGGCACCCCTATAGCGGGCGTTGATCCTGATGAGGTTCCAGCCACGACACCACCCTCCTGAGACCCTGCACGGCACACCTGCTGCTTCTTGGGGAGGGCCTTAGGGGGGGCCCTTGCTCTTGTTGTCGGGGTTGTCGATTGTTGCATCTTGAAAAGTGTGCTCGAGGGAGCACACCGCATCTCTTTCTTCCCACGGGACCATGATGATTCCACCGCTTCCTGGCATCTTCAGGACATTGTAACCGTAGTGTGTCACCGCCATGAACTTGGCCAGGGCTGGATACCCGAGCACGGCATTGTATGGCAGACAGATGTGCGCGACATCGAAGTCGATGAGCTCGGTGCGGTAGTTCTTGCGTTCCCCGAAGGTGACAGGGAGGCGGACCTGCCCTATCGGTGTGGTGGAACCGTCGGTCACTCCTGAGAAAGGCTTGGTAGGCTGAAGCTGCTCATATGGCACTTGGAGGTTGTCCAACATGTCGACGGATAGGACATTGACCCTGCGCCGCCGTCGATGAGGGTCTTGGTAACTCGCACGTTGCTGATGATTGGTGAACAAAGCATCAGGAGGGCACCAGCGGTGGTTGCGCACTTGAGCTGATCTGCTGAGTTGAAGCTGATGGCGCACTCGGACCACCTAGGCGGGCGTGTGGCCTCGAGCTTGGGGAGGACTGCATTCACCTCACGAGCGAACTGTTTGAAGATATGCTGCAAGGCTGGGGCCTGAGCGCTGCCCAAGATGCAGGCGATTGCACGCGATTCCTGGAAGCCCCCAACCCCCTCGTCTTGTTGGTGGTCGTCATTCCTTCTTGGTTGTGGCTGCAGCGGGGGAAGACCGGCGTTGCCCTGAGGATGATCCTCATGAGGCTGGTGCCTCCAGGCGCCCTCGCGAGGATGATCCTACCAGCGGTCCTCACGAGGCCTATCGCGCCAATCCTGGCACAGGCCACGGTCGTCCCAGTGTCCGCCTCCATGTCCTCCTCCTCGGTCGTAGCCCCGGTCGCAGCACTCGGGGCATCGACCGAAGCGTCCTTCGCGAATGGCTCTGAGTTCTTGACAGTCACTAGTGTTGTGGGTGTTCAGGTTGTGGAATGCACAGAATGGTTGGCTGTTCTTGGACGACTCGGGCTGGTCTCTGCCTCGCTTGGTGTCCAGCTCCGCTGCGAGCATGGCTGCTTCCTTTCGCTTCACGTCCTTGGCCTTGGCCTTCGTCTCCTCTGCGCCCGCAGCTGGCAGCTCAAGGAGGGAGAGGCGCCCCTCCTCAGCTCTTGCGCACTTGGTCGCCAGGCTGAACAGCTCCTGAGATGTGCACAACTCCTCGTGGATAGCGAGCTCCTCTTTCATCTTGATGTCGCGGACACCGTCCGAGAACACGGAGATGATGGCCTCGTCCGTGACCTTGGGGATCTTGAGGCGAGTGTTGTTGAAGCGCTGGATGTACTTGTGGAGGGTCTCTCCTGGTTGTTGCTTGATGCGGCGCAGGTCACCCGCAGCCGGCGGGTGATCACGAGTGCCCTGGAAGTTGGCGACGAAGCGGTCGCGCATCTCGTCCAAGGAGGAGATCGAGCCTTGCGGCAGGTTCAGGTGCCAGGAGCGGGCACCATCCTTGAGAGCCATAGGAAACCAGTTCGCCATGACTTTCTCGTCACCATTGGCCTCTTCGATGCTCAGCTCATAGAGCTGTAGGAACTCTGCGGGGTCGAGGGTGCCATCGTAGCAAGGAGGTAGATCCGTCTTGAACTTGCCCGGCCAGGCGACGCTACGCAGCTCGGGGGTGAAGGCGCGGCAGCCGGCCGTGGTCGCCGGGGCTCGTCTCGGAGGTGGAGCTTGGACTTGATGAGGCCCGCGTGCCACCACTGCAGGTAGCGCGCGGTCTTGGAGAGGTGGCGTGAGGAGCGCAGGTGCAGCTTCTCGCGGCCGAGGGATTTCTTGGCAACTTCTCTCTTCGCGCGCGGGCACCGGGCATGGTGGAACACGCCGTGGGGCCGCGCGCCTTGGCGCCAAGGCACCATCCTGGGGCAGAGGTGGTGGAGGCGCTCCACGAGCCACATTGCCCGTGGCTGGAGGAGGGCAAGGAAGAGAGAGGAACGGCACCGGGGAGCCCCCTGCATTGTGGACGAGCTCGGCGACGCGGTTGAGCCAGTCCTTGTAGAGGTCGTCGATCGGGCGGTAGCGCAGGAGCTCATTCGCCATGAGGAGCGCGGCCTACGCGTCCATGGGAGCACGACGTGTGTGGGACGAGGAACCGGCCGGGGTCAGCGATGGAGTTATCAAGACCATGTATTTCTTCAATAGGTGGTAAATTCTTAACATCTTCAGCTTTAATACCCTTTTCTTTCATAGATTTCTTTGCCTCTTGCATATCTTCGGGACTGAGAAATAGAATACCCCTTTTCTTCGTAGTTGGCTTAGGAGTTGGTTCAGGAAGTGTCCACTTATTTTCATTACTCAACATATTATTCAATAGCAATTCAGCTTGATCAACATTTCTTTCCCTGAAAACACAACTATCTAGGTGGTCTCTGGAAGCATTGGTTAGTCCATTATAAAATATATCAAGTATTTCATTTTTCTTGAGAGGATGATCAGGAAAAGCATTAAATAATCAGAGAAGCCTCCCCCAAGCTTGTGGGAGACTCTCTTCTTCAAGTTGCACAAAATTATATATTTCCCGTAAGGCAGCTTGTTTCTTATGAGCGGGGAAATATTTAGCAGAGAAGTAATAAATCATATCCTGGGGACTACGCACACAACCAGGTTCAAGAGAATTAAATCATATTTTAGCATCATCCTTTAATGAGAACGAAAATACTTAAGGATATAGTAACGAATTTTTTCCACATTAGTGAATAGGGTGGCTATATCATTCAATTTAGTAAGATGTGCCACAACAGTTTCACATTCATAGCCATAAAAAGGATCAGATTCAACCAAAGTAATTAACTCAGGATCGACAGAGAAATCATAATCCTTATCATAAATACAGATAGGTGAAGTAGCAAATGCAGGGTCATATTTCATTTTAGCATTCAAGGATTTCTCTTTCAACTTAGCTAACAGTTTATTAAGATCATATCTATCATTGCAAGCTAAAAAAGTCTCTAGCAGTTTCTTCATCTAGAATATAACCCTCAGGCACAACACACAATTCATATCTAGGGGGAGAATCTTCATCATCACTTTCATCAATATTATCAGTTTCAATAATTTCATTGTCTCTAACCCTAGCAAGTTGTTCATCAAGAAATTCACCTACTGGAACAATAGTATCAAGCATAGAAGTAGTTTCATCATAAGGATCATGCATAGCAGAAGCGGCATCATTAATAACATGCAACATATCAGAATGAATAGCATGTATAGGTGTCGCAAGTTTACTCAAAACAGAAGGTGAATCAAGTGCAGAGCTAGACGGCAGTTCCTCACCTCCCCTCCTAGTTGAGGGCAAAATCTTGGTTCTTTCATCTTTCAAGTTCTTCATAGTGATCAACAGATATAAATCCCAAGTGACTCAAACAATAGAGTTATGTTCCCCGACAACAGTGCCAGAAAATAGTCTTGATAACCCTCAAGTATAGGGATCGCCACAGTTTTCGAGGGTAGAGTATTCAACCCAAATTTATTGATTTGACACAAGGGGAGCCCAAGAATATTCTCAAGTATTAACAGTTGAGTTGTCAATTCAACCGCACCTGAAAGACTTAATATCTGCAGCAAAGTATTTAGTAGCAAAGTAATCTGGAAGTAATGGTAATGGTGGCAAAAGTAACAATATTGGTTTTGTAGTGATTGTAATAGTGGCAACAGAAAAGTAACTAAGAAAAGATCAATATGTGTAAAGCTCGTAGGCAACGGATCAGTGATGGATAATTATGTCGGATGCGATTCCTCATGCAACAGTTATAACATAGGGTGACACAGAACTAGCTACAGGTCATCAATGTAATGTAGGCATGTATCCTGAATATAATCATACATAGGGTGACACGGAACTAGCTCCAGTTCATCAATGTAATGTTGGCATGTATTCTGAATATAATCATACGTGCTTATGGAAAAGAACTTGCATGACATCTTTTGTCCTACCCTCCTATGACAGCGGGGTCCTATTGGAAACTAAGGGATATTAAGGCCTCCATTTAATAGAGTACTGGACCAAAGCATTAACACTTAGTGAATACATGAACTCCTCAAACTACGATCATCACCGAGAGTGGTCCTGATTATTGTCACTTCGGGGTTATCGGATCATAACACATAGTAGGTGACTATTGACATGCAAAATAGGATCAAGAACTCACATATATTCATGAAAACATAATAGGTTCAGATCTGAAATCATGGCACTCAGGCCCTAGTGACAAGCATTAAGCATAGCAAAGTCATAGCAACATCAATCTCAGAACATAATCGATACTGGGAATCAAACCCTAACAAAACTAACTCGATTACATGATAAATCTCATCCAACCCAACACCGTCCAGCAAGCCTACGATGGAATTACTCACGCACGGCGGTGAGCATCATGAAATTGGTGATGGAGGAAGGTTGATGATGACGATGGCGAAGGATTCCCCTCTCCGGAGCCCCGAACGGACTCCAGATCAGCCCTCCCGAGAGAGATTAGGGCTTGGCGGTGGCTCTGTATCGTAAAACATGATGAATCCTTCTTTCTGATTTTTCTCTCCCCGAACGTGAATATATAGAGTTGGAGTTGAGGTTGGCGGAGCCTCAGGGGGCCCATGAGACAGGGGGCGCGCCCTCCACCCTCGTGGACAGGGTGTGGGCCCCCTGGAGTTGATTCTTTCGCCGGTATTTTCATAAATTCCAAAAATATTCTCCGTGAAGTTCCAGGTCATTCCAAGAACTTTTATTTCTACACAAAAATAACACCATGGCAATTCTGCTAAAAATAGCGTCAATCCGGGCAATTCTGCTGAAAACTAGGGAAAAAGTGTTTGGAAAAGTAGATACAATGTAGACGTATCACCGTGCCCATGCGCGCGTGCCCCCCTCAGCGGCATGGGACGCTGCCATCGACCACTACCTCTCAGCGGCGCTAATTGCCGTCCTCCCTCACACCGCCCATCGATCGCGCGACGACATGATGTTTGATTTACATGTGAAGAACATTTTGTGCTGCCTTGAAGACTTCAACAATGGTGTCGTGGAGGACGACAACAACGGTGCGGCACGCTGCCTCCGCCGCCGCCGGAAATAGTTTTTTGGGGTTTAATACTGTATCTTGAATTTTCGATCATTTGAATATAAATTCACAGTGTGACTAAATGAAAGATATGGTTTGAACGAACTTGCGTTTTTCTCTCTTAATGTACAGACTTATAAAACAATTTTCTTTTGAAAAAAATGTCAGTGGTTTTTAAATATAAAACACTCATTGCAAACATTTTAGTTAGATCACATGTATGCAAACCGACAGCTTCCCAGGAAGCCAAGGGAAAATGTGCCGAGCAGGATTTCTGCATCCCTTCAATGCAAACGGTTGTTTTGCATGACCCGTGTGCAACCATTTACAAATAATTGGGTAAGATTTGCATATCTGACATTTTGGGTATGTTGCCATTTCTCAAACTGGAAAGGTTGACATTTGTTTATCTAGTAACATTGCCATTTTTCAACCTTGTAACACTGCGATTTGTCAAAATATGCAGCTACAAATCACTAGCACTATCTAATTTTTGCAACTAAAATCACTAGCACTGTTCATATGGACACCACTAGCAGGCGTGAGTTCATGGACGCATATGCAAATGTACCATTGATTACATACAAAAAGTCATCAACCCACAATGACAACGAGGATACACGTTGGATTATAGATCATTTCTAACAAAACATTCTAGTAAAGTTTTTCTCACACAACAAATAACAAAGCGATGAAACGAACTTAGGCTCAACCACTCGTCGGTGTTGGAAATGCTTGCTTTGAACCAGAAGTGATTCCCTGGGAAGGGCCAGCTACTGTCAATCTCGAGACCAAAGCAGGACTAATCATCGAGGCTGAAGTGGCCTATGTCAGGACCCATATTGGGACGGTTGGGAAGCACATTAATGTCCGAGGTATAGATACATTTGCTTCTCATACATGGTAGTAACGTTGTGTCAACAACAGCTGGATCGCCTTCCACCATCATTGGATAGTTTTGTCCAAGGAAGAGCGAGTTTCCTCCAAGACTTTCAATACTGAACCAGGGAGAAGGTGTTGGTGCTAGTACACTAGTATCCATCCCGAATACCCTGCAAAGGATGTTGGAATAGGTCCGGAGAGTGCGACCATACGAGACAACACCTGCTTCCTAAGTAACATCAGAAGTGCCCTATATACAGACAAGAAGAGGTGATCCATGGGAATAAGTTGCCAGGCGCCACTGGGTATATGGGTCCTGCTCGTCCTCATGCTCGTGAATAAAATTTTCAAGTATAGGTGGTGGAATGTTCACAGGACCTTGAAAAAACAAGAAGGTTAATTAGTAAAGGGAAACAAGCTAACCCGCATGCATGTGGATGAAACAATTATAATTACGGTGGAAGACAAACGTACCGAAATCATAAGGATTCCATGCAAAAACAGTGCCATGAGTGGTGGCAGCAAACACAAGACCCTCGTACTGAATTGCTTCACAGTACTCATCCGTGTATGGAAACTGATTTTTGAGCAATATCCATCGAGTCGAACCATGAAGCACGGCAACAAGCTTGTCGAAGATAGCAACAACACAAGCATTCCTATAACCCTAAGAGCGGTTGGGAACTCGACAAATTGCTACCTTCCGTAGATGACAGTCAGCATGATCGTATTTGAACTCACGTAGAATACTAGTGTACTCAACCTCGGGGCAGTCATCTGAGATATTTTGAAGTGCTACCCGGTGACCAGTGTGCATATTCACAAGTTCCCACTGGCAGTTGTACCCAATATAAACAACCCAATCTCCATTTGCGCCTACCCAAGCCTAGCCCTGAAGCGATGGCATCTTAACATCATACGTATCATTATCAAGTGACATCAACTTACACAAGGAGAGGCTTCCCTTGTCCCCACTCCAGTCAGCAGGGTCACGGCGAATAAGATAGGGGAGATCAAACAGCTCCTGGACCCTTGGGTTCCTTGTAATGATGTTATCAGTTGAGTCGAGAATGGTCTTGAACGAACCTGCCATGCTAGCCGAGGTGATGACGTCGCACCAATCAATGAGTTCCTCCACCATGTCATCATCCAGATCGGGGCAAGAATAACAGGGGTCGTTTCCGTCTTGTTCTCTCCATGCAAAAGACAATCAAACAATGGCAGAACGAAGGGTGAAGGCAAATGGAGGAGGGAGGAAGAGCTAGCGTGCGACAACAGTTCCAAATCAAGAGGGAAAGGATAAGAGTTGGTGGGCGGTTGCCACGGTACATGAAGAGGCGCCTGGGGAACGAATGGTTGCCACAGAGGTCACACACTGACGACAAGGGCCGAGCGAACCGCATGCAATCCCATTGCACAAAACACACGTCTTGTTAAGTTGAACCGTTTCTGTTCGCTTGTGTCAACGCAAACAGTTCATCGGAGTGAACCGCATGCCATTTATCGCACACACCTTGATCTGGTTGACCGTTTCTTTTGTGTTGCGTAATCACAAACAGTTCATGCGAGTGAATCGTATGATGTATATTGCACACACCTTCATCTGGCTGCCCGTTTCTTTTGTGTTGCCTAATCACAAATAGTTCATCCGTGTGAACTGTACGTTGTGTATCGCACACGCCTTCATCTGGCTGCCCGTTTCTTTTGTTCCTCCTCATCGCAAATAGTTAATTGAACTGAACCGTATGCCCTTCATAGCACACACAACTAAAATCTGAACCGTGTTTGGTGCATCCGTCATCGCAAATGTTTTACACATTTTTTATGGTTTTCATACACCACCGTTTGCGATTATTGCATCGCACACAGTTTCTCCAAGGGTCTCTGATCGTAGTGTCGCGTTAGCAGCATCCTGCAGCAGTGATTGGATTTATTCAACATTTTGGTAAGAGTAAATGTAGATATGATAATTTTGAGAAAGTGGAGGGTAGGGCAGATAAGATGCAGAGTAATGCTTGACAATCAACTATCTCGTGATGCAAGTACAGTAATACCACCACCCTCCGTTATTACTTGTCACTCAAATGGATGTATCTAGCACTATTAACTTCTAAATACATCCAATTGATCAACAATTAATTCGATAAAGAGGGAGTACATGACAATAGGTACTTACATGAGCAATCCAAAACTTCATAACCATTGTGTTAATTCTACATTTATCTAAGAGTAAATATAGATCTTATAATTTCAAGCAAAGGGACGATAAAGAAGCGAACATTTATAGTGATGCTACATAATCAAACAGCAATGAGTGTAAATATGCTGACAAAGGGCAAGAGGTGCTAACAAGAGCAATGTTGTGCCAAGTGTTGTTGTGAGATCCTATGATCCTTTGAGCAAGGAGATTCATCTGAAATTAGTTTTCATACAAGAGACAAGGTAAGGCACATGCAGAAATTTAGGAGTTCAAATTTTGAAGTGATATCATAGACAGTACCCGACACTGGGCTCTCAACAGTTCTAATAGGGGTTTGTCCAGTGGAGTAGGGGTAAAGTGTGGTACAGTTGGGCTTGTGTTTTTTGTGGCTGTTGATCTATCTGATTTAACAGGTATCACTACCTTCTCCAAATACCTAGTTTGTACTCCTTGAGGATCTGCACTCACCCTCTTCCTTTTGGAAATCTATTATGAAAGAACAACATTTGACTGGAAAAACATAGTATGATGACACATGGAATAGGTACAGAGAATGGATAGGTATGGCATATATGCATATATGATGCTTAAACTAAGCATATGGTGTAACAAAGTAGAAGTAATGCAAGAGGTCAGATGCAAAATATGTGCGACCAATACAACCTTGCGAAGTTAGAGCAAGCACCTTGATGGGTGATAAGATAGGCCATCCTCCACCATGCCAAGTTTGTTAGCTAGTGGATTGTTCCGCAATATTCCTCTCGTGCGCCCATTCTCATATTCATTTTGATAATGTTCAATCCCTGACATGCATGAACACATAAAAGCAAGCGACATTATCTTTGTAATGCAGAAGTGATTCTAATCCAATACTGCCTCCATGTAAACCCCTTTGTGTTATCTCTGCAATTCTTCTGAGAGATGCCATGCATACTATAATTTGGTGTGTGCGTTAATATAATGTGGCCTACTACTCAAAATATGAGAGCTCCAGAAGTGATGATACTTCGCAGATGATAGCTTCAACATATAGTAAAGAAGAGCAAGTCGACTTGACCTGACAGATTCAAAATATACTAAGGGAGAACAACTCGACCTCACGAGTCGATCACAAATGTCTGTGCTACTCTTCCCAACGCGGAACATACTTATTAAAGAAGAGGAGAGGATCATCTTAAAGAAGAGCATAAGAGAAAGCTCATTGAAGATATTACAAGTCTTTCTATACGATGTTTGTTGCCCACCCATGATGAACCAGAGCGCAAAGAGAAATAATATTCCTTGCGGTCTCTCGATATGTGGCTCACATGCTTTTCGAAACTAAACTAGGAACATTTAGCTGACCAATTAAACATCTCTTAGTTTTACTAATATCAGCTTAATATCATATTTGAATTTGTACAACTTTAGCTCGATGGGTGAAGTAGTGCTATTACGACACGAACCACGTAGGATCATCGTGGTCATCATAAAATGGGGAAACTGTAAGCATGATGAGTATAGTGTTGACTGTGGCAGTGGGATGATAGATGTGAAGCAGCAAACCACGCAAAGGGTAGTTAGCAACCAATGTTTTCTTTGAAATAACAACTAAGATTTGGTATGGACAAGAAAGTACAGTCAACAAGTGACAAACAAATGCAGTTCTGCTGTCTCTCTCTATATGTCGCGACATGCATTTGGAAACTCAAGTGGGACCTTTAGCTAACCAATTAAGTGTGTCTGTTAACTAATATCAGTATCATATCACAATCATATTTGAATAACTAAGCTTTGGAATTTTGAGTGTTGTGTTGTTTAGCTTGAAGGGTGGAGTAATGCTAATACGACAGAAAGCACCTACGCAGATCATAGTAGAGTAGATAAAAGGGGAAACCCTAAGCATGAAGAGTAAAATTAGGAAAGTGGAACTAGCTGGACCAGTGGGTGGCGCACATGCTTTTCGAAACGAATATAGGAACATTAGGTGACTAATTAAACATTCTCTGTCTTAGTAAGATGAGCATCATCTCAGATTCGTATTTCAACACCTAAGATTTGGAATTATGAGTGCCATGTTGTTCCTGCTCCAGCCGTCCAAACCAGCGCCAGCAGAACCGCTTGCTCCCGCCTCCCTTGGTTGGTTGTGCTGCCGGGTAGGCCTCATGGCCCCACCATACTCGCATGCCTGGCCTGGATATCCATCTACTCACCCACACCTCTGTTATTTTCCGGCGACGGTAGCCGAACCAGTCAACCCTCGTACCCCCCACCACGTGGGCAACCACTGCCGTGTCTTCCCCGGCTCCGTGTCGTTCCCTTCCTAGGCCTCGTCGTCATCCACCACCCTAGTGCTCTCGGTGTGGCGTGGTCAATGTGGTCAACGAACGACATCCATCAGAAGTGGACTGTACATGGAGAGGCTGACAGTTGGGTCCACGGCCGCACACAAGGAAATGCCTCCTTGTTACCTGCAAAATAATGATTCCTCCACCTGACAGCTGGGACCGACCGGAAGGGCCTCTGTATTTCGCGAAAAAACGTTCCCCACTGATAGCTCGGACCCACCAGCTATATCTTCGCACGCAAGGAAGTGCCTCCTTATTACGCACAAAAAAAATGAATACTCCACCTGCAAGCTGGGACGCACCATAGTTGGAGGTGACATGCGGGCCTACTAACTTGACGCAGACGGAGGGCTTTGTCAACTTAGTCAATATGAACGATTTCTAGCTCCAGTGACCGTACGATGTCCATCCAACGGCCGTAGTGCTTCTTCAACCTCTGGTGTTCTTGCTCCAGCCGCCCAAACCAGCGCCGGTCGTGCCGCCTGCTCCTGCCTCCCGTGGCCGGCTGTGGTGCTGCAGAGGCCTCACCGCCCCCTAGGCCATCCCTCCACTCACCCACACCCCCTGTTATTCTGCGGTGACGGCAACCTCACACCGCAGCCGAACCAGTGAACCCTCGTACTCCTCTCCGCGTGGGCATCTACTGTCGTGTCTTCCCCGGCTCTGCGTCATCCCCTTCCTAGGCCTCGCCGTCGTCCACCACCTTGGTGCTCTCGGTGCAGCATGGTCAATGTGGTCAAGGAACGACTTCCATTGGAAGAGTACTATATGTGGAGAGGCTGGCAGCCAGGTCCATGGCTGCAGCAAGGAAGTGCAACCTTATTACATGCAAAATAATGATTCCTCCACCTGACAGTAGGGACCCATCGGATGGGCCATCGTATTTCGTGAAAAAAATTGTTTCCCCACTGACTGCTGGGACCTGCCAGCTACATCTTCGCATGCAAGGAAGTGCCTCCTTATCCTCCTTGACAGTTGGCCCCCACCTGGTTGAAGTGTATGTAGCGTTGTCATTCTGGTTGTGAATATGTACGTACATACTGGTCGATCAGTCTGTCTGCAGGCTGCAGCGATGAACCGTGGCCGAGTAAGGAAGCGCACGTGTCCTAGTAGAGGAGCGCACGTGATACGTCCATTTTGCATCATGCTTTTATATCGATATTTATTGCATTATGGGCTGTTATTTCACTTTATGTCACAATACTTATGGCTATTCTCTCTTATTTTACAAGGTTTACATAAGGAGGGAGAATGCCGACAGCTGGAATTCTGGGATGGAAAAGGAGCAAATATTAGAGACCTATTCTGCGCAACTCCAAAAGTCCTGAAACTCCACGGAACGTCTTAAAATAAATAAAGAAAAATCCTCGCCAAAGATGAAGGCCAGGGGGCCCACACCCTGCTCACGAGGGTGGGGGGCGCCCCCCTAGGGCGCGCCCCCTACCTCGTGGGCCCCCTGGTGGCTCTCCGACGTCCATCTTCTCCTATATGAAGTCTTTCGATGGGAAAAAATAAGAGGAACTTTTTGGGACGGGACTCCGCCGCCACGAGGCAGAACCTTGGCAGAACCAATCTAGAGCTCCGGCAGAGCTGTTCTGCCGGGGATACTTCCCTCCCGGAGGGGGAAATCATCACCATCATCATCATCAACGCTCCTCTCATCGGGAGAGGGCAATCTCCATCAACATCTTCACCAGCACCATCTCATCCCCAAACCCTACTTCATCTCTTGTATCCAATTCTTGTCTCAAAGTCCGGGATTGGTGCTAGTAGGTTGCTAGTAGTGTTGATTACTCTTTGTAGTTGATGCTAGTTGGTATATTTGGTGGAAGATCATATGTTCAGATCTTATATGCATATTATTACCCCTCTGATTATGAACATGAATATGCTTTGTGAGTAATTACGTTTGTTCCTGAGGACAAGGGAGAAGTCTTGCTATTAGTAGTCATGTGAATTTGGTATTTGTTTGATATTTTGATAAGATGTATGTTGTCTAGCCTCTAGTGGTGTTATGTGAACGTCGACTACATAACACTTCACCATTATTTGGGCCTACAGGAAGACATTGGGAAGTAATAAGTAGATGATGGGTTGCTAGAGTGACAGAAGCTTAAACCCTAGTTTATGCGTTGCTTCATAAGGGGCTAATTTGGATCCATATGTTTCATGCTATGGTTAGGTTTACCTTAATACTTTTGTTGTAGTTGTGAATGCTTGCAATAGAGGTTAATCATAAGTGGGATGCTTGTTCAAGTAATAACAGCACCCAAGCACCGGTCCACCCACATATCAAATTATCAAAGTATGGAACGTGAATCATATGAACATGATGAAAACTAGCTTGATGATATTCCCATGTGTCCTCGGGAGCGCTTTTCCTATTATAAGGGTTTGTTTCGGCTTGTCCTTTGCTACAAAAAGGATTGGGCCCCCTTTCTGCACTTTATTTACTTTTGTTACTTGTTGCTCGTTACAATTTATCTTCTCACAAAACTATCTGTTACCACTTATTTCAGTACTTGCAGAGAATACCTTGCTGAAAACCGCTTATCATTTCCTTCTGCTCCTCGCTGGGTTCGACACTCTTACTTATCGAAAGGACTACGATAGATCCCCTATACTTGTGGGTCATCAAGACTCTTTTCTAGCGCCGTTGCCGGGGAGTGTAGCGCCTTTGGTAGGTGGAATTTGGTAAGGAAAAATTTATATAGTGTGCTGAAATTTACTATCACTTGTTACTATGGAAAGTAATTCTCTGAGGGGCTTGTTCGGGGTCTCTTCACCCCGTCCAGTAGAGCAAAGAGTTGCTGCTCAACCTACTGAACCTATTGAAAATGAAACTCCTTTTGAATTTCCTTGGGAATGATGGAAAAACTGCTAGATAACCCTGATGAGCACTTAATATATGTGGATGAAGTTTGTGGATTATTTAAGCTTGCAGGTATACCCGATGATGTTGCTAAGAAGAAGGTATTCCCTTTATCTTTGAAGGGAGACGCATTGATATGGTATAGGCTATGTGATGATATGAGACCATGGGACTATAAAATATTGAAATTGGAATTTCATCAACAGTATTACCCTATGCATCTTGTACATCGTGATCGCAATTATATATATAATTTCTGGCCTCGCGAAGGAGAAAGCATCGCTCAAGCTTGGGGGAGTCTTAAATCAATTTTATATTCATGCCCCAATCATGAGCTCTCAAGAGAAATGATAATTCAAAAAATTTATGCTCGGCTTTCTGATAACAATCGCACCATGCTCGATACTTCTTGTGCTGGCTCTTTTATGATGAAGACTATTGAATTCAGATGGAATTTATTGGATAGAATTAAACGCGACTCTGAAGATTGGGACCTCGACGAGGGTAAGGAGTCAGGTATGACACCTAAGTTTGATTGTGTTAAACCTTTTATGGACACCGATATTTTCCGTAAGTTTAGCACTAAATATGGACTTGACTCTGAGATAGTAGCTTCTTTCCGGGAATCTTTTGCTACTTATGTTGATCTCCCTAAGGAGAAGTGCTTTAATTATCATCCTCCCATAGAAGTAAAAGTAGATGCACCTATTAAAGTTGAAGAAAAGAATGTCACTTATAATGATCCTATTGTTCCTACTGCTTATGTTGAGAAACCACCTTTTCCTGTTAGAGTAAACGATCATGCTAAAGCTTCAACTATTGTTTGTAAAAGCAATATTAGAACTTATACACCTCCTGAGAAAGTTAAAGTAGAACCTAATATTGCTATTGTTAAAGATCTCTTGTCTGATAATATTGATGGGCATGTTATTCAGTTCGAAGGTGAAACTGCTAGAATTGCTAAACCTTGTGCTAAAGATAAACATAGACATGTGGTAGGCGTGCCTGTTATTTATGTTAAAATAGGAGATCATTTTTATCATGGCTTATGTGATATGGGTGCGAGTTCTAGTGTTATACTGCATGCTTTATACGAAGAAATTAAGAATGAAATTGCACCTGCTGAGTTAGAAGGTATTGATGTCATAATTAAACTTGCCAATAGCGATACTATTTCACCAATTGGAATTGTTAGAGATGTTGAAGTCTTGTGTGGGAAAACTAAATATCCTGCTGATTTTCTTGTTCTTACTTCTTCGCAAGATAGCCTTTGTCCCATTATATTTGGTAGACCCTTCTTGAACACTGTTAATGCTAGGATAGATTGCGAAAACAATGTTGTTACTATTGGCTTGGATGATATGGTTCATGAGTTTAATTTCTCTAAATTTAGTAAACAACATCATGAGGAAGAATTACCTAGTAAGGATGAAATTATTGGTCTTGCTTCTATTGCCGTACCTCCTAGTGATCCTTTAGAACACTATTTGCTAGACCATGAAAATGATATGTTCATGAATGAAAGAAGAGAAATAGATGAAGTATTCTTTAAACAAGAACCTATTCTGCAACATAATTTGCCTGTTGAAATTTTAGGGGATCCTCCTCCACCCAAGGGTGATCCCATGTTTGAGCTTAAATATTTGCCTGATAATCTTAAATATGCTTATCTTGATGAAAAGAAGATATATCCTGTTATTATTAGTGCTAACCTTTCAGAGCATGAAGAAGAAAGATTATTGAAAACTCTGAAGAAGCATCGTGCTTCTATTGGATATACTCTTGATGATCTTAAGGGCATTAGTCCCACTCTATTTCAACATAAAATATATTTGGAAGCAGAAGCCAAACCAGTTTGTGATCCTCAACGACGTTTGAATCCTAAAAATGAAAGAAGTGGTAAGAAAAGAAATACACAAGCTTCTGGAGGCAGGTATAATTTATCCCATTGCTGATAGTCAGTGGGTAAGTCCTTTCCATTGTGTCCCTAATAAGGGAGGTATTACTGTTGTTCCTAATGATAAAGATGAATTGATTCCACAAAGAATTGTCACAGGTTATAGGATGGTAATTGATTTCCGCAAATTAAATAAGGCTACTAAGAAAGATCATTACCCCTTACCTTTTATTGATCAAATGCTAGAAAGATTATGCAAACATACACACTATTGCTTTCTAGATGGTTATTCTGGTTTCTCTCAAATACCTGTGTCGGCTAAAGATCAATCAAAAACTACTTTTACATGCCCTTTTGGTACTTTTGCTTATAGACGTATGCCTTTTGGTTTATGTAATGCACCTGCTACCTTTCAAAGATGCATGATGGCTATATTCTCTGACTTCTGTGAAAAGATTTGTGAGGTTTTCATGGATGATTTTTCCGTCTATGGTTCCTCTTTTGATGATTGCTTGAGCAATCTTGATCGAGTTTTGCAGAGATGTGAAGAAACTAATCTTGTCTTGAATTGGGAAAAGTGCCACTTTATGGTTAATGAAGGTATTGTCTTGGGGCATAAAGTTTCTGAGAGAGGTCTTGAAGTTGATAAAGCCAAGGTTGATGCTATTGAAAAGATGCCATGTCCCAAGGACATCAAGGGTATAAGAAGTTTCCTTGGTCATGCCGGTTTTTATAGGAGGTTCATTAAGGACTTCTCAAAAATCTCTCGGCCTCTGACTAATTTATTACAAAAAGATATACCATTTGTCTTTGATGATGATTGTGTAGAAGCATTTGAAATACTTAAGAAAGAATTAGTCTCTGCACCTGTTGTGCAGCCACCTGATTGGAATTTACCCTTCGAAATTATGTGTGATGCTAGTGATTATGCTGTAGGTGATGTTCTAGGGCAAAGAGTTGATAAGAAATTAAATGTTATTCATTATGCTAGTAAGACTCTAGACACTGCTCAAAGAAATTATGCTACTACTGAAAAAGAGCTTTTAGCAGTTGTATTTGCTTGTGATAAGTTCAGACCTTATATCGTTGATTCTAAAGTAACTATTCACACTGATCATACTGCTATTAAATACCTTATGGAAAAGAAATATGCTAAACCTAGACTTATTAGATGGGTTCTCTTGCTACAAGAATTTGATTTGCATATTGTTGATAGAAAGGGAGCTGAGAACCCCGTTGCAGACAACTTGTCTAGGTTAGAGAATGTTCTTGATGACCCACTACCTATTAATGATAACTTTCTTGATGAACAATTAAATGTTATAAGTACTTCTCGTAGTACTCCATGGTATGCTGATTATGCTAACTATATTGTTGCTAAGTTTATACCACCAAGCTTCACATACCAGCAAAAGAAAAAGTTTTTCTATGACTTGAGACATTACTTTTGGGATGACCCACATCTTTATAAAGAAGGAGTAGATGGTGTTATTAGACGTTGTGTACCTGAGCATGAACAGGAACAGATCCTATGCAAGTGTCATTCCGAGACTTATGGAGGACACCACGCTGGAGATAGAACTGCACATAAGGTATTGCAATCTGGTTTTTATTGGCCTACTCTCTTCAAGGATGGCCGTAAGTTTGTCTTGTCTTGTGATGAATGTCAAGGAATTGGTAATATTAGTAGACGTCAAGAAAGTCCTATGAATTATTCTCTTGATATTGAACCATTTAATGTTTGGGGCTTTGATTATATGGGACCTTTTCCTGCCTCTAATGGATACACACATATTCTAGTTGTTGTTGATTACGTTACTAAGTGGGTAGAAGCTATTCCAACTAGTAGCGCTTATCATAACACTTCTATTAAAATGCTTAAAGAAGTTATTTTTCTGAGGTTTGGAGTCCCTAGATATTTAATGACTGATGGTGGTTCACACTTTATTCATGGTGCCTTCTATAAATGCTTGCTAAATATGATGTTAATCATAGAATTGCATCTCCTTATCACCCACAGTCTAGTGGTCAAGTAGAGTTGAGCAATAGAGAGCTGAAACTAATTTTGCAAAAGACTGTTAATAGGTCTAGAAAGAATTGGTCTAAGAAAGTTGATGATGCATTATGGGCATATAGAACTGCATACAAAAATCCTATGGGTATGTCTCCGTATAAAATGGTTTATGGAAAAGCATGTCACTTACCTCTCGAACTAGAATATAAGGCATATTGGGCTATTAAAGAGCTTAACTATGATTTTCAAACTTGCCGGTGAGAAGAGGTTATTTGATATTAGCTCACTTGATGAATGGAGAACCCAAGCTTATGAAAATGCCAAGTTGTTTAAAGAAAAAGTTAAAAGATGGCATGACAAAAGGATACAAAGGAGTGAGTTTAATGTAGGTGATTATGTATTGCTATACAACTCTCGTTTAAGATTTTTTGCAGGAAAACTTCTCTCTAAATGGGAAGGCCCCTACGTTATCGAAGAGGTCTATCGTTCTGGTGCCATAAAAATCAACAACTTTGAAGGCACAAATCTGAAGGTGGTAAACGGTCAAAGGATCAAACATTATATCTCAGGCAATCCCATAAATGTTGAAACCAATACTATTGAAACCGTAACCCCGGAGGAATACATAAGGGACACTTTCCGGAATGTTTCACACTCCGAAAAGGAATAGGTATGTGGTACAGTAAGTAAACTTACTCCAAAACAATTTTTAAGGCAATATTTCTCCGTTTTGGAATATTTAGAAAAACAGAAAAATAAGTAGCAGTCCGGGAAGGACACGAGGGCCCCACGAGGGTGGTGGGCGCGCCCCCTACCTCGTGAGCACCTCGTGTGCCTTTCGAACTCTGTTTTCTTGCACGGTACGTATTTTGGTTAGTAAAAATTCATTATATAACCTCCCGAAGGTTTTGACTCCCATATCACGCAAACCTCCTCTGTTCTTGTTTCGAGCTGTTTTTCTGACAGATCTAGGTTATCATGACAACCCCAAGCGCCTCCAAGGACAAGTTCTTCGAGAAGGTCATCAACCCTTACCTCATGGAGGTGCTGCGACACCCTCAAACGATTGAGTTGCGTGATGGGTTGCCGCACATCCGCGATGAAGAGGTACCAAAGGGGACCGGAAGCATGGAGACGAGGCTCGAAGCAGTGGAGCAACAAGTTTTCAAGTGCCAAAGGATGGTGGAATGGGGACTCAACTCTAACCACATGATGATTGCGGAGTTCACTAGCAACCACAAGTTAGATGCTGACAACATCGGGGAGACTATCTTCAAGCTTCATGAGAAGATCGAGCACCTCCAAGCCCAAATCTATGACCTGCAAAACCAAAACTGTGAGTATGAATATAGATTCAAAAGGATGAGTTTGGCTGCAGATTTGAGGATCCCGGAGACTCGATCATCTTTCTATGATGGAGAACCTATGCCTTGGAAGATGGATGCAGGGCCCGCATCATCTACAACACCTCCACCTTCTTCACCGACAAAGGAGATATAATCACATGGGTATGGGCTCTCCCCTTGGCAACTGCCAAGCTTGGGGGTGCCCCGGTATCGTATCACAATCACAACTCCTATCGTTATCGTTTTTCTTAGTTCGATCCTATTAGAAGTATATTGATCTAGTAGAATAAAGTTTATGGCATGATCTAGTTTTGAGTTTTGCTTTATGATCTCTATTTGTAATTGAGTCCGTGAGCTATATATAATAAAGATTAGTGTTAAGTCAAGGGCTTGATTATTTTGCCTTGATCTTGGGTGAATAAGAAAATGAAAAAAAGAAGAAAAAGAAACAAAAATTTCATATTGATCTTATTGAGAGTAATGACTTCACATAGAAAGAGTATGATGATTAAAAGTTGTTGGGAGTTGGCAGACATAGCTTTGGTCATTGTTGCAATTAATAGGAAGTAATAAGGAAAGAGAGGTTTTCACATATAGATATATTATCATTGGCATCTTTTATGATTGGGAGCACTCATTAAAATATGACATGCTAAAGAGTTGATGTTGGACAAGGAAGACAACATAATGAGTTATGTCTTTCTTATATCTGAGATAAATTATGTTGTCATGTGTAGGATCTAGAAGAAGGAGTGTCTAAAGGGGGGGTGAATAGACACTTAATGCTAAAGTTGCACTTTTTAAGGTTTTTTCGGTTTAAGTGGAGTTTGAGCACAATTTTAACATACATAATACATATCAAGCAAGCATGCAAAGAGTATATAGGTAGTGGAAAGTAAAGCATGCAACTTGCAAGAATGTAAAGGGAGGGGTTTGGAGGATTCAAATGCAATTGGAGACACGGATGTTTTTCCGGTGGTTCGGATAGGTGGTGCTATCCTACATCCACGTTGATGGAGACTTCAACCCACGAAGGGTAACGGTTGCGCGAGTCCACGGAGGGCTCCACCCACGAAGGGTCCACGAAGAAGCAACCTTGTCTATTCCACCATGGCCATCGCCCACGAAGGACTTGCCTCACTAGCGGTAGATCTTCACGAAGTAGGCGATCTCCTTGCCCTTACAAACTCCTTGGTTCAACTCCACAATCTTGTCGGAGGCTCCCAAGTGACACCTAGCCAATCTAGGAGACACCACTCTCCAAGAAGTAACAAATGGTGTGTTGATGATGAACTCCTTGCTCTTGTGCTTCAAATGATAGTCTCCCCAACACTCAACTCTCTCTCATAGGATTTGGATCTGGCGGAAAGAAGATTTGAGTGGAAAGCAACTTGGGGAAGGCTAGAGATCAAGATTCATATGGTAGGAATGGAATATCTTGGTCTCAACACGTGAGTAGGTGGTTCTTTCTCATAACATATGAGTAGGAATGATGTACATGTTCTGATGGCTCTCTCTTCGAATGAATAGGTGGTGGAGGGGTATATATAGCCTCCACACAAAATCCAACCGTTACACACAGTTTTCCAATCTCGGTGGGACCGAGTCATCAAACTCGGTCGGACCGAAATGGTAAACCTAGTGACCGTTAGGAATTTCGGTGGGACTGAGATGCAACTCGGTAGGACCGATTCGGTTAGGGTTTGGGCATAACGTAATCTCGGTGAGACCGATCGCACAAACTCTGTGAGACCGAGTTCGGCAATTAGCTAACCAGAGAGTTGGTCAGGCAAACTCGGTGGGACCGACTTGCTCTTTTGGTGAGACTGAAAAGTTACAAGAAGGAAACATAGAGTTTACCTTGCATTCTCGGTGGGACCGATTGCATATCTCGGTGGGACAAAAGATATTGCAACAGGTAACAGAGAGTTTGCAAGCCCATCTCGGTGAGACCGAGAACCTTATTGGTAGGACCAAATTGCTAGGGTTTGGTAGTGGCAAATGACAAGTGAAACTCGGTGGCGCCGGATTGACAGAATCGGTATGACCGAGTTTGGCTTAGGGTTTAGGTCATTTGTGGAAGTGGGAAAGTAGCTGAGGATTTTGGAGCATATCATTAAGCACATGAGCAAGAGGCTCATTAAACAACACCTCATCCCTTCTTGATAGTTTTGGCTTTTCCTAAGGACTCAATGTGATCTTGTATCACTAAAATATAAAAAGAAGAGTCTTGAGCCTGAAGCTTTAGCCAATCCTTTGTCCTTAGCATCTTGAAGAGGTTCCCACAACCTTTGGTCCATGCCACTCCATTGTTGAGCTTATCTGAAATACACTAGGTAAAGGTATTAGTCCAACAAGAGATATGTCGTCATCAATTACCAAAACCACCTAGGGAGCACTTGTGCTTTCAATCTCCCCCTTTTTGGTAATTGATGGCAACATACATCAAAGCTTTAGATAAAGATATAAAGAACAACAAGTAAAGCTTTGGAAGGACATGTAACAAGCATAGGCTCCCCCTACATCTATGCACTCATGTGAATATGAAATATAGAGGCATGTGAGGACATAACCATGACAGAGTGGGCAATGTGTTACATGTATCTTGGCCATATGCATCAGAGTAAAAGATTGTTAAGGAAAATAACTTCATGCTCATGAGTCCTTCTTGCAAACAGTATGTACATAAGCAAGGACTTCTCATACTCATGATTTTGATGCATACACTTACCTTGTAGTCTTTGGTTGACTTAGGATGAAATGAACCTGCACAAACAAGGTTAGATAACACAGGTACATCCACTAGCCAGAGTAAACTAAAGAAACCACAAGAATACCAAGACTGGGATGACATGTAGAGAGTAAGTACTAGGTACTACATTGAATTCAACATGTCCCCAAGAGTAAAGATATGCAATGAATTTGACTGATTTCTTTCCCATAGGTGTCTTGCTCCCCCTGAATCTTATATGGGATATTGGGAGAAGATAGGGAATAGAAAAATCAGAGCTGAAAGAAACAAAACAAATGAACATGTCTTTCCCCCTAAAAAGACATGTGACATCTCTCCTCTTGATCATCAAGCATCTGGGATCCTTGAGTATTGTCTCTCCCCCTAGGGATCTCTTTCTCCCCCTTAGTACATTATCTAGGACATCTGGGATCCTTGAGATGTTCTCTCCCCTTTTAGTGCTTCGATGTGATCTCTTTCTCCCCGAAGATAAGCTTTGATGTGATCTCTCTCTCCCCCTTTGACATCAATTTCCAAGAAGGTTCTTCTGGAATCCGTCTAAAAGATTTGGTCCTTGAGAATCAGCATAAAGCAAAGAATAAAATTGGGATGCTTGTAGAGGACAAGATTCATTGAGTAGAGCTGGATCAGAAGAATTATAGGTTATGTGACAAACTGTTTTTCCTGTTGCGAAGTCGGTGGCACCGAGTGGTAAGATTTGGTGGTACCGAAGGAATTCGGTTGGACCGAAAATTACAATTCGGTGAGACCGAGTTCACACAGAGAAAAACACTTGTCACCTCAGCTCACTAGACATGCAGGATCTCACAAAGATTTGCAATGAATTGAATGCGGAAAATGCAGAATAAAAAGAAAAGAAACTGAAGGATCTAGATGAAGTAGAAGGAAACAAATAAACAAGCATGAGACAAATGCAGAAACACAGAAAGAAACACAAGAGAACTTCATCTAGAGTTGGGTGGTGACATAGTCACCTATGTTAGAGTATATTGACTTAGGAGTCAAGTGAGAACACTTGATCATAGGTCATACTCATCGTTTAAGCTCAAAATGGGGTTGCCATTTTTCATTTAAGTATCTTGATGTATTCACATCTAGTTGAGTTGCTTTGACTCATATCTTGGAGTAAAGCTTCTCTAATATGGGACAACATACCTTGGGTGGTGGAGTGGTTCTTGCTGATGTAGTTGAACTTGTGTGGGTGCTCAAGGTTGATGTAGTCCATCAAGAATTTGGAACACCACTTGGAGTTTGAGTTCATCTACCTACATGGGTTAGTTCTTGCAAGGAAGAGCACTTGTGTATCCAAAAATGACAATCATGAAGCTCAACATAGAATTTGTCAAAGGATATGTTTGAATGGTTTTGTGCTTCCTTGTTTTCAACCACCATTGTATGGAGACTTGGTGATCTGAAGATTGCTCAAGATGTGAGTGAGTCGCAATCCCATGGAATTAGTTTCAACCAAGTACCTACATGGGTTAGACAACATGCAAGGTACAAATATATCCAAGACATAAGATAGTCATCATGAGAGGTATATCATGGATTAGTCATAAGCTCATGTCTTGCATGTGTCCAATGGAGTTCCTACTCCACGTTTGAAGCATCAATGATGTTCAATTCTCCTCTTAGCCTGCAAAATACTTTCTCATCAAGTGGTTTAGTGAATATATCCACTAATTGCTTGTCAGTGCGAACATGCTTAAGATTAATGTCACCCTTAGCAACATGATGTCGAATGAAATGATGACGAACTTCAATATGCTTAGTTCGAGAATGTTGTACGGGATTATGACCAATTTTGATGGCACTTTCATTGTCACAAAGAAGTGGAACATGTTTCACATAAATTCCATAATCTTTAAGACTTTGGGTCATCCAAAGTAATTGAGCACAACATGAACCAGCGGCAATGTATTCTGCTTCGGTGGTGGATAAGGATACCGAGTTTTGTTTCTTGGAGGACCAAGACACAAGAGATCTGCCAAGAAATTAACAGGTACCCGAAGTGGACTTCCTATCAACCTTGTCTCCGGCATAATCCGAGTCAGAATAGCCAACAAGATTAAAAGAAGACCTCTTAGGATACCAAATGCCAAAATTTGGTGTATGAATTAAGTATCTAACTATCCTTTTCACAGCCTTAAGATGACATTCCTTAGGAGCAGCTTGATATCGTGCACACATGCATACACTTAGCATAATATCGGGACGTGAAGCACATAGGTATAGTAATGAACCAATCATAGAACGATAAACCTTTTGATCAACCGGTTCACCATCTTTGGTGAAATCATTATGTCCACTAGTGGGCATGGGTGTAGACATACCTTTGCACTCTTGCATATTGAACTTCTTGAATAAGTCCGTGGTGTACTTCATTTGAGAGACAAATGTACCTTCCTTAGTTTGCTTGATTTGCAAACCAAGAAAGAATTTGAGTTCACTCATCATAGACATCTCAAATTTCTCTGACATTAGCTTTCCAAACTTTTCACTAAAGAGAGGGTTAGTTGAACCAAATATGATATCATCAACATAGATTTGACATACAAATAGTTCTCCATTAACCCTTTATTAAAAAGAGTAGAATCAATTTTACCAATTTCAAAACCACTTGCAATAAGGAACTTGGTCAAGCATTTATACCATGCTCTAGGAGCTTGTTTAAGACCATAAAGAGCTTTGTGAAGTTTGTAAACATGATTAGGTTTCTTAGGATTGATAAAGCCGGGAGGTTGTTTGACATAAACTTCCTCCTCTATTTCACCATTTAGAAAGGCACTCTTAATGTTCATTTGGTACAAGGTGATATTATGGTGATTAGCATAGGCAAGTAAGATGCGAATGGACTCAAGTCTAGCAACGGGAGCATATGTCTCACCATAGTCCATACCTTCGACTTGTGTGTATCCTTGGGTGACGAGACGTGCTTTGTTGCGGACCACTTGTCCATCTTCATCTTGCTTGTTGCGAAACACCCATTTGGTACCAATGATGTTGTGGTTGTTGTCGGGCTTCTCAACCAATGTCCAAACTTGGTTTCTCTCAAAATTGTGTAGCTCTTCATGCATAGCGTTTATCCAATCCGGATCTTCCAATGCTTCTTCAACCTTCATAGGTTCAATGCTAGAGATGAATGAATAGTTTTCACAAAAGTTAGCTAAACGAGTTTTTGAGCGAGTGATTCTCCCGGTTTGTATATCATTGAGGATTTGCTCGACGGGATGATCTTTGGCAATTCTTGCTCGAACTCGTGAGAGCTTTTGCTTGGGTCCTCGTTGAGCATCTTCTTCATCTTGTTCTTCTTCTTGGCCTTCTTCATTGTTGATGTTGTCATTTTCTTGTCGTGGTGGGGAAGGGGGTTGTTGATGTTCGTCTTGATGTACTTCCTCGTCTTCTTCATCTTGGTGTGTCCCACTTGTGGATGCTTCCGTGTCGATTCTTGGTTCACCTTGTTGTGAAGTAGAAGCTTCCACTTGGACGGATGACGTACTCTCCTTCACCTCCATTGGACGAACTTTGCCAATGGACAAGTCTTGGATTGCTTCTGAAGGGTCTTTGTCTCCTACATCAATTGGCAATTGCTCTACTTGCGAGCCATTAGATTCATCAAACTTCACATCTACCGTCTCTTCAACCTTTCGGGTGAAATTGTTGTAGACACGGTAAGTGTGAGAGTTTGAGCCATAACCGAGTAGGAAGCCTTCATGAGATTTAGGAGCAAACATTGAACGACGATGCTTTGAGCCGAATACTCGAAAGTATCCAACTTGGGGTTTGTTACCGGTGAGGAGCTCGTATGCTGTCTTGCCGAGTAGCTTGTGAAGATACAAGCGATTTGTTGCGTGACAAGCTATCTCAACCGCTTCCGCCCAAAAGTGCTTTGGCGTCTTGTATTCATCAAGCATCGTTCTTGCCATTTCGATGAGCGTCCGGTTCTTCCTCTCAACAACTCCATTTTGTTGAGGTGTGTACGTAGCCGAGAACTCGTGTGAAATCCCTTCTTCATCAAGAAAGGTGTCCACATTTGCGTTCTTGAACTCCGTTCCGTTGTCACTCCAAACCTTTTTGATCTTCACTTCAAACTGATTTTGGGCTTTCCTAGCGAAGTTTTTGAAGATCTTCTGGACCTGCGACTTGTCATTAAGAAAGAACACCCACGTAAATCTTGAAAAATCATCAACTATAACAAGACCAAAAGAATTTCCACCGAGACTTTTGTAGGCCTTGGGACCGAAAAGATCCATATGAAGTAGCTCGAGTGGCCTCCTTGTGGTCATGATGTTCTTCACAGGATGCCTTCCTCCAACCTGTTTACCTGCTTGACAAGCACTGCAAAGTCTATCCTTATCAAATATGACATCATTAACTCCAAGGATATGATTTCCTTTAATAAGCTTGTCAAGATTTCTCATGCCAACGTGACCTAGTCGTCTATGCCACAACCAACCTTTTGAGGATTTAGCAATGAAGCAAGTTTTAGGTTGAGCCTTTTTAGAGAAATCGACAATGTAAAGATCACCTCTACGTACACCGGTAAAGACCATTTTATGATTGTCTCGATGAAACACTTGGCAATCTACCTCAGTAAATAGAACATTTAGGCCAAAGTCAGCAAGTCTAGATACTGAAAGTAAATTGTAGCCGAGAGATTCAACGAGCATGACATTTTGAATGGAACTATCATGTGAGATGGCCACCTTACCAAGGCCAACTACTTTACCCTTTGAATTATCACCAAAGGTGACATATTTTCGAGGGCCGTCATTTTCAGCAAGCTCACAGAACATCTCTTCATCTCCGGTCATGTGATCAGTACATCCACTATCAAGAACCCATTCCTTTCCACCTAACGCATATCCCCGAAGATTTGCCGTAAGACCAAAATGTCTCATTGTATCATCAAGGTCCAAGTCACTATCATCATCATCATAGTATCCATGTTCATCATGATCTTGTGACTCATCATTTCCTAGAGAGGGTAATTCATTAGATAAATGGTCATCAAAGTGGTCACTTTTATGAATTCTTATAGCTTCAAATATAATATCACTAATGATTCCAACATCTCCTTTAGCATGCTTTCGATTGGTAAGCTCAAATAGACAATCACCAAACTTAGTATCACTAGAGTCCATCTTCCTCAAGACAATAGATTTATGGAGAATTTTATCCAAATTTTTCAAGGAATGATCGGGAAATCGTTCCTCAAGAAATTTCCATATAGTGTAGGCACAATTAAGAGTAGGCAAACTAGCAATCAAATTTTTGGGCAATCCTCTAATGATGAGCTCAATGGTTCTAAGATTGCGAATCATGTCAATATCTTCATCTAGGGTAGGATGTAAAGGATCAATATGAGGTGCACAAGGGCTAGCAATATACTTGTTTAAATGATATTGATTGAAGATTACAAGCATCTCATTTTTCCACTCATGAAAGTACTCTCCATCAAGAATAGGCACTCTATGTCTAAGACTCCCTAAAGTAGACACATCCATCTTCCTCCAATGGTGATTAAACCAAGGCAATGGAGACCAAAGCTCTGATACCACTTGTAGGATCTAGAAGAAGGAGTGTCTAAAGGGGGGTGAAATGACACTTAATGCTAAAGTTGCACTTTTTAAGGTTTTTCAGTTTAAGTGGAGTTTGAGCACAATTTTAACATACACAATACATATCAAGCAAGCATGCAAAGAGTATATAGGCAGCGGAAAGTAAAGCATGCAACTTGCAAGAATGTAAAGGGAGGGGTTTGGAGGATTCAAACGCAATTGGAGACATGGATGTTTTTCCCGTGGTCCGAATAGGTGGTGCTATCCTACATCCATGTTGATGGAGACTTCAACCCATGAAGGGTAACGGTTGCGCGAGTCCACGGAGGGCTCCACCCACGAAGGGTCCACGAAGAAGCAACCTTGTCTATTCCACCATGGCCATCGCCCACAAAGGACTTGCCTCACTAGCGGTAGATCTTCACGAAGTAGGCGATCTCCTTGCCCTTACAAGCTCCTTGGTTCAACTCCACAATCTTGTCGGAGGCTCCCAAGTGACACCTAGCCAATCTAGGAGACACCACTCTCCAAGAAGTAACAAATGGTGTGTTGATGATGAACTCCTTGCTCTTGTGCTTCAAATGATAGTCTCCCCAACACTCAACTCTCTCTCATAGGATTTGGATCTGGTGGAAAGAAGATTTGAGTGGAAAGCAACTTGGGGAAGGCTAGAGATCAAGATTCATATGGTAGGAATGGAATATCTTGGTCTCAACACATGAGTAGGTGGTTCTTTCTCAGAACATATGAGTAGGAATGATGTACGTGTTCTGATGGCTCTCTCTTCGAATGAAGAGGTGGTGGAGGGGTATATATAACATCCACACAAAATCTAACCGTTACACACAGTTTTCCAATCTCGGTGGGACCAAGTCATCAAACTCGGTCGGACCGAAATGGTAAACCTAGTGACCATTAGGAATTTCGGTGGGACTGAGATGCAACTTGGTAGGACCGATTCGGTTAGGGTTTGGGCATAACGTAATCTCGGTGAGACCGGTCGCACAAACTCGGTGAGACGGAGTTCGGCAATTAGCTAACCAGAGAGTTGGTTAGGCAAACTCGGTGGGACCGACTTGCTCTTTCGGTGAGACCGAAAAGTTACAAGAAGGAAACATAGAGTTTACCTTGCATTCTCGGTGGGACCGATTGCATATCTCGGTGGGACCGAAGATATTGCAACAGGTAATAGAGAGTTTGCAAGCCCATCTCGGTGAGACCGAGAACCTTATCGGTAGGACCGAATTGCTAGGGTTTGGTAGTGGCAAATGAGAAGTGAAACTCGGTGGCGCCGGATTGACAGAATCGGTATGACCGAGTTTGGCTTAGGGTTTAGGTCATTTGTGGAAGTGGGAAAGTAGCTGAGGATTTTGGAGCATATCATTAAGCACTTGAGCAAGAGGCTCATTAAACAACACCTCATCCCTTCTTGATAGTATTGGCTTTTCCTAAGGACTCAATGTGATCTTGGATCACTAAAATATAAAAAGAAGAGTCTTGAGCTTGAAGCTTTAGCCAATCCTTTGTCCTTAGCATCTTGAAGAGGTTCCCACAACCTTTGGTCCATGCCACTCCATTGTTGAACTTATCTGAAATACACTAGGTAAAGGTATTAGTCCAACAAGAGATCCTCTAACTTGTTGAGCTTGCCTTTCCCCCTCATGCTAGCCAAATTCTCAGCACCAAGTAGAAATACTACTTGTGCTTCCAAATAACCTTAAATCAGTTTTGCCATGAGAGTCCACCATATCTACTTATGGACTGAGTAAGATCCTTCAAGTAAGTTGTCATCGGTGCAAAGGAGTAAAAATTGCTCTAAATATGTATGATTGATTGGTGTGGGAGAAATAAGCTTTATACGATCTTCTGATGTGGAAGTAATAAAAGCGACGGACTGCATAATAAAGGTTCATATCACAAGGGGCAATATAAAGTGACGTTCTTTCGCATTGAGATTTTATGCATCCAACCATAAAAGCGCATGGCAACCTCTGCTTCCCTCTGCGAAGGGCCTATCTTTTATTATTATCCTCTACCTTATGCAAGAGTCATGGTGATCTTCACCTTTTCTTTTTCATTTTATCCTTTGGCAAGCTCAGCATGTTGGAAAGAACATGATATATATATATATATATATATATATATATATATATAATTGGATGTAGGGGAGCATGAACCATTATTGTTGACATTACCCTTGAGGTAAAAGGTTGTGGGGCAAAACTATAAGCCCCTATCTTTCTCTGTGTCTGATTAAAACTCCGTAACCACAAGTATTGCATGAGTGTTAGCAATTATGAAGGACTAGATGATAGTTGAGTATGTGGACTTGCTTTTTAGCTCTGACATAGACTCTTTCCGATATTATGATAAATTGCAATTGCTTCAATGACTGAGATTATAGTTTGTCGGAGCCCAATAAGGTTTATGATTTATACTTTTGCATTGTGAATAGATCATCACTTGATCATAGTTAATCATATGACAAAATCTATATATGTTGCTATTATGAGATTAATCATGATGCCTTCATGTCCGTATTTTATTTTTATCGACGCCTCTACCTCTAAACACGAGGACATATTTGTTGTTATCGGCTTTTCGCTTGAGGACAAGTGAGGTCTAAGCTTGGGGGAGTTGATACGTCCATTTTGCATCATGCTTTTATATCGATATTTATTGCATTATGGGCTGTTATTTCACTTTATGTCAAAATACTTATGGCTATTCTCTCTTATTTTACAAGGTTTACATGAGGGAGAATGCCGGCAGGTGGAATTCTGGGCTGGAAAAGGAGCAAATATTAGAGACCTATTCTACGCAACTCCAAAAGTCCTGAAACTCCACGGAACGTCTTAAAATAAATAAAGAAAAATCCTCGCCAAAGATGAAGGACAGGGGCCCACACCCTGCTCACGAGGCTGGGGGCGCCCCCCTAGGGCGCGCCCCCTACCTCGTGGGCCCCCTGGTGGCCCTCTGACGTCCATCTTCTCCTATATGAAGTCTTTTAATGAGAAAAAAATAAGAGGAACTTTTCGGGACGAGACTCCGCCGCCACGAGGCGGAACCTTGGCGGATCCAATCTAGAGCTCCGGCAGAGCTATTCTGCCGGGGATACTTCCCTCCCGGAGGGGGAAATCATCACCATCGTCATCACCAACACTCCTCTCATCGGGAGAGGGCAATCTCCATCAACATCTTCACCAGCACCATCTCATCTCCTGTGACGCCCGGGTAATCAAGCTACATTAACCTTGTACTAATGATGCCACCTCACACTACTAGGAAAAGGCCTACTAATGGCGCACCTAATTTGGCCATTAATGGCGCATTAGTGGTGCGCCATTAGTAGCACGCCATTAGTATATTTTACTAATGGCGCACCACTGGTGCGCCATTAGTATCTGGTATACTAATGGCGCATCTAGGATGCGCCATTAGTATTTATAATAGTGCGCCATTAGTATGCCTCCCGGGGGGCCATGTATACCCAGGTGCTTTGGCATACTAATGGCGCACAACAACAAGATGCGCCATTAGTAACTTCGGCATACTAATGGCGCACTGTGATGTGATGCGCCATTAGTATGAATATTAGGTTTTTTTATTTTCTGTTTTTTGCACAGGTTACAAAATGTATAATTGGACAAAATATAGACAGCACACATCAACAACAGATTCATCGAATACAATAGAAGATTAGTCTCTGAATACAATTCATTATATTAGTCTCCGAATACAATTCATCATATTAGTCTCCGAATTGAAAAGACCGAACAAAGATAAAACATTACAAGTCTCAAGACTGCGAGTATCGAGTTTGTCGGAAGTAATACTAATCCTAACAAGTCCTACTAATCATCATCATACAACTTCTACTCGTTATTCATAACAAGTCATACGATCATCATCTTGATAGTCTTCGAACCAACCCTACTTAATTGTTCATCAGCACATGATCATCAGTATTAGGCAGGACCTAAATACCCTATTTAAGCTAAAATAACATAAAACAATATAGACCCTGACTCTCCATTATGGAGAATGGAGAACATCCTGTCTCCAATTCTTGCGCTTCGCTTCCTTTTGCTTCCAAGAAGCTCCTTACGACTGTCCATACATTTTTTCCATCCTTTGATTTTCATGTCTCCACTTCTTTTAGAAATCTGGTATGGACAGTTGAGATTCGTAGGATGACCTGGCTGTATGTTCAAAACATTAACACTACCTTTCAGATACATCATATGAGGCACACAATTCTCCGGGATTATCTGTTGAAAAACATAGTAATAACTTCATAGTTAGCAATGATGTACTAGTTTTAGAAGTATGCAAAAGATGCACGGATGTCGTAATAGTAAAAATCTTACCAGGGTATCTCCATGGTAGTTACCGTAGTTGAACACATGCACTAGTGGCACGTATTTACCATAATGTTGAGGAATTTGTTTGTGGATAATGTAATTTTCAATGTCAGTACAAAATCCGACCAGATGATTTTTCTCCTTGTAAGTTATTAATTCGGATCCATCGGTATAGTGGGTTTTGTCTACCATCTCCCGCACATTCTTTGAACAATAAAAATAAGCTGTTAATGGAAATAAGCTGTCAACTATTTTGAAATAAACAATATAAATTAGCTAATAACTATGTTTGAGAAACTCACATAGCGGTAGAACTGGAGGCATATCAACAAGGACCCAAATGTCCATATTGTCTTGGTTGATGTCAGGATTACCAAGATCCATGGTGATAAGCATACCCTCATCAAAACCATACATCTTGCAAAATGCTTCCCAATTTTTGCAACCAAAATGGGTTACGCTCTCAGAATTATATAGATTTACTTCAAAGTCCACATCATGATGAGTCCTTAGGTGAATTTTCTTTGTTTCAGAAATTTCATGGTCTTCAAAATCCATCCTCTCCAAGACATAGCGTCTTGCATGGCATGGGATAAGCTATACTCGAATCGAAAAGATGAACATTACACGTTGAAATAGTTGAAGTAATGCTTAATTATGAAAATAACACTTGTCGTCGTTGTGTACCGTTTCGACTTCGAAGGTCTCCTCGAGCTTAATGCTGAAGCGCCGATCATCGTCTAGGTGAGGCATGTCGCACAGACCTCGATTGTCGTGGCACCAGTCGCACTCCGCCGGGAGACTTTCGTCGTCCGATGATGATGACGACATATCCTGTAGGGTTTATCGATGTCGAGGCACCCTAAATGCTAAGTTAAGTTTTCATCATGTAGGGTTTATCGATGCCGAGGCACCCTAGGTTGGGCCTAATCACTTGGCACTTATCACTTGGCTCTATTGCCACCTATGGTTTAATACAGCAAGAATAAAGGGGCAGTTGATCCTACTTAATTAAGTACTAAGATACCCCGGCCCATGCATTAGTAGCAAGTACCTCATATGTCCGATTTTTAGCAAAGTCATGCTAAAATTCATGGAAAATTTCAGCATGACCTTTGCTGAAAATAGGACATAAGGAGTACCCGAATTTGCCGGAACGGAAGTTAATCGACATTGCGGCAAACTCAAGGGCCTCTCGGGGTACCTGCAAATTCATCACGACATGATGGTCAGAGACAAAACCCAGCAAACTAACATGTAAAACATGTCCAATGAGAGCATATAATTCAACAACTCCACTAAAAATGAGAGCTGAAAGATGCAGGGAGAGCACAAACAACTCAGAAAAAATCAATCCATCTAGCATTTCAGGTTTTGCTAGAAATACCTTTAACATCAGTATCAATATGATTTATAGAGTCAACATCCAGTAAGTATAATCAAGGTAATCAACCATTCCCATAAAACAAGACAAGTTTGATTCAGTACTGCTAATATGATTGGAGATTACTATGAACATGTGGCAAGACTACTTTGATAACAAGGGCCACTAGTTGGCCAGTAGTTGAACTAGCAGCCTGGCCATGATGCTGGTAAGAAAAGAGCTACTCTCTGAATCTTTTATCTATTTATACCTGTAAATTAGCACTCTGATGCTGGCCTTGACAAATGATCCCACTATGTTGTTTGCTGGAATCTGTAAAATGATCCCACTATGTTGACAAATGATCCCACTATGTTGTTATACTTGAGAACACTGTAACAAAGTCAAAACCACAATAAATGGTGGTCAGATATAACAGGTACAATTACACAAAGCATCTGAATACACACATACTTCATCTATCAAGTATAACTCTGTCAAGCCAAGAAGCATCTGAATGCACTACAGCAAGTTTTGGTTGGATGCAGTGAAACATTTTTTTGCCCCATGTGTTTCCAGTGAAATGATTGGGATTTGTAACTATGGGCCAATTTTCCTGTAGTTGGTGAAGATTATAGAATGGTAAAGCAAAATCAGGCTCTGGTGGAGCCTATGCAAACAATGATGTTTGTTACTCGAGAGAGAATCGTCAACTCTAGATGTTTGGTTATTTAGATATATAAATGGCAGAAACCATAATCATCTATATATATATGCACAAGCAGATGCATTTCGCATTTCTTTTACATGATCTTTATGAACACATAGCAAACTCATTAGAAGTCACAGAAAAATGTTTGCTGGTGCGATTCTCACAAATAATAACCACCGGGATGGAGAAGTACACAGAATGGGTGGAAAATAACTCAATCGGTCCACAAATGTGCCACCCAGAGTACAGGTCCAAAATGTAAGCAGTGTGGTATTTGACTAAAAAAGTGTGGCATTAATTCTAGTTATTTCTATCAATGGAGTTTGAATAGATGGCAACTGCCATGTCTTAGATAATTAGAGGTTTGAATAGATGGAAATTGTTGTGTGTTTGCTCTAATGTAGATTTGTAAAAATGTCATGTGTAGCATATGTTGAACTACTTTGTCCAACAAAGTATTTATCTTTCTAACAAATTAAAGTGCACTGGGTCATGGCCAATTTTGGAGGCGACAAGGAGGAGGAAGGGTGGAGAGGGAGGAAGGAGGAAGGAGGAGAGGTACCTGGGCGGGCGCGGCCGGTCGCCGGAGGGGTCGGGGTTGGGGTTGGTGTCGGGGTCGGCGGCGGCGGCGGCGTCGAAGGGATGCCTCGGTTGGTCGTGGGGAGGCCGGCGGCCACGGCGAGGTCACGGAGGCGTCGGCGATGGAGGAGCTGCGGTGGTGGGGGCCGTGGGGGCATGGGGGCGCCGGCTAGGAACCCTAGCTGTCGCGCTCGGGAGGGAGGTTGTCATAGGCGGGGCCGCGGGGGGAGGGGGACGGCGAGGGCGCGGGCGGAGGGGGACGGTGAGGGAGGTGATCGGGTGCGGCGGGGGAAGCGAGCACGGCCGGGGAAGTGGTGGGCGGTGGTGGTCAGGCGTGGGTGAGACGAGGCAGGGAGGGATTACTAATGGCGCACAAACTCTAAATGCGCCATTAGTAATCCAGGTTACTAATGGCGCACCTTCTGGTGATGCGCCATTAGTAGTTTTGCAAAAAAAAACATACTAATGGCGCACTGTCCCACAGTGCGCCATTACTAGTTTAAGCTAGTAATGGCGCACGGTGGAACAGTGCGCCATTAGTAGTTTTGTAAAAAAAGAAATAAAAAATATAATAATAAAAACAACATTAGTGGCGCACTTTCCGACAGGTGCGCCATTACTAGTTACAACTAGTAATGGCGCACTGTGTCTGGATGCGCCATTAGTATGTTTGGACAGGCGCACTAGTTCAAAAAAAAATTTGATACTAATGGCGCACCCTGGGCCAGGTGCGCCATTAGTAGTTTCAACTCTAATGGCGTATCAGAAGGTGGTGCACCATTAGTATATACTAATGCCGCACCGCTTGTCTGGTGCGCCATTAGTGTCAATCCCATCTATAGCCCTTTTTCTAGTAGTGTCAACTCGATTACTATTGCTAATCTCGCCTTAATTAGAAACCGATTCAAATTCAAATTCTAAATCAAGTAAACAATAAAAAAATTCAAATATTAAAACTAAAATGTTCGGAGTGAGCCAAATAATGCATAGGTAATATTGGTGAAGAAACCAAAACTTTAGAAAATGTTTAAGTCCTTAAAAATAATTAATACAGTGGCATTCATAATTAAATAGATGTTTTTTATAATTTACAGTATCAAATTAATTCAATGGGGTACCAAACTTTTGTGGCAGAGGGTTAAACTAAAACATTAATTTAGGTATTGGTCTCATATTTTAATAAAACTAAAATACGCTAATAGTAAAATAAAAGAGTAATTAAAGAAAAAGAAAAGATAAACAAAACGAAATTATAAAAAGATAAAACCTCCCCCTCCCCTGGGCCTTGGCCCAGCAAACTGGCCAGGCCGGCCCACTCCCTGATCCCCTTCCCACTACAGGAACATGGGGGTTGCGTGGCGGCCATCGCCCCGTCGCCGGCCACGCGTCGGCCATCGCCCGGCCGGCCTCGCCTATATATCCGGCGACTCCCTCCCCGGTGCGTGGAACCCTAGCTAACCCCCTCTCTCCCCCGCGTTCCGCTCCCCGATCTGGACGCCCACGAACCCGAGCCGGCGCCCTTCGTCGCTGTCGCCGGACCTCGCCGTCGTTACCTCACCTCGCCCCCGAGCCGACCCCGACCTGCGCCGTCGTCCCCTTCCTCTACGCCAATCCACGAGGACCCGGACGCCCCCACGACGCCGCTCCGAGCTCGACTTCTTCCTCAGGACGCCGGTCGCCGTCGCCAACGTCGGTCGCCTTTGCAGCTCCTAAACCACTCGACGGGCCTCCTTGTGCCTGCTCGGTGAGCGCCACTCCCTCTCTCTCCTTCTCCCCGCCTCGAGACGCCGTCGTAGGACGTGATCACCCCGCGCCCGGAGCCACCGCAGCTCGTGTTCGCCATGGCTCTGCCGTGCTCCCCATGCCCCTGGTCATGTGCCCGCAGCTCCCCAACCCCGCGCTGGCCGCGCCGCATGCACCCCGCGCCCCCTGTATCCGTCACCACGCGCCGCCTACGGCCCTCCTGCACCAGACACCCCGGTGCATGCCCTGTGCCTGCCTCCGTCCGACGACGCCGTTGCCGCACTTGCCCCGCGCCCAGTTGCGCCCGCCGTAGCCGCGCTGTGCTGTTGTCGCTACTATGGTGCTGCGCTCCACTTGCACCCGTTCGGCGTGCTGCTGCAACCTGCTGCTGCCGCCTGTGCACGCGCGCCGGCCGCGCCCGGCCCTGCGTCCGTCCGCCTGTGCCCAGCTGCCCTGCAACTGCGGCCTGCCTCGCCCCTCGCCCCGCATCGCTCACCAGCCCAGCGTCACGCCGTGCAGCGCCGCTTCCCACGCCCAACTCGTGTGCATGCCGCCGCTGCTATTCTGAATCTACTGCTGCTGCTAATTAGTGTAGCTACTAGCTAGCTTTTCAAATTTTACACTGACTAACCCTTTGGACAGCCTCTAAACTGCGGCAAAACCATGATTAACGGGAGTAAAAATAATTTGACTAGGTAGAACACTTGTCAAAGCTCAAATGTTTCCATTGGACCAAATCAATTTGATGCATGGATTAATTCCTATGAAAATCACAAAATGCTATCTTTTCTCAACAGAAAATAGAATTAATCCCTAGCATTGTGTGTGCGTGTGTGTATTCTGTGTGTGTGTGGTGGCCGACCGGCTCTCCATTAGTTATTAGTACTCCTACTAGTTAGTTTAATCGGCGGTTAGGCATAGTGTAAATGACAGGTGGACCCCTCCTCTAAATATCCACTTAAAAAGAAAATGCAAGATATGTGTGAATGACACCTAGGCCCCATCTACATTTTTGACCAGTCAATAGTCAAGCAGTTGACTGTAGACTGCACTGTTGACTGAGTCAACAGGGACCCCCCTGGTGGCCCCGCTGTGTGCACTCTGCTGGGTGCACATAGCAATTTCCCCTTTTAATTCGAATTAATAATAAATTTAGAAAATGATTTAAAACTTTAAAAATTAATATAAAATAAACCGTAACTCAGATGGAAAAACTTTGTACATGAATGTTGCTCAGAACAACGAGACGAACCCGGATACGCAACCCGTTCGTCCGCCACGCAGCCCTAACCTATCGAACTCGTAACTTTCCCCCTCCGGCTCCTCTGTCCGAAAACGGGAAACACCGGGGATAATTTCCCGGATGTTCCCCCCTTCACCGGTATCACCTCGTACCGCGTTAGGGCACACCTAGCATCACGTTTTGTCATGTCATGCATCGTCATGCATTTGTTTGCATTATATTTATTGTTTCTTCCCCCTCTTCTCTCGCTAGACACCGAGACCGACACCGCTGCTACCTAGTACGACTACGGTGTTGACGACCACTTTCTCTTGCCAGAGCAACCAGGCAAGCCCCCCCCTTGATCACCAGATATCACCTACTCTATTCTCTACTGCTTGCATTAGAGTAGTGTAACATGTTACTGCTTTCCGTTAATGCTATCCTGTTGCATAGCCTGTCCTTGCCACTACTGTTGTTACCTTTACCTGCTATCCTACTGCTTAGTATAGGATGCTAGTGTTCCATTAGTGGCCCTACACTCTTGTCCTTCTGCCATGCTATACTACAGGGCCGTGATCACTTCGGGAGGTGATCACGGTCATATACTATATACTTTACAATGTTACATTACCTGTGGTACTGTTCAAAGTTGGGGGCTGACGGGGCAGGTGGCTCCATCCCGGTAGAGGTGGGCCTGGGTTCCCGACGGCCCTCGACTGTTACTTTGTGGCGGAGCGACAGGGCAGGTTGAGACCACCTAGGAGAGAGGTGGGCCTGGCCCTGGTCGGAGTTCGTGGATACTTAACACATTTAACGAGATCTTGGTATTTGATCTGAGTCTGGCTACTGGCCTATACGCACTAACCATCTATGCGAGGACAGTTATGGGCACTCGACGTCGTGGTATCAGCCGAAGCCTTCATGACATCAGCGACTGAGTGGCGCGCGCCGGATTGGACCATAAGCCTGCTCTTGTATTAAGGGGGCTAGTTCTGCTTCCGGCCGCGTTCACAACGTGCTGGTGTGCAAAGGGCGATGGGCCCAGACCCTTGCGCCATAGGATTTAGACCGGCGTGCTGACCTCTCTGTTGTGCCTAGGTAGGGCTGCGACGTGTTGATCTTCCGAGGCCGGCCATGACCCAGAAAAGTGTGTCCGGCCAAATGGGATCGAGCGTGTTGGGTTATGTGGTGCACCCCTACAGGGAAGTTAAACTATTCGAATAACCGTGATCTTCGGTAACAGGACGACCTGGAGTTGTACCTTGACCTTATGACAACTAGAACCGGATACTTAATAAAACACACCCTTCCAAGTGCCAGATACAACCGGTGGTCGCTCTCTCACAGGGCGACGAGGGGAGGATCATCGGTTAGGGTTATGCTATGCGATGCTACCTGGAGGACTTCAGTCTACTCTCTTCTACATGCTGCAAGATGGAGGCTGCCGGAAGCATAGTCTTCGACAGGATTAGCTATCCCCCTCTTATTCTGGCATTCTGCAGTTCAGTCCACCGATATGGCCCTTTACACATTTACCCATGCATATGTAGTGTAGCTCCTTGCTTGCGTGTACTTTGGATGAGTACTCACGGTTGCTTTCTCCCTCTTGTCCCCCTTTCCCTTCTACTTGGTTGTCGCAACCAGATGTTGGAGCCCAGGAGCCAGACGCCACCGTCGATGACGACTACTACTACTCGGGAGGAGCCTACTACTATGTGCAGCCCGTTGACGGCGACCAGGAGTAGTTTAGGAGGATCCCAGGCAGGATGCATGCGCCTCTTTCGATCTGTATCCCAGTTTATGCTAGCCTTCTTAAGGCAAACTTGTTTATCTTATGTCTGTACTCAGATATTGTTGCTTCCGCTGACTCGTCTATGATCGAGCTCTTGTATTCGAGGCCTCGAGGCCCCTAGCTTGTAATATGATGCTTGTATGACTTATTTTATTTGTAGAGTTGTGTTGTGATGTCTTCTCGTGAGTCCTTGATCTTGATCGTACACGTTTGCGTTTATGATTAGTGTACGGTCAAATTGGGGGCGTCACAAGTTGGTATCAGAGCCAACTGCCTGTAGGAATTCCCCTTCCACACTCCTTGGCCGAAGTTGAGTCTAGTCGATGAAAATTGTTTTACTAACTTGGCTCTGCGGCCCCTGGGCCCACGTCACCATTGGGTGGTATTAGGATCTTTTATTCCTCGACCTTTACTCTGGGATTCTAAACTCTCTTCTATTCGGGTTTAGTGAGTTTAATAAAATCTAACTTTAGGTTCTCGAAAATACTTCCTTCTGGAGAGCCCCTTCAGGCCAGGTGATCGCCTGTTGCACCAGAAGATTCTGAAGACACTTTTCTGATGCTTTTCCGAGACCCTTGTGCCCTTCGTCGTTGCAATTCCATACCACCGATAATCCCTATGGAAAGCTACATACACTTGTCGTCCATAACTTCATTCCCAATTGATCTTGTTATTACAAGATACCTTGGAAATTCTCTCTATTGTTCCGAGAATACTTTGTACTTACTGCCTTGTTGTTCTTTGTCACCGGAATACCCCTACGGATAATTCTCGCACTTATCGAGTATCCGCTCATCCCCCAGTTGTTCATGTGTTTCACAATGGTCATCGAAATACTATTCTATCCTCCAAAAATCCTTAGTAGCTTATTGCTCTACAATACTTGTCTGCTTGTATGATGGATGCTTTCCATATGTCTCGAAATATTCGTTAGTATCCTTAGGCGCCGTCATTTTGATCCCTTTGATTCAACATGAGTGCGAATGCATGCAATCATCAGTTGCTCCTTTTAAATTATATTTCCGGCTTAGACGTCATTTTAAACATGAGCTGGTTCTCAACAAATTCAATTGCCATCGATTGTACCCCTAAGGATATTCAACTTATCCATCCCTAATCAGAACATTGCTTCTGATCCCTTGATTTGAAAATCATAGTTCCTTTGCATTTGAGCTCTGAATTAGTCAGTTGTTTCTAAAGTCTGATCTCCTTGCATTGTTTCTCCCTCTGGTTGAGTACCCATGCTCACACCAGATCCCTTGAGGACCACCAGATCCTTTGTTGGATTTTATCCGATAGCGTCCTTCATATTCAATAAGTCTGTGAGCCTTTCCTCGGATACATAATGCCTTTGGTAAATTGTATCCTCTGCTTTCTCAAGCATGCTCTACTATCGAGCTTGTGTTATTTATTCTTGAAATTTGTGGTATATACTCCTAAGATGCCCTGATGGGTTGAACCTATGCTTTCCCCAAACGGTATGAACCCGAAAGTTTTCGCGAGTCATACTCTTCTGTTGCTCCGCTAGATAAAATTTCTACACTACAACCTCATCAAAAGGGAGAAGTAAAATGAAAGGTTATGCATTGAAGAAGTGGGAGTCGACCTTGAGCCCTTGCGTTCATGCCCATGGACCCGATGTGGAACTTTTCTTTGAAGCTTCTTGTAAATGATAATAATCCCCGTGCTATAAGTTCATCTTGTATCTGTGGACATGGTTCCGACCATGTTTCTCCTTGATTCCATTTCTCGTGCAAGTTTGAGCATTTGTTTTCTACAGAGCATTACCCTATTCCAACCTTTACTATTATCTGTCGTCGAGTATTACCCCCTGGTATCTCGAGATTATCATGGAACTGCATACTTCTTATGAGTTCTTCATCAAGTGCTACATTCTCACTAATTCCAATTTTTCACGGGCTCTGAGTTATTAAACACTCAAAGACACCGATAGCTGACTGAAGTCTGCACCGTGATTAAACAAATCGTGGTAACCTTCATGATTTACGAGTTTGAACTCGATCAGGTCATTCCTAGCCTGTTTGGCTATATCCATGTCATACCGATTTTAACTGTGCTACCTGGACCTTCTTCCTAGAGCAAAAATTTCGAGGTGGGCTAATCTTACGTCGATCTTCCTCGTCATAACAATTGTCCTTGAATGACAAGCTTGATTTCAAGTTTGTGTCGTAACTATGGTTTCAGTAACCTTTCGCTTCATCATTCCTTTGGCCTAATGTCATCGCCGACCGATTATATCTTCATGAAATCTCTCAAATAATTGTGTTGTGATCATCATCGACATTTTGAGCTCTTCCAGGATATCAATGGAATTCATGATGAGAAATACCATCCTTGCCCCTCGGTGATTTGTGTTATCATCGGCAACATTCTTGCCTTCCCCCAACACAAACTTGTTCATGTTTTGTGTTGTACCTTAATTTCCTTGCTATCTAGCTTAGGTTATGATCTACCTTGTATTATTACTGTCCTCTATATCAAGAATGTTGTGAGAGTTTCACCACCTCTTAAGAAATTCTTGAGTAATACTTATCACCATTACCATTCCTTCTGGGTCCTCGTGTTGTTCCTAACCGGAATACCGACAAATGAACTATGATGTGTGAATTCAAAACTTCCAGCAACCCTGTTGCTTTGAACCAATGTTTAAATTGTGTATGTTTTCCTCGAGCATACATCAGTATACCATTTTGAATTGACAAATGTTATCTCCCTGTTCACATAATTGGGGAGATCCATCTTTTGAGAATCTCGATGGATTGTCACCAAGTCCATCAGCCATCTCCTCACCCTCTCCCTGTTTTAATGATGAACTCTTGCTTTGGAACTCGTTTCGATAGTTCATTTCCCTGAGAACCTTACAATGTCATCTCGACAATTTGTGTTGCACCTTTCTTCTCAGGCATCCTGAATCTGAGTTATCCTAACACCAATCAGATCTGAATCTTGGTCAGATATGATGGTTGGAACATATATCCAAGAGTTATAGCGTTGGTCTTATATGACCCGGTAAGGTGAGGTCATGCCTGGCACACCTGATCGGAGGACTATTGTTATAGTTTCCTTTTCAGCAAGGTTATCCATTCTTCCATGAGGAAATCGTAAGACTTATTCTATAAGTTGTTCCTGATGGATCCTTTGTGCATCCAAGGTCTGACCTTTGATTGAAGACCATGTCAATGCTATCTCGAAGCATGTCTGTGGTGCTCTGATTTTCAAAGAGAACATTTGAAGCCCAATGCTAAATGTTTCCTGATCAATTAACCAAACACCGTTGTATGGGTAATGTCATGAAATTGCTCTCCCCTTACCTAAAGAGTTTTCTACATGATATCCTTCCACGGATACCATGCTCTGCTTGTCCTTGGGAAGGATATACCCCTGGAATATGTGTTTTAACACATTTTCCTTTCCATTGTTCTGTTTAATCTGATAATCATATTTTTCCTTTCCATTGTTTGGTTTAACCTATCTTGTGATCTATATGATCTAAGCAGTAATATTCTCCTATTTAAGTGAACCCCTCGTTGTACAATTCTGTCAGCAAGACCCTGTTACTATTGTTGATGACATTTCGGTAGCCACCGATGGACGAGAACTTTGCATATTGGTCCGCCTCGTGTCAACGAGCAGGAAAATGGTTCTCTTCGTCCCTCGCCCTTGGTATCAACGTTGTTGCCGACATAATCGACAGGCTACCCTCTGACATGTCTTGCTATCATGACCGTGCAAGATGTCAGTCCCCTTCCTACTTTTAACCTCAGGTGGACCCATAACCCAAAGTTCCACAGGATCGAAACCTAACTCTCCTGTACACCCCCGGTTTCCAAAGTTATTCCTCGCGCTTGACTTCTTATGTAACTCACAGGCCACCTGCCAAGTGATCTATTCGGGTATCAGACGCAATACTTATTCTTGTTGCCCTGAAACCATTTCACCTTCTGATTAGGCATCAAACAATTGCCTATCCTCTTGAAACTACTATTTCGCACCTTCTTACTTTGCTCTCGATATTTTCATAAGTTTCAATTCGAGAGTTACTATCTGCCACCCTCCCTGATGTTCTCTACCAGATACGCGACCTTGTAGAGGTCAGTTCTTCTGAAGGTACCCCTTATCATTTTTCATAAGTACGATGAGACTGCCGAAGAAAGGACGAAGACTTCATCATGATGAGCAGGGAAATGAAGACATCAACAAGGGGGTTCAACTTTTTGAAAAGGGCAACCAAGACCAAGATGACTCGTTAGAAATTCATAACCAAATCTTTTCCCCATTAGTCCCCCTCTTGAATCTCGGGACGAGAATTCTTGTAGTGGAGGAGAATTGTGATGCCCGGGTAATCAAGCTATAGTAACCCTGTACTAATGATGCCACGTCAACTCGATTACTATTGCTAATCTCGCCTTACTTAGAAACCGATTCAAATTCAAATTCTAAATCAAGTAAACAATAAAAAAATTCAAATATTAAAACTAAAATGTTCGGAGTGAGCCAAATAATGCATAGGTAATATTGGTGAAGAAACCAAAACTTTAGAAAATGTCTAAGTCCTTAAAAATAATTAAAACAGTGGCATTCATAATTAAATAGATGCCTTTTATAATTTCTAAAGTATCAAACTAATTCAATGGGGTACCAAACTTTTGTGGCAGAGGGTTAAACTAAAACATTAATTTAGGTATTGGTCTCATATTTTTATAAAACTAAACTACGCTAATAGTAAAATAAAAGAGTAATTAAAGAAAAAGAAAAGATAAACAAAACGAAATTATAAAAAGATAAAACCTCCCCCTCCCCCGGGCCTTGGCCCAGCAAACTGGCCAGGCCGTCCCACTCCCTCATCCCCCTCCCACTACAGGAACGTGGGGGTTGCGTGGCGGCCATCGCCCCGTCGCCGGCCACGCGCCGGCCATCGCCCGACCGGCCTCGCCTATATATCCGGCGACTCCCTCCCCGGTGCCTGGAACCCTAGCTAACCCGCTCTCCCCCCCGGGTTCCGCTCCCCGATCTGGACGCCCACGGACCCGAGCCAGCGCCCTTCGTTGCCGTCGCCGGACCTCGCCGTCGTTGCCTCACCTCGCCCCTAAGCCGACCCCGACCTGCGCCGTCCTCCCCTTCCTCTACGCCAATCCACAAGGACCCGGACGCCCCCACGACGCCTCTCCGAGCTCGACTTCTTCCTCAGGACGCCGGTCGCCGTCGCCAACGTCGGTCGCCTCTGCAGCTCCTAAACCACTCGACGGGCCTCCTTGTGCTTGCTCGGTGAGCGCCACTCCCTCTCTCTCCTTCTCCCCGCCTCGAGACGCCGCCGTAGGCCGTTATCACCCCGCGCCCAGAGCCACCGCAGCTCGTGTTCGCCACGGCTCTGCCGTGCTCCCCATGCCCCTGGTCATGTGCCCGCAGCTCCCTGACCCCGCGCTGGCCGTGCCGCATGCGCCCCGCGGCCCCTGTATCCATCACCGCGCGCCTCCTACGGCCCTCCCGCACCCGGCACCCCGGCGCATGCCCTGTGGCTACCTCCGTTCGACGACGCCGTTGCCGCACTTGCCCCGCACCTAGTCGCACCCGCTGTAGCCGCGCTGTGCTGTTGTCGCTGGTACCGTGCTGCGCTCCACTCGCACCCGTTCGCCGTGCTGGTACAACCTGCTGCTGCCGCCTGTGCACGCGCGCCGGCTGCGCCTGGCCCTGCGTCCGTCTGCCTGCGCCCAGCCGCCCTGCAACCGCGGCCTGCCTTGCCCCTCGCCCCACGTCGCTCACCAGCCCAGCATCACGCCGTGCAGCGCCGCGCCCCGCGCCCAACTCGTGTGCATGCTGCCGCCGCTATTCTGAATCTACTGCTGCTACTAATTAGTGTAGCTACTCGCTAGCTTTTCAAATTTTACACTGACTAACCCTTTGGACAGCCTCTAAACTGCGGCAAAACCATGATTAACAGGAATAAAAATAATTTGACTAGGTAGAACACTTGTCAAAGCTCAAATGTTTCCATTGGACCAAATCAATTTGATGCATGGATTAATTCCTATGAAAATCACAAAATGCTATCTTTTCTCAACAGAAAATAGAATTAATCCCTAGCACTGTGTGTGCGTGTGTGTATTCTGTGTGTGTGTGTGTGGTGGCCGACCGGCTCTCCATTAGCTATTAGTACTCCTACTAGTTAGTTTAATCGGTGGTTAGGCATAGTGTAAATGACAGGTGGACCACTCCTCTAAATATCCACTTAAAAAGAAAATGCAAGATATGTGTGAATGACACCTGGGCCCCATCTACATTTTTGACCAGTCAATAGTCAAGCAGTTGACTGTAGACTGCACTATTGACTAAGTCAATAGGGACCCCTGGACCCACTGTCAGCCTCCGGTGGCCCCTCTGTGTGCACTCTGCTGGGTGCACATAGCAATTTCACCTTTTAATTCGAATTAATAATAAATTTAGAAAATGATTTAAAACTTTAAAAATTAATATAAAATAAACCGTAACTCAGATGGAAAAACTTTGTACATGAAAGTTGCTCAGAACGACGAGACGAACCCGGATACACAACCCGTTCGTCCGCTACGCAGCCCTAACCTATCGAACTCGCAACTTTCCCCCTCCGGCTCCTCTGTCCGAAAACGCGAAACACCGGGGATAATTTCCCGGATGTTCCCCCCTTCACCGGGACCACCTCGTACCATGTTAGGGCACACCTAGCATCACGTTTTGTCATGTCATGCATCGTCATGCATTTGTTTGCATTATAATTATTGTTTCTTCCTCCTCTTCTCTCGCTAGACACCGAGACCGACGCCGCTACTACCCAGTACGACTACGGTGTTGACGACCACTCTCTCTTGCCAGAGCAACCAGGCAAGCCCCCCCCCCTTGATCAGCAGATATCGCCTACTCTACTCTCGACTGCTTGCATTAGAGTAGTGTAACATGTTACTACTTTCCGTTAATCCTATCCTGTTGCATAGCTTGTCCTTGCCACTACTGTTGTTACCTTTACCTGCTATCCTACTGCTTAGTATAGGATGCTAGTGTTCCATCAGTGGCCCTACACTCTTGTCCGTCTGCCATGCTATACTACTGGGCCGTGATCACTTCGGGAGGTGATCACTGGCATATACTATATACTTTACACTGTTACATTACCTATGGTACTGTTCGGAGTTGGGGGCTGACGGGGCAGGTGACTCCATCCCGGTAGAGGTGGGCTTGGGTTCCCGACGGCCCTCGACTGTTACTTTGTGGCAGAGCGACAGAGCAGGTTGAGACCACCTAGGAGAGAGGTGGGCATGGCCCTGGTCGGCGTTCACGGATACTTAACACATTTAATGAGATCTTGGTATTTGATCTGAGTCTGGCTACTGGCCTATACGCACTAACCATCTACGCGGGGACTGTTATGGGCACTCGACGTCGTGGTATCAGCCGAAGCCTTCGTGACGTCAGCGATTGAGTGGCGCACGCCGGATTGGACCATAAGCCTGCTCTTGTATTAAGGGGGTTAGTTCTGCTTCCGACCACGTTCGCAACGTATAGGTGTGCAAAGGGCGATTGGCCCAGAACCCTGCACCATAGGATTTAGACCGGCGTGCTGACCTCTCTGTTGTGCCTAGGTAGGGCTGCGACGTGTTGATCTTCCGAGGCCGGGCATGACCCAGAAAAGTGTGTCCGGCTAAATGGGATCGAGCGTGTTGGGTTATGTGGTGCACCCCTGCAGGGAAGTTAAACTATTTGAATAGCCGTGATCTTCGGTAACAGGACGATCTGGAGTTGTACCTTGACCTTATGACAACTAGAACCGGATACTTAATAAAACACACCCTTCCAAGTGCCAGATACAACCGGTGGTCGCTCTCTCACAGGGCGACGAGGGGAGGATCATCGGTTAGGGTTATGCTATGCGATGCTACTTGGAGGACTTCAGTCTACTCTCTTCTACATGCTGCAAGACGGAGGCTGCCAGAAGCATAGTCTTCGACAGGATTAGCTATCCCCCTCTTATTCTGGCATTCTGCAGTTCAGTCCACCGATATGGACCTTTACACATGTACCCATGCATATGTAGTGTAGCTCCTTGCTTGCGAGTACTTTGGAGCCCAGGAGCCAGACGCCACCGTCGGCGACGACTACTACTACTCCGGAGGAGCCTACTACTACGTGCAGCCCGCTGACGACGACCAGGAGTAGTTTAGGAGGATCCCAGGCAGGAGGCTTGCGCCTCTTTCGATCTGTATCCTAGTTTGTGCTAGCCTTCTTAAGGAAAACTTGTTTATCTTATGTCTATACTCAGTTATTGTTGCTTCCGCTGACTTGTCTACGATCGAGGTCTTGTATTCGAGCCCTCGAGGCCCCTGGCTTGTAATATGATGCTTGTATGACTTATTTTATTTGTAGAGTTGTGTTGTGATGTCTTCCCATGAGTCCCTGATCTTGATCGTACATGTTTGCGTGTATGATTAGTGTACGGTCAAATCGGGGGCGTCAAATCTCCAAACCCTAGTTCATCTCTTGTATCGAGTTCTTGTCTCAAAGTCCGGGATTGGTGCTAGTAGGTTGCTAGTAGTGTCGATTACTCTCTGTAGTTGATGCTAGTTCGTTTAATTGGTGGAAGATCATATGTTCAGATCCTATATGCATATTATTACCCCTCTGATTATGAACATGAATATGCTTTGTGAGTAATTACGTTTGTTCCTGAGGACAAGGGAGAAGTCTTGCAATTAGTAGTCATGTGAATTTGGTATTCGTCTGATATTTTGATAAGATGTATGTTCTCTAGCCTTTAGTGGTGTTATGTGAACGTCGACTACATAACACTTCACCATTATTTGGGCCTAGAGGAAGACATTGGGAAGTAATAAGTAGATGATGGGTTGCTAGAATGACAGAAGCTTAAACCCTAGTTTATGCGTTGCTTCGTAAGGGGCTGATTTGGATCCATATGTTTCATGCTATGGTTAGGTTTACCTTAATACTTTTGTTATAGTTGTGGATGCTTGCAATAGAGGTTAATCATAAGTGGGATGCTTGTTCAAGTAAGAACAGCACCCATGCACCGGTCCACCCACATATCAGATTATCAAAGTATCGAACGCGAATCATATGAACGTGATGAAAACTAGCTTGACAATATTCCCATGTGTCATCGGGATCGCTTTTCCTATTATAAGAGTTTGTTTCGGCTTGTCCTTTGATACAAAAAGGATTGGGCCCCCTTGCTGCACTTCATTTACTTTTGTTACTTGTTGCTAGTTACAATTTATCTTATCACAAAATTATCTATTACCACTTATTTCAGTACTTGCAGAGAATACCTTGCTGAATACCGTTTATCATTTCCTTCTGCTCCTCGTTGGGTTCGACACTCTTACTTATCAAAAGGACTATGATAGATTCCCTATACTTGTGGGTCATCAGCATGTAGTATGTACACGTATGTACAACCAGGGTGCAAGAAAGTAAATACGGCCACATACATACATGTGGGTGGGGTCTCATATGCCTACTCGCGCATACGTACGGCCAGGGCCCATGTACATGAAGAGGCAGCAATGGCGTCAAGTTCATCGGCGGCCAACCGACTGGGTCGGAACAGAGAAACTGCGTCGCCGTCTTCATCGGAAGGCAACGGATCGTGTGTCGTTCATCGAGAGCCAACTGGCTTGGATGGAACAGCTGATCGAAACGAGGCCTGGCGTACCGCAGAACGGATGAAACATCCTTCTGTTCGACCGGCCACGGTCGAAACGGGATCCTATTCATCGGGAGGGGTCTGGCATACCGCAAAACGGAGGAAACAGACTTATGTTCGAGTCCCTACGGTCGAAACGGGATCCTGTTGATCGGGAGGGGTGTGGTGTACCGCAAAATGGAGGAAACTGACTTATATTGGAGCGCTACGGTCGAAACGGGGTCCTGTTGATCGGGAGGGGTGTGGCGTACCACAAAACGGGACTCCACGGGCTACTGTTCATCTCCACCGTCGACCTCCTCTAGCCTCCACGGGCTACTGTTCATCCACCATCGACCTCCTCGAGCATCCACCTATGACTATTCATCCACAGGCTCCTGTTCATCCAGCCTCCACCGCTCCTCCACCGGCTACTGTTCAACCAGCCCTCTCCACAGGGTCTTGTTCAACTACCCCTCCGCGGGCTACTGTTCATCCAGCCCTCCATCGAGTACCGTTCAACCAGTCCTCCACGCGATCATGTTCATCCAGCCCTCCACGAGGTCCTGTTCATCCAACCCCAACTAGCTCGATCGATCGGGGTCCTATTCATCTAGCGGCAATGGCCTCTACTACCACTGGGTCCTGTTCATCCAACCCCCCCCCCCCCCCAACAACACTCATTGTTCATCAAGAGGCGGCATGTTCGATCGGCTTCAGTTAGCAGAAGTAGCGAAGGAATCGCTCGATCGGGTTCAGTTAACAGCCAGATTGATCGATTGCTTGGGTTCAGCACTGCGTAGCCTGCAGTGCAATTGCTTGGGTTCAGTAGGTGAACGCCTCGCTCAGGTTCAGTTAGAGCCCAATGCCTCGCACCCATGCACGTACATGTACGAGAGAAACGCGCATCGCTCGGCCCCCGACCACCCACCGTAACCGAGAAATCCCTGATATTTTCCTCACCCTGCTTCTATCACGATTTTTTCCATCATGGACGGCCCAAAGAATGTCATGCAGCTGCCTCTCCGGCCCGTCCAGGATGAAAAGCCAATTTTCTATCATGATTTTTTGTCATAGAAGTAGGAGCCCACCACATCTATGACGATACCGGGTTTTGTCACAATTACCGTCATAGTAGTGTCATAAGCATGACAGAAAAAAACTCGTTCGGCCCAAAATGTCATGGATGTGTCTTTTTTTGTAGTGGCAGGATGTAGGATTTTACCTTCATCGAGAGGGCATGAACCTGGATAAAACATTGTCTCTCTGTTCCTGTTACCATCTATCCTAGAGCCACAGCTTGGGACCCCCTACCCCGAGGTCTACCTGTTTTGACACCAACATTCAGAAAGGAGCTCGGGTGACTGGGACACGGTGTGGGAAGCACGGATTACGGTTCTGAAGGTCCCTTGGTATGCCGAGGAGAAATGTGTACACGACAAGTGATATTTTGCTATCAATTGTTTTATTTATCCGGAAGTGTTTTATTTTGACTCATGTGCGATCGTGTTAAATTCTGAAAGTGGCCAGTCGTCAGCTTCCACCCCCTAGAAACTATGCGGGGTGTTCCTAAAAAATGCATGAACCCTTAGTCGGCGTCTCGGTGCCCATAGGCGGTTGCGTATTTAGAGGAACAAGGCAATCAAACTATTGTGGAGTTATAACTTTCACTTGGTCATAGGAGCTTGAATTGTGGGGTAGTTGACTTATCCCCTAGTGTTGTGCTAGTTGGACGAGCCGAAGTGCACTCGACCTGACACATCAGTTCTTATGACAAGAACCCTTCATTTAACATGGAGAAACCTTTAACTTTTTTTAGTTTTACATTGTCTTCGCATCACCGACCAGTTTACGCTTATCGTGACAGTCGATTTTCGGCTTTCTCCATTGAGGCACTTGACCATTCGAGCTAGAAGTGCAATCACAATGGTTCTGCCTTCACACTCCTAGCCAAACAAGATGGAACATAGGATGCAAGCACAGGAGTCGGGCAACCCAACCATTAACCATAATCTCAATTCGAAACTCATGCTAGTGCAATTCGGACCTGAAAAAGCTATGTCAAAGTTACCTATTCTGCACATCTCCAAATGAGCTAAAAATTTACGGAGAATTGTTTTGTAATATATAAAAAATACTGGAGAAAATAACTACCAGAGGGGGCCACCTGGTGAGCACAAGACACCAGGGCGCGCCAGGGCCCCCAGGCGCACCCTAGTGGGTTGTGCTCAGCACGACCCACCTTCGGTTCCCATCTCTATGGTATATAAGTCATTTTTACCTACAAAAATAAGGAGATGAATTTTGGGATGGAGCGTCGCCGTCTCGAGGCGAACTTGGGCAGGAGCACTTTTGCCCTCCGGCGGAGCGATTCTACCGGGGGAACTTCCCTCCCAAAGGGGGAAATCGAAGCCATCGTCATCACCAACAACCCTCTCATCTTTTGGAGGCCAATCTTCATCAACATCTTCAACAGCACCATCTCCTCTTGAACCCTATTTTATCTCTTGTGTTCAATATTTGTACCAGAACCTCAGATTGGTACATGTGGATGACTAGTAGTGTTGATTACATCTTGTTCTTAATCACTATATGGTTTATTTGGTGGAAGATTATATGTTCAGATCCATTATGCTATTTAATACCCCCTGGTCTTGAGCATGATTATCATTTGTGATTAGTTACTTTTGTTCTTGAGATCACAGGAGAAATCTTGTTGCAAGTAATCATGTGAACTTGATATGTGTTTGATATTTTGATGATATGTATGTTGTGATTCCCTTAGTGGTGTCATGTGAAAGTCGACTACATGTCACTTCACTATATTTCGGCCTAAGGGTATGCATTGTGGAGTAGTTATTAGATGATGGGTTGCTAGAGTGACACAAGCTTAAACCCTAGTTTATGTGCTACTTCATAAGGGACCGATTTGGATCCAAAAGGTTAATGCTATGGTTAGATTTTATCTTAATACTTTTCTCATAGTTGCGGATACTTGTGAGGCGGTTAATCATAAGTAGGAGGTTTGTTCAAGTACACCTAAGCACCGGTCCACCCACATATCAAATTATCAAATTAGCGAACACGAATCAAACCAACATGATGAAAGTGACTAGATGAAATTCCCATGTACCCTCAAGAACACTTTGCTTATTATAAGAGACCATTTTGGCCTGTCCTTTGCCACAAAAGTATTGGGCTACCTTGCTGCACTTTATTTACCGTTACCATTACTTGCTCATTACAAATTACCTTACTATCAAACTACTCATTACCGACAATTTCAGTGCTTGCAGAGATTACCTTATTGAAAACCACTTGTCATTTCCTTCTGCTCCTCGTTGGGTTCAACACTCTTACTTATCGAAAGGACTACGATTGACCCCCTATACTTGTGGGTCATCAATTATATATATGATTTTTGGCCTCATGAAGGACAAAGCATCACTCAAGCTTGGGGAGCCTTAATTACATGATGTACACATGCCCCAATCATGAGCTCCCAAAATAAATTATCTTACAGAACTTTTATGCTCGGCTTTCTTATGATGATCGAACCATGCTCCATTCTTCTTCAATTGGTTCCTTTATGAAGAAAACTATTGAATTCAAGCGGGGTCTTCTGGAAAGAATTAAATGCAACTCTAAAGATTGGGAACTCGACACATGTAACGAGTCAGGTATAATTCTTAAGTTTGATTGTGTTAAAAGCTTTATGGACACTGATGCTTTTCATAAGTTTAGCACTAAATATGTACTTGACTCTGGGATAGTAGCTTCCTTTTATGAATCATTTGCTACTCATGTTGATCTCCCTAAGGAGAAGTGGTTTAAATATCATCCCCCTATTAAAGAAAAGATTCAGGAACCCACTATAGTTAAAGATGAAACTATCATTTACAATGTTGATCCAATTGTTCCCACTTCTTATGTTGAGAACCCACCTTTTCTTGTAAGGATAAAGGAACATGCTAAAGTTTCAACTGTGGTTAACAAAAGCAATATTGGAGCACCTAGACTCTCTAAACAAATTAAAGTTGAACCTAATGTTTCTATGGTCCAAGATATCTTGGTCGATAATATTGATGGGAATGTTATTTACTTTTGCGATGAAGCCGCTAGAATTGCTAAACCCGATACTAAAGATAAGAATAAGCCTATTGTTGGCATGCCTATTTTCTTAGTAAAGATAGGAGATCGTTGTTATCATGGCTTATGTTATTTGGGTGCTAGTGTGAGTGCTATTCCGGTTGCCTTATATCAAGAAATTATGAATGATATTGCTCCTACTGAAATATAAGATACCGATGTTACTAATAAGCTTGCGAATAGAGATACTATTTCACCGCTTGGGATTGTTAGAGATGTTGAAGTCTTGTGTGGGAAAATAAAATACCCTATGGATTTCTTTGTTCTTGGTTCTCCACAAGATGATTTTTGTCCCATTATATTTGGTAGACCTTTCATGAACACTTTTCATGCTAAGATTAATTGTGCTAAAGGAACTGCCAATGTTAACTTTGGTGATATATCTCATGAGTTTAATTTTTCTAAGTTTCGTAGACAACCTCATGATAAAGAAATGCCTAGTAAGGATGAAATTATTGGTCTTGCTTCTATTTCTGTGCCTCCTACTGATCTGTTAGAACAATATTTGCTAGACCACGAAAATGATATGCATATGAATGAAAGAAATGAAATAGATAAGATGTTCTTTGATCAACCACCTATCCTGAAACATAATTTGCCTGTTGAAACTCCAGGAGGTCCTCCTCCACCTAAAGGTGATCCTCTGTTTGAATTAAAACAATTGCTTGATACATTGAAATATGCCTATCTTAATGAAAAGAAGATATATCCTATTATTAGTGCTAACCTTTCAGAGCATGAAGAAAAGAGACTATTAAAAACTCTAAGGAAGCATCGTGCCGCTATTGGATATACTCTTGATGTCTTAAGGGCATTAGCCCCACTTTATGTTAGCACAAGATTAATATGGAGCATGATGCTAAACCAGTTGTCGATCATCAATGACGATTAAATCCTAAGATGAAGGAGGTGGTAAGAACTGAAATATTAAAGCTCCTTGAAGTAGGTATAATCTATCCCATAGCCGATAGTAGATGGATAACTCTTGTTCATTATTTCCCTAAGAAAGGAGGCATTACCGTTGTTCCTAATGATAAAAATGAGTTATCCTACAAAGAACTGTAACTGGTTATAGGATGGTAATCAATTTTAGAAAATTAATTAAAGCTGCTAGAAAAGATCATTACCCCTTGCCTTTTATTGATCAAATGTTAGAAAGATTGTCTAAGCACACACACTTTTTCTTTCTTCATGTATATTCTGGTTTCTCTTGAATACTTGTATCACAATCCGACCCAAGAGAAAACTACTTTCACTTGTCCTTTTGGAACTTATGCTTACAAATGTATGCCTTTTGGCTTATGTAATGCACCTGATACCTTTCAAAGATGTATGACTGCTATATTCTCTAACTTTTGTTAAAAGATTTTTGAGGTTTTCATGGATGATTTTTTTTATTTATGGAACTTCTTTTCATGATTGTTGAAGCAACCTTGATAGAGTTTGCAGAGATGTGAAGAAACTAATCTTGTCTTGAATTGGGAGAAGTGCCACCTTATGGTTAATGAAGGTACTACCTTGGGGCATAAAATTTCTGAATAAGGTATTGAAGTAGATAAAGCTAAAGTTGATGCAATTGAGAAAATGCCATGCCCTAAACAAATTAAAGATATAAGAAGTTTCCTTGGCCATGTTGGTTTCTATAGGAAGTTCAGTAAAGACTTCTCTAGAAACTTATAGGCCTCTTACTAATCTCTTGCAAAAATATGTTTCGTTTGTTTTTTATGATGATTGTGTAGAAGCCTTTGAAACACTTAAGAAAGCCTTAACTTATGCACCTATCATTCAACCACCTGATTGGAACTTGCGTTTCGAAATTACGTGTGATGATAGTGATTATGTTGTTGGTGTTGTTCTACGACAAAGAGTTGATAAGAAACTAAATGTTATCCATTATGCTAGTAAAACTCTAGACAGTGATCAAAGAAATTATGCTACTACGTAGAAAGAATTTTAGCAGTTGTGTTTGCTTGTGATAAATTCAGATCTTACAATGTTGATTCTAAAGTAATTGTTCGCACTAATCATGCTGCTATTAAATACCTTAAGGAAAAGAAAGATGTTAAACCTAGACTCGTTAGGTGGGTTCTTTTTCTACAAGAGTTTGACTTGCATATTACTGATAGGAAGGGAGTTTAGAATCCCATAGCCGATAACTTGTCTAGGTTAGAAAATCTTATTGATCACCCACTACCTATTGATGATAGTTTTCCTAGTGAACAACTAGCTGTTATAAATGCTTCTCGTAATACTCCTTGGTATGCAGACTATGCAAATTACATTGTTACTAAGTACATACCACCTAGTTTTACATACCAACAAAAGAAAAAGTTCTTGTTTGATTTGAGACACTACTTCTCGGATGACCCACACCATTAAAAAGAAGACGTAGATGGTATTATTAGATGTTGTATACCTGAGCATGAACAGGAACAAATCCTACGAAAGTGTCACTCCGAGGCATACGAAGGACACCATGCTAGAGATAGAACTGCGTATAAGGTATCACAATCTGGTTTTTATTGGCCTCCTCTCTTCAAGGATGCACATAAGTTTGTCTTATCTTGATGAATATCACAGAATTGGTAATATTAGTAGATGTCAGGAAATGCCCATGAAATTATTTATTTGTTATTGAACCATTTGATGTTTGGGGGTTTGATTATATGGGACCTTTTCCTTCTTCCAATGGGTATACTCATATTCTAGTTGATGTTGGTTACGTCACTAAGTGCGTAGAAGCTATTCCAACTAGTAGTGCTCATCATAACACATCTACTAAAATGCTTAAAGAAGTTATTTTCCTAGGGTTTGGAGTCCCTAGATATTTAATGACCGATGGTGGTTCACATTTTATTCATGGTGCATTCCATAAACTCCTTGCTAAATATGATGTCAACCATAGAATTGCATCACCTTGTCATCCTTAATCTAGTGGTCAAGTTGAATTGAGAAATAGAGAAATAAAGCTTATTTTACAAAAGGCCGTCAATAGATCTAGAAACAATTGGTCTAAAAAATTAGATGATGCATTATGGGCATGCAGAACTGCTTATAAAAATCCTATGGGTATGTCCCCTTATCAAATGGTCTATGGAAAAGCATGTCATTTACCTATTGAGTTAGAACATAAAGCATATTGGGAAATTAAAGAACTTAACTATGATTTCAAACTTTCCGGTGAAAAGAGGTTATTTGATATTAGTTCTCTAGATGAATGGAGGACACAGGCTTATGAAAATGCTAAGTTATTTAAGGAAAAAGTTAAAAGATGGCATGATAAAAGAATCCAAAAATGGTAATTAAAATAGGGGATCAAGTTTTATTATACAACTCTCGTTTAAGATTGTTTGCACGAAAGTTTCTCTCTAATGGGAAGGACCATATATCAATGAAGAAGTTTATCGTTCCAGATCTATCAAGATAAACAACGCTGAAGGCACTAATCCGAAGGTGGTTAATAAACATTATATCTCAGGTACGCCAATTACTGTTGAAACTAATATTATTCAAACTATGACACTGGAGGAACACATAAGGGAAACCTTCTAGAATACTCCAGAGCCCTAAAAAGTGGTTAGGTATGTGGTACGGTAAGTAAACCAACTCCAAAAGTTCCATAAAAGTCCTAAAAGTGCATGAGGGAGCGACAAGCCCTAGGGGCGCGGGCCAACCCCTAGGCGCGCCCCCAGGCTTGTGGCCCCCTCGTGGACTTTCCCGACTACGTTTTTCTTCCATGTTACTTGTCCTGCACGAAACAAATTCATTATATATAATTCCCGAGGTTTTGACCACCGTATCGCAGAGATATCTTTTGTTCTTGTTTCATACTACTATTCTGACAATTCTAGATCTCCATGGCTCCTCAAAGGCTCTGTACCAAGCACCGGATTGTGCAACCATCGCCAAGCAAACGCCCTTGCGATGTCTACTACAAGTGGTCATCCGGAGAGGAGGAAATGGGAAAGGAGGACAAGGTCAAAGAGGTTGTGGTAATCCAGACCCAAGAGGGGAAGGCAAGCCATGCCCATGGAGAAAACAAAAGAGGGGGGTATATCCTTCAACCCTTCTATGATCATCTTACCCCATTTCAAATTGAATCCTTAAGGCTCTTTGAAATAATTTACGCTCAGAATACATCTCTCACACATGAACTTATTTCGTTGGAAGAGCAAAATATCGCCCTTCGGAGTATCAACCGTAAACTAGAATTTTTGCTAAGGCTGAAGGACAAGCCTACTACTTCATCATCACCATCATCACCAAAGAAGGAGACCTGAGTACATGGGCATGGGAACTCCCCTTGGCATGGGCCAAGCTTGGGGGAGGTGCCTCGGTATCGTATCACCATCACTTTTATCATCATTATCTATCTTAGTTTGATCCTTAGTTATTTAATGAATTAGAATAATAAACTTTTAGTATGATCTATTTTCGAGTGCTTGCTTAGTGATTTATCTATCTATGTAATCATGTGCTAGATATATAATAAAGAGTAGTTTGAGTTTTGCTTGCTTTCTTGTTTCAATCTTGGTAATGAAAAATAAAAATAATAAAATATCATATGCTACTCCCATGGGGAGTAATGACTTCACATAAAGAAGTATATTTGATAAAATTTGTTGGAAGTTGACAAACATAGCATTGGTCATTGGTGCAATCCATGAAAAAGTAGTGAGGGGAGACAAGTCTCACATATAAATATACTATCTTGGACTTATTTTATGATTGTGAGCCCCCATCAAATATTCTATATGAATTAGTTGACGTTGGACAAGGAAGACAATGTAATGAATTATGGTTGTTTACATTCACATAGAAGTTATATTGTTATGGATCTCCTAACATGTGGTGCTTTTCTAGGATCTTTTGCTAGCCAACAATTCACACTAAGTAGAGATACTACTTGTGCATCCAAAACCCTTAAACCCAGTTTCGTGACATGAGAGTCCACCATATCTACCTAGGGATTGAAAAATGAAAGTGCAACTAATCCCCGGGTGGTTTTGGTAATTCATAACAACATATAGGTCATTGAACAAATATCCATTCAAGTTAAATATTTCAGAAAGTTCAATGGATGGCATGGCATGAACTAGAGATGTGGCCCCCTCAAAATGCTAAGGACACATGCTGGCAAAAGTTCAAGACTCTTCATTTATATTTTAGTGATCCAAGATCACACTGAGTCCATAGGAAAGTCAATACTATTAAAAGGGGATGATGTTTTACTTAATGGTCTACTTGCTCAAAGTGCTTAGTGATATTGCTCCAAAGCCCTCAACCACTTTCTCATTTCCAAATATGTACAAAACTCAAAGTCAAACTCGGCCCCACCGAACTGTTCTATCCGGGGCCACTTAGTTCATTTGACCTAGCCACTGCCAGAAACACTAACACCTCGGTCACACCGATGTGGATCTTGGTCTCACTGAGATGGCCCTGCAAATATTCTATTTCCCTTTTGTAACATTACGGTCTCACCGAAATGAGCGATTGGTCCCACCGAGATTCCTAACGTTCAGATTTTGAACTGATTCGGTCCCACTGAGTTCTTCTATTTGGTCTGACCGAGTAGGGTCAAATGTGTGTAATGGTTGGATTTCGTGTGGAGGCTATATATACCCCTCCACCCGAGAGAGCCATCAGAACGTGCCTACAATTCCAGCTTACATTTTCTGAGAGAGAACCACCTACTCATGTGTTGAGATCAAGATATACCATTCCTACCACAAGAATCTTGATTTCTAGCCTTCCCCAAGTTGCTTTCCGCTCAAATCATCTTTCCACCATATCCAAATCTGTGATAGAGAGTTGAGTGTTGGGGAGACTATCATTTGAAGCACAAAAGCAAGGAGTTCATCATCAGCACACCATCTCTTACCTTTTGGAGAGTGGTGTCGCCTAGATTGTTTAGGTGTTGCTTGGGATCCTCCGACAAGATTGTGGAGTTGAACCAAGAAGTTTGTAAGGGCAAGGAGATCGCCTACTTCGTGAAGATCTACCCGAGTGAGGCAAGTCCTTTGTGGGCGATGGCCGTGGTGGGATAGACAAGGTTGCTTCTTCATGGACCCCTCGTGGGTGAAGCCCTCCGTGGAATCGCACAACCGTTACCCGTCGTGGGTTGAAGTCTCCATCAATGTGGATGTGCGATAGCACCACCTAGCGGAACAATGCCAAAAATCTCCATGTCATCATTGTGTTTGCACTCTCCAAACCCTTCTCTTTCCCTTCATATCCAATGTTTTACTTTCCGCTGCTACACTCTTAGAATTGCATGCATAGGTCTATTGCTTGACTTGAGCAAAATTGCAAAAATCTGCCCACAACTAAAATTGGGAAAAGATTAGATTTTTATTTGGTCAAGTAGTCTAATCACCCCCACCCTCCAGACCTACTTTTGATCCTACAAGTGGTACCAAAGCTTTGGTCTCCATTTCCCTTGATTTCCATAGGCTTTGGTGATCATAGCCTTGGTTTCACAACCTAGGAGAGTATGGCGTCTAGAGAGGGAAATTACCACCGTAGAGGTCCTTACTTTGATGGTACCAATTTTGCTAGTTGGAAACATAAGATGAAAATGCATATTATTGGTCATAACCCCGCCGTTGGGGCTATTGTGCGCATTGTCTTGCAAGGTGATTTCTTCAAGTATGGAAAAGAACCGGACCGTGAAGCATCCGTGGAAGAAATGAAGATGTTGCAATACAATGCTCAAGCTTGCAATATTCTCTTCAACGGATTGTGCCCTGAAGGATTCAACAAAATCAGCCACCTTGAGAATGCAAAGGAAACTTGGGATACTTTGGTTGATATGCACGAAGGTACCAAGTCCATCAAGGAATCCAAATTGGATGTGCTTCAAAGTGAACTTGAAAGTTCAAGATGAAGGATGATGAAGGAGTTGCTGAGATGTACTCTAGGCTTGCTCTCATCACAAATGAGATTGCTGGCTTAGAAAGCGAAGAGAGGACCGACAAATTCATCATCAAGAAGATCCTAAGAGCCTTGGATGGAAAATATAATACTGTGTGCACCTTGATCCAAATGATGCCCAATTACAAATATCTCAAGCCCACGGAATTCATTGGTAGAATTGTTTCTCATGAGATGTCACTCAAGGATAAGGAAGAGCTCCACAACAAGTCTAGTGGTGCTTAGAAAGCTTCAACTGATGCTCCTATAACATCAAGTGAGAAACAAGTCTTGAATGAAGAATTGAGCTTAATGGTGAAGAACTTCAACAAATTCTACAAGAATAGAAGCAAAGAGAGAAGTTCACAGTCAAGATCCTACAATGACAAAAGATCTTCTAGCCGTGATCGTAATTGCTACAATTGTGGAAGAACCAGACACTACTTCAATGAGTGTACAGCTCCCTACAAGAAAAGAGAAGATTCACCTAAGAGGAGAAGTAAAAGAGATGAATCACAACCAAGAGAGAGAAGGAGTAGAGATGATCATTATGAACGAAGACCCTCTCGTAGAAGCAAGGATTCGGAAAGGAAGGACAAGTCGTCAAAGAGATACACAAGAGGAAGACATCAAGCTCATGTTGGTGAATGGGTATCCGGTTCTGTCTCCGACAACTACTCCGAGAGAAGTTATCAGTCCGACTACGAATATACTCAAGATGAAGGTGTTGCCGGACTTGCACTTGTGTCATGATACGTCTCCAACGTATCTATAATTTTTTTATTATTCCATGCAATTATATTATGTGTTTTGGATGTTTTATATGCATCAATATGATATTTTATATTTGTTTTGGGACTAATCTAGAGCCCAGTGCCAGCTTTTTCCTTATTTTTGAGTTTCGTGGAAAAGGAATATCAAATAGAGTCCAAACGGAATAAAACTTTCATGGTGATTTTTCTTGGACCAGGAGACACCTACGAGACTTGGAGACGAAGTTAGAATACTCACGAGGCGACCTAGGGAGCGTTACCAGGCTTGGGGCCCCCTCGGGAGTCCACCAACCTCCCACTTAGTCCTATAAATTCACAAATATTCCCAAACCCTCGGAGGCATCCACGAAAATACTTTTCCTCCGCCGCAACCTTTTGTTCCCGTGAGATCCCATCTTGGGGCCTTTTCCGGCGATCTGTCGGAGGGGGATTCGATCACGGAGGGCATGTACATCAACCCTATTGCCCTTCCATTGAAGAGTGGGTAGTTTACCTCAGACCTACAGGTCCATAGCTAGTACCTAGATGGCTTATTCTCTCTCTATGCTCTTCAATACCATGTTCTCCTAGGTGTTCTTGGAGTTCTATCTGATGTAATATTCTTTTGCGGTGTGTTTGTTGAGATCTGATGAATTATGGATTTATGATCAGATTATCTATGAATACTATTTGAATCTTCTCTGAATTCTTATATGCATGATTTGATATCTTTGTATTTCTCTTTGAATTATCGGTTTGGTTTGGCCAACTAGATTGGTATTTCTTGCAATGGGAGAGGTGCTTAGTTTTGGGTTAATCTTGCGGTGTCCTCACCCAGTGAAAAAGGAGGGGTAGTGTTGGGGATATAACTATTGGGTATGAACCACCCAGGAGGGGCCGGGTCATACCACTGGTGGCTTACCTATGAAGATGGCAGATCATACGAGCCCATTGGTGGCCCAAGACCCAGTGGCGGCTTGAGGCCCAAGAGGATGAACCGCCATGTATATATGACTTGTATTATAAGGCAAGCGTAGTTAGTCATTGGGCCGGACACGTTGTGTATGAGCCGGCCGGGACTCCGTAAGCCGCCGGGCGTCAACCAGTGTATATAAAGGGACGACCCGGTGGCAGTTTAGGGCAAGAAAGAAGAGATCGATGACTAGGTCAAGCGTATTCACTCCCTGGTGATCGAAACCCAAGCAATACAACCATAAGTAGAGTAGGCCTTTACATTGATTGCAAGGGGCCGAACCAGTATAAACTTCCCGTATCCTTTGTCCCGTTTAACCCCTTTAAGCTAACCTAGTTGCGATGGCACCATGACTAAGTCCTTCCGCTAGGACATCTGCCGTGTCAACTCCATGATAGTTGGCGCCCACCGTGGGGCCAGTGCATGGTTGTTTCGAGTTCTTGAAGGGCAGCTTCGAAGGCATCAAGGGATACGCTGTGGGCCGGATGACCAAGAGTCGTCGCGGCAAGCTCTACATCGAGGATGCAGGCTGGGGCCCCAAGGCCGGCTCAATTGAGTACGGGTACCGGGCCCCCTTCTGCGGAATCCACGTTTTCATCGGCAAGATTAGCGAACCGGGCCCTGAGATAGACATATGTACCGACATCGTCGAGACGGCTCAGCGTGCATGACCCGCCCGGGTTCAACCCACCCTGAAGCACGCCTTTGTTGGTTTTATCCATGGGGCGGAACTTGAGGACAGATTTGTGTCTGGTGGTGAGATGGCCATCTACTCTAGTGGTGAATCGTCCACAAGCGAGACTAATTCAATGTATCAATTGCAAGACGGCCGGCTTAGGGGCTGTTCCGATGGCGACAGTATTCCGGACCCATATGAGCCGCCAAACAGGGTTCTGATCTTCATGGCAGGTACACAGTCGGTGCTTGGTTCATCAACCGCCGCGGCTATGACCTTTGGCTCGACTGTTGCGGTGACGACTCGTGTTAGTAGAATTACACGCCCGCCGGCTCAAGCTTTGACAGCGTTATTGGAGGCATTGGCAACTCTGATGGGGGTGGAGGTAACCCCGGACAACTAGGAACAGCACAAGGTGGATATGGCAAAGCTATGATATGAAATAGCTCAATCTAAGGAGGAGCTGGCGGCTGAGAACGCTAGGATGGCTACGGAGCGAGCCGCTTTGGAGTCCCAGGCACATCGGATTCAGGCAGACTCTTTCCGGCTCACTTTGGATCAAAACGCCTCAAACGAAGTCATGCGGAGGAGGCACCAGAGCCGTTTACCCCTTAATTATGATGCGACAAATCTCTTCAACACGCCTGGTGCAGGTACCAGTGACCCCCCGATGGTGAACTGAGTGGCCGAAGCACCAGTGACTGGAGCACTAGTTCAGCCGCATGAGATGGATCTACCTCACTTAGATGCGACTCCTCCTCAGCACGTGCTGACACTGCCGGGTCATTATTCTAACCCTTTGGATAATATGATTGTTGCGGCGTCATGACTGGCGGCTCTTCCAATTGAAGGCGAGTCTCCGGCTGCCATAGAGATGCGGAGAGCCAGAGAGCTCCTTCAGACAGCTGTAGCTCAACAGGCGGCTTATTCGTATAGTCGTGAACAAATTCATTCAACCCCATGTCCAAGACGGAGCTATAACAGGCATATTGAGTCACCTGCAGTTTCAAGCAGTGAACATCATCGTAACCAGCCTCATGGGCATGACCCGATGCGCAGTGGTAATAATGCTCGGGCTTTGGTGGATCAGGGCAGAGCGCGTCGGGAGGCTGAGCAGGCGGCTCAGCTGGCGGCTCAACAACAACCTCCAGTTTATCCATCAACATCTGTGGAACTGGGGTGACCTCCATAACCTTGGGAGTGCCGTGTTTAGTGTCGACTCTGCGCAATGAGCGTTTGCCTAAGGACTTCAAGGGCCCTCGCAGGGTGCCTAATTACACGGCAGATCAAACCCCCGAAGCATGGATCGAGAGTTATGAGATGGCCATGGAGATGTTGGATGTTAGTGATGCTACGTGTACTAAGTATTTCACCATGATGTTGGATGGGCCGGATCGTACTTGGTTGAAGGGGCTCCCTACTAACTCCATCGAATCATGGGCAGAGTTGAAGGCTCATTCCATCCAAAATTTTAAAGACACGTGCAAGCAGCCTCTGTCGATTTCAGATTTGAACTCTTGTATTCAAGGAGAAGGCGAGTCAACAACCCATTGGGTGCACCGGATCTCAGCTGTTATACACTCGTCGGACAGTATCAATGTCAGATCAGCAGTCCTGATGTTGGAGAAGAATTGTTGTTTCCTCCCATTGAAGCAGAAGCTGGGTCGGCATAAACGCCACTACAACAACATGGGGGAGCTAATGGCGGCTCTAGTTAAATATGCCGACTATGATAGTACTAAGGACCCTATCGGAACATGGGTTCTGGCAAAACCCTTAAGGTTCGAACACTGGGTGCGCGCGAAGATTTCCTCCCTACCGATCCGCGTCCTAACTAGGCTAAGAACTCGCGAACTAGCTCGACCAACTCACAACACAAAGACACAAGATTTATACTGGTTCGGGCCACCATTGCGGTGTAATACCCTACTCCAGTGTGGTGGTGGTGGATTGCCCCTTGGGCTGATGAAGAAGAGTACAAGGGGAAGAACAGCCTCCTGAGGTTGAGGTGTTCTTGTGCTTGGTGGATGTGTGGATAGGATGTGGTATCTCTAATCTCTGGTCTGGTCTCTCCCTAGCTACGGTGGTGGCTTGCTCTATTGATAGTGGCTCTGGTCCTCTCCCCAAATATTGAGCGGGAAGGGATCCAACAACGGCCAATTTGAAAGGGGACATGTAGTACAAGCTATCCTGACAAAAGTGGTCTTTGCCTACAAAAGGCTCTGGTGATGACGTCGTCTTGGGCTCCACAGTGACCTCCGTCCTGCCGTCCCTCTGGTCTTGGACTCGTTGCACCAATGTGGAAACCTTTGCTTGATGCCTCGGAACTCTGCATCTGCACTTGCCCCCTTAGCACCAAAGGGGAAACAAGGAAGCTGCGCGCGCTGGCGCCCGCCTTGTGTCGATCGTCATGTCTCACGTCACGAGAACCTCGCGAGGTTTGCCTAGCCTTGAACTCTCCGCCCCTCATGAGCTAGCCTGGTGAGGCCGCCCAAGCATGGATGCGGCCGTCCATGCAAGCACTCTGCAACCCCCGCCGCAGCCCCATGCAGCCGTGGCGGTGCCGCTTCGCGGGGCAGGGGTCACTCTGGTCGTGGCGGCCTTGTTGATGAAGGGGGGCGCGCCATGGTCGCGCGGCCTCCCCAGCCGCGCTTCCACTCGGTGGAGATGCCGCCGGAGTTTGTTGTATGGTCGGAGAACCCGGCCGACAACTGGCTCCAGCTCCCGCACTTCTTCGCTGATGAGCTGCCGGCCTCAGGCCCAGGCGGGCTTTGGCTTCAGGCTGACGGCTGCTGCAGCAGGGCTTCCTGGGTCGCGGTCGACGTTTCCGCCGTGGGCAACGTAGCTCTAGCCCGTGGTTGGCAGACGTTCGCCCGTGCGCGTGGCCTAGGCAGGCGGTGCACCATTCATTTCAAGTTCGACGGCGATGCGGCCCTCTTCATGAGGGTGTTTGGGGAAGATGGTCGCTGCGCCGGGTGCTGCCCCGAGGTGAACGATGGCGAGGAGGTGATTGGCCTTGGGGGCGGCCGCGACGAGGATGGGGGCGAACCCGGCCTTGGTGGCGACTGCGTCTCGCCCAGCTATAGCAGTTCCTCCTTCGACGACAGCTCCAGCAGTGGTGGCTACGACCAGCCGGCACGCCCGCTTCGAAGGCGGTGGTGGGTCGTCTCGTCGTCGTGCCTCGGTGAAGTGCGAGGAGAGGTCCAGCTGAGCTTAGGAGGGCGCTGGGACCTGCCCCCACGGATCGCTGTAGGCGTCGCTCTTGTTTTGTTCTTCTTTTCCTTCCTGCATCAGAAAGAAACCAGAATGGGCCCCGAAGGGGGCGTGTATCAAACTACGGCCTCGATTATTATGGTATGCTTGTCGTTCCTGCGCTGTGTCGCGACATCGTCGCTTTATGTAGGGATAGCTTAGCTCGACTTGTTTTGAGTGGCCTCCTCCTCACTAGGCGCCTGCTTTCTGGTACCTGTCGAGGCCTCCTTGACCTGCTATGCACTTAGGAACTGCAAAAAATTTGTCAAGAGGTCTATCGCTCACCCGGGGTTTGGTCACAAGTGCTGCTGGCCCTTATTTGGTGCTTCGTGTCGCGATACCCGTGGGGCACTGACTAGGAGAGGTGCACCAGCTTGCGGGCTCGAACAAGAATGCCTCGCAGAAAGATAGAAAGAGGAAGCTCACGAAGATACCTGTTCAGCCACCTCGCGAGGGACGAGAGGGAGAGTACAGGTCGACCGAAGAGGCAAAGGCAAAAATAGAGGCAGAAAGCGATAAAACGGATCAGTAAGAGACACCAGAAAGCAAATTTTGAATAAAAGACGGGCAAGCCAGCTTCGGAAAGCAAATGAAAAGCTGCGTCCGGCACCTAGTCTAGTCTTCAATGTTTTCTCACCAGCGCGGAGATAAGTGCTGCCACTAGGCATGGGAGGGAGCCCCCGAGGCCCGAGGGCGGCACTCCTGAGACTCCGCGGCGTGTACAGCCCCACTCATTATTACGTGAGAGTGTCACAGGCAGCGATTCTTCATAGGCACTAGGCCTTGACTTCACAGGCACTAGGCCTTGCTTAACATGCACTGGGCCTTTCTTCACAGGCACCGGGCCTTCTTCACAGGCACTGGGCGTTTCTTCACAGGCACTGGGCCTTCTTCACAGGCACCGGGCCTTTCTTCAGGGGTAGAACTTCTGGAGGTGTTGAATGTTCCAGGCGTTTTGGACGGGTACCCCGTCCTGCGTCTCCAGGAACGCGGCGCCAAGCCTGGAGACATGGACGACCTTGAACGGGCCCTCCCACATGGGCGAGAGCTTATGTAGCCCCGCTCTGGAAAGCAACCGCCTCAGGACGAGGTCACCTACCTCAAGAGTCCTGGAGCGGACACTGTGACAGTGGTACCACCGCAGCGCCTGCTGGTATCTTGCCGCCCGTAGCGCAGCCTCGCTGCGACGTTCCTCAACCAGCATGAGGTCCACACTCCGCGTGGCATCCTGCTGCGTTTCATCAAACGCCAGCACCCATGCGGAGCGATGCTCGACCTCGTGAGGAAGGACTGCTTCTGCTCCATAGACGAGGAAGAACGGGGTTTCTCCCGTTGGCTTGGTAACGGTGGTGGGGATCGACCACAGCACAGACTGGAGCTCGTCATGCCAGCCCCTGTTGTAGGCTTTGAGCTTCTTCTTGAAGGTCCTGGTCTTAAGGCCCCCCAGGACCTACGCGTTGGCGCGTTCAGCCTGGCCATTGCTCCTGGGATGCACTGCCGAGGCATAGCAGATCTGCGTTCCAAGGTTAGCACAATATGACTTGAAAAGATTGCTAGTGAACTGCGAGCCGTTATCAGTGATGATGCGGTCTGGGACCCCGAAACGGCTCATGAGGCCCTTGATGAACTTGACTGCAGAGCCAACTGGGATGGTGCGGACGGCTTCAACCTCCGGCCACTTAGTGAACTTGTCGATGGCGATGTAGAGGTAACAATAGACCCCAGGCACTCGAGGGAACGGGCCTAGAATATCCAACCCCCAGACCACGAACGGCCATGAGAGTGGAATAGTATGGAGGCCTTGAGTCGGCTGATGGATCTGCTTGGCGTGGAATTGGTAGGCCTCGCAAGACTTCACCAGCTCAGCTGCGTCGTTGAGCACCGTAGGCCAGTAGAATCCACTACGGAATGCCTTGCCGACGAGGGTTCGCAATGACGAGTGGTTCCCACAGTCCCCGACGTGTATGTCAGCTATCAGTTCCTTCCCCTGTTCCCCGGAGATGCAATGCAGTGAAACAACATTTGGTCGCTTCCTGTATAACTCACCATCACGGATGCAATATGTTGTGGCCTGACGGGCCACACGCTCTCCGTCCTCCTCCTTCTCTGGCAGCGCCCGTTGCATCAAGTACTCCTTGAATTCCTTGGTCCAGCATCCCTCCTGGGGCTGTAGCGCCAGGAGTAAGCGTTCTCTTGAGGTCGGGCCACAGGCTGGGGCTCGTGCGGCAGGCGACTGCGGGAGCTCCTCCTAAGGCTGAGCTGTTCTTGAAAGCAGTGGCGTTACTGATGGCTTGAAGAGGCGCTCCTCGAAGATGCCAGGCTCCTAGGGTTGTTGCTTGGTTGCCCTTCTGGCGATGTCGTCAGCTTCCTTGTTGGTTCCATGGGGCACGTGCTGCAACTCCAGGCCCAAAAATTGCTTCTCCTTCTTGCGCACCTCCGTGAGGTATGCTTCCATGTGCTTGTCCTTCGGCTCATACACCTTGTTGGAGAAGTTGACGAGGAGCTGTGAGTCGCCCCTGATAGTGAGGCGCTTCACCCCCAGCACCGCTACTGCCTTCAGACTGGCTATGAGGCCTTCATATTCTACGATGTTGTTGGAGACCTTCTCGCCCTGCTGGAAGCAGAGCTGCACAGTGTAGTAGAGTTTGTCCTGAGTGGGCGAGACGAGGACTGCTCCAGCCCCCACGCCCTAGCGCGCGAAGGCATCATCGAAGTACATGACCTAGCCGTCAGGCGCCTCGCTTCCTGCCGAGAGGGACTGATCTTCACCTTCTTCAAGCGCCGGGGCGTCTATCCATTCCGCCACGAAATCAGCGAGCGCGGCTCCCTTAATGACCTTGGTAGTACTGAACTCCAACTGGAATGCTTGCAACTCGATGTTCCATTCTGCTACCATTCCGGCAGTGTTTGGGCTCCTGAGCACTCTCTCCAATGGATAAGCTTAGACGACCTTGATCGGGTGGCCCTAGAAGTAGTTCCACAGCTTTCGCGAGGCCACCAGGAGCGCAAGCAGGAGCTTCTGAGGCATGGGGTACCGCACCCTCGCGTCCCGCAACACTGTGCTGATGAAGTATACCGGGTGCTCGACGAGGGCAGGCAAGCTGATGAGGCTTGTGTCCTCCGGAAGCTGGGGCGCCTCCTGAGGAGGTAGGGCCCGGGATGCTTGATCGTTCGCCGAGGTCCTCGCGAGCTTGGGGGCGTCGTCCTGTCGTGCCTGATCCTCTGCCTCTGGCACTGCGGCCCTTGTGGCGTCCTTCTCATCTTGCATCGTCTCTGCTGGAGGCGTGGCATGGCGCGATGTGCCCTTGACTTGGTGTTCCTCCCGATCCGCCACCAGAGCCGCGCTGGTTGAGTACGGGGTAGCAGCGAGATAGAGCACTAGGGGATTGCCGGGCCGTGGCGCCACCATTACTGGAGGGCTGGTCAGGTATCTCTTGAGGTCTTGAAAAGCTTGGTCGGCCTCCGGGGTCCATTCAAACGTGCCCTTCTTTTTCATCAGCTTGAAGAAGGGTAAGGCACACTCTCCCAGCTTGGAGATGAAGCGCCCCAATGCAGTCACCCCACTAGCTAACTTTTGCATTTCCTTGAGGGTCTGCGGTGGACTCATGTCTTCAATAGTCTTGACCTTCTCCGGGTTGGCCTCGATCCCCCTGTGGGACACCAGGAAACACAACAACTTGCCAGAAGGGACGCCAAACATGCATTTCTCTGGGTTGAGCCGCAAGGCCACCCGGCGAAGGCTTTCAAAGGTCTCTTCCAGGTCTTGGATTAGGGTCCCCGCCTCCCGATATTTCACCATGATGTCACCGACGTAGGCTTCCGCATTTCTCCTGAGCTGCCGCCCTAAGGCAATATGCATGAGCCGTTGGAAGGTTGCGCCCGTGTTGCGTAGCCCAAATGGCATGCAGGTGTAGCAGTACACCCCACACGGGGTCAGGAAGGCCATCTTCTCCACATCTTCTACCGCCATCTTGATCTGGTGGTATCCTGAGAATGCATCCAGGAAGCATAGCAAGTCGCACTCAGCGGTCGAGTCGACGATCTGATCGATGCGTGGAAGCGGGAATGGATATTGGGGGCAGGCCTTGTTGAGGATGGTGAAGTCGACGCACATCCATTCCTTCCCGCCTTTCTTGGGGACGACAACGGGGTTCGCCGGCCATTCGGGGTACCGAACCTCGCGAATGACCCCCCAGCCTCCAACTTGCGGGTTTCTTGGACGATGAAAGCTTGCTTCTCCGTGGTCTGCCTTCTGCTTCACGGGACGCACGTTGGGGCACACCTGCATGTGGTGCTCTATTACCTCTCTCGGGACCCCTATCAGCTGATCAGGCTCCCAAGCGAACACCCCCTTGTTTGCGTGCAGAAACCTCACTAGTGCCGCCACTTGTGCAGGTTCGAGGTTAGCGCCTATCGTAAAGGTCGCCCCTGAGGACCCGTCTTCCTTGACCAGCATTTGCTTGGTTTCTGCCTTGACCTGAGTGAAGAACTGCTTCTTCTTGGTAGGTGCGGCTCCCTTGGCCTTGGAGGTGTCCGCATCGTCGGGCCATGCTGTCGCGGCAGCCTTGAAGGAAAGCTTGAGTGCCGCCAGGGCCTCCTTGGCGTCCCTCTTGATGGCGAGGACACCCTGGCTCCATGGCATCTTCATGAGGTTTTAAGCAGGATTGGTTGTTGCCATGAACTGGGCCAGAGCTGGGTACCCGAGGATGGCGCTGTACGGGAGGCCAATGCGGGCGATGTCGAAGTCGATGAGCTCGGTGCGGTAGTTCTCGCGCGTGCCGAAGGTCATGGGGAGGCGGATCTGCCCCAGGGAGCGGGCAGGGCCTCCGCCAACCCCCGAGAAGGACTTGCTGGGGCGGAGCCACTCGAACGACACATGAAGGAGTCTGAAGGCCTCGACGGAGAGCACATTGAGGCCGATGCCGCCGTCGACGAGCGTCTTGGTGATGGATATGTGGCAGATGGTGGGTGCGCACAACATCGGGAGTGCACCCGAGCTGACGGTGGAGACGAGATGATCCTCTGAGTCGAAGGTGAGGTTGGCCTCAGGCGCGGCCCAGTCGGGCAGAGCCCCCGGGCGCTTGGAAGCGGCGCCGATCTGGCGAAAGTACGGCTTGATGTGCCGGCCTGAGGGCGGCGCTTGTGAAATGCCGTGAAGGGCCACGACGATGGGGGCCGCAGGCTCCCCGAAGCGAGTGACGAAGAGGATGCACAGCTCCTCCCAGGTGGAGACAGAAGACTCTGGCAAATGGAGGAGCCAGGCGCGCAGCGCGCCTACAAGGGCCATCGGAAACCAGTTGGCCATGACCTTGTCATTGCCCCCGGCTTCCAGGACGGCCTCCTCGTACGCCAGCAGGAAAGCCGACGGGTCCGCCGTGCCGTCATAGCACGGAGGCATCTTCGGCTTGAACTTGGGTGGCCACTATACCCGTTGCAAGGCAGGGGCAAAGGCTCGGAGCCCCCGAGCGCCGCCGTGGGCCCCGGTAGATCTAGCTGGTGGGGCGCCCTCCATGGGGGAGCGGGCATGGGGACGGCCGAGAATGAATCGATGGCGGAAAGGACTCCGGTGCACCCCTACATGGCATGCCAAATGTTGGATCACGGGTTCCGGCAAAACCCTTAAGGTTTGAACACTTGGGTGCGCGCGAAGATTTCCTCCCTATCGATCCGCGTCCTAACTAGGCTAAGAACTCGCGAACTAGCTCGACCAACTCACAACACAAAGACACAAGATTTATACTGGTTCGGGCCACCGTTGCAGTGTAATACCCTACTCCAGTGTGGTTGTTGTGGATTGCCTCTTGGGCTGACGAAGAACAGTACAAGGGGAAGAACAACCTCCTTAGGTTGAGGTGTTCTTGTGCTTGGTGGGTGTGTGGGCAGGATGTGGTGTCTCTAATCTCTGGTCTCGTCTCTCCCTAGCTACGGTGGTGGCTAGCTCTATTTATAGTGGCCATGGTCCTCTTCCCAAATATTGAGCGAGAAGGGATCCAACAACGGCCAATTTGAAAGCGGACAACTAGTACAAGCTATCCTGACAAAAGTGGTCTTCGCCTGCAAAAGGCTTTGGTGATGACGCCTTCTTGGGCTCCATGGTGACCTCCGTCCTGCCGTCCCTCTGGTCTTGGTCTCGTTGCACCAATTTGCTTGATGCCTTGGTACTCTATGTCTGCACTTGCCCCCTTAGCACCAAAGGGGACACAAGGACGTTGCGTGCGCTGGCACCCGCCTGGTCTCGATCGTCATGGCTCACGTCACGAGAACCTCGGGAGGTTTGCCTGGCCTTGAACTCTCCGCCCCTGATGAAACAGCCTGGTGAGGCCGCTCCTGAGGGTGTCTTGTGTCGTCTGCCTCGCGAGGCTCAGCCCCTCGCGAGGGTCTTGGTTCCTCGTTGATGAAGATGGGATGTACAGGCCTACCAGCAAAGCCATGCCGTGGGCTGTAGGCAGGCAAGTCTGGGGACCCCCATTCCCAGAACAACGATAGACCCCGAGTCTGATGATGAAAGGTCGGGTAAGGGAAAGAAGAGCAGCAATACTATAGGGCAACAGCATAACCCGGCAAGTCAAGGTGGCAATGGTAAGCGCAAGGCGGATGGCAGCTTGGATTTTGTGGCTAGCACCAATACGCAGAGTAATAATCAGCGTCTCAAGAGAAAACCCCCACCTCAGTTTGGAGGGCCAAAATTTAACCTTGAGGCGATGATGAATCAGCCCTGCCCAAAGCATGGTGAGGGAGTCCTGGATTAGGGGGTCTCCGGACAGCCGGACTACATCCATTGGCCGGACTGTTAGACTATGAAGATACAAGATTGAAGACTTCGTCTCGTGTCCGGATGAGACTCTACTTGGCGTGGAAGGCAAGCTAGGCAATACGGATATGTGTATCTCCTCCTTTGTAACTGACCTTGTGTAACCCTAACCTCTCCGGTGTCTATATAAACCGGAGGGTTTTAGTCCATAGGACAACATACAATCATACCATAGGCTAGCTTCTAGGGTTTAGCCTCTCTGATCTCGTGGTAGATCTACTCTTGTACTACCCATATCATCAATATTAATCAAGCAGGACGTAGGGTTTTACCTCCATCAAGAGGGCCCGAACCTGGGTAAAACATTGTGCCCTCTGCCTCTTGTTACCATTCGCCTTAGACACACAGTTCGGGACCCCCTACCCAAGATCCGCCCGTTTTGACACCGACATTGGTGCTTTCATTGAGAGTTCCTCTGTGTCGTCGCCGTTAGGATTGATGGCTCCTACTATCATCGATGGCGATGCAGTCCAGGGTGAGACTTTTCTCCCCGGACATATTTTTGTATTCGGCGGCTTTGCACTGTGGGCCAATTCGCTTGGCCATCTGGAGCAGATTGAAAGTTACGCCCCTGGCCACCAGGTCAGGTTTGGAAGCTTAAACTATGCGGCCGATATCCGCGGAGACTTGATCTTCGACGGATTCGAGCCTCTGCCTTGCGTCACACGGTCGCGAGGAGTACGATTTAGCTCTACCATCGGACAGTGTTTAGGAGATCGCACCGGCAGCCGCTCCGACCCTCAATTCGGAGCTAGTTGCGTCGTCCATGGACGGGTGGATGGACCCCGCCACGGAGGAATTACCCTCAGGGGCGATCGAGCCGAACATCGACCTTACCCTTCACAAGAGCCGTGTTGTTAAACTACTGGATACTTCCCCGGCCACGAATTCCGAACCGCCTGCGCCCGTTCCTATCGAATCCGCTTGGGCGCCGATCATGGAGTTTACCTCCACGGATATATTATAGCACTCGCCCTTCGGCGACATGCTGAATTCACTAAAGTCTCTCTCCTTGTCAGGAGAGTCCTGGCCGAACTATGCCCGGCAGGATTGGGATGCAGATGACGGAGAAATTCGCCGCCCACCACCCACTTAGTAGCCACTGTCGATGACTTAACCGACATGCTCGACTCTGACTCCGAAGACATCGGCGGTATGGATGACGATGCAGGAGACGAATAGGAACCACTGCCCATAGGGCACTGGATGCCCACTTCACCACATGACGTATACATGGTGGATACACCAAAAGAAAACGACGACGAGGAACGGAAGGACGCAATGAAGGATTGTCCCCCCGAGAAGCAGTCAAAGCGGCAGCATAAGCGCCGCCCCAAATCCCTCCTCAGTAGAAACAACGATCATGCAGAACCAGTGTTAGAGCACGGTGAACCATTGCCGGACAATGGCAACACGGAGAATCAAACCGAACAACCCGACTCTGTCAAAGGTAATAGTCCGGAGGACATTACACTGGACAGACACCCGGAGCAACAAAATTCCCATCAAAGGCTCGTTGCCACCGCGAGGAGTCTAAAAAAGCAGACACAAAGGCTCAAGGCTGCACAAGATACACTCCAAATCAGATGGAGTAATGTACTCAATACAACAGCGAAGTACGGCGGTAATCGCCCCACCAAGAGCTACCCGAAGCGGAAGTTGCTACCTGAATTCGATGAGGGGGCCTTCGATCCCCCACAACCAAAAATTAATACAACCATCTGGCCGAATAGACGACCCCATGGCCAACATAGAGCGGCAAACAACACCGCACATAAGCCAATACGCGATCCATGCAAGGGCTCGTATCAAAAGGACGGCGAACCCAGATCCATCTATGGACCACGCAAGCATGCTCCAGCATGCGATGTAATACAACAAACATCCGAACAACGCAGTACACCTAGATACAGGGGTGCCGCACACCCCCTATGTTTCACCGATGAGGTGCTGGACCATGAATTTCCAGAGGGATTCAAACCCGTAAACATAGAGGCATACGACCGAACAACAGACCCTGGGGTCTGGATTGAGGACTATATCCTCCATATCCATATGGATCGAGGAGATGATCTCCACGCCATTAAGTATTTACCCCTCAAACTCAAAGGGCCAGCTCGGCACTAGCTTAAAAGCCTCCCCAAAAGCTCCATTGGAAGCTGGGAAGAGCTCGAAGACGCTTTTCGGGCAAATTTCCAAGGGACTTATGTCCGACCTCCGGACGCGGACAATTTGAGTCATATAACTCAACAGCCCGGAGAGTCAGCCTGAAAGCTTTGGAACAGGTTTCTTACTAAAAAGAACCAAATAGTCGACTGTCCGCACGCTGAAGCCTTGGCAGCTTTTAAGCACAGCATCCGCGACGAATGGCTTGCCAGACACCTCGGCCAAGAAAAGCCGAGAACAATGGCAGCATTAATAAGCCTCATGACCCGCTTTTGCGCGGGTGAGGATAGCTGGCTGGCCAGATGCAGCACCAGCGACCCCAGTACATCCGAAGTTAGAGATGGAAACGGGAAATCCTGGCGCAGCAACAATAATAAACGCCGGAATAAAGAAGACAGCCCGAAGAGCATGGCAGTAAACGCCGGATTCAGAAGCTCTCGGCCAGGTCAGCAAAAGCGCCCTCTAAAGGTGCCAGAGATGAACTGTCCAGCGTAAACAAAATTGTGGACCAAATATGTCAGATCCATAGCACCCCTAGTAAACCCGCTAATCATACCCACAGAGAATATTGGGTCTTCAAGCAGTCCGGCAAGCTCAACGCCGTACACAAGGGGGAGGATACACCAAGCAAAGATGAGGATGAGCCTCTCAAGCAAGACACTGGGGAACAAAAGAAATTTCCACCAGAAGTCAAAACAGTAAACGTGTTACACGTGATCAAGGGGAGAAACAAAGCGGCACTCCCAGAGAAATATGCCCAAGGGCCTATCACCACGGAGCCCTGCCACTGGTCGTCTCAACCGATCACTTTCGACCATCGGGATTACTCAGCAAGTATCCGGCATGCAGGTTGGGCTGCCTGGTATTAGACCCAATAATTGACGGATACCACTTCACACGAGTCCCGATGGACGGTGGCAGCAGTCTAAACCTGATATACCAAGACACAATCCGCAAAATGGGGATAGACCCAACAAAAATTTGCCACAACAACACTACCTTTAAAGGAGTAACGCCAGGCCCAGGGGCTCATTGCACGGGCCTACTAGAAGTTCTATTCGGCTTCCTCGATAACTTCCGTAGCAAACACTTAACCTTCCACATTGCTCCGTTCCCAAGTGGCTATCAAGCACTACTCGGACATGAAGCTTTCGCTCACTTCAATGCAATACCGCATTACGCTTCCATCATGCTCAAGATGCCTCGCCCACGTGGCATCATTACAGCGAATGGAAATATTGAGCGATCTTTGTGTGCCTAAGAGAGTGCGACTGCCTTGGCAGCCGCACATTAAAAATGGCCTCACCAACTAAAGCATTTGACAGGTCGTCAAGACCACAGACAAGGTTAGACGAGTCCGACGCAGCTATATGTACTTCATACAGGATTGACGACCAAACCCCTATTACAAATACAAGGGGCTCAACGCACGCAGACAAGCAGCAATTTTTACTCATCTTGAATTATACATGGTTTCTTTAAAACTACCGTTTTCCACGACAATGTTTCACCTAAGTTCCTCTCTTTTACAGATGATCATCGTGCTACACCCGTCCAGGATACGGCACAACGGAGACACAGGTGCAGACGTGCAGCAGGGACCCGCTCCAAGGATTCTTTTTAGATTAAGACCCTGCGTAAACCTTTTTTACTGTCTCTTGTTGATACACATCCCTCGAATTCTCAGTACAATTGAGAAGGATGCTGACGTCTTGGCATGTGGCCACGTCAGAATAACGCATGTACCTGGACACAAGGGGCTTCTTACAAAGGCCACTATTTAGCCCCGATTTATACCATAAAAGACCGAATACCTTAGGGAGTGTTCGGCGTCGCGAGTTTGGCCTTATATGCATCAGCTCCGAATCATGTCTTTGGTCAAATGTTGGGTTTGCCCGGCTCTTGTGTTTTGGTGCCTTACGTTCCGCTTTATCGGCTAAGGCAGCACCAGGAGAACTACTGCGATTGTGCCCTGGTTCATCCGGACGAGCACCTCAGTAGAGAAAGCCGAAAACTGACTGTCATGATATAGCGCGAGATTGGTCAACCACTCGATGACCTATCGGGATGTTAGAATTCCTCGTCTTTAACGAAGGGCCGTTTCCCAGCCAGGCATATACGCACCCCGAGTTCGAGAGAGTGCGGAGCCACCAGGGGCTATATAGTAGCCCCACCGTCAAACTCTTATGGCTAAGTGAAAGTGTTAAAGCATCATAGTCCAGTTGCCTTGTTCATTGCGCTATCACCTCCTTATCAGGACCAAGACGTTGGGTTAAGTGTGAACATGCGTATTTTGCGAGCACCTCCGCATTATATGCGTGGGGGTTGAAGCCGACGACTGCAATCTTTCAGGTTATATACATATATACATAAACGGACGCATAGGAAGCATCATATTACTTTCAGGCAAAAGTATAAATACAGCCTTAATACATTTCATAAAAACATTGTGTTTACAATGGGAATACATTTCACTCAAACATAATATTCTTCGAGCACTGGGCCTCTATCAAACGAGCACCCTCAAGAACTTCTTCAGAAAAGTGCTCGGCAGCCACTCGGCCTATGGCCGAACCCTGCGCCGCAATTGTGGCAGCATCCATCTCCGCCCAGTATGCTTTGACATGGGCAAAGGCCATCCGCGAGCCTTCTATGCACGCCAACCTCTTCATTGCATTGATGCGCGGCACCGCCCCAAGGAACTGCTGCACTAAGCTGAAATAGTTGTTCGGCTTCGGCTTCTCCGGCCACAGGTGATCTATGACGGACCTCATGGCAAGCCCGGACAATCTATTAAATTCGCTCCATTCGACTAGCTGATCAGTCAAGGGAAGCGGACGCTCTGGAACGTTAAATTGTGACCAGAACAGCTTGTCCATTTCACGATCTGTCTGATCTCAGAAGTATTCGACTGCATCGACAGCGCTCGCTGCCAAGTCCATATATGCGTCGGCGGAACTCCGCAGCCGATCCTGAGGGGCATACCGCGGATCTCTGAACTTCCTCTGCAATAGAAAGGGCTTCCCAGCTGCAATATCCCTGGCTTCACGCAGCTCCTCCTTCTTCCCCCTCATAGCAGAGCGAGTATCTTTGGTCGCCACCGTGGCCTTTTCAAGGTCCGCTGCCTTCAATCAGTTATCTTCTTCAAGGAACTGGCAACGGTTGGCAGTGTCTTTTAATTTTACGGCCATCTTGGCCATCTCCTCTTTGCTTTCGCAATGCGCGGCCTTCTCGGCTCTTAGCTCTTCGGCCGCCTTCAAAGCAGCCGCATTACTAACTCTTGCTTGTTCCTTGGCTCTGGAAAGTTCCGCCCGAAGGGTCTCCATGGTGGCAGCCCCATCTGCAGTCACAACATATTAAAGATACTGGCATCATGCTGCTCTTATTTTGTGACATTCAGCAGAAAACATTACTTACCCTATGACTCATCAAGCCGCCTGTTAACAAGCTTGATGTCGGCTCTGCGGCATCCAGTTGCCGCTTTAGTTCGGCAAACTCATTAGTCTGGCGAGCCACCGGAGCCTCCACCACCTGCACATAAAGGCAGTATGGTTACTACCTGGGAGTATGATCCTCTGTTTGCCGCCGTTCTCGACGATAACCAGAGTCTTAGGGGCTACTATCTACACAGGGCACACCTAACATGTGCGGTACTATCAAAATTTATATCATCTCACGTACCTCAAAGCCCGTCAGTAGACTCGTAAAGGCTTCATGTAATCCGATTTCGGTGGATGAAATTCTTTCCATCACTGTACCCATCAATGTATGGTGTTCTTCTAAGATGGCCGCTCGCTCCAATAGCTCCCTCAGTACGTCCCACTACATACCAGATGGTGCCGGACTCTTTTGTTTGCTCTCTTCGAGAGCCGGGCACTGGGGACTTCGGGTGAATATGGGACTATCTTCTGGTCTCACCAGATCCGGAGAGGCCCTCCATGAAGACACTTCAAGGTCGCCCGCTTCTTGAGTGGGGGAGTCCGGGGGAGGCGTTTCGCTCTCCATCATCTCCAGAAGAAGATCCCCCGAAGACGAGCTCAGTTGAGAAGGGCTAAGATCCGAACTGCAAGATATATGCTTTGGTTATTTTTCTCAGAGGAAAGGTAGTATATCTTCACTATTAAAGTATTTTTTATCACTTACAGCTCGTTGGAGGGTTGATCCCCGCGCGGACTTTGTGCGGCAAGAGCACCCCCCCCCCAAGACATGACTCTCTGTTGGAGACTTCTTCTCCCGTTTGGAAGCCTCGGTTTCCGGATCCTCAGAGGCAGTTCTCTTCCTCCCCCGTAGCGAGAGTAGGTCGGAGTCTTCTCCTTGGTTATCCTCCCTTATGGAGGCGCTCATTCCCTCGGTTGGAATTGGCAGCGATGGGAGCCCGCTTTCGCCCATATTATTCCCCCTTGTATCTCCCTTCGAGGGCTCTGGGTAAGGTGCGAGCTTGAGCATCTTTTCCAGTACCGGTTTTTCCAAACCCTCAGGGAGGGGGCTGGACACCGAATCACCTTCGCCTTTGTTAGCCAATCCTGGTCAAAGGACGCTCTCTCAGAAATGTCGTCATGATAAATAAAAGATGGTGTGTTTGGTTAGAGGATTACTTACTTGTTCGGCGGCGCGATTGCTACTCAGACCCGCATCCTTGGTGGTGTCCGGACACTCTGTTTGAGGTCCGAAGAATGACATGTACATTTCCTCGTGCGTCCGGTCGAGGAAACTTTGAATAGCACGCGGTCCTTCTGGGTTGAACTCCCACAAGCGAAGGGGCCGGCATTTGCAAGGCTGGACTGGACGAACCAGCATGACTTGCATTACCACAACCAAATTAAAATCTCCCTCGAAGAGATCTTGAATGCGGATTTGTAGTATAGGCACGTCCTTCGCAGGGCCCCAGCTCAGCCCTCTACTAATCCATGACATCAGCTGTGGTGGGGGGCCCGAGCGGAAAGCAGGGGCAGCTACCCACTTGGCACTTCTAGGGGCTGTGATGTAAAACCACTCCCGTTGCCATAATCCGGACACCTCTGGAAAGGAACCCTTTGGCCACGGAGCTCCTGCAATCTTGCTTATTAAAGCGCCTCCGCACGCTGCGTACTGTCCCTCGATTGTCTTCGGCTTCACATCAAAGGTCTGGAGCCACAAGCCGAAGTGAGGGGTAATGCGGAGGAAAGCCTCGCACACAACAATAAATGCCGAGATGTGGAGCAAGGAGTTCGGGTCTAGATCGTGGAAGTCTAGCCCGTAATAGAACATCAAACCCCTTATGAAGGGATCCAGAGTGAGGCCTAGACCTGGAAGGAAGTGGGAGATGAACACAACGTCCTCGTTGGGTTCAGGAGTAGGGACGACCTGCCCTCGGGCAGGCAGCCGATGCGAAACCTCGGCGGTCAGGTATCTGGCCTCCCTCAACTTCTTGATATCCTCTTCCGTAACGGAGGAGGGCATCCATCGGCCTTGAAGGCTGGATCCAGACATGATTGAAGATCCGGAGCACCTGACCTAGGCTTTGGGTGTTAGAACTCGAGGCGGGGGAAGGATTCGATTGAGCATGAGAGGGAAAAAAGTGAAATCCTTGGCCCTTTATAAAGAGGGTGAATATCAAGCGTCCTCTCTATGGTCGTTTGGGACTTGCCTATAATCTAGGAGTCCTAGACGCGGTTGGCTTACCCACACCCGTATTGATGAGAATCCCGTGATATGGGGACACGATCTCTGCTTTGACAAGACGTGTCAAAAAACTGCCTCGCGTTATGTGCGGGGCTAGTTAAAGGAGACGATTCGAATGATCACCGGGCCATGACATAATGTCGTGTTGCCAAAACAAGTCAGCAAATTGGATTTGTGGAAATATTATTCTCTCTACGGTGGTATGTGGAACTTATTTTGCATGGTCGGACACTATCCTTGTATTCAAATTCTTCCGTGGTGTATTCGGAGCAGGAACCCGCCTTGCAATGCCGAAGACAACACTGCACGCCGGACTTATCATCATTGAAAGCCTCGTTCAGGGGCTGCTGAGGGAGTCCTGGATTAGGGGGTCTCCGAACAACCGGACTACATCCATTGGCCGGACTGTTAGACTATGATGATACAAGATTAAAGACTTCGTCTCGTGTCCGGATGGGACTCTACTTGGCGTGGAAGGCAAGCTAGGCAATACGGATATGTGTATCTCCTCCTTTTTAACCGACCTTGTGTAACCCTAACCTCTCCGGTGTCTATATAAACCGGAGGGTTTTAGTCCGTAGGACAACATACAATCATACCATAGGCTAGCTTCTAGGGTTTAGCCTCTCTGATCTCGTGGTAGATCTAGTCTTCTACTACCCATATCATCAATATCAATCAAGCAGGACGTAGGGTTTTACCTCCATCAAGAGGGCCCGAACCTGGGTAAAACATTGTGTCCCTGCCTCCTGTTACCATCCGCCTTAGACGCACAGTTCGGGACCCCCTACCCGTGATCCGCCGGTTTTGATACCGACACATGGTATGCATGAAAAGCTGGTCAATCACCTCTAGAAGGATTGCTTCATTATGAAGGAGTACACAAATTCAATTTTTAAGAACAATCATGGACCACATGGCGGCTCAGGATCCGGATCTCACGGTCCTGTTTATGGTGGTGGCGGTTCAAATTCCGGTTTTAGGGCCAAGGCAATCAGGGTGGTTTTAATCAACAGTCTAGTCAGGGAAATCAGTAGTGGCGGTCTGGTTATCAAAGTAACCTGAAGCAATTGAATAGTGGACAGTCCTACGTCTTCACCATGAGTTTATGCAAATGGGATCAGAAGATTCATAAAAGGGTAGTAAACGCAGTTGAGCCGGCGATTCCCCGTTACTTGCGATGGTCTGAACACCCCATTCTCTGGAGCCGTGAGGATCATCCGCCCTGGGTTGATAATCCAGGTCACTTGGCTTTGGTGGTGGCGCCTCAGGTTGGAGGGTACATATTTACTAAGGTACTCATGGATGGGGGAAGTAGGATCAACATTCTTTACTATGAAACCTTTCGTCGCATGAGCTTGACTAGCAAAGATCTTAAGCCGTCAAATACTGTTTTTCATGGTGTGGTGCCTGGTAAGTCGGCGTATCCAGTGGGAAAGATATCTTTGTAAGTGGCTTTTGGTGATGATCATGATTCCAGATCGAGGCCGTTGACCTTTGAGGTGGTCAAAATCAAGAGCCCTTATCATGCTCTATTTGGGCAACCTGCTTATGCTAAGTTCATGGCAAGGCCTTGTTATGTGTATTTGCATCATAAGATGCTGGGTCACAAGGGTACTATCACAGTGCATGGAAGCCATAAGATAGCTTTGGAGTGTGAAGAAGGTGATGTTGCTTATGCTGAATCTGTTTGTGCAACAGAAGAATTGAAGTTTTACAAGGACAATGTTGACCCGGCGGATAAGATATCTTTAAAGAAGACAACGACAGGGCATAATCCTTTGTTGAAATTTAAGTCGGCAGACGACACTAAGCTAGTTGACTTTGTTCCTGGTGATTCATCCAAGCAGTTTAGTATTAGTGCGAATCTGGATCAAAAATAGGAAAGCGCGCTCATCGAGTTCATCCGTGAGAACCGGGACATCTTTGCATGGAAACCTTCAGACATGCCAGGTGTACCGAGGGAACTCGCTGAGCACACTCTCAATATTGATCCAAAGTTTAAACCGGTCAAGCAATTTCTTCGCCGTTTTAATGAAGAGAGGCGCAAGGCCATTGGTGAAGAAGTCACCCGGCTCTTGGCGGCTGGGTTTATTGTTGAAGTTTTTCACCCTGAGTGGTTGGCTAATCTGGTGTTGGTACTTAAGAAAAACGGTACTTGGTGTATGCGTGTGGATTACACAGACCTAAACAAGGCATGTCTTGCTGATCCTTTTGCTCTCCCCGTATTGATCAGATCATCGATGCTACGGCGGATTGTGAGCATTTGAGCTTTTTGGATGCTTACTCTGGTTATCATCAGATCAAGATGGTAGTTAAGGACCAGGAGAAGACAGCTTTCATCACTCCCTTTGGAGCCTTCTGTTATGTGTCTATGCCCTTTGGGCTCAAGAGTGCCCAGGCGACTTACCAGCGGTGTGTGCAAAATTGCCTTCATAATCAAATTGGGTGTAATGTTCATGCCTATGTGGATGATATTGTGGTGAAGTCCAGGAAGAAGGAAACCCTGATAGATTATTTAAAGGAGACCTTTGACAATCTCCTAGTCTACAAAATGATGCTTAACCCAGCCAAATGTGTCTTTGGTGTACCAACAGGCAAGCTCTTGGGCTTTCTGGTTTCTGAACGAGGTATTGAAACTAACATGGAGAAAATAAAGGCTATCACTTCCCTGGCTAAACCGACGTGTATTAACGATGTTCATCATATGGCGGGTCGTATTGCGGCCTTAAGTTGGTTCATAAGCCGGCTGGGTGAAAAGGCTATCCCTCTATACCATATGATGAAGAAGGTAGATCACTTTGTCTGGAGTGATGTTGCTGATCAGGCGTTTGAGGCTTTGAAGAAACAGTTAGCTGAGCCGCTGGTTCTTGCTGCTCCCATTGATAAAGAGCCCTTGTTGTTGCATGTGGCTACCAATAGCCGAGCTGTTAGCGTGGAAATTGTGGTGAAAAGGAAGGAATCAGGCAAGGAGCACCCGGTTCAACAGTCGGTTTATTACATCAGTGAGGTGCTCATTGACTCCATGCAGAGGTATCCGCATTGGCAGAAGCTTGTATATGGGGTGTTCATGGCTAGTCGAAAGCTCAAGCAATATTTTCCGGGTCATCCCATCACTGTGGTTAGTTCTGCTGCTTTAGGGGATATTATTGAAAACAGAGAAGCCACAGGTCGGGTAGCCAAGTGGGCCATTGAGCTTGGACCCGATGGTGTGAAGTATATGCCTCACACAACCATCAAGTCTCAAGCACTTGTGGACTTCATAAATGATTGGATAGAGCTGCAGATGCCTGAGGAGAAGCCAGATAGCACATATTGGACTATTCACTTGGATGGATCCACACACATAAATGATTGGATAGAGTTGGAAGGCTCGGGGCTGGAGTTATTTTGATTTCCCCCGAGGTGATAAATTTTGTTACATTTTAAGATTGATGTTCCCTTGTACTAACAATGCAGCTGAGTATGAAGCCTTACTCCATGGTCTTCGGATGGCTAAAGAGATGAACCTAAGCCGAGTGAGGTGTTTTGGTGACTCAAACTTAGTGGCTCAGCAAGTTTCAGGCACTTGGGATTCAAGGACCCACTCATGGCGGCTTATCGCCGAGAGGAGGATGCTATTGCTGGTCACTTCAAGGGCTATCAATTAGAGCATGTTGATTGGAGAAAAAATGAGGCAGCTGATGCTTTAAGCCGGTTGGGATCCCAGCGTAAGCCGGTGCCACCCAATATTTTCCTTGATATTCTACATAATCCTTCAGTTAAACTGCCTGCAGAGGAAGATCTTACTATTCCTGAGCCGGAGGCACAGCTGGTGGCGGCTCTTCATGCTATTCCTGATTGGACAGTTCCATATTTGGCATATATGACCCGGGGCGAGTTACCTGAAGATGAAACTTTGGCCAGGCAGATAACCCGGCGGTCTAAGTCAATGACTATTGTCAATAGAGAGTTGCATCATCGCAGTGTTACGGGGGGCGTTTCAATGTTGTGTCTCTCCTGAAGAAGGTCGTGAGATCCTACGAGAGATTCATGAAGGAGATGTGGTCATCATACCGGCTCTAAGTCTCTCGTGGCCAAGGCTTTTCATCATGGATTTTATTGGCTGATGGCTCATGCTGATGCAGAGGATTTGGTCAGTAAATGTGATGGTTGTCAGAAATTCTCAAGACGAGCTCACGTGTCGGCTCAAGAATTGAGGATGATTCCAATTGCTTGGTCGTTTGCAGTATGGGGGCTTGATATGGTTGGGCCTTTCAAAAGGTCCAAGGATAAAAAGACCCACCTTTTGGTGGCGGTTGACAAATTCACAAAGTGGGTTGAAGCAGAGCTGGTTAGTAAGTGTGACGCAGCCATAGCGGTTCAATTCATCAAAAAGGTGATCTTCTGTTTTGGTTTTCCCCACAGCATTATAACAGATAATGGCACTAATCTATCCAAGGGTGCTATGAAAGAGTTTTGTCAACGAGAGCATATTCGACTTGATGTGTCTTCAGTGGCTCACCCCCAATCCAATGGTCAAGCTGAGAGAGCCAATCAAGAAATTTTGAGAGGCATCAAGCCCCGGCTTATGGTCCCTTTGCAGAGGACGTCGGGTTGTTGGGTGGAGGAGTTACCCTCAGTGTTATGGAGCATCAATACCACCCCCAACAGATCTACAGGTTACACGCCTTTCTTCATGGTTTACGGAGCAAAGGCGGTTCTCCCTAGTGACATCCGTCACAATTCGCCTTGTGTGGCGGCTTATGTTGAAGCTGATAATGAAAAAGCACGTCAGGATGCTATTGACCTATTAGATGAGGAGCGTGACCTTGCAGCGTCTCGTTCGGTGATTTACCAGCAAGATATGCGTCGTTATCATAGCCGCCAGGTTAAAACCAGGACCTTTAAACAAGGCGATTTGGTGCTCCGGCTTATCCAGGATCAAACAGATATGCACAAACTATCCCTGCCCTGGGAAGGACCCTTTGTGGTCAGCAAAAATCTGAACAATGGGTCATACTACCTTATCGATGTTCGAGACCACAAGGACTCACGCACGTCGGAGGAGGAGACCCACCAGCCATGGAATATTGCTCATCTTCGGCATTATTACACCTGAGCCACTGGCTCTTGTGATGTACATATTTTTACAATGTATATATTATGCTGAATATAATAAAGCCGGCATCCCTGCTAAGTCAGGGCCTTTGTCGTTTCATTTTTGAGAATAATGAGTATTTATTGTCACTTCATACGATCACTTGGGGGCTTCCTGCTCATTGAGCATAGCTATGACTACCCTCTTGATCTGGCTTGTACACCATGATTACAAAATACTTGGGGCTTCCTGCTCATTGAGCATAGCTATGACTACCCTCTTGATCCGGCTTGTACGCCATGATTACAAAATACTTGGGGGCTTCATGCTCATTGAGCATAGCTATGACTCCCCTCTTGATTCGGCTTGTACGCCTGGAATGAAACATTACTTGGGGGCTCTTTGTTAATGGAAAAGAGCTTTATTGACCCTTGTAATAGGCTTGGACGCCAGGTGTATTCACCAAAAAAAATCCGGGTTATCCTGCCTTTGTAATTTTGCCACTCCGCCCAGGTAATCCTGGAATGACTCGCCGTACTCTTGATAGTCAATCTTATAAAGACCTTGAACTTGTCAAAATTAAAACGGCGATTGGTCATGTGAGGCCCAGCTTACAAGTTTTGAATGAAGGTTTAACTCAGTGGTTGTGCGGCCCGTATAAAGCACTTGACTCTGAGGCTTGGCAGCCTATGAAAGCCTTGTTTTTTATTATATTTGATTTTGAATATTTTTGCGGTTCAATTCTTGTGACATGTTAATACATGGTTGAAAACCGATGAGGGCCATGTTGCGTTATGGTTCATATATGAATCTATCCGGAGTTTATTAACCCGGCCTGGCTTTGGACTTTAAGTCGCCAGTATATGATAATTTTTTATGCTTGGAGTACTGGCTGTAAGCTTTGGGATGTTACCCCTTGCTGCATATGGCGTTATGAGCCGGCGGTATGAGTCAATTGAACAGGGCGTTGTGCTCTCAATTTTTGGGTTGTAACCCTTACTGCACAGGTATGATAAACTGACAGTGTGAGCAAATATCACATGTATGATATTTTGTTCTGATTACATGAGGTTGTGATCAAACCGGCCCTAGTTATGGATTATTATAGTTAAAAGTGGTTTTTATATGGGGTATTGTGACTCGCCCTGGGGTAACCGCCAACGCGCTTTTGATATGTTTGTGTGTAGGGAAAATGATAAATCTAATCTGCATACTTGATGATATCATGAGCATAAGTGGCAGATCTTCAACTGATGGATCAGCAGTGTTATGCAAACAGAACGTGCACGGTGGCACAGCAGATCAGAGTTTAACTAGCCTATTACAAGGCATCTGATGGCCCAAAGATGATAAGTGTTTTGAAGACGTAAAACATCAAAGTGCTATGATTAATAAAGCGGCCCATGACTCTTGGTGGTTTGAAGCCTTTGGATCATCCCGCGCCTCTTCTTCCTCTTCAGCTACTTGATTATCCATCAGCTGGAAGTCAGGTGTAGCCCAGTTGATACCGGTCAATGCTCTAAACACAGCTCCATCATCAATAAGGTTGGATGGATCAATGTTAGGAGCAAAGGTGTGCTTACGAATCGGCGGGATGAGATCCGTCTCCTTATGAACCAGCTCTTTCACTTTCTTGTTCTCAACATCATAAGCCACCTGGTATGTGGATAGATTAGTTTCTTCAGCAAACTTACTTGCTAATGGACACATTGCTCTTGCTATTTTTGCAAATTCATCAACATTAAAGGCAGATCCGTCCTCTTTGACACTTGGGCAACCATTGGCCAAATCTTCTGGGTCCAGATCTGCTTGCCACGCCTTTGCCCGGCTTAAAGCAGCCAACTCGCCGGCTCTGGCAGATGCTCGCTTTAAATCATCAATCCTTTGGGGCATCACTGATAACCTCTCCAATGTATCTTTGATGAGAGTGGGTGGAGATTTCTTGTGCATGGTAGCTGCAATGGTGCGTTGGGTGCCAGTATATAACTATTCTACAAGAGTGTAGAGAGCTTTAAGCCGGATGCGCATATCTGAGCCCAACTTGGCGCTCCGAGAACCTGTATCAGTAAATTTATTAATAAGCCAATGGATGTTTATAATATGTTTATTAAGATGCAAAGGAGTCAGGTTTCATACTTACCAAAGATGGCTGACAACATGTTATCGATCTGCTGCCTTAAACCGGACAACTCGTCAGTCACCGGTTTAAGGGCAGCTTCAGCATCCTCTGCTCTCTTCAACAGAGCCGCCTTTTCAGTTTCCAGACATTCTTATCGGTGTTGAAATTTTGCTTAAGCTGCTCAATGTTTTCTAAAGCAGTCTTCAGTTCTAACTTGGCCTTGGATGTCTCAGATTGCTGAGTTTTAATGTTGGCCTTCAGATCATTGAGCTGCGAATCCTTCTCAATCAGTTCAGCCTGTCACATAAGCAAACATGGAAAGTATTATGATCATGATTATTTTTGAAGTCCCATGCATAATACAAGTATTCTCCTTGGCACTTGGGGGCTAATGTTTATTGCTCTTAAGATTTTTTCGAAGTCCCAAGCACAATACAAGTATTTTCCTTTGCACTTTGGGGCTAATGCCTATTGCTCTTTTCAAAGACGAATTTATCCGATAGCTCGGGTACAATAATATGATCCGGTTTACAAAGGTTACATATTAAAGTGTTGGTTTATCAATGTTGGTAAGTCCTGGTTTAACTATGCTAGTCAAATCGACCCTTGGGGGCAACGGATGCGAAGTTCATTACTGCTACTTAAAGTCCTGGCTTAACTTGATGATTTAAGCCGGCCCTTGGGGGCTACTAGTGATGATGTGCAGTTCTTTATGGCAATTGGAAAGGCTATAACATATTCAATCCTATCATATCCTATAGACTTGGCAGCTGATAGACATATAATTATGAAGAGAATAGTGATTGGATTACCTCATAGCATTCCTTCATCAAATTGACTAAGCCGGCTTCAAAATCACGGTTGGTATATAAACGGTTCAAATAACCGGAATGGATTTCTTGAGCACCAAACTGGGCATAGCTCTCTAAGTCTACCATCCACTTGCCTTTATATCAGCAGAAGTTTCTTCCTTGGCGATGTGCTTAGATAAGACAGTGGGGTTACCCGGTGCTGTGTAACCAAATCCAGTGACGACGACGTTGTCATTCTTCTCTTCAGCAGGTTTAACTGGGCTTGGCGGCTTAGCAATGCCCGGTTCGACATCCATATGATGTATGGTGACTTCATTTTCTTCTGCCAGCGGGTCATCGATAGTGGCCTCAGCAGTTGGATGAGAGGCTTCTGGTAATTTTTTTTCCTGTTCAGAAGGGTTGGAGTCTTCAGCCGGTTTGTTCAGTTTTGCCTTCTTGCTAGGCTTGGCCATACCACTGAAAATCAAGAAACACAAAGATGTCAGCATATTACTCTGGCATGAGGTTTGAATGATTGAATATACTCTTACCCAGGCATAGTCTTGAAAGTCGGGATTTGAGTTCCCGTCGAGTCGCCGGAGGAGGAATGAGATGTTCCCTGATCATTTGAATGAGATGGATTAAGAGGTTGACAAAAAAGACCCGCCTTGGGGTAATCTAAGTCAGAAAGTTTTGAAACCTCCGGTCGACGTTTGCGAGGCGCTGGGGTGTTCGGTAAGCCGGAAGATAAAATTTCACCGCCGCTATGCCGATTTGTGCGGCGAGCTTCATGTTGCTATTTATTCAAAAGAAATTTGGGATCCAAGTGAGCTAAAGGGTGAGAAAATCTTACTTTCCATCTTGCTTGTCGGGTTTTCTGTGTTGGCAAAGGATTTGAGCTGGAGGAAAGGGTAATTACATCTTCTTCATCTGCACAGCTGGCCTCCGCATTATCCTGATAATAGTCATTGTCAATAAGATGTATGAAAATGAGCCAAGGGAATCAAGTTCTACCTCCGACTCGTCATCATCATCCTTATCATCCAAATTGAATAATTCGGCAGCATTGGATTCCTTCTTGGCAGGCCTTTTGGTAGCCTTACTCTTTGTCCGGGTTTTCTTTGGCTTCTCTGGCAACTTCTTGGTCCAGAAGGGTGAGTCGTCCTGTAAACTTTGCATGAGTATGGACATGCGGTACAAATAAAAATATGAGTGAAGGATGAGCTTCATTCAAAAACTTATAGTCGACGGCTTATTCTGTACGCAGAAAGGACTCAATACGACTTCACTTCAATCTTCCAAGCTCTCATTCAGTAGGGTCCTTGTCATATTATTGTTGTCTTCCTCGGTTATTTCGGTCTGGCAATGGCGCTGAGGATCTGTTAGCTCACCGGTATATTCACACATTAAGATGGGCCGGCGGCTTAAAGGCGAGATTCTCCAGGCAACCCAGCACCAAACTAGATCAATTTCGGTTAAACCATTGGCCATCAAGGCCCGGATCTTTGCAAAAATGGGCACATACTTATTTCGTGTTGTTGTGCTGATACGATCCAGAAGATTATGTCTGCTGCTAAGCCGGCTGGTGCGATAACCCGGAAGGGGATTTTCTCCATCTGGAGAAGTATCTTGGCAGTAAAACAAGTCTGGTTCCAGTCCTTGGGGTGACTGGGAAGATTAGCAGCTGGGAAGATAGCCTCTTTTTGGTGTAGTATGGATATGCCGCCTAGTTCAAGGCTAGGTCCATCTGTGAATTCATTCTGCCGGTTCAAGTAGTAGAACTCTCTGAATAATTCTACGGTGGGCTCCTGTTGAAGGTACACCTCGAGGAACACTTGGAAATTGCATATGTTTGAAACGGAATTTGGTCCAATATCTTGTGGATGGAGCTTGAAGAAATGCAGCACATCACGGAAGAATCTTGATCCGGGAGGACTAAAACTCCGATCCATATGATCCATAAAAACCACAACTTCACCATCTTTGGGCTCATGGCGAGTTACATTACCCGGAACCCTCCAGTGGATGGCTTCTATTTTGGCTAAGACGATAGTCTGAACATATTCATTCAAGTCTTCCTCGGTGACCCGGGAAACGACCCAGTTGCAGGCGGTGACAGTCTTAACCATCTTCGAAAACAACTCCTAAGAAAAGGAAACATTACCGGATTAAGATCATGATATTAAACTGGGCTATGGATTTAAGGGTAAAATGCTATTAACAGTTAACGGATTAAGCCGGGGATGAGCTTTGAAGTGTTGGCGGCTTAAAAGGGGACTAATGGTACCTACCAGGTTAAGGATTTTGCTGTTAAGCCAGACAGAGTCTAACAGTTAAGATATATGTTTCAGAATTAAATTATGAGCAAACATGGTTAAACTGGAGATATGTTGCCGGGTCAGGCAAGTTATAAAGCGTATGGTGGCGGTTTAACAAGATTTAGTGCCTTATGATGGATTACGGTTTGCAGTATAAGCGGCCATGGCAGTTATGATACTTCAAATTTGGCTAAGTGTTGGACAAACATATTTTGCAAGATGGAGCAATAATTTTGGATCTACCACAGTTCAGAAAAGGCAGTAAAATTCTAAACCTAAGGTGGCGGCAGTGGAAAGTGTGGTTGTTTCAAATGAGATCTTCCATGGGGAGATGTTACTCTAATGATAAAAATGAATGCTAAAACTACTTCCACGCAAGGTTCGTAGCCTATCCAGATTAAAAGCCATTTGGAGTTGAAGCAAACAGTGAAAGAATAGTAAGAACACCGATGAACTACCCAAACCCTAAACGTAGATCTGAGATAGAAAGAAAGGTGCACTTAGGTCGATGCAGTGGCCTAGGTTAGTGCAGCGGTCGAAGGTCACGGCGGTGGAGCTCGAGCGTCAGAGGAGACGCGAGAGGAAGAAAAAATAAGGGGTGAAAATGATAAAGACCCTTGACCCTATTTATAAGGGGGCGGATACAAGGCATGCGTGGGAATCGAGGAGGCCGAAACCATCATGTGGCTATATGAATTCCTCGATTTTCAGGATGGTTATTAAGATAAGGATCAATTAAGATGTTCTAAACTGAGTACAAAATTAATTTGAAGTGATGTCATGGCGGTTTAAGAAAATTCCGTGGGCTGACGTCATGGCAGGTTACAACAAGATTTCTCAACAAGTGGTGCAACATTTTTACAAGACTGGTATTGAAGACTGACATGAACAAGTGCAAGTCAACTTGGGGCCTAATGTTGGGGATATAACTATTGGGTATGAACCACCCAGGAGGGGTCGAGTCATACCACTCGCGGCTTACCTATGAAGATGGCGGATCATACGAGCCCGTTGGCTGCCCAAGACCCAGTGGCAGCTTGAGGCCCAAGAAGATGAACCGCCATGTATATATGACTTGTGTTATAAGGCAAGCGTAGTTAGTCACTGGGCCGGACACGTTGTGTATAAGACGGTCGGGACTCCGTAAGCTGGGCGTCAACCTGTGTATATAAAGGGATGACTCGGTGGCGGTTTAGGGCAAGAAAGAAGAGATTGATAACTGGGTCAAGTGTATTCGCTCCCTGGTGATCGAAACCCAAGCAATACAACCCTAACTGAGTAGGCCTTTACCTTGATTGCAAGGGGCTGAACCAGTATAAACTTCCTGTGTCCTTTGTCTTGTTTAACCCCTTTAAGCTAACCTAGTTGCGATGGCTCCATGACTAAGTCCTTCTGCTAGGACATCTGCCGTGTCAACTCCACGACAGGTAGCGAGGCACATATTGTATTGTTGCCATCAAGGAGAAAAAGATGGGCTTTTCATCATATTTCTTGAGTTTATCCCTCTACATCATGTCATCTTACTTAAGATGTTACTCCGTTCTTTATGAACTTAATACTCTAAGTCCTTGCTGGATGGCGGTCGATGTGTGGAGTAATAGTAGTAGATCGAGGCAGGAGTCGATCTACTTAACACAGATGTGATGCATATTTGCATAATCATTGCCTTGGATATCGTCATAACTTCGTGCTTTTCTATCAATTGCTCGATAGTAATTTGTTCACCCATCGTATTATTTGCCTTCAAGAGAGAAGCCTCTAGTGAAACCTATGGCCCCGGGGTCTATTTTCCATCATATATTTTCAGATATATAAACCAAAAAACCCAAAAATATCTTGCTGCGATTTATTTACTTTTATTTTGTTTTATGTTTTAGTAATCTTTTATACTTATCTCTATCAGATCTCACCTTAGACAATGACCGTGAAGGGATTGAAAACCCCTTTATCACGATGGGTGCAAGTGTTTGATTGTTTGTGCAGGTGCATAGATTGGAGACTTGCTTGTACCTCCTACTGGATTGATACATTGGTTCTATAATTGAGGGAAATACTTATCTCTACTTTGCTGCATCACCCTTTCCTCTTAAAGGAAAAAACCAACGCAAGCTCAAGAAGTAGCAGGAAGAATTTCTGGCGCCGTTGTCGGGGAGGTCTACATCAAGCCTACCAAGTACCCATCATAGACTCTCATGTCTTTCATTACATTATTCAGCATTTTCCTCTCGTTTTCCTGTCCCCCACTTCTAAAATGATTTTCAGAAGAAAAAAGATTTGCCTTTTTATTCACCCTTCTTTCGTTTGCTATCTTTGCTTGTGTTGCCATGTGCCCTCTATTTGCTTGCATCTTTGCTTGCTAAAAATATATTGATATGGATCCTCACACACTTGCTAATCTTTTTAAGAGATCCAATTATGATGAACCAATTGCTAGTGAGTTGAGTGCCCTCGATTATCTTTATGAGTTTTTGCTTGAAATTCATGAATCTGAGAATTGTGATGAAGTGTTGAAAGAACAAATTTATGAAGTGATTCACGATAGCTAATTGAATGAAAAGCATGATTGCAATGATATTATTATAAATTTTATTAATGTCAATTGTGTTAATGATATGCAAAACCCTAAGCTTGGGGATGCTAGTTTTGCTATGACCACTACTTATTGGAATGATCATGATTGGGGTGATATTGCTTCTTATGATCTTGAAGTTTTATTTAAGCCTCATGATGAATATGTTTGCGATAATATTGAAAGTGGGTTTGGAAGAGTGTCAGCTCTAGGTAATAATGATCCCACTACTTTGGAGTATGATCAATCTTATGAAATTTTTGATAAAAGTGGGCTTGGATTGGTCATGACTTTATTTGATGATAATCCCACTATTTTGGAAGAGTGTTAACTTTCCATGCATGTGGATCATGTTGAGAATATTTTATGTGATAATTATATTGTTGAATTTGACTATGATCCTACATGTAATAATTATGAGAGAGGAAAATATGGTTGTAGAAATTTTCATGTTACCAAATTACCTCTCGTTATGTTGAGATTGCTATTATTTGTTTCTTCTTCCTTGCATATGCTAGTTTTTATTTGCCTTGATAATTTGTTTGCTTATAAGATGCCTATGCATAGGAAGTATGTTATACGTAGATGTGTTTTTCACATGCTACATGATTTTCTCTTCGTGTTTCAATTGCTATCTTTCATGTGAGCATCATCAAAATTAGCAATGCCTAGCTAGGGGCTTTAAACAATACCGCTTGTTGGGAGGCAACCCAATTTTATTTTTGTTCCTATCTTTTTGTTCCTTTTTTGCAATAAATTTATTATCTTGCTCCTAGTTATATGTGTTTTTATTTTTTTAATTAGTGTTTGTGCCAAGTAAGACCTTTGGGATGGCTTACGGTGATAGTTGATTTGGTCTGGCTGAAAAACAAAAACTTTTGCACCCAGTAAAATAATTTTCATTTTTCACAGAAGCACGATTAAATACTTACTATTTTTGCACAAGATTTATATACAAATTGCCTCTGTTTCCCTAATTTATCAAAAAAATTGGAGTTACAGAAGTATTCGAATTTTACAGATTACTACAGACTGTTTTGTTTTTGACAGATTCTGTTTTCTATGTGTTGTTTGCTTATTTTGATGAATCTATGGGTAGTATCGGGGGGTATGAACCATGGAGAAGTTGGAATACAGTAGATATTACACCAATATAAATAAAGAATGAGTTCACAACAGTAACAAAAGTGGTGATTTTATTTTCTTATACTAACGGATCTCATGAGTTTTCTGTAGAGTTTTGTGTTGTGAAGTATTCAAGTTTTGGGTAAAGATTTCATGGACTACGGAATAAGGAGTGGCAAGAGACTAAGCTTAGGGATGCCCAAGGCAACCCATGTTAATACTCAAATACAACCAAGAGCCTAAGCTTCCGGGGCATCCCCTCTTTTGTCTTCAACCCATCGGTAAATTTACTTGAGGCTATATTTTTATTCACCACATGGTATGTGTTTTTCTTGGAGCGTCTTGTATGATATGAGTCTTTGCTTTTTGGTTTGACACAATCATCCTTGTTGGACACACATTTTGATAGGGTCACGCATGAATCGTGAATTTATTAGAATACTCTATGTGCTTCAGTTATATCTTTTGAGCTAGGCAATTTTTCTCTAGTGCTTCACTTATATCTTTTTAGAGCATGGCGATAGCTTTATTTTATAGAAATTGTTGAACTTTCTTGCTTCACTTATATTATTTTGAGAGTCTCTCTAAGAAGCATGGTAATTTTCTTTGGTTATAATTTAGTCCTGATATGATGGGCATCCAAGAGGGATATACTAGAAACTTCCATATAAATTGCATTGAATACTATGAGAAGTTTGATTCCTTAAGATTGTTTTGCGATATAAAGATGGTAATATTATAGTCATGCTAGTGAGTAATTGTGGATTGGTAGAAATACTTTTTTTAAAGTTTATGATTCCTGTAGCATGCATGTATGGTGAACCCTTACGTGATGAAGTTGGAGCATGACTTACTTATTGATTGTCTTCCTTATGAGTGGCGGTCGGGGACAGGAGATGGCCTTTTCCTACCAATATATCCCCCTAGGAGCATGCGTCTATTACTTTGTTTCGATAGCTAATAAATTTTTTCAATAAGTATGTGATTTCTTTATGACTAATGTTGAGTCCATGGATTATATGCACTCTCACCCTTCCACCATTGCTAGCCTCTCAAGTATTGTGCAACTTTCACCGGTGCATTAAACCCAGCATTTACCTTCCTAAAAACAGCCACCATACCTACCTATTATGGTATTTCCATAGCCATTCTGAGATATATTGCCATGCAACTTCAACCATTCCATTTATTATGACACGCTTCATCATTGTCATATTGCTTTGCATGATCATGTAGTTGACATCGTATTTGTGGCAAAGCCAACATTCATATTTTTTATACATGTCACTTTTAAGTCATTGCACATCCCGGTACACCGCCGGAGGCATCATATAGAGTCATATATTTGTTCTAGTATCGAGTTCTAATTCTTGAGTTGTAAGTAAATTAAAGTGTGATGATCATCATTATTAGAGCATTGTCCCATGTGAGGAAAGGATGATGGAAGCTATGATTCCCTCACAAGTTGGGATGAGTCTACGGATGTCGGCATTCTGGGAACGGGGGTCCCCAGACTTGCCTGCCTGCGGCCCGCGGCGTGGCTCAAATGGGGGCCCAACATGGCCCATCTTCACCAGCACAAGATTCAAGACCCTTGCGAGGGGCCAAGCCTCGCGAGGCAGACGACACGACGCATCCTCAGGTGCAGCCTCCTCAGGCTGGCTCGCGAGGAGACGGAGATATCAAGGCGGGGTACCTCACGAGGTGCCAGTGACGCAAGCCATGACAATCGAGGGTGCCAGGCGGGCGCCAGCGTGCGCAGCGTCCTTCTTTCCTCTTTGGTGCAAAGGGGGCAAGCGCAGCTGCGGAGTACCGAAGCATCAGGCAAAGGTTGCCATTTCGGTGCAACAAGACCAGGACCAAGCGGACTACGAGACGGAGGTCACCATGGAGCCCAGCACGGCGTCACCGCAAAGTCTTTCGCAGGCGAAGACCACCTTTAGTCAGGATAAGAGTACCTGCTGTCCCCCTTCAAATTAGCCCGCCATTGTTGGCTCCCTTCCCGCTCGATATTTGGGAAGAGGACCAGGGCCTCAATAAATAGGGACCGGCCACCCACGTAGCAAAGGGTTCGGCTTTCGTAAGGAGGCACACAGAGTAGAGGAAGAGAGAGAGAGAGAGAGAGAGAGAAGGCGGCAGAACTCCTCCCTGCAGTTCATCGCCCCAGCTAAGAACAGACCCTCGCGAGGCTGTTCTTCCTTGTATTGTTCATCATCATCAGCACCAAGAGGCAATCCATCCACCACGCACTGGAGTAGGGTATTACACCACAATGGTGGCCCGAACCAGTATAAATCTTGTGTCTCTTGTGCAGTTCTTTTAGTAGTTTAGATCCCAGTGAGACGGGGACGTTGAGGACGTGATCTCCGTGCGCACCCTAGTGTTCGAACCTTAAGGGTCTGCCGGAACCCGAAATCCGACATTTGGCGCGCCAGGTAGGGGTGTGCCGGAATCTATCTTCCACCGCTCCGTTCTCCTCCGACCATCGCATCCATGTCTGACGCTCGTCGGGCCCGCGCCGTGCGCCGGGCCGCCATTGCTTCTCGCGTCGCCCGGATGGCCCCCGTCGGTAGGCGTCCACGTCGTTCCCCATCGCCCGCTGTCGACACCGCCACCGGCCTGGCGGGAAACGAGCGGCAAGCACCACCCCAGCATCCACCCGCGCGACGGAGTGACTGCATCGCGACGTCGATGCCTCCGGTCGTTGCGGCCCTCCTGGGCGGCTCGCAGGCGCCGCCCACAAGTCGCCACGTCAAGCCCTTTGCCCGCCGGGTTAACACCGTCTCCGCACGGCAGGGGGCTCCCTCGGACCGGGCGGAGCCTGAGGTCGGCCTGACCTTCAGCTCGGAGGACCACACCACCAACCCGGTCGGCTCGGGCGCACTCCCGCTGTTGTGCACCCCCACTATCTGCCAGGTGGCCGTCACCAGGACCCTCGTTGACGGCGGCGCAGGCCTCAGCGTGCTTTCGGTCGAGACTTTCAGCCTCCTCTACATACCTTGGGAGCGGCTGCGACCCAGTCGATCCTTCTTGGGCGTCGGGGGCGGATCATCCGACTCCCTGGGACAGATCCGGCTCCCGGTAACCTTCGGCACCTACGACAACTTCCGCACGGAGATGGTCGACTTTGACTTCGCCCCCATCGGCCTCCCTTACAACGCCATCCTCGGCTACCCAGCTCTGGCTCAGTTCATGGCCGCCACGCACCCGGCGTACAACCTCATGAAGATGCCCGGGAGCACCGGTACCCTCGCTGTGCACGAGGACACCGGGGACGCCCTGCAAGTACTCAAGCTCGCCTTCAAGACGGCGGCACCGGCACGGCCCGTTGACGTGGCGACCCCTGAGCCCAAGGGGGCTGTGCCCGCCAAGAAGAAGCAGTTGTTCACCCAGGAGAAAACGGGAACAAGGAAAGCCTGCAGAAGCCACAACCGCAGCTGAGGAGGGTCAGCTGCCGAGGAATGCACCGGGGGCAGGAGGGGCCGCCCGACCAGACGGTCCACCTCCCGAGGCCACGTCGCCCCGTGAGGCGCCCTTACCTCCCGAGGACGCAGCAACCCCAGATGGGCCCAGCCTTGTCGAGCACCCAGGTTACTTTGTTAGCACGGTGCTACGGGACGTGAGGGCACAGTACCCAATGCCTCAGAAGCTCCTCCTCGCGCTACTGGTAGCCTCACGCAAGCTGCGTCACTACTTCTAGGCTCATCCCATCAAAGTCGTCTCGTCATACCCCCTGGAGAGAGTGCTCAGGAGCCCTAACTCAGCCGGAAGGGTCGCTAAGTGGAACATAGAGCTGCAGGTGTTTCGGCTCAAGTTCAGCACAACCAGGGTCACCAAAGGAGCAGCGTTGGTGGATTTTGTGGCAGAATGGACGGAGGCACCAGGCCTCAAGGCCGACGAGGATCGGTCCCTCTCCCCGTGGAGCGAGGCGCCAGAAGGCTGGGTCATGCACTTCGACGGGGCGTTCTCCAGACATGGTGCTGGGGCTGGGGCGGTGCTTATATCGCCCACTCAGGACAAACTCTACTACGCCGTACAGCTCTGTTTCCAGCAAGGTGAAAAGGTCTCCAACAACATAGCGGAGTATGAAGGTTTAATAGCGGTCTTGAAGGCCGCGGCAGCCCTGGGGGTGAAACGCCTCACCATTAAGGGCGATTCACAGCTCCTTGTTAATTTCTCCAACAAGGTGTACGAGCCGAAAGATGAGCACATGGAAGCCTACCTTGCGGAGGTCCGCAGGATGGAGAAGCAGTTCTGGGTGTTGGAGTTGTAGCATGTGCCCCGTGGCACCAATCAGGAGGCCGACGACATCGCCAAACGGGCGTCCAGGCGGTTACCTCAGGAGCCTGGTGTCTTCGAGGAGCGGCTCTTCAAGCCCTCAGCCTTGCCGTCATTGTCAAATACGGCTCAGCCTCGGGAGGAGCTCCCCCAGCCACCTGCCTCAGGAGCCCCGGTCTGTGGCCCGGCCTCAGCAGCACGCCTGCTCCTGACGATAGAACCTCAGGAGGGGTGCTGGATCACGGAGCTCCGGAGTTACTTAACGCAAGGGACCTTGCCGGAGAAGGAGGAGGAAGCGGAGCATGTGGCACGGCAGGCCACGGCGTACTGCATCAAGGACGGAGAGCTCTACCGGAAACGACCAAACGATGTATCCCTGCGCTGCATCTCCAGGGAGCAAGGAAAGGAACTGCTGGAAGACATACACGGCGGAGACTGTGGACATCATTCATCATCACGGACCCTCGTCGGCAAGGCATTCCGCAGTGCGTTTTATTGGCCCACCGCACTCAATGACGCCGTCGAACTGGAGAAAGCTTGTGAGGCCTGCCAGTTCCACGCCAAGCAAATCCATCAGCCAGCAGGAGGCCTGCAGACTATACCCCTTTCGTGGCTATTCGCAGTCTGGGGGTTGGACATCCTGGGCCCGTTTCTTCGGGCGCCAGGGGGATACCGCTACCTCTACGTCGCCGTGGACAAGTTCACCAAGTGGGCTGAAGTGGAGCCCGTCCGCACCATCCCCGCGGGCTCCGCGGTCAAGATCATCAGGAGCATCATGAGCCGGTTCGGGGTGCCGAACCGCATCATCCCAGACAACGATATGCTACGCTTCAGTGGTGCACCCCCGAAGCAACGGCCAGGCCGAGCGAGCCAACGCGGAGGTCCTGAGGGGCCTCAAGACCAGGACGTTCAAGAAGAAGCTGGAGGCCTATGGCCGAGATTGGTACGACGAGCTCCAGTCCGTGCTGTGGTCCATCCGCACCACCGCGACCAACCCAACTGGATAAACCCCATTCTTCCTGGTCTACGGAGCAGAGGCAGTCCTCCCTCACGAGGTCAGACGTTGCTCCGCGCGGGTCCTGGCGTTCGACGAGACGTAGCAGGACGCCATGCGGGGGACGAACCTCGTGTTGGGGGAGGAACGTCGCCGGGAGGCCGCGCTACGAGCAGCGAGGTATCAGCAAGCGCTGCGGCGGTACCACTGCTGCAACATCCACCCTAGGACCCTTGAGGTAGCAGACCTCGTGCTTAGGCGGGTCCTCTCCAGGGAGGGATTGCACAAGCTCTCTCCCATGTGGGAGGGCCTGTTCAAGGTTGTTCATGTTTCCAGGCCCGGCTCCGCGCGCTTGGAGACTCAGGAGGGAGTGCCGGTCCAGAACGCATGGAACATCCAGCACCTCCGGAGGTTCTACCCCTAAAGAGGCCCAGAGCCTGTGAAGCAAGGCGAATGCCTGTGAAGATCATCGCTTTGGAAAAAGGCCCGGAGCCTGTGAAGCAAGGCGAGTGCCTGTGAAGATCATCTCTCTTTGAAAAGGCCCAGAGCCTGTGAAGCAAGGCGAATTCCTGTGAAGATCATCGCATTGGAAAAAGGCCCGGAGCTTGTGAAGCAAGGCGAGTGCCTATGAAGATCATCTCTTTTTGAAAAGGCCCGGAGCCTGTGAAGCAAGGCGAGTGCCTGTGAAGATCATCTCTCTTTGAAAAGGCCGAGAGCCTGTGAAGCAAGGGGAATGCCTGTGAAGATCATCGCTTTGGAAAAAGGCCCGGAGCCTGTGAAGCAAGGCGAGTGCCTGTGAAGATCATCTCTCTTTGAAAAGGCCCAGAGCCTGTGAAGCAAGGCGAATGCCTGTGAAGATCATCGCTTTGGAAAAAGGCCCAGAGCCTGTGAAGCAAGGCGAGTGCCTGTGAAGATCATCTCTTTTTGAAAAGGCCCAGAGCCTGTGAAGCAAGGCGAGTGCCTGTGAAGATCATCTCTTCTTGAAAAGGCCCAGAGCCTGTGAAGCAAGGCGAGCGCCTATGAAGCTATCGCTTTGGAAAAGGCCCGGAGCCTGTGAAGCAAGGCCAATGCCTGTGAAGCTCGCCGCCCTGTGACACTCTCACGTAATAATGAGTGGGGCTGTACATGCCCCGGAGTCTCAGGAGCACCGGCCTCAGGCCCTGGGGCTCCCTCCCACGCCCAGTGGCAGCACTTAGCTCCGCGCTGGTGAGAAGACGTCAAAGACTAGATTAGGTGCCGGACGCGGCTTTTTCATTTGCTTTCCATAGTTGATGTGTTTGTTTGCATTTGGAGTCTTATTGAAGTTATCGCTGTTGCTGATTTGTGGTTCATCGATTTTCGCTCCTCGCTTTGGTTTCTCTCGTAAACAACCTCGCGAGGGATGGTGCTCCGACGTCCTCGCGAGGGTTTTGCCCTAGCCGCAGGAAGGTTTTCACGACCCTGGCACATTACAGGAGCACCCCTTCTAGTCCGTGCCCCTCGGACACCGCGACGCGCACACAGGGCCTGGGTCGGTCGCCCCACCCCCGGCAGGGGTCGAAAACTATCTACGTATAGGAGAGAAATCAAGAGGTGCAAAAAATGAGATCAAGGTAATAGCTAAAATGGCAATGTTTCCCAACACGCCCCAAGGGGGCTCCATGCAGCTGTTCTGTCTTACACAGGGAACAAAAGAGAAAGGAAAAAGACGAGCCCGGCGTAGCCCCCCTCACATTTGCCCGCGGAGGCGACACGGGCTGCCTCAAGGCCTCAGGCAGACTCCCTCTCGCGCTTCACCGGGGCACGACGGCGGGCGGACGAACCGCCACCTCCCAAGCAAGCTCGACGGTGCGGGGGAGGACTGCTGCCACCGCTGGAGGAATCGCTTGAGGAAGAGCTGACGAAGCTTGGGGAGTCGCGGACGCCGCCATCCGCGCGGGTGCTATCTCCTCCATCGCCATTGGAGCGGGGCCCGCGGACGCGGTCGTCGTCCTCAGGGCAGCACCCCGTGCGGCGACCATCTTCCACAAACACCCTCACATAGAGGGTGGCGTCGCCGTCGAACCTAAAGTGCAGAGTGCACCGACGCTCCAGGCCGCGAGCACCGGCGAACGCCTGCCAGCCACGAGTGAAGGCCAAGCCCCCGCTGGCGGAGACCTCCAGCGTGGCCCACGAGGACCTGCTGCAGCAGCCCTCCGCCTGGAGCCAGAGGCCACCAGGAGCGCCGGCCGGGAGTTCACCAAGGAGGAAGCGAGGGAGCGGGAGCCGGGCGCGAGTCGGCTCCGCCGACCAGACGACAAACTCCGGCAGCGCCTGCACAGCGCGAAAGCGCGGCCTGGGAGAACGCGCGACCCAGGTGCGTCCTTCGGCTACGGCGGCTCGCCCGCCGCTGCGCTGGGAGCCACCCCCATGGCCACCGAACGCGGCCGGGGCGTCCACCGGATGCTTCCAAGGGCGCCCATGACCGCGCTTGGGCGGGGGAGAGGCAGGACCAACCTGGAGGGCCTTCCCCTTCTCTGCAGCCGAGTACCTCCTCGATGGAGCCATCACACCAAGACGGAGCAAGAACTGAGGCGAATGAGAGAGCAAGAAGAGATGGATTGGAAGGGCACGCACGGTGCCGTACTTATAGCCGGCGAAGGCCAACCGCCGGCCTCCACGATCATAGGTAATCATGACATGATTTGCATGCAGCGACCTGTCTGGCTCGCGCGATCACCAAGACGTCATGGGGAAGTGGAGTCGCCCACGTCCAATCAACCGCCACGCGGCGCCCGAGGCCGCAGGCTGTTAGGGCCCGCGGTGCTTCGCCCTTGCCCTTTCGCCTCTCGGCACGGCCAAGCTCGTGCGCGCCTTGGGCCTGGGGGCTACTGTCAGCGTTCTGGGAACGGGGGTCCCCAGACTTGCCTGCCTGCGGCCCGCAGCGTGGCTCAAATGGGGGCCCAACATGGCCCATCTTCACCAGCACAAGACTCAAGACCCTCGCGAGGGGCCAAGCCTCGCGAGGCGGATGACACGGCGCATCCTCAGGCGCAGCCTCCTCAGGCTAGCTCGCAAGGAGACGGAGATATCAAGGCGGGGTACCTCGCCAGTTGCCAGTGACGCAAGCCATGACGATCGAGGGTGCCAGGCGGGCGCCAGCGTGCGCAGCGTCCTTCTTTCCTCTTTGGTGCAAAGGGGGCAAGCGCAGCTGTGGAGTACCGAGGCATCAGGCAAAGGTTGCCATTTCTGTGCAACAAGACCAGGACCAAGCAGACTACAAGACGGAGGTCACCATGGAGCCCAGCACGGCGTCACCGCAAAGTCTTTCGCAGGCGAAGACCACCTTTAGTTAGGATAAGAGTACTTGCTGTCCCCCTTCAAATTAGCCCGCCATTGTTGGCTCCCTTCTCGCTCGATATTTGGGAAGAGGACCAGGGCCTCAATAAATAGGGACCGGCCACCCACGTAGCGAAGGGTTCGGCTTTCGTAAGGAGGCACACAGAGTAGAGGAAGAGAGAGAGAGAGAGAGAGAGAGAGAGAGAGAGAAGGGGGCAGAACTCCTCCCTACAGTTCGTCGCCCCAGCTAAGAACAGACCCTCGCGAGGCTGTTCTTCCTTGTATTGTTCATCATCATCAGCCCCAAGAGGCAATCCATCCACCACGCACTGGAGTAGGGTATTACACCACAATGGTGGCCCGAACCAGTATAAATCTTGTGTCTCTTGTGGAGTTCTTTTAGTAGTTTAGATCCCAGTGAGACGGGGAGGTTGAGGACGTGATCTCCCCGTGCACCCCAGTGTTCGAACCTTAAGGGTCTGCCAGAACCCGAAATCCGACAACGGACTTTACAAAAAAATAAAAGATGCCATAGAATCCCACCAAAAAAAGAAAGGAAAGGAAAAAATGAGATAAAAGAGAGAAGGGGCAATACTACTATCCTTTTTCCACACTTGTGCTTCAAAGTAGCACCATGATCTTCATGATACAGAGTCTCCTATGTTATCACTTTCATATACTGGTGGTAAATTTTCATTACAGAACTTGGCTTGTATATTCCAATGATGGGCTTCCTCAAATTTCCCTAGGTCTTCATGAGCAAGCGAGTCGGATGCACACCCACTTAGTTTCTTGTTGAGCTTTCATACACTTATAGCTCTAGTGCATCTGTTGCATGGCAATCCCTACTCACTCACATTGATATCTATTGATGGGCATCTCCATAGCCTGTCGATGCGCCTAGTTGATGTGAGACTATCTCCTTCTTTTTGTGTTCTCCACAACCACCATATTCTACTCCACCTATAGTGTGATATCCATGGCTCATGCTCATGTATTGCGTGAAAGTTGAAAAAGTTTGAGAACATCAAAAGTATGACACAAATTCTTGGCTTGTCATCGGGGTTGTGCATGATTTAATACTTTGTGTGATGAAGATGGAGCATAGCTAGACTATATGATTTTGTAGGGATAACTTTCTTTGGCCATGTTATTTTGAGAAGCCATGATTGCTTTGTTAGTATGCTTGAAGTATTATTGTTTTGATGTCAATATTAAACTTTTGTATTGAATCTTATGGATCTGAATATTCTTGCCACAATAAAGAAGATTACATTCATAAATATGTTAGGTAGCATTCCACATCAAAAATCTTGTTTTTATCATTAACCTACTCGAGGACGAGCAGGAATTAAGCTTGGGGATGCTTGATACGTCTCCACCATATCTATAATTTTTTATTGTTCCATGCTATTATATTATATGTTTTGGATGTTTTATATGCATTAACATGCTATATTATATTATTTCTAGGACTAACCTACTAACTGTCGGCGTCCTGGGAATGGGGGTCCCCAGACTTGCCTGCCTGCGGCCCGCGGTGTGGCTGAGCCAGCAGGCCGTACGGCCCATCTTCACCAACAAAGCACCCAAGACCCTCGTGAGGGGCCAAGCATCATGAGGCGGACGACACAAGACCTCCTCTGGAGTGGCCAAGCTAGGAAGGCTCATGAGGAGCGGAGATATCAAGGCGAGGCGAACCTCACAAGGTTCTCGTGACGTGAGCCGTGACGATCGACACCAGGCGGGCGCCAGCGCGCATAGCGTCCTTGTTTCCTTTTTGGTGCAAAGGGGGCAAGTGCAGCCACGAAGTACTGAGGCATCAGGCAAAGGTTGCCATTTCGGTGCAACAAGACCAAGACCAAGGACTATAAGATGGAGGTCATCGTGGAGCCTAGAACAGCGTCACCACCAAAACTTTGAGCATGCGAGGACTACTCTTGTCAGGATAGCTTGTACTAGCTGTCCCCCTTCAAATTAGCCCGTCATTGTTGGCTCCCTTCCCGCTTGATATTTGGGAAGAGGACCAGGGCCTCTATTAATAGGACTAGCCACTATAGTGGAGGGGAGGATGGAAGCTTGAGAGGATGACCTGATCTTAGCTAGAGAGAGACCACCGCCACACACACACAAGCTCACCGAGCTCAAGAACGCCTCGACCTTAGGAGGCCGTTCTTCCCTTGTACTGTTCATCATTAGCCCAAGAGGTAATCCACCACCACCACACCGGAGTAGGGTATTACACCACAACAGTGGCCCGAACCAGTATAAACCCTGTGTCCTTCTGTGTTACGAGTTCGTCTGTGAGATTCTAGCAAGCTAGGGCGTATATCGGTTGGAGGGAAAGACTTCGCGCGCACCCCAGTGTTCGAACCTTAAGGGTTTGCCGGGACCCCATACCCCGACATTTGGCGTGCCAGGTAGGGGTGCGCCGGAGCCTTTTCTCCGCCCATCAGCTCTCCGATGTTCACCGGCTATGATGTCTGGCGACCCAAGAGCCGGATCTGACCGCTGGGCAGCCTGGCCGGCCCGGATGGCGCCGCCTGCCCATGAAAATCTCGACCCCGCACCCCAGGCAGCACGAGCGTCACCAAGCTCTGTCGGGCATGGATAGCGAGGCCAGGCATCATCCACCCTCACCCCGTGGCAAGCACGAGCCGCGGTGAGAGCAGCGAGTCATGCTGCTGCAACTGTGCCGCACTCACGGCTGGAGCAAGCAAACATGCGGGCGGCACTCACAGTGGCAAGGCAGCTGCTGTGATGCAGACTGATGGAGAGCGGCCGGGACACGCTGCTTGAGCGTGTTGCTGAGCTCCTGGACGCAGTGGCATCAGGAGCGCCACCCTTCAGCTATCGACTTCCCCCCCAGGCCAATGCAAGGTCACGCGGTGAGCCTCACCACATCTACGCGCCGTCAACTACGCCCGGGGGCTTCACCAGCATCAGCACGGCCGGCGGCGTAGGAGGCTCCAATCCCCCCATGCCGCCCTCGAGAAGCACAAGCGCAAGCGCAAGCGTCACCTCCCATGGCCCCAGCCGGATGCTGTATTATCATCCCCAGGGAGCCAGCATGGTCGGAGCAACATGGAGTGTGGGGCACCACGGCAAGGTGTTCGCGGTGACGGCCTCGGAAGCCTACGTGCCCCGCATGATGGAGCAAGGGTACGCACCATAGGACGACATCGGCTCATTCGTTGGGGAAGACTGGGGAGAAGGGGCGCTAGGAGTCGAAGCCTTCCAAGAGCCAGCGGAGAACCACAGCGATCGCGCCGGCGACGGCAACTACAGGATACCGCTAACCTCTCAGGAACAGGCTTATGCTAACCATGGGCTACTGATGAATCAGGTTGCAGCATCGATCGACAACCCCGGCACGGAGGCACCCGTCTAAACAAGGGAGACACACTGGGGGCCGCCGAGAGGAAGCCAGGAGCAAGGCTGAAAGTGCAACTATCCCTAGGTGGTTTTGGTAATTCATAACAACATATAGCTCATTGAGCTAATGCTATTCCAAGATGATTATTTCAGGAAAGCTCAATGATTGGCATGGCATGGATGTGAAAGTGGAACCCTCAAAATGCTAAGGACAAAGGATTGGCTCAAGCTCAAAAGCTCAAGACTCTTAATTTATATTTTAGTGATCCAAGATCACATTGAGTCTTTAGGAAAAGCCAATACTATCAAGGAGGGATGAGGTGTTGCTTAATGAGCCTCTTGCTTCATGTGCTTAGTGATATGCTCCAAAAACCCTCAACTACTTTCCCATATCCACATTTGACCTAAACCCTAAGCCAAACTCGGTCCTATCGATTCTATCTATCCGGCGCCACCGAGTTTCATATGTCATAAGCCACTGCCAAACCCTAGCAATTCGGTTCTACCGATAGGGATTGCAAACTCTCTGTTTCCCTTTGGTAACTTTTCGGTCTCACCGAAAGAGCAGATCGGTCCCACCGAGATTGCAATGTAAACTCTTTGTTTCCCTTTTGTAACTTTTCAGTCTCACCGAAAGAGCAAATCGGTCCCACCGAGTTTGCCTGACCAACTCTCTAGTTAGCTAATTACCAAAATCGGTCTCATCGAGTTTGTGTAATCGGTCTCACCGAGATTACGTTATGCCCAAACCCTAACCATATCGGTCCTACCGAGTTGCATGTCAGTCCCACCGAAAATCTCTAACGGTCACTAGGTTTACCTTTTCGGTCCGACTGAGTTTGTTGATTCGGTCCCACTGAGATTGGTAAATTGTGTGTAATGGTTGGATTTTGTGTGGAGGCTATATATACCCCTCCACCTCCTCTTCATTCATGGAGAGAGCCATCAGAACACATATACACTTCCAACTCATATGTTCTGAGAGAGAATCACCTACTCATGTGTTGAGACCAAGATATTCCATTCCTACCATATGAATCTTGATCTCTAGCCTTCCCCAAGTTGCTTTCCACTCAAACCTTCTTTCCACCAGATCCAAATCCTATGAGAGGGAGTTGAGTGTTGGGGAGACTATCATTTGAAGCACAAGAGCAAGGAGTTCATCATCAACACACCATTTCTACTTCTTGGAGAGTGGTGTCTCCTAGATTGGCTAGGTGTCACTTGGGAGCCTCCGACAAGATTGTGGAGTTGAACCAAGGAGTTTGTAAGGGCAAGGAGATCGCCTACTTCATGAAGATCTACCGCTAGTGAGGCAAGTCCTTCGTGGGCGATGGCCATGGTGGGATAGACAAGGTTGCTACTTCGTGGACCCTTCGTGGGTGGAGCCCTCCGTGGACTCGCGCAACCGTTACCCTTCGTGGGTTGAAGTCTCCATCAACGTGGATGTAGGATAGCACCACCTATCCGAACCATGGGAAAACATCCGTGTCTCCAATTGCGTTTGAATTCTCCAAACCCTTCCCTTTACATTCTTGCAAGTTGCATGCTTTACTTTCCGCTGCTAATATACTCTTTGCATGCTTGCTTGAATTGTGTGATGATTGCTTGACTTGTCCTAAATTAGCTAAAATCTGCCAAGAACTAAAATTGGGAAAAGGTTGAGTTTTTATTTGGTCAAGTAGTCTAATCACCCCCCCTCTAGACATACTTTCGATCCCACAAGTGGTATCAGAGCCTTGGTCTCCATTTGCTTTGATTTCCATAGCTTTTGGTGGTCATAGCCTTGGTTTCACAACCTAGGAGAGTATGGCGTCTAGCGAGGGAAATTATCACCGTAGAGGTCCTTACTTTGATGGTACTAATTTTGCTAGTTGGAAGCATAAAATGAAAATGCATATTCTTGGACATAACCCCTCCGTTTGGGCTATTGTGTGTGTTGGTTTGCAAGGTGACTTCTTTGATGGGAGAGAACCAAACCGTGAAGCTACCGTGGATGAGTTGAAGATGTTACAATACAATGCTCAAGCTTGTGATATTCTCTTCAACGGATTGTGCCCCGAAGAATTGAACAAAATCAGCCGTCTTGAGAATGCAAAGGAAATTTGGGACACTTTGATTGATATGCACGAAGGTACCAACTCCGTCAAGGAATCCAAGTTCGATGTGCTTCAAAGTCAACTTGAAAAGATCAAAACGAAGGATGGTGAAGGTGTCGCTGAAATGTACTCTAGGCTTGCTCTCATCACAAATGAGATTGCCGGCTTAGGGAGTGAGGAGATGACCGATAGATTCATCATCAAGAAGATTCTAAGAGCCTTGGATGGAAAATATGATACCATGTGCACATTGATCCAAATGATGCCCAATTGCAAAGATCTCAAGCCAACGGAGGTGATTGGAAGAATTGTTGCTCATGAGATGTCACTTAAGGATAAAGAGGAACTTCACAACAAATCAAGTAGTGCCTACAAAGCCTCATGTGAAGCCCCTACATCATCAAGTGAGAAACAAAACTTCAATGAAGAATTGAGCTTAATGGTGAATAACTTCAACAAGTTCTACAAGAGTAGAAGCAAAGATAGAAGCTCCAAGTCAAGGTCCTACAATAACAAAAGATCTTCTAGTCGAGAGCGAAACTGCTACAATTGTGGAAGACCCGGACACTATTCCAATGAGTGTACGGCTCCCTACAAGAGAAGAGAAGACTCTCCAAAAAGAAGAAGCAAAGAATCACCACCAAGAGAGAGAAGGAGTAGAGATGATCGTTATGAACGAAGATACTCACGGAGAAGCAAGGATTCGGAAAGGAAGGAAAAATCATCAAGGAGCTACACAAATCGAAGACATCAAGCTCATGTTGGTGAATGGGTATCCGGCTCCGACTCCGACAGCCACTCCAAGAGAAGTTATCACTCCGACTCCGAATATACTCAAGATGAAGGTGTTACCGGTCTAGCACTCGTGTCAACCAACTCCTACGACATATTTGACTCACCAAATGAAGTAATTGGAAGATGCTTCATGGCCAAAGGTCCTAAGGTAACACATCCCGAGTATGTTGATTTTAATAGTGATGAAGATGACTTGTTAGCTGGTGATGATTTGCTTGTTGACAACTCTAGTGATGAATACTATAATGAAACATCAATTAATCATGCTAATCAAGATAAAACGAATGACAATGATAAGGAGAAGGTTGAGGCTCTAACTAAAGAACTAAACACTCTTAAGTTAGCTCATGAAACTATCTTCGAAGATCATCGAGAACTTTTAAGAGATCATGAGAAGTTATGCTTTGAAAAGCTCAATCTTGAGCAAGAGCATGAGTTTTTAAAAGCAATCAATGATGATCTCTGCAAGAAAAGTTCTTCTTACATTGCCAAGCATTTACTATTATCCACTTACATGCCTCAAGTCAAGTCTAGTAACAAGAACAAGAAAGATTCTTCCTCTAGTAGTAACAATGATCATGCTAAATCAAATATTGTTGCTTCTAGTAGTTCTCTTGATTCCACTAATGATTCTCTTAGCCAAGTTACACTTGAGCAAGAAAATAGCTTATTGAAGGGAATTATAGAGAAAGGAGTGTACAAAAGCCTTGCCGGGAGTAAGCAATTCAAGGAAATTGTGCGCAAGCAAGGAATGCACCGGAAGAATCAAGGTGTTGGTTTCGAACGAAAGTTCAATGCCAATGGAGTTGAGTAGGAAGAAGATCAATACCCCAAGACAAAGTTTGTTCCTCAACAAGAGAAGTATGATACTTCCTTCAAGGGAACACAAGCTCAAGATGATCTTCCACCACAAGGCTACAAGCAAAAAGGGAAGGACAAGCTTCAAGAGGAAATTGATGCATTTTAAGAAGCTCCTAAGACCGTAGTCAAGTGGATTCCCAAGACCACGTCAAGTTCCACTTCATCGAGTACGACTACAACTCCAAGGATTCCCATCAAGATGGTGTGGATCCAAAAGAAGAAGAACTAGAGAGTTCTTGAGGGTGACTCCGCCAAGATACTTCACTCTTATCATTTTGGCAAGAACAAGTGCAATCAACTTCCACATCTTGCACTAGTTCAAGGAGTCACAAACCCTCTTGATTGGTAAGACAAGGGAAAAGGTAACCTAAAAGTTTTCATGGACATCATCTTGTGTGTGCATCACTCTATGTCTATGGATATCCTTGTTTGTTCCTTGTGGGACTAACCCATGTAGGTATTGAAAGTGCAATTCACTCAAATGGATAGCTCCAAGTGATCTACATCAACATTGAGCATCCACATCTTCAACATCTACATGAAGTCATCATCGACAAAAACCAAGGTTAGTTCATCCCTCTTAGGGGGGATATCACATCTAGGGGGAGCTTTACTCTAAGACTTGAGCTAAAGCAACTCTAAAGATGTGAACACAACAATGCTTTATGTAAAAGTGGTAACCCCACTTGAGCTTAAACGATGAGTATGACCTATGATCAAGTGTTCTCACTTGACTCCTAAGTCAATATACTCACATATAGATGACCTAGTCATCGCAAATTGCTTGATAGATGCTAGAATTGGTTGTGCATGCTTTGTCACATATTTTATTTGCCATCTTATTGTGTGAGCATGTTGGTTGCATATTTTACCCATTCGAGGACATCCACTTGTTGTTTTGATTGTTTGGTTTTATTTCCTTTTGCCAAGTGGATGGACAAGAATGCCTAAGAACCTCCTCTAGCTATCTATGCTTTTCTCGTCTCAAACTCTATTCATGCTACATCACAAAATTTGATCAAGTCAGATTCGGACCACTCTGTGTGAGGAGCACTCGGAGTCCCCGATTCGTCATAGACTTAAACTTCCAAAACCTCTTTGTGATTCTCGGTCTGACCAATATCGTACTTTCGGTCCTACCGAGATCATTAAGTTGATCTAGGTTTTCTATCTCGATGCAACCGATTTGAACCATTCGGTCACACCGAGTTGCAACAACTGTATACAGTTTTGCATCTCGGTGCCACCGAGTTGTTCCACTCGGTCACACTGACAGGGTCGGGCTATATATAGTCATGGGCAAAAATTTGGAAATTTGTCCGAACCCCTTCGCCTGCGCGACAGCCTGCTCTGCCAACGTGGTCTCCGGATCGTCTCCTCGCCGCCAGCCGCCTCCAGTCGCTGGTCTCTGTCGCCGTCAACGGGAATCAACCCCGCCGTTGCCGCCGTAGCGAGTCTCCGCCGACTAGGGTATGGACTCGATTTTTTTGCTATTCCTCAATCCGATTCTTAGCACATTGTGATCATCATGATTCTTACCACGTTTGAAACACTTCTATCCAGTCAAAGAACTCGTAGATTAGGTTTAATTCGAAAATTTTAGGGTTAGGTTTCCGCCGAAACCATCTCGGACCCACCGAGTTGAAAAACTCGGTCCCACCGATTTGGCTTATGCCATTGCACAAGTGAGACTCGGTCTGACCGAGAATTACTTATCGGTGTGACCGATTTTGGAACTTTGTGAAACGCTAGCAGTCTCGGTTCCACCGAACTGCGACTCGGTCTGACCGAGTTCACTAGTTCAGGTGCCAAAACTGCTTCGGTATCACCGAGTTTAAAAATCGGTAGATCCGAGATGATTTCAGTGGGAAACGAAAACTAAGTTTTTGAATTATTCTTTTGCAAAAATCTCTGCAATTTTGTGATGCTCATCCACTCTATCTCATCTATAACCTATTCACAGGGTCATCAGTCAGAGTTTGCAACATATCTCATCGTAGTGATAGCCAGAATTTGTCAGAGAAGCAAGTGCAGATGAGTGAGGGCACTAGTCCCTCAAGTTCCTCAGATGATGGCAGCAGAAGTACTCCTAGTAACCTGCCAAAAGCTGCCACAAGACAGAGAAAGAAGAGAACCTCAGAATCAGAGGATGAGGACTATGTGGCAGAAGAGGAAGCAACTTCAAAGAGAGTAGTGCTTGAGAAGGAACACGGCTCAGCTCAAGGCACAAAGCCAGGGTTCAAGATCAAAAGACCAGTAGGCAGGCAGCCTATGTCAAAGGCCAGAGCTTCAACTGAGAAGCCCACTCCCATAGAGCCAGTTGTAGCTGAAGGCAAGAAAAGAAAGGAAAGGGTCATGAAGACCGTAGCCAGAGTGCTTGGAAAGGCTTCCATCATGGAAGATGAGGAGGAAGAAGAAGAAGAGGTAGCTGCACCAGCACCAAAGGCACCCAAGCTGATGGGTGATGCCATAAGATCAGGGGCAGCTACTTCCAAAGCCAAGCCAGCTCCAAAGCCAAAGCCAAAGAGGAATACAAGAAGCATCCCAGCTGCTGAGAAGAACAAGGCCCCAGTGCCTGACACCGCAGAAGAAAATGAAGAGCAAGTTCTTAGAAAGCTCAAGCCCAAGATCCCAGACCACAACAATGCTCATCCTATGGCTGAGGACATGAAGCTCAGGAGAGATTCAAGGCTCCGGAAGTGGAGAGAAGCAGATCCGTATGCTTCAAGAAGGAGGACTGCTGTGGACTACAGATTTCACACCAAGGAACAGCAGGACTTCTATGAGACAGTGCTGCTAGATAAGAAGCCAATTGTATGTGATATGAGATGGGTTGATTGGCAATACATCATGGACAACGAAGAGTACTACCCCGGAGTGCAGGACAACTTCAAGGCATGTGGAGTAGAAGACTTTGTTGGGCAGAAGCTCACAAAGTGGAACGAGGAACTCATCATGCAGTTCTACTCCACCGCACATTTTTATTCAGATGGGAGAATTGTTTGGATGTCTGAGGGTACGAGGTACCAGTCTACAGTTGCTGAATGGGCTCAGCTGATCAATGCCCCACAAGAGCATGAGGATGACTTGGATATCTATGCCAAGAAGAAGATGGACCACAACTCAATGTCAAACATGTACAAGGAGATTCCAAATGAAGCACTTGACACTTTCAAGTTTGGCTCAGTACACTATCTTCTGTCAGGGCTGCCAACCATCAATTGGATACTGAGGCACACCTTGTTGCCCAAGTCAGGTGATCACAAGATGATCAGAGGCCATGCGATCAATTTGCTACATATCTTTGATGTGCCACAGAAGTTCAAGGTGATGAGCCTCATGGTAGAGACCATCAAGAGGACTGCAGCAAACCAGAAGAGGAGCTGTGGGTATGCCCCACAAATTCAGGAGCTCATTAACTCCAAGATGGGCACAGGCATATACTTATTGGACAAGGAACACCTGCCCATCCGTCCAGACTTTGAAGATGATCAAGTTGTCATGACTGAGAATGAACCATCGTCTGCCCAAGCACAAGCCAAGAAGGAGAAGGCAAGGAAGGAGAAAGCTGCCAAGATGCCAACTAAGAGGAGGCATCTGAATATTTCTTGAAAACCAAACAAGAGCAGCTTGGTTACCTGATTGCATCCACCCTGCGGATTGAGAACGGATTAGCAACCCTAACTCAGAACCAGGCAAGCCTAGAGAGGATCATAGAACAAAGGTTCTATGACTTGGATATCAAGGTGAAAGAGATTCAGACTGCAGTGGAGCAGCTCCAAGATGACATGCAGGAGAAGAAAGGGAAGACAACCACTGATGCCTTTGCCAAAGTGCCACGAGCTCCGAGGTCGTCTGCAGTGCCAGTTCCTGACACAAGAGCAACCGCCTCAGCTCCAGCCGTTGCACCAGCCCGACCTGCTCCAGCATCTACTTCAGCTCCAACTCCAGCGTCTACTTCAGCGTCTACGGAAGCCTTCGTCCTTGGAGTGATTCGGACTCCACCACCACCTGAAGATCAAGCCTGAGTGTCGTTTTAGCACTATGCATTTTCTAGGAACTTTTTGGTAACTTGTTGCCAAAGGGGGAGAAAATGTATAGATCATAGGCTTCGAGAGAGAGAGAGTGTTGCTTTTCTCTCTTGCTTTATTTGGTGGTTTTTCGAACTTTGTTTGCTTTTGAGTGCTCGAGTACTATGTTACTATGTCATTATCTATGAGACATTGATGATCATGTGTTTGATCATAAGCTACACTTAATGCTTGCTTAATGCTATTATCCTATCTATCTTATGAGATCATTCCCTATTCTTGGTGATGGGTGCATGTATTTCATTCTTATCATTTTAAGCGCTCCACCAAGATGTATGTGACATGGAAGAGTAACCCATGACTCTAACTCTTTGTGCATTTGCAGTCCAAAGCAAATCTTAAATATGCACAAATTTAGGGGGAGCTCTTACTTATCACCTACTTCTCAAAGCAACGACATATTTCATGCCTATTATTATTTGTCGAAGCTTTGATCTATATGTTGTCATCAATTACCAAAAAGGGGGAGATTGAAAGTGCAACTATCCCTAGGTGGTTTTGGTAATTCATAACAACATATAGCTCATTGAGCTAATGCTATTCCAAGATGATTATTTCAGGAAAGCTCAATGATTGGCATGGCATGGATGTGAAAGTGGAACCCTCAAAATGCTAAGGACAAAGGATTGGCTCAAGCTCAAAAGCTCAAGACTCTTCATTTTATATTTTAGTGATCCAAGATCACATTGGGTCTTTAGGAAAAGCCAATACTATCAAGGAGGGATGAGGTGTTGCTTAATGAGCCTCTTGCTTCATGTGCTTAGTGATATGCTCCAAAAACCCTCAACTACTTTCCCATATCCACATTTGACCTAAACCCTAAGCCAAACTCGGTACTACCGATTCTATCTATCCGGCGCCACCGAGTTTCATATGTCATAAGCCACTGCCAAACCCTAGCAATTCGGTTCTACCGATAGGGATCTCGGTATCACCGAGATGGGATTGCAAACTCTCTGTTTCCCTTTCGTAACTTTTCGGTCTCACCGGAAGAGCGGATCAGTCCCACCGAGATTGCAATGTAAACTCTCTGTTTCCCTTTTGTAACTTTTCGGTCTCACCGAAAGAGCAAATCGGTCCCACCGAGTTTTCTTGACCAACTCCCTGGTTAGCTAATTACCAAAATCGGTCTCACCGAGTTTGTGTAATCGGTCTCACCGAGTTTGTGTAATCGGTCTCACCGAGATTACGTTATGCCCAAACCCTAACCATATCGGTCCTACCGAGTTGCATGTTAGTCCCACCGAAAATCTCTAACGGTCACTAGGTTTACCTTTTCGGTCCGACTGAGTTTGTTGATTCGGTCCCACTGAGATTGGTAAATTGTGTGTAATGGTTGGATTTTGTGTGGAGGCTATATATACCCCTCCACCTCCTCTTCATTCGTGGAGAGAGCCATCAGAACACATATACACTTCCAACTCATATGTTCTGAGAGAGAATCACCTACTCATGTGTTGAGACCAAGATATTCCATTCCTACCATATGAATCTTGATCTCTAGCCTTCCCCAAGTTGCTTTCCACTCAAACCTTCTTTCCACCAGATCCAAATCCTATGAGAGGGAGTTGAGTGTTGGGGAGACTATCATTTGAAGCACAAGAGCAAGGAGTTCATCATCAAAACACCATTGCTACTTCTTGGAGAGTGGTGTCTCCTAGATTGGCTAGGTGTCACTTGGGAGCCTCCGACAAGATTGTGGAGTTGAACCAAGGAGTTTGTAAGGGCAAGGAGATTGCCTACTTCATGAAGATCTACCGCTAGTGAGGCAAGTCCTTCGTGGGCGATGGCCATGGTGGGATAGACAAGGTTGCTACTTCGTGGACCCTTCGTGGGTGGAGCCCTCCGTGGACTCGCGCAACCGTTACCCTTCGTGGGTTGAAGTCTCCATCAACGTGGATGTAGGATAGCACCACCTATCCGAACCATGGGAAAACATCCGTGTCTCCAATTGCGTTTGAATTCTCCAAACCCTTCCCTTTACATTCTTGCAAGTTGCATGCTTTACTTTCCGCTGCTAATATACTCGTTGCATGCTTGCTTGAATTGTGTGATGATTGCTTGACTTGTCCTAAATTAGCTAAAATCTGCCAAGAACTAAAATTGGGAAAAGGTTGAGTTTTTATCTGTTCAAGTAGTCTAATCACCCCCCCCTCTAGACATACTTTCGAACCCACAAAGGCCCCTCCCCAAGGCACGCGAAACTAGGGGACACCTGGAGGTAGGCCCTTTGTCGGGGTGGCTTCAACGATCCTTCCTTCGGCAGAGGACCTGTGGTCGCCGAGGGAACCGCTGGCGTCCTCTTTCCCTCCTTTGTGACATCCTGGTCTCCGGTTGGCTCAAAGGAGGTCAAGAGTGGCGCAAGGCGGGGCCCTCGTTTGGCGATATGAAGCAAGGCCAGTACCTGTGAAGAAGGCCCGGTGCCTATGAAGCTCACCGCCCATGACACACTCACGTAATAATGAGTTGGGGTTGTACACGCTCCGGAGTCTAAGGAGCGCCGGCCTCAGGCCCTGGGGCTCCCTCCCACGCCTAGTGGACAGCACTTAGCTCTGCGCTGGTGAGAAGACTTGAAGACCCAAAGACTAGACTAGGTGTCGTACGCGGCCTTTTGCTTCGGATCTCTCTTTATGTGGCTTTGCTTTCTGATTCTGGACTTAAGTTGAAGCTGAATTTTTATCATTGCGCGGGGGGGGGGGGTGCCTTTCCTCATTCGAGCCGTTTCTCGCCTTCTGGATCTTGTTTGGATTGGGACTCACGTCCGTTGCCTCTCCCTCGCAAAGCTCCTCGCGAGCTGGACCGCGTAAAGCACGCGCTAGCACTACGCCTGGTGCTCACCCTTTCCGGGACCCCCCTTCAAACAGGGCGATAGGCTCCGCAGGATTCTCAGGAACTCGTCGCCTCACGACTGAGCCCTAAGCAGGCGCTAACTAAGGTAATCCATGTCTGGAAACTCACCCCAGCTTCGCGAGCTCACGAGGACACATAGCCACGTTGTCGGATTTCGGGTTCCGGCAGACCCTTAAGGTTCGAACACTGGGGTGCGCGCGGAAATCTCACCTTCAACCTCTCCGTCTCGATGGGATCTAAACTACTAAAAGAGCTGCACGAAAGACACAAGATTTATACTGGTTCGGGCCACCGATATGGTGTAATACCCTACTCCAGTGTGTGGTGGATGGATTGCCTCCTGGGGCTGGTGAGGATGAACAATACAAGGAAGAACAGCCTCGCAAGGGTCTGTTCTTGGCTGTGGTGATGAGCTGCTATGAAGAGTTCAGTCACCCTCTCTCTCTCTCTCTCTCTCTCTCTCTCTCTCTCAGATCCCGGACCGAACGACCAGGCCTCCAACCCCTTGCTATGTGGGTGGCTAGTCCTATTTATAGAGGCCCTGGTCCTCTCCCCAAATATTGAGCGGGAAGGGATCCAACAATGGCGGGCTAATTTGAAGGGGGACAACGAGTACATCTATCCTGAAAAAAGCAGTCTTCGCCTGCCAAAGGCTCTGGTGATGACGCCGCGCTGGGCTCCATGGTGACCTCCGTCTCGTAGTCCTCCTTGTCCTGGTCTCGTTGCACCGAAGTGGCAACCTTTGCCTGATGCCTCAGTACTCCGCTGATACGCTTGCCCCCTTTGAACAAAAGAGGAAAGAGGGACGCTGCGTGCACTGGCACCCGCCTGGTGCCCCGTGTCGTCATGGCTTGCATCATAGGCACCTCGCGAGGTACCCCGCCTTGAACTCTCCGCCTCCTCGCGAGCCAGCCTGACGAGGCTATGCCTGAGGATGCACCGTGTCGTCCACCTCGCGAGGCTTGGCCCTTCGCGAGGGTCTTGAGCCTCGTGTTGATGAAGATGGGCCGTGCTGGGCCCCCACTTGAGCCACGCCGTAGGCTGCAGGCAGGCAAGTCTGGGGACCCCCGTTCCCAGAATGCCGACAGTAGCCCCCGGGCCCATGGCGCGCATGGACTTGGCCGTGCCAAGAGGCGAAAGGGCAAGGGCGAAGCGCCGCGGGCCCTAACAGCCTGCGGCCTCGGACGCCGCGTGGCGGTTGATTGGACGTGGGGCCTCCGCTTCCCCATGACGCCTTCGCGATCGTGCGAGTTGGACAAGTCCCTGCATGCAGAACATGTCATGATTACCTGTGATCGTGGAGACCGGCGGTTGGCCTTCGCCGGCTATAAGTACGGCACCGCTCGTGCCCGTCCAGCCCATCTCCTCTTGCTCTCTCCTTCGCCCCAATTCTTGCTCCGTCTTCGTGTGATGGCTCCATCGAGGAGGTACTCGTCCGCAGAGAAGAGGAAGGCCCTCCAGATTGGTCCTGCCTCTCCCCCATCCAAGCGTGGTCGCGGGCGCCCTCGGAAGCACCCGGCGGCCGCCCCGGCAGCTCCCAGCGGCCGTGGGGGGCTCCCAGCGCGGCGGCGGGAAAGCCGCCATAGCCGGAGGGTGCGCCTGGGTTGCGCGCTCCCCCAGGCCGCGCTTTCACGCCGGGCAGGCGCCGTCGGAATTCATCATTTGTTCGGCGGAGCCGGCTCGCGCCCGGCTCCCGCTCCCTTGCTTCCTCCTTGGCGAACTCCCGGATGGCGCTCCTGGCGGCCTCTGGCTCTAGGCGGAGCGCTGCTGCAGCAGGTCCTCGTGGGTCGTGCTGGAGGTCTCCGCCAGCGGGGGCTTGGCCTTCACCCGCGGCTGGTAGGCATTCGCCCGCGCTCGCGGCCTGGAGCGTCGGTGCACTCTGCACTTCAGGTTTGATGGCGACGCCACCCTCTATGTGAGGGTGTTTGGGGAAGATGGTCGCTGCGCGGGGTGCTGCCCCGAGGACGATGACCGCGTCCGCGGGCCCCGCTCCGATGGTGATGGGGGAGATAGCGGCCGAGCGGGCGGCAGCGTCAGCGACTCCCCCAGCCTCGTCAGCTCCTCCTCAAGCGACTCCTCCAGTGGTGGCAGCAGTCCTCCCCGCGCCGTCGGGTTTGCTTAGGAGGCGGTGGTTCGTCCGCCTGCCATCGTGCCCCAGCGCAGCGCGAGAGGGGGTCCGCCTGAGGCCCTGGGGCAGCCTGTGTCACCGCCGTGGGCCGATGCGGGAGGGGCGGCACTAGGCTCGTCTTTTTCCTTTCTCTTTTGTTCCCTGTGTAAAACAGAACAGATGCATGGAGCCCCCTTGGGGCGTGTTGGGAAATGTTGCCGCTTCAGCGATTACCTTAATCTTATTTTTGTACATCCTGATTTTCCGCCTGTGCGTAGATAGCTTTCGACCCCTGCCGGGGGGTGGGGCGACCGACCCAGGCCCTGTGTGCGTCGTGGTACCCGAGGGGCACGGACTAGGAGGGGTGCTCCTGTAATGCGCCAGGGCCGTGAGACCCTCCCGTGGCTAGGGCAGAAATCCTCGCGAGGGCATCTGAGCACCATCCCTCGTGAGGTTGTTCACGAGAGAAACCAAAGCGAGGGGCGAAAATTGACGAACCATAAATCAGCAACAGCGATAACTCCAATAAGACTCCAAATGCAAACGAACACGTCAACTGCGGAAAGCAAATGGGAAAGCCGCGTCCGGCACCTAATCTAGTCTTCGAAGTCTTCTCACCAGCGCGGAGCTAAGTGCTGCCACTGGGCGTGGGAGGGAGCCCCAGGGCCTGAGGCCGGCGCTCCTGAGACTCCAGGGCGTGTACAGCCCCACTCATTATTACGTGAGAGTGTCATGCGGCGGCGAGCTTTACAGGCATTGGCCTTGCTTCACAGGCTCTGGGCCTTTTTCCAAAGCGATGATCTTCACAGGCACTCGCCTTGCTTCACAGGCTCCGGGCCTTTCCAAAAAGAGATGATCTTCACAGGCACTCGCCTTGTTCACAGGCTCCGGGCCTTTCCAAAACGCGATAGCTTCACAGGCACTCGCCTTGCTTCACAGGCTCCGGGCCTTTCCAAAATGCGATAGCTTCACATGCACTCGCCTTGCTTCACAGGCTCCGGGCCTTTCCAAAACGCGATAGCTTCACAGACACTCGCCTTGCTTCACAGGCTCCGGGCCTTTCCAAAATGCGATAGCTTCACAGGCACTCGCCTTGCTTCACAGGCTCCAGGCCTTTCCAAAACGGGATAGCTTCACAGGCACTCACCTTGCTTCACAGGCTCTGGGCCTTTTCAGGGGTAGAACCTCCGGAGGTGCTGGATGTTCCACGCATTCTGGATTGGCACTCCCTCCAGAGTCTCCAAGCGCGCGGAGCCGGGCCTGGAAACATGAACAACCTTGAACGGGTCCTCCCACATGGGAGAGAGCTTGTGCAACCCCTCCATGGAGAGAACCCGCCTGAGCACGAGGTCTCCTACCTCGAGAGTCCTGGGGCGGATGTTGCGGCAGTGATATCGCCGCAGCGCCTGCTGATACCTCGCCGCTCGCGGCGTGGTTTCCTGTCGTCGTTCCTCCCCCAACACGAGGTCCGTCCCCCGCATGGCGTCCTGCTGCGCCTCGTCGAACGCCAGGACCCGTGCGGAGCGACGTCTGACCTCGTGAGGGAGGACTGCCTCCGCTCCATAGACCAGGAAGAATGGGGTCTCTCCAGTCAGCTTGGTCGCGGTGGTGCGGATGGACCACAGCACGGATTGAAGCTCGTCGTACCAACCTCGGCCGCAGGCCTCCAGCTTCTTCTTGAACGTCCTGGTCTTGAGGCCTCTCAGGACCTCTGCGTTGGCTCGTTTGGCCTGGCCGTTGCTTCGAGGGTGCGCCACGGAAGCGTAGCATATCTGCGTTCCAAGGTTAGCACAGTATGTTTTGAAGAGGTTACTGGTGAACTGCGAACCATTGTCTATGATGATGCCATTCGGCACCCCGAACCGGCTCACGATGCCCCTGATGAACTTGACCGCGGAGCCCGCAGGGATGGTGCGGATGGCCTCCACTTTAGCCCACTTGGTGAACTTGTCCACGGCGACGTAGAGGTAGCGGTAGCCCCCTGGCGCCCGAGGAAACGGGCCCAGGATGTCCAGCCCCCAGACTGCGAACGACCATGAAAGGGGTATAGTCTGCAGGCCTCCGGCCGGCTGATGGATTTGCTTGGCATGGAACTGGCAGGCCTCACAAGCTTTCACTAGCTCTACGGCGTCATTGAGTGCGGTAGGCCAATAAAACCCACTGCGGAACGCCTTGCCGACAAGGGTCCGTGATGATGAGTGGTGCCCGCAGTCCCCGCCGTGTATGTCCTCCAGTAGTTCCTTTCCTTACTCCCTGGAAATGCAACGCAGGAGTACATCATTTGGCCGCTTTCGGTAGAGTTCTCCGTCTCTGATGCAGTATGTACTGGCCTGCCGCGCCACTCGCTCCGCTTCCTCCTCCTTCTCCGGCGTGGTCCCTTGCGCCAAGTAACTCCAGAGCTCGGTGATCCAGCACTCCTCCTGAAGTTCCATCATCAGGAGCAGGCATGCTCCTGAGGCCGGGCCACAAACCAGGGCTCCTGAGGCAGGTGGCTGGGGGAGCTCCTCCCGAAGCTGAGCCGTGTTTGACAGTGATGGCAAGGCTGAGGGCTCGAAGAGCCTCTCCTCGAAGACGCCAGGCTCCTGAGGTAGCCGCCTGGATGCCCGCTTGGCGATGTCGTCGGCCTCCTGATTGGTGCCACGGGGCACATGCTGCAACTCCAACCCCCAGAACTGCTTCTCCATCCAGCGGACCTCCGCAAGGTAAGCTTCCATGTGCTCATCTTTCGGCTTGTACACCTTCTTGGAGAAGTGCACGAGGAGCTGTGAATCACCCTTAATGGTAAGGCGCTTCACCCCCAGGGCTGCCGCGGCCTTCAGGCCCGCTATTAGACCCTCGTATTCTGCTATGTTGTTGGAGACCTTTTCACCTTGTTGGAAGCAGAGCTGTACGGCATAGTAGAGCTTGTCCTGAGTGGGCGATATAAGCACCGCTCCAGCCCCAGCACCATGTCCGGAGAATGCCCCGTCAAAGTGCATGACCTAGCCTTCTGGCGCCTCGCTCCCCGGGAAGAGGGACCGATCCTCGTCGGCCTTGAGGCCTGGTGCCTCTGTCCATTCTGCCACAAAATCTGCCAATGCTGCTCCTTTGATGACCCTGGTTGTGCTGAATTCGAGCTGAAATGCCTACAGCTCTATGTTCCACTCAGCGACCCTTCCGGCTGAGTTAGGTCTCCTGAGCACCCTCTCCAGGGGGTATGACGAGACGACTTTGATGGGGTGAGCCTGGAAGTAGTGACGCAGCTTGCGGGAGGCTACCAATAGCGCGAGGAGGTGCTTCTGAGGCATTGGGTACCGGGCCCTCACGTCCCATAGCACCGTGCTAACAAAGTAAACTGGGTGCTCGACAAGGCTGGGAGCATCTGGGGTTGCTGGGCCCTCCGGAGGTAGGGGCGCCTCACGGGGCGTCGTGGCCTCGGGAGGTGGACCATCTGGTCGGGTGGCCTCTCCTGCCCCCGGTGCATTCCTCGGCAGCTAACCCTCCTCAGCTGCGGTTGCGGCTTCTGCAGTCTTTCCTTGTTCCCGTTTTGTCCTGCCTCGGGCTGCCGCTGCGGCCTTGACTTGGCGCTCCTCCCTAACCGCCACCAGGGCTGCGCTGGCGGAGTAGGGTGTGGCGGCGAGGTACAGCAGCAGGGGCTCCTGAGGGCGCGGAGCCACCATGACTGGGGGACTGGTCAGGTATCTCTTGAGATCTTGAAACGCCTTATCTGCTTCTTCAGTCCACTCAAAGGTCCCTTTCTTCTTCATCAGCTGGAAGAAAGGCAGCGCTCGCTCCCCTAGTTTGGAGATGAAGCGCCCTAGCGCGGTCACGCGCCCCGTGAGCTTCTGCATTTCTCTGAGGGTCTATGGCGGGCTCATGTCCTCGACCGCTTTGACCTTCTCGGGGTTGGCCTCGATGCCATGATGGGACACGAGGAACCCCAAGAGCTTGCCCGAGGGGACGCCAAACACACATTTCTCTGGGTTGAGCCGCAGGTTTACTGCGTCGAGGCTCGGGAAGGTCTCCTCCAGGTCTTGTATCAGGGTCTTGGCCTCCCGAGACTTTACCACTATGTCATCGACATAGGCCTCGACATTCCTTCCGAGCTGCTGACCCAGGGTGATGTGCATCAGTCGCTGAAAGGTTGCCCCCGCGTTACGTAGCCCGAATGGCATGCACGTATAGCAGTATACCCCGCACGGGGTCAAGAAAGCAGTCTTCTCGACATCTTCCACGGCCATCTTGATCTGGTGATACCCGGAGAAGGCATCCAGGAAGCATCGCAGGTCACACTCCGCAGTGGAATCGACAATCTGGTCGATACGGGGGAGCGGGAACGGATCTTGCGGGCATGCCTTGTTGAGGTTGGTGAAGTCGACACACATGCGTTCTTTTCCCCCTTCTTGGGCACAACGACAGGGTTGGCCAACCAGTCCGGGTATCGAACCTCGCGAATGACCCCTGCAGCCTCTAGCTTGCGGGTCTCTTGGGTGATGAAAGCCTGCTTCTCCGTGGACTGCCGCCTGGCCTTCTGCTTCACAGGACGTACATTTGGGCATACATTGAGGTGGTGCTTGATGACACTTCTGGGGATCCCTGCCAGCTGATCCGGCTCCCAAGCAAATACCTTCTTATTCGAGCGCAGGAACTTGACCAAGGCCTCCTCCTGCTCGGGCTCTAGGTTGGCGCCTATGGTGAAAGTGGCGCCGGAGGACCCGTCCTCGTCGATGGGGATCTGCTTGGTTTCTGCTTTGTCCTGGGTGAACAACTACTTCTTCTTGGCGGGCGCAGCCCCCTTGGGCTCTGGGGCCTCCGCGTTGGCAGGCCGTGCCGACGCCGCTATCTTGAAGGCGAGCTCGAGTACTCGTAATGCGTCCCCGGTGTCCCCGCGCACAGTGAGGGTACCATTGCTCCCGGGCATCTTCATGAGGTGGTACGCCGGATGCGTGGCGGCCATGAACTGGGCCAGTGCCGGGTAGCCGAGGATGGCGTTGTAAGGAAGGCCAATGGGGGCGATGTTGAAGTCGACCGTCTCCATGCGGAAGTTGTCGTAGGTGCCGAAGGTCACCGGGAGCCGGATCTGCCCCAGGGAGTCGGATGATCCGCCCCCGACGCCCGAGAAGGATCGGCTGGGTCGCAGCTGCTCCCGGGGTATGCGGAAGAGGTCGAAAGTCTCGACCGAAAGCAAGCTGAGGCCCGCGCCGCCGTCGACGAGGGTCCAGGTGACGGCCACCTGGCAGATGGTGGGGGTGCACAACAAGGGGAGCGCGCCTGAGCTGACCGGGTTGGTGGGGTGGTCCTCCGAGCTGAAGGTCAGATCGACCTCGCTCGCCGCCCGGTCCGGGGGAGCCCCCTGCCACGCAGCAGCGGTGCTAACACGGCGGGCAAAAGGCTTGATGTGGCGACTTGTGGGCGGCGCCTGTGAGCCGCCCAGGAGGGCCGCAACGACCGGAGGCGCCGGTGCCGCGGTGCAGTTGCTCTGTCGCGTAGGCGGATGCTGGGGTGGTGCTTGTAGCTCGTTACCCGCCGAGCCGGTGGCGGTGTTGACGGCGGGTGGCGGGGGACAACGAGAGCGCCCACCGGCGAGGGCCGCCGGGGCGGCGCGAGCACGGCTAGCGCCGCGCATGGTTGCAGCGGCCGAAGGAGGGCGGAGCGGTGGAAGACGGATCCCGGCGCACCCCTACCTGGCGCGCCAAATGTCGGATTTCGGGTTCCGGCAGACCCTTAAGGTTCGAACATTGGGGTGCGCGCGGAAATCTCACCTTCAACCTCTCCGTCTCGATGGGATCCAAACTACTAAAAGAGCTGCACGAAAGACACAAGATTTATACTGGTTCGGGCCACCGATATGGTGTAATACCCTACTCCAGTGTGTGGTCGATGGATTGCCTCCAGGGGCTGGTGAGGATGAACAATACAAGGAAGAACAGCCTCGCGAGGGTCTATTCTTGGCTGTGGTGATGAGCTGCTATGAAGAGTTCAGTCACCCTCTCTCTCTCTCTCTCTCTCTCTCAGATCCCGGACCGAACGACCAGGCCTCCAACCCCTTGCTATGTGGGTGGCTAGCCCTATTTATAGAGGCCCTGGTCCTCTCCCCAAATATTGAGCGGGAAGGGATCAAACAATGGCGGGCTAATTTGAAGGGGGACAACGAGTACATCTATCCTGACAAAAGCAGTCTTCGCCTGCCAAAGGCTCTGGTGATGACGCCGTGCTGGGCTCCATGGTGACCTCCGTCTCGTAGTCCTCCTGGTCTTGGTCTTGTTGCACCGAAGTGGCAACCTTTGCCTGATGCCTCGGTACTCCGCTGATACGCTTGCCCCCTTTGCACCAAAGAGGAAAGAGGGACGCTGCGCGCGCTGGCACCCGCCTGGTGCCCCGTGTCGTCATGGCTTGCGTCATAGGCACCTCGCGAGGTACCCCGCCTTGAACTCTCCGCCTCCTCGTGAGCTAGCCTGACGAGGTTGTGCCTGAGGATGCGCCATGTCGTCCGCCTCGCGAGGCTTGGCCCCTCGCGAGGGTCTTGAGCCTCGTGTTGATGAAGATGGGCCGCGCTGGGCCCCCACTTGAGCCACGCCGTAGGCCGCAGGCAGGCAAGTCTGGGGACCCCCGTTCCCAGAACGCCGACACACATCGCATAGGAAAGTAAAAACTGTGATTTGCTTACATGAGGGGCTCCCCCTCTCAAAATGCTCTCACAAGTTCTCCAAGGGCTACGCCCGAGTTTTGCGTGCAGAATAAGACAACAGGAGAATATGGGATCACCCAGACATATCACTCACTGCATCGTCCAGGGACGCGTCGCTAGCATGGTCATCACCTTCGTCGGAATCATCGCCGCCGTCGGCGACGCCCCTATCGATGTCGTTGACCACGTCACCTTCATCTTTGACGACCACCAACCCATTGTTCTTCGAGGTGAAGGCCCTAACCAACGCGTCGACATGATCCTCTACCAACGCGCGCAGTCGCCCCAGACGGCGATGGGCACAGGAGCAATGGCGACATCAAAGTCGAAGTTGGGGTCGGTGTTCAGGAGGTGGCTGAAGACACGGGAGAATGCACGCTGAAGCAGGCCACGACCCCTCTCCTCGACAAGCTGCCGAGCTCTGGCAGATTGAGCCTCCAGGCGCGTCACCACCTCGGTGAAGAAAGGCTGCTGGCTGGCGTAGTCACTTGAGTGAGGGGTCAACAGGAGGCCACGAGGTAGGGGGCGCGCCTGCCCCCCCCCCCCCAGGCGCGCCCTCCACCCCCGTGGGGCCCCTGTTGCTCCATCGACGTACTTCTTCCTCCTATATATACCCACGTACGCCCAAACGATCAGAACATGAGCCAAAACCCCAATTCCACTGCCGTAACTTTCTGTATCCACGAGATTCCATCTTGGGGCCTGTTCCGGAGCTCCGCCGGAGGGGGCATCGATCACGGAGGGCTTCTAAATCAACACCATAGCCTCTCCGATGAAGTGTGAGTATTTTACTTCAGACCTACGGGTCCATAGTTAGTAGCTAGATGGCTTCTTCTCTCTTTTTGGATCTCAATACAATGTTCTCCCCCTCTCTTGTGGAGATCTATTCGATGTAATCTTCTTTTTGTGGTGTGTTTGTTGAGACCGATGAATTGTGGGTTTATGATCAAGTCTATCTATGAATAATATTTGAATCTTCTCTGAATTCTTTTATGTATGATTGGTTATCTTTGCAAGTCTCTTCGAATTATCAGTTTGGTTTGGCCTACTAGATTGATCTTTCTTGCAATGGGAGAAGTGCTTAGCTTTGGATTCAATCTTGCAGTGTCCTTTCCTGGTGATAGTAAGGGCAGCAAGGCACGTATTGTATTGTTGCCATCGAGGATAACAAGATGGGGTTTTCTTCATATTGCATGAGTCTATCCCTCTACATCATGTCATCTTGCTTAAGGCGTTACTCTGTTTTTAACTTAATACTCTAGATGCATGCTGGATAGCGGTCGATGAGTGTAGTAATAGTAGTAGATGCAGGCAGGAGTCGGTCTACTTGTCTCGGACGTGATGCCTATATACATGATCATACCTAGATATTCTCATAACTATGCTCAATTCTGTCAATTGCTCAGTAGTAATTTGTTCACCCATAGTAGAATACTTATGCTCTCGAGAGAAGCCACTAGTGAAACCTATGGCCCCCGGGTCTATCTTTATCATATTAATCTCCTACTACTTGCTTATTTACTTTGCTATTTACTTTGCCTTTATTTTACTTTGCATCTTTATCATAAAAATACCAAAAATATTATCTTATCATATCTATCAGATCTCACTCTCGTAAGTGGCCCTATAGGGATTGACAACCCCTATTTGCGTTGGTTGCGAGGATTTATTTGTTTTGTGCAGGTACGAGGGACTCGCGCGTAGCCTCGTACTGGATTGATACCTCGGTTCTCAAAAACTGAGGGAAATACTTACGCTACTTTGCTGCATCATCCCTTCCTCTTCGGGGAAAACCAACGCAGTGCTAAAAGAGGTAGCAAGAAGGATTTCTGGCGCCGTTGCCGGGGAGGTCTACGCAAAATTCAACATACCGAGTACCCATCACATACCCTTATCTCCCGCATTACATTATTTGCCATTTGCCTCTCGTTTTCCTCTCCCCCCAATTCACCCTTGCGTTTTATTTGCCCTCTCTCTCTATCCTCCCTCTCTTTCTCTATTTGCCCCTTTTTGTCCGCTTGCTTTTTGTTTGCTTGTGTGTTAGTTTGCTTGCTTGTCGTTATGGCTAGTTCTTTACCCTCTGCCTCTATGTCTGAAATTGGGGATACTATTGTCGATAATAATTTTGATGCTCCTACTAAAGAACCCACTATCTCACATATAAAAAGATTCCATGTTGGTAGTGGTAATATTATTGGAAAAGGAGTTATTCAAGATTTCTTTACTTGTGCCGGTGCTTTACCTTCTATGGGTAGTTCTATTCTTCATAGAACTAGTAGTCTTGCGGACGCTATTGCCATGCTTGTAGTTGAACTTGAGAGACAATTCATGCACATGCATCCTTCTATACAAAGGATTTTCCTAGAATTTTCTAATATTGAGCATTCTTCTGTAAAGCGTGTCGTTACTATATTTTTGGCTCATGAGTTTTGATTCATAATAGAAGAGGCCAATGAAATCTTTGCGCATTATAGGGTGGACACTTGCCGTCCTCCCATAGAGACTATCCTCTTTGATCAAGAAGAAATAATGCGTTTTCAATATTTAGACTATGTTGCTTTCAATGAAAACCTTAGAAAAAGGGTTCCTACCAATGTTTTAGTTGATAGAATTTCTGAACTTAATGATGATTTGGCTATTCGAGATAATGAATTGGGATATTCTCTTGAATATAGGCTTACAAAGTTCTGTCAAAAGAATGCTTATAATAATGAATTGGTTGTGCAATATGAAGGACCAAAGGAGGAACCTATACCTCCCAAGGTTGATCTTGGAGACTTTTGTCCCAACAAATTTAGCCCTTTTGATTACTTTTGCTTGCCTCAAAGAAAACTTGCTGCTGAACGTAGAGAATATGAAATGAGTTTTAACAATCTATCTTATTATGGCAATACCAAGATCTATTCTTTCTTGTTATGCCTAGCTAGGGGCGTTAAACGATAGCGCTTGTTGGGAGGCAACCCAATTTTATTTTTATTCCTTGCTTTTTGCTCCTACTTAGTAATAAATAAATTATTTGGCCTCTGTTTTGGTTGTGTTTTTTGTGTTTAATTAGTGTTTGTGCCAAGTAGAACCGTTGGGAAGACTTGGGGGAAGTCTTGTTGAACTTGCTGTAAAAAAACAGAAACTTTAGCGCTCACAAGAACTGCTGTAATTTTTATTTGGAAAGAGATATTTAGTTAATTATTTTTGCAGATGATTAATAGATAAATTCCTCACGTCCAGCAATTTATTTTAGATTTTTTAGGGTTCCAGGTCTTGCACTAGCTACAGATTACTACAGACTGTTCTGTTTTTGACAGATTCTGTTTTGCGTGTGTTGTTTGCTTATTTTGATGAATCTATGGCTAGTAAATTAGTTTATAAACCATAGAGAAGTTGGAATACAGTAAGTATAACACCCATATAAACAAAGAATGAGTTCATTACAGTACCTTGAAGTGGTCTTTTATTTTCTTTCGCTAACGGAGCTCATGAGATTTTCTACTTTAAGTTTTGTGTTGTGAAGTTTTCAAGTTTTGGGTAAAGATTTGATGGATTATGGAACAATGAGTGGAAAAAGCCTAAGCTTGGGGATGCCCATGCCACCCCCAAGATAATCTAAGGACACATAAAACCCAAAGCTTGGGGATGCCCCGGAAGGCATCCCCTCTTTCGTCTACTTCTATCGGTAACTTTACTTGGAGCTATATTTTTATTTACCACATGATATGTGTTTTACTTGGAGTGTCTTGTATAATTTGAATCTTTGCTTATTAGTTTACCACAATAATCCTTGCTGTCCACACCTTTTGAGAGATTCATACATGATTTGGAATTTGTTAGAATACTCTATGTGCTTCGCTTATATCTTTTGAGCTATATAATTTTGCTCTAGTTCTTCACTTATATCTTTTAGAGCACGGTGGTGGATTTGTTTTATAGAAACTATTGATCTCTCATGCTTCACTTAGATTATTTTGAGAGTCTTAATAACATGGTAATTTGCTTAAAATCCTAATATGCTTGGTATGCAAGATTAATAATAAAAATTCTCTTATGAGTGTGTTGAATACTATGATAAGTTTGATACTTGATAATTGTTTTGAGATATGGAGATGGTGATATTAAAGTCATGCTAGTTGAGTAGTTTTGAATTTGAGAAATACTTGTGTTGAAGCTTGTGATTCCCGTAGCATGCACGTATGGTGAACCGTTATGTGATGAAGTCGGAGCATGACTTATTTATTGATTGTCTTCCTTATGAGTGGCGGTCGGGGACGAGCGATGGTCTTTTCCTACCAATCTATCCCCCTAGGAGCATGCGCTTAATACTTTTCTTTGATAACTTGTAGATTTTTGCAATAAGTATATGAGTTCTTTATGACTAATGTTGAGTCCATGGATTATACACACTCTCACCCTTCCACCTTTGCTAGCCTCTCTAATACCGCGCACCTTTCGCCGGTATCATACACCCACCATATACCTTCCTCAAAACAGCCACTATACCTACCTATTATGGCATTTCCATAGCCATTCCGAGATATATTGCCATGCAACTTTCCACCGTTCCGTTCATGACACACTCCATCATTGTCATATTGCTTAGCATGATCATGTAGTTGACATAGTATTTGTGGCAAAGCCACCATTGATAATTATTTCATACATGTCACTCTTGGTTCATTGCATATCCCGGTACACCGCCGGAGGCATTCATATAGAGTCATCTTTGTTCTAGTATCGAGTTGTAATCATTGAGTTGTAAATAAATAGAAGTGTGATGATCATCATTTTCTAGAGCATTGTCCCAAGTGAGGAATATAAAAAAAGAGGAAAGGCCATAAAAAAGAAAAGGCCCCCAAAAAGGAGAAAGGCCATGAAAAAAAGGCCCAAAGAAAAAAATGAGAGAAAAAGAGAGAAGGGACAATGTTACTATCCTTTGCCACACTTGTGCTTCAAACTAGCACCATGATCTTCATAGTAGAGAGTCTCTCATGTTATCACTTTCATATACTAGTGGGAATTTTTTTAATTATAGAACTTGGCTTGTATATTCCAATGATGGGCTTCCTCAAAATGCCCTAGGTCTTCATGAGCAAGCAAGTTGGATGCACACCCACTTGTTTCTTTTTGAGCTTTCATATACTTATAGATCTAGTGCATCTGTTGCATGGCAATCCCTACTCACTCACATTGATATCTATTGATGGGCATCTCCATAGCCCGTTGATACGCCTAGTTAATGTGAGACTATCTTCCCCTTTTTGTCTTCTCCACAACCACCACTCTATTCCACCTATAGTGTTATATCCATGGCTCATGCTCATGTATTGCGTGAAGATTGAAAAAGTTTTGAGAACGTCAAAAGTATGAAACAATTGCTTGGCTTGTCATCGGGGTTGTGCATGATTTAAATATTTTGTGTGGTGAAGATAGAGCATAGCCAGACTATATGATTTTGTAGCGATAACTTTCTTTAGCCATGTTATTTTGAGAAGACATAATTGCTTTGTTAGTATGCTTGAAGTATTATCATTTTTATGTCAATATGAATTTGTCTTGAATCTTTCGGATCTGAGTATTCATACCACAATTAAGAAGAATTACATTAAAATTATGCCAAGTAGCACTCCGCATTAAAAAAATCTGTTTTTATCATTTACCTACTCGAGGACGAGCAGGAATTAAGCATGGGGATGCTTGATACGTCTCCAACGTATCTATAATTTTTGATTGCTCCATGCTATATTTGTTGGGGAACGTAGTAATTTCGAAAATTTTCCTACGCACACGCAAGATCATGGTGATGCACAGCAACGAGAGGGGAGAGTGTTGTCTACGTACCAACGCAGACCGACTGCGGAAGCGATCACACAACGTAGAGGAAGTAGTCGTACGTCTTCTTCCCGATCTGACCGATCCAAGCACCGTTACTCCGGCACCTCCGAGTTCTTAGCACACGTTCAGCTCGATGACGATCCTCGGGCTCCGATCCAGCAAAGCGTCGAGGAAGAGTTCCGTCAGCACGACAGCGTGGTGACGATCTTGATGTACTACCGACGCAGGGCTTCGCCTAAGCACTACAACGGTATGTTCGAGGTGGAATTTGGTGGCAGGGGGCACCGCACACGGCTAAGTAACGATCTCAAGGATCAACTTGTGTGTCTTGGGGTGTCCCATGCCCCCGTATATAAAGGTTGGAGGGAGGGGGGCTGGCCGGCCAAAGAGGAGGAGGCGCAGGAGGAGTCCTACTCCTACCGGGAGTAGGACTCCCCTCTCCAATCCTAGTCCAACTAGGAATCCTTTAAAGGGGAGAGAGAGAGAGGTGGCCGGCCCCTCTCCTAGTCCTAATAGGACTAGGGAGAGGGGGGGAGGCGCAGCCCTATGTGGGCTGCCCTCTCACCTTTCCACTAAGGCCCATGTTTGCCCATTTGGCTCCCGGGGGGTTCCGGTAACCCTCCCGGTAATCCGGTAAAATCCCGATTTCACCCGGAACACTTCCGATGTCCAAACATAGGCTTCCAATATATCAATCTTTACGTCTCGACCATTTCGAGACTCCTCGTCATGTCCGTGATCTCATCCGGGACTCCGAACAACCTTCGGTACATCAAAATGCATAAACTCATAATAACTGTCATCGTAACGTTAAGCGTGCGGACCCTACGGTTCAAGAACGATGTAGACATGACCGAGACACGTCTCCGGTCAATAACCAATAGCGGGACCTGGATGCCCATATTGGCTCCTACATATTCTACGAAGATCTTTATCGGTCAGACCGCATAACAACATACGTTGTTCCCTTTGTCATCGGTATGTTACTTGCCCGAGATTCGATCGTCGGTATCCAATACCTAGTTCAATCTCGTTACTGACAAGTCTCTTTACTCGTTCCGTAATACATCATCTCATAACTAACATCTTAGTTATTATGCTTGCAAGGCTTATGTGATGTATATTACCGAGAGGGCCCAGAGATACCTCTCCGACAATCGGAGTGACAAACCCTAATCTCGAAATACGCCAACCCAACATCTACCATTGGAGACACCTGTAGTACTCCTTTATAATCACCCAGTTACGTTGTGACGTTTGGTAGTACCCAAAGTGTTCCTCCGGTAAACGGGAGTTGCATAATCTCATAGTTATAGGAACATGTATAAGTCATGAAGAAAGCAATAGCAACATACTAAACGATCGGGTGCTAAGCTAATGGAATGGGTCATGTCAATCAGATCATTCAACTAATGATGTGACCTCGTTAATCAAATAACAACTCTTTGTTCATGGTTAGGAAACATAACCATCTTTGATTAACGAGCTAGTCAAGTAGAGGCATACTAGTGACACTCTGTTGGTCTATGTATTCACACATGTATTATGTTTCCGGTTAATACAATTCTAGCATGAATAATAAACATTTATCATGATATAAGGAAATAAATAATAACTTTATTATTGCCTCTAGGGCATATTTCCTTCAGTCTCCCACTTGCACTAGAGTCAATAATCTAGTTCACATCGCCATGTGATTTAGCAGCAATGGTTCACATCACCATGTGATTAACACCCATAGTTCACATCGTCATGTGACCAACACTCAAAGGGATTACTAGAGTCAGCAATCTAGTTCACATATCTATGTGATTAACACCCAAAGAGTACTAAGGTGTGATCATGTTTTGCTTGTGAGATAATTTTAGTCAACGGGTCTGTCACATTCAGATCCGTAAGTATTTTGCAAGTTCTATGTCTACAATGCTCTACACGGAGCTACTCTAGCTAATTGCTCCCACTTTCAATATGTATCCAGATTTAGAATCATCTGGATCAGTGTCAAAAACTTGCATCGACGTAACCCTTTACGACGAACCTTTTTGTCACGTCCATAATCGAGAAACATTTCCTTATTTCATTAAGGATAATTCTGACCGCTGTCCAGTGATCTACTCCTAGATCACTATTGTACTCCCTTGCCAAATCAGTGCAGGGTATACAATAGATCCGGTACACAGCATGGCATACTTTATAGAACCTATGAATGAGGCATAGGGAATGTCTTTCATTCTCTTTCTATCTTCTGCCGTGGTCGGGCTTTGAGTCTTTACTCAACTTCACACCTTGTAACACAGGCAAGAAACTTTTTCTTTGACTGTTCCATTTTGAACTACTTCAAAATCTTGTCAAGGTATGTACTTATTGAAAAACTTATCAAGCGTCTTGATCTATCTCTATAGATCTTGAAGCTCAATATGTAAGCAGCTTTACCGAAGTCTTTCTTTGAAAAACTCCTTTCAAACACTCCTTTTATGCTTTACAGAATAATTCTACATTATTTCTGATCAACAATATGTCATTCACATATACTTATCAGAAATGCTGTAGTGCTCCCACTCACTTTCTCGTAAATACAGGCTTCACCGCAAGTCTGTATAAAACTATATGCTTTGATCAACTCATCAAAGCGTATATTCCAACTCCGAGATGCTTGCACCAGTCCACAGATGGATCGCTGGTGCTTGCACATTTTGTTAGCACCTTTTGGATTGACAAAACCTTCTGGTTGCATCATATACAACTCTTCTTTAATTAATCCATTAGGGAATGCAGTTTTGTTTATCCGTTTGCCAGATTTCATAAAACGCGGCAATTACTAACATGATTCGGACAGACTTAAGCATAGATACGAGTGAGAAAATCTCATCGTAGTCAACACCTTGAACTTGTCGAAAACCTTTTGCGACAATTCTAGCTTTGTAGATAGTAACACTACTATCAGCGTCCGTCTTCCTCTTGAAGATCCATTTATTTTCTATGGCTTGCCGATCATCGGGCAAGTCAACTAAAGTCCATACTTTGTTCTCATACATGGATCATATCTCAGATTTCATGGCTTCAAGCCACTTTGCGGAATCTGGGCTCACCATCGCTTCTTCATAGTTCGTAGGATCATCATGATCTAGTAGCATGACTTCTAGAACAGGATTACCGTACCACTCTGGCGCGGATCTTACTCTGGTTGATCTACGAGGTTCAGTAGTGTCTTGTTCTGAAGTTTCATGATCATCATCATTAGCTTCCTCACTAACTGGTGTAGGTGTCACAGAAACATTTTTCTGTGATGTACTACTTTCCAATAAGGGAGCAGGTACAGTTACCTCGTTAAGTTCTACTTTCCTCCCACTCACTTCTTTCGAGAGAAACTCCTTCTCCAGAAAGTTTCCGAATTTTAGCAACAAAAGTCTTGCCTTCGGATCTGTGATAGAAGGTTTATCCAATAGTTTCCTTTGGATATCCTATGAAGACGCACTTCTCCGTTTGAGTTTGAGCTTATCAGGATGAAACCTTTTCATATAAGCATCGCAACCCCAAATTTTTAAGAAACGACAGCTTAGGTTTCTTGCCAAACCATAGTTCACACGGTGTCATCTCAACGGATTTAGATGGTGCCCTATTTAACGTGAATGCAGCTGTCTCTAATGCATAACCCCAAAACGATAGTGGTAGATCGGTAAGATACATCATAGATTGCACTATATCCAATAAAGTACGGTTATGACGTTCGGACACACCATTATGCTGTGGTGTTCCATGTGGCATGATTTTGTGAAACTATTCCACATTGTTTTAATTGAAGACCAAACTCGTAACTCAAATATTTTACCTCTGCGATCATATCGTAGAAACTTTTATTTTCTTGTCACGATGATTTTCCACTTCACTCTGAAATTCTTTGAACTTTTCAAATGTTTCAGACTTATGTTTCATCAAGTAGATATACTCATATCTGCTCAAATCATCTGTGAAGATCAGAAAATAATGATACCTGTCGCGAGCAATATTTATCGGACCACATACATCAGTATGTATGATTTCCAATAAATCTTTTCTCGCTCCATTGTTCCAGAGAACGGCGTTTTAGTCATCTTGCCCAAAAGGCATGGTTCGCACGCATCAAGTGATTCATAATCAAGTGATTCCGAAAGCCCATCAGCATGGAGCTTCTTCATGCGCTTTATACCAATATGACCTAAACAGCAGTGCCACAAATAAGTTGCACTATCATTATTAACTTTGCATCTTTTGGTTTCAATATTATGAATATGTGTATTATTAAGATCGAGATCCAATGAACTATTTTCATTGGGTGTGTAACCATATAAGGTTTTATTCATGTAAAGAGAACAACAATTTATTCTTTTACTTAAATGAATAACCGTATTACAATAAACATGATCAAATCATATTCATGCTCAACGCAAAAACCAAATAACACTTATTTAAGTTCAACACTAATCCCGAAAGTATAGGGGAGTGTGCGATGATGATCATATCAATCTTGGAACTACTTCCAACACACATCGTCACTTCACCCTTAACTAGTCTCTGTTTATTCTGCAACTCCCGTTTCGAGTTACTAATCTTAGCAACTGAACTAGCATCAAATACTGAGGGGTTGCTATAAACACTAGTATAGTACACATCAATAACATGTATATCAAATATACTGTTGTTCACTTTGCCATCCTACTTATCCGCCAATCACTTGGGGTAGTTCCGCTTCCAGTGACCAGTCCCTTTGCAGCAGAATCACTTAGTCTCAGGCTTAGGATCAGACTTGGGCTTCTTCACTTGAGCAGCAACTTGCTTGCCGTTCTTCTTGAAGTTCCCCTTCTTCCCTTTGCCCTTTTCTTGAAACTAGTGGTCTTGTCAACCATCAACACTTGATGTTTTTCTTGATTTCTACCTTCGTTGATTTCAGCATCACGAAGAGCTTGGGAGTTGTTTCCGTTATCCCTTGCATATTATAGTTCATCACGAAGTTCTACTAACTTAGTGATGATGACTAGAGAATTCTGTCAATCACTATCTTATCTGGAAGATTAACTCCCACTTGATTCAAGCGATTGTAGTACCCAGACAATCTAAGCACATGCTCACTAGTTGAGCGATTCTCCTCCATCTTTTAGCTATAGAACTTGCTGGAGACTTCATGTCTCTCAACTCGGGTATTTGCTTGAAATATTAACTTCAACTCCTGGAACATCTCATATGGTCCATGACGTTCAAAACGTCTTTGAAGTCCCGATTCTAAGCTGTTAAGCATGGTGCACTAAACTATCAAGTAGTCATCATATTGAGCTAGCCAAACGTTCATAACCTCTGCATCTGCTCCTGCAATAGGTCTGTCACCTAGCGGTGCATCAAGGACATAATTCTTCTGTGCAGCAATGAGGATAAACCTCAGATCACGGATCCAATCCGCATCATTGCTACTAACATCTTTCAACATAATTTTCTCTAGGAACATATCAAAATAAACATAGGGAAGCAACAACGCGAGCTATTGATCTACAACATGATTTGCAAGATACTACCAGGACTAAGTTCATGATAAATTTAAGTTCAATTTAATCATATTACTTAAGAACTCCCACTTAGATAGACATCCCTCTAATCCTCTAAGTGATCACGTGATCCAAATCAACTAAACCATAACCGATCATCACGTGAGATGGAGTAGTTTTCAATGGTGAACATCGTTATGTTGATCATATCTACTATATGATTCACGCTCGACCTTTCGGTCTCCGTGTTACGAGGCCATATCTGTATATGCTTGGCTCGTCAAGTATAACCTGAGTATTCCGCGTGTGCAACTGTTTTGCACCCGTTGTATTTGAACGTAGAGCCTATCACACCCGATCATCACGTGGTGTCTCAGCACGAAGAACTTTTGCAACGGTGCATACTCAGGGAGAACACTTCTTGATAATTTAGTGAGAGATCATCTTATAATGCTACCGTCAATCAAAGCAAGATAAGATGCATAAAAGGATAAACATCACATGCAATCAATATAAGTGATATGATATGGCCATCATCATCTTGTGCTTTGTGCTCCATCTCCAAAGCACCGTCATGATCACCATCGTCACCGGCGCGACACCTTGATCTCCATCGTAGCATCGTTGTCGTCTCGCCAATCTTATGCTTCCACGACTATCACTACCGCTTAGTAATAAAGTAAAGCATTACATTGCGATTGCATTGCATACAATAAAGCGACAACCATATGGCTCCTGCCAGTTGCCGATAACTCGGTTACAAAACATGATCATCTCATACAATAAAATCAGCATCATGCCTTGACCATATCACATCACAACATACCCTGCAAAAACAAGTTAGACGTCCTCTACTTTGTTGTTGCAAGTTTTACGTGGCTGCTACGGGCTTAAGTAAGAACTCATCTCACCTACGCATCAAAACCACAACGATAGTTCGTCAAATAGACTCCGTTTTAACCTTCTCAAGGACCGGGCGTAGTCACACTTGGTTCAACTAAAGTTGGAGAGACAGTCTTCCGCAAGCCATCTATGTGCAAAGCACGTCGAGGGAACCGGTCTCGCGTAAGAGTATGCGTAAGGTTGGTCCGGATCGTCTCGTCCAACAATACCGCCGAACCAAAGTATGACATGCTGGTAGGCAGTATGACTTGTATCGCCCACAACTCACTTGTGTTCTACTCGTGCATATAACATCAAACCATAAAACCTAGGCTCGGATGCCACTTTTGGGGAACGTAGTAATTTCGAAAATTTTCCTACGCACACGCAAGATCATGGTGATGCACAGCAACGAGAGGGGAGAGTGTTGTCTACGTACCAACGCAGACCGACTGCGGAAGCGATCACACAACATAGAGGAAGTAGTCGTACGTCTTCTTCCCGATCCGACCGATCCAAGCACCGTTACTCCGGCACCTCCGAGTTCTTAGCACACGTTCAGCTCGATGACGATCCTCGGGCTCCGATCCAGCAAAGCGTCGAGGAAGAGTTCCGTCAGCACGACGGCGTGGTGACGATCTTGATGTACTACCGACGCAGGGCTTCGCCTAAGCACTACAACGGTATGTTCAAGGTGGAATTTGGTGGCAGGGGGCACCGCACACGGCTAAGGAACGATCTCAAGGATCAACTTGTGTGTCTTGGGGTGTCCCATGCCCCCGTATATAAAGGTTGGAGGGAGGGGGGCTGGCCGGCCAAAGAGGAGGAGGCGCAGGAGGAGTCCTACTCCTACCGGGAGTAGGACTCCCCTCTCCAATCCTAGTCCAACTAGGAATCCTTTAAAGGGGAGAGAGAGAGAGGTGGCCGGCCCCTCTCCTAGTCCTAATAGGACTAGGGAGAGGGGGGGAGGCGCAGCCCTATGTGGGCTGCCCTCTCACCTTTCCACTAAGGCCCATGTTTGCCCATTTGGCTCCCGGGGGGTTCCGGTAACCCTCCCGGTAATCCGGTAAAATCCCGATTTCACCCGGAACACTTCCGATGTCCAAACATAGGCTTCCAATATATCAATCTTTACGTCTCGACCATTTCGAGACTCCTCGTCATGTCCGTGATCTCATCCGGGACTCCGAACAACCTTCGGTACATCAAAATGCATAAACTCATAATAACTGTCATCGTAACGTTAAGCGTGCGGACCCTACGGTTCAAGAACGATGTAGACATGACCGAGACACGTCTCCGGTCAATAACCAATAGCGGGACCTGGATGCCCATATTGGCTCCTACATATTCTACGAAGATCTTTATCGGTCAGACCGCATAACAACATACGTTGTTCCCTTTGTCATCGGTATGTTACTTGCCCGAGATTCGATCGTCGGTATCCAATACCTAGTTCAATCTCGTTACTGACAAGTCTCTTTACTCGTTCCGTAATACATCATCTCATAACTAACATCTTAGTTATTATGCTTGCAAGGCTTATGTGATGTATATTACCGAGAGGGCCCAGAGATACCTCTCCGACAATCGGAGTGACAAACCCTAATCTCGAAATACGCCAACCCAACATCTACCATTGGAGACACCTGTAGTACTCCTTTATAATCACCCAGTTACGTTGTGACGTTTGGTAGTACCCAAAGTGTTCCTCCGGTAAACGGGAGTTGCATAATCTCATAGTTATAGGAACATGTATAAGTCATGAAGAAAGCAATAGCAACATACTAAACGATCGGGTGCTAAGCTAATGGAATGGGTCATGTCAATCAGATCATTCAACTAATGATGTGACCTCGTTAATCAAATAACAACTCTTTGTTCATGGTTAGGAAACATAACCATCTTTGATTAACGAGCTAGTCAAGTAGAGGCATACTAGTGACACTCTGTTGGTCTATGTATTCACACATGTATTATGTTTCCGGTTAATACAATTCAAGCATGAATAATAAACATTTATCATGATATAAGGAAATAAATAATAACTTTATTATTGCCTCTAGGGCATATTTCCTTCAATATTATCTACTGTTTTGGACATTATTGGGCTTTATTATCCACTTTTATATTATTTTTGGGACTAACCTATTAACCAGAGACCCAGCCCAGAATTGTTGTTTTTTTTGCCTGTTTTAGGGTTTCGAAGAAAAGGAATATCAAACGGAGTCCAAACGGAATGAAACCTTCGGGAACGTGATTTTCTCACCGAATACAACTCAGGAGACTTGGACCCTACGTCAAGCCAATTAACAAGAGGCCACGAGGTAGGGGGCGCGCCTGCACCCCTCCCCCCAAGCGCGCCCTCCACCCTCGTGGGCCCCCTGTTGCTCCACCGACGTACTTCTTCCTCCTATATATACCCACGTACCCCCAAACGATCAGAACAGGAGCCAAAACCCTAATTCCACCGCCGTAACTTTCTGTATCCACGAGATCCCATCTTGGGGCCTGTTCCGGAGCTCCGCCGGAGGGGGCATCAGTCACGGAGGGCTTCTACATCAACACCATAGCCTCTTTGATGAAGTGTGAGTAGTTTACTTCAGACCTACAGGTCCATAGTTAGTAGCTAGATGGCTTCTTCTCTCTTTTTGGATCTCAATACAATGTTCTCCCCCTCTCTTGTGGAGATCTATTCGATGTAATCTTCTTTTTGCGGTGTGTTTGTTGAGACCGATGAATTGTGGGTTTATGATCAAGTCTATCTATGAATAATATTTGAATCTTCTCTGAATTCTTTTATGTATGATTGGTTATCTTTGCAAGTCTCTTTGAAATATCAGTTTGGTTTGGCCTACTAGATTGATCTTTCTTGCAGTGGGAGAAGTGCTTAGCTTTGGGTTCAATCTTGCGGTGTCCTTTCCTGGTGATAGTAAGGGCAGCAAGGCACGTATTGTATTGTTGCCATCGAGGATAACAAGATGGGGTTTTCTTCATATTGCATGAGTCTATCCCTCTACATCATGTCATCTCGCTTAAGGCGTTACTCTATTTTTAACTTAATACTCTAGATGCATGCTGGATAGCGGTCGATGAGTGTAGTAATAGTAGTAGATGCAGGCAGGAGTCGGTCTAATTGTCTCGGACGTGATGCCTATATACATGATCATACCTAGATATTCTCATAACTATGCTCAATTCTGTCAATTGCTCAATAGTAATTTGTTCACCCACAGTAGAATACTTATGCTCTCGAGAGAAGCCACTATGAAACCTATGGCCCCCGGATCTATCTTTATCATATTAATCTCCTACTTCTTAGTTATTTACTTTGCCTTTATTTTACTTTGCATCTTTATCATAAAAATACCAAAAATATTATCTTATCATATCTATCAGATCTCACTCTCGTAAGTGGCCCTATAGGATTGACAACCCCTATTCACGTTGGTTGCGAGGATTTATTTGTTTTGTGCAGGTACGAGGGACTCGCGCGTAGCCTCCTACTGGATTGATACCTTGGTTCTCAAAAACTGAGGGAAATACTTACGCTGCTTTGCTGCATCATCCCTTCCTCTTCGAGGAAAACCAACGCAGTGCTAAAAGAGGTTGCAGCGTCCCCCTCATCAATGCGAGGGCGGCCCTACGCGCCTCGACCTGCTGCTCAAGGGACGCGCTCCAGGCCTGGAGCTCCCACGCGCGCTCCTCTGCAGCCTCGCGGTGGCGATCGGCCTCGTGAGCTTCCTCCAAAGCTCGTGAGTGGGCCTCATTAGCAATCTTGAGGGACGCCTCAGCCTTCGCATTCTCGAGGTCGCGATGATAACGACCAAGGTTGATGGCCACTCGGAGCTTGCGCCGCTCCTCCACCAACCGAAGACCTTCGGCCTCAAGACACGAGTCGACACCAGCAAGCTCTTCACCAAGGAGGTTCATCGCGCCCATCGCCTCCTGGAAGAGCTCGTGGCGGACCATGCTACGCCCGCTCTCGAGCTTGAACGCTCGCCCCATCTCGTCCTCTCCCTTGGGGGTTGCGGGTGGAGCATCAAGGGGCGCGCCATCACCCGGTTGGGGGCTGGGGGCTGGCATGGCCCCAGGCGCCGGCTGAACCTTGCGAGGGGCCCGAACCGAGCAAGGCTCGTTGCTTGAAGGAGGCTCCAGCATCGAGGCTAGCCATCCACCAACCGTGACCAAGGGAGGAGCCCTTGGCATGCCCGCTGCGCTCCAAGCAAGGCTGCATAGGAAGGACGGCGATGGCACAAGCTCGGGGCGCCTTGACGATAGACCAGCTCCCGAGGTTGACCCCACGCCATGGGCAGTATCTGAGCTTGAAGCACTGGAGCTTGGCGAGTACGATGGGACGAGAGGGAGCTCCTTCTCTGAAGGTTTCGCGGCCTTAGCAGAAGGGGACCTGAGGGGGCAATCATCAGGAAGGGAAGGTGGCACATAGAAGATCACCAAAGAGAGGTACTTACTCGTCGATGGCGATGTACTTCCGTCGTTTCAACGGTCCAAAGATGCTGCCACCGCTCGGGAATCCCTTCCTCTTGCGGAGCTCCTCGAAGTCCATGCAAAGGCGGCCGAAGTGCTGGACGTGATGGCCGGAGCGCGGCGGAGCCAAAGAAGAACCAAGAGGAATGGCTTCAGGGGAGCCCGGCTGCGGCGAACAGCCCGGCTCTGTCTTGCTGTGACCTCCCGAGGCCCCTGAAGCCTCGGCCTTGGGAGCCGCATGCCGCACCTCATCAGCAACTGGCGCCTCAGGAGAGGCGTCGCAAGCTCCCGAGGACGACGCCCCTGGATCACTGCTCGGCACGTGCTCCTCAGCACCTGACCAGCCAGCCCCCGTCGCAGCTCGCTCCCCCGCACCATCACCTGGGGCGAGCTCATCACCGGCGGCGAAGAATGGAACCACGATGATGGGATTCTCGCGGGGTCCCTCCAAGCCAATAGGGCGCAGCCCCCACTCATCAAAGGAAGGCATGGTCGCGACGAAGGTAACCTTGTTCTCACTGCGGTACAATGTGCAGCTCTTCCAAGGCATCTCGTCCGGCAGAGGGACACCGGATAGCACTGTCACCATAGTTTGCCGCGCAGCAAGGAAGCCCCTCCTCCTAAAACCTCATGTTGTCCTGACTCCTGAGCAAGTCCCACATCGGGTGAGAATGATGCTGAAGTGGGGCAACTCGATGCCTGACGAACTCCCTTGCCACCATGGGCGCAGTCACTCCAAGGTCCTTAAACCACCGCAGCCTGGCCCACACGGGGCAAGGCAGGGGCTCATGAGTCTCTGGTGACCCCAGCCGGAGTTTGTAATGGTAGGCCCCACCGGAGCCTGGAGCAGAGGGTTGAGCAAACCGGGATCAACAAACACCCATCGCGTGCGGAATTCTCTTGTGGATGAAGGAAGCTCAAAGTCGATCCCCATGCCCGTCGTTGCTGCCACGGCCTGAAAGCCCATGCACCCTGAGCTCTGTCAGGCACCGATGAGATGTAGCGAGAAGAAGTGGCAGAGGAGCGCCACGGAGGGGGTGATGCCCACCATGGCCTCACACACGAAGGCAAAGACGGCAAGAAGGGTCACAGATTGAGGGTCGAGATGAAGCATATGGATCTGATAGTGCTCGAGCACCGCGTTGAAGAAGGCGGAGAAGGGAGGAAGCAGGCCAGCTCAGAGGGCGTCTGAGGGAGTCCTGGATTAGGGGGTTTCCGGATAGCCGGACTATACCTTCAGCCGGACTCCTGGACTATGAAGATACAAGATTGAAGACTTCGTCCCGTGTCCGGAAGGGACTTTCCTTGGCGTGGAAGGCAAGCTTGGCGATACGGATATGTAGATCTCCTACCATTGTAACCGACTCTGTGTAACCCTAGCCCTCTCCGGTGTCTATATAAACCGGAGGGTTTTAGTCCGTAGGACGAACAACAATCATACCATAGGCTAGCTTCTAGGGTTTAGCCTCCTTGATCTCGTGGTAGATCTACTCTTGTACTACCCATATCATCAATATTAATCAAGCAGGACGTAGGGTTTTACCTCCATCAAAAGGGCCCGAACCTGGGTAAGACATTGTGTCCCCTGCCTCCTGTTACCATCCGCCTAGACGCACAGTTCGGGACCCCCTACCTGAGATCCGCCGGTTTTGACACCAACATTGGTGCTTTCATTGAGAGTTCCTCTGTGCCGTCACTTTTAGGCCCGATTGCTCCTCCAATCATCAACGACGATGCGATCCAGGGTGAGACTTTTCTCCCGGGACAGATCTTCATATTTGGCGGCTTTGCACTGCGGGCCAATTCGCTTGGCCATCTAGAGCAGACCGAAAGCTACGCCCCTGGCCGTCAGGTCGGATTTGGAAGTTTAAACTACACAGCGGACCTCCACGGAGACTTGATCTTCGACGGATTCGAGCCGCAGCCGAGCGCGCCGCACTGTCACGATGGGCATGATCTAGCTCTGCCGCCGAACAGTGCCCTGGAGGCCGCACCCACATCGGCTCCGACCCCTAATTCGGAGCCAACTGCGCCAATCGAGGATGGGTGGTTGGACACCGCCTCGAGGGCTGCAATCTCTATGACGATCGAGCCAAACACCAGCCCTGTCCTCAGTGAAGCCCGTGACTCCAAGGAGCCGGACTCCGAGCCCTCCGCGCCCCTACCAATCAAATCCGATTGGGCGCCGATCATGGAGTTCACCGCCGCAGACATCGTTTAGCACTCGCCCTTCGGCAACATTCTGAATTCACTCAGGTCTCTCTCTTTCTCAGGAGAGTCCTGGCCGGACTATGACCGGCAGGATTGGGATGTGGGAGACGAAGGAATTTGATGCCCACCCACCACCCACTTCGTAGCCACTATCGATAATTTAAACGACGTGCTCGACTTCGACTCCGAAGACATCGACGGTATGGACGACGATGTAGGAGATGAACATGAACCAACGCCTATAAGGCACTGGATAGCCACCTCATCTCATGATGTATACATGGTGGACACACCCAAAGGAAGCGACGACGAGGAACACGGGGATGCAACGAGGGATCGTTCTCTCGAAAAGCAATCAAAGCGGTGACGTAAGCGCCCCTCCAAGCCCCGCCTCGACAGAGACAGCAGCCATACAGACCCAGCCATAGAGCAGGACGAGCCGGCGGACGACGAACATGCCTTCGAGCAACCGTCCGAACAGGGCAACTTGGATAAACAAACCGAACACCCCGTCCCTGGCGAAAACAATAGTCCGGACGACCTTACACCGGATAGGCTCATGGAGCAGAAGAACCTCCACAAAAGGCTCGTCGCCACTGCGCGTAGCTTTAAAAGCAGAAGCGGAAGCTCAAAACTGCGGAGGATGCACTCAGAATCAAATGGAGCAAAATACGCAACACCGCAGACAAATATGGTGGCAGTCGCCGCACAAAAAGCTATCCACAGCGAAAGCTACTGCCTGAATTTGACGAGGAGGCCTTAGAGCCCCCACAGTCAACAAATACGAAAGCCAGCCGGTCGGATAGACGACCGCATGGCCAGCATGGAGCGGCAAGCGGCGCCGCACACAAGCCGGCACGTGATCCACCAAAGGATCCGCATCAAAAAGATGGCCCAGCCAGATCTATCTACGGGCCACGAAAGCAAGCTCTAGTAAGCAATGCAACACAACAAATATCCGAACATCACGGCACACCCAAATACAGGGGTGCCGCACACCCCCTATGTTTCATCGATGAGGTGCTGGACCATGAATTTCCAGCGGGATTCAAGCCCGTAAACATAGAGGCGTACGACGGAACAACAGACCCCGGGGTCTGGATCAAGGATTATATCCTCCACATACACATGGCCAGAGGAGATGACCTCCACGCCATAAAATACTTACCCCTCAAGCTTAAAGGGCCAGCCCGGCATTGGCTCAAAAGCCTTCCCGAAAACACCATTGGAAGTTGGGAAGAGCTTGAGGATTCTTTCCGGGCAAATTTTCAAGGGACCTGTGTCCGCCCTCCGGATGCAGACGATCTCAGTCACGTAACTCAAGAGCCCGGAGAGTCAGCCCGGAAATTCTGGAACAGATTTCTTACTAAAAAGAATCAGATAGTCGACTGTCCGAACGTCGAAGCCCTAGCAGCTTTTAAGCATAACGTTCGAGATGAATGGCTCGCCAGACACCTTGGCCAAGAAAAGCCAAGAACAATGGCCGCATTAACAAGCCTCATGACCCGCTTTTGCGCAGGAGAGGACAGTTGGTTGGCAAGATGTAGCACCAGCGACCCAAGTACATCCGAAGTTAGGGATGGAAACGGAAAACCCCGACGCAGCAAGGACCAGCGCCGGAATAAGAGAAACAGCCCAAAGAGCACGACGGTCAACGCCGGATTCAGAAGCTCGCGGCAGCATCAGAGAAAGCCGCCCCTCAAGGATAACAGGGACGAGCTATCCAACTTAAACAAAATCTTGGACAAGATATGTCAAATACACAGTACTCCCGGGAAGCCTGCGAACCATACCCACAGAGATTGTTGGGATTTCAAGCAATCCGGCAAACTCAACGCCGAGCACAAGGGGCTCGACACACCAAGTGAGGACGACGATGAACCCCACAAGCAGAGCACCAGGAAACAAAAGGACTTCCCACAAGAAGTCAAAACAGTAATCCTACTTCACGTGACGAACAGAATGGTGCCAACAGAAATACGCGCCATACGGCCTATCCCAAAGGAGTCTCGCCAATGGTTGTTAAAACCGATCACCTTCGACCATCAGGATTACTCTAGAAGTATCCGGAACGCAGGCTGGACTGCCTTGGTATTAGATCCAATAATCGGCGGACTCCACTTTACAAATGTCCTGATGGACGGCGGCAGTGGTCTAAACCTGTTATACCAGGACACAATCCGCAACATGGGGATAGACCCAACAAAAATTCGTCATAGGAAAACCTCCTTTCAAGGGGTAACGCCAGGCCCGGATGCCCGTTGCATGGGTTCCCTCCGGCTAGAAGATATGTTCGGCTCCCCCGATAACTTCTGTTGTGAACAGCTAACCTTCCACATCACCCCATTCTCAAGTAGCTATCAAGCACTGCTGGGACGCGAAGCTTTCGCCCGCTTTAACGCAATACCGCGTTATGCATCTCTCACGCTTAAGATGCCCGGTCCACGAGGCATCATCTCATTAAAGGGAAAACATGGAGTGTTCCCCCTGCGCGGAAGACAGTGCGGCTGCCTTGACAGCCCCACAATAAAGCGGCTTCACCAGCCAAAGCACCTAAACAGGTCGTCAAGACCACGGACACGGCTAGACGAGTCCAGCATAAACATACAAGTGACAAAGGCCTAATAGCCGTATGCCCCTGTACTAGGGGCTCCACACATATAAAACAAGAGACAATAAAGCTCAATGTTACCCATTTAGATTTATACTTCGTTTATTTAGTATAACTCATGTTCGGCACGATCTTTCTTTAACAAAGTTCCTCTCTTTTACAGATGAACACCGTGCTACGCCCGTCCAGGATACGGCACAACGGAGACACAGGCGCAGACGTGCAGCAGGGACCCGTTCCAAGGATTCTTTTCAGATTTAGACCCTGCGTAAACCTTTTTTACTGTCTCTTGTTGATACACATCCCCTGGTTTCTTGGTATAACCAAGGAGGAGGTTGGCATTTTGGCATGTGGCCATGTCAGAATTTTTGCGCGTACCTGGACACTAGGGGCTTATTACTAAGGGCATTATCCCGCCGCCCTCATAAAGACCGAATACCTTAGGGAGTGTTCGGTGTCGCGAGTTTGGCCTTATATGCATCGGCTCCGAATCATGTCTTTGGTCAAATGTTGGGTTTGCCCGGCTCCTGTGTTTTGCTACCTTACGTTCCGCTCTATCGGCTAAGGCGGCACCAGGAGAACTACTGTGATTGTGCCCTGGTTCGGCCAGGCGAGCACCTCAGTAGAGAAAGCCAAAAACTGACTGTCATGACATAGCATGAGACTGGTCAACCACTCGATGACTTACCGGAATCTTTAGGATTCCTCCGCATTAACGAAGGGCCGCTTCCCGGCCAGGCACATACGCGCCCCAAGTTCGGGCGAGCACAGGCGCCACCAGGGGCTATATAAGTAGCCTCACTTCAAACTCCTATGGCTAAGTGAAAGTGATAAAGCATCATGGTTCGATTGCCTAGTTCGCTGCGCTATCACCTCCTTTGTAGGACCAAGACGTTGGATCAAGTATGACAATGCGCCTTCTGTGAACACCCCCGCATTATGTGCATGGGGGCTGAAGCCGACGACTGCCATCTTTCAGATTATATATACATATACGTTAAACGGCCGCACAGGAGGTATTATAATACTTGCAGGCACAAGTATAAAAAGCTTCTACAATTTATCAAAATATTGTTTTAAAATAATGCTATTCGAATATATGTCCTTCGGGCACTGCGTCTCTATTAAACGGGTGCCTTGCAGAACTTCCTGAAAATAGTGCTCGTCAGGTACTCAGCTTCCATCCGAGTCTGGGGATGCAACAGCGGTGGCCTCCATTTCCGCCCAGTATGTCTTGACACGGGCAAGAGCCATCCGCGCACCCTCTATGCACGATGACCTTTTCATCGCATTGATATGCGGCGCCGCACCAAGTTGAAATAACTTTTCAGCTCCGACCTCTCTGGCCACAGATGACTCATGACATACTTCATGTCGAGTCCGGACAACCTATTTAGCTCGGCCCATTTGGCCAAATGATCGGCTAATGACAGCAGACGCTCCGGACTGTGGAACTGCGACCAAAAGAGCTTTTCCACTTCACAATCTTCTTCATCTCGGAAGTGTTCGGCCGCATCTGTGGCACTCGCTGCCAAATCTAGATAGGTGTCCGTCGTACTCCACATCCGGTCTAATGGAGCATGTTTAGGATCACAGAACTTCCTCCGTAGCATAAAGGGCTTTCCAACCGCGATCTCTCCGGCCTGACGCAGCTCCTCCTTCATAGCTCTCATCGCAGAGCGAGCATCCTTGGCATCGGCAACGGCCTTCTCCAGGTCCGTCTGTTCTGCCCGATCTTCTTTTTCAAGAAGCTTGCAACGGTCAGCAGCGTTCTTCAGCATCACGGCCATCTCGGCCATTTCCTTCTTCCTTCGGCAGTGAGCAGCATGTTCGGCTTTCAGCTCTTCAATTGCCTTTAAGGCAGCCGCATCACTTTTTCTGGCTTGCTCCTTGGCTCGGGCAAGTTCCGCCTGAAGATTCTCCATGGCAGCAGCACCATCTGCATCAAGCGCACACATTGTAAGATACTGGCATAAAGCTCCTCTTACCAGGTTCCGCCGGAGGAATTACATACCTTGGGCCTCGTCAAGCCGCTTGTTGACAAGCGCGATGTCGGCATCTGCCACGTCAAGTTGCCGCTTTAGCTCAGCAAATTTATCAGTCCGGCTGGCCACCGGACACTTCGCCACCTACGTATGAAGGCGGCATATTAGACCTAAGATTATGATCCTTTGTGCGCCGTCACTTTTGACAACGCACAGAGTCTCAGGGGCTACTAACTACACAGGGCGCATCTTATTTATGCACAACTGTCCAAAAAGGGTACATTATTTCGCATACCTCAAAACCTATCAGTAAACTCCTGATGGCCTCGTGCAATCCGCTCTCCGCGGATGAAATCCTCTCTATCACCGTACCCGTCAATGCATGGTGCTCCTCTGAGATAGATGCTCGCCCTAGCAGATCCTTCAGCCCCTCCGACCGTGCACCAGACGGTGCCGGACTCGTCTATCTTCCGGCCCTTTTCGAAGGTCGGACATAGAGGGCTTTGGGGGCCATATGACTACCTTCTGGCCCTGCCGGATTCGGAGAAACCCTCCGCGACGATACCTCAGGGTCGCCCGCCTCGCATGGCGGTACGGCAGGGGGAGGCGTTCCACTCTCCATCATCTCCGGAAGAAGATCCTCGAAGACGAGCTCTGCTGAGAAGGGCTAAGGTCCGAGCTACAAGGTAAATTTTTGATTACTTTTCTCAGATATAAAGCAAGGATTTCTCTCATTTCTTAAAAAGAAAAACTCCTCTCTACTTACGGCTCGGTGGAGGGCTGATCCCCTTGAGGGCATAATTCGGCCGAAGTATCCCCTGGCATAGGACCCTCTGGTGAAGATTTCTTCCCCCGCTTTGAGGCCATGGTCTTCGGGTCTTCAGAGGCAGTCCTCTTCTTCCCCTGAGGAGAGGAATTTTCAATTCCTCCCTTCCAAACAGCCTCCTTCGAGGAGGCCGTAGCTTCCCTGTCCCCTCCCTCACTTTCCTTTGAAGGCACAACCTCCAACATCTTGACTAGCACGGGACCCGGCGTGGCCTTGGGGAGGGGGGACCGGACACCTGATTAGCTTTTCTTTCGCTATCCACTCCTGTTTAAAGGACAGCTCTTTTAGGGGCAATTTTATGATAAATATACGGATAGTGAGTCAGGGCACAAGGCTACTTACTTGAGTATCCGGACGATTGCAGCTCAGACCTGCGTCCTCCGTAGAATCCGGACACACTACTTGTGGTCCGAAGAACAATTTGTACATCTCCACGGGTGTCATGCCAAGAAAATGTTGGCGAACTCGTGGTCCCTCCGGGTTGAACTCCCATAGGCGGAGGGGGCGACGTTTGCAGGGCAGAACTCGGTGAATTAACATAACCTGCGTCACCATGACCAGACTAATGTCTCTTTCTAGGAGATCTCGGATGCGGCCCTGCAACAGGGGCACGTCCTTTGTCGGCCCCCAGTCTAGCCCCTTATTGACCCATGACGCCAGTCGTGGCGGGGGACCCGAGCGGAAAGTAGGCAGCGCCACCCACTTGGTGCTCCTGGGAGCTGTGATATAAAACCACTCTCGTTGCCATAAGTTGGACTCCCCTTGAAAAGAGCCCTCGGGCCATGGAGCACCAGCATTCTTGCTTATAAAAGCACCTCCGCACTCCGCGTGCCGTCCCTCGATCATCTTCGGCTCTACTTTCAAGGTCTTGAGCCATAGTCCGAAGTGAGGAGTAATACGGAGGAAGGCTTCACACACGACGATGAATGAGGAAATATGGAGGATGGACTCTGGAGCTAAGTCGTGAAATTCCAGCTCATAATAAAACATGAGCCCCCTCACGAAGGGATCCATTGGGAAGCCTAGCCCCCGAAGGAAGTGAGACATGAACACCACACTCTCACCAGGCTTGGGAGTGGGAATGACCTGCCCTTGAGCAGGCAGCCTATGCGAGATTTCGCCGGTCAAGAACCTAGCCTCTCTCAACTTCAGCATGTCCTCCTCGGTGACGGAGGAGGGCATCCATCGGCCTCGAAGGTCGGAACTGGACATTGTCGAAGGTCCGAAGCGCCTGAAATCTGGAGCCTTGGGTGTTGGAACTCGAGGCAAAGGGCGAACTCGTTTGAGATTGAAAGAAAGGAGTAGGGCCTTGGTCTCTTTATAAGAGGTTGAATACCAAGGGCCCTCCCCGTGACCGTTTGGGACTCGCCTTTGATCGAGAAAACATACCAACGGGTACAGTTGGGTTACCCACGCCCGTATTGATGAGAATCCCAGAATAAGGGGACACGGTCTCTGCTTTGACAAGACGTGCCAAGGAAACCGCCTCGCTAAACGCACTGAGGTGGAACAGTAAAACGATTCGAATAAAGACTTGGCCGTGGTGTGATGTCACGCTACGGAATATGTCAGCAGATTAGATTTGTGTAAATATTATTCTCTCTATGGCAACATGTGGAAACATATTTTGTAGAGCTGGACACTACCTTTGTGTTCAAAATCTTCTATGAAGTACTTGGAGGAGGAACCCGCCTTGCAATGCCGAAGACAATCTGCGCGCCGGACTCGTCGTCATTGAAGCCTGGTTCAGGGGCTACTGAGGGAGTCCTGGATTAGGAGGTGTCTGGCTAGCCGGACTATACCTTCAACCGGACTCCTGGACTATGAAGATACAAGATTGAAGACTTCGCCCCGTGTCCGGAAGGGACTTTCCTTGACGTGGAAGGCAAGCTTGGCGATACGGATATGTAGATCTCCTACCATTGTAACCGACTCTGTGTAACCCTAGCCCTCTCCGGTGTCTATATAAACCAGAGGGTTTTAGTACGTAGGACGAACAACAATCATACCATAGGCTAGCTTCTAGGGTTTAGCCTCCTTGATCTCGTGGTAGATCTAATCTTGTACTACCAATATCATCAATATTAATCAAGCAGGACGTAGGGTTTTACCTCCATCAAGAGGGCCCGAACCTAGGTAATACATTGTGTCCCCTGCCTCCTGTTACCATCTGCCTAGATGCACAGTTCGGGACCCCCTCCCGAGATCCGCCAGTTTTGACACCGACAGCGTCAATGAAGATCGGGACCTCGATGACTGCCCGAGCCATGCTGGAGCGAGACGCAGCCCAGGCCGGCGTCTCTCCCCACTCGTTGAAGCTGGAGGCGAGCATGGGGCGCACCTTGCCCATGGCCTCGTCGTTGAGCACCCGAGGCTGGCTGAGCGCCGGCTCGAAGGATGGAGGCGCAGTTGGCGAGGACAGAGGTTTCTTCCCCTTGTCGGCTTGTTTTGGCGCCATGGCGGCAAAGCGGGCAGAACACTGGTTGGACTGGGAAGGCGGAACACGGCGTCGAGGATGCAGGGAGATTGGAAGACTGGAAAGCCAGGCACGGAAGGTGAGGAATAACTGTGCAAGAAGCGGGGGTGCATAGCCAGGCGGATTCAAAGGCAGTGTGGGGAATCGGAGACGCCCACGTCCAATCAACCGCCATGCGTCAACCGAGGTCGCGAGCTTTTGGGGCCTGCGGCGCTTCGAGCTTGACCCTTGGCTTCGCCGCGAAGCCAAGCCCGCGCGCACCTTGGGCCCGGGGTCTACTGTCGGCGTCCTGGGAACGGGGGTCCCCAGACTTGCCTGCCTGTGGCCCGCGGTGTGGCTGAGCCAGCAGGCCGTACAGCCCATCTTCACCAACAAAGCACCCAAGACCCTCGCGAGGGGCCAAGCCTCGCGAGGCAGACGATGCAAGACCTCCTCTGGAGTGGCCAAGCTAGGCAGACTCACGAGGAGCGGAGATATCAAGGCGAGGCAAACCTCACGAGGTTCTCGTGATGTGAGTCGTGACGATCAACACCAGGTGGGCGCCATCGCGCACAGCGTCCTTGTTTCCTATTTGGTGCAAAGGGGGCAAGCGCAGCCGCGGAGTACCGAGGCATCTGCCAAAGGTTGCCATTTCGGTGCAATAAGACCAAGACCAAGGACTGCAAGACGGAGGTCATCGTGGAGCCCAGAACAGCGTCACCACCAGAACTTTCAGCAGGCAAAGACTGCTTTTGAGCAGGCGAAGACTACTTTTGCCCAATGTCAGTTTCTATTTTTCCTTGTTTTTAAGTTTCATAGAAAAGGAATATCAAATGGACTCCAAATGGACTGAAACTTTTGCGATTATTTTTCTTGGACCAGAAGGCACCTATGAGACTTGGAGATGAAGTCAGAAGACCTACGAGACCTGGCTTGTGGCCCCCTCGGGAGTCCACCGACCTCCCTCTAAGTCCTATAAATTCACAAATATACCCAAACCCTCAAAGGCATCCACGAAAATACTTTTCCACCGCTGTAACCTTTTATTCCCGTGAGTTCCCATCTTGGGGCCTTTTTCAGCGATCTGCTGAAGGGGGATTCGATCATTGAGGGCATCTACATCAACCCTATTTCCCTTCCGATGAAGCGTGAGTAGTTTACCTCAGACCTATGGGTCCATAGCTAGTAGCTAGATGGCTTCTTCTCTCTCTATGCTCTTCAATACCATGTTCTCCACATGTTCTTGGAGTTCTATCCGATGTAATATTCTTTTTGCGATGTGTTTGTCGAGATCCGATGAATTATGGATTTATGATCATATTATCTATGAATATTATTTGAATCCTCTTTGAATTCTTATATGCATGATTTGATATCTTTGTATTTCTCTTTGAATTATCGGTTTGGTTTGGCCAAGTAGATTGGTATTTCTTGCAATGGGAGAGGTGCTTAGTTTTGGATTCAATCTTGCGGTGTCTTCACCCAGTGAAAAAGTAGGGGTAGCAAGGCACGTATTGTATTGTTGCCATCAAGGATAAAAAGATGGGGTTTTCATCATATTCCTTGAGTTTATCCCTCTACATCATGTCATCTTACTTAAGGCGTTACTTCATTCTTTATGAACTTAATACTCTAGATGGATGTTGGATAACGGTCGGTGTGTGGAATAATAGTAGTAGATGCACACAGGAGTCGGTCTACTTGACACGGGTGTGATGCCTATATGCATAATCATTGCCTTGGATATCTTCATAAATTTTTACTTTTCTATCAATTGCTCGACGGTAATTTGTTCACCCACCGTATTATTTGCCTTCAAGATAGAAGCCTCTAGTGAAACCTATAGCCCCGGGGTCTATTTTACTTCATATATTTTCAAATCTATAAACCAAAAAACCCAAAAATATCTTGCTGCAATTTATTTACTTTTATGTTGTTTTACGTTTTAGTAATCTTTTATACCTATCTCTACCAGATCTCACCTTTGCAATTGAACGTGAAGGGATTGACATCCCCTTTATCGTGTTTGGTACAAGTGTTTGATTGTTTGTGCAGGTGCATAGATTGGAGACTTGCTTGTACCTCCTACTAGATTGATACCTTGGTTCTCTAATTGAGGGAAATACTTATCTCTACCTCGCTGCATGACCCTTTCCTCTTCAAGGGAAAAACCAATGCAAGCTCAAGAAGTAGCATGTCATCCAACTCCTACGACATATTTGACTCACCAAATGAAGGAATTGGAAGATGCTTCATGGCTAAAGGCCCTAATGTATCACACCCCGAATATGTTGATTTTAATAGTGATGAAGATGATTTGCTAGGTGATGATGATTTACTTGTTCACAACACTAGTGATGAAAACTATGATAAAATTGCTAGTATTGATGCTAATCAAGATGAAATGAATGACAATGATACGAAGGAGATTGAGCGTCTAACTAAAGAACTAAACACTCTTAAGTTACCTCACGAAACAACTCTAGAGGATCATAGGGATCTTCTAAGAACTCGTGAGAAGCTAAATTTAGAGCAAGAGCATGGGCTCCTAAAAGAAATCAATGATGATCATCGAAAGAAGAGTTCTTCTTACATTGCCAAGCATTTACTCTTGTCTACTTATATGCCACAAGTAAAATCTAGCAATAAGAACAAGAAGGATTCTTCCTCTAGTAGTAACAATAATCATGCTAAATCCAATATTGTTGCTTCTAGTAGTTCTCTTGCTTCCACTAATGATTCTCTTAGACAAGTTACACTTGAGCAAGAAAATAGATTATTGGAGGGAATTATAGAGAAAGGTGTTTACAAGAGCCTTGCTGGAAGTCAGCAATTTGAGGAAATTGTACGCAAGCAAGGAAGGCACCGGAAGAATCAAGGTGTTGGTTTTGAGCGAAAGTTCAATGCCAATGGAGTTGAGTGGGAAGAAGATCAATTCCCCAAGACGAAGTTTGTTCCTCAACAAGAGAAGTATGACCCCACTTCTTTCAAGGGAAGATAAGCTGAAGATGATCTTCCACCACAAGACCACAAGCTAAAAGGCAAGGACAAGCTTCAAGAAGAGATTGATTCATTTGAAGAAGCTCCTAAGGCCATGGTCAAGTGGGTTCCCAAGGCTACATCAAGTACTACTTCATCAAGTATGACTACAACTCCAATGATTCCCATCAAGTTAATGTGGATCCCAAAGAAGAAGAACTAGAGAGTTCTTGAGGGTGATTCCGCCAACATATATACTTCACTCATATTCATTTTGGCATGGACAAGTGCAATCAATTTCCATATCTTGCACTAGTTCATGGAGTCACAAACCCTCTAGTTGGTAAGACAAGGGACAAGGTAAGCTAATGATTTCATCGACATCATCATAAGTGTGTTTCACTCTATGTCTATGGATATCCTTTTATGTTACTTGTGGGACTAACCCATTTAGGTATTGAAAGTGAAAAACACTCCAATGGATTGCTCAAAATGATCTACATCAACATTGAGCATCCACATCTTCATCATCTACATGAAGTCATGATCGACAAAACCCAAGGTTAGTTCATCCCTCTTAGGGGGGATATCACATCTACGGGGATCTTTGCTCTAAAAATTGGGCAAAAGCAACTCTACTAATGTGAACACAACAATGCTTTATGTAAAAGTGGTAACTCCACTTGTGCTTAAACGATGAGTATGACCTACGATCAAATGTTCTCATTTGACTTCTCAGTCAATATACTCATATATAGATGACCTAGTCATCACCAATTGCTTGATAGATGCTAGACTGTATGTGCATGCTTTTCCACATGTTTTATTTGCTATCTTATTGTGTGAGCATTTTGATTGCATAATTTTCTCCATTCGAGGACATCCATTTGTTGTTTTGATTGTTTGGTTTTTCTTTAGCCAAATGGATGGACAAGAATTCCTAAGCACTCTCTCTACCTATCTATGATTTTTCTCGTCTCAAACTCTATTCATGCCACATCACAAAGTTTGAACAAGTCACTTTCGGACCCTCCGGGTGAGGAGCACTCGGAGCCACCGGTCCGTCAAGTGCTTAGCTTCCAAAACCTCTTAGTGATTTTCAGTAAGACCAACTCATCCAATTCGGTCTCGCCGAAATCAGTAAGTTGATCTAGGTTTTCATCTCGGTGCCATCGATTAGAACGATTCGGTCACACCAAGTTGCAGCAACTGCTAGCAGTTTTGCATCTCGATGCCACCAACACGTTCCACTCGGTGCCACCAATAGCACATGGGTATATATATCTCGCGTACCCGTATGGTTGACAATTACTTCAAATCGCACGAGCTCGCACCCCAGCACTGCCTCCCCCTTTGTCTCCGAATCATTGTCGTCGTCGCTAGTGACCCTCCGCCGCTGGTTTCCACCGCCGCCAACAGAATCTTCACCGTTGTTGCCGCCGTAGCAATCTGTAACCAAGTTAGGGTACGGATTTGGCCCTTTGTGCTTTCCATTGCTCTGATTCTTGCACAAAGTATAATGCCTTTGTTCTTCCCATGTATGGGATCAATCTATCCACCAAACAAATTCCTTAGAATAGATTTGATGCAAAAACTTAGGGTTAGGTTTCCGCCGAACCCATCTCGGACCAACCGATCTAAGGATTTCGGTCACACCGATTGGCCCTAGCCATTGCACAAGTACAACTCGGTCTGACCGAAGTGTACTGATCGGTGAGACCGAAATCACTTTCTCTGTGAAACCCTAGCATCTCAGAGTCACCGAACTACATTTTGGTCTGACCGAAACTACATGTTTAGACTCTATTTGTGCTTCGGTGTCGCCGAGTTTGTCAAGTCGGTAGCTCCAACATGCTTTCTGCAGAAAACTAAAGTTAAGTTTTTGTTTCAATTTTTGCAAAAACAAGTTGTATTTTGTGATTCTCATCTACTCTATCCACACCCATCTATCCCCGGGGTCAGTTGCAGCTATGTTAGAGGCCGGTGACAGTCAGAGTAAGTCTGAAGAGCAGCTCAATCTCAGTGAGGGCACTAGTCCCTCTGGTAGCTATGATGAGGGGAGCGGGAGCACTCCAGCAACTTGCCAAAGGCAGCTAGTAGGTAAAGGAAGAAAAGAACATCTGAATCTGAAGATGAAGATTTTTCGATTGAGGAGGAAGTGACCTCCAAGAAGAAGGTGCTCGGAAAGGAGTATGTTGTTGTTGCTGCTACCAAGCATGGACTGCAGAAGAAAGCTCCACCTAGGAGAGCTCCAATGTCCAAGGCCAGAGCCTCAACTCAAGAAACCATGTTGGTTACCCTTGAGTCCAGGGAGGAAGAAGTTGCTGGTGGAAAGACGAGGAAGAAAGAGTCAGGAAGACAATTGCCAAAGTGATTGGCATACCATCCATGATGGATGAGGAAGAAGAAGAATAGGAGGAAGAGCCTGCTGCACCTCTTACCAAGACACAAAAGCTGATGGCAGGTGCTATCAAGACTGGGGCTCCACCTTCAAATCCCAAGTCTGCCCCCAAACCTTTAGATCAAGCTCAAGCTCTCAAGATAACAGCTCCAAAGAGATCAACAAGGGATATATCTACTACAGAAAAGAAGAAGGCCCAGTGCCCAAAGTTCAAGAAGAAGAAGAGCCACTAGTGCTCAGGAAACTCAAGCCCAAAATCCCAGATCATAATGATGATCATCCTGTGGCAGAGAACATGAAGTTGAGAAAGGATTCAGGTCTGAGACAATGGGGAAGACTGATCCTTATGCCACTAGGAGGAGGACTGTTGTAGACTATCACTTTCACACCAAAGAACAACAAGATTTCTATGAGACTGTCCGGTTGGACAACAAACCCATTGTTTGTGACATGAAATGGGTAGACTGGAAATACATTGACTACAATGAAGACTATTTTCCAAGTGTGCATGAGAGCTTCAGGATGAATGGTGTTGACAAGTTTGTTGGTCAGAAGTTGCCAAAGTGGAACGATGAAATGATAATGCAATTCTTCTCCACTGCCCACTTCTACCCCGATGGTAAGATAGTGTGGATGACATAAGGCGCCAAATATCAGTCAACAATCTCAGAATGGGCCAAGTTAATCAATGCCCTCGAGGAAGCTGAAGATGATCTTGATGTGTACAGTAAGCCTAGGAAGGATTACAACTCCATGGCTAACATGTACAAGCCAATCCCTAATGAAGCATTCGACACTCACAAGGTGGGATCCATATATTATCTGCTTGCTGGTTTGACCACCATGAACACTATCTTGAGGCACACTCTTTTTCCCAAGTCAGGAGATCATAAGATGATTCGTGGTCACTCCATCAATCTGCTTCACTTGTTTGATGTTCCACAGAAATTCAGAGTGACGAGTTTGATTGTAGAAACAGTTAAGAGGACAGTAGCCGACCAGAAGAGATCTCATGGATATGCCCCTCACATTCAGACTTTGATCAACTCCAAGATGAGAACTAGGACGTATCTACTGGACAGAGAGCGTCTTCCCCTGAGGCCAGACTTTGAGGACAACGAGGTTGTCATGGATGCTTCACATCCTACTTGTGCAAATGCTCAGGAGAAGATAGAGAAAGTAATGGCTACAAAAGTAGCAAAGGCAGCAAGTGCCCTAGATGCTTCAGTTGCAAATCTCAATACCAAGCAAGTTCAGCTCAGTTATCTGCTTGAGGCCATCGAGAGAATTGAGGAGAGCTTGGCCACCTTGACTCAAAATCAAGAAAGTCTTGAGAGGATCATTGAGACTAAGTTCCATGACCTAGATGTCAAGGTCACTGAGATTCAAACTATTATGGAGATGCTTCAAGAGGATGCTGAGGACAGGGATGATAGACGCGCGACAGACACAATCCCGAGAGTGCCAAGGGCACAAAGATCATCAGCTATGCCAGTTGCTAGAGACTCCAGGATGACTATTTCAACACCTGCAGCCACTGCCATGGTTATACCTCTAGTATCAACTCCTCCAGATCCACAGACTTCTTCCGAGGCATTTGCAAATGGACTCCTCTCCACGCCGTCTACGCGCACCGGGGCAACAAGCCAGAAGACCCCTTCAGGAGCTCCTAGAGATTGTGCCTAGAGTGCCGTATAGCACTATATGTTTTCAAACTTTTTGGTAACTTGTTTCCAAAGGGGGATAAAGTGTATAGATCGTAGGCTTTGCGAGAGAGAGAGTGCCTCTTTTTTTTGGTTTCTTTTGCCACTCTTGCTACTTTGGTCGTTTGGTTGTTTGATTCCTATACTACAATTTGTGTTATGCTCGTGAGATACTTATGTGATCATTTGTTTGATCATACTATGATTAATGTGTGCATGCATGCTTATATCCATGAATATTTTTGTATGATCAAACACTTGTATCCTTGGTGATGAGCGCATGTTATCTAACTCTTGTCATTTTGAGCGCTCCACCAAGATGTATGTGACATGGAAGAGTGACCCATGATCCTAATCGATTGTGCACTTGCATTCAAACGCAAATTTTAAATAATGCACAAATATAGGGGGAGCTCTTGCTTATCACATACTTCTCAAAGCGACGATGTATTTCATTCAGATTATCTTTTATCGAAGCTTTGATCTATATGTTGTCATCAATTACCAAAATGGGGGAGATTGAAAGTGCAACTAATCCCTGGGTGGTTTTGGTAGTTCATAACAACATATAACTCATTGAACTAATATCCATTCAAGTTAAATATTTCAAAAAGTTCAATGGATGGCATGGCATGGACTAGAGATGTGGACCCCTCAAAATTCTAAGGACACATGATGGCAAAAGCTCAATACTCTTCATTTATATTTTAGTGATCCAAGTTCACATTGAGTCCATAGGAAAGCCAATATTATTTAAAAGGGGGTGAGGTGTTGCTTAATGGTATATTTGCTCAAAGTGCTTAGTGATATTTCTCCAAAGCCCTCAACCACTTTCTCATTTCCAAATATGTCCAAAACTCAAAGTCGAACCCGGCCCCACCGAACTGTTCTATCCGGCGCCACTGAGTTCATTTGACCTAGCCATTGCCAGAAACCATAACACCTCGGTCACACCGATACGGATCTTGGTCTCACCGAGACGGCCCTACAAACTCTCTGTTTCCCTTTTGAAACATTTCAGTCTCATCGAAATGAGTGATTGGTCCCACCGAGATTCCTAACATTCACATTTTGAACTGAATCGGTCTCATTGAGTTCTTCTATTCGATCTGACCTAGTTGGGTCAAATGTGTGTAATGGTTGGACTTTGTGTGGAGGCAATATATACCCCTCCACCCCCTTCTCCATAAGTGAGAGAGCCATCAGAACATGCCTACACTTCCAGCTTACATTTTCTAAGAGAGAGCCACCTACTCATGTGTTGAGATCAAGATATACCATTCCTATCACAAGAATCTTGATTTCTAGCCCTTCCCAAGTTTCTTTCCACTCAAATCATCTTTCCACCATATCCAAATCTGTGAGACTATCATTTGAAGCACAAGAGCAAGGAGTTCATCATCAACACACCATCTATTACCTTTTGGAGAGTGGTGTCTCCTAGATTGGTTAGGTGTCGCTTGGGAGCCTCCGACAAGATTGTGGAGTTGAACCAAGAAGTTTGTAAGGGCAAGGAGATCGCCAACTTCATGAAGATCTATCCGAGTGAGGCAAGTCCTACGTGGGCGATGGCCATGGTGGGATAGACAAGGTTTATTCTTTGTGGACCCTTTGTGGGTGGAGCCCTCCGTGGACTCGTGCAACCGTTACCCTTTGTTGGTTGAAGTCTCCATCAACGTGGATGTACGATAGCACCACCTATCGGAACCACACCAAAAATCTCCATGGCATATTGCGTTTGCACTCCCCAAACCCTTCCCTTCACCTTCACATGCAATGTTTTACTTTTCGCTGCTACACTCTTAGAATTGCATGTGTAGGTAGATTGCTTGACTTGTGCAAAATTGCTAAAATCTGCTGATACGACTCCAACGCGTCTACTTTTCCAAACACTTTTGCCCTTGTTTTGGACTCTAACTTGCTTGATTTGAATGGAACTAACCCGGACTGACGCTGTTTTCAGCAGAATTGCCATGGTGTTATTTTTGTGCAGAAATAAAAGATCTCGGAATGGCCTAAAACTTCACATAGAATATTTTTGGAATTAATAAAAAATACTGGCAAAAGAATCAACACCAGGGGGCACACCCTGTCCACGAGGGTGGAGGGCATGCCCACCCCCCCTGGGGCACGCCCCCTGCCTGCTGGGCCCCCTGAGACTCCACCGACCTCAACTCCAACTCTATATATTCACGTTCGGGGAGAAAAAAATCAGAGAGAAGGATTCATCACATTTTACAATACGGAGCCGCTGCCAAGCCCTAATCTCTCTCGGGAGGGCTGGTCTGGAGTCCATTCGGGGCTCCGGAGAGGGGAACCCGTCGCCATCGTCATCATCAACCTTCCTCCATCACCAATTTCATGATGCTCACCTCCGTGTGTGAGTAATTCCATCATAGGCTTGCTGGACGGTGATGGGTTGGATGAGATTTATCATGTAATCGAGTTAGTTTAGTTAGGGTTTGATCCCCTAGTATCCATTATGTTCTAAGATTGATGTTGCTATGACTTTGCTATGCTTAATGCTGTCACTAGGGCCCGAGTGCCATGATTTCAGATCTGAATCTATTATGTTTTCATGAATATATGTGAGTTCGTGATCCTATTTTGCAAGTCAATAGTCACCTACTATGTGTTATTATCCGGTAACCCCGAAGTGACAATAATCAGGACCACTCCTGGTGATGACTATAGTTTGAGGATTTCATGTATTCACTAAGTGTTAATGCTTTCTCCCGATACTCTATTAAAAGGAGGCCTTAATATCCCTAAGTTTCCAATAGGACCCCGCTGCCATGGGAGGGTAGGACAAAAGATGTCATGCAAGTTCTTTTCCATAAGCACGTATGACTATATTCGGAATACATGCCTACATTACATTGATGAACTGGAGCTAGTTTTGTGTCACCCTGTGTTATAACTGTAGCATGAGGAATCTCATCCTACATGATTATCCATCTGATCCGTTGCCCACGAGCTTTCCACATATTGATCGTTGCTTAGTTACTTTTTCGTTGCCACTATTGCAATCACTACAAAACCAATACTATTACTTTTGCCATTGTTATTGTTACTTCCATACTAATTTGCTACTAAATACTTTGCTGCAGATATTAAGTCTTTTAGGTGTGGTTTGTAGGATCGAAAGTATGTCTAGAGGGGGTGATTATACTACTTGACAAAATAAAAATCTCGCCTTTTCCCAATTTTAAGTCTTGGCAGATTTTAGCAACTTAGCACTAGTCAAGCAATCAACCTACACATGCAAGTCTAAGAGTATAGCAGCGGAATGTAAAACATTGCACATGAAGGTAAAGGGAGGAGTTTGGAGGGAGCAAACGCAATGTAGACACGGATATTTTTGGTGTGGTTCCGATAGGTGGTGCTATCGTGCATCCACGTTAGTGGAGACTTCAACCCACGAAGGGTAACGGTTGCGCGAGTCCACGGAGGGCTCCATCCACAAAGGGTCCATGAAGAAGCAACCTTGTCTATCCCACCACGGCCATCGCCCACGAAGGACTTGCCTCACTAGGGTAGATCTTCACGAAGTAGGTGATCTCCTTGCCCGTACAAACTCCTTGGTTCAACTCCCCAATCTTGACAGCGGCTCCCAAGTGACACCTAACCAATCTAGGAGACACCACTCTCCAAAAGGTAATAGATGGTGTGTTGATGATGAACTCCTTGCTCTTGTGCTTCCAATGATAGTATCCCCAACACTCAACTCTCTCTCCCACTGATATGGATTTGGTGGAAAGAAGATTTGAGTGGAAAGCAACTTGGAGAAGGCTAGAAATCAAGATTCATATGGTTGGAATGGAATATCTTGGTCTCAACACATGAGTAGGTGGTTCTCTCTCAGAAAATGAATGTTGGAAGTGTAGGCATGTTCTGATAGCTCTCTCCATGAATGAATAGTAGATGGAGGGGTATATATAGCCTCCACACAAAACCTAAGCGTTACACACAAATCACCAAAATCGGTGGGACCGAATAACGAAACTCAGTCAGACTGATTTAGTTCAAAATGTGAACATTAGGCTTTTCGGTGGGAGCGACATGTCAACTCGGTGTGACCGATTTCATTAGGGTTAGAGCATAACTAATCTCGGTGAGACCGATTACACAAACTCGGTGGGACCGATTTTGGTAATAAGCTAACCAGAGAGTTGGTCAGGCAAACTCAGTGGGACAGATTCGCTCATCTCGGTGAGACCGAAACGTCACAAAGGGGAAACAGAGAGTTTGCATTGCGAACTTGGTGCGACCGATCGCTCATCTCGGTTGGACTGAAACGTTACGAAGGGAAACAGAGAGTTTGCAATCCCATCTCGGTGAGACCAAGATCCCTATCGGTAAGACCGAAGTGACTATGGTTTGTGGCAGTGGCTATGTTAAATGAACTCAGTGGCGCTGGATAGAAAGTTTTGGTGGGGCCGAGTTTGACTTTTGGTTTGGTACATATGTAGATATGATAAAGTAGTTGAGGGTTTTTGGAGCATAACACTAAGCATTTTGAGCAAGCAACCCATTAAGCAACACTTCACCCCCCCCTTTAATAGTATTGGCTTTTCCTATGGACTCAATGTGATCTTGGATCACTAAAAGTAAAATGTAGAATCTTGAGCTTTAGAGCTTGAGCCAATCTTTTGTCCTTAGCATTTTGAGGGGTCCACATTTCTAATCCATGCCATGTCAATCATTGAGCTTTCCTGAAATATTTATCTTGAGATATCATTAGCTCAATGAGCTATATGTTGTTAGGAATTACCAAAACCACCCAGGGATAGTTGCACTTTCAATCTCCCCCTTCTTGGTAATTGATGACAACATATAGATCAAAGCTTCGACAAATGATCATAAGATTGAAATACATCGTATCTTTGAGATGTATGTGATAAGCAAGAGCTCCCCCTAAATTTGTGCATTATTAAAAATTTGCTTTTGAATGCAAATGCACAATCGATTAGGATCATGGGTTACTCTTACATGTCACATACATCTTGGTGGAGCGCTCAAAATGGTGGAAATTAAAAGCATGCACTCATCACCAAGCAAAGTGAATGATCATATATGGGATATAAGAGATAATATCATCCAAGCAAGCATTAAAGTAGCATATGATCAAACACATGATCAAACAAGTATCTCACATAGACATAGAGTATCGACCAAGCACACAATAAAGTTCAACCAAAAGGAAGAGAGACAAAGAAGCAAAAACACTCTCTCTCGAAGCCTATGATATATACATTTCTCCCCCTTTGGCAACAAGTTACCAAAAAGTTTGAAAATGCATAGTGCTATGGTCTCTCAGGCTTGGTCATCAGGAGGTGGTGTAGATAGAACTCCAAGGACGGAGGCATCTGTTGATGTAGTTGGAGTTGGTGGAGTGGGTGCTGGAGGTGGCACTGAAGCTATTGCTGCTGGTGTTGACGATGTAGCTCTAGAATCTGGTATTGGCACTGTAGCAGACCTCTGACCTCGTGGCACTCGCTGAAAAGCATCCGTAGTTGCCTTCCCTCTCCTCTCCTCAGCTTCCTCCCGGAGCTGCTCAACTACAATCTGTATCTCAGTCACCTTGAGGTCAAGATCATAGAATTTTGTCTCAAAAATCCTTTCCAGGCTCTCTTGATTCTGAGTCAGGGTGGCCAAGCCCTTCTCAATCCTCAATGTTGCTTGTATTAGATAACCCAATTGATCTTGTTTGCTTTTCAGGAACACCTGAGATCCTTCCTTAGTAGTTGGCATCCTTGCAGCTTTTCTGCCTATGCCTTACCTCTCTTCTCTTGTGCTTGAGCTGATGAAGGTTCATTCTCATTCATCACAACTGTGTTATCTTCAAGTTCTGGGTGCAAAGGTAAGAGCTCCTTGTCCAACAGGTAGGTGCATGTGCCCATCTTTGAGTTGATGAGCTCCTGAATGTGTGGAGCATACCCACAAGATCTTTTCTAGTCAGCAGTTGTCCTCCTGATTGTCTCTACAATCAGACTCGTGACCTTGAATTTTTTGAAGTATATCAAAGATTTGCAGCAAGTTGATGGAATGTCCTCTAATCATCTTGTTGAAGGAAATATGCCCTAGAGGCAATAATAAATTTGTTATTTATATGTCCTTATATCATGATAAATGTTTATTATTCATGCTAGAATTGTATTAACCGGAAACTTGATACATGTGTGAATACATAGACAAACATAGTGTCCCTAGTATGCCCCTACTTGACTAGCACATTGAATTAATGATGGTTATGTTTCCTAACCATAGACATGAGTTGTCATTTGATTAATGGGATTACATCATTAGAGAATGATGTGATTGACTTGACCCATCCGTTAGCTTAGCACGATGATCATTTAGTTTGTTGCTATTGCTTTCTCCATAACTTATACATGTTCCTATGACTATGAGATCGTACAACTCCCGAATACCGTAGGAACACTTTGTGTGCTACCAAACATCAAAACGTAACTGGGTGATTATAAAGGTGCTCTACAGGTGTCTCCGGCGGTGTTTGTTGAGTTGGCATAGATCAAGATTAGGATTTGTCACTCCGATTGTCGGAGAGGTATCTCTGGGCCCTCTCGGTAATGCACATCCCTATAAGCCTTGCAAGCAATGTGACTAATGAGTTAGTTGTGGGATGATGCATTACGGAACGAGTAAAGAGACTTGCCGGTAATGAGATTGAACTAGGTATTGAGATACCGACGATCGAATCTCGGGAAAGTAATATACCAATGACAATGGGAACAACGTATGTTGTTATGCGGTTTAAGCGATAAAGATCTTCATAGAATATGTAGGAACCAATATGAGCATCTAGGTTCCGCTATTGGTTATTGACCGGAGATGAGTCTCGGTCATGTCTACACAGTTCTCGAACCTGTATGGTCCGCACGCTTAACGTTCTGTGACGATTTGTATTATGAGTTATGTGATTTGATGACCGAAGTTAGTTCAGAGTCCCGGATGAGATCGGGGACATCATGAGGAGTCTCGAAATGGTCGAGACGTCAAGATCGATATATTGGAAGGCTATATTCGGACATCGGAAAGGTTCCGAGTGATTCGGGTATTTTTCGGATTACCGAGAGTTAGGGGAATTCGTATCGGGCCTTAATGGCCATACGGGAAAGGAGAGAAAGGCCTCAAGGGTGGCCGCGCCCCTTCCCCATGGACTGGTCCGAATTGGACTAGGGAAAGGGGGCGCCCCCTTCCTTCCTTCTCCTTCTCCCTTCCCTTTTTCCTATTCCATGTGGGAGGTGGAATCCTACTAGGACTAGGGAGTCCTAGTAGAACTCCACACTTTCGGCGCGCGCTATGAGGGCCGGCCTCCTCCTCCCTCCATCCTTTATATACGTGGCTAGGGGGGCACCCCATAGACACACAAGTTGATCATTGATCTCTTAGTCGTGTGCGGTGCCCCCCTCCACCATAATCCACCTCGGTTATATCGTAGCGGTGCTTCGGCGAAGCCCTGTTCTGGTAGCATCATCAACACCATCATCACGCTGTCGTGCTGACAAAGTTCTCCCTCGACACTCAGCTGGATCAAGAGTTCGTGGGACGTCACCGAGCCGAACGTGTGCAGATCGCGGAGGTGCCATACTTTCGGTGCTAGGATTGGTCGGATCGTGAAGACGTTCGACTACATCAACCGCTTTGTCATAACGCTTCCGCTTATGGTCTACGAGGGTACGTGGACAACACTCTTCCTCTCTTGTTGCTATGCATCACCATTATAGATCTTGCGTGTGCGTAGGAATTTTTTTGGAATTATTGCGTTCCGCAGCAGTGGCATCCGAGCCAGGTCTATGCATAGATGTTATATGCACGAGTAGAACACAAAGGAGTTGTGGGCGTGGGTATATACATATTGCTTGTCTTCACTAGTTGATTCTTGATTCAGCAGTATTGTTGGATGTAGCGGCCCAGACCGACATTACGCGTACGCTTACGCGAGATTGGTTCTACCGACGTGCCTCGCACACAGGTGGCTGGTGGGTGTCAATTTCTCCAACTTTGGTTGAATTGGATTCAATGAACAAGGTTATTTCTGAAGATCAAAAAGCAATCACTATACCGCGTTGTGGTTTTTGATGCGTAGGTAAGAACGGTTCTTACTCAGCCCGTAGCAGCCACGTAAAAGTTGCAACAACAAAGTACAGGATGTCTAACTTGTTTTTGCAGGGCATGTTGTGATGTGATATGGTCAAGACATGATGCTAAATTTTATTGTATGAGATGATCATGTTTTGTAACACAGTTATCGACAACTCGCAGGAGCCATATGGTTATCGCTTTATTGTATGAAATGCAATTGCCATGTAATTGCGTTACTTTATCACTAAGCGGTAGCGATAGTCGTAGAAGCAATAGTTGGCGAGACGACAATGATGCTTCGATGGATATCAAGGTGTCAAGCCGGTGACGATGGTGATCATGACGGTGCTTTGGAGATGGAGATCAAAGGCACAAGATGATGATGGCCATATCATATCACTTATATTGATTGCATGTGATGTTTATCCTTTATGCATCTTATTTTGCTTAGTTCAGCAGTAGCATTATAAGATGATCTCTCACTAAATTTCAAGGTATAAGTGTTCTCCCTATATTTACCATTGCTACAATTCGTCATGCCGAGACACCACGTGATGATTGGGTGTAATAAGCTCTAGTTCACATACAATGGGTGCAAGCCAGTTTTGCACACGCAGAATACTCGGGTTAAACTTGACGAGCCTAGCATATGAAGATATGGCCTTGGAACACTGAGATCGAAAGGTCGAGCGTGAATCACATAGTAGATACGATCAACATAGCGATGTTCACCATTGAAAACTACTCCATCTCACGTGATGATCGGACATGGTTTAGTTGATATGGATCACATGATCACTTAGATGATTAGAGGGATGTCTATCTAAGTGGGAGTTCTTAAGTAATTTGATTAATTGAACTTTAATTTATCATGAACTTAGTCCTGATAGTATTTGCATCTCTATGTTGTAGATCAATTGCTCGCATATAGCTTCCCTGTTTTATTTTTGATATGTTCCTAGAGAAAAATAAGTTGAAAGATGATAGTAGCAATGATGCAGACTAGGTCCATGATCTGAGGATTATCCTCATTGTTGTACAGAAGAATTATGTCCTTGATGCACCGCTAGGTGACAGACCTATTGCAGGAGCAGATGCAGACATTATGAACGTTTGGCAAAGCTCGGTATGATGACTACTTGATAGTTTAGTGCACCATGCTTTACGGCTTAGAACCGGGACTTCGAAAACGTTTTGAACGCCACGGAACATATAAGATGTTCCAAAGGTTGAAATTAGTATTTCAGACTCATGCCCGTGTCGAGAGGTATGAGACCTCTGATGGTACTTTGCCTACAAGATGGAGGAGAATGTGCTCAGATTGTCTGAGTACTACAATCGATTGAATCAAGTGGGAGTTAATCTTCTAGATAAAATAGTGATTGACAGAGTTCTCTAGTCACTATCACCAAGTTACTGGAACTTCGTGATGAACTATAATATGCAAGGGATGAAAAAACGATTCCCGAGCTCTTCGTGATGCTGAAATCGACGAAGGTAGAAATCAAGAAAAGCATCAAAAGTTGATGGTTAACAAGACCACTAGTTTCAAGTAAAGGGAAAAGGGAAAGAAAGAGGAACTTCAAAGAAGAATAGCAAGCAAGTTGCTGCTCCCATGAAGAAGCCCAAAGCTATACCTAAGCCTGGAACTGAGTGCTTCTACTTCAAAGGAAATGGTCGCTGGAAGTGGAACTTCCCTAGATACTTGGCAGATAAGAAGGATGGCAAAGTGAACGAAAGTATATTTGATATACATGTTATTGATGTGTACTTTACTAGTGTTTATAGCAACCCCTCATTATTTGATACTGGTTCAGTTACTAAGAGTAGTAACTCGAAATGCGAGTTGCAAAATAAACAGAGACTAATTAAGGGCAAGGTGATGATGTGAGTTGGAAGTGATTCCAAGGTTGATAAGATCACCATCGCACACTCACTTTACCTTCGGGATTAGTGTTGAACCTAAAATAAATGTTATTTGGTGTTTGCGTTGAGCATAAATATGATTGCAATATGTTTATTCATTTAAGTCAAAGAATAATTGTTGTTCTATATACATGAATAAAACCTTCTATGGTCATACACTCAATATAAATGGCTTATTGAATCTCAATCATAGTGATACACATATTCATAATATTGAAGCCAAAAGATGCAAACTTAATAATGATAGTGCAACTTATATGTGGCACTGCCATTTAGGTCATATTGGTGTAAAGCGCATGAAGAAACTCCATGCTGATGGACTTTTGGAATCACTTGATTATGAATCATTTGATGCTTGTGAACCATGCCTCATGGGCAAGATGACTAAGACTTCGTTCTCCGGTACAATGGAGCGAGCCACTGACTTATTGGAAATAATACATACCGATGTATGCGGTCTGATGAGTGTTGAGGCTCACGGCGGGTATCGTTATTTTCTGACCTTCACAGATGATTTGAGCATATATGAGTATATCTAGTTAATGAAACACAAGTCTGAAATGTTTGAAAAGTTCAAAGAATTTCAGAGTAAAGTGGAGAATCATCGTAACAAGAAAATAAAGTTTCTATGATATGATCGCAGAGACGAAATATTTGAGTAACGAGTTTGGCCTTCATTTGAAACAATGCAGAATTGTTTCGCAATTCACGCCACATGGAACACCATAGCGTAATAGTGTGTCCGAACATCATAACCGTACTTTATTAGATATGGTGTAATCTATGATGTCTCTTACCGAATTACCACTATCGTTTTGGGGTTATGCATTAGAGACAGCTGCATTCACGTTAAATAGGTCACCGTCTAAAAATCCGTTGAGACGACACCGTATGAACTGTGGTTTAGCAAGAAACCTAAGCTGTCATTTCTTAAAGTTTGGGGTTGCGATGCTTATGTGAAAAAAATCAACCTGATCAGCTCAAACCCAAATCGGAGAAGTGCGTCTTTATAGGATACCCAAAAGAAACTGTTGGGTACACCTTCTATCACAGATCCGAAGGCAATATCTTTGTTGCTAAGAGTGGGTCCTTTCTAGAGAAGGAGTTTCTCTCGAAAGAAGTGAGTGGGAGGAAAGTGGAACTTGATGAGGTAATTGTACCTGCTCCCTTATTGGAAAGTAGTTCATCACAGAAATTAGTTCCAGTGATTCCTACACCAATTAGTGAGGAATCTAATATCATTATCATGAAAACTTCTGGTCAAGTTACTACCGAACCTCGTTTGTCAACCAGAGTAAGATCCGCACCAGAGTGGTACGGTAATCCGGTTCTGGAGGTCATGTTACTTGACCATGATGAACCTACGAACTATGAGGAAGCAATGATGAGCCCAAATTCTGCAAAATGGCTTGAGCCCATAAAATTTGAGATAGAGTCCATGTATGAGAACAAAGTGTGGACTTTGGTGGACTTGTCTGTTGATCGGCAAACCATTGAGAATAAATGGATCTTCAAGAGGAAGACAGACACTGATAATAGTATTACTATCTACAAAGCTCGAATTATCGCAAAAAGGTTTTCTCACTCGTAGCGATGCATAAGTCTGTCCCAATCATGTTAGCAATTGCCACATTTTATGAAATCTGGAAAATGGATGTCAAAACTACATTCCTTAATGGATTTCTTAAAGTCGAGTTGTATATGCGATGTCTACTACACAACCTTCCTCTTGTAGACGTTGTTGGGCCTCCAAGTGCAGAGGTTTGTAGGAAAGTAGCAAATTTCCCTCAAGTGGATGACCTAAGGTTTATCAATCCGTGGGAGGCATAGGATGAAGATGGTCTCTCTCAAACAACCCTGCTTCCAAATAACAAAGACTCTCTTGTGTCCCCAACACACCCAATACAATGGTAAATTGTATAGGTGCACTAGTTCGGCGAAGAGATGGTGATACAAGTGGTATATGGATAGTAGATATAGGTTTTCGTAATCTGAAATTATAAAAACAGCAAGGTAACTAATGATAAAAGTGAGCGTAAACGGTATTGCAATGCTAGGAAACAAGGCCTAGGGTTCATACTTTCACTAGTGCAAGTTCTCTCAACAATAATAACATAGTTGGATCATATAATGTGACGCCCGGATAATTAAGCTACAGTAACCCTCTGCTAAGGATGCCACGTCCCCTCGGTTACTGTTGATAAACTCGAGTTAGTTCAAAAACGATTCAAATTCAAATTTAAAATATAGGCAAACAGTAAAAGTTTCCAAACATTAAAACTAAAATGCTCTAGACGTGCCAAATAATCCATAGGTAATTATGGTTAAGAAACCCCATTTTTATAAAATGTTTAAATACCCTTAGGTGAATAAAACAGTAGCAAAAACCAATATACAAATGCTTTTATAATTAACAAAATACTAAACTAAATAGCTTTGGGGTAAAACCTTTTTGTTGTAGGGGATTTTTAATGTATTACTAAATTAGGGATTATTTTAATATTAGTTAAAAACTAAATGAAAAAGAAACTAGAAATAAAACAGAAAAGGGAAAAACTAAACTAACAAAAAAAAGAGAAGGCCCCCCCCGCTGGGCCCAGTGGCCCAGTTGGCCTCAGCCGCCCGAACGGGTTGGCCCCCCCCCCCCCCGGCCCAGCCAGCCCCCCCACACACCCCCATAACCCCCACCCTGGTCAACCGAAACCCTATCCACCCCCCCCCACTCACCCCCACATCGCCACCTTTTCCCCCCTCCCGATCCAGATTGGATCGGGATCGACCCCGCGCGCCCGACGCCGCCCCGCCGCCCGTCGCCGGCGCTCCCTCACCGGACTGCCTCCTCTGCCTCGACCATGCCCCCCCACCGGTCTGCTTCCACGCCGCCGACGTCCGCGGCATCCACCCCGAGCCCTGCTGCCCTGACCCTATTCCCCCCCCCCCCGTGAGCTCCCCCTCTCTCTCTCTCCGTGTCCCGCTCCCTGTCCCGACACGCTCCAACCCCGCATCGCACCGGCGCCCGCGCCTCCCTGCCGCATGCGCCGCCCGTCCCGCTCGTGGTCATGCGCCCCCCCGCACAGGCCCGTGCCTCCCCTCTCGCTCGCCCGCGCCGGGGCGCACCCCCTGGCTGCGGCCTTTGCACACACGTTCCGCCGTGCCCGTCAGCTCCGACCACCGCAGCACACCGTGCCCCGCCTCCCGCCTCTCCCCGCTGCGTAGCCGCGCCGGCGTGCCCTCAAGCCCGCACGCGCCCCTACTTTCCTCCTCCCCGTGCGCGCACGACCGCAGCGGCCGTCGTGCCCGCCCGCCTTCGCATCGCCCGCCGCTGCTGCGGCAGTTGCTGCCTTTGCCGCACCCCCCCCCCCCCGCTGCCCAGCATCGCCGGCGCCGCCCCATTCCGGCCACCCTCGCCGCGGTCCCGGTCATCGCCCGGCGCCGACGCCCGTCTGTGCCACTGGACCCTCTCCTGGGTCGGACGCCCGCAAGCCCGCGCGCCCGTTATGCCCCTGGGCCACTAGACAACTGGCCCCACGCCCAGAACAAAAAAAATGTGTGTTATAAAAAAAATAAAAAAATAAAAAATAATTAATTAATTAACTTAATTAATCCTAATTTAATTAACCTAATTAACTACTTAACCTAATTAACTACTGTTAATTAACAGTATAGCCAATGACAGGTGGGCCTGCTGTCCAGTTTGACCAAGTCAAACTGCTGACTGGACTAGCCTAGTCATTGACAGGAGGGTCCCACTAGGCCCCTTTGACCAGTCAACGGTCCCAGTTGACTATTGACTGGGAAGTCAACTGGACCCCACCTGTGAGCCCCTTTAGTACATTGTTGTGTACAAGCTGTGGGTACACTTAGCAATTTCGCCTTTAATTTTGAAATAATAAATAAATCCAGAAAATTTTAGAAATTGTTTAAAACTTTGAAAAATCATATAAAATAAACCGTAGCTCGGATGGAAAAACTTTGTACATGAAAGTTGCTCAGAACGACGAGACGAACCCGGATATGCAGCCCGTTCGTCCGCCATGCATCCCTAACCTATCCAACTCGCAACTTTCCCCCTCCGGCTCCTCTGCCCGAAAACGCGAAATGCCGGGGATACTTTCCCGGATGTTTTCCCCCTTCACCGGTATCACCTCATACCGCGTTATGCATCTGTTTGCATTGTATTTATTGTTTCTCCCCCCTCTTCTTCCGCTAGACACCGAGACCGACGCCGCTGCTACCCAGTACGACTACGGAGTTGACGACCCCTCTCTCTTGCCAGAGCAACCAGGCAAGCCCCCCCTTGATCACCAGATATCGCCTACTCTCTTCTATACTGCTTGCATTAGAGTAGTGTAGCATGATACTGCTTTCCGTTATTCCTATCCTGATGCATAGCCTGTCCTTGTTATTACTGTTGTTACCTTTACCTGCAATCCTACATGCCTAGTATAGGATGCTAGTGTTCCATCAGTGGCCATACACTCTTGTCCGTCTGCCATGCTATGCTACTGGGCCGTGATCACTTCGGGAGGTGATCACGGGCATATACTATATACTTTACATTGTTACATTACCTGTGGTACTGTTCGGAGATGGGGGCTGAAGGGGCAGGTGGTTCCACCCAGGTAGTGGTGGGCCTGGGTTCCCGACGGCCCCCACTGTGCTTTGTGGCGGAGCGACAAGGTAGGTTCCGACCACCTAGGAGAGAGGTGGGCCTGGCCCTGTTCGGCGTTCGCGGACACTTAACATGCTTAACGAGATCTGGGTATTTGATCTGAGTCTGGCCATTTGGTCTATACGCACTAACCATCTACGCGGGAGTAGCTATGGGTATCCCGGCGTCGTGGTATCAGCCGAAGCCTTCGTGACGTCAGCGACTGAGTGGCGCACGCCGGATTGGAACGTAAGCCTGCTCTTGTATTAAGGGGGCTAGTTCTGCTTCCGGCCGTGTTCGCAACGTGCAGGTGTGCTAAGGGCGATGGGCCCAGACCCCTATGCGCTTAGGTTTAGAACGGCGTGCTGACCTCTCTGTTGTGCCTAGGTGGGGCTGCGACGTGTTGATCTTTCGCGGCCGGGCATGACCCAGGAAAGTGTGTCCGGCCAAATGGGATCGAGCGTGTTGGGGTATGTGGTGCACCCTTGCAGGGAAGTTTATCTATTCGAATAGCCGTGTCCCTCGGTAAAAGGACGACCCGGAGTTGTACTTTGACCTTATGACAACTAGAACCGGATACTTAATAAAACACACCCTTCCAAGTGCCAGATACAACCGGTGATTGCTCTCTCACAGGGCGACGAGGGGAGGATCATCGGTTAGGATTATGCTATGCGATGCTACTTGGAGGACTTCAGTCTACTCTCTTCTACATGCTGCAAGACGGAGGCTGCCAGAAGCGTAGTCTTCGACAGGATTAGTTATCCCCCTCTTATTCTGGCATTCTGCAGTTCAGTCCACATATGATACCCTTATTCCATTTGATACCCATGCATATGTAGTATAGCTCCTTGCTTGCGAGTACTTTGGATGAGTACTCATGGTTGCTTTCTCCCTCTTTTCCATCTATCCCTTCTACCTGGTTGTCGCAACCAGATGTTGGAGCCCAGGAGCCAGACGCCACCGTCGACGACGACTCCTACTACACCGGAGGTGCCTACTACTATGTCCTGCCCGCTGTCGACGACCAGGAGTAGTTTAGGAGGATCCCAGGCAGGAGGCCTGGGCCTCTTTCGATCTGTATCCCAGTTTGTGCTAGCCTTCTTAAGGCATACTTGTTTAACTTATGTCTGTACTCAGATATTGTTGCTTCCGCTGACTCGTCTATGATCGAGCTCTTGTATTCGAGCCCTCGAGGCCCTTGGCTTGTAATATGATGCTTGTATGACTTATTTTATTTGTAGAGTTGTGTTGTTACATCTTCCCGTGGGTCCCTGATCTTGATCATACACGTTTGCGTGTATGATTAGTGTACGATTAAATCGGGGGCGTCACATATAAGAATCCCTCAACATGCAACACAGAGTCACTCCAAAGTAACTAATAGAAGAGAACAAACAAAGAGATTATTGTAGGGTACGAAACCACCTCAAAGTTATTCTTTCGGATCGATCTATCATAGAGTTCATACTAGAATAACACCTTAAGACACAAATCAACCAAAACCCTAATGTCACCTAGATACTCCAATGTCACCTCAAGTATCCGTGGGTATGATTATACGATATGCATCAAACAATCTCAGATTCATCTATTCAACCCACACATAGAACCTCAAAGAGAGCCCTAAAGTTTCTACCGGAGATTCAAGACGAAAACGTGTGCCAACCCCTATGCATAAGTTCACGAGGTCACGGAACTCGCAAGTTGATCACCAAAACATACATCAAGTAGATCACGTGATATCCCATTGTCACCACAGATAAGCACATGCAAGACATACATCAAGTGTTCTCAAATCCTTAAAGACTCAATCCAATAAGATAACTTCAAAGGGAAAACTCAATTCATCACAAGAGAGTAGAGGGGGAGAAACATCATAAGATCCAACTATAATAGCAAAGCTCGCGATACATCAATATCGTACCACCTCAAGAACACGAGAGAGAGAGAGATATCAAACACATAGCTATTGGTACATACCCTCAGCCCCGAGGGTGAACTACTCCCTCCTCGTCATGGAGAGCACCGGGATGATGAAGATGGCCATCGCAGAGGGATTCCCCCCTCCGGCAGGGTGCGGGAACGGGTCTAGATTGGTTTCCAGTGGCTACAAAGGCTTCTGGCAGCAGAACTCCCGATCTTTGTTACTTTTCGGAGGTTTCAGTATATATAAGAGGTGTTGGCATTGAGAACAAGTCAGGGGGTCCCCGAGGCGGCCATAAGGCAGGTGCGCGCCCCCCACCCTCGTGGGTGCGTCGAGAACCTTCTGGCCCATCTCCGATGCTCCGTGGGCTTCTTCTGTTCCAAAAATAAGCTCCGTCAATTTTCAGGTCAATTGGACTCCGTTTGGTTTTCCTTTTCTGCGATACTCTAAAACAAGGAAAAACACAAACTGGCACTGGGATCTAGGTTAATAGGTTAGTCCCAAAAATCATATAAAATAGCATATAAATGCATATAAACCTCCAAGGTTGATAATATAATAGCATGGAACAATCAAAAATTATAGATACGTTGGAGACGTATCAAGCATCCCCAAGCTTAATTCCTGCTCGTCCTTGAGTAGGTAAATGATAAAAACAGAATTTTTTATGTGGAATGCTACCTAACATATTTATCAATGTAATCTTGTTTATTGTGGCAAGAATATTCAGATCCATAAGATTCAAGACAAAAGTTTAATATTGACATAAAAATAATAATACTTCAAGCATACTAACAAAGTAATCATGTCTTCTCAAAATAACATGGCCAAAGAAAGCTATCCCTACAAAATCATATAGTCTTGCTATGCTCTATCTTCATCACACAAAATATTTAAATCATGCACAGCCCCAATGACAAGCCAAGCAATTGTTACATACTTTTGATGTTCTCAAACTTCTTCAATCTTCACGCAATACATGAGCGTGAGCCATGGACATAGCACTATAGGTGGAATAGAATGGTGGTTGTGGAGAAGACAAAAAGGAGAAGATAGTCTCACATCAACTAGGTGTATCAACGGGCTATGGAGATGCCCATCAATAGATATCAATGTGAGTGAGTAGGGATTGCCATGCAACGGGTGCACTAGAGCTATAAGTGTATGAAAGCTCAAAAAGAAACTAAGTGGGTGTGCATCCAACTCGCTTTCTCATGAAGACCTAGGGAATTTTGAGGAAGCCCATCATTGGAATATACAAGCCAAGTTCTATAATGAAAGATTCCCACTAGTATATGAAAGTGACAACATAGGAGACTCTCTATCATGAAGATCATGGTGCTACTTTGAAGCACAAGTGTGGCAAAAGGATATTAGCATTGCCCCGTCTCCCTTTTTCTCTCTTTTTCTTTTTTTCTCTTTTTTCTTTTTCTTTTTTTATTTGGGCCTTTTCTCTTTTTTATGGCCACTTTTGTCTTCTTTTTTATTTTATATTCGTCTGCAGTCTCATCCCGACTTGTGGGGGAATCATAGTCTCCATCATCCTTTCCTCACTGGGACAATGCTCTAATAATGATGACCATCACACTTTTATTTACTTACAACTCAAGAATTACAACTCGATACTTAGAACAAAATATGACTCTATATGAATGCCTCCGGCGGTGTACCTGGATGTGCAATGACTCATGAGTGACATGTATGAAAGAATTATGAACGGTGGCTTTGCCACAAATACGATGTCAACTACATGATCATGCAAAGCAATATGACAATGATGGAGCGTATCATAATAAAACAAAACGGTGGAAAGTTGCATGGCAATATATCTCAGAATGGCTATGGAAATGCCATAATAGGTAGGTATGGTGGCTGTTTTGAGTAAGATATATGGTGGGTTTATGGTACCGGCGAAAGTTGTGCGGTACTAGAGAGGCTAGCAATGGTGGAAGGGTGAGAGTGCATATAATCCATGGACTCAACATTACTCATAAAGAACTCACATACTTATTGCAAAAATCTATTAGTTACTGAAAAGAAGTACTACGCGCATGCTCCTATGGGGATAGATTGGTAGGAAAAGACCATCGCTCATCCCCGACCACCACTCATAAGGAAGACAATCAAAAAAATAAATCATGCTCCGACTTCATCACATAACGGTTCACCATACGTGCATGCTACGGGAATCACAAACTTCAACACAAGTATCTCTCAAATCCACAACTACTCAACTAGCATGACTCTAGTATCACCATCTTCATATCTCAAAACAATCATCAAGTATCAAACTTCTCATAGTATTCAATGCACTCTATATGAAAGTTTTTATTATACCCATCTTGGATGCCCATCATATTAGGACTAGTTTCATAACCAAAGCAAATTACCATGATGTTCTAAAGACTCTCAAAATGATATAAGTGAATCATTAGAGTTCAATAATTTCTATAAAATGAAACCACCACCATGCTCTAAAAGGATATAAGTGAAGCACTAGAGCAAACAACAAACTACTCCGAAAGATATAAGTGAAGATCAGTGAGTAGTTGAATAATTATGTAACTATGTGAAGACTCTCTAACATTTAAGAATTTCAGATCTTGGTATTTTATTCAAGCAGCAAGCAAAACAAAAGAAAATAAAATGACGCTCCAAGCAAAACACATATCATGTGGTGAATAAAAACATAGCTCCAAGTAAAGTTACCGATGAACGAAGACGAAAGAGGGGATGCCATCCAGGGCATCCCCAAGCTTAGGCTCTTGGTTGTCTTTGAATATTACCTTGGGATGCCTTGGGCATCCCCAATCTTGGGCTCTTTCCACTCCTTATTCCATAGTCCATTGAATCTTTACCCAAAACTTGAAAACTTCACAACACAAAACTTAATAGAAAACTCGTAAGCTCCGTTAGTATAAGAAAATAAATCACCACTTAGGTACTATTGTGAACTCATTCTAAATTCATATTTGTGTAATATCTACTGTATTCCAACTTCTCTATGGTTCATACCCTCCGATACTACTCATATATTCATCAAATAAGCAAACAACACATAGAAAACAGAATCTGTCAAAAACAGAACATTCTGTAGTAATCTGGATCAAATGTACACTTTTGTAACCCCAAAAATCCTGAGAAATTAAGAAGTCCTAGGCAATTTTTTTATTAATCTACTGCTAGTGGAATTGGTATTTTATCGCTCTCTGGTAAAAAATGAAAATTATTCTTGTGAGCGCATACTTTCTGTTTTTTACAGAAAGATCGAATAACAATCACCCAAGAAGATCCTAAAGGATTTACTTGGCACAAACACTAATTAAAACATAAAAAACACAATTATAACAGAGGATAGATGAATTATTTATTACTAAACAAGAACAAAAAGCAAGGAACAAAATTAAAGTTGGCTTGCCTCCCAACAAGCGCTAACATTTAACGCCCCTAGCTAGGCATGATGATTTCAATGATGCTCACATAAAAGATAAGAATTGAAACATAAAGAGAGCATGATGAAGAATATGACAAGCATATTTAAGTCTAACCCACTTCCTATGCATAGGGATTTTGTGAGCAAACAACTTATGGGAACAATAATCAACTAGCATAGGAAGGCAAAACAAGCATAACTTTGAAACTTTAAGCACATAGAGAGGAAACTTGATATTATTGCAATTCCTACAAGCATATATTCCTCCCTCATAATAATTTTCAGTAGCATCATGAATGAATTAAACAATATAAACATCACATAAGGCATTCTTTTCATGATCCACTAGCATAGAAAATTTACTACTCTCTACATAAGCAAAATTCTTCTCATTCGGAATAGTGGAAGTATCATAAGAGACACGAATACTATAAATTGTTTCCATATTAAAAGAGTAATGTTCCGAAAAAGGGTAATCATAATCATGAAAACTTTTATATATATAATCATCACTACTCTTTATAGCATAAGCATCATCACAATAATCATCATAAATAGGAGGCATGGTATCATCATAATAAATTTGCTCATCAAAACTTGGGAGGCTAAAAATATCATCTTCATTAAACATAGCATCCCCAAGCTTGGGACAAACATTAATTTCAGAAAATATATTCTCAAACATGTCATTCTCATCAAACATAGCATCCCCAATCTTGGGCCTTTTCATATCATAAGCATAATCAGTCTCGTCATTAATAGTATGGATAGCACCAATAGTATAGCAACTATCATCATCACAATGAGTAATAGGAGCAACATCATTTGGGAGGGATACCTTTCTACCTTTGCTTCTCCGTGTTTTGTTTTTCTTCTTCACATCATGTGTGGGTTTAACCCTCTTTTTTGAGCTCCTTATTGATGAGATTGGTTGGATAGAAGGCTCCTCCTCGTTACCTGATTCATCATAAGAAATAATAGGAGGATATTGGGAAGCCTCTTCCCTTTCATTAGTATTCTCTTCATCCTCTATTTCTTTTCTTTCTTTATGTAATTGGCAATATAAGGATTTTCAATACAATTCACCGCACAATACATAAAATTTTATTCTAGATCAATATCGAGGAATTTCTCAAGGTTATATTCTGGAATAAGCTTAGTTACACATTTCATTTCTTCATAGCCTAAAAGCAAACTAATTTCATTATGATGTGCAAGGGAAATCAAATCATCACAATTTTTGGACACGATACGATCATGAAACAATTTGCATTGGAGATTTAAATGACCATGTTCATTGCAAAGTTCACAAGTATGGTGAAGGAATTTTAAATTTTCAGCACAAATATTTAGCCTCTCTTGCAACCATTTAGTTTCCAAATACTTATGCCTCTTGCAAAATCTATTTTTCCAAATTGGTGTGTACTTGCACGCTCTATATATTCCACAAAAGTTGACATGCTTATAAGAGACATTTTCATCATGACTAGTGCAATCATCATTAGTACTATGGATATTCAAGGAGTTCATACTAACAACATTGCAATCATGCTCATCATTCAAAGATTTAGTGCCAAACATTTTATAGACTTCTTCTTCTAGCACTTGAGCACAATTTTCCTTACCATCATTCTCACGAAAGATATTAAAAAGATGAAGCATATGAGGCAAACTCAATTCCATTTTTTTAAAATTAAACTAGTGATAAAACAAGAAACAAAAAGATTCGATTGCAAGATCTAAAGATATACCTTCAAGAACTCACCTCCCCGGCAACGGCGCCAGAAAAGAGCTTGATGTCTACTACACAACCTTCCTCTTGTAGACGTTGTTGGGCCTCCAAGTGCAGAGGTTTGTAGGACAGTAGCAAATTTCCCTCAAGTGGATGACCTAAGGTTTATCAATCTGTGGAAGGCGTAGAATGAAGATGGTCTCTCTCAAACAACCCTGCAACCAAATAACAAAGAGTCTCTTGTGTCCCCAACACACCCAATACAATGGTAAATTGTATAGGTGCGCTAGTTTGGCGAAGAGATGCTGATACAAGTGGTATATGGATAGTAGATATAGGTTTTTGTAATCTGAAATTATAAAAACAGCAAGGTAACTAATGATAAAAGTGAGCATAAACGGTATTGCACTGCTAGGAAACAAGGCCTAGGGTTCATACTTTCACTAGTGCAAGTTCTCTCAACAATAATAACATAGTTGTATCATATAACAATCCCACAACATGCAACAAAGAGTCACTTCAAAGTAACTAATAGCGGAGAACTATCGGCGTTCTGGGAACGGGGGTCCCTAGACTTGCCTGCCTGCGGCCTGCGGCGTGGCTCAAAGGGGGGCCCAGCGCGGCCCATCTTCACCAACACAAACCCAAGACCCTCGCGAGGGGCCAATCCTCGCGGGGCGGACGACGCGGAGCTTCCTCAGGCACAACCTCATCAGGCTGGCTCACGAGGAGGCGGAGAGACCAAGGCGGGGTACCTCACGAGGTGCCCGTGACGCAAGCCATGACGACCAAGGGCGCCAGGCGGGTGCCAGCCCGCGCAGTGTCCTCCTTTCCTCTTTGGTGCAAAGGGGGCAAGCGCAGCCGCGGAGTACCAAGGCATCAGGCAAAGGTTGCCATTTCGGTGCAACAAGACCAAGACTAGAAGGACTGCAAGACGGACGTCATCGTGGAGCCCAAGACGGCGTCACCACCAGAGCTTTGCGCAGGCGAAGACTACTTTTGTCAGGGTAGCTGGTACTAGTTGTCCCCCTTCAAATCAGCCTGCCATTGTTGGCTCCCTTCGCGCTCGATATTTGGGAAGAGGACCAGGGCCTCTATAAATAGGACCAGCCACCCACAGAGCAAAGGGGGGTTCGCATGGGTTCTAGAGAGGAAGTTCTTTAGAGAGGGGTTCGATCAGAGAGAGAGAGAGAGAGAGAGAGAGAGAGAAAGGTGGTTGAACTCCTCCCAGCAGTTCATCGCCCCAGCCAAGAACAGACCCTCGCGAGGATGTTCTTCCTTGTATCACTCATTATCATCAGCCCAAGAGGCAATCCACCACACCACACACTGGAGTAGGGTATTACACCACAACGGTGGCCCGAACCAATATAAACCCTGTGTCTCTTGTGTTGTTCTTTTCATAGTTTAGATCTTAGCGAGGCGGAGAGGTGCAGGTAGGTAGGAAGCGAAATCTCCACGCACACCCCAGTGTTCGATCCTCAAGGGTCTGCCGGAACCTGAAATCCGACATTTGGCGCGCCAGGTAGGGGTGCACCAGAGTTTTCTCTTCTGCCACCGCCATGGCCTGCCTCGCGATGAGTAGCGCGTCGCCCGCTCTGGCCGCTGGCGCCAGCACGGGGGCCAGGGGGCTCCGAGCCCTGGCCCCAGCCCTGCAACGGGTACGATGGACGGACGAGCTAAAGCCAACGATGCCGCCGCGCTACGGCGGCGCGACAGATCTGCTGGCCTTCTTGCTGGCGAGCGAGGAGGCCCTCCTCGAAGCCCGGGGTGACGATAGGGTCTTGGCCAACTGGCTCCCCATGGCCCTCACCGGCGCTCCGCGCGCATGGCTGCTCCACCCGCTGGCAGCCTCCGTGGCCTCTCGGGAAGAGCCCCGCAACCTCTTCCCCGCCCATCGCGCTACACCAACACCCCCGGTCGTTGTGGCCCTCCTGGGCAGCTTGTAGGTGCCGCCTACAAATCACCACGTCAAGCTGTTCATCCGCCGGGTCAGCGCCGCTTCCACGCGGCAGGGGGCTCCCCTGGACCGGGCGGCGCCCGAGACCGGCCTGACCTTCAGCTCGGAGGACCTCCCCTCCAACTCGGCCTGCTCGGGTGCGCTCCCCATGCTGTGCACCCCCAACATCTGCCAGGTGGCCGTCACCAGAACCCTCATTGATGGCGGTGTGGGCCTCAGCATGCTCTCGGTCGAGGCCTTCAACCTCCTCTGCATACCCCTGGAATGGCTGCAACCCAGCCGGCCCTTCTCACGCATTGGGGGCGGATCGTCCAGCTCCTTGGGACAGATCCGGCTCCTAGTAACCATCGGCACCTTCGGCACCTACGACAACTTCCGCACGGAGCTGGTCGACTTCGACATCGCCCCCATCGGCCTCCCCTACAATGCCATCCTCGGCTACCCAGCGCTGGCCCAGTTCATGGTCGCGACGCACCCGGCGTACAACCTCATGAAGATGCCCGGGAGCAGCGGTGTCCTCACCGTGCACGGGGACACCGGAGACGCGCTGCGGGTGCTCAAGCTCGCCTTCAAGACGGTGGCGTCGGCACAGCCCGCCGACTTGGAGACCCCCGATCCCAAGGGGGCTGCACCCGCCAAGAAGAAACAGTTGTTCACCCAAGACAAGGCAGAAACCAAGCAGATACCCCTCGATGAGGACGGGTCCACCAACGCCACTTTCACCATAGGCACCCACCTCAAACCCGAGCAGGAGGAGGCCCTGGTCGGGTTCCTGCGCGCAAACAAGAAGGTATTCGCTTGGGAGCCTGACCAGTTGGCAGGGATCCCTAGGAGTGTAATCAAGCATCACCTCAACGTGTGCCCCAACGTGCGCCCGGTGAAGCAGAAGGCCAGGCGGCAGTCCACAGAAAAGCAGGCCTTCATCGTCCAAGAGACCCGCAAATTAGAAGGCGCCGGGGTCATTCGCGAGGTCTGATACCCGGATTGGCTGGCCAACCCTGTCGTTGTGCCAAAGAAGGGAGGGAAGGAGCGCATGTGTGTCGACTTCACCAACCTCAACAAAGCATGCCCGAAAGATCTGTTCCCGCTCCCCCGCATCGACCAGATCGTCGATTCCACTGCGGAATGCGACCTGTTATGCTTCTTGGATGCCTTCTCTGGGTATCACCAGATCAATATGGCGTTAGAAGACGTCGAGAAGACAGCCTTCCTAACCCCGTGTGGGGTGTACTGCTACACATGCATGCCATTCGGGCTGCGTAACGCAGGGGCGACCTTTCAGCGGCTGATGCACATCACCTTGGGCCTGCAGCTCAGGAAGAATGACGTCGATGACATTGTGGTAAAGTCTCGGGAGGCCAGGACCTTGATACAAGACCTGGAGGAAACCTTCGCGAGCCTCAATGCATTGAACCTACGGCTCAACCCAGAGAAGTGTGTGTTCGGAGTCCCCTCGGGTAAGCTCTTGGGTTTCCTCGTGTCCCACTGAGGCATCGAGGCTAACCCGGAAAAGGTCAAGGCGGTGGAAGACATGAGCCCGCCAAAGACCCTCAGAGAAATGCAGAAGCTCACGGGGCACGTGACCGCGCTACGGCGCTTCATCTCCAAGTTGGGGGAACGAGCGCTGCCCTTCTTCCAGCTAATGAAGAAAAAGGGGCCCTTCGAGTAGACTGAAGAGGCCGACAAGGCGTTCCAGGATCTCAAGAGATACCTGACTAGCCCACCGGTCATGGTGGCTCCGCGCCCTCAAGAGCCCCTGGTACTTTACCTCGCTGCCACTCCCTACTCCGCCAGCACAGCCATGGTGGCAGTCAGAGAGGAGCGTCGAATCAAAACCGCGGCAGCAGCCCGGGACAAGGCAGGACAGGAATAAGGAAGGCCCACAGAAACCGCCACCGTGGCTGAGGAGGATCAGCCGCCGCAGAGGGGCACACCGGAGGTGGAAGGGGCCCCTCTCCCAGATGGCCAGTCTCGGGAGGCCTCATTGCCTCAAGAGGCGCCATGGTCTCCGAAGGGAGCCACCAACACTGACGCACTACACCTTGTTGAGCACCCAGTGTACTTCGTCAGCACGGTGTTGCGGGATGCAAGGGCATGGTACCCCATGCCTCAGAAACTCCTCCTCACGCTACTAGTGGCCTCGCGCAAGCTGCGGCACTATTTTCAGGGTCACCCAATCAAGGTCGTCTCGTCATACCCCCTGGAGAGAGTGCTCAGGAGCCCTAACTCAGCTGGAAGGGTTGCTGAGTGGAACATAGAACTGCAAGCGTTTCAACTCGAATTTAGCACGACCAGAGTCATCAAGGGAGCAGCGTTGGTGGATTTTGTGGCAGAATGGACGGAGGCGCGAGGCCTCAAGGCCGATGAGGATCGGTCCCTATCCCCGAGAAGCAAGGCGCCAGAAGGTTGGGTCATGTACTTCGATGGGGCGTTCTCCAGGCATGGCGCTGGGGCTGGGGCGGTGCTTATATCGCCCACTCAGGACAAGCTCTATTACGTTGTGCAGCTCTGTTTCCAGCAAGGTGAAAAGGTCTCCAACAACATAGCGTAGTATGAAGGTTTAATAGCGGGCTTGAAGGCCACAGCTGCCCTGGGGGTGAAACGCCTCACCGTCAAGGGCGATTCACAGCTCCTTGTCAATTTCTCCAACAAGGTGTACGAGCCGAAGGATGAGCACATGGAAGCCTACCGTGCGGAGGTCCGCAGGATGGAGAAGCAGTTCTGGGGGTTGGAGTTGCAGCATGTGCCCCGTGGCACCAATCAGGAGGCCGACGACATCGCCAAACGGGCGTCCAGGTGGTTACCTCAGGAGCCTGGCGTTTTCGAGGAGCGGCTCTTCAAGCCCTCAGCCCTGCCGTCATTATCAAACACGGCTCAGCCTCGGGAGGAGCTCCCCCAGCCGCCTGCCTCAGGAGCTCCGGCCTGTGGCCCGGCCTTAGGAGCACGCCTGCTCCTGGCGATGGAACCTTAGGAGGGATGTTGGATCGCGGAGCTCCGGAGTTACTTAACACAAGGGACCCTGCCGGAGAAGGAGGAGGAAGTGGAGCGAGTGGCACGCCAGGCCACGACATACTGCATCAAGGATGGAGAGATCTACCGGAAGCGACCAACTGATGTATCCCTGCGCTGCATCTCCAGGGAGCAAGGGAAGGAACTGCTGGAAGATATACACAGCGGAGACTATGGACATCATTCATCATCACGAACCCTCGTCGGCAAGGCGTTCCGCAGTGGGTTTTATTGGCCCACCGCAATCAATGACGCCCTCGAACTAGTGAAAGCTTGTGAGGCCTGCCAGTTCCACGCCAAGCAGATCCATCAGCCAGCAGGAGGCTTGCAGGCTATACCCCTTTCATGGCCATTCGCAGTCTGGGGGAAGGACAGCTTGGGCCCGTTTCCTCGGGCGCCAGGGGGCTACCGCTACCTCTACGTCGCCGTGGACAAGTTCACCAAGTGGGCTGAAGTAGAGGCTGTCCGCACCATTCCCGCGGGTTCCGCGGTCAAGTTCATCAAAGGCATCATGAGCCGGTTCGGGGTGCCGAACCGCATCATCACGGACAATGGTTCGCAGTTCACCAGTAACCTCTTCAAAACATACCGTGCTAACCTTGGAACGCAGATATGCTACGCTTCGCTGGCGCACCCCCGAAGCAACGGCCAGGCCGAGCGAGCCAACGCAGAGGTCCTGAGGGGCCTCAAGACCAGGATGTTCAAGAAGAAGCTGGAGGCCTGCGGCAGATGTTGCAACAACGAGCTTCAGTCCGTGTTGTGGTCCATCCGCACAACCGCGACCAAGCCGACTGGAGAGACCCCGTTCTTCCTGGTCTACGGAGCCGAAGCGGTCCTCCCTCATGAGGTCAGACATCGCTCCACGCGGGTCCTGGCGTTCGACGAGGCGCGGCAGGACGCCATGTGGGGGATGGACCTCGTGCTGGGGGAGGAATGTCACCGAGAAGCCGCGCTACAAGCGGCGAGGTACCAACAAGCACTGCGGCGATATCACTGCCGCACCATCCGCCCCAGAACTCTTGAGGTAGGAGACCTCGTGCTCAGGCGGGTTCTCTCCAGGGAGGGGTTGCACAAGCTCTCTCCCATGTGGGAGGGCCCGTTCAAAGTTGTTCATGTTTCCAGGCCCGGCTCCACGCTCTTGGAGACTCAGGAGGGGGTGCCAGTCCAGAACGCATGGAACATCCAGCACCTCAGGAGGTTCTACCCCTAAAAAGGCCTAGAGCCTGTGAAGAAGGCGAATGCATGTGAAGCTATCGCATTTTGGAAAAGGCCCGGAGCCTGTGAAGAAGGCGAATGCCTATGAAACTATCGCGTTTTGGAAAAGGCCCAAAGCCTGTGAAGAAGGCGAATGCCTGTGAAGCTATCGCGTTTTGGAAAAGGCCCGGAGCCTGTGAAGAAGGTGAATGCCTGTGAAGCTATCGCGTTTTGGAAAAGGCCCGGAGCCTGTGAAGAAGGCGAATGCCTGTGAAGCTATCACATTTTGGAAAAGGCCCGAAGCCTGTGAAGAAGGCCAACGCCTGTGAAGCTCGCCGCCCGTGACACTCTCACGTAATAATGAGTTGGGGTTGTACACGCCCCGGAGTCTCAGGAGCGCCGGCCTCAAGCCCTGGGGCTCCCTCCCACGCCCAGTGGAAGCACTTAGCTCCGCGCTGGAGAGAAGACGTCGAAGACTAGATTAGGTGCCGGACGCGGCTTTTCATTTGCTTTCCGCAGTTGGCTTGTTCCTTCTCATTCGAAGTTTTATTTAAGTTGTTGCCGTCTTTGGCTTGTGGTTCTTCGACTTTTCACTCTCCTGCCTCGGTTTCTCTTGAGCAAGGCCTCGCGAGGGGGGCAACCGAGCGCCCTCGCGAGTGTTCCTATCCTAGTCATTCAAAGGGTTCGCGACCTGGGCCCATTACAGGAGCACCTCTCCAGTCCGTGCCCCACGGGCACCGCGACACAAACACAGGGCCTGGGTCGGTCGCCCCCCACGGCCGAGGCCGGGAACTATCCACGCGCGGGCACGTAGCCGGAAGGTATGATAACGGAAGCAAATGATGATTAACAGCAATAACCCAAACACGCACCCGCGGGGCTCCACACTACTGTCTTTTTGCGCAGGAAAAAGGAAAAGAAAGAACAAATCAGGCGCAGCTTGCCTCACACCGGCCTGCAGGGAGGACTCGAGCCGCCCACGGGGCTCAGGCAGACTCCCTCTTGCGCTTCACCAGGGCGCGACGATGGGCAGACACGCCACCACCTCCCAAGAAGATACGACGGTGTGGAGGTAGACCGCGGCCACTACTGGAGGAGTCGCCGCTTGAAGGAGAACCGGAGAAGCCTGAGGAACCCTGAGCGCCGCCAGTCACCCGAGCGCTGTCCTCTCCATCATCGTCGGAGCTGGGTTCCCGGCCGCGGCCGTCGTCCTCAGGGCAGCACCCCATGCGGCGGCCATCCTCCCCAAACACCCTCACATAGAGGGTGGCATCACCGTCAAACTTGAAGTGCAGGGTGCACCGACGCCTCAGGCCGCGCGCGCGGGCAAACGTCTGCCACCGCGGGCCAAGGCCAGGCTCCCAGCTCTGGAGACCTCCAGTGAAGCCCATGAGGCCCGGCTGCAGCAGCCGTCAGCCTGGAGCCAGAGGCCGCCTGGGGCGCCGGCCGGGAGCTCGCCGAGGAGGAAGCGAGGAAGTGGAAGCCGGGTGCTAGTCGGCTCCGCCGACCACACAACGAACTCCGGCAGCACCTCTGCAGCGCGAAAGCGCGGCCTAGGGGGACACGCGACCGAAGTGCACCCTCCGGCCACAGCAGTCCGACCGTCACCATGCTGGGAATCGTCTCCACGGCCGCGGGGAGCTGCCATGGAGGCCACAGGATGCTTGAGAGGGCGCCCTCGGCCGCGCTTGGGCAGGGAAGAGGCAGGCTGTACCCGGCGAGCCTTCCCCTTCTCTGCGGCCGAGAACCTCCTCGACGGGGCCATGAAGAAGAAGGAGAAGCAAGGGGGAATGAGCTGGAAGGGCGCACGCCAATCCGTACTTGTAACCGGCGAGGGCCAACCAATGGCCCCCACGATCGCGGGTAATTATGACCCGCTTTGCATACAAGGACTTTTCCAATCCGTGCAGTTGCCGAGGCGCCATGGGGAAGTGGAGACGCCCACGCCCAGTCAACCGCCACGCGGCGCCCAAGGCCGCAGGCTGTTAGGGCCCATGGCACTTCACTCTTGCCCTTCTGCCTTCCTGCACGGCCAAGTTCGGGTGTGCCTTGGGCCCGGGGGGCTACTGTCGGCGTTCTAGGAACGGGGGTCCCCAGACTTGTCTGCCTGCGGCCTGCGGCGTGGCTCAAAGGGGGGCCCAGCGCGGCCCATCTTCACCAACACAAACCCAAGACCCTCGCGAGGGGCCAAGCCTCGCGGGGCGGACGACGCGGAGCTTCCTCAGGCATAGCCTCATCAGGCTGGCTCACGAGGAGGCGGAGAGACCAAGGCGAGGTACCTCACGAGGTGCCCGTGATGCAAGCCATGAAGACCAAGGGCGCCAGGCGGGTGCCAGCCCGCGCAGTGTCCTCCTTTCCTCTTTGGTGCAAAGGGGGCAAGCGCAGCCACGGAGTACCAAGGCATCAGGCAAAGGTTGCCATTTCGGTGCAACAAGACCAAGACCAGAAGGACTGCAAGACGGAGGTCATCGTGGAGCCCAAGACGGCGTCACCACCAGAGCTTTGCGCGGGCCTAGACTACTTTTGTCAGGGTAGCTGGTACTAGCTGTCCCCCTTCAAATCAGCCCGCCATTGTTGGCTCCCTTCCCGCTTAATATTTGGGAAGAGGACCAGGGCCTCTATAAATAGGACCAGCCACCCACAGAGCAAAGGGGGGTTCGCATGGGTTCTAGAGAGGAAGCTCTTTAGAGAGGGGTTCGATCAGAGAGAGAGAGAGAGAGAGAGAGAGAAAGGTGGCTGAACTCCTCCCAGCAGTTCATCGCCCCAGCCAAGAACAGACCCTCGCGAAGCTGTTCTTCCTTGTATCACTCATTATCATCAGCCCAAGAGGCAATCCACCACACCACACACTGGAGTAGGGTATTACACCACAACGGTGGCCCGAACCAATATAAACCCTGTGTCTCTTGTGTTGTTCTTTTCATAGTTTAGATCTTAGCGAGGCGAAGGCGTACAGGTAGGTAGGAAGCGAAATCTCCGCGCGCACCCTAGTGTTCGATCCTCAAGGGTCTGCCGGAACCCGAAATCCGACAAGAACAAACGAAGAGATTATTGTAGGGTACGAAACCACCTCAAAGTTATTCTTTCAGATCGATCTATCATAGAGTTCATACTAGAATAACACCTTAAGACACAAATCAACCAAAACCCTAATGTCACCTAGATACTCCAATGTCACCTCAAGTATCCGTGGGTGTGATTATATGATATGCATCAAACAATCTCGGATTCATCTATTCAACCCACACATAGAACCTCAAAGAGTGCCCCAAAGTTTCTACCGGAGAGTCAATACGAAAATGTGTGCCAACCCCTATGCATAAGTTCACGAGGTCACGGAACTTGCAAGTTGATCACCAAAACATACATCAAGTAGATCACGTGATATCCCATTGTCACCACAGATAAGCACATGCAAGACATACATCAAGTGTTCTCAAATCCTTAAAGACTCAATCCTATAAGATAACTTCAAAGGGAAAACTCAATTCATCACAAGAGAGTAGAGGGGGAGAAACATCATAAGATCTAACTATAATAGCAAAGCTCATGATACATCAAGATCGTACCACCTCAAGAACACGAGAGAGAGAGAGAGAGATCAAACACATAGCTACTGGTACATACCCTCAGCCCCGAGGGTGAACTACTCCCTCCTCATCATGGAGAGTGCCGGGATGATGAAGATGGCCACTGGAGAGGGATTCCCCCTCCGGCAGGGTGCCGGAACGGGTCCAGATTGGCTTTCGGTGGCTACGGAGGCTTCTGACGGCGGAACTCCCGATCTTGGTTATTTTCTGGAGGTTTCAGTATATATAAGAGGTGTTGGCACCGAGAAGAAGTCAGGGGGTCCCCGAGGCGGCCACGGTGCAGGGAGGGCGCGCCCAGGGGGTGCGGCGCGCCCCCCACCCTCGTGGGTGCCTCGGGAACCTTCTGGCCCGTCTCCGATGCTCCGTGGGCTTCTTCTGTTCCAAAAATAAGCTCCGTCAATTGGACTCCGTTTGGTTTTCCTTTTCTGCGATACTCTAAAACAAGGAAAAAACAGAAACTGGCACTAGGCTCTAGGTTAATAGGTTAGTCCCAAAATCATATAAAATATCATATAAATGCATATAAAACATCCAAGGTTGATAATATAATAGCATGGAATAATCAAAAATTATAGATACGTTGGAGACGTATCAATATGATACAACAAGAAAGTTTTGCCAATCCTAAAGGTGCTAACATAGTGTGCAAGCTCAAGTGATCCATCTATGGACTGGTGCAAACATCTCGGAGTTGGAACATATGGTTTGATGAGTTGATCAAAGCATATAGTTTTATGCAGACTTACGGTGAAGCCTGTATTTACAAGAAAGTGAGTGGGAGCACTACAGCATTTCTGATAAGTATATGTCAATGACATATTGTTGATCAGAAATAATGTAGAATTTTCTGGAAAGCATAAAGGAGTGTTTGAAAGGAGTTTTTCAAAGAAAGACCTTGGTGAAGCTGCTTACATATTGAGCATCAAGATCTATAGAGATAGAACAAGACGCTTGTTAAAAAATTCAGTGAGTACATACCTTGACAAGTTTTTGAAGTAGTTCAAAATGGAACAGTCAAAGAAGGAGTTCTGGCCTGTGTTGCAAGGTGTGAAGTTGAGTAAAGACTCAAAACCTGGCCATGGCAGAAAATAGAAAGAGAATGAAAAGTCATTCCCTATGCCTCGGTCATAGGTTCTATAAAGTATGCTATGTTGTGTACCGGACCTATTGTGTACCTCACCATGAGTTTGGCAAGAGGGTACAATAGTGATCCAGGAGTGGATCACTGAACGACGGTCAAAATTATCCTTAGTGGCATAAGGAAATGTTTCTTGGTTATGGAGGTGACAAAGAGTTCGTCGTAAGGAGTTACGTCGATGCAAGCTTTGACACCGATCTGGATGACTCCAAGTCTCGATCTAGATACATATTGAAAGTGGGAGCGACTAGCTGGAGTAGCTCCATGCAGAGCATTGTAGACATAGAAAATTTGCAAAATACATACGCCTCTGAATGTGGTAGACCCGTTGACTAAATTTCTCTCATAAGCAAAACATGATCACTCTTTGGGTGTTAATCACATAGCGATGTGAACTAGATTATTGACTTTAGTAAACCCTTTGGGTATTAGTCACATGGAGATGTGAACTAATCACATAAAGATGTGAACTATTGATGTTAAATCACATGACGATGTGGACTAGATTATTGACACTCGTGCAAGTGGGACACTAAAGGAAATATGCCCTAGAGGCAATAATAAAGTTGTTATTTATATTTCCTTATATCATGATAAATGTTTATTATTCATGCTAGAATTTTATTAACCGGAAACTTGATACATGTGTGAATACATAGACAAACATAGTGTCCCTAGTATGCCTCTACTTGACTAGCTCATTGAATCAATGATGGTTATGTTTCCTAACCATGGACATGAGTTGTCATTTGATTAACGGGATCACATCATTAGAGAAGGATGTGATTGACTTGACCCATCCATTAGCTTAGCACGACGATCATTTAGTTTGTTGCTATTGCTTTCTCCATAACTTATACATGTTCCTATGACTATGAGATCGTACAACTCCCGAATATCGGAGGAACACTTTGTGTGCTACCAAACATCACAACGTAACTGGGTGATTATAAAGGTGCTCTACAGGTGTCTCCGATGGTGTTTGTTGAGTTTGCATAGATCGAGATTAGGATTTGTCACTCTGATTGTCGGAGAGGTATCTCTGGGCCCTCTCGGTAATGCACATCACTATAAGCCTTGCAAGCAATGTGACTAATGAGTTAGTTGCGGGATGATGCATTACATAACGAATAAAGAGACTTCCCGGTAACGAGATTGAACTAGGTATTGAGATACCGACGATCGAATCTCGGGCAAGTGATATACCGATGACAATGGGAACAACGTATGTTGTTATGCAGTTTGAGTGATAAAGATCTTCGTAGAATATGTAGGAACCAATATGAGCATCTAGGTTCCACTATTGGTTATTGACCGGAGATGAGTCTCGGTCATGTCTACATAGTTCTCGAACATGTAGGGTCCGCACGCTTAACGTTCTGTGACGATTTGTATTATGAGTTATGTGATTTGATGACCGAAGTTTGTTCGATGTCCCGGATGAGGTCGGGGACATGATGAGGAGTCTCGAAATGGTTGAGACGTAAAGATCGATATATTGGAAGGCTTATTTGGACATCGGAAAGGTTCCTAGTGATTTAGGTATTTTTCGGATTACTGGAGAGTTACGGGAACTCGTATTGGGCCTTAAGGGGCCATACGGGAAAGGAGAAAAAGGCCTCAAGGGTGGCCGCGCCCCTTCCCCATGGACTGGTCCCAATTGGACTAGGGAAAGGGGTGCCCCCTTCCTTCCTTCTCCTTCTCCCTTCCCTTTTTCCTATTCCATGTGGGAGGTGGAATCCTACTAGGACTAGGGAGTCCTAGTAGGACTCCACACTTTGTGCGTGCCCTATGAGGGCCGGCCTCCTCCTACCTCCATCCTTTATATACATGGCCAGGGGCACCCCATAGACACACAGGTTGATCATTGATCTCTTAGCCGTGTGCGATGCCCCCCTCCACCATAATCCACCTCGGTTATATCGTAGCGGTGCTTAAGCGAAGCCCTGTTCCGGTAGCATCATCAACATTGTCATCACGCCGTTGTGCTAATGAAGCTCTCCCTCGACACTCAACTGAATCAAGAGTTCGTGGGACGTCACCGAGCCGAACATGTGCAGATCACGGAGGTGTCATACTTTCGATGCTAGAATTGGTTGAATCGTGAAGACGTTCGACTACATCAACCGCTTTGTCATAACGCTTCCGCTTACGGTCTACGAGGGTACGTGGACAACACTCTTCCCCTCTCGTTGCTATGCATCACCATGACAGATCTTGCATGTGCGTAGGATTTTTTTTTGAAATTACTGCGTTCCCCAGCACTTGTGATCTCCAGACTTGGGTAGCAAAGTATGCCTTAAGATGGTGTTGATTGTGGGTAGACCAGACAACAAATAGTGTACAGATCCAAGCTTGTGTGTCTCCAAAGCTTTATCAGGGATCTCTTTGTACATGTTTGCCATAGAGTTGTGGTCTTTCTTCTTCTTGGCATACACATCCAAATCATCATCATGTTCCTCTGGGGCATTGATCAACTTGGTCCATTCTTCAACAGTTGATTGATACCTCGTACCTTTAGACATCCATACTATCCTTTCATCTGGATAGAAATGAGTATTGGAGTAAAATTGCATAACTAGCTCATCATTCCATTTGGCCAACTTTTGACCCACAAACTCATCAACTCCACAAGCTCTGAAACTTTCGTGTACACCTGGGAAATAGTCTTCATTCTCATCAACGTATTCCCAATCGACCCATTTCATATCGCAGACAATTGGCTTCTTGTCAAGCAGAATAGTCTCATAGAAATCATGTTGTTCCTTGGTGTGGAACCTATAGTCAACAATAGTCCTCCTCCTCACAGCATAAAGATCAGACAGTCTCCACAATCTCAGTCCTGCATCTTTTATGATGTTCATGCCCTCAGCTACTGGATGAGCATCATTGTGGTCTAGAATATTGGGTTTCAGTTTTCTTAGCACTAGGGCTTCATCATCCTCTTCTTCAACTTCAGGCACTAGGGCCTTGCTCTTCTCATCAGCTGGGATGTTTCTGGTGCTTCTCTTGGGCTTAGACTTGGTGGTTTGTGTAGCAGCTTTTGCTTTGGGAGCAGTTTTGGGCTTTGAAGCAGTAGCCCCTGATTTGATAGCATCTCCCATAAGCTTTTGTGACTTGGGTGCTGGAGCAACATCCTCTTCCTCTTCATCTTCCTATGGCTCTCTCATGATGGAGGATCTACCAAGACCTCTGGCAGTGGTCTTCTTGACCCTCTCCTTCCTCTTCTTGCCATCTCCAGCCTCTTTGGGTTCAAGAGTGAACTCCATAGTTCCTTGAGTGGAGGCTCTAGCCTTAGACATAGGAATCCTTTTTGCTGGTGCCTTCTTGTTCAACCCTGGCTTAGTTGTTGCAGTTGTGCCATACTCTTTCTTCAGCACCTTCTTCTTGGAGCTGACTTCCTCCTTAGTGGCCACATAGTCCTCATCTTAAGAATCTGAGGTTTTCTTCTTCCTTGACCTGGTGGCTACCTTTGGCAAATTACTAGGAGTGCTCCTGCTGCCATCATCTGAGGTGCTTGAGGGACTAGTGCCCTTGCTCATTTGTAGTTGCTCTTCTGACATGTTCTGGCTATCACTCTGGTCTGACATCTTGGCAATCAAACTAACAACAAACCCTATGAATAGATATAGATGAGGTAGAGTAGATGAGCATCACAAAGTGCAGAGTTTTTGCAAAACAGATGACTCAAAAACTTAGTTTTAGTTCTCCACAGAAAGCATTTCGGAGCTACCGATTTGTTAAACTCGATGATACCGAAGCAATTTTTGGAACCTAAACTAGTGAACTCGGTCAGACCAAGTCACAGTTTGGTGGCACTGAGACTGCTAGGGTTTCATAGAGAATCGAACTCGGTCACACCGATTTACAATTTTCGGTCAGACAGAAAACGCATGTGCAATGTCCTAAGCCAAATCGGTGAGACCGATTTCTACAACTCGGTCGGTCCGAGATGAGTTCGGCAGAAACCTAACCCTAAATTTTCGAATCAAACCTAACCAAAAGGAAGTTTTCTGTGGATAGATTGTTTTCATACGTGGTAAGGATCATGGCAAAGCAATGTGCTATCAATCAGAGTAAGGAAATAGCACAAAGAGTTGAACCCATACCCTAGTTCGGCGGGAGTTCGCTATGGTGACAACGGCGGAGCAGAATTCCATTGACGGCAATGGAAACCAGCGGCGGGAGGTCGCTGGCGGCGAGGAGACGATCCGGAGACCCGAGGAGGCAGAGCAGGATACACGCGGGCTGAGGAGTTTGAAGAACTTTCCAAAATCTCACCCATGGGTTTATATATCCCGACTATGTCAGTGTGACCGAGTGGAACAACTCGGTGGCACCTAGATGCAGAATCACAAGCGGTTACTACAACTCGGTGTGACCAAAAAGTTCAAATCGGTTGCACCGAGATGGAAAACCTAGATCAACTTAGTGAACTCGGTGTGACCGAAGTGGATGACTTGGTCATACCGAAATGCACAAAGAGGTTTTGGAAGTTTAAGTCTATGACGAATCGGGGACTCCGGGTGCTCCTCACACAGAGTGGTTCGAATCTGACTTGATCAAACTTTGTGATGTAGCATGAATAGAGTTTGAGATGAGAAAAGCATAGATAGCTAGAGAAGGTTCTTAGGCATTCTTGTCCATCCACTTGGCAAAAGAGAAATGCCAAACCATCAAAACAACAAGTGGATGTCCTCGAATGAGTAAAATATGCAATCAACATGCTCAAACAATAAAATGGCAAATGAAATATGTGACAAAGCATGCACAAACACTCTAGAATCTATCAAGCAATTGGCGATGACTAGGTCATCTATATATGAGTATATTGAATGAGGAGTCAAATGAGAACATTTGATCGTAGGTCATACTCATCGTTTAAGCACAAGTGGGATGACCACTTTTACATAAAGCATTGTTGTGCTCACACATTTAGAGTTGCTTTAGCTCAATTCATTAGGAGTAAAGCTCCTCCTAGATATGATATCCCCCCTAAGAGGGATGAACTAACCTTGGGTTTTGTAGATGATGACTTCATGTAGGTGTTGAAGATGTAGATGCTCAATGTTGATGTAGATCATTCGGAGCAATCCATTGGAGTGAGTTGCACTTTCAATACCTACACGGGTTAGTCCCACAAGGAACAAACAAGGATATCCATAGACATAGAGTGATGTTCACATAAGATGATGTTCATGAAAGCATTAGGTTACCTTGTCCCTTGTATTACCAAGAAGAGGGTTTGTGACTCCTAGAACTAGTGCAAGATGTGGAAGTTGTTTGCACATGTCCTTGCCAAAATATATGAGTGAAGTATGTTGGCAGAGTCACCCTCAGGAACTCTCTAGTTCTTCTTCTTCGGGATCCACATCATCTTGATGGGAATCCTTGGAGTTGTAGTCATACTTTATGTAGTAGAACTTGATGTAGTCTTGGGAACCCACTTGACCAAGGCCTTGGGAGCTTCTTCAAATGCATCAATCTCCTCTTGAAGCTTGTCCTTCCCTTTTAGCTTATGGTCTTGTGGTGGAAGATCATCTTGAGCTTGTGTTCCTTGGAAAGAAGTAGGATCATACTTCTCTTGTTGAGGAACAAACTTCGTCTTGGGGTATTGATCTTCTTCCCACTCAACTCCATTAGCATTGAACTTCCGTTCAAAACCAATTCCTTGATTCTTCTGGTGTCTTCCTTGCTTGCGTACAATTTCCTCAAATTTCTTACTCCCGGCAAGGCTCTTGTAAACACCTTTTCTCTATAATTCCCTTCAATAAGCTACTTTCTTGCTCAACTGTAACTTGGCTAAGAGAATCATTAGTGGAATCAAGAGAACTACAAGAAGCAACAACATTGGATTTAGCATGATTATTGTTACTACCAGATGAAGAATCTGTCTTACTCTTGTTGCTATATTTAACTTGTGGCATGTAAGTAGACACGAGTAAATGCTTGGCAATGTAAGAAGAACTTTTCTTGCGAAGATCATCATTGATTTCCTTTAAGAACTCATGCTCTTGCTCAAGGTTGAGCTTTTCAAAGCGTAATTTCTCATGAGTCTTTAAAAGTTCTCAATGATCTTCCAAGGTAGTTTCATGAGCTAACTTAAGAGTTTTTAGTTCTTTAGTCAGACACTCAATCTCCTTCTTATCATCGTCATCCGTTTTATCTTGATTAGCATGATTAATAGTAAGTTCATCACAGTTTTCATAACTAGAGTTGTAAACAAGTAAATCATCGTCTCCTAACAAATCATATTCATCACTATTGAAATCAACATACTCGGGGTGTGATACCTTTGGGCCTTTAGCCATGAAGCATCTTCCAATTCCTTCATTTGGTGAGTCAAATATGTCGTAGGAGTTGGTTGAGACAAGTTCTAGACCGAAAACACCTTCATCTTGAGTATATTCAGAGTCGGAGTGATAACTTCTCTCGGAGTGATTGTCGGAGTCGGAGCCGGATACCCATTCACCAACATGAGCTTGATGTCTTCATTTTGTGTAGCTCCTTGATGATTTATCTTTCCTTTCTGAATCCTTGATTCTCCGTGATGTTCTTCATTCATAATGGTCATCTCTACTCCTCTCTCTTGGTGGTGATTCTTCTCTTCTACTTTTCCTTTTGGGTGAATCTTCTCTTCTTTTGTAGGGAGCCATACACTCATTGGAATAGCGTCCGGGTCTTCCACAATTGTAGCAATTATGTTCACAACTCGAAGATCTTTTGTCATTGTAGGACCTTGACTTGGAACTTCTTTCCTTGCTTCTACTCTTGTAGAACTTGTTGAAGTTCTTCACCATTAGTCTCAATTCTTCATTGAAGGCTTGTTTCTCACTTGATGATGTGGGAGCATCACATGAGGCTTTGTAAGCACCACTTGACTTGTTGTGAAGATCTTCCTTATCCTTGAGTGACATCTCATGAGCAACAATTCTTCTAATGACTTCCGTTGGCTTGAGATCTTTGTAATTGGGCATCATTTGAATCAATGTACACACGGTATCATATTTTCCATCCAAGGCTCTTAGGATCTTTTTGATGATGAATCTATCGGTCATCTCTTCACTTCCTAAGCCGGCAATCTCATTTGTGATGAGAGCAAGACTAGAGTACATTTCAGCGACACCTTCACCATCCTTAATTTTGAACTTGTCAAGTTGACTTTGAAGCACATCCAATTTGGATTCCTCGACGGAGTCGGTACCTTCGTGCATACTAATCAAAGTATCCCAAATTTTCTTTGCATTCTCAAGACCTGATTTTGTTGAATTCTTCGGGGCACAATCCGTTGAAGAGGATATCACAAGCTTGAGCATTGTATTGCAGCATCTTCAACTATTCCGCAGTAGCTTCATGGTTTGGTTCTCTCCCATCAAAGAATTCACCTTGCAAGCCAGTACACACAATATCCCAAATGGCAGGGTTATGTCCAAGAATATGCATTTTCATCTTATGCTTCCAACTAGCAAAATTAGTACCATCAAAGTAAGGACCTCTAGGATGGTAATTTCCCTCACTAGATGCCATACTCTCCTAGGTTGTGAAACCAAGGCTGTGATCACCAAACCCTATGGAAATCAAGGCAAATGGAGACCAAAGCTCTTATACGACTTGTAAAAGTATGTCTAGAGGGGGGTGATTAGACTACTTGACCAAATAAAAATCTAGCCTTTTCCCAATTTTAAGTCTTGGCAGATTTTAGCAACTTAGCACTAGCCAAGCAATCAACCTACACATGCAAGTCTAAGAGTATAGCAGCGGAATGTAAAACATTGCACATGAAGGTAAAGGGAGGAGTTTGGAGGGAGCAAACACAATGTAGACACGGAGATTTTTGGTGTGGTTCCGATAGGTGGTGCTATCATACATCCACGTTGGTGGAGACTTTAACCCACGAAGGGTAACGGTTGGGTGAGTCCACGGAGTGCTCCACCCACGAAGAGTCCATGAAGAAGCAACCTTGTCTATCCCACCATGGCCATTGCCCACGAAGGACTTGCCTCACTAGGGTAGATCTTCACGAAGTAGGCGGTCTCCTTGCTCATACAAACTCCTTGGTTCAACTCCACAATCTTGACGGAGGCTCCCAAGTGACAACTAACCAATCTAGGAGACACCGGTCTCCAATAGGTAATAGATGGTGTGTTGATTATGAACTCCTTGCTCTTGTGCTTCAAATGATAGTCTCCCCAACACTCACCTCTCTCTCACTGATTTGGATTTGGTGGAAAGAAGATTTGAGTGGAAAGCAACTTGCGGAAGGCTAGAGATCAAGATTCATATGGTTGGAATGGAATATCTTGGTCTCAACACATAAGTAGGTGGTTCTCTCTCAGAAAATGAATGTTGGAAGTGTAGGCATGTTCTGATAGCTCTCTCCATGAACGAAGAGTGGGTGGAGGGTATATATAGCCTCCACACAAAATCTAACCGTTACACAAAAATCACCAAACTCGGTGGGACTGAATAATGAAACTTGGTCAGACCAATTTATTTCAAAATGTGAACGTTAGGCTTTTCGGTGGGACCGACATGTCAACTCGGTGTGACCGATTTCATTAGGGTTAGGGCATAACGTAATCTCAGTGAGACCGATTACACAAACTCGTAGGACCAATTTTGGTAATAAGCTAACAAGAGAGTTGGTCAGGCAAACTCGGTGGGACCGATTCACTCATCTCGGTGAGACTAAAACATCACGAAGGGGAAACAGAGAGTTTGCATTGCGAACTCGGTGGGACCGGTCGCTCATCTGGGTTGGACCGAAATGTTACGAAGGGAAACAGAGAGTTTGCATTCCCATCTCGGTGAGACCGAGATCCCTATCGGTAAGACCGAAGTGACTAGGGTTTGTGGCAGTGGCTATGTCAAATGAACTCGGTGGCGCCGGATAGAAAGTTTCGGTTGGGGGGAGTTTGACTTTTGGTTTGGGACATATGTGGATATGAGAAAGTAGTTGAGGTTTTTTTTTACTGTGTAGTTGAGGATTTTAGGAGCATATCACTAAGCATTTTGAGCAAGCAACCCATTAAGCAACACCTCATCCCTTTTTAATAGTATTGGCTTTTCCTATGGACTCAATGTGATCTTGGATCACTAAAAGTAAAATGTAGAGTCTTGAGCTTTAGAGCTTGAGCCAATCTTTTGTCCTTAGCATTTTGAGGGGTCCACATTTCTAATCCATGCCATGCCAATCATTGATATTTCCTGAAATATTTATCTTGAGATATCATTAGCTCAATGAGCTATATGTTGTTAGGAATTACCAAAACCACCCAGGGATAGTTGCACTTTCATGATTGAATTGACAACTCGACTGCTAATACTTAAGAATATTCTTTGGCTCTCCTTGTGTCCAATCAATAAATTTGGGTTGAATACTCTACCCTGGAAAACTGTTGCGATCCCCTATACTTGTGGGTTATCATCTGCCCACAACTAAAGTTGGGAAAAGGTTAGATTTTTATTTGGTCAAGTAGTCTAATCACCCCCCCCCCCCCTCTAGACCTACTTTCGATCCTACAAATAAGATCCTTCAAGTAAGTTGTCATCGGTGCAAAAAGCAAAAAAAAAATTGCTCCTAAATATGTATGATCTTTTATTGTAATGGAAAATAAGCCTTGTATGAACTTGTGATGGTGAAGAAATAAAAGCGACAGACTAAATAAAGGTTGCTATCACAAGGGGCAATATAAAGTGACGTTCCTTTGCATTAAGAGCTTGCACGTCCAAAAGCAAAATGCGCATGGCAACCTCTGCTTCCCTCTGCAAATGGCCTATATTTTACTTTTGTATTTACTTTTATGCAAGAGTCATTAATGTTTATCCCTATTCCTCTCTATGTACTCTTTAGTGGCAAGCATCATGTGGTAGATAGATCCAGACATATATATATCCAGTTGGATGTAGGTGATCATGAATTATTATTGTTGACATTACCCTTGAGGTAATAAGTTGGGAGGCGAAATCATAAGCCCCTATCTTTCTATGTGTCTGACTGAGACTTTTTGCTCTATAGATATGCTTTGACTGTGAGCAATCATAGAAGACTATATGATTGTTGAGTATGTGAACTTGCTAAATAAATCTCTGACATGGACTCTTTCTGAAAATATGATGGATTATGATTGTTTCAATGACTAAGATCATAGTTTGTTAGTTTCCAATAAAGTTTATGTTCCGTACTCTAGATTGTGAATGAATTGTTAATCTAGCATGAGAAGTTTTATTATAATATATTGTTGTTATGTTAATGACCATTATGCTTCCATGTCCGTATTTTATTTTTATTGACACCTCTCTCTCTCTCTCTAAGCATGTGGGCATGATTATCGATTTTAGCTTTCGCTTCAGGACAAGCAAGGTCTGAGCTTGGAGGAGTTGATATGTCCATTTTGCATAATGTTTTTATGTTGATATATATTGCATTATGGACTATTATTTCACTTTATGATACAATTCTTATGTCTTTTCTCTTTTATGTTGCAAGTTTCACATAAAGAGGGAGATTGCCGGCAGCTGGAATTCTAGACTGGAAAGGGCTATATCTGAGGCATTTTCTAAGCCTCTCCAAATGAGCAAAAAATTGACAGAGAATTATTTTTGAATATATTAAAATTATTGGTGAAGGAAGCACCAGAGGAGGACCTACCAGGCAGCCACAAGCTTGGGGGCGTGCCCCACCCCCCTAGGCACCCCCTGAGCTTGTGGTGAACTTGGCAGGCCTCCGGGGCCCATCTTCACCTATATGATGCCAATTGCCCTAGAAAAAAATCAGAAGGAAGGTTTCGGTACGAAGCACCGCTATCTCGAGGCGGAACCTGGGCATGAGGGATTGCTTGTTTCTGTGTTGGTATTTTCCCGAAGAGGGGAGGATGATGTAGCATAGCAAAGGTAAGTATTTCCCTCAGTTATGAAACCAAAGTTATCAATCCAGTAGGAGAACCAAGCAACACTATGTAAAGAGCACCACCACACAAACAACAAAAACATGCAATCCAATGCGTAAGAGGGGTTGTCCATCCCTCCTTGGTACTGAGATAGATTAAATTGTATAGGTTTTGATAAAATAGATCTAACTAAAACACAAAATAAAATAAATAAATAAATAAATAAATAAAAATCGCAACAAGGTATTTTTGGATTTAATATGATAGGAAATAGACCCAGGGGTCATAGTTTTCACTAGAGGCTTCTCTCAAGAAAATATCATATGATGGGTAAACAAAGTACTGTTGGGCAATTGATAGAAAAGTGAATAATCATGACGATATCCAAGGCAATGATCATGTATATAGGCATCATGTCCAAGATTAGTAGACCGACTCCTGCCTGCATCTACTACTATTAGTCCACGCATTGACCGCTATCCAGCATGCATCTAGTGTATTAAGTTCATGAAAACGGAGAATGCAATAAGAATGATGACATGATGTAGACAAGACAAACTCACGTATGAATAAACCCCATCTTGGTACCCTTAATAGGAACGATACATGCATGACGTGTCTCTTTCTGTCACTGAGATTGAGCACCGCAAGATCGAACCCATCACAAAGCACCTCGTCCCATGGCAAGAAAAATCAATATAGTTGGCCAAACCAAACCAAGATTTCGGAGAAGAAATACGAGGCTATGACAATCATGCATAAAAGAGTTTAGCAAAGACTCAAATAATATTCATGGATAGAACTGATCATAAACTCACAATTCATCGGATCCCAACAAACACATTGCAAAAAAAAGAGTTACACCAAATAGATCTCCAAGAACATCGAGGAGAACATTGTATTGAAGATCAAAAAGAGAGAGAGCAAGCCATCTAGCTACTAGCCACGGACCCGTAGGCCTGTGGTAAACTACTCACGCATCATCGAAGGGCAACAAGGATGATGAAGAACCCCTCTGTGATCGTTGCCCGCTCCGGCAGAGTGTCGAAAAAGGCCTATAGATTGGATCTCATGGTTCTAGAACTTTCGGTGGCGGAAACTGTATTTCCTCGACTCCCCTAGGGTTTTGGGGATTTTAGAGTATTTATAGAGGTGGAAGTTGGTCGAGAAGGTTCCCGTGTGCTCCACTACCCATCAGGGCGCGCCTAGGCCCCCTGGCGCACCCTGGTGCCTAGTGGGCCCCACGGGCCTCCACCAGTGTGCTCTTTTGGCTTCCTGGGTGTCTTCTGGGCAGAAAAAAATCTCCAAAAAGTTTCGTGGCATTTGGACTTCGTTTGGTATCGATATTCTAGAGTAAAAATAAGCAAAAAAAAAACAGCAACTGGCATTGGGCACTATGTCAATAGGTTAGTCCCAAAAAATGGTAGAAAGTTGCTAGTAAATGTATATAAAACATCCAAGATTGATAATATAACATCATGGAACAATAAAAAATTATGGATACATTGGAGACGTATCAAGGAGAATTTTTGCTCTTCGGTGGAGCGATTCCAGGGGGAAACTTCCCTCGGGAGAGAGAAATCAAAGCCATCGTCATCACCAACCTCTCATTGTGGGAGGACCGATCTTCATCAACATCTTCACTAGCACCATCTCATCTCAAGCCCTAGTTCATATCTTGTATTTCATCTTTGTCTCAAAACCTCAGATTGGTACCTATGGGTTGCTAGTAGTGTTGATTACATCTTGTAGTTCATGCATGATTATTCGGTGGAAGATCATACGTTCAGATCCATCATGCTATTAAATACCCCTATGATATTGAACATAAATATGTTTTGTGAGTAGTTATGTTTGTTCTTGAGGACATGAGAGAAATCTTGTCATAAGTAATCATGTGAATTTGGTATTCGTTCAGTATTTTGATTATATGTATGTTGTTGTTTCCCTTAGTGGTGTTATGTGAATGTCGACTCCATGACACTTCACCATCTTTGGCCCTAATGGAATGCATTGTGGAGTACTAATTAGATGATGGGTTGCCAGAGTGACAGAAGCTTAAACCCTAGTTTATGCGCTATTCCGTAAGGGGCTGATTTGGATCCATATGTTTCATGCTATGGTTAGATTATTCTTAATTCTTCTTTCGTAGTTGCGGATGCTTGTGAGAGGGGGTAATCATAAGTGGGAGGCTTGTTCAAGTAAGAACTTCACCCAAGCACCAGTCCACCCACATATCAAATTATCAAAGTAACGAACATGAATCAAACAAACATGATGAAAGTGACTAGATGAAATTCCCGTGTGTCCTCAAGAACACATTACTTACTATAAGAGTTTGTTTTGGCCTGTCCTTTGCTATAAAAAGGATTGGGCTACCTTTCTAAACCTTTGTTAAGGTTGCTATTTCTTGCTCGTTACCAATTGCCTTGCTATCAAGCTATCTGTTACCGACACTTTCAGTGCCTGCTGAAAACCGCTTGTCAGATGCCTGGGATGACACCTTTAAAGGTGGTGGTGCTCGGCTTGATTCGGGATGAGTGAATGCCCATCTTCCTAACCATGCCCTCATAAATAAGGTTGAGGCTGCTTCCTTCGTCTATCAGGACATGTGTCGGATGATAGCCATTGATAATTGGGTCCAGGACGAGTGCCGTCGATCCGCCATGCCTGATGCTAGTTGGATTATCATGCTTGTCGAATGTGATCAGGTAAGCCGACCATGGGTTAAACTTCGGGGTGGCTGGCTCCAACGCGTAGACATCTTGAAGCACAAGCTTCCTCTCCCTTTTGGGGATATGAGTAACATAGATCATATTAACCTCGGTTACCTTATTGGGAAACTTCTTTGGCCTCAATTATTGGGCCACCGAGGTTCATCCTCATCTTCGTTGTGATTGTGGGTTTTACTTTGACCCTCCGTTGCGACCTTGTCGGCCTGTTTAAAGACCCAACAATTCCTGTTGGTGTGGGTTGCTGGTTTGTCCTGGGTGACGTGGATTTGGTACGTCCGGTCCAGGATCCTGTCGAGCTGGCTAGGTCCATCTTCGTTCCCTTTAAAGGGCTTCCTTTTCTATCCAATTTAGGTCCGGTGAACCCTGCATTGACCGCAGGGTCTTCTGTATCACTTCCGCCATTTTTATACCTACGCTTATTTTTATTGTTCTTGGGCTTTCCGTTGGCTTCGCGTGTATCCAAGGTGCCCGCCTCGCCGTTGTGAGTACTGCAGGCGAGCAAACTATCCAGTCCCGCAGTAAACCGAGTCATCAACAAAGTAAGGGCTGCCATAGTCCTCTGCTTATCCTGGCTGAGCTGGCAGGCCGACCATTCATCTCGGATATTGTTCTTAAATGCGGTGATGGCCTCGGCTTCGGAGCAGTCTATGATCTGGTTCTTGGTGAGGAACTATGGCACCCCGGCTCAGAGGGACCAGTTTACCCTCATTGCCAGCCCAGAGACCATGTGTTCTGGCAACACACAACATCTTGGTACAGAAAACAACCGCTTTATTGATGCTAGCGGGTCGGAGTTTATATTACAACACATGTCGAGGCCGAGCAGCACCCTCGGTGCGGCTGAACAATATGTACATTATTTAGTGAACATAATGGGGCCTCGATCATATCAACTATGCGGCAGCGGAACAATGTCGTAGCGGTAACTCCATAGCACAGGGACACCGATGTGGACACGATCTAGACTCGAGCAGCACTCCTTTCCAACGCGACTTTCCTGAAATCTGGCATGACACGCCAGGTCAGTACATTGAATGTACTTGCAAGCTCACAACGTGCATAATCATAATGACAAACAATATCGTGATATTTAACCAATTAATAATGCAATAATGTTCCAACATGTTGTGCTCATGCTCTTGTTATAAACGTCCCTCGGGACCAACTTACCAACCGTGATCGTCCTCGGATCACAAAACAAACCACCATCGTGGTCTTAACCAGAATAACTTGTGATCCTTACGGCGATCACCACCACACCACCATCGTGGTCTTAACCAGAGTAACTCGTGATCCTTTCGGCGATCACCACCACACCACCATCGTGGTCTTAACCAGAGTAACTTGTGATCCTTTTGGCTATCACCACCACACCACCATCGTGGTCTTAACCAAAGTAACTCGTGATCCTTTCGGCGATCACCACCACGACCCATATTGAGTCTCGAACAGCCTGATGGCCATTCCGCCATCATCATCAGTGCAATGATCATAACTTAGTGTGCATGTTTATTAAACATTGACTCATGGTGGGACCTACTAAGAGTTGTCCGTGACCGTGGACTCGGCTATCGATAGATTATACACTCTGCAGAGGTAGCACACTGTACCCACACCACGGAACCCATGGCCTCGCACTCCCATTCGGGTGGACCAACGGCATTTCGACAAAACCCTTCCATTGCCATGAAACTCTCCCGGCCAGTCCAACCCAATCCCCAACGGGCTAGTCCTGGGTGGCCTCGTGTCGACCAAAGACACACCGACCACCGTCGTGGCCAAAACAATCCCACTCGGGGACCCGGTACCAAAATCTCAACAACGGGCACACAAGGTTATGCCTGCTTACCAGGCTAGGGTAAGCACGCCATAACCTTCCCTAGTTGGAGGCACCGACCAGAGACATGTCAATGGACCGAATCAAGGCCTTCCCACAAAGGCAAATGTGGTTGCACTAGGAAAATCTCGATTTCAGCGGCACCATGACTCAGTCAACGATATATTGAAGTTGAGTTATATTCAGGTTCAACTTAAAATGAAAATGACCGGTGTCATAGCATGCCATGAAATGCAATACTACACATGCATCATATAATACAAAAATGACTGCTGTCAACCATATTCACACTAAGCATAAGCATCAACAACTTTTCTTACTTTCCTGGTCTCACTTTAACTATATATTTTTCAGCAAGTAACATTATTTTCTCATGCAAGAAAATAACTTCGATTAATTCCTCATATGCATAGCAAAGATTATACCATCATCACCTCAAGCAAATCCTAATTTCTTTACCAATCAAGTTAGGTTCAAACATTCTGGAAATTAAGTAAAATGGCTACACCAGCACTAACCAGGATATATTCTAGCAAATTTAACTATTTATTTATGCAATAAAATAACTTTAAGCAATTATTCATACACATAACAACTCATTTTATCATTACCATAATTAGATCTTAGCCTCTTTACCAACTAAACTAGTTTCAAGGTTCTGTAAATCAAGGATAATACCAGCACACACTTTAATAGCATATAAATAACATAATAGTTATTTAAAATGCATGGATTAATCATTCAATTCAAGTAAGAAATTCATTAATATTGAAATGGCACCATGAAAATGTTGGTGTGGCTTGCCTTAGTGCAGATGAGGTTCACAAGCCTTCTGGTGATCCTCAAGACAAGCCTCACCCTCTAAAATTATTTTTAAACACAAGAAGAAAATATAAAGAAATCTTCTGAAAATCACCAAAAATTCTAGACAACTCAGAAAAATCTCATTTTTGGTGAGCTGCTATATTTCCTTGCAAAGAACATAATGCAAAAAGAATCAATTCATTTGGACTTATGGTTGAAAAGTTATGGCTGTTTGAAGCTCTCTGGAATTGAATGAAATTTGAATTTAAATAAACAGACTGGGGGTGACGTCGAAGGCATAAAGCCTCAGGGTGCCACCACTCATACCGCTTCGCGCGCATACAGAATGGCTGACTAGCGGGCCCCGCTAGTCAGGTGAGAAGGAGGGGAGAAGGAAACAGGGGAAGGTCGCGGCTTCGCCGGGGCTCTCGCCGGCGACAAGGGCTCCTTGGCCAAAACCAGAGAAGGAGGGGGTTGAGGCGCACCTGCCCGTACCAGTAGCGTAGCTAGGGGCAGTCGGACGGCGTTGGAATCTTCCTCGCAAATGGAGGCAGAGGGCAGGGGTCGCCGGAGATGAAGAAGACGGCGAGCAGATGCAGCTCCAGGGGCTCCAGTGGGAAGGGATGGATTCTCCAGAGAGAGGCGGAGGCCCTGGAAGCATCGCCTTGGCCTGGGAGGGGCTGGAGCTACTGCGGTGACCAGAGGGGATCGCCGGCGAGCTCGAGCTCGAGGGTGGCGGCCCGCGGCCTGCCCGGCCGGGCTACGGCTTCCTACGCGTTTGTGGGGTGTGTGTGAGTGGTGGATGGTGCTCGAGGAGGCTGGGGCGGCTCCATTTATAGGCGAGCAGAGAGAGGGGTTCGGGCTCCACCGGTGGACACATGTCCACGTCATCCGGCGATGAGCAGTGTCAGTGAGAGGGGAAGAAGGCGACGCAGCTCACGCGGGAACTATGGGCGAGCGGGGACGAGCACAGTGGGCACCGCACTGTTGGGTTGGCCGGGCCGTGCCCGTGCTCGCTGCGGCGAGCTCCGACGTCGGCGAGCGCCAGGGAGGAGTAAATGGCATTGAGACAATGATGGTGGCGAGGTTTGGCATGCTTAGGCAAGCGGGGAAGCAAGCACGCGAGCAACAGAGGCTCGGGCGCGTCGCAGAGCGCGTCGGCTGCATGCCAGCACGCCTGGACGAACGCGGTCACCGCGTGAACTAGGACCTCATGCCGACCTAAGCCCAAACTCCATGTCTGGCACGTTGTTCGTGGTAGTTTTGAATGTTAGCATGCCTTGGTTTGGCTCCAGGTGCAGTAGAGAAGATTTCACACGCCAGGTAAGCTTCTGATCAGTAACTTTGAGGTGTTACTGAGGTTAAATGGCTGGGAGTTGGGGGTTGTGCTTTGGAGGCTAGCCATCATCTACTAAGGTGATGGTGCACAAGAAAATTCAGGCACAGGGGAGCAAGTAAAATGGTAGTTGCTGTAGAAACCACCATTTTTGCCTAGAACAGAAAATATTTTCTGTAGCAAAAATATTCCAAAAAGTGATGAAATATTTTTGCTCAGGAAGGTGTCCTAGGGTTCAAAGAATATTTGGGAATTTTCTCAGATTTTTGTGGGCCACCAAAATGAGGGTTTCTTTGGAGCTCATTGAACTAGCTAGGGTTTTAGAGAAGAAAATGAATATTTTTCATTTAAGAAAAATATTCCCAAGATTATTTTGAGTTGGATCAGAAGGGAATGAAGATTAGAGAGGGCAATGATGCACTTGGGTGAAAGCCAAGGGTACCCAAGTGTTTAAGTCCATATGAAAAGATTCAGAAACCTCAACTTTCAAAATAAATCCAAATGAAAATCAGGCAAATAAGAGAGGGCAAAATCAAGCTGTCACAAACCTCCCCCACTTAGAATGAATCTCGTTCTCGAGATTCGGTTGCTTGGGAAAACCACTCTGGATAATGAGCCCTTAGGAATTCTTCCTGCTCCCAAGTTGATTCTGACTCTGTGTAATGCTCCCACTGAACCTTGTAAAAATTTCTCACTTTACTGCGAGTGACCCTTTCCATCTGATCCAAAATTCTATACGGTCTTTCTTCATAGGCAAATCATTTGCCAACTCTACCTCAGCCATAGCAGTCCTTTTCTCCGGCGGGGATATGTAACGTCTTAGTTGTGAAACATGAAACACGTTATGCACGTCTGCCAATTCAGCGGGTAGTTCCAACTGATATGCAACAATACCCACTTGGGACATAACCGAGAATGGACCAATAAACCTGGGTGCCAACATTCCACTGGTCTGAAATCTCTTGACTCCATTCATAGGAGTGACTCGGAGGTATATGTGTTCTCCAGGTTCAAAATTGATCTGTCTGTGCTTTGCATCATAATAACTTTTCTGTCGAGATTTGGCCAATTGCAATCTGTCTCTGATTTCCATAACTTGCTTCTCAGCTTCCATCATGAGATTTGTTCCGAAGATACGGCTATCTCAAGTTTGAGACCAATTTAATGGAGTGTGGCACTTACGGCCATACAGAGCTTCATACAGTGACATCTTTAGACTGGTCTGGAAGCTGTTGTCGTAAGAAAACTTGGCATATGGCAAACAATCTTCCCATTTAGTTCCTTGGGATAAAGCACAAGCTTGCAACATATCTTTGAGTATTTGATTTACCCCCTCTGTCTATACATCGGTCTGAGGATGATAAGCAGTACTATATTTCAGCGCTGTCACCAAGGCTTGATGGAGACAGGACCAAAAAGCGGAGGTAAATAGGGAACCTCGGTCGGAAGTGATGGTTCAAGGTACTCCATGCATACTAATGATTCTAGATACATACAGTTGTGCAAGTTGATCTCCTCGATATCTGGTGCTGATCAGAATGAAGTGAGCAACCTTGGTTAAGGTGTCCACTATGACCCACATTGCATCATTTCCTCTCTGAGTCTTAGGCAATCCCGTAATGAAATCCATACAAACGTCATCCCATTTCCATTGCGAAACCGGCAGCGGTTGGAGGAGTCCGGCTGGCTTCTAATGCTCTACCTTCACCTTCTTGCATATGTCGCAACAGGACAGAAAATAGGCAATGTCTTTCTCCATTCCATCCCACCAAAATATTTGTCTAAGGTCCTCATACATTTTCGTGCCTCCCAGATGAATGGAATATGAGGATTCATGTGCTTCCGACAGGATTTTCTTCTTTAAGTCCGGCTAATTGGGTACACAAATCCGTCCACGGAATCGGAGAGTACCAAATTTGTCCTTGGAGAAATTTGGGGTCTGCCCTGCCATCGGGCTCTTGGCACACTTCTATAGTTTGATGTCAGCTGGCTGGGCCTTGCGGATCTCTTCCTCAAGTGTGGGGGTAATTTCCAAAATATTAGCGAGGCCAACATCCACTATGACCAGGTTGAGCTGAGCGATCTCCTCTTGGAGTTTGAGAGGCAAGGATTTCGGTATGACATTTAAGCTGACAGGCTTTCGACTGAGGGCATCGGCAACCACGTTGGCCTTTCACGGGTGGTAATTTATTCCAAGATCATAATCCTTGACCAACTCTAGCCATCTTCGTTGACGGAGATTTAAAACCGGCTGAGTAAATATGTATTTAAGGCTTTTATGATCGGTAAAAATTTGGCACCTTTTTCCCATGAGGTAGTGTCTCCAAATTTTTACCGCATGAACCACCACAGCCAATTCCAAATCATGAGTAGGATAATTTCCCTCGTGGGGCCGTAGCTTTCGCGATGCATATGCTACTACCTTGCCGTCTTGCATAAGTACGCAACCGAGGCCTTGCTTGGAGGCGTCACAATACACATCAAAGCTGCGATAAATGTCTGGGAGAGTCAATACAGGTGCAGTTGTCAGCCGTATCTTTAGCTCATTAAAACTTTTCTCACAATCCTCTGTCCATTCAAAATTCTTATCCTTTTTGAGAAGCTCCATCATGGGTTTAGCAATCTTGGGAAACCCTTTATTGAAATGACGGTAATATCCAGCTAATCCGAGAAAACTCTGGATCTGTGTCACTGTCATGGGCGGCAACCAATCGAGCACATCGTTTACTTTGCTCGGGTCCACGGCTATACCCTCAGCAGATAGTACATGTCCGAGAAACCCAACTTGCTTGAGCCAAAACTCACATTTACTGAATTTGGGGTAAAGCTGATGGTCGCGGAGTCGTTGTAGCACTGCTTGGAGGTGATCCTTGTGCTCGTCTTCACCCTTCGAGTAAATGAGGATGTCATCAATGAAGACTACCATGAATTTGTCGAGGAAGTCCATGAATAATTTGTTCATCATATGCATGAAGAAAGCAGGGGCATTGGTGAGACCAAAGGACATCACTGTATATTCATAAAGACAGTACCGAGTAGTGAATGCGGTCTTAGAGTTTGAGCTGATGATATCTGGTCCGTAAATCGATCTTAGAGAATACCTTAGCCCCACTGAGCTGATCAAACAAATCATCAATCCTTGGTGGCGGATATTTATATTTGATGGTGACCTCATTCAGCTGACGGTAATCTATGCACATGCGGAGGCTGCCATCTTTTTTGTCCACGAAAATAGCGGGTGATCCCCATGGTGACGAGCTGGGACAAATATATCCTTTTTGGAGCAGTTCATCAAGTTGTTTCTTTAGCTCCACTAATTCTGATGAAGGCATCCGGTAATACTTCTTGTATAACAATGCAGTTCCGGGCACAAGATCTATTGCAAATTCTAGTTCTCAGTCCGGTGGCATGCCTGGCAGTTCTTCTAGAAATACATCAGGGTACTCGCTGACCACAAGAATTAATTCCAACTCAGCCACAACGGTGAAAACCAATTCTTGTTTGGATATATTCTTGCGAGCATAGAATTTGGTAGTCTTCCCATTTAGACTGGTCAAAGTGACTTCTCGTGTTGCGTAGTTTATACAAACTTGATATGGGGTCAACCAATTCACACCCAATATAATATCCAACTTTTCAGACTCAATAATTATCAGAGAGGTTGGAAAGTAGACTCTGTTGATATTGATTTCCAGATCGCGGCAGACCATGTTACTCTTGATTAGAGATCCCGGGGTTTGTACCAGCATATTTTTGCCCAAAAGTGTACAAGGAAATTTGTTTTGGGCAGCAAAACTCCGAGAAATAAAAGAATGGGAAGCCCCAGAGTCAAATAAAATTATGGCAGGTATGTCATTAACAGAAAACATACCAATGACGACTTCGGGGTTCCCTTGTGCTCCATTGGCCGAGAGATGATGCACGTGCCCAGTAATGTTTTGCTGGGTCGGGCATGACTCTATAAAGTTGACTTGTGGCCTGAATGGGGCATCCGCCTTGTTGTTCTTGGGGCACTATTTGGCATAATGTCCGTTCTACCCACAAATGAAGCACAAATTGTTGCGCTGACGCTCCTCACATATTGCGTTGGTCAAGACATTCTTGACTTGAGTGGTGGTCTTGTTAACATTCTGTTGCCAATTGGGCTTGTATTCCACCTGAGGCTACTACCAGGTTCGAGCCTGTTGCACTGGTTGCCCATCCTTCTTTGGCTCAAACTTACGCTTGTTGTCGTTGTTGGCAGGCCTATTATCTAATATAAGCTTGTGCTCCCGTTCAGTAATGAAAGCCTTGTTTACCAGAGTGGAAATCTGGGAAGTCAAACATACTGAGAGTATACCGGAGTTGCGGATTTAAGCCTCCAAGAAATCTGCCAATCTTCCTTTCTGCGGTGGCCACGTCATAAAGGGAGTAATGGGCCAGGTGATTGAATTTTTGCAAATATTCACCCATAGACTGATTTCCTTGGATGAGTGCGAGAAATTCATGTTGCTTAACCTTCATAACTCCAGTAGGGATATGATGTTTCCGGAACTGACCCTTAAATTTTTTTCCAGGTGATTTCTTCATCAGCAGGCCACATGGCTTTTGTATTTTCCCACCATATGGCAGCAGCGCCTTCAAGATAATGAGTTGCAAATGGAACTTTATCATTTTCTTCAGTACGAGCAATCTCAAGCTTTTTCTCAATGGTACGCAACCAATCGTGTGCATCCAATGGGTCAACAATCTGACTGAAATTGGGTGGCTTGGTCCTTTGAAAATCTGACAGCTTTGAGTAATGACCGTTCTGATTTCCATTCTATCCAACCATAGCTTGCACACTTCTTAATATTTCAAGCAGATCATTGTTCCTTCTTTCCTCAAACATACGCAAAATTTGCTCGGTGGAGGGCGGATTTGGTGGTGGAGGCGGTGGCGGAATGTACGGCTCGGGAGAATGTCCTGCCTGTCATGCGGAATGACGAACAGGAGTTCCCTCACAAACGTTGCTACTGCTGCCTCCCCATGTCATCCTATTGTGGATTTTTCCCAAGACAACGCAATCAAGATGATAAACATCCAAGGATAAATTTGGGGAAAAGCCAGCGACAAATCCCAGAAGAAAGCAAAAGAGCGAAGAAAATACGGCGAATAAAGTCCCAATATAATTATACATAGGCTCATACATGAAAGATAAACAACATGACAGGTTCACCTACTCTCATACATGCAACAAAACATCATGACTCGTACGACTACATCCGTACATCATCCGGACGACTGCGAATACTCCGAGGTACTACTGCTCTACTGGTGCTATGGTGTCCTCCCCTGAAGCGGACTCGGATCCTGAACTGACGTGGTTAACGGAAACCTCCAGGTTAAAGGTAGCACGACGACGCTGCCTCGAGGGCTCTCCCTTAGGGGTAGGGATAGGATGAAGCATCGGGGCTGCAGGAGTGGTGAGAAGTGAAGCCCACTCGGCAGGAGTACTAAGAGGGTTCATCGTCGAGGTGCCTGAGCTACTCGGGGGAGTAACCAGAGAAACAGGGGAACTAGAACTGGCTGGAATATAGGGAGCAAATCCGAGAGAAGATGGAGTAGTGGCAGATCTAGTAGTGACCAAAGCAGCGGCTAAAGCAGTACGGGCACGAGTCAGCTCTCGAGCCAGCTCGTGGATCATAAGATAGCTAGTAGTGACATAGCGAGCAAGGTGGCTAGCAACACTATCAGACTCCGGATCAATGATCTGGAAGCGGACACTACCATTGTCTTGCAGAGAAGGGTAGTAAAAGAAACTTGGATGGTTTTGCATTCAGATCTCGTTGTAGCGAAGCTCAACAAGGACCTCGAATGCAGCAAACTAGACAGCCTGAGAAGTGGTAGAGGCATAACCGCTTCAAGAAGTACGAGTGTAAGAGCCGGAATCGGAACTAGTGCGCAGAGTAACCACTGTGTGATACTCATACACTGAATCAGCTAGACGCTCCCGGTACACACGATAGACTGGATCGTCTCCGAGGGGGTACAGCCGACGCCACACGTTGCGAAGAAGGTGCGGTGACGTGTACGGCATCAGCTGCAACTGGCACGGATACGGCACCGGAGCCATCTACACTCACAACCATTAGCATGTTAGCATAAAAATATAAATCAAGTGCATGCAATGCAACAATCAGCTACATTAGCTACCGACACTCAACTAAAACTCGTATCTAACGTCCAGTTAATACGTCGTAGTCTAGCGTGGCCTACAGTCAATGCGGCTCTGATACCAAGCGTTGTGGCACCCCAGCTCAGAGCGAACGGTTTACCCTGCATTGCCAGCCCACAGACCATGTCTTCTGGCAACACACAACATCTTGGTACAGAAAACAACCGCTTTGTTGATGCTAGCGGGTCGGAGTTTATATTACAACAGATGTCGAGGCCGAGCAGCACCCGCGGTGCGGCTGAACAATATGTACATTATTTAGTGAACATAATGGGGCCTCGATCATATCAACTATGCGGCAGCGGAACAACGTCGTAGTGGTAACTCCATAGCATAGGGACACCGATGTGGACACGATCTAGACTCAAGCAGCGCTCCCTTCCAACGCGACTTTCCTGAAATCTAGCATGACACGCTAGGTCAGTACATTGAATGTACTTGCAAGCTCACAACAGGCATAATCATAATGACAAAGAATATCATGATATTTAACCAATTAATAATGCAATAATGTTCCAACATGATGTGCTCATGCTCTTGGGATAAACGTCCCTCGGGACCAACTGACCAACCGTGATCATTCTCGGATCACAAAACTAACCACCATCGTGGTCTTAACCAGAGTAACTTGTGATCCTTACGGCGATCACCACCACACCACCATCGTCGTCTTAACCAGAGTAACTCGTGATCCTTTCAGCGATCACCACCACACCACCATCGTGGTCTTAACCAGAGTAAGTCGTGATCTTTTCCGCGATCACCACCACACCACCATCGTGGTCTTAACCAAAGTAACTCATGATCCTTTCGGCGATCACCACCACGACCCATATTGGGTCTCGAACAGCTCGATGGCCTTTCCGCCATCATCATCAGTGCAATGATCATAACTTAGTGTGCATGTTTATTAAACGTTGACTCATGGTGGGACCTACTATGAGTTGTCAGTGACCGTGGACTCGGCTATCGATAGATTATACACTCTGTAGAGGTAGCACACTGTAACCACACCACGGAACCCATGGCCTCGCACTCCCATTGGGGTGGACCAACGGCATTCCGACAAAACCCTTCCATTGCCATGACACTTTCCCGGTCACTCCGACCCAATCCCCAACGGGCTAGTCCTGGGTGGCCCCGTGTCTACCAAAGACACACCAACCACCGTCGTGGCCAAAACAATCCCACCCGGGGACCCGGTACCAAAATCTCAACAACGGGCACACAAGGTTATGCCTGCTTACCGGGCCAGGGTAAGCAAGCCCATAACCTTCCCTAGTTGGAGGCACCGACCAGAGACATGTCAATGGACCGAATCAAGGCCTTCCCACAAAGGCAAATGTGGTTGCACTGGGAAAATCTCGATTCAGCGGCACCATGACTCAGTCAACGATATATTCAAGTTGAGTTATATTCAGGTTCAACTTAAAATGAAAATGAACGGGGTCATAGCATGTCATGAAATGCAATAGTACACATGCATCATATAATACGAAAATTACTGCTGTCAACCATATTCACACTAAGCATAAGCATCAACAACTTTTCTTACTTTCCTGGTCTCACTTTAACAATATATTTTTTAGCAAGTAACATTATTTTCTCATGCAAGAAAATAACTTCGATTAATTCCTCATATGCATAGCAAAGATTCTACCATCATCACCTCAAGCAAAGCCTAATTTCTTTACCAATCAAGTTAGGTTCAAACATTCTGGAAATTAAGTAAAATGGCTACACCAGCACTAAATAGGATATATTCTAGCAAATTTAACTATTTATTTATGCAAGAAAATAACTTTAAGCAATTATTCATACACATAACAACTCATTTTATCATTACCATAATTAGATCTTAGCCTCTTTACCAACTAAACTAGGTTCAAGGTTCTTTAAAAGCATAATACCAGCACACACTTTAACAGCATATAAATAACATAATAGTTATTTAAAATGCATGGATTAATCATTCAATTCAAGTAAGAAATTCATCAATATTGAAATGGCACCATGAAAATGTTGATGTGGCTTGCCTTAGTGCAGATGAGGTTCACAAGCCTTCTGGTGATCCTCAAGACAAGCCTCACCCTCTGAAAATAATTTTAAACACAAGAAGAAAATATCAATAACTCTTTTGAAAATCGCCAGAAATTCTAGACTGCTCAGGAAAATCTCATTTTTGGCGAGCTGCTAGATTTCCTTGCAAAGAACATAATGCAAAAAGAATCAATTCATTTGGAATTATGGTTGAAAAGTTATGGTTGTTTGAAGCTCTCTGGAATTGAATGAAATTTGAATTTAAATAAACCGACTAGGGGGTCACATCAAAGGCGTAAAGCCTCGGGGCGCCACCACTCGTATCGCTTCGCACGCGTACAGAGTGGCTGACTAGCGGGCCCCGCTAGTCATGTGAGAAGGAGGGGAGAAGGAAACAGGGGAACGTCGTGGCTTCACGGGAGTTCTCGCCGGCGACGAGGGCTCCTTGGTCAAAACCAGAGGGAGGGATCGAGAGAGGGGGTTGAGGCACACCGGCCCGTACCCGTAGCGTTGCTAGGGGCGGTCGGACGGGGTCGGAATCTTCCTTGCAAACGGAGGCAGAGGGCGGGGGTCGCCGGAGATGAAGAAGACGGCGAGCAGAGGCAGCTCCAGGGGCTCCAGGGGGAAGGGATGGCTTCTTCGGAGAGAGGCGGAGGCCCTGGAAGGATCGCCCTGGCCTGGGGGGCTGGAGCTACTGCGGTGACCAGAGGGGATCGCCGCTGAGCTCGAGCTCGAGGGCGGTGGCCCGCGGCCTGCCCGGCTGGGCTACGGCTTCCTACGCGTTTGTGGGGTGTGTGGGAGTGGTGGATGGTGCTCGAGGAGGCTGGGGGCGGCTCCATTTATAGGCTAGCGGAGAGGGGGGTTCGGGCTCCGCCGGTGGACACCTGTCCACGGCACCTGGCGACGAGCGGCGTCAATGAGAGGGGGAGAAGGCGTTGCAGCTCACGCGGGAACTGTGGGCGAGCGGGGACGATCACATGAACGAGGAGATGGCGACGAGCACAGTACGCACCGCACTGTTGGGTTGGCTAGACCATGCCCGTGCTTGCTGCGGCGAGCTCCGGCGTCGGCGAGCGCCGGGGAGGAGTAAATGGCGTTGAGACGATGATGGTGGCGAGGTTTGGCACGCTTATGCAGGTGGGGAAGCGAGCACACAAGCAACCGAGGCTCAGGCGCATCACAGAGCGCGGCGGCTGCATGCCAGCACGCCTGGACGAACGCGGTCACCGCGTGAATTATGACCTCATGCTGACCTAAGCCCAAACTCCATGTCTGGCACATTGTTCGTGGTAGTTTTGAATGTTACCACACCTTGGTTTGGCTCCAGGTGCAGTAGAAAAGATTTCACACGCCAGGTAAGCTTCTGATCAGTAACTTTGAGGTGTTACTGAGGTTAAATGGCTGGGATTTGGGGGTTGTGCTTTGGAGGCTAGCCATCATCTACTAAGGTGATGATGCACAAGAAAATGCAGGCACAGGGGAGCAAGTAAAATGGTAGTTGCTGTAGAAAGCACCATTTCTTCCCAGAAGAGAAAATATTTTCTGTAGCAAAAATATTCCAAAAAGTGATGAAATATTTTTGCTAAGTAAGGTGCCCTAGGTTTCAAAGAATATTTGGGAATTTTCTCAGATTTTTGTGGGCCATAAAAATGAGGGTTGCTTTGGAGATCATTGAACTAGCTAGGGTTTTAGAGAAGAAAATGAATATTTTTCATTTAAGAAAAATATTCCCAAGATTATTTTTAGATGGATTAGAAGGGGAATGAAGATTAGAGAGGGGAATGATGCACTTGGGTGAAAGCCATGGGTACCCAAGTGTTTAAGTCCATATGAAAAGATTCAGAAACCCCAACTTTCAAAATAAATCGAAATGAAAATCAGGCAAATAAGAGAGGGCAAAATCAGGCTGTCACAGGAACCTATTCCAGAACTTCCGGGCTGATTCGCCTGGCTACTGGGTGACACGGCTAAGGTCGTCAATGTCCAGAGGTCAGACATATGTGCCCTGGAAGTTTCTCGGAAAGTGTCCTCGAGGGCCTCCCAGGTGCCAATAGAATGAGGAGGTAGGATGTTAAGCCAATGCCTAGCCGGCCCCTTTAGCTTGCGCGACAAATATTTAATGGCATGAAGATCATCTCTGTTGTCCATGTGTATACGGAGAATGAAGTCCTCACTCCATACTGCTGGATCGGTGGTGCCATCGTATGATTCCATGTTGATGAGCTTAAATCCTTCAGGGAATTGATGCTCCATTACCCTGTCTGTGAAGAAGATCGGGTGGGCCAGACCTCAAAACCTAGGAGCATCTCGTCGGAGGTAGGGGAGAGCCGTGAGTAGGCATGGTCTCGGGCACGGTCATTCCTGTCTATCCAGGCATCTATCCGTCCTACCTGGCAGGCGTGCATCCTCGTGATCCGTAGATGGACCGAGGAGGTGCCCTGTTTACCTCAATGCGACATCGAACATCATAAGGGTCTAGGCAATCCACGGGGTCCTTGCCATAACAGTGTGGAAGTGGTTGATTGTTGATGTTTTCCCGCATTGGCCTGTCCCGGCCTCTAGGGGGTCGGTCATGGTCGTTGGCGAGCTCATCATCAAACTCCAATAGGAGACACCTGCGTGGGTATGATTTTGGCCCGCTACGGCGCTAGTCTTCCAAGTCTTGCTCGGCAGAGAGCACTTTAGCCCACTTTTCATTCAGTACGTTGGTGTTGGCATGCAGCAGCTGCTGCTTGCGCTTCATGCTCCGGGCTGTCGCAATAAGGCACCGCCGGAAATGATCTTGTTTGAAAGGATCTTTGGGGACAATGTAGTCCTCGATACCGAGGCTCTCGTCTTCCTCGGATTACGGCATGTAGTTGCCATCGGCCCCTTCAAAGAGGTCGTCGGGATCTAAGTCCTCGAGATGTCCTTCAGGTGTGTCGTTCCGCGCTAGGGAAGCTTCATTGTCCCCCTCAGGGTTGTCGGCATCACCGGCTACTGTGTCGCCGTTGTCGGCGGTTGCGTTGTTGCCGCTAGGTTCCCCATTGTTGCCTCTTCTGCATCTACGCCGATGTCTTGGAGGGTAATTGGGGGTTTCCACCATGTATACATTGTAACTGGATGTAGTAGTCCACCCGCCAGTATTCATCAGAGGTGGCGCGTCTTCTGTGGGGCCATCACCATCTTCATCCATGTCTGTGGCCTCGCCGTAGTCTAGCACGTCGGTTAAATCATCGACCGTGGCAACTAGGTCATTGGTGGGTGGGATGTAAATTTCCCGATCGTCTACATTAAGTCTGACCTGGTCATAAACCGAAGTCTTGCCATCCAAGATGGACATCCTCTGGATACGGTCAAGCATCTCATTGAGGTGAGGTAGCTCTTCGGGATTCATCGCTGGGTTGTAAGCAGGGCTGACTCGAAGTATGCCCGGTGCATAACTTGACGTGTTTTCAGTGTGAAGGGGATCTGGGAGTGATTCTGGATCTTGCGCCAAGGCCAGTTCTAACCCTGATGAAATTTCATAGGTGGTAGCCGGATCTACATCCAGGCTGGAGATCAGAAGGGGACTGGCCGGAGTGGTTACGTCGGGGATCTTTGTGTTGGGGAATGCAATAATTTCAAAAAAAATCCTCCGCACACGCAAGATAATGGTGATGCGTAGCAACGAGAGGGGAGAGTGTCGTCCACGTACCCTCGTACACTGTAAGCGGAAGCGTTATGACAACGCGGTTGATGTAGTCATACGTCTTCACGATCGACCGATCCTAGTACCGAATGTACGACACCTCCACGATCTGCACACGTTCAGCTCGGTGACGTCCCATGAACTCACGATCCAGTAGAGCTTCGAGGGAGAGTTCTATCAGCACGACAGCGTGATGACGGTGTTGATGAAGCTACCGGCGCAGGGCTTCGCCTAAGCACCGCTACAATATGACCGAGGTGGATTATGGTGGAGGGAGGCACCGCACACGGCTAAAAGATCAACTGATCAACTTGTTTGTCATGGGGTGCCCCCTGGCCACGTATATAAAGGAGCAAGGGGAGGGGCCCGGCGGCCTCATAGGGTGCGCCCCAAGGGGGGAATCCTACTCCTACTAGGAGTAGGTTCCCCCTTTCCTAGTCCAACTAGGAGGGGAAAGAAAGAGGAGGAGAGGAGAAGGAAAGGGGGGCGGCCCCCAAGGCCCTAACCAATTCGGTTTGGTCCTAGGGGGCGCACCCCACACTTCCTTGCTGCCCTCTATTTCCACTAAAGCCCACGAAGGCCCATTGACCCTCCCAGCGAATTCCCGTAACTCTCCGGTACTCCGAAAAATACCCGAATCACTCGGAACCTTTCCGATGTCCGAATATAGTCGTCCAATATATCGATCTTTACGTCTCGGCCATTTCGAGACTCCTCATCATGTCCCCGATCTCATCCGGGATTCCGAACTACCTTCGGTACATCAAAACACATAAACTCATAATATCGATCGTCACCGAACGTTAAGCGTGCGGACCCTACGGGTTCGAGAACTATGTAGACATGACCAAGACTCATCTCCGGTAAATAATCAACAGCAGAACCTGGATGCTCATACTGGATCCTACATATTCTACGAAGATCTTTATCGATCAAACCGCCTAACGGTATACGTTGTTCCCTTTGTCATCGGTATGTTACTTGCCCAAGATTCGATCATCGGTGTCGGGGTTGCTAATCCCACGAACACCTATGGGACCGGTGGACCGAGCCCTTTTTGGTTCGGCGGGGGGCGGAGATCGCACGAAGAGCAGATCGAGGCAAAGCGCACGAGCACGCGATCAATTTACCCAGGTTCGGGCCGCACGGATGCGTAAAACCCTACTCCTGCTTCGTGGTTTGTATTGATTTCTTGCTCGGGAGCGCCGAGTGCTACAATACACACCAGCTGCTAACGAGACCGAGCGTGAGTGTTCTGTTTGGCCGACCCTCTCTACGTTGCGCATGGGCCTCCTTTTATATGCTCAAGGGGTCACCGACAGGTGGCAACATAGACGAGGGTAAAAATGGAAAAGGTGTGGCGGTTGGCACCGCCGCCTACTACAATGTATCATACCTAACTCTGACGGCAGGGGACAAGGGCATTAAATGCCTGTCTGCGTCACCTAGACGGTGCAGAAAGGGACCGCCAGGGACGCCACTGCTTGCCACGATGGCAATCTTGTCAGCGCCTCTTGCCACCGTGTACCGCTGGCTGCACAGCCTCCCGCCACGTTCACCTGGAAGGGTCCCAGAGCGACACGTTGGTGGATGTGCTGGAGCGCAGGTACAGGGTGGAGGCTTGCCGCGGCAAGCGCCTTGCCGCGGTCGTTGTCTTGTCGCATCCGGGAGCTTGTCGCTCACCGGGCCTTGCCGGGACACGCGGTGCGTCGCGGAAAGTTTCTTAGGATGCCTTGGTTGGCCTTCCCGGCAAGCTCCTCTTGCCGGGGTTTTGCCTCCTTGGCTTGGATACTTTGTTCTTGAATGGCTCCAAAGGAACCACGGAGGACCTTGGCGGTCACCCGGCAAGCCTTGCCGCGGGACGCTGCGACTGCCCGTGCACAAGTTCGGGATACTAGGGTACCCCTACTCTAGTACACCGACAGGAGCCCCGGGGCCTGGGCCATACACGGTGCCGAGCGCTGTTGGGCCAGGCCCAAAACAGGGCACGGGCACGCGCGGCCTGGGTCACGCCGCATCTCTCTCCGTATCCACCGCGCCCTCCCCAAACGGCACGCGTCGAATGCGGCGTCGTGGGAGAGATCGTGGGTGGTTTCTTTATTCGGAAAGGCGGAACGTCCGCCCCCTCCTTCTTTATAAGCAGGGAAAACCGGAGTAGTGCGCCCATTCACCCCCTTTCCATTCCAATCTCGGAAACCTCCGCCACTCCTCCGTCTTCCCAGAGCAAAGAGAGCAGCGCCCTGCCCCCCATCGCCACCAGCACCACCAACGCCGTCGACCTCCTCCACCACTTCCGCCATGGCTCTGAAAGCCGACAAGGGGAAGGCTATGAAGTCGACCGAGGCGCAGCGGCTTGCGGCACTGCCGAAGGAGCGGGCAATCTCCCCCCCCCCCAAGCTTGCCGTGAAGGAGCTGAGGGAGTACTACTACCTCTTCTGGTCGACGGAGATGCGAGCGCATCCAAGCACGAAGGTACTTCTAGCCGCCGCTCATAAAATGGCTCCAAACGGATATCCCTTCTTCGCCGTGTTCTTCTACTGCGGGCTCTGCCCGCCCTTCTCTGAATTCTTCTGCGACATCATGAACACCTACGGGCTCTGTCTCCTTGATTTCACCCCCAAGGTTGTTCTGACCATGGCAGTTTTCGCACATCTTTGCGAAAACTTTGTCGGAGTCCATCCCAACGTAGCCCTTTTCCGCCACTTCTTCATGCCCTGAGTAGAGAGAGGAGAGCCCTTATCTGGCGGAATCGCCTGGATCTCGAGGGCCGGCAAGAAAGATTCTTATCTGGAGGGAGAGTTCCGTGGCAAGTGGGAGGAGTGGAGAGCAGACTGGTGCTGGATTGTTGAGGAGAATCCGCAGCCGTTTACCGCCCGGCGCCAAGCCCCAGCGACACGCGGCAGCGATTGGAGCGACGTGGCCCCGGAAGACGATAGGCTGAGGATTGCCGTCACCAAGATCCAACGCCTCAGGCTTGCCGGACTCACTGTAGGCGCCGTTGGCGTAGATTTTCTTCGCTGCCGCATCGTCCCCCTGCAGGAACGGAGGAGGCCCGCCTGGGAGTTCAAGAATGTGGCGGATATCATGAGGCTGCGTCCGGGCCTCAACTACAACTTCACTGTCCTGAAGCTCAACGCGATGCTCCAGGAGCTCTTCAAGTATGACCCTGATCATCCCGAAGCGTTTAGGTTGCCGCAGGGCGTCGTTCCGTTGTGCAACAATTCCGCGCTTGACCGCATCCGGGCAATGATGCTATTGTGCGACTCGCATGGACTTGTGCCAACTTGGCAAGAGCCTACAGACGAGGTCGTGCAGGAATTCTTCGACCGCTTGGTAGAAGTGCCGATCCGCCCTGACGAGAAGAATGGCCTCACTCGCGACACCACCGATGCGGAGTTGAAGCGCATCGCTACCAGGCTGGAAGAGGCGGCGGCAGCCGCAGCTGCGGGCGAGTTTGGATTCACCTTGGAGGAGGCAGAGGCAGCAGAGGCGGCAAACTGTGCCGAGCGAGAGGAGCTTGCCGGCAAGAAAGAGTTTGCCGGGCGTGACGCCGAGCCGAACGAGCCCGCCGAGGATACGAGCGGCTCGCTGGAGATCAACTCCTCCTCCTCCTCATCCTCAGACAGCTCGCCGCAAGAAGAGCCTCCATCTCCACCAAGAAGGCGTCTCCGCAAGGCCGGGGACGTAGCGAGGCATCAGGCGAGTCGACAGTCGCCGCGCCGTGCGACACGCTCCACCGCGGCAAGCACTGTTGCCGCGGGAGCGCCTCATGCTGCTGCAGCAACTGGAGCAGGGTCTTCCCAGACCACCGCTTCTGCTCCTGCCAAGCGGCCAAGGGAACCTACTCCTCCACCTTCTCGCGTCGAACGCGAGCCGGACTTCGACTTCTCCACGTTCAGCTCCGATGAGGAAGAAGAAGAAGAGTAAGATTCTCTTGTTGTACTTGTAGTTCTTCAATCCTTGTTGTTCTGCCTTGTATCTCACTTGCTTTACTCTGAACTTATTCCTTCTCAGGACTCTGGCCCAGAGAGCAACGAAGAGAGCCAAGGACCCGGTGATTATCATCGAGGACGAACCCACCGCGACAGCAGGGGATGCGCCCGAGACAACCTTGCCGGACCCGGCAACTGTTCTCCAGAGCAGCCCCCAGCGTAAGTATCTGGTTCGCTCTCCGCTGTTGGGCGCGCATGGAGATTCTTGCTTTGATGACATCTGACTGTTGACTTGTGCAGGAGCAGAGCAGCCCCACCAGGAGCGCCCGGAGGCCGCCCCCGAAACGCCAAGGGAGAGTCCTCCGGCAAGGGAGAGGTCCCCGGCAAGGGAGAGCTCTCCGGCAAGGGAGAAGTCTCCGGCAAGGGAGGGTTCTCCGGCAAGGGACAGCACCAGCGGCCCCCCGGGCGATGGAGACCACGACTGCAGAGCCTGGCACAGGTAATCTTCTCGCTTCAGAACTTCCCTTGGGTTCTTCTTCTTTTGATCTTCTTTTTGGATATTTGCTTGACTCTTCTCCCTTTTCCGGCTGTCAGATCCATCTGTTGTGGAGCCGATGGAGACCGAAGCTGCCGTCGACGACGCCGCTGCCGCCGAGGAAGCAGCCGGCGCTGACGATCCCGCCGGTGAAGAGGCCGCCAGAGCTACCGCCGCAGAAGCGGGCGGGGGATCTGGCGATCGTACTGACGTCCCTGAGACCGCAGGAGCGCCAGGCACTACATCGACCGCCGATCCCTCCGCCGCTGCCGCAGCGCCAGGCTCCGAAGAGCCCCAGCCAGGCGTCTACTTGAAGGCCGGCGACGGCATCTTCATCAACCTCCCCTGGGCGTCAAGTTCCAGGGCGCCGGTCGAAGGAGAGATCTTCGACGGAGAAGTGCTTGCCTCCGCCGGGCTGGCGCTGGTCGACGCGCCAAGCAGCAGCAGCTGCGAGCCTGAGGAGGAGCGGCTGTTGCGGAAGCTGGTGTCGCTCTACCGCGCCCGACGAGCCAAGCTGGAATCCCACGAGGCGCTTGTCGTGAAGGCGGGAGTCGACATCGAGAAGCGCGCGGAGGAGCTCCGGGGCCACAATCAAGAAGCTCTCCGGTCCCTCGCAGTGGAGCGGGCGCGACTTGCCGAGGAGCGGGAGGCCTTCCTCCTCGAGAAGGCAGAAGTCGAAGAGCAACAACGGCTTGCCGCTGAACAGCTGTCCGTGCGGGAAGGCGAGCTGGTGCAGCGGAAGGTCAATCTTGACAGCCACGAGAAGGAGCTTGCCGCGCGCGAGCGATCATTTGGCGGAGCCCTTAAGCAAGCAGAAGACGCTGCCGCAGCTGCCGAGGCCGCCAAGAAGGAGCTGGAGACGAAGGTGGCGCAGCTGGAGGCCGATCTCAAGGCGAGCGGTGACGAGCTTGCCGCGCTCAAGCTTGAGCGGGAGAAGGACGCCCACAGCTATTCAGAGCTGCAGACCCGTCTCGCCGAGAAGGGCAAGGAGCTTGACGCCGCCAAGGACTCCAATGCAGATCTTGAGTTGAAGCTGATCACTTTGACCAAGACGTTGGACGGCGCCAAGGAGCAGGAGACGGCCTTGAAGGAGGAGGTCAAGGCCGGCAAGGCGCTGCTGGCGAGTGCTGCTGCCGCCCAGAGCACTTTCCAGGAGAATGTGGAGCACTGGACGGAGGGTCTCGTGGATGTTGCCGCAGACATCGACAGGGAGCTGGCCCAGCTGGGGATGGAGGATCTCGGGTATCCCTCCGACGAGAACCTCCAACCCAGCGCCAAGCTCACCTCGTTCTTCAAAGGCGTGGCGATGGCCCTCCGGCGACTCCGGGAGAGGATCCCAAAGCAGCTGGCCGACGAGTCACGCAAGATCTGCGTGGGAGCTCTTTAGAAGGTGCTAGTGAAGGTGGCGTTCCGCAACCCGGGCCGCCGGATGCCGATCTGGAGGCGCTCAAGACCCTTGTCGCACCAATTGTGGACAAGGTGAGCGGGATCAAGAGGGTTGAGGGCGATCGCGTAGACTAGGCCGCCCGTTTTCTTCTTTTCTTGTCGTTGTTGGTCATGTTATGAAAACAATCTATTAGAGCCGCCACAAGCTATCTTGTAATATAACTTTATCCGGTGCAATGATTGCAATGTTATTTCCTTTACTTGATTCCTTCCTTTGTATGTTTTTGCCCTACGCTTTTAGGGAACTTCCCGGCGCAGGCACCTTGGCCGCGAGCGCTGAGTGCGGGACGTCAGCAGCCTGCTGGCGGTGCCGCTACCGGCAAGAAACCTTGTCGCAACTAGTCGCAGCTCACTTAAGTTGTTGAGCGGACTCGAAACAAAGTAAGGGCGCAACTAGCTACGAGTTGGTTCCTCCGCGCACAGGTTTTCCATACAAAAGACGGTCGTTCAAGGAAGATAACTTAAAAAAATTTTAAATCTGATTGCTCAAACTTTGGCAACTTATCTTTTCTGTCGTTAGCTTCCCGGCAAGGCGAAACTTTCTTGAACGACGCCTGGTCCATACCATTATCTTCTCCTTTCCCCCCGGCAAATTTGTGGGCGAGGGAACCTTCCTTTCCTTGAAAAAAGAAAGAGGAGAAAAGATATGGAGCCTTATGGCTCGTTGTTGCTTACCAAGGGTAAGTGCTGCACAAAGTGTCAGATAACACATGCAAAATTATAAAAGGCATGAAATCGACAAGGTGTGCGGAGCACATAAGCTTTATGCACGGGATCTGTGCCCGGCTTTGTACAAAGGATTACATGCAACAGCGGCAAGACTTGTACAAAAGGTGGTTGCTGGAACGGGTTCCGGCAACCGCGCCCTACGGGTAAAACTTACGAAGATGCTCAATATTCCAGGAGTTGCTCACTGGTGTGCCATCTTCGGTCTCAAGGCGGACAGCGCCAGGCCTAGTGACTCGTTTCACCCGGTAAGGGCCTTCCCACTTCAGCGTCAACTTGTTGGAATTCTTGGCGGACTGAACACGCCAAAGAACAAGGTCGCCTTCCTCGAGACTTCTGGCGTTAACTTTGCAGCTATGGTAGCGGCGCAAAGCTTGCTGGTACCGAGCAACTCGCACAGCAGCCTGAAGATGGTCTTCCTCAAGGAGAAGCGCGTCATCTTGTCGCAGCTGCTCTTCCTCAAGCTCATCGTAAGCGAGCACTCGAGGTGACCCGTATACGAGTTCCATGGGGAGAACTGCCTCTGCTCCATAGACTAGAGCGAAAGGTGTCTGGCCAGTGGCTCGATTTGGCGTCGTCCTGATCGACCAAAGAACCACCGGCAGCTCCTCAATCCAGTTTCTTCCGCACTTGTGCAGCCTGTCGAAAGTTCTGGTCTTGAGCCCACGCAGCACTTCAGCATTTGCCCTCTCCGCTTGACCGTTGCTTCTCGGGTGAGCAACAGAAGCGAAGCAGACCTTGGTGCCAAGATCTTGGACGTACTGCATGAAGGTGCGGCTCGTAAATTGCGTACCGTTGTCGGTGATTATCCTGTTAGGGATCCCAAAACGGCAAACAATCGACCTAAAGAACTTGACTGCTGACTGTGCTGTCACCTTCCTCACTGCTTCCACTTCCAGCCACTTTGTGAACTTGTCGATTGCAACGTACAAGTACTCAAAGCCCCCGACTGCTCGGGGAAAGGGGCCGAGGATATCGAGCCCCCAGACCGAAAATGGCCAGGATAAAGGGATCGTCTGGAGAGCTTGAGCTGGCTGGTGTATCTGCTTGGAATGGAACTGGCACGCTTCACACTTGGTTACTTGTGCAATTGCATCCTGGAGGGCTGTCGGCCAAAAGAAACCTTACCGGAATGCTTTGCCGACAAGTGCTCTTGCGCCAATGTGGTGACCACATATGCCTCCATGTATCTCTGCCAACAGCTTTTGTCCATCTTCCCGAGGAATACACTTCAATTTCACACCGTTGAGTCTTCTTCTGTACAGTGTGCTGTCGACAAACTAGTACATACTTGACTGTCGGGCTACTCTTTCCGCTTCTTCTTGCTCTTCGGGAAGTTCTCCTGTCTGAAGGAAACGGACAATCTGCTGTGCCCATGCCGGAGCCTGTGGCTTGACAATAAGGACTAAAGGCACATCTGCTGCTGCGGGAACATCCGCTTCTACGGCGAGAACCTGTGGCTCAGCCGGAGCTTGACATTCCCCGGCAAGCTTGCCGGAGCAAAACTTGTCGGGAGTGTCTGCTTCAACGGAACAAACCCTAGGGCTTGCCGGAGCAGACTGTTTCTCAGCACTCTTGGTGTTGATCTTGGGGACCTTCTTGGCGGTGGCTTCGGGAAGCTCTGCCGGAAAATAGTCACCAGAAACCAACTTCCTCTTCTTGCTCTGTCCAGTTGACGGCGTTACGGACGGTCGAGTCAGCTTGAGCACAAAGATTCCTGGTTCCACAGGTAACTTAAGTGTGGCGCACTTTGACAGGCCATCGGCGATGTCGTTCTGAGCTCTCGGGACATGCTCCATCTGCAGGCCATCAAAGTGCTCTTCTAGCTTTCTCACTTCGTCAACGTAGGCTTCCATCAACGGACTCTGATAATTCTTGTTCACTTGGCGAACGACAAGCTGCGAGTCACCCCTGACAATGAGCTTCTTGATCCCAAGGTCTGCCGCGATCCTGAGACCGGCAAGCAAGCCTTCATATTCTGCGGTATTGTTTGTCGCTTGCTCCTTGGGAAAGTGCATCTGGACTACGTACTTGAGGTGCTCTCCGGTGGGTGCGACAAGCAGCACGCCAGCGCCGGCACCTTGCAGCGAGAAGGCACCGTCAAAGTACATGAGCCATTCTTTGCTTGCTTCCTTGATGGGGATGCTCGTCTCTGGAATTTCTTCATCTGGTGTTGGCGTCCACTCTGCTATGAATTCTGCCAATGCTCTGCTTTGGATAGTTGAAGTACTCTCAAACTTGAGGCCAAAGCTTGACAGTTCCAGTGCCCACTCAACAATCCTGTCTGTCGCTTCTGGATTCTATAGAATCCTCTTCAGCGGAAAGCGAGTGACAACTATGATCTCATGTGCTTGGAAGTAATGGCGCAGCTTTCTCGAGGCCATGAGAAGGCCGAAAAGCAATTTCTGCACACCAGAGTACCTTGACCTAGCTCCCTGCAGAAGGGAGCTGACAAAGTAAACTGGGCGCTGCACCATTCTCTTCTGTATCTCCTCGCGCACCTGCGCAGATCCATCCTTGTCGGGATCAGAGCTTGTCGGGGAAGCCCCCTGCTTGTCGTTGGATGTGCTTGCCGTGGTTGCCGGCTCGTCATCTGCCTCCCTCTCCGCTACTAACGCAGCACTAACCACTTGATTGGTTGCCGCTATATACAGCAGCAACTTCTCTTGTGGCTTAGGTGCGACAAGTGTTGGAGTGGAGGACGGGTATCTCTTCAAGTCCTGCAGCGCAGCCTCCGCTTCCGGAGTCCATTTCATTGGACCTGCCTTTTTCAAAATTTTGAAAAATGGCAGGGCGCGCTCAGCAGACCGAGAGATAAACCTGCTGAGAGCAGCCACGCAACCGGCAAGTCTTCGTACATCCTTGACGCGCTTTGGTGCTTCGATCTGCTCAATGGCCTTGATCTTGTCGGGATTGGCTTCAACTCCCCGCTGAGACACGAAAAACCCGAGAAGCTTGCCGGAGGGGACTCCAAACACACACTTCTCGGGGTTGAGCTTGAGGTTGATCTTGCGCAGATTTGCAAAGGTCTCGTCTAAATCTTGAATCAGGGTTGCCCTGTCCTTGCTCTTGACCACTATGTCATCCATGTAGGCTTCCACATTTCTGTGTATTTGCGGCTCAAGAGTGACATGGACTACTCTTGCAAATGTGGAACCAGCATTCTTTAAACCGAAAGGCATCCGTATAAAACAGTACGTGCCACATGGAGTAATGAATGCGGTTTTCTCCTCATCCTCTTCCGCCATGAAGATTTGATGGTATCCTGAGTATGCGTCAAGAAATGAAAGCAAATCACATCCGGCTGTGGAGTCAACAATCTGGTCAATGTGCGGCAAGGGAAATGGGTCTTTGGGACAAGCTTTATTAACATCGGTAAAGTCGATACAAAGCCTCCATTTCCCGTTTGCCTTGCGCACGACTACAGGATTGGCCAACCACATAGGATGGAGCACTCCTTTGACAAGGCCTGCTGCTTCCAATTTCTTGATCTCTTCTGCGATGAATTCTTGGCGCTCCACTGCTTGCTTCCTGACCTTCTGCTTGATGGGCCGCGCATGAGGACAAACGGCAAGATGGTGCTCAATTACTTTCCTGGGAACACCGGGGATGTCAGACGGTTGCCACGCAAACACGTCGACATTCGCCCGCAGGAAAGCAACGAGCGCACTTTCCTATTTAGGGTCGAGAGTGGCACTGATGGTGAAGGTACCACCAGTGCCGTCCTTCTTGGCGGACACTTTCTTGGTCTCTAGCGGAGCTGCCATTGCCTTCTTACACTTGCCGGTGGAGCTCGATGGTGCGTCCTCGACGGTAGCGCAGCACTCCGAAGAGGTGCGCTTGCCGGAGTGGGCATCAGAACTCTTGCCGGACTTGGCCTTCTTCTTCCCCCTGGGAGCTTCAGCGGTAAGTGACTTGCGATCCGTTGCGGCTGCCGCTTCCCGGTAGATCTTGTCGGTGCAGATAAGGGCATCCTTCTTGTCGCCAGGGACAGAGATGACACTTATCGGGCCTGGCATCTTCAGCATGTTGTATGCGTAGTGAGAGGCTGCCATGAACTTGGTGAGTGCTGGACGGCCGAGTATCCCATTGTAAGGCAATGGAAAATCGGCAACGTCAAAAGTGACCCTCTTAGTCCTGAAGTTTAACTCGCTGCCAAATGTTACCAGCAACGTGACCTTCCCCTTCGGCTTGCTCCTTCCCGGGTTGATTCCTTGGAATGTGTCGGTTTCTTCGAGCTCGCTGTCAGGGATCTGGAGTTTCTGGAGTACAGCGGAGGAGATCAGGTTCAAGCCGGCCCCGCCGTCAACTAGCATCTTAGTGACCTTGAGGTTGCGGATAGTTGGTGAAACCAACATCGGCAAGCACCCGACCGCAGTTGTGCGATCAGGGTGGTCCTCAATATCAAAGATGATAGGCGTGCTGGACCATTTCAGAAGCTTGCGTGACTCGATAGGTGGTTCTGCCGCATTAACTTCCCGCATCCACTGCTTGAGTTGGCGGTGCGAAGTATGCAGAGAAGCACCGCCGTCAACGCACAAGACTTCTGTGGCTTTCTAGAACTCCTGCTCACTGGTCTCGACATCATCCATGTCTTCATTGTCGTCGTCGTCTTCATCCTTGTCGCGGCCGCGGGGAGGTCTGTCTCCTTGCCGCTGCTTGGCCTTGCCGCGGCGTCCTCCCCGGCCAGGGCATTTCTTGCTGGACTCTCCAGCGCCTCCTTGGGCCCTCTCCTTATCGCGCCGCTCGTACTCAGCTTTTTGTTGCTGGACAAGCTGCTCGACTTTCTTGCAACTCTGGAGGTCATGGCCCTTGTTGCGGTGGATCTTGCAGTACTGCTTGTCGGTGCCGTCCTGCTTGTCGGCGACCGCCACAGCCTGGCAGTTGGTGCATGCGGCAATCTCCTTGCCGGAGCTACCAACTTTGGCTTTCTTGGCGCCACCTTCGTTGCCGGACTGCTCAACGACTAGCACATCTTTGCTTTTCTTCTTCCTGTTGTTCCGCCGCCAGTTTTTCTTTGCCGGGGCAGCATCCTCGCTGTCAGATCCTCCTGCTCCTGTATTCTCTCCGGGGAGTTTCCTCCCTTCCTCAGCACGTGCACACTTGTCGGCCAGGGCATACAGCTCACTGACGTCTCTGATCCTGCACATCGCCATCTCCTCCCGCATCCTGCGGTTAGGCACGTTCTGATGGAATGCGCTGATGATCGCGGCAGGGTGGATGTCTGGGATGTTGCGCTGTACACGGCTGAATCTCTGAATGTACTTGTGCAGGGGCTCTCCTTCCTTCTGGGCGAGCAGGTGAAGGTCACTCTCTTGGCCATGAGGTTTGTGGCCGCCTATAAAGGTGCCGACAAACTGATGGCATAGATCTACCCAAGAGGATATGGAGTTGTCCGGCAAGTGCATGAGCCAGGACCTGACGTCGGGCTTGAGCACCAGCGGGAAGTAGTTGGCAAGGATCTTGTCGTCTCGCCCCCCGGCAGCTTGCACCGCGATGGTGTAGATGCTTAGGAACTCCGACGGATGCGACTTGCCGTCGTACTTCTCTGGTACGTCTGGTTTGAAATTCTTCTGGCTGGGCCACTGGACTTGCCGCAGCTCACGGGTAAACGCAGGGCAACCTACCGCGTACAGCAAGTCGCCTGGTTCCCCTGGCGCATGCATATCGACAGAAGGCCCAGCGCGCAGGTCTGATTGACGCCGCGCTTCTCTTCGGCGCTCGATGCGAGTACGAGTGTCTTCTTGCTATCGTTCGTGAAGAACTTGGCGCTGATCGCGACGAGCTCGTGGATCTGATGACGCGGTGGAGTCGCTGTCGTGGTGGATCCGACGAGTCGGTGATCTTGGCCTTCGGGGCTGAGAGTGCATGGTGGTTGCACCCCCACCGGTCTTGTCGTCACCGGCTCGTGCCTGGCTGACTTGCCGCGGCTGCGATGTACTCAGCTGCCGTGGATTGTCGCCGTTGGCGAAGCCGATGAGACTCTGAATGGTGGCCCTCCAGTCGTCGATCTTGTCCACCGCTGGAGGGTAGTCTAAGAGCAGTTGAGCTCACGCCAAAGCTTCTGCTGAAGTGGCGGGCGGCGGCGGCAAACGGTGCGAGGAGCGAGATATGCTCGGACTTCTAACCATGTTAGAAGGAGCAGTATCTTGTCCAGGCGACCGTGCCCCGCTCGCGCCAGCATGTTGGCGTGCATGCTGGTCTTGAGCACTCCGGGATCCGCCAGCTCGATCTTGGTCCAGCAAGCATATGGTACCGTGAGTATCATGACGCTGCCGGTCACGCGCCTCCTGGGATGGGCGCGGTGCATGTACGGACGCCGAGGTCTTGGAGTGCGCCCGGTCGTTGTGGGAGCCGACTGCGCTGCCGATGGGCAGCGCAGCCTTGTCCTTGGACCTGGCAGCACCGTGTGCTTCCTCGTCGACGCCCGTTCTTCCGCCGGCGTCTACCCCACCAGCCGTTCGCTCCGGCGATGGTGGGCTTGGTGCGGACGGAGCAGCCGCCTCTGAAGCCTTCTGCTTCGGCGGCATGTCGATGAAGATGATGAAGATTTAGCTCGTGTGAACGCCGGATCAGGTTCACACAACCTCGACGCACCCCTACCTGGCGCGCCAAAGATGTCGGGGTTGCTAATCCCACGAACACCTATGGGACCGGCGGACCGAGCCCCTCTTTGGTTCGGCGGGGGGGGGGGGCGGAGATCGCACGAAGAGCAGATCGAGGCAAAGCGCACGAGCACGCGGTCAGTTTACCCAGGTTTGGGCCGCACGGATGCGTAAAACCCTACTCCTGCTTCGTGGTTTGTATTGATTTCTTGCTCGGGAGCGCCGAGTGCTACAGTACACACCAGCTGCTAACGAGACCGAGCGTGAGTGTTCTGTTTGGCCGACCCTCTCTACGTTGCGCATGGGCCTCCTTTTATATGCTCAAGGGGTCACCGACAGGTGCCAACATAGACGAGGGTAAAAATGGAAAAGGCATGGCGGTTGGCACCGCCGCCTACTATAGTGTATCATACCTAACTTTGATGTCAGGGGACAAGGGCATTAAATGCCTGTCTGCGTCGCCTAGACGGTGCAGAAAGGGACCACTAGGGACGCCACCGCTTGCCACGATGGCAATCTTGTCAGCGCCGCTTGCCACCGTGTACCGCTGGCTGCACAGCCTCCCGCCACGTTCGCCTGGAAGGGTCCCAGAGCGACACGTTGGTGGATGTGCTGGAGCGCAGGTACAGGTTGGAGGCTTTCCGCGGCAAGCGCCTTGCCGCGGTCGTTGTCTTGTCGCATCCGGGAGCTTGTCGCTCACCGGGCCTTGCCGGGACGCGCGGTGCGTCGCGGCAAGTTTCTTAGGATGCCTTGGTTGGCCTTCCCGGCAAGCTCCTCTTGCCGGGGTCTTGTCCTTCCCGGCAAGCTCCTCTTGCCGGGGTTTTGCCTCCTTGGCTTGGATACTTTGTTCTTGAATGGCTCCAAAGGAACCACGGAGGACCTTGGCGGTCACCTGGCAAGCCTTGCCGCGGGATGCTGCGACTGCCCGTGCACAAGTTCGGGATACTAGGGTACCCCTACTCTAGTACACCGACAATCGGTATCGTCATACCTAGTTCAATCTCGTGACTGGCAAGTCTCTTTACTCGTTCCGTAATGCTACATCCCATAACTAACTCATTAGTCACATTGCTTGCAAGGCTTATAGTGATGTGCATTACCGAGAGGGCCCAGAGATACCTCTCCGACAATCGGAGTGACAAATCCTAATCTTGATCCATGCCAACTCAACAAACACCATCGGAGACACTTGTAGAGCACCTTTATAATCACCCAGTTACGTTGTGACATTTGGTAGCACACAAAGTGTTCCTCCGGTATCCGAGAGTTGCATGATCTCATAGTCATAGGAACATGTATATTTATGGAGAAAGCAATAGCAACAAACTAAACAATCATCGTGCTAAGCTAACGGATGGGTCAATTCAATCACATCATTCTCTAATGATGTTATCCCGTTAATCAAATGACAACTCATGTTGGTTAGGAAACATAACCATCATTGATTCAACGAGCTAGTCAAGTAGAGGCAAACTAGTGACACTCTGTTTGTATATGTATTCACACATGTACTAAGTTTCTGGTTAATACAATTCTAGCATGAATAATAAACATTTATCATGATATAAGGAAATATAAATAACAACTTTATTATTGCCTCTAGGGCATATTTCCTTCACTTTGGTGACGCCACGACGGAGATCGGTTCCGGAGTCGAGCCTCCGGAGCCGGACGAGTTGTCAATTCGGCCGAGGGCCCATCCCGATAGGACGAGTTCATCACGTGAATCCGCAGTGTATTCGAGGCCACTAAAGGTCACGATCCAACCTAGGGCGTAGTTTTTGATATAGGCTAGATGGCTTGTCGAGTCGATGCAAAAGACCATGCTGTCGAACACAAAAGGCTGGTTGGGCGTAAATGCTCCCATGGTCATTGGCTCAGTTGATCTGTTGATGAGCCATCTATCATTCTGGTGATCACATAGCGGAACTCTCAATGAAAGCAGCAGTGTCAGTGTCAAATCCGGCAGAACTCGAGGTAGGGGGTCCCGAGCTATGGATCTCGGACAGATGGTAACAAGGACAGAGAGATGATGTTTTACCCGGGTTCGAGCCCTCTTGATGGAGGTAAAACTCTACGTCCTACTCTTGTTTATATTAATGAAGATGTATCAAGTATATACTTGATCTACCTCGAGATCGTAATATGTGGTCTAACTCCAGGGGTAGGTGAATGATATTGCATTGATGTCCCATCTATGGGCTGAACCCTATGGCTTATATACACCCAAGGAGAGTATCTAGGGTTACAAGGTCGATATCTAGGAGCGAGGCAGCAGGAGAGATCCTGGAGTATACGTCAAGTCTTCGGTGGAGGTAGTCTTGATCACACCTCCTGTGTATGGCCTTTGGAGTCCATCTTGACCATGAATGAGGGCCCGTCGGGCCAGCACAAGGATCTTGGGCTGGCTAGGTTAGCACCCCCCCCCCTCCCAATCCAGGACACCATCACCGATGTAGTTCAAAATGTTACTATCTTAATAGACTTTGTTGTATTTGATATGCCTGAGGACGATAACATGTTGATTATCCTTGGTAGACCCTTTTTGAATACTACAGGAGCTATTGTTGATTGCAACAAAAGCAAGGTCACTTTTCATATCAATGGTAATGATCATATGTTGCACTTTTCGAAGAAACTATTTCATGTGAATGGTATTGATGTTATTGCAAAAGCTTCAACAATTACTATTGGAAGTTTTCAACTCCTTATTCCTGCTATTAAAAAGATATGTGAAACACTTAGAATTTGGTAGATGCACATCCCCGTTGAGGTAACTTAGTGTTATACGAAGATTCACCGGTTTCATGTTACTCGGAAATAGTTCGTTAATAAGAATTGATCAACCTTATTAATGGATTCTTTTTTAGGGTCATGTGGTCGATGAATTTAGTAAGCACAACCTTCTGTACTTACTTTTTGCTCTCTGTTATTTTTAGTTAAATGCAATAAAATGCTATGATTATCCTATTTTCTGAATTACGAGTGCAATAAGAAATAGCCCAAAAAAGTGCTCAGAATGATGTGAAATTTTAACATGAATTTTTCTAGAATATTTAAGAATTTCTGGCACTGAAAACACCCTGGGGGGATGCCCCAGGTGCACACGAGGCACCAAGGCACGCCCACACGCCTGGGCGCGCCCTGGTGGCTTGTGGGCCCCACGGGGACCTCCTCACTTATTCCTTCAGCCCACTTCGTCGGTTACCTCTAGAAAAAAATCCTGGTAGCGCTCTCTCTTTCTCTCATGGTCTTGCTCCCAAACCTGAGATTTTCGATCTCCTTGCTCGGAGCTCCGTTTTCGAAACTGTTTTGGTGGATTGCTACTTGGTATGTGACTCCTCCATTGCTGCAATTAGTTTTTGTTCTAGTGGATTATATTTTGCATAATTAGTTGCTCTTGGTGCTACTGAAAATGAGCTTGCATGTTGAATTCTTTGAGTTCCAAGTAGTTTTAATGCTTGATATAGCCTCTAGACATCCATATGAGTAGTTGCTATCAATCTTGTGAAGTTTTATCTACATCTTTTTGTGGCCCGATAATTTCAAAAATTTGTTCGTAGAAAAAATGAACTTCTTTAGGAGGAGTTCTTCGAGGAGGAGGTCCTCGGAGGGGTCGTCAAGCGAGAGCTTGATACGACAGGCCTATGTTGAACCAAGGGCAAGCTCGATGCGGATTGCCGATACCAAATCATGTCGGTGGCCGTGTGACAAGTTCATGATAGGCTCGGGTATCAAATAAGAATTTTACCAATATATCCATAACACCGAGCTCGCGACCCTTCATCGTAGTTAAGTGCACACAACACTACAACCTCACCATTTATTCACTAAAAAGTTATAGTTTCATCCCCGTACCTCTAGAGTTTTGTTTCACTTATATGACCGAGCTTATAGTATGAGTCTAGAAGAATTCTATGATGCATGCAAAATTCCATATTAGGGTTCACTAGATAAACCACGAAAATTTGATTATGGGATATTCCTGAGTAGTCTTTTCAACGGCGAGGATAGAGGAGTCACACAAGCTACAATAAAAAGTATTCAATTTCCTTCTATTCGTTACTTTGCGTTGTTTAATGGAAAATGCATCATGGGTAAGCAAGACTGTAGTACAGTTTGTGCCCCTAACTTGAGCATTATTCATACTGCTCTAACGGGCATCAAAAGATATAATCTTGGGGCAATTGTTGCACAAAGATTGCAACACAACGCGAGTAGTGGTCATTTTTATGGAGGAATTCATGCCTGTCACGTAGCTCCAAGGCTAGAAGTCTCACCTAGGCCCAATGATCCCATATTACCTAATAAATACTTAGACTTTGAGGCAATGCAACGCCACAATTTTATTAAGGATGGAGCTCGGAACTATGACTATAACCTAATATTCAATAAAAAACATATTATATTTGTTATTTTGCCTGCACCTGCTCTCTTTGACTTTTAGAGTAAACAAAGATATTTTATCTACAAGAGCGAGGCACTCGAGTACAATGCAGTAGTAGAAGCCACTCGTCTGGCTAAGGAGGCTGCGTGGAGAGCCTCCACGAGCTACCACTTTGATTATTACCCAGACCAGCGATGGTCATGATTACCAAGCTAGGCGGAAGGCTAAGCTTGGGGGAGTATGTATTCTCACCAACATTACATTCATGTTCATACATTTCATTCCAGTTGTCGGTGTTCATCCTCTTTCATTGTATAATCCATGTTAGTTTTATTTCTTGCTTTCTTCTTATGTGTTTAAAAAACTTTGAGAAAATCCAAAAATATTTCTCGCTTCTTTTCAGTTTTTCTTTAGTTTAATTAGTTGTAGCATTAAAAGAAAACCCAAAAAGATTTTGTAAGTGCATCTAGTGCCACCCCTAGTTGGTTTTGGAGTATTGACGACAAACCTAGTTGAGGGACTAATGTGTTTGTGAGAATTGCAGGATAACACAGGTAGAAGTCCCTCGTTGATTCGGTTTAGTTACCAGAGATGACCCCTAAAAATGTACGAAGACATTGAAGACAATGGTGGTTCATGAAGACATTCATGTCGAAGACAATGACACATGAAGACTCCCCATGAAGCCTTTGGAACTCGAAGACTTAGATCCTTCGTAGTTCTATTTTATTCATGTTGTGTCATAGGAACCACCGTACTGATAAGTGGGGTCCAAGAGAACCAGTCAGGATGACTGAAGTAATGCCTAATCCAAATCCTATGTCTTCAAGTGAAGACAATGAGAGAAAATCTTGTCTAGAGTCAGACAAGTCAGCTTTACTTGCAGCCCAAGTAAAGTTGCCGTGAGAGTTCAAAACCCGACCGTTAGTACACGTGTCAGTTCCTTAGTGACCCAGGGTCATTTCGGACAAATCAGGTCAGGGTTGCCAAGCGGCTATAAATAGTCCACCCCTACAACCATAAACGGTTGGCTGCTCAGATTTCAGTGCACGGCTTTTGTCGTTTGAGAGCAACCCACCTCGAAGCCTTTGAGAGAAAATCCTTAGTGAGGAGAAAAGCCCTAACCACCCAGAGCCAGAGTAATTGGGCATCACTTAAGTCTTCTTGTCTGAGTGATCTGAAGACTTATTACACTTGAGGACTGTGCATCCTCCAGACGGTTAGGCGTCGCGTTCTGAGCATCCAAGAGGAATTGTGGATTGCCGGTGAACGAAGTCTGTGAAGGTTTGGGAGTCTACCTTGAAGACTTACCAGAGTGATTGGGGGGGGTCTGTGTGACCTTAGCTCAAGGAGAAAACGGTGAGGACTGGGTGTCCTGAGCTGCGTGTTCAGGACTGGGTGTCCGGGACTGTGTGTCCTTTGGTTTAAATACCTAGCCGCTCCAACCAGACGTACAGTTGTCACAGCAACTGGAACTGGTCCAACATATCATTGTCTTCAACGTGTCACTGGTTTCATCTTCGCCTCCCTTTACTTACCAGTACACATTGTGAAGCTATTGCATGCTTGCTTTATCTTCTGTCTTCACAACTTGACTGTATGATCTGTTTGGCTTCATAACTTCTTCCAACCTGATCCTCATTACACTGAAGCTATTTTTCACTGTGCTTTCACTGTATTGTATACTTGACTATGGCTTGCATTGTGTAATCTACCTTCCGCTGCATAGTGATAGGCTTGTTCACTCTGTTTGTCTTCATAACTTCCATGTTTTGAAGACTTTCATAAAAATCGCCTATTCACCCCCCTCTAGTCGATATAACGCACTTTCAATTGGTATCAGAGCAAGGTGCTCCCTTGTTCTGTGTGATTCGGTTTAACCACCTGGAGTTTTAGCTATGTCGACTGCAGGGATAATTAAAGTCTCCGCTGCGTGCCCCGTCTTCGATGGAACTGAATATCCCTACTGGAAGAATAAGATGCGCATGCATCTTGAAGCCATTGACGTCGACCTATGGTATGTCGTTGAAAACGGCGTTCCCAAGGCTGGAGAAGGTGTCACTGCGGCTGATATCAAGAAGTTCACTCAACTGGACTCCACTGCCAAGAATATTATCTGTGGTCATCTGACCAAGGGACGGTACAGCCGTGTGAGTGCCTTGAAGACATCCAAGCTGGTTTGGGACTGGCTCTCCAAGGTCAATGAAGGCATCTCAACCCAGAGAGATCAGAGAATCAGTGTTCTTCGCAATCTCTTCAACCGCTTCAAGCGAAATGACAATGAGAATGTCCAGCACACATTTGACCGGCTCACTGACATCACAAATGAGCTTCAAGCCCTCGGCGCCACTGAGATCACCAAACATGAAATCGTCAAGACGCTGCTAAGATCACTTGACAGTTCATTTGACATCCTAGCCCTGATGATTCAAGAACGTCCAGACTTCAAGACACTCGATCCGTCTGACATACTTGAGAGGCTCAACACACATGAGTTTCAGCTTTCTGAGAAAAGAGATATCTATGGCCCAAACTATGGGCGAACTCGTGCCTTGAAGGCAAAAGCTGTGTCCTCATCTGAAGAAGAATCTGACAGCAGTTCTGATGATCCTGAAGACATTGGAAGGGAACTTGCAATGCTAGTGAAGAAGTTCCAGAAATTCACCAAGAAGAAAGGCTTCAGAAAGTCTTCACGATCAAGCTCAAGGAATGATGAAGCCTCTGCGCATGACTACAAGAGGAAAACTTGTCACAAGTGCAAGAAAACTGGACACTTCATCTCTGAGTGTCCACAGTGGGACAATGAGAACAGAAAGAAGAAGAAGAGCAAGGAATATGACTCTGACGATAAGAAGACGAAGAAATACTCAAAGTCTTCGTCCAAGTCTTCATCACACAAGAAGAGTTCATATGGCAAGGCTCGTGCGTTTGTTGGCAAGGAAATGGATTCAGAGGAGGAGTCCGCTTCTGAGGAGGCAGAGGTGGAGTCTGAGGAGGAGTCTGATTCAGGCATTGCGAGTCTGGCTACAGCCTATGTCGCCAAGTCCATCTTCAACACTGAAGACAATGACTTCATCACCATCACCGATGCAAATGACAAGGACGAATCTACTCCTACCTACTGCTTCATGGCACGTGGTGCCAAGGTAAACACACGCACTACTCACTATCGAACATCGAGTGACGATGACTCTGATTGTGATTCAAAACCCAGTTACAAAACACTTGCTAAAATTGCAACTGAACAACAAAAGGCCATGGAACATATTCAAAAACTGTTAGACAGAAGCGATGATCTGTTGGGTGCTGAAATGACTCGTTCTGAATCCTTAATTGAAGACATAAAAAATCTTCATGTTAAGTATCAGGAACTAGAAGATCGTCTTGAGACTCTCTCAACTACTCATGAAAAGCTTTCCTATGATTATCTTCAAAAGAAGCAAGATCTTGAGAAGTTGAGAGCGGATCATGAAGATCTTCAAAAGGAAAACGAGTCACTTCAAGCCGAACAGATCAGTTCTGCTCAGGAAGGATTTGAACCACCATGCCTTAAATGCATTGAGCATGATAATGCTATTTCTGTTGCTGAATGTTCCACTGCTACTGTTGTTGCAATATCTTCAACTGTTGAAGTGGTAACTAACCCCTCTGCTGAGGAGACCACTGCTATTGCTGATGAAAATGCTAGGTTGAAGACATTGCTTGAAACAGGGGTGTACAAAAGTCTCAAAGGACATCAGACATTATGTGATGTCCTCAAGAAACAGATTCTGAACCGAAACCCTAGGAAAGAGGGTGTTGGGTTCGTGAGGAAAATTAATGCAGATGGCTCTTACTGGAAACCTGAGCAGTACCCCAAAACCACATGGGTTGCTGCAAAGGAATCCTCAGCAGATCCATCCAATCTATCTGGCTTCACTTGTGCTAATCCAATTATCATTGATGAATCCTTTGATGCAAACTATAAACTGTTTAGGAATCAGAATGGTGAACTATTTGCCAGGTACATTGGTACTAACTGCAGGAATGGACCGCCTATGAAGAAGATCTGGGTTCCAAAAAGGTGTCTTGAGAATCTTCCTGTGAATGTCCTCATGACACCTCACATGAAGAAGACAAACCTTAGACCAAAGGCTTCATATGGTCCAAAGGCTTCATACAGGCAGAGGACTCATCTGAGTCGCACTAACACCAATGTTTTGCAGGGAAACCATGCTCAGGCATATGAGAGCGGTTCTTCAAACCATCATTCTCATATGACCAAAAACTATTCTGCCTATTCTTATGAGTACTATTGCCCACCTGCTAGACTGTTTGCTAGGGCTCCAAAGCCAAAATTCTCAGATGCTGCACTTAGACTTATTGCCTCTAAGCCACCCTTGAAGATGTGGGTGGTTAAGAAAGCTTAACTCTCTTTTGCAGGGAAAGGTCTCCAGCACAAAACCAAAATCTTCTGATGCTATTGCTGGGGACCTCAAAAATCTTGTGGGGCGCAAGATCAAATGCCCGAATGGCATCACTATGTATTTCATACCTGAATCGCATGCTACTCTCCCTACTTGTCCTAACCTGGATCTAAGTTTTCATAATCCACTGGTTCGTCAAATGTTTTTGCTTCACAACACTCTTCATGAAGCCTATCCCCCTAACTGCACTGTAGGGTACGACACCAGTGACTTCAGAGTCTTCAGAATGGATTATTGACAGTGGGTGTACAAATCACATGACTGGCAAGAGAAGTCTCTTTATGGACTCAACCTTACGTCCATCTGACAAGAGCCACATCACATTCGCTGACACTGGTAAAAGTAAGGTACTGGGTCTAGGTAGAGTTGCAATCTCAAAGGATCAACACATGGATAAAGTCATGTTTGTTGAATCCCTTGGCTTCAACTTAATGTCTGTCTCAATGCTTTGCGATTTAAACATGATTGTAATCTTTGGAAAATATCGTTGTCTGGTACTAATGGAATCTGACAAGTCTCTAGTGTTTGAAGGGTATCGAAAAGATGATTTGTACATGGTAGATTTCTCAGCAGGGCCACAGCTTGCAGTTTGTCTTCTTGCAAAGGCTTCAGAATGCTGGCTTTGGCATCGAAGACTTGGGCATGCTGGCATGAGGAACCTCCACACCCTTGCGAAGAAGAAGCATGTCATAGGCATCGAGGGCATCAAGTTCAAGAAAGATCACTTATGCGGTGCCTGTGAAGCTAGGAAGATGACAAGGGCAAAACATCCTTCGAAGACAATCATGACCACTACTCAACCCTTCGAACTGCTTCACATGGATCTCTTCGGTCCCACTCACTACTCAACTTTCTCCACTACTGCCTGCCTCTATGGCTTCGTCATTGTTGATGATTACTCTAGATATACTTGGGTGCACATAATCCTTTACAAGACTGAAGTGCAGGATGTCTTCAGACGCTTCGCAAATCGGGCAATGAACAATTATGGCGCCAAGATAAAGCACATCAGAAGTGACAATGGCACAGAATTCAAGAACACCGGCCTTGACACATATCTTGATACATTGGGCATCACTCATGAATTCTCAGCTCCATACACGCCACAACAGAATGGCATCGTCGAACGCAAGAACAGAACACTCATTGAGATGGCCAGAACAATGTTAGATGAGTACAAGACACCAAGAAAATTCTGGACTGAAGCCATTGACACTGCATGCCATACTATCAATCGTGTATATCTTCACAAGCTGCTGAACAAGACATCTTATGAACTTCTGACTGGAAAGAAGCCAAATGTAAGTTACTTCAGAGTATTTGGATCAAGATGCTGGATCAAGGACCCTCACCACACCTCAAAATTTGCTCCAAAAGCACATGAGGGCTTCATGCTTGGATATGGAAAGGATTCGCACTCCTACAGAGTCTTCAATCTCTTTCACTACAAAGTGGTTGAAACAGTGGATGTACGGTTCGATGAGACCAATGGGTCACAAAGAGAGCAACTACCAGATGTGCTAGATGAAGTTCCAGCCAGTGAATCAATCAAGCTAATGGGAACTGGAGAAATTATACCTTCTGAAGCTCGTCCTGAAGAAGAACTTATCATCTCAGCACCTGATCCACATGAAGACAATGCTCGGCCTGAAGACATACCTCCCCATGATAACGTAGATCAGCAAGAGCAAAGTCTTCGACCTCTACATCCTCGTGTTGCCAATGAAGTGCAGATTGACAGAATAATTGATAGCATCAATGCACCCGGTCCACTGACTCGTTCAAGGGCAACTCAACTGGCAAACTTTTGCGGACACTTCGCATTCGTTTCAATCACAGAACCCAAGAAAATTGATGAAGCCTATATGGAACCTGAATGGATTCAAGCTATGCAAGAAGAGCTTCAACAATTTGAGCTGAACAATGTATGGGAGTTGGTTAAGCGTCCTGATCCACAGAAGCATAACATAATAGGCACCAAATGGATATACCGCAACAAGCAAGATGAGCATGGCCAAGTCGTCAGAAACAAGGCTCGTCTCGTTGCTCAAGGATATACTCAAGTGGAAGGCATTGACTTCGATGAAACATTTGCTCCTGTTGCCAGACTAGAAGCCATCCGTATACTGCTGGCCTATGCAAATCATCACAACATAATCCTGTATCAAATGGATGTAAAAAGTGCCTTCCTCAGTGGGAAAATTGAAGAAGAAGTGTATGTTGCACAACCACCTGGGTTTGAAGATCCAAAACATCCTGACATGGTGTACAAGCTCAAAAAGGCACTATATGGCCTCAAACAAGCCCCTCGAGCCTGGTATGATACACTCAAATACTTCCTGAAGAGAAAAGGCTTCATACCTGGTTCCCTGGATCCCACTCTCTTCACAAAGACATATGATGGTGAACTGTTTGTGTGCCAAATATACGTGGATGACATTATCTTCGGCTGCACCAATCAGAAGTACAGTGAGGAGTTCGGATATATGATGCAAGAGCAATATCAGATGTCTATGATGGGGGAGCTGAAATTCTTCCTTGGTCTTCAGATACGGCAACAACGCAATGGCATCTTTATATCTCAAGAGAAATATCTCAAAGACTGCCTGAAGAAGTTCGGTATGCAAGACTGCAAAGGCTTCACAACACCAATGCCAGCCAAACATCATCTGGGTCCTGACGACAATGGTAAAGAGTTCGATCAAAAGGTATACCACTCCATGATTGGTTCTTTGCTTTATTTATGTGCATCTAGGCCAGATATTATGCTTAGTGTTTGCATGTGTGCTCGGTTTCAAGCGGCACCAAAGGAGTCGCATCACTTAGCAGTGAAGCGAATTCTTCGATATTTGGCTCACACCCCAACTCTAGGGTTATGGTATCCAAAGGGCTCAGAGTTTGATCTGGTTGGATTTTCGGACGCTGATTACGCTGGTGACAAGGTTGATCGGAAGTCCACATCAGGCACATGTCACTTTCTGGGCCGATCACTTGTCTGTTGGTCTTCAAAGAAGCAGAACTATGTATCTCTCTCCACTTCTGAATCTGAATACATTGCTGCTGGATCCTACTGCGCTCAGCTTCTATGGATGAAGCAAACCCTCAAGGATTATGGCATTCATCTGAAGCAAGTGCCACTTTACTGCGACAACGAAAGCGCCATCAAGATCGCCAACAACCCAGTTCAGCACTCGAAGACAAAGCACATTGAAATTCGTCATCATTTTCTCAGAGATCATGTTGCAAAGGAAGACAATGATATCATACACGTCAACACTGAAGAGCAATTGGCAGATATCTTCACCAAGCCCTTGGATGAGAAGAGATTTTGCAAGTTACGGTGTGAGCTAAATATCTTGGAATCCTCAAATGTCCTGTGATCAGGCACACATCCTAACACTTATGCATGATGATGACTTAGATGTGCAACACACGAAGTGACGTATATCTTCAATCAATGAAGACATACATTCTAAGTGTGAATACATTAATGTGGAATTTGACCTCGGAGCGCCACGATAATTGTGCGCCGTGTCTGGGTCCAATACTTCCTATACGGTGGGTAGCGCCACCACCAAAAATTGTGTCTGCTTGAAGTGTTTCACTCATGGCATTACATTTGCTATGTCTTCACATTTGGTTTGGCTTCAATCTCAACATGCCTTCATGATTGTCTTCACTATGTTGATTATATATGTACTGGTGTTCTGTCCTCTACAGCATTCACTTATAGCTATGTCTTCTTGTTTGAATCTTTTGAACTAAGTGAATGTGATCGGACCCTAACCTCTCCATGCTTCCTACCTCAAACTCTATCTCTCCAAGTCATATGCACTCTATTGAAACTGTCAAATGTCTTCACTGCATCCTTGTCAGAAGAAGACACAGAGACAAACTTTAAAACAGCTTTCAATGTTTTTCCATCAACTAGAATTCCGGAGAAGTAGGAACGACTCCCAACAAACCAGGTGTGCGTGGGGTGAAACTGCCCCCACAATTCCGCATGCTGGCCACGTATTGATCAGATGCGAATCGCCAGGGGCACCTGAGTAATAGCACAGTGCCGCCCATATCTCTATAAATACATGTTTCACTGCAGTCATTATCTCTTCTTCCTCCCTCGCACAAACCCTAGCGCCACCGCTAACTCTCAACGACGCCGGCGACGAAGTACTTCACTGCCGCGACCTCTCCGACGCCGTTCTCACGCCGACAGCGGACATCAGTCTCTCCGCCGTTGCCCTAGGTGTCTTCCGTCGCCAAGTTAGGGCACGGAGGATCGAACTGCTCGGCCTCAACTCTCACCTCGTCTAGCAGTTCCAAGTCTGGTAAATAACAAGCCTTTTTACTGCCTCTTTTGATCCTATTGCTCCATCACTTTCTGCCAAAAGAGGTTTCCATTCACTCAAATTTCATTCCTCTCATCTGTATCTCATAACTTGCCTAGTATATTCACTTGTTCTTCATGAAGTAGTTAGATTCCTCACTTGTACTGATCTATGGGTTCGTACAAATCTGGAACCAACTTCTTTTCTATAAAGTGAATGTCTTCGCATGATGAGGTCAATATCTTCTAAACTGATTTATCTTCAAAATCTTCTGAGAATGCATATGACCTCTTCCCCTTCCCTCGCACCTTAATGCTGTCACAGGTATATGTCCGTGGGAGAATCTTTTGGTTCTCATAGTCTGCATTCATTTGCAGAGTTCCTACAGCGTCACATTAATTCACCCGAAGCAAGTTCCTGTTGGTCAAGCAAAAGGAAGCCTTTGAAGCCTTTGAATCTCTTGAAGCCTTCCAAGTTAAGCTTCATGGCAACCGAGAAACAATCAAGGAAGGGAGGCAGACAGAGACGTGGTGACACATCTAAAGATCTGCCTAAAGATTTGGCAGAAATGTACCAAACTGATCCTGAAGAGAGCTATGGTCAGCGAAAGACACGAATCCAATGGATTCAAAGATATTGGGCAGAGCAGTGGTTCCATTACCGCTTCGTCACCAAGGAATATGCAGAGAAGTACGCCCTCAAGAGGCCATGGGGAGATGCCTTGTACAAGAATCTCGTACCCCGAACCAGAGACGAAGCCATTGCTCAAGGCTTCTTGCCATGCATGGTCAGGGGACAACAGCCAGCTGACGCACATCCGTCATCCCTTCTCTGGTGTCGCGATGACACTCTGTTCAAGCGCAACTTCCAATTTGCCCAGAACTCTGCGAAGCAAAACAAGAAGGAGTTTGGGTTGGGCTTCAACCCTGGTCCCTCCAAACCAAGGGCAGATGGCACACGCGACGCAAATCCCAATGTCATCGGGCCATTTGCCAATCTCGAAGACCTCATCACTCGCATTATAGTCCAAGGGACTGCCGTGAACGACCCTCCAGCAGACACTGAGTCTGATGATGCTCCTGCTGCCCCGGAGCCGAAGCAGATGAAGAAGAAGCCAAAAGCTTCCAAGCCAGCCGCTTCTCCCAAGATCTCCAGAGCGAAGCCATTGGCCACTGCACCTCCTGAAGCAAGTGTGCAGTCTGAAGACTTATCACGAGTCTCCAAGCCTCAAGAAGCCAAGAAGCCACAGCCACACACTAGCAAAGAGCTCACTGCCGCTGTCGTTCTTCGCTGCGAGGCCATTGATCTGTCTAGTGACGACGATCTTGCCGATGACGCTCTTGAGCAGCTGATCAAGAGCAAGGAGGAGGCTGAAATCTTCAACAATCTACCTCTGTTCGATGCAGCAATCATCCACAACTTCATTGATGAGTGGTTTGACACACCCAACATAAGCTTCGATGATCTGCAGCTGCCCATTGGCCTCAGCGTAGCCTTTCAAGGAGCTATTGCTTCAGAACTCGCAATTGCCCAGTGCATAGTGGAACTGAAGTAGAAGATAGATTTTGAAAAGGCTCAGTTCAAGCAGAACATGGCCACGCTCAGCGTCCAAGAAGTCAAAGACTTCAAAGTCATGCTGCACGAGTTGAAGGAAAACTTCATGCAGAAACGTGCAGAGGCTCAGGGTTCACGCGAGCGCATGAAGAATTTGGCTGATCTCTGTGTGCAGGCCTACAATGAGGCCGAGAAGCGAAAGGCACTTGGGCGTCCCGGCATCGACCCCAGGATGGCCGCTAAGAAAAAGAAGAAGCCCACTGTGGCTGAACAAGAGGCCCCACAACAAGAAGCTGTTCCGATTGTCTTCCCCACTGCCAAGCCTGGCTCGAAGCCAAAGCACCGCTCAACCGCTTCAGAGCAAAAGAAGACAAGGACAGCCGAAGCTAAAGCAAGGAAGAGGAAACACCCTGAAGCCTCTCCTTCAGACCCCACCATCAAGAAGCGCAAGACCAAGAAGTCTCGGGCTGCTCCCACAGAGCCCTTGATGGTCGAACCCCTTTCCGTTCGCTTTCCTCATGAAGATCGTCAGCTGACCGTGCATGAGCCTGCTCTCACAGAGGCTCCGCATGCTGAAGACATTCCAGTAGCCGACCCCAATGCTGCTGAAGACATTGGTCTCCAAGACAATGTGCAAGGTGATGCAGTCCTTCCTCAGCTCGAAATGAGCGAAATGATCAGCATTGGTCGTCCCTTGACGCCAATCACCCAAGATGCATCATGGGCAGATCGCCCGCAGGAGGAAGAGGATGAGCCCCAGCCCACTGCAACTCCACCAGCGTCGCCTGCATTCCGTAGGCTTCGCAAAGGACCAAGGGCTCAGACTGCTGACGACATTCCGGCTGCATCAGCCGAAGAACATGCAGAAGAGCACGAAGAACCTCAAGCTCAATCTTCCCCACACCAACAAGAAGAAGTTCTCAAGGAGGCTGACACCACTGCGGCTGCCACACATAATACTGAAGCATTTGTGGAGCCCGACCAACCAACAGCTTCAAGAGATACTGAAGCTACTGCCTCTGACCCTTCTATGCCTGAGTCTGCTGCCGGTCCACAGTTCAACTATCATGTTGCGCACAGGCCCCAGGTACAGAAGCCAATCCCACGACTGCCAAGGTTCCCAGGTCCAGCCACCGCTCCTGGCTCCTTCAATGTCAATAGCTTCAGGGCAGATAACACCTTCTTCAACCGCTCCAAGAACCCTTACTCAAGGGAAAAGATTGTGTCAGATAGGTTCTGGAGCTACCCACAGCGTAGCTACTACTCCTGCGTCCTCTACAACCAGAGCCGTATCTTTCCACATCAGCGCCTTGAAGTTGAAGCTTTTGCTAGTCTGCCTGGTCTGGAAGAAGCCCTGGACTGCTTCAAGCAAGTTGGCCTGCTGCCGTTTGTCACGGATGAAGAGCACTGGAACGAAGAGCTTCTGCTCCAGTTCTATGCCACATTGCACATCAAGGGCTACAACAGAGATCCGAAGACTTGGGTCCTGGAGTGGATGACCGGCAACGCCCATCATGAAGCCAATGCATTTGATATCATTGAGCTCACCGGCCTACCCACTCCAGGCGAACTCTTCGAAGAAGGCTGCCAACTCCATGCTGAAGCAGTTGAGAGCATATTTCAGCGACCTGAGCCAAATATGAGTCAGATGCTCTCAATGATGAAGCCATTGCCTTCTGACGCACCTTACCCAACGGAGTTCTTCGTTGAAGACTTAGAGTACCTACCTAGAACTATCTATCACATCATCAGGCGGACTCTATGGCCCATTAAGGGGCACTCTCGATATGCCAAGGTTGAAGGTGCCATGAAGACTCTCATCTTCTGCATCCTGCATGGAAAATGCTTCAATGCCCAGGATCTCTTCATACGTCAACTTGCAGCGTCTGGCTCAGATCTCTTTGGTCTGAAGATTTATGCTCCATGGGTTATGAGGCTCATCAAGCTCCACTCTGCAATATCCTATCAACCCTCAGCCCGCAACCACAGAATCTTCTTACCTGATGTGGACACCTCTGGTGAAGCTATTTATCCTGAGCCTGCCAAACAGCCACTAAGTCTTCAGAATGCAGAACACCAAAGCTTCACTCAACATGATGAAGGTGTTGAAGCCATTTCCAGAGTCTATCCAATGGCTGGCACCACACGTGCCCCTGCATCAACTAAAGCCACTGACAGCACAGCTGCACAGAGACCCAAGAAACGCGCTCGTACACTCACTGATCGTGAACTTCTTGTGGCTCTGCACCAAAAGCAAGATAGGCATCACGACTGGCTCAAGAGGCAGATGCGCAGTATCATGCAAGACGTCAATCGCATCAGGAATCTGGCCACCAAGAATGCCTTTGTCGCACATGAAACCTGTCGACGCACTTGGAAAGGCCTCACAATGATGTGCACTGAAGCCGAACTGCAAGAGGATGGCTTCAAAGAGAGATTCAAGTTTGACTCCACACCCCCCAGGAGAGCTGTGTTGCGTGGAACTCCGTCGCTTGAAGAATCAGAGTTCTCTTCCTCTGCTGCCACAGTGACTGGAAAAATCATCGAGGAAGAAGACGACGCTACATCACAGCCACCTTCTTCAGCGCGCGTCGTCACTGCACCAAGCTCGCCAGCTCCACCAAACGCCTCCACCGACCCTGCTGCGCCTGGGAACGCATAGAAAACTCTATGTCTTCAAACCTTTTTGGTCATCACTGACAAAAGGGGGAGAAGCATATGATGTTTATAGTCTTCAAGCGGGTCAATAATAAGGGCGGGTGCTTTATTATATTTTGCTTCGTGCTTACAACTCTCGTTTTGCTACATTTGGTTCTTTGAGTTGTAACACTTAAACTTGATGGTCGTCTGCTACTATGTTTGCCACTGTGCTTTTGCGAAGATAAATTCCGCGTGTACGACGATAATTTCCGCACTCTTATCATTTCGCAGACGTCCATTTTCCATTATGCATACCATTATCTTCTTATATCTTTACATGCATGATGGATTGTCGTCATGAGTTGAAGTGGATTCCCACAAATACAACCTGCTATGTGCATTCTCGCTCCAGAAGCAAATCACTTATATGCACATCCTCAGGGGGAGCCCTTGCAACTTATGAAGACAATTCCTTTACAATTTCACAAATTATATTCCCCGTTGAAAACTTCAACTAGTTTGTCATCAATCACCAAAAAGGGGGAGATTGTAAGTGCATCTAGTGCCACCCCTAGTTGGTTTTGGAGTATTGACGACAAACCTAGTTGAGGGACTAATGTGTTTGTGAGAATTGCAGGATAACACAGGTAGAAGTCCCTCATTGATTCGGTTTAGTTACCAGAGATGACCCCTAAAAATGTACGAAGACATTGAAGACAATGGTGGTTCATGAAGACATTCATGTCAAAGACAATGACATATGAAGACTCCCCATGAAGCCTTTGGAACTCGAAGACTTAGATCCTTCGTAGTTCTATTTTATTCATGTTGTGTCATAGGAACCACCGTACTGATAAGTGGGGTCCAAGAGAACCAGTCAGGATGACTGAAGTAATGCCTAATCCAAATCCTATGTCTTCAAGTGAAGACAATGAGAGAAAATCTTGTCTAGAGTCAGACAAGTCAGCTTTACTTGCAGCCCAAGTAAAGTTGCCATGAGAGTTCAAAACCCGACCGTTAGTACACGTGTCAGTTCCTTAGTGACCTAGGGTCATTTTGGACAAATCAGGTCAGGGTTGCCAAGCGGCTATAAATAGTCCACCCCTACAACCATAAACGGTTGGCTGCTCAGATTTCAGTTCACGGCTTTTGTCGTTTGAGAGCAACCCACCTCGAAGCCTTTGAGAGAAAATCCTTAGTGAGGAGAAAAGCCCTAACCACCCAGAGCTAGAGTAATTGGGCATCACTTAAGTCTTCTTGTCTGAGTGATCTGAAGACTTATTACACTTGAGGACTGTGCATCCTCCAGACGGTTAGGCGTCGCGTTCTGAGCATCCAAGAGGAATTGTGGATTGCCGGTGAACGAAGTCTGTGAAGGTTTGGGAGTCTACCTTGAAGACTTACCAGAGTGATTGGGCGGGGTCTGTGTGACCTTAGCTCAAGGAGAAAATGGTGAGGACTGGGTGTCCTGAGCTGCGTGTTCAGGACTGTGTGTCCTTTGGTTTGAATACCTAGCCGCTCCAACCAGACGTACAGTTGTCACAGCAACTGGAACTGGTCCAACATATCATTGTCTTCAACGTGTCACTGGTTTCATCTTTGCCTCCCTTTACTTACCAGTACACATTGTGAAGCTATTGCATGCTTGCTTTATCTTCTGTCTTCACAACTTGACTGTATGATCTGTTTGGCTTCATAACTTCTTCCAACCTGATCCTCATTACACTGAAGCTATTTGTCACTGTGCTTTCACTGTATTGTATACTTGACTATGGCTTGCATTGTGTAATGTACCTTCCGCTGCATAGTGATAGGCTTGTTCACTCTGTTTGTCTTCATAACTTCCACGTTTTGAAGACTTTCATAAAAATCGCCTATTCACCCCCCCTCTAGTCGATATAACGCACTTTCAGATTTCTTGTTTCTTCTTTTGCCTGTTGGGAGCTTTCCCGTGTAAATAGTTTTTCTCGTTTTTGTTTTTCCTTAGTTAAATTTCTTCCTTCAAGAAAAACTAAAAACTCCAAAAGTATTGCAGTGTGTTTCTCCAAAATTATTTTCCTTTTATTGAGTCGTCGTAGGGAGAAGACCATGATGAAAACGTTGAGTGGCTCTCATATGCATTATTGTTAATCTAACAAAGAGCCATATTACTTTGTCTTCTCCTTTGAATAAAATGTTTGTAGATTACAACTTAGTCCACGACACTCTTGCACTATTATTATTTTCATATCATTCGGTCATGCAAGTGAAAGGCAATAATGACGATAATTAGATGAAATGGTCGTGGCAAGGAAAGCGGGTATGAACTCAACTTGTTTTTAGTTTTTGTAAATATGTTTAACTCAATATCCATGATATTATGATTATACATGTTTCTGATGACAATTAGAAATTATAGTTGGTCATGCCATGCCTAAGTAGCCAAGAGTGATAATGATTTATCTTGGGTGTCAACTTGTATTAAAATGGTTATGATGTAGTATGATAGTATGGTATCCTCCTCTGAATGCTTCAAGTGGCTTGACTTGGCACATGTTTATGCATGTAGTTGCTTCATAGGACCTCTGTACTATTAAGAGGGGTATAGGTTATCAAAGCTTTGATCTGATGTGATGCTTAGCCCAAAACCTATGTGAGACTGAGAGAAATCTCTTTATGTTTCGAATGATTACCTGCCAGCATTAGATGTTGTTCTTTGTGCTACAGGAGATATCTTTCAAACTAAGGAGTTAGCATTACTTCCTCCGCAAGGAATGTCACCGTTGTGCTCAATTTTAGACTGTTGGACTCGTGTGGTTCGGCCATTGGCTGTTCCACATGTCCAATTTGGTCTTTGTCCCTTCAGGGAAGGTTGCGGCTATAAATAGCCACCCCGCTCCAATGTTTCCCGTTAGCTACTCCGCTTAAGATTTCTGAGAAGATTGATTGAGCATCCCCTCTTCGAGTGATTTGAGTTTAAGATCCACCGAGAGAAAAAACAAGAGCCGAAACTTAGATAGTGGTTGAGCATCACAGTAGTTCTGAGCTGAGAGTTCTTGTACCTGTTACTCTTGAGAGATGCGCACTCTTTAGACGGATAGGTGTCGGCTCGAGTGTTGAAGAGTTATTGTCTTCATCGAGCAAGATCTTCAGCAACCAAGAGTCAAGGTGGTTCGTAAAGAGGTCTGTCGAAGGTTTGGAGATCGCTGACAAGTATCTACCATGAGTGAAATCAACTGGACCTTATTTCCTAAACAACGTGCTTGATTAGATTTTTTTTCTACCGAACCTTATTTTTGCTGCTGTGTTTGGGATCATTACAAAATATTTGCAAGAATTTTTTAAATCTCCCATTCAGCCCCCTCTGGTCAATATACTCTTTGTCCTAACAATTGGTATCAGAGCAGGTACTCCCTATCTCTGTTTATTAAAGGTTTAACAACCTTGGAGTTTTAAGTATGTCGTATGCAGGTAGATCCTCGCACTCTAAAAGGTTTCCTATCTTCGATGGAAATGACTATGTCTACTGGAAAGAGAGAATGAAAATCAGACTTCAAGCCATCAACATAGAACTTTGGTAGATTGTGGAAACTTGATACACCATTCAACACCCTGATGCTCCGAATTTTGATGACAAATCTATACTGCGGTTGAATGCACAAGCAAAAAGATATTATCTTTGACAATATCTCAAAAGACATTTTCATTCGATTCCAAAAGCTTGACACTATGAAGCAACTCTGGGATGCCATCAAAAATGCTCATGAAGAATTCATTACCAAAACAGACCCTCACACTGAAATACTACATGCCATGTTTGCTGGTTTCAGAAGTCTTCGTAAGGAAAGTGCTATGGAACTCACTGATTGGTTGACCAATATTGCTGAAAGACTTCATCAACGAGGAGTGCCAAATATCACCGATAGAGATGTGGTCAACAAGCTACTGAGTGCTCTTGATGCAACCTTTGATCCAATCGTAGCTGAAATCAGACGAAGACCAGACTATCAAGAACTTCACTACATCGAGGTCATCACACTATTGTCTATTCATGATGAAAAGATGGAACTTGAAAATGGAGATCAAGAATCATCTTCGAAAAGTGAAGGGGAAATTCTTTCACACTATGGCAGTTCACAAGAAGAAGATGTCGAGAATCAACATACTATCACAAGGGACTAGAAAGGCTCACAGAAAGCCTAAGTGATCTCAGAAGACAGAATCAGTGTCCCACAAATGATGACGAATTTGACTTGCCTGAATCTTCAAGAAAGTTACCTCCGAAAGAAATGAAGTGATTCAAGTGCAAACAATTCGGTCACCTCATAGCAGACTGTCCTTGCTGGGATAAAAGACCTAGCAACAAGTGGATGTATCTTCATGGCAATGGATTCACTCGAATGGATCGTCACACTAAGCTCTCGAAGAAAAATGAATCTTCATCCTCTTCGACGAGACCAGTCATTGACGTGAAAGCTAGAGTAACCATCGAATCTAATAAGAAGAGGATATCACAGCTAAACAGAGCATGTGCTGATATGAACATGGAATCTGAAGATGAGACAACCGAATCAAAATCAGAAGATTAAGAGCTTCACAAAAGGTTAGGAAGAAGCAATGCTTTTGTTGCTTATGAATCACCTGAGAAATCTCTCAAATCAGACACTGATGGCAATGCTTCAAGTGATGATGGATCAATCGCATTCTGTCTCATGGAAAAGACCTCTAAGGATCAGTATCAGCAAAACACTGAAAATATATGACTGAATATGTTGGGGAACGTAGTAATTTCAAAATTTTCCTATGCACACAGAAGATTGTGGTGATGCATAGCAACGAGAGGGCAGAGTGGCGTCCATGTACCCTCGTAGACCATTAAGCGAAAGCGTTATAACAACACGGTTGATGTAGTCGTACGTCTTCACGATCCATCGATCCTCAGCACCAAACGTACGGCACCTCCGCTATTAGCACACGTTCAACTCGGTGATGTCCCACGAACTCACGATCCAGTAAATCTCAGGGAAGAGTTTCGTTAGCACGACGGCGTGGTGACGATGTTGATGAAGCTACCGCAGCAGGGCTTCGCCTAAACACCGCTACAGTATGACCAAGGTGGATTATGGTGGAGGGAGGCACCGCACACAGCTGGAGAGATCTCAATGATCAACTTGTATCTAGAGGTGCCCGCCTACCCCCGTATATAAAGGAGCAAGGGGGAAGAGGTGGCCAGCCAGGAGGAGACGCGCCAGGAGAACTCCTACTCCCACCGGGAGTAGGACTCCCTCCTTTCCTAGTTGGAATAGGAGAAGGGGAAGGAGGAGGGAGAGAGGAAGGAAAGGGGGGCGCCGCCCCCCTCCCCTCCTTGTCCAAGTCAGACTAGAGGGAGAGGGGGCATGCGGCCTACCCTGGCAGCCCCTCCTCTCTTCCACTAAGGCCCATCATGGTCCATTAAACCCCCGGGGGGTTCCGGTAACCCCCGGTACTCCGGTAATATCCTGATTTCACCCGGAATACTTCCGATATCCAAATATAGGCTTCCAATATATAAATATTTATGTCTCGACCATTTCGAGGCTCCTCGTCATGTCCAGGATCACATCCGGGACTCCGAACTACCTTCGGTACATCAAAACATTTAAACTCATAAAACTGATCGTCACAGAACTTTAAGTGTGCGGACCCTACGGGTTCGAGAACTATGTAGACATGACCGAGACACGTTTCTGGTCAATAACCAATAGCGGAACCTGGATGCTCATATTGGTTCCTACATATTCTACGAAGATCTTTATCGGTCAAACCGCACAACACTATACGTTGTTCTCTTTGTCATCGGTATGTTACTTGCCCGAGATTCGATCGTCGGTATCCAATACCTAGTTCAATCTCATTACCGGCAAGTATATTTACTCGTTATGTAATACATCATCTCGTAACTAACTCATTAGTTATCATGCTTGCAAGGCTTATAGTGATGTGTATTACCGAGAGGGCCCAGAGATACCTCTCCGACAATCGGAGTGACAAATCCTAATCTTGATCTATGCCAACTCAACAAGTACCATCGGAAACACCTGTAGAGCACCTTTATGATCACCCAGTTACGTTGTGACATTTGGTAGCACACAAAGTGTTCCTCCGGTATTCGGGAGTTGCATAATCTCATAGTCATAAGAACATGTATAAGTCATGAAGAAAGCAATAGCAGTAAACAAACGATCAAGTGCTAAGCTAACGAAATGGGTCAAGTCAATCACATCATTCTCCTAATGATGTGATCCCATTGATCAAATAACAACTCATGTCTATGGTTGGGAAACTTAACCATCTTTGATCAATGAGCTAGTCAAGTAGAGGCATACTAGTGACACTATGTTTGTCTATGTGTTCACACATGTATTATGTTTCCGGTTAATACAATTCTAGCATGAATAATAAACATTTATCATGAAATAAGGAACTAAATAATAACTTTATTATTGCCTCTAGGGCATATTTCCTTCAGTCTCCCACTTGCACTAGAGTCAATAATCTAGATTACACAGTAATGATTTTAACACCCATGGAGCCTTGGTGCTGATCATGTTTTGCTCGTGGAAGAGGCTTAGTCAACGGGTATGCAACATTCAAATCTGTATGTATCTTGCAAATCTCTATGTCTCCCACCTGGACTTGATCCCGGATGGAGTTGAAGTGTCTCTTGATGTGCTTGGTTCTCTTGTGAAATCTGGATTCCTTTGCCAAGTCAATTGCACCAGTATTGTCACAAAAGATTTTCATTGGACCCGATGCACTAGGTATGACACCTAGATCGGATATGAACTCATTCATACAGACTCCTTCATTCGCTGCTTCCGAAGCAGCAATGTACTCCGCTTCACATGTAGATCCCGCCACGACACTCTGTTCAGAACTGCTCCAACTGACAGCTCCACCGTTTAATATAAACACGTATCCGGTTTGCGATTTAGAATCGTCCGGATCAGTGTCAAAGCTTGCATCAACGTAACCATTTACGATGAGCTCTTTGTCACCTCCATAAACGAGAAACATATCCTTGGTCCTTTTTAGGTACTTCAGGATGTTCTTGACCGCTGTCCAGTGATCCACTCCTGGATTACTTTGGTACCTCCCTGTTAAGCTAATAGCAAGGCACACAACAGGTCTGGTACACAGCATTGCATACATGATAGAGCCTATGGCTAAAGCATAGGGAACACTTTTCATTTTCTCTCTATCTTATGCAGTGGTCAGACATTGAGTCTTACTCAACTTCACACCTTGTAACATAGGCAAGAACCCTTTCTTAGCTTGATCCATTTTGAACTTCTTCTTCAAAACTTTATCAAGGTATGTGCTTTGTGAAAGTCCAATTAAGCGTCTTGATCTATCTCTATAGATCTTGATGCCCAATATATAAGCAGCTTCACCGAGGTCTTTCATTGAAAAACTCTTATTCAAGTATCCTTTTGTGTTATCCAGAAATTCTATATCATTTCCAATCAGCAATATGTCATCCACATATAACATTAGAATGCTACAGATCTCCCACTCACTTTCTTGTAAATACAGGCTTCTCCAAAAGTCTGTATAAAACCATATTCTTTGATCACACTATCAAAACGGTTATTCCAAATCCGAGATGCTTGCACCAGTCCATAAATGGATCGCTGGAGCTTGCACACTTTGTTAGCTCCCTTTGGATCGATAAAACCTTCAGGTTGCATCATTATACAACTCTTCTTCCAGAAATCCATTTAGGAATGCAGTCTTTACATCCATTTGCCAAATTTCATAATCATAAAATGCGGCAATTGCTAACATGATTTGGATGGACTTAAGCATCGCTACGGATGAGAAGGTCTCATCGTAGTCAACTCCTTGAACTTGTTGAAAACCTTTTGCAACAAGTCGAGCTTTGTAGACAGTAACATTACCGTAAGCGTCTGTCTTCTTCTTGAAGATCCATTTATTGTCGATGGCTTGCCGATCATCGGGCAAGTCAACCAAAGTCCACACTTTGTTCTCATACATGGATCCCATCTCAGATTTCATGGCCTCAAGCCATTTTGCGGAATCTGGGCTCATCATCGGTTCTTCATAGTTCGTAGGTTCATCATGGTCAAGTAACATGACCTCCAGAACTGGATTGACGTACCATTCTGGCGCGGATCTTGGTCTGGTTGACCTACGAGGTTCGGTAGTAACTTGTCTGAAGTTTCATGATCATCATCATTAGCTTCCTCACTAATTGGTGTAGATGTCACAGGAACCGGTTTCTGTGATGAACTACTTTCCAATAAGGGAGCAGGTATAGTTACCTCATCAAGTTCTACTTTCCTCCCACTCACTTCTTTCGAGAGAAACTCCTTCTCTAGAAAGGATCCATTCTTAGCAACGAATATCTTGCCTTCGGATCTGTGATAGAAGGTGTACCCAATAGTTTCCTTTGGATGTCCTATGAAGACGCATTTCTCCGATTTGGGTTCGAGCTTATCAGGTTGAAGCTTTTTCACATAAGCATCGCAGCCCCAAACTTTAAGAAATGACAACTTTGGTTTCTTGCCAAACCATAATTCATAAGGAGTCATCTCAACGGATTTTGATGGTGCCCTATTTAACGTGAATGCAGCCGTCTCTAAAGCATAACCCCAAAAAGATAGCAGTAAATCAGTAAGAGACATCATAGATCGCACCATATCTAGTAAAGTACGATTATGATGTTCGGACACGCCATTACGCTGTGGTGTTTCGGGTGGCGTGAGTTGCGAAACTATTCCGCGTTGTTTCAAATGTAGGCCAAACTTGTAACTCAAATATTCTCCTCCATGATCAGATCGCAGAAACTTTATTTTCTTGTTATGATGATTTTCCACTTCACTCTGAAATTCTTTGAACTTTTCAAATGTTTCAGACTTATCTTTCATTAAGAAGATATACCCATATCTGCTTAAATCATCTGTGAAGGTGAGAAAATAACGATACCTGCCACGAGCCTCAATATTCATTGGACCACATACATCAGTATGTATGATTTCCAACAAATCTGTTGCTCGCTCCATAGTTCTGGAGAACGGCGTTTTAGTCATCTTGCCCATAAGGCATGGTTCGCAAGTACCAAGTGATTCATAATTAAGTGATTCCAAAAGTCCATTAGTATGGAGTTTCTTCATGCGCTTTATACCAATATGATCCAAATGGCAGTGTCACAAATAAGTTGCACTATCATTATCAACTCTGCATCTTTTGGCTTCAATATTATGAATATGTATATCACTACTATCGAGATTCAATAAGAATAGACCACTCTTTAAGGGTGCATGACCATAAAAGATATTACTCATATAAATAGAACAACCATTATTCTCGGATTTAAATGAATAACCGTCTCGCATCAAACAAGATCCAGATATAATGTTCATGCTTAACGCTGGCACCAAATAACAATTATTTAGGTCTAAAACTAATCCCGAAGGTAGATGTAGAGGTAGCGTGCCGACGACGATCACATCGACTTTGGAACCATTTCCCACGCGCATCGTCACCTTGTCCTTAGCCAGTCTTCGCTTAATCCGTAGTCCATGTTTCGAGTTGCAAATAATAGCAACAAAACCAGTATCAAATACCCAGGTGCTACTGCGAGATCTCGTGAGGTACACATCAATAACATGTATATCACATATACCTTTGTTCACCTTGCCATCCTTCTTATCCGCCAAATACTTGGGGCAGTCCCGCTTCCAGTGACCTGTTTGTTTGCAGTAGAAGCACTCAGTCTCAGGCTTAGGTCCAGACTTGGGTTTCTTCTCCTGAGAAGCAACTTGTTTGTCGTTATTCTTGAAGTTCCCCTTCTTCTTCCCTTTGCCCTTTTTCTTGAAACTGGTGGTCTTATTGACCATCAACACTTGCTGCTCCTTCTTGATTTCTACCTCCGCAGCCTTTAGCATCGCGAAGAGCTCGGGAATAGTCTTATTCAACCCTTGCATATTATAGTTCATCGTGAAGCTTTTGTAGCTTGGTGGCAGTGATTGAAGAACTCTGTCAATGACACTATCAACAGGAAGATTAACTCCCAGTTGAGTCAAGTGATTATGATACCCAGACATTTTGAGTATATGCTCACTTACAGAACTATTCTCCTCCATCTTGGAGCTATAGAACTTATTGGAGACTTCATATCTCTCAATCCGGGCATTTGCTTGAAATATTAACTTCAACTCCTGGAACATCTCATATGCTCCATGACGTTCAAAACGTCATTGAAGTCCCGGTTCTAAGCCGTAAAGCATGGCACACTGAACTATCGAGTAGACATCAGCTTTACTCTGCCAAACATTCTTAACGTTGTCAGCAGCATCTGCAGCACGCCTGGCACCCAGCGGTGCTTCCAGGACATAATTCTTTTGTGCAGCAATGAGGATAATCCTCAAGTTACGGACCCAGTCCATGTAATTGATACCATCATCTTTCAACTTTGCTTTCTCAAGAGACGCATTAAAATTCAATGGAACACCATCACGGGCCATCTATCTACAACAAAATAGATAAGCAAAATACTATCAGGTACTAAGTTCATGATAAATTTAAGTTCAATTAATCATATTACTTAAGAACTCCCACTTAGATAGACATCCCTCTAATCATCTAAGTGATCACGTGATCCATATCAACTAAACCATGACCGATCATCACGTGAAATGGAGTAGTTTTCAATGGTGAACATCACTATGTTGATCATATCTACTATATGATTCACGCTCGACCTTTCGGTCTCAGTGTTCCGAGGCCATATCTGCATATGCTAGGCTCGTCAAGTTTAACCCGAGTATTCTGCGTGGGCAAAACTGGATTGCACCCGTTGTAGATGGACGTAGAGCTTATCACACCCAATCATCACGTGTTGTCTCAGCACAATGAACTTTGGCAATGGTGCATACTCAGGAAGAACACTTTTATCTTGATATTTAGTGAGAGATCATCTTATAATGCTACCATCAAACAAAGCAGAATAAGATGCATAAAGGATAAACATCACATGCAATCAATATAAGTGATATGATATGGCCATCATCATCTTGTGCTTGTGATCTCCATCTCCGAAGCACCGTCATGATCACCATCATCACCGACGCGACACCTTGATCTCCATCGTAGCATCGTTATCGTCTCGCCAACTATTGCTTCTACGACTATCGCTACCGCTTAGTGATAAAGTAAAGCAATTAAAGGGCGATTGCATTGCATACAATAAAGCGACAACCATATGGCTCCTGCCAGTTGCCAATAACTCCGTTACAAAACATGACCATCTCATACAAAAATATAGCATCATGTCTTGACCATATCACATCACAACATGCCCTGCAAAAACAAGTTAGACGTCCTCTACTTTGTTGTTGCAAGTTTTACGTGGCTGCTACGGGCTGAGCAAGAACCGTTCTTACCTACGCATCAAAACCACAACGATAGTTCGTCAAGTTGGTGTTGTTTTAACCTTCTCAAGGACCGGGCGTAGCCACACTCGGTTCAACTGAAGTTGGAGAAACTGACACCCGCCAGCCACCTATGTGCAAAGCACGTCGGTAGAACCGATCTCGCGTAAGCGTACGCGTAATGTCGGTCCGGGCTGCTTCATCCAACAATACCGCCGAACCAATGTATGACATGCTGGTAAGAAGTATGACTTGTATCGCCCACAACTCACTTGTGTTCTACTCGTGCATATAACATCAACGCATAAAACCAGGCTCTGATAGCACTGTTGGGGAACGTAGTAATTTCAAACTTTTCCTACGCACACGCAAGATCATGGTGATGCATAGAAATGAGAGGGGAGATTGTCGTCCACGTACCCTCGTAGACCATTAAGCGGAAGCTTTATAACAACGTGGTTGATGTAGTCGTACGTCTTCACGATCGACTGATCCTCAGCACCGTACGTACGGCACCTCTGCGTTCAGCACACATTCAGCTCGGTGATGTCCCGCGAACTCACGATCTAGTAGAGCTCGGGGAAGAGTTGTGTCAGCACGACGGTGTGGTGACGATGTTGATGAAGCTACCGCGGCAGGGCTTCGCCTAAAAAACCCGCTACAGTATGACCAAGGTGGATTATGGTGGAGGGGGGCACCGCACACGGCTGGAGAGATCTCAATGATCAACTTGTATCTAGAGGTGCCCCTCTGCCCCCGTATATAAAGGAGCAAGGGGGGAGGCGGCCGGCCAGGAGGAGGCGCGCCAGGAGGAGTCCTACTCCCACCAGGAGTAGGACTCCCTCCTTTCCTAGTTGGAATAGGAGAAGCGGGAAGGAGGAGGGAGAGAGGAAGGAAAGGGGGCGCCGCCCCGCCCCCCTCCTTGTCCAATTCGGACTAGAGGGAGAGGGGGCGCATGGCCTGCCCTGGCAGCCCCTCCTCTCTTCCACTAAGGCCCATCATGGCCCATTAAACCCCTGGGGGGGTTCCGGTAACCCCCGGTACTCCGGTAAAATCCCGATTTCATCCGGAACACTTCCGATATCCAAATATAGGCTTCCAATATATAAATCTTTATGTCTCGACCATTTCGAGACTCCTCGTCATGTCTGTGATCACATCCGGGACTTCGAACTACCTTCGGTACATCAAAACATATAAACTCATAAAATCGATCGTCACAGAACTTTAAGCGTGCGGACCCTATGGGTTCAAGAACTATGTAGACATGACCGAGACACGTTTCCGGTCAATAACCAATAGAGGAACCTGGATGCACATATTGGTTCCTACATATTCTACGAAGATCTTTATCGGTCAAACCACACAACACTATACGTTGTTCTCTTTGTCATCGGTATGTTACTTGCCCGAGATTCGATTGTTGGTATCCAATACCTAGTTCAATCTCGTTACCGGCAAGTCTCTTTACTCGTTCCGTAATACATCATCCCGTAGCTAACTCATTAGTTATCATGCTTGCAAGGCTTCTAGTGATGTGTATTACCGAGAGGGCCCACAGATACCTCTCCGACAATCGGAGTGACAAATCCTAATCTTGATCTATGCCAACTCAACAAGTACCATCGGAAACACCTGTAGAGCACCTTCATGATCACCCAGTTACGTTGTGACGTTTGGTAGCACACAAAGTGTTCCTTCGGTATTCGGGAGTTGCATAATCTCATAGTCATAAGAACATGTATAAGTCATGAAGAAAGAAATAGCAGTAAACAAACGATCAAGTGCTATGCTAACGAAATGGATCAAGTTAATCACATCATTCTCCTAATGATGTGATCCCATTGATCAAATAACAACTCATGTCTATGGTTAGGAAACTTAACCATCTTTGATCAATGAGCTATTCAAGTAGAGGCATACTAGTGACACTATGTTTGTGTATGTATTCACACATGTATTATGTTTCCGGTTAATACAATTCTAGCATGAATAATAAACATTTATCATGAAATAAGGAAATAAATAATAACTTTATTATTGCCTTAGGGCATATTTCCTTCAGAATATTCTCCTAAATACATTCCTTATGCTAAATTGGTTAAGTGCAAAATATCAACAAGATGATCTTGAAAAACTTGAGAACAATCTTAGGAAAACCGAAGGATTACTGGTCGAAGAGATGGAGAAGACTCAAAAGTTGATCGAAGAGCATGATGTTTTTCTTCAACTATTGATAATCTTTCCAACCGATATGATTCTCTTACAGTCGACTATGAGAGTTTATCCAATGAAATCCTTAACAGGAATCAGGAACTCGAGTCACTGAAAGAGTCTCATAACGTGCTTGCAAAAGAAAAAGCTTCTCTCTTCATTGAGCATTCTAAACGACTCCCTGATATTTTTTTGCCTCCTTTCTCACAATGCCTAGAACGTAGCAATGTTGATTCAAATGATGAAATATCTAAAGCGGTCATCGAGAATATTGCAACATCTACAAATGGTATTTCTAACCCCTCTTCCAAGGAATTCGTTGCTATCTTTGAAGAAAATTGCACGTTAAAGAACCTTCTTGAGATAGGAATGCTAAAGAGCCTCAAAGGACATCAAACTCTTTGTGATGTGCTTAAAAAGTTAATACTGCACAAAAATCCCCAAAAGGAAGGATTGGGTTTCATAAGAAAACTCAACGATGATGGAACCTACTAGACTCCGGAGCAATATCCTCAAACGAGTAGGGTTCTTGCTAAAAGTAAAACTCTCGAACCTGCAATTTTATCTGGATATGACACTCGCATTTCCTTGTCTCTGACGAGTCTGATGACTAAAACTACAAATTCTTCAAACAACAGAATGGTAAGGTTTTCGCAAGGTATATTGGGACTAACTGCAAGTCTGGTTCACCCAAGAAGCAAATCTGGGTAAATAAGTGCATCATTGAAAATTTATCTATCAGTGCTAATCTGAATATGCGGAGTGATTCTCGTCGAGGAAATGATTATCATTCGCAGATTGGCGCTGAAACTTTCTCGAATGGATATAGGTCAAACCTTCGACAGAAGGAGTACATGCATACCTCCTTGAATCATTATGCCCATGTCTCTGGAAACAACTTCAATGCATATTCATATGATTACTCTCCAAAGGCATAGGCGAACTACAGAACTCACCGAAGGAATGTCCCTGCTCATACAAAATAAATGAGATGCTCGCAGCCCACGCGAGTGTGGGTTGCGAAAAAGAACCCTTTTTCAAATCATGCAGGAACTCTCTCAGGGATTCTAGTTGTTTATTCTTATTCCTTGTGTTCATTTGCTCTCGTTCATGTGTTTGTCTTTGTTTCACCATGTTTGTGTTTTGTCCGATGAACAAATCACTCATAGCTCCGTGTTTTTATATTTCCTATCTTCTACCTGAGTGTTTTTGTTTCGGACCCTTTTATCCCTCTATTCTTTCGCATCCAAATCTATGGTGTCCGTCATAAGCATGCAATTTGATCTTAAGACAATTTATGTCCTACGTCCTTGGTCGTGAAAGAAATTGACTTTGAATTTTTAATCATTTTTTGGTGTTTGCCCTTCTTCAAACCTTTCGATCTGCTGCTCTTCCCGAGTTTCTCGCAGAAAACGATTGCCGCGTACTCACAATCCCCATGATCGTGACCGTGACTGTTGATTGCGGAATGTCCCGCAACTGAGGGTCATAGATTTTGGAGACGAGGTTCAGCTTGCCAGCTATAAATATCCATCACCGTATCATCATGTCTTCTTCCTCCCAGTTCCTCAAACCCTCGTCCATCTCCACCCGAGCCCTTGCTCGAAGCAACTGCGACGAGGAGCCTCGTCATGCTACTCCGGTGACACTTTGTCGCGGTTGATCACGTCGGTGCGGTAATCCTCCCTCCCGCATTGTCGTAGATGATCCAAGTTGCTAAGTTAGGGTGCTTGGATCTGGAACTGCTCTTGTCCATAACTCTGTTCTTAGGGCAATTCTTACCGATGCTATTTTCTTGATTTATCTCATTGTAGTAGATCTTTATGAATCACTAGGCTTTGACTGCTATGGTTTGTAGATCTTCCTAGTACTTGTTCTCCTCGACCTAGGGTTTATGTGTCCTTATCCGAAAGATTAGATAGTCTTTAATCAGCCTTGAATTCTATGGCTAGTTTAAAATCTATTGAGGATATCTTCTATAAGTCTACCATGAATTCCTATGTTTCTTCCAAAAACATTCTTTTTCATTCAAAATACCTTTTGTGCATGTTTATGACCCTACCCCATTTTCCCTCGTATCTATTCTTCTCACGGGTTGGTCATGGCATAGAGTATGGAACAGTATTCAGATTCTGAAGGAGAATTGCCTCAGGTTCCACCAAGGTCTGATCGAATGAGATTAACAGGTGGAGGAAAATCTTCAAAGCCTCCCAAAGCACTAAAAACAAACTTGAGTCTGAATCCGATGAAGAAGAAAATGAGGAGATATATACCCTCTGCTCACAGTCGCCTGAAGATGAATTGGTCACAAATGCCCTAACCATCTTCTCGAATGGTAATCCTAAAAAGGGTGGTCATGGCAGGGAAAAGAATACCACGACCGAAATGCCTGCTCCAGATAGCTACAGAACTCCACCAGAGGGTGAATCAACAACTGAATGCAACAATAGGCTTCAAAGGATTTGCCGCCACTGGGCAAGAAAATGGTACAATTATGAAAATATTCGTGAAAAGTATCAGATTCTGTTTGACTTCACACCACCGTGGAATGACTACATAGCTAAGAACTGCATTGGACCCGGTGATGAAAAAGTCAGACCACAACAGCCTTCAAATGCTCATCCCGACTCCCTCAAAACCATCTCTTATTTTCCCAAGGAAGTGGCTAAAAGGCGAAGGCCAAAGCCAAGCGTGATGCTAAGGAAGCGAAGAAAAACCAAGTTGAAGCGAAAAATGTCGCGCTGACCCAGCAAAACGTCCAGAAGAAGAAGGATTATGCTTCTGCATCCAAGGGAAGCAAGTCCAAGAAATCCGTTTCCCCTCGTGCTCCATGAAAGAAAACCGCCGTCAGGAAATCAAAGAAGGTCGTTTCTAACTCGTTTGATGAGTCATCCAGCGAAGATGCTCCTGATGAAATTCCAATGTATGATCAACGTGCCATTCTCGACAAGCCATCCAAGATCCCTTCACCAATGAAAGTTTTATCCTCTCCAAGGAGGTCACCAAGGCATGTACCCATTCCCCTCACTGACAAACCTTCAGGTTCTGCAGCTCCAAAATCTTTGTCTAATCCTGCTGCGAAGAGAAACCTACAATCTGAAGGAAAAACTGATGTATCTGCTGAGAAGACTGATACGTCTCCAACGTATCTATAATTTATGAAGTATTCATGCCATGTTTACAACAATTTTATATGGTTTGGTATGATTTGCATGGAACTAACCTAGACTGACGTTGTTTTCAGCAGAACTACCGTGGTGTTGTTTTATGTGCAGAAATAAAAGTTCTCAAACGCAATGAAACTTTTTGGTGATTTTTTGGAACAAAAGAGGCATTAGAAGCTTCATGGGAGGACCAAAAGGTGAAGGAGGTGAGAACAAGACACTGGGTGCGCCAGGAGGCCCAGGCACGCCCAGGTGTGTTGTGCTCACCTCGAGGCCCATCTTCGTGTGATTCCAACGTTGAAAATCCTATAAATAGAGAAACCATCAGAAATAAACCTAGATCAGAAGTTTCGCCACCGCAAGCCGCTATAGCCACGAAAAACCAATCTAGACCCCATTTTGGCACTCTGTTAGAGGGGGAAATCATCACCGGTGGCCATCTTTATCATCCCAGCGGCCACCATGATGATGAGGGAGTAGTCCACCCTCAGGGTTGAGGGTTTGTACCAGTAGCTATGTGTTTAATATCTCTCTCTCTCTCTCGTGTTCTTGATTTGGCACGATCTTGATGTATCGCAAGCTTTGTTAATATAGTTGGATCATATGGTGTTTCTCCCTCTCTATCTTGTTGTGATGAATTGAGTTTTCCCTTTGAGATTTCCTTCTATCGGACTGAATACTTTTATGTATTTGAGAGTACTTGATGTATGTCTTTGTATGAATACCCATGGTGACAATGGGGTATCATATTGATTCACTTGCTATGTGTTTTGGCACTCAACTCGCGGATTCCCGAGGTGACATTGGGGGTAATCTATGCAATAGGGGTTGATGCACATTCTCGTCTTTTTTTCTCCAGTGGAAATCTTGGGGCACTCTTTGAGGTTCTTTGAGTTGGATTGAGTATTATGAATCTGAAATTGTTTGATGCATATCGTATAATCAACTCACGGATACTCGCAGAGACATTGGTGACATTGGAGTTGGTTGATGTGTATCATATGGTCTTATTTTAGTACGAACTCTTGGATAGATCGATAAGAATAACTTGGTGTTATTTTAGTATGAACTTTAGGATAGATTGATCGGAAAGAATAGCTTTGAGGTGGTTTCGTACCCTACAAAGAATTCCTTCTTATGTTCTCCACTACATAAGAACTTTGGAGTGATTCTTCATCGCACGTTGAGGGATGGTTATATGATCCAATTATATTAGCATTGTTGATAGATTGCACTAGCAAAAGTATGGACCCTAGGCCTCATTTTCAAGCATTGTAATACCATTTGTGCTCACTTTTGTTACTCGTTATCTTGCTGTTTTTATTGTTACTATTACAAAAATGAATATCTACTATCATTAGTACACTTGTATCACCATCTCTTCGCCGAACTAGTTCTCCTATACAATTTACCATTGTATTTGGTGTGTTGGGGACACAAGAGACTCTTTGTTATTTGGTTGCAGGGTTGTTTGAGAGAGACCATCTTCATCCTATGCCTCCCATGGATTGATAAACCTTAGGTCATCCACTTGAGGGAAAAATGCTACTGTCCTACAAACTCTGCGCTTGGAGGACCAACACGAGTCTAGAAGAATAAAGTTGCGTAGTAGACATCAAAGGCCAAACCCAGTGTTCCTGCTTCCACAGAGGAACAGAAGTATGATCTCAATCTCCTGATCGATGTGATTGAAAATGCTCCATATGATGCAAAATCTGATGATATAAGTAGTCTAGGACTCCCTGATGATGTTACCAAGATGGTAATGAAGCATTTTATTGAGCTAAGAAAAATCTCCAAGAAGTTGAATCAAGCTATCAAAGACAAGCAAGTCGTCGAGCAAATGAGGAGAGAGGCCAACACTGAATCCGAAAGAAATAATCTGAACAAAGAGATTGGTGAACTCACTAAGTCTCTCAGTCTCATGCAGAATGATAAAATTGATTGGCACTCGCGGTTGCAAATGGAGTTATCTCAGCTGTGTGATAGAAGAAACAAGGAGATTGATCGCAAGGCAGATCTTGCTCGAAGGAGAATTAAAGAAGAAAAACGTCAGAAGGCTAAAGCGAGGGTTAGCAAACCGAAAGGAAACAAAGATCGTCACCTTCAAACTGTTGCCGATGCTCCACTTGATGCCAGCACTCCCTTGCAGCAGATTCTACCACTCCACCTCACAAGGATTAACCAATGCAGCAAGCTGGCCATGTGGAGGATATCATTCCTACTCCAGTAGCCCAAGAACAACCTCATGTTGTTGATATCTTCCTGGAAAAGACTGATGAAGAAAATGATCCGCCTAAGCAGCAAGACCCAGTTGATGATGTTGATGAGAAAATTGAAGTTGAGAAGGCAGATCCATCGCCTCCGAGAAAATTGCAAGCGGAGCCCTCCTAATCAAACAAGGATGAGATTGACAAGAATGAGGGTGTGACGACCCGAGACTGATGCTCCAGATGCCTTCCAATTTTTCGTCGTCGCCGTGTGTATTATTTTCGTTTGTTGCATTTCATCATGTCACCATGAGCATCGCATCCGCATGTTTTCATAAAACTCATAGTCGTTCGTAGTTGCCTCTTCTCCTTGTCTCTGTGGCATGTCGTCAGACCGTTTGTCTTCCTTGACCATTCTCAGTCCAACCACACACTTGACCTCGTCCGCCTAACCCCTCTTTGCACAGTGCATCGACCCCTCGCCCGCGCCCGAAACTTCCCCGAACCCGAACCGGACTATCATTACCGTTGGGTCCAGATCATCCCCAAACATCTATAAAACATCTCTGTTTTCTTTGTTGGACTCTCCTAACCTTTTTATCTTGACCGTCTGATTTTGATCTAATGATCGAAACTCCCCTCTTCCCTATATATATAGTCCACCCCTAGTCCAATTTAGTCAAACCCTACATTCTAGACCTCTTGTCCCATCGCGCCGCCACTCGCCAACCACTCCTCTCCTTCCTTAGGATCCATCCCGCATACACCTCGCCTTCAGCCACCACCGAACAGAGAATCGCCCAATCCTCTCTGTCACATCCATCCCATCGATCCACTCCGCAACCCCGAGCACCCCTTGGGAGCCCCTGCTTCCACGTGCTTCATTGCCATCCTGCTCGTCCCAGCGGAGCCTCGTCCTCCTCGCGCCTGTCCCGTGCGTCCGGCGTGACGCCGGCAAGCAGCAGCAGCAACCAGGCCACTGCACCTCGCCTCGGTCCCCTCCTTCCTCTCGTTTTCTCCCATCTCTCTCTCACCCGGCTTCCTTCCTCTCTGTGTGCCTACAGGAGCTTCGCCCATGCTGCCGCCATGGACTGGATCCTACTCGGGGCTGCTTATCCGCCTCACCTCCCACCCTTGCTTTTTTGACCCGAAACAGTAGGAAAGGCTCCTACTGTGTAAATATATTAAAGAAAAGGATCTATACAAGGTGATTATTTACATCATGGGGGGAGAGGGAAGGTTATATCACTTTGGGTCCCACCCAGAAGAACTAGAAAAAAGGGGGGTCTAGTGCAAAGAGTTTACAAAATCCGGAAGTAGAGGCATATTTGCCTCTTTGACCCTATCCTGCAGAAGTTCAAAGTCTTTCTGCTGCTTGATGCTGATGAGCACGGCAATCGGTGCCCTCCTTCGCGCGTGGGCCCTTGCTTCTGATGAACGCGGCGATAGGTGCCCTCCTTCGCGCGTGGCACCGTGCCAAGTTCCACCGTCTGCCGTAGCCGTGGAGCTCATCGGCGTCGCCCTTGTGCCGTCCTAGCCCAGTCGCCGTTTGTCTCATCGCCGCCCGGATCCCTGTCAAGGACCACTAGGAGGAGCGCCCCGCCAAGTCCCAGCAAGCCGTCGTCCATCGTCTTCCTCTGCATTGGGCTAGAACGCTCGTCCGCGTCGACCACGACCTCGCGTTGACCCGCCGTCGTCAAGTTCTTGCCGGGCGTGCTGCTGCCTGGATCCGCCATCCCCGCGCCTCCTGGCCTCCTCCGCGCAACCGTGCCCGATTCCTGCCATTCCCGAGTCCCATGCTTCGCCCCCTACATCCTTTGCTTTGAGCAGGAGGACGAGCATGCCGCCCCTTGATGTCTACTACACAACCTTCTTCTTGTAGTAGTTGTTGGGCCTCCAAGTGCAGAGGTTTGTAGAACAGTAGCAAATTTCCCTCAAGTGGATGACCTAAGGTTTATCAATCCGTGGGAGGCGTAGGATGAAGATGGTCTCTCTCAAACAGCCCTGCAACCAAATAACAAAGAGTCTCTTATGTCCCCAACACACCCAATACAATGGTAAATTGTATAGGTGCACTAGTTCGGCGAAGAGATGGTCATGCAAGTGCAATATGGATGGTAGATGTAGGTTTTTGTAATCTTAAATTATAAAAACAGCACGGTAACTAATGATAAAAGTGAGCGTAAATGGTATTGCAATGCTAGGAAACAAGGCCTAGGGTTCATACTTTCACTAGTGCAAGTTCTCTCAACAATAATAACATAATTGGATCATATAACTATCCCTCAACATGAAACAAAGAGTCACTCCAAAGTCACTAATAGCAGAGAACAAATGAAGAGATTATTGTAGGGTACGAAACCACCTCAAAGTTATTCTTTCGGATCGATCTATTCAAGAGTTCGTACTAGAATAATACCTTAAGACACAAATCAACCAAAACCCTAATGTCACCTAGATACTCCAATGTCACCTCAAGTATCTGCGAGTATGATTATACGATATGCATCACACAATCTTAGATTCATCTATTCAACCAACACAAAGAACTTCAAAGAGTGCCCCAAAGTTTCTACCGGAGAGTCGAGACGAAAACGTACGCCAACCCCTATGCATAAGTTCACGAGGTCACGGAACTCGCAAGTTGTTCACCAAAACGTACATCAAGTGGATCACGTGATATCCCATTGTCACCACAGATAAGCACATGCAAGACATACATCAAGTGTTCTCAAATCCTTAAAGACTCAATCCGATAATATAACTTCAAAGGGAAAACTCAATTTATCACAAGAGAGTAGAGGGGGAGAAACATCATAAGATCCAACTATAATAGCAAAGCTCACAATACATCAAGATCGTACCACCTCAAGAACACGAGAGAGAGAAAGAGATCAAACACATAGCTACTGGTACATACCCTCATCCCCGAGGGTGAACTACTCCCTCCTCGTCATGGAGAGCGCTGGGATGATGAAGATGGCCACCGGAGAGGGATTCCCCCCCTCCGGAAGGGTGCCAGAACGGGTCTAGATTGGTTTTCGGTGGCTACGGAGGCTTCTGGCGGCGGAACTCCCAATCTAGGTTTCATTCTGGAAGTTTGGGTATATATGAGAGGTTTTGGCGTCGGGAACAAGTCAGGGGGTCTCTGGGCTGTCCACGATGCAGGGGGCGCGCCCCCCACTCTCGTGGGCTGCCCGGGACTCTTCTGGTCCATCTCCGATGCTCCACGGGCTTCTTCTGGTCCAAAAATAAGTTCAGTGAAGTTTCAGGTCAATTGGACTCCGTTTGATTTTCCTTTTCTGTGATACTCAAAAACAAGGAAAAAAACAGAAACTGACATTGGGCTCTAGGTTAATAGGTTGGTCCCAAAAATCATATAAAATAGCATATAAATGCATATAAAGCATCCAAAGTTGATAATATAATAGCATGGAACAATAAAAAATTATAGATACGTTGGAGTCGTATCAAGCATCCCCAAGCTTAATTCCTGCTCGTCCTCGAGTAGGTAAATGATAAAAACAGAATTTTTGATGTGGAATGCTACCTAACATATTTATCCATGTAATTCTTTTTATTGTGGCAAGAATATTCAGATCCGAAAGATTCAAGACAAAAGTTTAATATTGACATAAAAATAATAATACTTCAAGCATACTAACAAAGCAATCATGTCTTCTCAAAATAACATGGCCAAAGAAAGCTATCCCTACAAAATCATACAGTCTGGCTATGTTCTATCTTCATCACAAAAAATATTTAAATCATGCACAACCCCGATGACAAGCCAAGCAATTGTTTCATACTTTTGATGTTCTCAAACTTTTTCAATCTTCACGCAATACATGAGCGTGAGCCATGGACATAGCACTATAGGTGGAATAGAATGGTGGTTGTGGAGAAGACAAAAAGGAGAAGATAGTCTCACATCAACTAGGCATATTAAGGGGCTATGGATATGCCCATCAATAGATATCAATGTGAGTGAGTTGGGATTGCCATGCAACGGGTGCACTAGAGCTATAAGTGTATGAAAGCTCAAAAAGAAACTAAGTGGGTGTGCATCCAACTCGCTTGCTCACGAAGACCTAGGGCATTCTGAGGAAGCCCATCATTGGAATATACAAGCCAAGTTCTATAATGAAAGATCCCCACTAGTATATGGAAGTGACAACATAGGAGACTCTCTATCATGAAGATCATGGTGCTACTTTTAAGCACAAGTGTGGTAAAAGGATAGTAGCATTGCCCCTTCTCTCTTTTTCTCTCATCATATTTTTTTAGGGCCTTCTCTTTTTTATGGCCTTCTATTTTTTTATGGCCTCTTTTTTCTCTTTTCTTATTTTTCATCCGGAGTCTCACCCTGACTTGTGGGGGAGTCATAGTCTCCATCATCCTTTCCTCACATGGGACAATGCTCTAATAATGATGATCATCACACTTTTATTTACTTACAACTCAAGAATTACAACTCGATACTTAGAACAAAATATGACTCTATATGAATCCCTCCGGCGGTGTACCGGGGTGTGCAATGACTCATGAGTGACATGTATGAAAGAATTATGAAGGTGGCTTTGCCACAAATACGATGTCAACTACATGATCATGCAAAGCAATATTACAATGATGGAGCGTGTCATAATAAACGGAACGGTGGAAAGTTGCATGGCTATATATCTCGGAATGGCTATGGAAATGCCATAATAGGTATGGTGGCTGTTTTAAGGAAGGTATATGGTGGGTGTATGATACTGGCGAAAGGTGCGCGGTATTAGAGAGGCTAGCAATGGTGGAAGGGTGAGAGTGCGTATAATCCATGGACTCAACATTAGTCATAAAGAACTCACATACTTATTGCAAAAATCTATTATTTATTGAAACGAAGTACTACGCGCATGCTCCTAGGGGGATAGATTGGTAGGAAAAGACCATCGCTCGTCCCCGACCGCCACTCATAAGGAAGGCAATCAATAAATAAATCATGCTCCGACTTCATCACATAACGGTTCACCATACGTGCATGCTACGGGAATCACAAACTTTAACACAAGTATCTCTCAAATTCACAACTACTCAACTAGCATGACTCTAATATCACCATCTTTATATCTCAAAACAATTATCAAGTATCAAACTTCTCATGGTATTCAATGCACTCTATATGAAAGTTTTTAGTATATCCCTCTTGGATGCCTATCATATTAGGACTAAAATCATAACCAAAGCAAACTACCATGCTGTTCTAAAAGACTCTCGAAAAAATATAAGTGAAGCATGAGAGTTCATCTATTTATTCAATATAAAACCACCGCCGTGCTCTAAAAGGATATAAGTGAAGCACTAGAGCAAATGACAAACTACTCCGAAAGATATAAGTGAAGATCAATGAGTAGTCGAATAATTATGTAACTATGTGAAGACTCTCTAACATTTAAGAATTTAAGATCTTGGTATTTTATTCAAACAGAAAGCAAAATAAAATAAAATAAAATGACGCTCCAAGCAAAACGAATATCATGTGGTGAATAAAAATATAGCTCCAAGTAAAGTTACTGATGAACGAAGACGAAAGAGGGGGTGCCATCCGGGGCATCCCCAAGCTTAGGCTCTTGGTTGTCCTTGAATATTACCTTGGGGTGCCTTGGGCATCCCCAAGCATAGGCTCTTGCCACTCCTTATTCCATAGTCCATCGAATCTTTACCCAAAACTTGAAAACTTCACAACACAAAACTTAACAGAAAACTCGTAAGCTCCGTTAGTATAAGAAAATAAATCACCACTTAGGTACTGTTGTGAACTCATTATAAATTAATATTAGTGTAATATCTACTGTATTCCAACTTCTCTATGGTTCATACCCTCCGATACTACACATAGATTTATCAAAATAAGCAAACAACACATAGAAAACAGAATCTGTCAAAAACAGAACAGTCTGTAGTAATCTGTATCAAACGTATACTTCTAGAGCCCCAAAAATTCTAAAATAAATTTCTGGATGTGAGAAAGTTATCTATTAATCATCTTCAAAAATAATCAACTAAATAGCACTCTCCAGTAAAAATGGCAGATAATCTCATGAGCGCTAAAGTTTCTGTTTTTTACAGCAAGATCGCAAAGACTTTCCCCAAGTCTTCCCAAAGGATCTACTTGGCACAAACACTAATTAAAAGCATAAAACCACATCTAAACAGAGTCTAGATGAATTATTTATTACTAAACAGAATCAAAAAGAAATAAACAAAAATAAAATTGGGTTGCCTCCCAACAAGCGCTATCGTTTAACGCCCTTAGCTAGGCATGATGATTTCAATGATGCTCGCATAAAAGATAAGACTTGAAACATAACGGGAGCATCATGAAGCATATGACAAGCACATTTAAGTCTAACCCACTTCCTATGCATAGGGATTTTGTGATCAAACAACTTATGGGAACAATAATCAACTAGCATGGGAGGGCAAAACAAGCATAACTTCAAAACTTTAAGCACATAGAGAGGAAACTTGATATTATTGCAATTCCTACAAGCATATGTTCCTCCCTCATAGTAATTTTCAGTAGCATCACGAATTAATTCAACAACATAACCAGTATCTAAATAATTATTTTCATGATCTACAAGCATAGAAATTTTATTACTCTCCACATAAGCAAAATTCTTCTCATTCGGAATAGTGGGAGTATCACAAGAGACTCGAATACTATAAATTGTTTCCACATTAAAAGAGTAATGTTCAGAAAAAGGGTAATCATAATCATGACAAGTTTTATAAATGTAATCATCACTACTTTTTATAGCATAAGTGTCATCACAATAATCATCATAAATAGGAGGCATGCTAGCATCATAGTAAATTTGCTCATCAAAACTTGGGAGACTAAAAATATCATCTTCATTAATCATAGCATCCCCAAGCTTGGGACAAACATTAATTGCAGATACATTCTAAAACATGTCATTCTCATCAAACATAGCATCCCCAAGCTTGGGCCTTTTCATATCATAAGCATAATCACTCTCATCATTAATAGTATGGATAACACCAATAGTATAGCAATTATCATCACCACAATGAGTAATAGGGGCAACATCATTGGGAGGGATACCTTTCTACCTTTGCTTCTCCGTATTTTCTTTTTCTTCTTCACATCATGTGTGGGTTTAATCCTCTTTTTAGAGCTCCTTATTAATGAGATTGGTTGGATAGAAGGCTCCTCCTTGTTACCTTATTCATCATAAGAAATAATAGGAGGATATTGGGAAATCTCTTCCCTTTCATTAGTATTTTCTTCATATTCTATTTTTTTATTTTCTTTATTTAATTGGCAATATAAGGATTTTCAATGCAATTCACCGCACAATACATAAAAATTTCTTCTAGATCAAAATCAAGAAATCTATCAAGATTAAATTTTGGAATACCCTTAGTTATACGTTTCATTTCTTCATACCCTAAAAGAAGACTAAGCTCTTTATGATGCTCAAGGGTAATCAAGTTATCACAATTTTTGGACACGATTTGATCATGAAACAAATAGCATTGGAGCTTTAAATGACCATGTTCATTGTAAAGTTCACAAGGATGGCGATAAATATTGAATCTTTTAGCACAATCATCTAGCCTTTCTTGCAACCATTTAGTTTCCAAATACTTATGCCTCTTGCAAAATCTATCTTCCCTATTTGGTGTGTTCTTGCAAGCTCTATGTATTCCACAAAAGTTGACATACTTATAAGAGACATTTTCATCATGACTAGTGCAACCATCATTAGTACTATGGATATTCAAAGAATTCATACTAACAACATTGCAATCATGCTCATCATTCAAATATTTAGTGCCAAACATTCTAATGCATTCTTCTTCTAACACTTTGGCACAATTATCGGAATCCTTATTTTCATGAAAGATATTAAAAAGATGAAGCATATGAGGTACCCTTAATTCCATTTTTTGGTAGTTTTCTTTTATAGACTAAACTAGTGATAAAACAAGAAACTAAAAGATTCGATTGCAAGATCTAAAGATATACCTCCAAGCGCTAACCTCCCCGACAACGGCGCTAGAAAAGAGCTTGAAGTCTACTACACAACCTTCTTCTTGTAGACGTTGTTGGGCCTCCAAGTGCAGAGGTTTGTAGGACAGTACCAAATTTCCCTCAAGTGGATGACCTAAGGTTTATCAATCCGTGGGAGGCGTAGGATGAAGATGGTCTCTCTCAAACAACCCTGCAACCAAATAACAAGGAGTCTCTTGTGTCCCCAACACACCCAATAAAATGGTAAATTGTATAGGTGCACTAGTTCGGCGAAGAGATGGTGATACAAGTGCAATATGGATGGTAGATATAGGTTTTTCTAATCTTAAATTATAAAAACAGCAAGGTAACTAATGATAAAAATGAGTGTAATCAGTATTGCAATGCTAGGAAACAAGGCCTAGGGTTCATAATTTCACTAGTGCATGTTCTCTCAACAATAATAACATAATTGGATCATATAACTATTCCTCAACATGCAACAAAGAGTCACTCCAAAGTCACTAATAGTGGAGAACAAACGAAGAGATTAATGTAGGGTACGAAACCACCTCAAAGTTATTCTTTCGGATTGATCTATTCAAGAGTTCATACTAGAATAACAGCTTAAGACACAAATCAACCAAAACCCTAATGTCACCTAGATACTCCAATGTCACCTTAAGTATCCGCGGGTATGATTATATGATATGCATCACACAATCTCAGATTCATCTATTCAACCAACACAAAGAACTTCAAAGAGTGCCCCAAAGTTTCTACCAGAGAGTCAAGACGAAAACGTGTGCCAACCCCTATGCATAAGTTCACGAGGTCACGGAACTCGCAAGTTGATCACCAAAACATACATCAAGTGGATCACGTGATATCCCATTGTCACCACAGATAAGCACATGCAAGACATACATCAAGTGTTCTCAAATCCTTAAAGACTCAATCCGATAATATAACTTCAAAGGGAAAACTCAATTCATCACAAGAGAGTAGAGGGGGAGAAACATCATAAGATCCAACTATAATATTAAAGCTCGCGATACATCAAGATCGTACCACCTCAAGAACACGAGAGAGGGAGAGATCAAACACATAGCTACTGGTACATACCCTCATCCCCGAGGGTGAACTACTCCCTCCTCGTCATGGAGAGCGTCGGGATGATGAATATGGCCACCGGAGAGGGATTCCCCCCTTCGACAGGGTGCCGGAACGGGTCTAGATTGGCTTTCGATGGCTACGGAGGCTTCTGGCGGCGGAACTGCCGATCTAAGTTTCTTTCTGGAAGTTTGGGTATATATGAGAGGTACTGGCATCAGGAACAAGTCAGGGGGGTCTCCGGGCTGTCCACGAGGCAGGGGGGCATGCCCAGGGGGTGCCCCCCCCCCCCCCGCCCACCCTCGTGGGCAGCCCGGGACTCTTCTGGTCCATCTTCGATGCTCCATGGGCTTCTTCTGGTCCAAAAATAAGTTCCGTGAAGTTTCAGGTCAAAAACTGGCACTGGGCTCTAGGTTAATAGGTTAGTCCCAAAAATCATATAAAATAGCATATAAAAATCCAAGGTTGATGATATAATAGCATGGAACAATCAAAAATTATAGATATGTTGGAGACGTATCACCCCTGCGTTGACCCGCGCGCTGCCTCGCTTGACTGCGCTCCCCTTCTCGCTCGGTCCAGATGCGCGCCTAGCAGCCCAACCGGCTTCCTCCAGCCTCTGCATCAACTAGGCCTTGGCCCATGGTGAGAACCCCCAGCACATCTACCCGATTGCCCCTGTGCACTGTTGGGCCATTCAATTTCGGCCTTAGTATTTTTTTTTCCTGCACTGCGATTTTAGCATTTATCCTCAGATTTACAGTTTTGTAGAAAAGCCCTTACACTTCATGCATATAGTAACTCACAAACCATGCTTCGGATTAAAATGTTTTATATATGTAAAATGCTTTCATCCATGTTTAAAATGTTGTTTGCATTTCATTTGCTAAATGACATGTTAAAATGATTTATTTAATAACTAAACAACTATAGCTCCATTTTAAATAAACTTTATATGTAAATGGGGTAGAATAATGCATAGATTAACATGGTGTACTACTTTGCATGTTTAACAACTCCAAAATATGGTTTAGGGTAGAACAGTAGCAAATTCAAATATTGTATATGGGGATTATCCGGAATTGTTGTTGTTGTTTCTGGCCTCATTTAATCTTGCCTAAATAGTTAGTTTACTTATGCTTCACCCCTTGACATGTTTAATAACATTTAATATTGTTGGGTACATAATCGAGAGCGAACTATATAATTGGATGTGGTGTTTCGTCAATATGCAACTCATTGATATCGAGCTCCACTTAATTTGTAATATTGTTTGTTGCACTTTGCCATGCTATGCCTCATTAAACCGAACATGCATCATACTTGATTGTGCATCATGTCATGTTTATGTGATGGTTGGTTACCATGTTGTTTGCTTCTTTCTGGTGTTGCTTCTTCTCGATAGTTCTGGTAACGTTGCGATTGTGAGGATTCGTTCGACTATGCATGTTCTCTACTTCATGGATTCGGTCTTCTTCCTAGCGGGATTTCAGGCAAGATGACCGTCACCTTGGATCTCACTACTATCTTTGCTATGCTAGTTGTCTCAATGCTATCGTTATGTCGCGCTACCTACCACTTGTTTATCAAGCCTCCCTAATTGCCATGATAGCCTCTAACCTTTTTCACCCTTCCTAGCAAACCGTTGTTTGGCTATGTTACCGCTTTGCTCAGCCCCTCTTATAGTGTTGCTAGTTGCATGTGCAGTTGCAGGTTGTTCCATGTTGGGACATGGATATCATGGGATATCACAATATCTCTTATTTTAATTAATGCATCTATATACTTAGTAAAGGGTGGAAGGCTCGGACTTATGCCTGGTGTTTTGTTCCACTCTTGTTGCCCTAGTTTCCGTCATATCGGTGTTATGTTCCTTGATTTGCGTCCCTAACACGGTGAGGGGTATGGGACCCTCTTGACAGATTGCTTTGAATAAAACTCTTCCAGCAAGGCCCAACATTGGTTTTATCAGTTGCCTAATAACAACTAAAACTTGCATAGGGACTTGCCGGCCCCCGTGGATTTTTAATCAACCCCCGGGCCAGTGCTCCTCTGAGTGTTGGTCCAAACTGGGTGATGTCCAGCGCCCCCTGGGCAACTAGGGTCTCAGCCAACCCGACGTCTTGCCCATCCGGTGTGCCCTGAGAACGAGATACGTGCGGCTCCTATCGGGATTTGTCGGCACATTGGGAGGTTTTGTTGGATTAGTTTTACCATTGTCGAAATGTCTTGTGCAACAGGATTCCGAGTCTGATTGGGTGTCCCACGATGGAGGATTGTCTCCGCAGATCGTGAGCTTGTCATGGGCTAAGTTGGGACACCCCTGCAGGGTTTAAACTTTCAAGAGCCGTGCCCGCAGTTATGTGGCATATGGGAATTTGTTAATATCCGGTTGTAGAGGACTTACAATAAACTCAATTAAACTACACCAACCGCGTGCTTAACCGTGATTGTATCTTTTTGGGAGCATTCGAGACGAGAACACAGTTGGGTTATGTTTGAACGTAAGTAGTTCAGAATCACTTCTTGATCACTATTAGTTGTGATTGTTTGCGTAGCTTCTCATCTTACTCTTGTACTCATGAGTTAGACACCATGCAATGCTTAGCCACTTGTTGCAACCTCACCACTTATCCATTCCATGCCCTTTAAGCTTTGCTAGTCATGATACCCATGGTAATGGGATTGCTGAGTCCTCGTGGCTCATAGTTTACTACAATAACAGCTGTAGGTACAGGTAATGCGATGGTCTGACGCGGGTGTGATGCTTGCTTGTTTGGAGTTCTCCTTCTTCGATCAAGGGATAGGTTCTGGGTCGGGGATCCTGGGATTAGCAGGGTGGATGTCGTTCTTCTTTTTCATTTGATTTCATCAGTAGTCGGATCCTGCTCTTCTGTATGGTGATTTGTATTCTCATCTATTCAGTACATGGTATGTTGTAATGATATCCACCTTGCTATGCGCTCGAAATGCGGTTGTGCCCCAATCAAGAGTTCATCACGTGATTGGGATAGAATCGCATCTTGGGTGCTACAAGTTGGTATCAGAGCCTTACCGACCTTAGGAGCCCCCTTGATTGATCAAACCACTAACGGTGTTGAGTCTAGAACAAAACTTCTTTGAGTCTTAGGATCATATATATCAGAGAGTAGGATTCCTTTTACTCCTCGGGTGATAACCCGCAAGTATAGGGGATCGCAACAGTTTTCAAGGGTAGAGTATTCAACCCAAATTTATTGATTCAACACAAGGGGAGCCAAAGAATATTATCAAGTATTAGCAGCTGAGTTGTCAATTCAACCACACCTGGAAAACTTAATATCCATAGTAAAGTATTTAGTAGCAAAGTAGTATGATAGTAGCGGTAACAATGGCAAAAGTAACGGTAGCAGTTTTGTAGTGATTGTAACAGTGGCAACAGAAAAGTAACTAAGCAAAGATCAATATGTGAAAAGCTCGTAGGCATTGGATCAGTGATGGATAATTATGTCGGATGCGATATCAAGCAACAGTTATAACATAGGGTGACATAGAACTAGCTCCAATTCATCAATGTAATGTAGGCACGTATTCCGAATATAGTCATACATGCTTATGGAAAAGAACTTGTATGACATCTTTTGTCCTACCCTCCCATGGCAGCGGGGTCCTATTGGAAATTAAGGGATATTAAGGCCTCCTTTTAATAGAGTACTGGACCAAAGCATTAACACTTAGTGAATACATGAACTCCTCAAACTACGGTCATCACCGGTAAGTATCCCGATTATTGTCACTTCGGGGTTAACTGATCATAACACATAATAGGTGACTATAGACTTGCAAGATAGGATCAAGAACTCACATATATTCATGGAAACATAATAGGTTCAGATCTGAAATCATGGCACTCGGGCCCTAGTGACAAGCATTAAGCATAGCAAAGTCATAGCAACATAAATCTCAGAACATAATGGATACTAGGGATCAAACCCTAACAAAACTAACTCGATTACATGATAAATCTCATCCAACCCATCACCGTCCAGCAAGCCTATGATGGAATTACTCATGCACGGCGGTGAGCATCATGAAATTGGTGATGGAGGAAGGTTGATGATGACGATGCCGACGGATTCCCCTCTCCGGAGCCCCGAACGGACTCCAGGTCAGCCCTCCCGAGAGAGTTTAGGGCTTGGTGGTGGCTCCGGATTGTAAAACGCGATGAATCCTTCTCTCTAATTTTTTTCTCCCCAAACCTGAATCTATGGAGTCAGGATGGACATCGGTGGAGCACCAGGGGGGCCATGAGGCAGGGGCGTGCCTAGGGGTGCCCCCACCCTCGTGGACAGGGTGTGGGCCCCCTGTCCTTGATTCTTCCGCCAGTATTTTTATATATTCCAAAAATATTCTCCGTTGATTTTCAGGTCATTCCGAGAACTTCTATTTCTGCACAAAAATAACACCATGGCAATTCTGCTGAAAACAGCATCAGTCCGGGTTAGTTCCATTCAAATCATGCAAGTTAGAGTCCAAACAAGGGCAAAAGTGATTGGAAAAGTAGATACGTTGGAGATGTATCAACTCCCCCAAGCTTAAACATTTTCTTGTCCTCAAGCAATTCAGTTGACAAACTGAAAGTGATAAAGAAAAACTTTTACAAACTCTGTTTGCTCTTGTTGTTGCAAATATGTAAAGCCAGCATTCAAGTTTTCAGCAAAGATTATGAACTAACCATATTCACAATAACATTTAGATCTCATGTTTACTCATATCAATGGCATAATCGACTAGAGAGCAATAATAATAAATCTCGGATGACAACACTTTCTCAAAACAATCATGATATGATATAACAAGATGGTATCTCGCTAGCCCTTTCTAAGACCGCAAAACATAAATGCAGAGAACCTTTAAAGATCAAGGACTGACTAAACATTGTAATTCATGGTAAAAGAGATCCGGTCATAGTCATACTCAATATGAATTAATAGTAATGAATGCAAATGACAGCGGTGCTCTCCAACTGGTGCTTTTTAATAAGAGGATGATGACTCGGCATAAAAGTAAATAGATAGGCCCTTCGTAGAGGGAAGCAGGGATTTGTAGAGGTGCCAGAGCTCGGTTTTGAAATAGAGATGAATAATATTTTGAGTGGTATACTTTCATTGTCAACATAACAACCGGGAGATCTCGATATCTTCCATGCTACACACATTATAGGCAGATCCCAAACAGAATGGTAAAGTTTATACTCCCCCTACCACCAACAAACATCAATCCATGGCTTGTCCGAAACAATGGGTGCCTCCAACTAACAACAATCCTGGGGGAGTTTTGTTTGCAATTATTTTGATTTGATTTGAGCATGGGACTGGGCATCTCGGCGACCAGCCATTTCCTCGTGAGTGAGGAGCAGAGTCCACTCCTCTTGAGAATAACCTGCCTAGCATGGAAGATACAGATAGCCCTAGTTGATACATGAGCTATTCGAGCATACAAAATAGAATTTTATTTGAAGGTTTAGAGTTTGCCACATACAAATTTACTTGGAACGGCAGGTAGATACCGCATATAGGAAGGTATGGTGGACTCATATGATGGGGAACGTAGCAGAATTTTAAAATTTTCTACACATCACCAAGATCAATCTATGGAGTCGTCTAGCAACGAGGGAGAGAGGAGTGCATCTACATACCCTTGTAGATCATGAGCGGAAGCATTCAAGAGAACGGGGTTGATGGAGTCGTACTCGACGTGATTCAAATCACCGATGACCTAGTGTCGAACGGACGACACCTCCGCGTTCAACACATGTACGGTTGGGAGACGTCTCCTCCTTCTTGATCCAGCAAGGGGGGAGGAGAGGTTGATGAAGATCCAGCAGCACGATGGCGTGGTGGTGGAAGCAACGGTGATCTCGGCAGGGCTTCGCCAAGCGCTGGGAGACGGAGGAGTGTCACGGGAGGGAGAGGGAGAGGCCAGGGGCTTGGGTGCGCAGCCCTCCCTCCCCCCCCCACTATATATAGGGTGCCTAGGGGGGCGGCCCTAGGAGATCCAATCTCCTAGGGGGGGCGGCGGCCAAGGGGGTGCCTTGCCCCCCAAGGCAAGGGTGGCGCCCCCACCCCTAGGGTTTCTAACCCTAGGCGCAGGGGGAGGCCCAAGGGGGGCGCACCAGCCCACTAGGGGCTGGTTCCCCTCCCACTTCAGCCCATGGGGCCCTCCGGGATAGGTGGCCCCACCCGGTGGACCCCGAGGACCCTTCCGGTGGTCCCGGTACAATACCGGTGACCCCGAAACCTTCCCGATGGCCGAAACTGGACTTCCTATATATAAATCTTTACCTCCAGACCATTCCGGAACTCCTCATGACGTCCGGGATCTCATCCGGGATTCCGAACAACTTTCGGGTTACCGTGTGCTAATATCTCTACAACCCTAGCGTCATCGAACCTTAAGTGTGTAGACCCTACGGGTTCGGGAGACATGCAGACATGACCGAGAAGCCTCTCCGGTCAATAACCAACAACGGGATCTGGATACCCATGTTGGCTCCCACAAGCTCCATGATGATCTCATCGGATGAACCACGATGTCGAGGATTCAATCAATCTGTATACAATTCCCTTTGTCAATCAGTACGTTACTTGCCCGAGACTCGATCATCGGTATCCCAATACCTTGTTTAGTCTCGTTACCGGCAAGTCACTTTACTCGTACCGTAATGCATGATCCCGTGATCAACCACTTGATCACATTGAGCTCATTATGATGATGCATTATCGAGTGGGCCCAGAGATACCTCTCCGTCATACGGAGTGACAAATCCCAGTCTCGATTCGTGCCAACCCAACAGACACTTTCGGAGATACCTGTAATGTACCTTTATAGTCACCTAGTTACGTTGTGACGTTTGGCACACCCAAGGCACTCCTACGGTATCCAGGAGTTGCACAATCTCATGGTCTAAGGAAATGATACTTGACATTCAGAAAAGCTACAGCAAACGAACTACACGATCTTTGAGCTAAGCTTAGGATTGGGTCTTGTCCATCACACATTCTCCTAATGATGTGATCCCGTTATCAATGACATCTAATGTCCATAGTCAGGAAACCATGACTATCTTTTGATCAACGAGCTAGTCAACTAGAGGCTCACTAGGGACGTGTTGTGGTCTATGTATTCACACATGTATTACGATTTCCGGATAACACAATTATAGCATGAACAATAGACAATTATCATGAACAAAGAAATATAATAATAACCATTTTATTATTGCCTCTAGGGCATATTTCCAACATCATATGGAATAACTTTGGGGTTTATGGAATTGGATGCACAAGCAGTATTCCCACTTAGTACAAGTGAAGGCTAGAAAGAGACTGGGAAGCGACCAGCTAGAGAGCGACAACAGTCATGAACATGCATTAAAATTAATCAACACTGAGTGCAAGTATGAACATGATATAATTCACCATGAACATAAATATCATGGAGGCTATGTTGATTTTGTTTCAACTACATGCGTGAACATGTGCCAAGTCAAGCCACTCGAATCATTCAAAGGAGGATACCACCCTATCATACCACATCACAACCATTTTAATAGCATGTTGGCACGCAAGGCAAACCATTATAAACTCCTAGCTAATTAAGCATGGCATAAGCAACTATGATCTCTAATTTTCATTGCAAACAAGTTTCATTCATAATAGGTTGGATCAGGAACGATGAACTAATCATATTTACAAAAACAAGGGAGGTCGAGTTCATACCAGCTTCTCTTATCTCGATCAGTTCATCATATATTGTCATTATTGCCTTTCACTTGCACAACCGAATAGTGTGGATAATAATAATAATAGTGCAGATGCATTGGACTAAGATGGAATCTGCAAGCATTCAATTCAAGGGAGAAGACAAGGTAGTATGGGATCTTTGTTAGATCAACAATAATGCATATGAGAGCCACTCTACATTTTCATCGTGGTCTTCTCCTCTCGACCCCCAAAGGAAAGAAAAGAAACAAAACTATTTACACGGGAAAGCTCCCAACAAGCAAAAGAAGAACGAGAAATCTTTTTGGGTTTTCTTTTAATTACTACTACAAGCATGGAAAGTAAACTAGCTAAAAACTACAACTAATTTTTTTTGTTTTTTAAGGTTTTTCAAAGCACACAAGAAGAAGGCTTAAAAAGAAAATAAACTAGCATGGATGATACAATGAAAAAGTATGAGCACCGACAACTAGCATGAGTGTGTGAACATGAATGTAATGTCGGTGAGGAATACATACCCCCCCCCCAAGCTTAGGATTTTGGCCTAACTTGGTCTATGGCCATGGTTGGCCTGGTGGAAACCCAAAGTTGTAGTTGGGGTCGTACTATGATGCAGCGGCTATTGCCTCACGGGCTACAGCTTGGAGGCGAGCTGCCTCCGTCCTCCTGTCGTACTCGTTCGCCTCCTCCCTGGTTATAACATATCTCCCTTTTGTCTGAAAGTCGAAGAAAGCAGGAGCAGGGAGAGCAACATGGACAGTGCGATGCCTATCAAAGATTAGTCGATACTGGAGAGGTTGTTCATTCCTCTCAATGAACTGATGGCGAACCATAACATTAAAATCTAAATAAGCAGCAGGCAACTCAATTTCATTTCCACGTATGGGTATACCGAGATAATTAGCTACACGAGTTGCATAAATTCCACCAAACAAATCTCCAGTTAAACTATTAAGATGCAACCTACGTGTAACAATAGCCCCCAAGTTATATTGTCTATCTCCTAATACAGAACTCTTGAGAACACTAAGGTCGGGAACACACATGTGACATGCCTCATCCTTAGCATTATTGCATCTACCTATAAAGAGAGCAAAATAATGTATGGCAGGAAAATGAATGCTCCCTATGGTAGCTTGCGTGATTTCCCTAGATTCCCCCACAGTTATACTAGCAAGAAAGTCTTTATATTCAGATTTGCGAGGTTCACTAGCACTACCCCACTGCGGAAGTTTACAAGCAGTATTAAAATCCTCTAAATCCATGGTATAAGATTTATCATAAAGATCAAACAGGACCATATGAGAATTGCATGAGGATGTGAATTTAAACCTTCTGACAAATGAGTTAGTTAGGTAGTAATATTGGGTGCACTTATCTGACACGAAGCCCTCATGTTCAGCATTACACACATACGCGTCAAATTCCTCCTTAATTCCTGCTTGGGCCATAAAATCTTCTAAAGGCCATTCACAAGGCCGCACTTGAGCTTCTCTTGGTAGTTCATGGTATGGGTCACGTATCGTGGGCCTAGGCCCTTGCTTCCTTGAGGAACCACCTTGGTACATTTTTCTAAACATATTTCTTCCTCTGTAAAATTTCTGAAATTTTTAGTAACTCAAAATAAAAGTGAATCAAACTCAACAAGATTGATAGCAACTACTCCTACAAGTGCCTAGAGGCTATATCATGCAATAGAACTACTTTTGACCACATAAATTTGGCATGCAAGCTCAAGAACAGGGTCACCTAAGCAGCAAAATTTTGAAATAAATAAAGCACTAAAACAAAAACTAATTGGACCATTGGAGGAGTCACATACCAAAGAACAATCCCCCAAAGCAGTTTTGTGAATGCAGCTTTGAGCAAGGAGATCAAAAATGGCAGCAAGATGAGCTAGAACTTGGGTTTCAGCTGGTGGGTGATTTTTTCTAGAGCAAGACAAAGTGTGGGTGCAAGGATAAGTGGAGGGGGCCCACATGGGGTCCACAAGGCAGGGGCGTGCCCAGGGGGTGGGCGCGCCCTCCACCCTCGTGGGCACGTGGTGGGTCCCCTTGGTGTGTTCTTAGTGCCAATAATCCTCAAATATTCTAGAAAAAATCATATTAAATTTTCAAGGCATTTGGAGAACTTTTATTTTCGTGGTATTTTTTATTGCAAGGATAATTCAAAAAACAGACAGAAAATACTTTTTTACTTTATTTAATCTAAATAACAAAAAGCAGAAGGAGGGTACAGAGAGTTGTGCTTTCTAACTTCATCCATCTCATGCTCATCAAAAGGAATCCACAAACAAGGTTGATCAAGTCTTGTTAACAAACACTTTTCGAATAACATGAAACCGGAGAATTTTCGAATATCACTAGGTTACCTCAACAGGGATATGCATGTCCCCAATGATAAGAATATCATATTTCTTCTTGACAGTAGGAAGAGGAAATTCAAAACCTCCAATAGTAATCGTTGAAATTTTTCCAATAGAATTGATATTATGGACTTGAGGTTGTTTCCTCGGAAAGTGTACCATATGCTCATTACCATTAATATGAAAAGTGGCATTGCCTTTGTCGCAATCAATAACATCCCCTGCAGTATTCAAAAAGGGTCTACCAAGAATAATAGACATACTATTGTCCTCGGGAATATCAAGAATAACAAAGTCCGTTAAAGTAACGTTTGCAACCACAACAGGCACATCCTCACAAATACCGACAGGTATAGCAGTTGATTTGTCAGCCATTTGCAAAGATATTTCAGTAGGTGCCAACTTATTCAAATCAAGTCTACGATATAAAGAGAGAGGCATAACACTAACACCGGCTCCAAGATCACATAAAGCAGTTTTAACGTAGTTTCTTTTAATAGAGCATGGTATAGTTGGTACTCCTGGATCTCCTAGTTTCTTTGGTATACCACCCTTAAAAGTATAATTAGCAAGCATGGTGGGAGTTTTAGCTTCCGGTATCTTTCTTTTATTAGTAACAATATCCTTCATGTACTTAGCATAAGGGTTCATTTTAAGCATATCAGTCAAACGCATACACAAAAAGATAGGTCTAATCATTTCAGCAAAGTGCTCAAAATCCTCATCATCCTTTTTCCTGGATGGTTTAGGAGGAAAAGTCATGGGTTTCTGAACCCATGGTTCTCTTTCTTTACCGTGCTTCCTAGCAACAAAATCTCTCTTATCATAACGTTGATTCTTTGATTGTGGGTTATCAAGATCAACAGCAGGTTCAATCTCTACATCATTGTCATTGCTAGGTTGAGCATCAACATGAACATCATCATTAACATTATCACTAGGTTCATGTTCATTACCAGATTGTGTTTCAGCATCAGGAATAGAAATATCATTGGGATTCTCAGGTGTGTCAACAATAGGTTCACTAGAAGCATGCAAAGTCCTATCATTTTTCTTTTTCTTCTTCTTAGAAGAACTAGGTGCATCAACAGTAGCTCTCTGAGAATCTTGCTCAATTCTCTTAGGGTGGCCCTCAGGATACAAAGGTTCCTGAGTCATCTTACCCCCTCTAGTCATAACTCTAACAGCATTATCATTTTTCTTATTATTTAATTCATTGAGCAAATCACTCTAAGCTTTAAGTACTTGTTCTACTTGAGTGGTAACCATAGAAGCATGTTTACTAATAAGTTTAAGCTCACCTTTAACACTAGCCATATAATCACTCAAGTGTTTAATCATATAAGCATTACGTTTCAATTGTCTACCAACATAAGCATTGAAGTTCTCTTGTTTAACAATAAAATTATCAAACTCATCTAAGCATTGGCTAGCAGACTTATTGCCGGTGTCAAAATCGGCGGATCTCGAGTAGGGGGTCCCGAACTATGCGTCTAGGATCGATGGTAATAGGAGACAGGGGGCACAATGTTTACCCAGGTTCAAACCCTCTCTATGGAGGTAATACCCTACTTCCTGCTTGATTGATCTTGATGAATATGAGTGTTACAAGAGTTGATCTACCACGAGATCGTAATGGCTAAACCCTAGAAGTCTAGCCGGACTATGATTCTGAGAGCCTATCTATGGACCTATCCCTCTAGTTTATATAGACACAGGAGGGATCTAGGGTTACACAAGGTCGGTTACAGAGAAAGGAATATTCATATTTGGTCGTCAAGCTTGCCTTCCACGCCAAGGAGAGTCCCATCCGGACACGGGTAGAGTCTTTGGTCTTTGTATCTTCATGGCCCATTTGTCCGGCCCATATCCAATAGGTCGGACACCCAAGGACCCCTTAGTCCAGGACTCCCTCAGTAGCCCCCGAACCAGACTTCAATGATGAGGTGTTCGGCATGCAGATAGTCTTCGGCATTGCAAGGCGGGTTCGTCCTCCTATGACTTTAAAGTGATGTATTTGTCTTTCCATTTAATGTTGTATCCCTCGGCTTCCTTGCCTTCCAGACTTCAGCTTCCACGCGTCGAGTGAATACGAGAGATTGAGGTATTTTTACATATACCACCATGACCGTACCAGAAAGGTGCCTATTTAAAGAGAATAGATCTCAGATCCCTTCTAAATTCCATAGAAAAAATCCTCAGAGCTTGCGGAGTAGAACCACCCCAACATGGCTAGCGCTCCCAGTTCTTCCTCTCGTCCCCACAACTCTGAAAAAGGTGATTGGGAGAGATGTTCCGTTCCTCACAGTCAGCTAATGAAGCTGCAAACACAGGGCTTTCTTCCTCCCGCAGATTTGGTCCCTATACGAGAAGGGATGACGTCCTTCAAGGGCGGGGCTCGAGCGGAGAACTTCCCCAATTCATCCAGGGGGAAGGAGTATGCTTCGTCCCCTTCTTGTTAAGAGGTGTCGGATTTCCGATCCACCCCTTCCTCCAAGGTCTGCTGCAGTATTATGGCCTCCAACTGCATAGTCTTACTCCCACCTCCATCCTGCATATTGCGGGTTACGTCGCTCTATGTGAGCTATTCCTGGGCTGTGAGGCCCATTTCGATTTATGGAGAAGACTGTTCTGCCTCGTCCCTCGTAATCAAGGAGGATCTATATTTGAAGTGGGGGAGCCGAAGTGTGGCGCATCGCCAGAACCGGATACCTGTCCGGCATGCCGAAGAAGGCTTTCGAAGAGTGGCCTTCCGAATGGTTTTGTATCGATGACGTCGCTCTTCCCAACCTAGTGCGTATGGGCCTCCTCGAATTTTCAAGTGCTCCATTGAAGAAACATCATAGCTGGCATCCTCGGAGCCTCGAGGAAGAGGATAGCGCAGAGGTCAGTCTGCTGCTAGGCAAGATTAACATGCTCGCCCAGTCCGGATTGTCAATAGTCGAGGTAATGGCGATTTCCATAGCGCGAGGGGTCCAACCACTCCAATATAGAGGGCTACCCATGTGGCACTACAATGGGGAAGACGACGCCTCACGCTGTGGTCGAAAGGGCCTGAAGACTCCCGCCGCTCTGGCCAAAATATTGGCTGAACTGTATAAAGGGGAGAAGGAGGAGTTCACCCATCTCCAATATAGAGACGGATTTTCCATGTACAATCCGCCTAGCTGGGTAAGCTCTAAATCCACTATTCTACTCCTCTCCCTGAATTATTTTTGACGGGCAGTATCCTATTTATTCATGACATGAATGGCGAAAGGCTGTCGAGGGGATCAATGACCCTGCCCCTCAGCCAGAGAATCACAACCGGGATCTTGACCCCGGATATGAAGAAGATCGGGACATATTTGTGGAGCTCGAGGATGGAATATTCCATCAGACGAGCTATGATGGTACGGATGTACCCATCATTGTCGATTACCCCGACCTTCTTCCTACTTTGCATGTAAGTAATTTAACAGGCACTTTCTTCGAAAGAGCTCCCTTTCTATGCCTCACCCACCACATTATTCTGTGTTCCAAAGGGGAGGCGCTCAACACCGCAACATGCACCAGAAGCATCTCCGAAGAGAGCAGTGCCCATGCCTGGCACATCTTCGAAGAGGAAGGAAAATGATAACACGGCAGAACCCTCGTCAAAGAGGTATGGCTTTTCTTTTCAAGAATACCCGTTCTGATCATCACATCAAATTGTAATGCCATTCGCCGCATTCTATCAGGAAAAGTATCCACCGGACTGTGTCCGGGGATCCGACCGGATGTGCCTCTACTAGTCAGGCTTCGGACCCGCACAAAGGACGGGGGCTGATACGGGAGTGGCGCCTGATACGTCTCCAACGTATCTATAATTTTTGATTGCTCCATGCTATATTATCTACTGTTTTGGACATTATTGGGCTTTATTATCCACTTTTATATTATTTTTGGGACTAACCTATTAACCGGAGGCCCAGCCCAGAATTGATGTTTTTTGCCTATTTCAGAGTTTCGCAGAAAAGGAATATCAAACGGAGTCCAAACGGAATGAAACCTTCGGGAACGTGATTTTCTCACCGAACATGATCCAGGAGACTTGGACCTCACGTCAAGAAATAAAGGAGGAAGCCACGAGGTAGGGGGCGCGCCTACCCCCCCCCCCCCCCCCAAGCGCGCCCTCCACCCTCATGGGCCCCCTGTTGCTCCACCGACGTACTCCTTCCTCCTATATATACCTACGTACCCCCAAACGATCAAATACGGAGCCAAAACCCTAATTCCACCACCGTAACTTTCTGTATCCACGAGATCCCATCTTGGGGCCTGTTCCGGAGCTCCGCCAGAGGGGGCATCCATCACGGAGGGCTTCTACATCAACACCATAGCCTCTCCGATGAAGTGTGAGTAGTTTACCTCAGACCTTCGGGTCCATAGTTATTAGCTAGATGGCTTCTTCTCTCTTTTTGGATCTCAATACAATGTTCTCCCCCTCTCTTGTGGAGATCTATTTGATGTAATCTTCTTTTTGCGGTGTGTTTGTTGAGGCTGATGAATTGTGGGTTTATGATCAAGATTATCTATGAACAATGTTTGAATCTTCTCTGAAGTCTTTTATGTATGATTGGTTATCTTTGCAAGTCTCTTCGAATTATCAATTTGGTTTGGCCTACTAGATTGATCTTTCTTGCAATGGGAGAAGTGCTTATCTTTGGGTTCAATCTTGCGGTGTCCTTTCCCAGTGATAGTAGGGGCAGCAAGGCATGTATTGTATTGTTGCCATCGAGGATAACAAGATGGGGTTTTTATCATATTGCATGAATTTATCCCTCTACATCATGTCATCTTGCTTAAGGCGTTACTCTGTTTTCATGAACTTAATACTCTAGATGCATGCTGGATAGCGGTCGATGAGTGGAGTAATAGTAGTAGATGCAGGCAGGAGTCGGTCTACTTGTCTCGGACGTGATGCCTATATACATGATCATACCTAGATATTCCCATAACTATGCTCAATTCTATCAATTGCTCAACAGTAATTCGTTCACCCACCGTAAAATACTTTTGCTCTTGAGAGAAGCCACTAGTAAAACCTATGGCCCCCGGGTATATCTTCATCATATTAATCTTCCAATACTTAGTTATTTCCTTTGCTTTTTTGCTTTTATTTTACTTTGCATCTTTATCACAAAAATACCAAAAATATTATCATATCATATCTATCAGATCTCACTCTCGTAAGTGACCGTGAAGGGATTGACAACCCCTTATCGCGTTGGTTGTGAGGTGTTATTTGTTTTGTGCAGGTGCGAGGGACTCGCGCATAGCCTCTTACTAGATTGATATCTTGGTTCTCAAAAACTAAGGGAAATACTTACGCTACTTTGTTGCATCATCTTTTCCTCTTCAAGGAAATCCAACGCAGTGCTCAAGAGGTAGCAGCGCCGAACCGTCCTTCCATAGAGGATTCGGAGATATGTCTGTCACGAACTCTGAAGTGGAGAGCGCTATGAATCATCGTCATCGGAGGGCAGTTCTTCATAACCTTGATTTTTCAAAAACGGCATTTGATGCCTTCAATTCGCTCGATGCGTACATCCGAGCTACTCGGGGTGGACTTGTCAGAGCCACAGACCAGCATCTGAAAGATATGTGGGTAAGCGTAGATTTAATAATCATACACCAGTAGCCCCTGAGACTTAAAGTAGTTGATACAACTGATTTAAGGATCAATATATAACCAGGTGCTTAAGGAGAAGAACAGCATGTTATCTCAGGAACTAGAAAAGTGTCGGAGCCAGCTAACTGCTGCCAATGCTGAACTGGAGAAATCCAAAAAGGCATCTCCTGGTAATGTTTCCCTCCATCGAGAAATCATAATGGTATACCAATAATGCTAACCCGGTTTCTTACCTCTTAATTGGATCATTAGATCAACTGCAAGAACAACTGGAAGCCGCTCGAAGCGGAGAACAAGGAGCCAAAAAACTGCTAGCCGCGGGCGAGCGTGTGCTAACAAAAGTCGTTGTGGAGAAAAACAAGCTCCAGGATTCAAACACCAAACTGAGCGAGGAACTGAGAGATGTACAGGCCCAGCTAGCGGACTCCGTAAAGGAGAATAAAAGGCTGCGAGGCGGCATATTCAGTATGTGGTTTGAACTTAGCTTCAAATAATCCAGAGGCAGAAAGGGATGATAGAGTTGTGTCTGCAGGTATGCTGACCGGTCGTCCCGGAGAGGAGATGTCTGGATCGGCGAGCGATCTACTACAAGAATTGTCGCAGGTGCACGAGCAAGCTCAGCAAGCGATGTGAAGTGTTGCCAAGGCCCTATGGCCAGCCTCCTCCCCTCTGGGAAAGATGGAGGAGCTGATACAACTATTTAAGGGAGCGCAGTGACGCTTTCGACTATGGAATATATCAGCCTGCCGGGAAGGTGCCCGGGAAGCCTGGGCCATGGTGAAAACACGGTACACCAAGCTTGATCCGAATCATATGGCTCGGGTCGGGCCTCTAGGGTCAGATGGAAAAGAAGTTCTCATTAATTTGGTATATGACCAAGTAGAAATAGCCGCCAAGTATTCCTAGTAGGATTGTAAGTTAGACCGCCTACTGGACGACATAGAGAAGGAAATTTTTGAGTCTTAGTGACTATGTACTTTCCTTGAAATATGTGACTCTAGCTGAATTATAAAAACAATTGTCATGGCCGACCTTTTCACTTCGACCTCTGGACCCGAAGGTGCGGAGTGTTTCCGAATACCTTAGCGGTAAAATAGACCGTGGTATGCATGGGAACCAGGCGTATGGGTCATCGTTGCTTGAACATACAATGTGTATCCGGCTAGTTATGTTATATTACATTATGATTGTAAGAAACATCTTCCAGGGAGAATAGTTCTGTTAAGGGTTCCTTTCCCTGGGTGTGCATGCATTGAATGCATGTTCGAACTATGATTGATAACATTACAGTATAGGTAATCATCTGGGGGTTCATAGTGGAAGGAGTATAAAGCATCTTTAGTCCGCCGACCGAGTATGCTCTTAAGAACGCTAGCTTTCGGCATCACCTAGTCTGCGGTACACATCCGGATGACCCGACAGTAACAATCGCAGAGGTGCTCCCTTTATGCCCTAGCCGAACTAACAGGAACGTAGGGCATAAGCACAGGAGCCAGGCAACCCAACTTGGCCAAAACTTAAGTCATATCAATGCATATAATGGCAAAAAAAGGTACATATGAGAAAAAACACATATGCGATGAGTTTGATGCTCGGAACATAAGCTTCTGTCCGGGAAGCCCCCGGGTATATTGGACGTACATGCTCAAGGATGTGTACATCATAGGTGCACAGTTTAGCCGTGCGAAAGAGTTTAAGTTCTAGGAAAAGGTGAAAACAAAAAGGAGAGGGAAAAATAAAGGAGACAATAGGGAGAAGGAGACAAACACATAGTTTGGCGCTAGGCATAGAATCTTCGGAGTATGGCCGTGTTCCAGGGGTTCGGCTCGAGGCGATTGTCTGATGCAGCACGCAGGCAGTACGCTCCTCCCGTGAGAAGCTCGTCGATTATGAAGGGACCCTCACACTTGGGCTTGAGTTTGTCCTTTTTCTTCTCCGGCAAGCGTAGGACGAGTTCGCCTCCATTATAAGTCTTGGCCCGTACTTCTCTGCTCTGGTATCTGCGGGCCTGTTGTTGATAAAATGTGGAATGGGCTTTTGCAACATCGCGCTCCTCCTCCAGGGAATCTAGGTTGTCCTGCCGATCAAGCTCAGCCTCCCTCTCTTCATACATGCGCACCCGAGGTGAGTCATGGATAATATCGCAGGGCAACACAGCTTCCACACCATACACCATGAAAAAAGGTGTATATCCAATAGTGCAGTTGGGCGTGGTCCACAACCCCTAGAGTACGGAGTCAAGCTCCTCCACCCAGTGCTTGTTTGATTTTTTCAAAGACCACACTAGTCTGGGTTTGCTGCCGCTCATAATAAGACCATTAGCCCATTCAACTTGATCGTTTGTTTGCGGGTGATAGACAAAGGTGTAATAGAGCTTAATGCCCTGATTAGCACACCAAGTTTTCACCTCATCGGCTGTGAAATTGGAATCGTTATCGGTGATGATGCTGTGTGGAACACCATAATGGTGCACCACGCTGGATATGAAGTCTATTAGTGGCCCCGCCTCTGCCGTTTTGACTGGTTTGGCCTCTATCCACTTAGTGAATTTATCCACCATGACCAGTAGATACTTTCTCTTATGGCTTCCTCCTTTAAGGGTGAGGGAGTCCTGGACTAAGGGGTCCTCGGGCGTCTGACCTATTAGTCATGGGCCGGACTGATGGGCTGTGAAGATACGAAGACCGAAGACTGCACCCTTGTCCAAATAGGACTCTCCTTGGCATGGAAAGCAAGCTTGGCAATCAAATATGTAGATTCCTTTCTTTGTAACCGACCTTGTGTAACCCTAGATCCTCCCGGTGTCTATATAAACCAGAGGACTTAGTCCGGAGGGATAGATACCTCATCATAGCCATACAAGCTAGACCTCTGGGGTTTAGCCATTACGATCTCATGGTAGATCAACTCTTATAATACTCATATTCATCAAGATCAATCAAGCAGGACGTAGGGTATTACCTCCATAGAGAGGGCCCGAACCTGGGTAAAACATTGTGTCCCCTGTCTCCTGTTACCATCAACCTTAGACACATAGTTCAGGACCCCCTAGTCGAGATCCGCCGATTTTGACACCGACATTGGTGCTTTCATTGAGAGTTCCACTGCGCTGTCATCAAGAGGTTTGGTGGCCCCTTCAATCATCTACAACAATGACGCCCAAGGGGGAGTCTTCCTCCCTGGACAGATCTTCGTGTCCAGTGGCTTCGCACTGCGGGCCAACTCGTTTGGCCATCTGGAGCAGATCGATAGCTACGCCCCTGGCCATCAGGTCAGATTTGGGAGCTTGAATTACGTCGCGGACATCCATGGAGATTTGATCTTCGCCGGATTGGAGACAGCGGCGACCGCTCCTGGTCACCTCGATGAACATGACCTAAAACAGTCATCGGACCGCATTCAAGAAATTGCTCCTATAACCGCCCTGGCCTTAGATCCGGAGCATACTATGTCATCCAAGGATAGGAGGCTCAACCCCGCCACGGAGACCGCAGATTCCCCGGCGTTGGAGCCGTGCACGAACTTAACCTCACACGATATATGTGTCACCGGAACTCCGGACTCGTCTCTGGTTGTAAATTCTGAACCATGTGAATCCGTGCACGTCGAGCTTGATCGATTATCAATCGCTGAATTCAGCGCCGTAGACATCTTCGGGCACTCGCCTTTGGGCGATGTGCTAAACTCGTTAAGAGCACTATCTTTAGCGGGAGGCTTACAGCTCAACTGTGTCCCATTCGAACCGGAGGCTGATGATGGAGAATTTCAATTCCCACCCACCGCCCACTTCATAGCCATTGTCAAAGACCTAACTGGCATGCTCGATTATGGCTCCGATGACATCGATGGTATGGACGACGATGCCGAAGAAGAGGAGGCCCCGAACCCGCCGTTCACCGGACGCTGGACGGCCACTTCCTCGTATGATGTATACATGGTGGATGCACCAAGGGAGAATAGCGGCGATGATAAGGAAGACCTAGCTGAGGATAAGCCTTCTGAAATACAATCAAAGCGCCGACGTCAGCGGCGCCACTCTAAGCCACGCCGCAGTAAGGACAGCAACACCGGCACAGGAGAAGATAACACTCCGGAAGGTGCCGAAGACAACGAAGACCCCGTTGACGCAGCTACTGAACAGGATGAACGGGAAGATGGGCAGGTTAGCCCTGGTAAACAAGCCATGCACGAGGACTCGGAGGACGATAATTATTTTCTGCTCTCCGAGGATGAGGTGAGCCTCGGCACCGAGGATTTCATCATGCCTGAGGAACCTCTTGAGCAGGAGCGCTTCAAGTGTCAGCTAATAGCCACTGGAAGGAGCCTGAAAAAGAAGCAACAGCAACTTCAAGCTGACCAAGATCTGCTCAATGATAAATGGACCGATGTCCAAGCAGCCGAAGAATACGGCCTCAAGCGCCCAACCAAAAGCTACCCAAAGCGCAAATTGCTACCTCGGTTCGACAAGGAGGCGCCGGAATACATACCACCATCGCACAATGCGGCTGACTGACCACGGACAAAACGGCAACTCAAGCCGAAAACCAGCTCGCTCCGCCTCATCGCAAAGGTAGAAGTAAATTAGCCCACGGTCATACATATGACCTTCGGCAGGACCTGAACAATAAAGCAGGACATACTAGATCGATCTACGGATCACGAGGGCATGCCCGGACACATGATGACGGCCACCTATTCGAACATGACAAACCCAGTCATGCGCGGGCCGAACACCACAGACGGACTCCATTGGAGCTACATCATGATGCGGCCCGATATAGAGGCGCCGCACACCCTCTTTGCTTCACTAACGAAGTAATGGATCATGAATTCCCAGAAGGGTTCAAACCCGTGAATATAGAATCATACGATGGAACCACATACCCCACAGTATGGATTGAAGACTTTATTCTCCATATTCATATGGCCCGCGGTGACGACCTTCATGCCATCAAATACCTCCCACTAAAGCTTAAAGGACCAGGTCGGCACTGGTTAAACAGCCTGCCTGAAAATTCTATCGGCAGCTGGGAGGACTTGGAAGAAGCCTTCCTCGACAACTTCTAGGGCACATATGTCCGGCCACCAGACGCCGATGACTTAAGCCACATAGTTCAACAACCTGGAGAGTCAGCTAGGAAATCCTGGACTAGGTTCCTAACCAAAAAGAACCAAATCGTCGACTGTCCGGATGCCGAAGCCCTAGCGGCCTTCAAACACAGCATCCGCGACGAATGGCTCGCTTGCCACCTCGGCCAAGAAAAGCCAAAATCCATGGCGGCCCTCACGGCACTCATGACCCACTTTTGTGCGGGCGAGGATAGTTGGTTGGCCCGTAGCAAAAACAATGCAAGCGATGCTGGCACCCCTGGAGCTAAAAATAGCAAAGACAAGTCTCGACGCAACAGATACAAGCGATGAAACAACAATGACAACACCGAGGATACGGCGGTCAATGCCGGATTCAGTGACTCTAAGTCCGGTCAGCAGAAGAAGCCATTTCAAAAGAACAATTTGGGCCCGTCTAGCTTGGACCGCATACTTGATCGTCCGTGCCAGATTCATGGCACCCCAAACAAACCACCCAATCAGACCAATAGAGATTGTTGGGTTTTAAACAGGCCGGCAAGCTAAATGCTGACAACAAGGATAAGGGATCGTAAAGCAAGGACGACGACGAGGAGCCCCGACCGCCGAACACAGGGGGACAGAAGAAGTTTCCCCCTCAAGTCAAAATAGTGAACATGATATATGCTACACACATCCTCGAAAGGGAGCGCAAGCGCGCACCAAGGGACGTCTATGCGATAGAGCGAGTCGCCCCAAAATTTAATCCATGGTCGTCATTGTTGGGGAACGTAGTAATTTCAAAAAAAATCCTACCCACACGCAAGATCATGGTGATGCATAGCAACGAGAGGGGAGAGTATTGTCCATGTACCCTCGTAGACCGAAAGCGGAAGCGTTAGCACAACGCGGTTGATGTAGTCGTACGTCTTCACGATCCGACCGATCAAGTACCGAACGCACGACACCTCCGAGTTCAGCACACGTTCAGCCCAATGACGTCCTTCGAACTCCAATCTAGCCGAGTGTTGAGGGAGTGTTTCGTCAGCATGACGGTGTGGTGACGATGATGATGTTCTACCGACGCAGGGCTTCGCCTAAGCACCGCTATAGTATTATCGAGGTGGACTATGGTGGAGGGGGGCACTGCACACGACTAAAAGATCAAATCAATTGTTGTGTCTATGGGGTGCCCCCCTGCCCCCGTATATAAAGGACCAAGAGGGAGGTGCGGCCGGCCAGGAGGAGGCGCGCCAGGAGGAGTCGTACTCCCACCAGGAGTAGGACTCCCTCCCTTCCTTGTTGGATTAGGAGAAGGGGGAAAGAGGAGGGAGAGGGGAAGGAAAGGGGGGCGCCGCCCCCCTCTCCTTGTCCTATTCAAACTAGAGGGGGAGGGGTGCATGGCCCTGCCCTAGCCGCCTATCCTCTTCTCCACTAAGGCCCACTATGGCCCATTAAGCTCCCGGGGGGGTTCTGGTAACCTCTCGGTACTCCGGTAAAATCCCGATTTCACCCGGAACATTCCCGATATCCAAATATAGGCTTCCAATATATCAATCTTCATGTCTCGACCATTTCGAGACTCCTCGTCATGTTCGTGATCACATCCGGGACTCCGAACAACCTTCGGTACATCAAAACTCATAAACTCATAATATAACCGTCATCGAAACTTTAAGCGTGTGAACCCTACGGGTTCGAGAACTATGTAGAAATGACCGAGACACGTCACCGGTCAATAACCAATAGCGGAACCTGGATGCTCATATTGGCTCCCACATATTCTACGAAGATATTTATCGGTTAGACCGCATAACAACATACGTTGTTCCCTTTGTCATCGGTATGTTACTTGCCCGAGATTCGATCGTCGGTATCTCAATACCTAGTTCAATCTCGCTACCGGCAAGTCTCTTTACTTGTTCCATAATACATCATCCCACAACTAACTCATTAGTTGCAATGCTTGCAAGGCTTAAGTGATGTGCATTACCGAGTGGGCCCAGAGATACCTCTCCGACAATCGGAGTGACAAATCCTAATCTCGAAATACGCCAACCCAACAAATACCTTCGGAGACACCTGTAGAGCACCTTTATAATCACCCAGTTACATCGTGACATTTGGTACCACACAAAGTGTTCCTCCGGTAAACGGGGGTTGCATAATCTCATAGTCATAGGAACATGTATAAGTCATGAAGAAAGCAATAGCAACATACTAAACGATCGAGTGCTAAGCTAATGGAATGGGTCAAGTCAATCACATCATTCTCCTAATGATGTGATCCCGTTAATCAAATGACAACTCATGTCTATGGCTAGGAAACATAACCATCTTTGGCCAACGAGCTAGTCAAGTAGAGGCATACTAGTGACACTCTGTTTGTCTATGTATTCACACAAGTATTATGTTTCTGGTTAATACAATTCTAGCATGAATAATAAACATTTATCATGATATAATTAAATAAATAATAACTTTCTTATTGCCTCTAGGGCATATTTCCTTCAGTCTCCCACTTGCACTAGAGTCAATAATCTAGATTACACAGTAATGATTCTAACACCCATGGAGTCTTGGTGCTAATCATGTTTTGCTCGTGGAAGAGGCTTAGTCAATGGGTCTCCAACATTCAGATCCGTATGTATCTTGCAAATTTCTATGTCTCCCACCTGGACTAGATCCCGGATGGAATTGAAGCATCTCTTGATGTGCTTGGTTCTCTTTTGAAATCTGGATTCCTTCGCCAAGGCAATTGCTCCAGTATTGTCACAAAAGATTTTCATTGGACCTGACGCACTAGGTATGACACCTAGATCGGATATGAACTCCTTCATCCAGACTCCTTCATTTGCTGCTTCTGAAACAGCTATGTACTCCACTTCACACATAGATCCCGCCACGACGCTTTGTTTAGAACTGCACCAACTGACAGCTCCACCATTCAATGTAAACACGTATTCGGTTTGTGATTTAGAATCATCCGGATCAGTGTCAAAGCTTGCATCAACGTAACCATTTACAATGAGCTCTTTGTCACCTCCATAAACGAGAAACATATCCTTAGTCCTTTTTAGGTATTTCAGGATGTTCTTGACCGTTGTCCAGTGATCCACTCCTGGATTACTTTGGTACCTCCCTGCTAGGCTTATAGCAAGGCACACATCAGGTCTGGTACACGGCATAACATACATGATAGAGCCTATGGCTGAAGCATAGGGATCATCTTTCATCTTCTCTCTATCTTCTGCAGTGGTCGGGCATTGAGTCTTACTCAACTTCACACCTTGTAACACAGGCAAGAACCCTTTCTTTGCTTGATCCATTTTGAACTTCTTCAAAACTTTGTCAAGGTATGTGCTTTGTGAAAGTCCAATTAAGCGTCTTGATCTATCTCTATAGATCTTGATGCCCAATATACAAGCAGCTTCACCAGGGTCTTTCATTGAAAAACTCTTATTCAAGTATCCCTTTATGCTATCCAGAAATTCTATATCATTTCCAATCAGCAATATGTCATCCACATATAATATCAGAAATGCTACAGAGCTCCCACTCACTTTATTGTAAATATAGGCTTCTCCAAAAGTTTGTACAAAACCAAATGCTTTGATCACACTATCAAAGCATTTATTCCAACTCCGAGAGGCTTGCACCAGTCCATAAATGGATCGCTGGAGCTTGCACACTTTGTTAGCTCCTTTTGGATCGACAAAACCTTCTGGTTGCATCATATACAACTCATCTTCCAGAAATCCATTCAGGAATGCAGTTTTTACATCCATTTGCCAAATTTCATAATCATAAAATGTGGCAATTGCTAACATGATTCGGACAGACTTAAGCATCACTACGGGTGAGAAGGTCTCATTTCTTAGTCAATCCCTTGAACTTGCCGAAAACCTTTCGCAACAAGTCGAGCTTTATAGACACTAATATTACCGTCAGCGTCAGTCTTCTTCTTAAAGATCCATTTATTCCCAATGGCTTGCCGATCATTGGGCTAGTCAACCAAAGTCCACACTTTGTTCTCATACATGGATCCCATCTCAGATTTCATTTCCTCAAGCCATTTTTCGGAATCTGGGATCACCATCGCTTCTTCATAGTTCGTAGGTTCATCATGGTCTAGTAACATAACCTCCTGAATAGGATTACCGTACCACTCTGGTGCGGATCTTACTCTGGTTGACCTACGAGGTTCAGTAACAACTTGATCTGAAGTTCCATGATCATCATCATTAACTTCCTCACTAATTGGTATAGACGTCACAGGAACCGGTTTCTGTGATGAACTACTTTCCAATAAGGGAGCAGGTATGGTTACCTCATCAAGTTCTACTTCCTCCCACTCACTTCTTTCAAGAGAAACTCCTTCTCTAGAAAGGATCCATTCTTAGCAGCGAATGTCTTGCCTTTGGATCTATGATAGAAGGTGTACCCAACAATCTCCTTTGGGTATCCTATGAAGACACATTTCTTCGATTTGGGTTCGAGCTTATCAGGTTGAAGCTTTTTCACATAATCATCGCAGCCCCAAAATTTAAGAAATGACAACTTTGGTTTCTTGCCAAACCACAGTTCATAAGGCGTCGTCTCAACGGATTTTGATGGTGCCCTATTTAACGTGAATGCGGCTATCTCTAAAGCATAACCCCAAAATGATAGCGGTAAATCGGTAAGAGACATCATAGATCGCACCATATCAGTAAAGTACGATTACGACGTTCGGACACACCATTATGTTGTGGTGTTCTGGGTGGCGTGAGTTGCGAAACTATTCCGCATTGTTTCAAATGTAGACCAAACTCGTAACTCAAATATTCTCCTCCACGATCAGATCGTAGAAACTTTATTTTCTTGTTACGATGATTTTCAACTTCACTCTGCAATTCTTTGAACGTTTCAAATGTTTTAGACTTATGTTTCATTAAGTAGATATACCCATATCCACTTAAATCATCTGTGAAGGTGAGAAAATAACGATACCCGCCACGAGCCTCGATATTCATTGGTCCACATACATCAGTATGTATGATCTCCAATAAATCAGTTGCTCGCTCCATAGTTCCAGAGAACGGCGTTTTAGTCATCTTGCCCATAAGGCACGGTTCGCAAGTACCAAGTGATTCATAATCAAGTGGTTCTAAAAGTCCATCAGTATGGAGTTTCTTCATGCGCTTTCTACCGATATGACCTAAATGGCAGTGCCACAAATAAGTTGCACTATCATTATCAACTCTGCATCTTTTGGCTTCAACATTATGAATATGTGTATCACTACTATCGAGATTCATCCAAAATAGACCACTCTTCAAGGGTGCATGACCATAAAAGGTATTACTCATATAAATAGAACAACCATTATTCTCTGATTTAAATGAATAACCATCTCGCATCAAACAAGATCCATATATAATGTTCATGCTCAACACTGGCACCAAATAACAATTATTTAGGTCTAATACTAATCCCGAAGGTAGATGCAGAGGTAGTGTGCCGATGGCGATCACATCGACTTTGGAACCGTTTCCCACGCGCATCGTCACCTCGTCCTTGGCCAGTGTTCGCTTAATCCATAGTCCCTGTTTTGAGTTGCAAATATTAGCAACAGAATCAGTATCAAATACCCAGGTGCTACTGCGAGCTCTGGTAAGGTACACATCAATAACATGTATATCACATATACCTTTGTTCACCTTGCCATCCTTCTTATCCGCCAAATACTTGGGGCAGTTCCGCTTCCAGTGACCAGTCTGCTTGCAGTAGAAGCACTCAGTCTCAGGCTTAGGTCCAGACTTGGGTTTCTTCTCTTAAGCAGCAACTTGTTTGCTGTTCTTCTTGAAGTTCCCCTTCTTCTTCCCTTTGCCCTTTTTCTTGAAACTGGTGGTCTTATTGACCATCAACACTTGATGCTCCTTCTTGATTTCTACCTCCGTAGCCTTTAGCATTGCGAAGAGCTAAGGAATCGTCTTATCCATCCTGTCGGTGTCAAAACCGGCGGATCTCGGGTAGGGGGTCCCGAACTGTGCGTCTAAGGCGGATGGTAACAGGAGGCAGGGGACACTATGTTTTACCCAGGTTCGGGCCCTCTTGATGGAGGTAAAACCCTATGTCCTGCTTGATTTATTCTTGATGGTATGAGTATTACAAGAGTTGATCTACCACGAGATCGAAGAGGCTAAACCCTAAAGCTAGCCTATGGTATTATTGTATGTTGTCCTATGGACTAAACCCTCCGGTTTATATAGACACCGGAGGGGGCTAGGGTTACACAAGGTCGGTTACAAAGGAGGAGATATACATATCTGTATTGCCTAGCTTGCCTTCCACGCCAAGTAGAGTCCCATCCGGACACGAGATGAAGTCTTCAATCTTGTATCTTCATAGTCCAACAGTCCGGCCAAAGGATATAGGGCCAGTTCTTTTGGGCGATTCTACCAGAATCGCCCCCCTCCCCAGCTTCTCCTAGAATCACCACTCTGTATGTTTTTTACAATCCGGGCTAATTAAACCTTAACTAGATAGGATTTTTAAAAAATATGGAGTGGCGATTCTGGAAGAAGCTGGGGAGGGGGCGATTCTGGGAGAATCGGCGAAAAGAACTGGCCCATAGTCCGGCTGTCCGTACACCCCCTAATCCAGGACTCCCTCAGTAGCCCCCGAACCAGGCTTCAATTACGATGAGTCCGGCGCGCAGTATTGTCTTCGGCATTGCAAGGCGGGTTCTTCTCCAATTTCCAAGTGTTTGTAAGTAGTGTCCGGCCCTATAAATGTTGATCCTCTTGGCTTCTGTGCCCAATAAGGGCTATCGCTCATGCGTCGAACGAATACGAGGCGCCAGGGCATTTTTACATTTGCCCCCCTAGCTAGATAAATAAATCATCTACTAAAGGGATAGGGATTCTTAGATCCGATCCACACCATCTTTCCCTCAGCGAGAATCCATCAGAGCGCATTTCGGAAAGATCCATTCTAGCATGGCTGACCTCCGCAGCTCCTCCTCCCGCCTCCGTAGCCCTAAGCTCGGTGATTGGGAGAGGTGTTCAGTCTCACACAATCGATTGGTCGAACTGCAGACCAAGGGATTTCTCCCTTCGGTGTATATGGTGCCCGTTCGAGCCGGGCTTGCCACCTACAATGGCGGGGAGAAAGTGGAGAGCTTTCCCTGTCCCTCCATGGGGGAACGGGTCTACCTTGTCTCTTACTTACTAAGGGGACTCGGATTTCCAATTCATCCGTTCCTCCGCAGGCTCCTGGAGTTCTACGGCCTCCAATTACACAATTTCACCCCTGCCTCCATTCTACATATCGCCGGCTATGTCGCTTTCTGCGAGTTGTTCCTGGGCTGCGAGGCTCACTTCGAGCTGTGGAAAAGGCTATTTTGCCTTGTCCCTCGCACACAGAGGGAATCACTTTATCAAGTGGGCGGAGCCGAAATATGGCGCATCGCCGATACCGGATACCTGTCCGGTACCCCGAAGAAGCCGTCTGAAGACTGGCCTTCCGAATGGTTTTATATGGAGGACGTCCCCCTTCCGGACCCTGTTCGGCGGGGTCTTCCTGAGTTCAACAATGCTCCTCTGAAGAAGCGCCAAAGTTGGCGCCCACGGAGCCCCCAAGCGGAAGACAACGGAGAAGTTCTCTATCTGATGAACTGGATCAAAGCGCTGGCTCAATCAGGATTGACAATAATCGAAGTTATGTCGATCTGCATAATGCGGGGAGTGCAGCCACTTCAATATCGTGGGCACCCCTTGTGGTGTTATAACGGGGCAGATGACGCCACCCGCTGCGGGCATAAGGGTCCGGACAATGCTGCTGCTCTAGCAAAAATTCTGTCCGAGCTGTTCAATGGTGAGGAAGAGGAGTTCACCCGCATCAAGCCACGGGATGGATTCTCCATGTACAATCCTCCAAGATGGGTAAGTTATATCTCCCTACTCCCATTTTTCCCGCATTCTTTGTCATAAGCATTCACCTTGCCACTTTGCGGCAGGAACTGCGAAAAGCCATAAAGGAGGTCAGCAGCCCTTCTCCACAACCAGAGGACCCTGACTGGGCCCTCAACTCCGGACTTGAAGAAGATCCAGTTATCTTCGTGGAGCTGATAGACCGGCAGTTCTATCAGTTAAGCTGCGACGATGCCATGGTGGCCATTACGGCCGACTATCCCAGACTGCTCCCTGCGTCGCAAGTAAGAAAAAACAAAAGTCCCAACTCCAAAACTAGGATCCCCTTTTAGGCACTTCACCCACCATATACACATGGCATCTTTTACAGGGAAGGCATTCAGGACGCCCTGTCGAACCCGCAGCAACTCACCAACAAGAGGCACCGAGGCAAGGTAGGCCAAAAAGGAAGGCGGTCAGGACGGAGACGCCGATGCAAAGGTATAAGAAAAACCCCGCTCCGTGATTGTTGTCTTTCTCAAAATGTAATGACGCTCATGTTTCTTTATCAGAAAAAACGCTCGCCGGACTATGTCCGGCGATGTTGCCGATCACGCCTCCACCAGTCGGGCGCCAGACCGGACATAGAGGCGGAAGCCGATAGGGGCAGGCGCCAGATAATCCCCCTACAGAGGATCTGGATATGTTATCTGCTACTGACTCAGAAGTGGAAAGCGCCATGAATCATAGGCGCCGCCGAGCCGTACTCCGTGACGCTTGTTTCTCACCAGAGGCATTTGACGCCTTTAATTCCGGAGAGCCGTACCTCCGTGCTGCTCAAGATGGTCTAGACAGAGCCACATATCAATATGTAAAGGATGTACGGGTAAGTAAATCTGGTGATTTATATGTATCAGTAGCCCCTGAGACTTGAAACAGTTAGCAGAACTGATTTAAGGATCATCTTTAATGTGCAGGTTCTTACAGAGAAGAATACTAGGCTGTCCCAGGAGCTGGAGGAATGCAAGACCCAACTGCGGGCCGCTGTTGCCGCATTGCAGGAACAGAAAAAGCCTCCCGCTGGTAACATTTACTTTAAAGAATGATGGTTACCATATAGTGTGCGGCGTGGCTGCAGATCTAACAACAGATGTTGCAGATGAATCCGGAGAGAATCCGGAGGACCAGCATGTTATGCGACAGCTAGAGGCTGGCAAACGCGTGCTGACTGAGGTTAGGCGGGAGAAAAACAATCTCCAAGACGCCAATATTAAGCTGAATGTTGAACTAAAAGACGTTTGGGGCCAGCTTGCAGACTCCGAGAAGGAGAATAAGCGGCTTCGACGCGGCATTTTCAGTAAGTGCTTGAACAAATCCTTTTTAAAGGAGTTCGGCGAAGAAGCCGACTAACAGCGTTATGCCTGTAGGTATGCTGACGGGTCGTCCCACGGAAGAAATCCCCGGGTCTGCGGGTGATCTTCTATCTGAGCTGTCACATCTGCACGAACAAGTTCGGTAGGTGATGCAGGGTGTTGCCCAGGCCTTGTGGCCGTCCGTCTCCCTGCCAGAGGGCATTGCCGAGCTTGCGGAGAAGCTCAAGGGAGCACGGCGGCGCTTCCGATTATGGAAGATATCAGCCTGTTGACAGGGTGCCAGAGAAGCCTGGGCCATGGTGAAGACGCGGTATACTAAGGCAGACCCAAATCACATGGCCGAGGTCGGACCTGTGGGGCCCGACGGGAAAGAGATCCCTGTTAGCTTAGTTTATGGGCAAGTAGAATTAGCCGCAAAGTATTCTCAACAGGATTGTAAGCTAGACCGCATGTTGGATGGTATAGAAGAGGAATTTAGTCAGTCTGCATGACTATGTAATTAAAGTGACATGTATAATGCCTTCTAGCCGGATTGTAGATCATTTGTCGTTGCGGACCTTTTAGCTTCAACCTCCGAGCCCAATAGTTCGGAGTGTATCCGAATACCCGCTCAGTTATATAAGAACTGGGGTATGCGTGGAGACTAGGCGTAGGGGTCATTAGTGCTTTATCAGACAAGTGCCCAACTAGTTATGTTATATTACATGGGTAGTAAGAAACATCTTCCAGGGAGAATAGTTCCGTTAAGGGTTCCTTCCCTGAGTAAGCATGCCCTAAAGTGCATGTTCGAACTGCGGTAGGAAACGCAGGAAAAACATCTGGGGGCAGATATGGACAATAAAAAAAATCATCTTTTGTTCACCGACCGAATATTCCCTTAAGAAGGCTAGATTTTGGCTTCACCCAGTCTGAGGTACACATCCGGCTGACCCGATAGTAACAATCGCAGAGGTGCTCCCCTTATGCCCTAGTCGAATTAATGGGAACGTAGGGCATAAATACAAGAGCCAGGCAACCCAGCTTGGCCAAAACTTAAGTCATATCGATGCATATAATGGTGAAAAAAGGTACATGCGGAAGTATAACACATGTGCTGGGCATGAGGCCCAGATAAATAATTTAAGCTTCTGTGAAAGAAGCCCCCAGGTATGAAGAGTGCGGCTAGCGCATCTATAATGTGCAAACGAGGCACAAGGTGACCCTTGAAGGCCTCGAGAAATAATAAAAGAAAGAAAAAACAAGACAGATAATATATATGCAAAAAATGGACAAAGGGAGGGGACTAACATAGAGTCCAGTGCTAGGCGTAGAATCTTTGGAGCATGGCCGTGTTCCATGGGTTCGGCTCGAGTCGACTAGTCGATGCATCCCGCAGTCGGTATGCTCCACCGGTCAGAACTTGGTCAATAATGAAGGGACCTTCCCATTTGGGCTCGAGCTTGTTCTTTTTCTTATCCGGCAGGCGTAGAACTAGTTCGCCAACGTTATAAGTTTTGGCCCGTACTTCTCTGCTTTGGTATCTGCGAGCCTGTTGCTGATAAAATGCGGAACGGGCTTTGGCTACGTCGCGCTCCTCCTCCAGGGTGTCCAGACTGTCCTGCTGATCGAGCTCGGCTTCTCTTTCTTCGTACATGCGCACTCGAGGTGAGTCATGACTTATGTCACAGGGCAGGACTGCCTCTGCGCCATACACCATAAAGAAGGGTGTATATCCGGTACTACGATTCGGCGTGGTCCACAGCCCCCAGAGTACGGAGTCGAGCTCCTCTACCTAGTGCGTGTTAGACTCCGTTAAGGAACGCACTAATCTGGGTTTAATGCCGCTCATTATAAGACCATTTGCTCGCTCGACTTGACCGTTGGTTTGTGGGTGATAGACAGAAGCATAATCGAGCTTGATGCCCATTTTGCTGCACCAGAGTTTTACCTCGTCGGCCATGAAGTTCGTGCCATTATCAGTGATGATGCTGTGGGGGACGCCATAACGGTGTACAACCCCGGATATGAAGTCTATCACCGGTCCGGATTCAGCTGTTTTAACAAGTTTGATTTAGTGAATTTATCCACCATGACCAATAAGTACTTTTTTTCTTGTGGGTTCCCTCTTTAAGGGGTCCAACCATGTCAAGCCCCCAATCCAAAAAGGGCCATGTAATGGGGATTGTTTGGAGGGCGGTGGGTGGCATGTGGCTTTGATTTGCAAAGAGCTGGCAACCGGCGCAGCGTTGGACCAAGTCCTGTGCGTCTGCCTGGGCCGTTGGCCAATAGAATCCTGTACGAAAGGCCTTGCTTACAAGAGCCCGGGCTGCGGCGTGATGACCGCCGAGCCCGGCGTGAATTTCTGCCAAAAGATTCCGCCATTCCTCTTCGGAGATGCACCTTTGAAGGACTCCGGTAGTGCTTTTTTTGTACAATTCTCCCTCATGGACCCTGTAGGCCTTGGATCGCCGCACTATGCAGCATGGCTCATTTTGGTCCTCCGGAAGTTCCTGTCTAGTTAAGTAGGCCAGGAATGGTTCTATCCATGGGGCAATAATGGCCATTATTTCGTGGGCTGAAGGTGTTATTTCGGTGGCGGAGCCTCCGATTGTGTCAGAGAGTTTAGTATCGGGTATTTTGGCCGGGTCCAGACTGTTGTTACCGGTGTCCCCTTCCCATACTACGAATGGCTTGAACAGCCTTTCCAAAAATATGTTGGGGGACCGCATCATGTTTTGCGCGGATGCGGGCAAGGATATCCGTCGCCTGATTGTTTTCCCGATCCACATGGTGAAATTCGAGCCCCTCGAACCGAGCTGACATTTTTAGGACGACGTTTTGATAGGCCGCCATTTTCGGATCCTTGGCATCAAAGTCTCCATTTATTTGGGATATTGCGAGGTTTGAATCCCCACGCACCTCCAAGCGTTGAATGCCCATGGAGACTGCCATCCGAAGACCATGCAACAGAGCTTCGTATTCGACTGCATTGTTGGAGTTTGTATACAATATTTGCAACACGTACTGAATGGTATCTCCGGTTGGGGACGTCAGGACGACGCCAGCCCCTAGACCGGCCAGCATTTTAGAACCGTCGAAGTGCATGATCCAATTGGAGTATGTGTCATACTCTTTAGGGAGTTCGGCCTCCGTCCACTCGGCGACAAAGTCGGCCAATACTTGCGACTTAATGGCTCGTCGAGGTTTGTATGTTATGTCGAACGGGAGGAGCTCAATGGCCCATTTGGCAATCCGGCTCGTAGCGTCGCGGTTGTTTATAATATCATTAAGTGGCACTTCCGAGGCTACTGTAATCGAACACTCTTGAAAGTAGTGTCGCAGCTTCCAGGACGCCATGAATACCGCATAGGCTATCTTTTGATAATGTGGGTACCGTGATTTGCATGGAGTGAGGACAATGGATACATAGTATACCAGCTTTTGAAGAGGGAATTTGTGTCCGTCTGCTTCTCGTTCAACAACGAGCACTACGCTGACAACTTGATGAGTTGCCGCAATGTACAACAGCATTGGTTCGCCGATGTTTGGCGCGGCCAGGATTGGGTTGGTTGCCAAAATGGCCTTTATTTCTTCCAGTCCGGCTGTGGCCGCGTCCGTCCACTCGAAGTGTTCGGTGCGCCGAAGGAGGCGATAAAGGGGTAAAGCCTTTTCTCCTAAGCGGGAGATAAAGCGGCTTAGAGCCGCCACACATCCAGTTAACTTCTGGATTTGTTTGAGGTCTGTTGGGGTAGCCAACTGTGACAAAGCTCGGATTTTGGCCGGATTAGCTTCAATACCTCTACTGGAGACAATGAAACCCAGGAGCTTTCCGGCTGGTACGCCGAAAATGCATTTTCCGGATTGACCTTGATGTCGTATGCTCGAAGGTTGTCGAATGTGAGCCTCAAGTCATCTATCAAAGAGTCGACGTGTTTGGTTTTGACGACCACATCATCTACGTATGACTCTATTGTTTTGCCAATTTGTTTCTCCAGACATGTCTGAATCATGCGCTGATATGTTGCGCCGGCCTTTTTGAGCCCAAAAGGCATTGTGTTAAAACAGAAGGGGCCGTATGGTGTGATGAATGCCGTTGCGGCTTGGTCGGACTTCGCCATCTTGATTTGGTGGTAACCGGAGTATGCATCGAGGAAAGACAATAACTCGTGTCCTGCGGTAGCATCAATGATTTGATCGATGCGTGGGAGGGGGAAGGGATCCTTTGGGCAAGCTTTATTGAGGTCTTTGAAATCGACACAAAGGCGCCAGGATTTGTCCTTCTTTGGTACCATCACCAAGTTTGCTAGCCAGTCCGGGTGTTTTATTTCTCTGATGAATCCGGCCTCCAATAACTTGGCTAGTTCCTCTCCCATGGCCTGTCTCTTAGGTTCGGATAAACGCCGAAGAGCTTGCTTGACCGGCTTGAATCCCTTTAGGATATTGAGGCTATGCTCGGCCAGCCTGCGTGGGATTCCTGGCATGTCTGAGGGATGCCACGCGAATATGTCCCAGTTCTCGCGTAGGAACTCTCGTAGTGCGGCGTCAACAGCGGGGTTTAACTGTGCCCTGATGGAGGCTATTTTTGTAGGGTCCGTTGGGTGGACTTGGAATTTGACTATTTCATATGCTAGTTTAAAAGAGGTGGACTTGGATCTCTTATCGAGTATCACGTCGTCCCTGTCCACTGTGGAGCGTAGAGTGGTTAATTCCTCGGCCGAGAGGGCTTCGGATAATGCCTCGACGGCCAGTGCGGCTGTTTTGTTTTCGGCGTGGAGTGTTGTGTCCGGATCACTGGTGAGAGTGATGATTCCGTTGGGCCCATGCATTTTGAGCTTCATGTACCCGTAATGTGGTACAGCTTGGAAGATTGTGAATGCCTCCCGTCCTAAAAGAACGTGATAACCACTGCTGAACGGGGCCACTTGGAATGTAATTTCTTTGGACCTGTAATTATCCGGCATGCCGAATGCCACATCTAGTGTGATTTTCCCAGCACATCGTGCTTCCCGACTGGGGATGATTCCTCTAAAGGTTGTGCTACTTTGCTCAATGCGGTTCCGGTCTATTTCCATCTTTTGAAGAGTTTCTTCATAGATTAGGTTTAGTCCGCTGCCGCCGTCCATGAGTACTTTGGTGAGTCGAAAGTCGTCCATGATTGGACTGAGGACCAGTGCGGCTAGTGCTCAGGTTGTTCGGAATTTAGGTTCGTCACAGGCATTGAAGGTAATAGCCGTGTCACTCCATGGATTTATTGCTGCTACGTGGCAGATTTCGGCCATGCTGCGGAGTGTTCGCTTGCGCCTATTATTTGATGCGAAGGTCTCAAACACTATTAACACCATATTGTTATCCACGGGATGGTGCTCTATGGTATTTGGGATAAGAAGATCCTCACTACTTTTGGCCACCTGCCGGAGTATCCAACATGCTCTAAGGTTGTGCGTTGGTATTATATCCGCTGTACTATGGATTTTGCAGGGTCCGTTGAGCCATCCCTCCAGTACGGTTCCATGCCCTATAGAGGGTTTTTGTTTCTTTACAACTAGCTCGGGTATCTTATGATAGCACGCCCTTTTACTTTGGACTGGGTGTATATTCAGAGCCGGATTATCCCAAAATTTCGTTTCGGTTTTCCAGGCGCTTTCCATCACACAGTACTTTCGTACTATGGACGCCAAGTCAGCGAAGCATGATATGTCACGGCGACTTAAGGCGTTAAGGATTCCCTTGTCCGTGCAATTATTGCAGAAAAGTGAAACTGCATCTTCCTCGCGACAATCCTTAACCTTGTTCCATACAAGGAGGAATCTGGCCCAATAATGATGTACTGTTTCATGGGGCTCTTGCCTGATGTGGGAAAGATCGTTTATGTTTGGGTGTGTGGGTGGAATTGAATCCGAATCCTTACCCAATCTGGGATCCAGGGGCCGAGGAGCTTCCAATTTTGGAAGTTCCGGTTCCGGGGTATTACCCGATAATCCTGGCCCGCTCCCTGACTCTAAGTTCAGGGATTGGATGTTGTCCTCCCGCAAACGGGCGTCCGGCTCGGAGAGCTCGGGAATCTGGACATAGTTGGTTCTCAAGATAGAGGGGAGGTCGCCACATTGTTCCTCCACCACTGCAATATGATGGGTGACTGGTGGAGAGTTAATCTCCCTTTGATCGGGTTTAAGCCCAATCCGATCATAGTCCATAGCGACTCCCAAGGCAGCCATGCGATCCTAGAGCTCGTTTAAGGAGGCGAGCTCCATTGGATCCATTTGTTCGGCGAGTGCCGATTTGACGTGGAGGCTGTTTTCGATGACCTGAGAAGTCATCATCGGTGCGGCGGCCGAACAGGCAGTCATGATGAAAACCGCCTAGCCGGAGAGTTGGGCCGACACCAAAGCTTCCCCAGCAGTAGTACCGTCTTTAAAGACGAGATGAGACATCCTTCCTTCTAGCGACGGCACATAGGAACTCTTAATGAAAGCACCAATGTCGGTGTCAAAACCGGTGGATCTCGGGTAGGGGGTCCCGAACTGTGCGTCTAAGGCGGATGGTAACAGGAGGCAGGGGACACGATGTTTTACCTAGGTTCGGGCCCTCTTGATGGAGGTAAAATCCTACGTCCTGCTTGATTTATTCTTGATGATATGAGTATTACAAGAGTTGATCTACCACAAGATCGAAGAGGCTAAACCCTAGAAGCTAGCCTATGGTATGATTGTATGTTGTCCTACGGACTAAACCCTCCGGTTTATATAGACACCGGAGGGGGCTAGGGTTACACAAGGTCGGTTACAAAGGAGGAGATATACATATCCGTATTGCCTAGCTTGCCTTCCACGCCAAGTAGAGTCCCATCCGGACACGAGACGAAGTCTTCAATCTTGTATCTTCATAGTCCAATAGTCCGGCCAAAGGATATAGTCCGGCTGTTCGAAGACCCCCTAATCCAGGACTCCCTCACATCCCATGCATGTTATAGTTCATCACGAAGCTTTTGTAGCCTGGTGGCAGTGATTGAAGAATTCTATCAATGACGCTATCATCCGGAAGATTAACTCCCAGTTGAATCAAGTGATTGCAGTACCCAGACATCTTGAGTATATGCTCACTGACAGAACTATTCTCCTCCATCTTACAGCTTTAGAACTTATTGGAGACTTCATATCTCTCATTCCGAGCATTTTTTTGAAATATTAACTTCAACTCCTGGAACATCTCATATGCTCCATGACGTTCAAAACATCGTTGAAGTCCCGGTTCTAAGCCGTAAAGCATGGCACACTGAACTATCGAGTAGTCATCAGCCTTGCTCTGCCAAACGTTCATAACTTCTGGTGTTGCTCCTGCAGCAGGTTTGGCACCTAGCGATGCTTCCAGGACGTAATTCTTCTGTGCAGCAATGAGGATAATCCTCAAGTTACGGACCCAGTACGTGTAATTGCTACCATCATCTTTCAACTTTGCTTTCTCAAGGAATGCATTAAAATTTAACGGAACAACAGCACAGGCCATCTATCTACAATCAACATAGACAAGCAAGATACTATCAGGTATTAAGTTCATGATAAATTTAGGTTCAATTAATCATATTACTTAAGAACTCTCACTTAGATAGACATCTCTCTAATCCTCTAAGTGATCACGTGATCCATATCAACTAAACCATAACCGATCATCACGTGAAATGGAGTAGCTTTCAATGGTGAACATCACTTATGTTGATCATATCTACTATATGATTCACACTGGACCTTTCGGTCTTAGTGTTCCGAGGCCATATCTGCATATGCTAGGCTCGTCAAGTTTAACCTGAGTATTCTGCGTGTGCAAAACTGGCTTGCACCCGTTCTAGATGGACGTAGAGCTTATCACACCCGATCATCACATGGTGTCTGGGAACGACGAACTTTGGCAACGGTGCATACTCAGGGAGAACACTTTTATCTTGAAATTTAGTGAGAGATCATCTTACAATGCTACCGTCAATCAAAGCAAGATAAGATGCATAAAAGATAAACATCACATGCAATCAATATAAGTGATATGATATGGCCATCATCATCTTGTGCTTGAGATCTCTATCTCTGAAGCACCATTATGATCACCATTGTCACCGGCACGACACCTTGATCTCCATTGTAGCATCGTTGTTGTCTCGCCAATCTTATGCTTCCACGACTATCGCTACCGCTTAGTGATAAAGTAAAGCATTACAGGGCGATTGCATTGCATACAATAAAGCGACAACCATATGGCTCCTGCCAGTTGCCGATAACTCAGTTACAAAACATGATCATCTCATACAATAAAATTAGCATCATGCTTTGACCATATCACATCACAACATGCCCTGCAAAAACAAGTTAGACGTCCTCTACTTTGTTGTCGCAAGTTTTACGTGGCTGCTACGGGCTGAGCAAGAACCGTTCTTACCTACGCATCAAAACCACAACAATAGTTTGTCAAGTTGGTGTTGTTTTAACCTTCGCAAGGACCAGGCGTAGCCACACTCGGTTCAACTAAAGTTGGAGAAACTGACACCCGCCAGCCACTTGTGTGCAAAGCACGTCGGTAGAACCAGTCTCGGGTAAGCGTACGCGTAATGTCGGTCCAGGCCGCTTCATCCAACAATACCGTCGAACCAAAGTATGACATGCTGGTAAGCAGTATGACTTATATCGCCCACAACTCACTTGTGTTCTACTCGTGCATATGACATCTACGCATAAAACCTGGCTCGGATGGCACCGTTGGGGAACGTAGTAATTTCAAAAAAAATCCTACGCACACGCAAGATCATGGTGATGCATAGCAACAAGAGGGGAGAGTGTTGTCCACGTACCCTCATAGACCGAAAGCGGAAGCGTTAGCACAACGTGGTTGATGTAGTCGTATGTCTTCACGATCCGACTGATCAAGTACCGAACGCACGGCACCTCCGAGTTCAGCACATGTTCAGCCCGATGACGTCCATCAAACTCCGATCCAGCCGAGTGTTGAGGGAGAGTTTCATCAGCATGACGGCGTGGTGACGATGATGATGTTCTACCGATGCAGGGCTTCGCCTAAGCACCGCTACAGTATTATCGAGGTGGACTATGGTGGAGGGGGCACCGCACATGGCTAAAAGATCAAATCAATTGTTGTGTCTATGGGGTGCCCCCCTACCTCCGTATATAAAGGAGCAAGGGGGGAAGGTGAGGCCGTCCAGGAGGAGGCGCGCCAGGAGGAGTCCTACTCCCGCCGGGAGTAGGACTCCCTCCCTTCCTTGTTGGATTAGGAGAAGGGGAAAGAGGAGGGAAAGAGGAAGGAAAGGGGGGCGCCGCCCCCCTCTCCTTGTCCTATTCGGACTAGAGGGGGAGGGGCGTGCAGCCCTCCCTAGCCGCCTCTCCTCTTCTCCACTAAGGCCCACTATGGCCCATTAAGCTCCCGGGGGGGTTCCGGTAACCCCTCGGTACTCCGGTAAAATACCGATTTCACCCGGAACATTTCCGATATCCAAATATAGGCTTCCAATATATCAATCTTCATGTCTCAACCATTTCGAGACTCCTCGTCATGTCCGTGATCACATCCGGGACTCCGAACAACCTTCGGTACATCAAAACTCATAAACTCATAATATAACCGTCATCGAAACTTTAAGCGTGCGGACCCTACGGGTTCGAGAACTATGTCGAAATGACCGAGACACGTCTCCGGTCAATAACCAATAGCGGAAACTGGATGCTCATATTGGCTCCCACATATTCTACGAAGATCTTTATCGGTCAGACCGCATAACAACATACGTGTCGGATTTCGGGTTCTGGCAGACCCTTAAGGTTCGAACTCTGGGGTGCGCACGGAGATCTTTCCCCTACCGACTCGTGCTTCTATGGCTCGCAAGAAATCTAGGCTCGAAAGAAGAACACACAAGGGACACGAGGTTTATATTGGTTCGGGCCACCGATGTGGTGTAATACCCTACTCCAGTGTGTGGTGTAGTGGATTGCCTCAGGGGCTGATGATGAACAATACAGGTGAAGAACGGCCTCGCGAGAGGTGTTCTTGAGCTGATGTGGTATGTTCTACTTGGTCCGGACCTTTCTGCCTTTCTTTCTCTTCTCTCCCTTTCTTCTCCCTGGACCTCTCTTCTCCTGGACCTCTCTCCTCTCTTTTCTTTTTGGGGGCTAGTCCTATTTATAGAGGCCCTAGTCCTCTTCCCGAAAAACAAGGACACTGCGCAGGCTGACGCCCGCCTGGCGCCCGCCTAATATCGATCGTCATGGCTTGCGTCACAGGCTCCTCGCGAGGCACCCCTGCCTTGATCTCTCCGCCTCCTCGCGAACCTGCCTGATGAGGCTGCTCCTGAGGAAGCCTCATGTCATCCGCCCCATAAGGCTTGGCCCCTTGTGAGGGTCTTGAGCTTGAGCTGATGAAGCTAGGCCGCACTGGGCCCCCACTCGAGCCACGCCGCAGGCCGCAGGCAGGCAAGTCTGGGGACCCCCGTTCCCAGAACGCCGACAGTAGCCCCCGGGCCCAAGGCGCGCTCGGGCTTGGCTTAGCAGAGAAGCTAAGGGGCAAGCACGAAGCACCGCGGGCCCCAATAGCCTGCGGCCTTGGGGCGCCGCGTGGCGATTGATTGGACATGGGCGTCCGCGCTTCCCCACGACGCCTCGGCAACCGCCCATCTGACAAAGAGGTGCCCGGGCCAGGCTTACTTGCTTTGTTCTCGTTCGCCTTGCCCCAGATCCCCTTTCTCGCTCTTCTCCTTCCTGCTCCTGAAATCCTCCAGATCTGTCTCAATCCTTCCCATCCGGCACGTCATGGCGCCTCGCAAGTCCCCAACCGAGGCCTGGTACTCTCCGGCTCTGGATCCCCCGAACTTGTTAGAGAAGAACCTTTCCCTCACGTGCCTGATGACGGTCGCGCATGGCGGCAAGGGGGTGACTGTGCTCAAGACCGGCTCCGACCAGCCTGAGGGCAAGGGGAGCACCTTCTATCCGTTCTTTATAAGCGCCATCATCGCCGGTCTGGTGCCTCCTTTCTCTGAGTTCTTCTTAGCTGTTCTCCGCCAATACAACTTGCAAGTTCTGCATCTCCACCCCAACTCTGTTCTTCTCTTGGCGATTTTCGCTTACTATTGCGAGGCTCACGTTGGGGTGAAGCCCTCGGTGGCCTTGTTGCGCCACTATTTTTCCCTCCGGGTTTCTCGTGCCCATGTCTCCGCATGCGTCAGCTTTATCGCATGCTCCAACTCCAATGCTATCTCGAAGCCTGGGAAGAGAATCGAAGGCTTCCGGAGCAAGTGGGTCATGGTGGACGTCGGGCGCCTCCACCCCCGACCGGTGTTGCCTACGGGGCAGCCCAAGGCCATTGACGCATGGTCCCGCGCGGACCTCGTCGACCCGCGTGCGAAGGCGGTGCTGAAGAGGATGAATGCGGACCTGAGGCCAGGCAACTTGGGGGCGGCGAAGCTGACCGGGGCTACACTCCTGAGGGAGTTCTTGGAGCACCGGGTGGCTCCACTCTAGGAGCACTCGCTCCCATTATGGAGGCTTGGGGAAGCAAACGCCGCCCTGCGCCTAAGCTCCGAGGCTCTGGCCGACGAGGACCTGGTCGTGGCCCTCCACTCCTTGGTTGGGGGAGACGTGGCGAGCCCGGTGGGCGCCCCCGTCCCCCTGTTCCTTCGTGACGACTGGGAGCAGGTGGTGAACTCCATGCCCACCTTCAATGGTGAGGGGCTGGTGCCTATGGATGCTCCCGAGGATCTGGCGGCGCTGGCGATGGTGGACGTGTCCTCCGGCAGCTCCAGCGGGAGTGAGAGGGAAGAAGAGGCGGAGGAGGAAGAGTCTGACTCTGAGGTGACTGGCGAGGAGTCGGGGGAGTCCTTCCCTCGGCGCAGATCCCGGGTCCTCCGCTCCATGTCGGACGACGACGAGACCGGCGCCAGGCGAGGAGGGGAGGACTCTCCCTTGGTCACAAGGAAGGGCAGGTCGGGGCCGGTTCTCCCAGGGTCTGCTCTGGTCACCGGGCGGTCTGAGGCCAGTTCCAACCCTCCTGACGTGCCTTCTGCTTCCGGGCATCCCAAGGCTGACCCCAACTGCAGGCTCTTGGGCTTTAAGTTTGGCCGGAAGCTGCTCGAGTCCGCGAGCGACGACCAGTAAGTGCTTGATCCATGCTTCGCTTGGTTTCTGCCGCCGAGGCCTGACGTCTGCATTCTTTTGCCAGGCCGGCACCAGCAGCGAAGAGGTTGAGAGGGGCTTCTGCGGCCCTGCTCGGGGCGAGTCCATCTGCCGGGGTGGCGCCTTCATCTACTGGGGAAGGAGACGGCGAGGCTCGTGCCTCCCCTGCCCGATCATCTTCGCGAGGCCAACTGGGACACTTCGGCGAGGAGTCAACCCCCATGGCCCCGCTGACCCTGGAGGCGGCTGCGCTCGATGCTGCAGCCAGGGTAGCCAAGGCCCAGGGGGTTCCTTCCTACCAAGCTGTGATCACGCTGTCGTCCTCTCCGCCCGCTCCACTGGTTCCCGTCTCTTCTGATCCCTCCACCGCCGTCCTGGACCGGGTCGCCAACGAACTAAGCCAGCTGCGGGAGGATCTTCTAAGTGCGGACCCTCGCCAAATGGTCGGGCGCCTGGAGCTAGCTTCTGGCTGGGCCCCTTCTGCCGCCTCCGTCCGAGCAGTGCTGAGCCAGGCCATGTCGGCCTCCGATGGGGAGAAGCAGGCCGCCAGCCAAGCCAAGGCCGCTCGCGATGCTGCCCTGGGCGACGTCGTAGCTGCCCAGGGCCGCTGCAAGGCACTGGAGGTCGAGCTGCAAGGCCTGCGCGACGAGCTCGCCAAGGAGGTCCGTGGCCGCCAGGAAAAGGAGAAGGAGATGAAGGCTCGGGAGGCTGCCATCAAGGACCGGGGCACCAAGCTTGATGACCGCTGCGACCGGTTGGAGACGCTGGAGCGATCGCTGAAGGCGGAGAGGACCAAGCTAGACACCAAGGCGAAGGTGCTGGTCGAGGATCGGGCGGCCTTCGCACAGCTGGAGAAGAAAGCTCGCGCCGCGCTGAAGACGCTTTACGAGGGCGGCTTGGAGGAGCCATTGGCTGGTGCAGAGGACGGCCCTGCCGAGCTGCTTCCCTTCCTGTTCCGTGCGCTTGAAGATGTCGCAGACGGCCTTGGCCCCACGGTCGAGGCCGAGGCACGTGCCCTGTCTTCTGCAGCGCTGACGCGTGTCCTCAGCCACGTCTACCTGCGCGACCCCAACGTCGACTTCGACAGCCTGCTGGGACCCGTGAGCGGCGACCTTGCCGCCGCTGCCGCTGAGGCTGTGAAAGGCCGAGCCGAGGCTTTGCTGGGGAGGTTCTGCGCCTTCAGTGCCTTGCCCGGGCGTGGTGCCGCCAGCTCCACGGCCTCAGGAGGTGGAGTCGCCCAGCGTGACTCCACCATAGGCGGCGGCGCCACCGGAGAGTGATCCCTTCGTGGCATCTGTCCTATTTTTACCCCTGCAGCATGTACCATGCCTCGCGGAGGCGTTTAAACTTGTGTTTGGTGTCGTGAAAAAATCTATGGATTGTAATATTTGCTTTAAATTCCCTGGAATTTGCATTTTCCCCTCCTATTTGTTTGCGCTCTACGTCGGCAGGGCCCGGCCCCGCGCATGCCTCAACCGTCGTTAGCCCCGACCGGAAACCAGGACGGAACTAAGGAGTGAGGGGCTACGTGGCAAGTTAGGCTCCTGAGTCACGATGCTCAGGAGTCCCCCTTGACGCGCAAGCAACAAGTAGGGAAGGGGGAGCAAAGGAGTGGATTGGTCGTTCTACGTCGGTAGGGCCCGACCCCGCGCATACCTCAACCGTTGTTAGCCCCGACCGGAAACTAGGACGGGACTAAGGAGTGAGGGGCTATGTGACAAGTTAGGCTCCTGAGTCGCGATGCACAGGAGTCCCCCTTGACGTTCAAACGGGTTTTCATATCTTGGCTCCGCTCGGGGAGGGGCGCACGACGACCAGGTCCGAGGGACCTAGCTGGGTGGCGTGCGCTCGGGCATGGCTCGGGCGTAGCCCCCGTGTCTAGCCCCCTCGCGCGGCACTCCCGAGGGGAGGCGTTGCGATGGTGCCAAACACTGAGCTCCGGGCTCCTTGAGGTTGGTACGGCTGTGGGCCGCCCTCAGTTGTTTATCACCAGCATGGTCAGTTGTTTATCACCAGCATGGAGCATAGCGCTTCCGTATGTGTACGGGCATAGCCGCTCCTCGGCAGTGTCGTCAGCCAGCGCGAAGCATGGTGCTTCCACTGGTATGTGGGAGGGGGCTCCCCTCCGGGAGGAGCCCCCGGGGCGTGTACAGCCCCGCCCTGACACGTGGCCAGCACGGTAGGGCTAGGAGAGGTGTATCTGGGCACTCGTGAGCCAGTGCGGGACTCACGAGGCCCTACCTCGAGGCAGGTTGCGCCTGGCTCTGGGCCTTTATCAATGGTGTGTTCTTGCAGGGTGGTTAGAATGCAAATGCTCTACGTCCTAAGGTCCCGGCCCTTGAGCGAGCTCAGCCGCTGCTGGTATGACAGGACGCGATGTCGTGGGTCAAGGCCAGGGGGTGAGGGCCAGAGAGCCAGTAGGAGCCCATGAGTCGCGATGCTCAGGTGCCCCCCCTTTAATGTGCAAGCGCTTTGCATGAGAGCGGAGAAGTCCGCGATAAGCAGTAGATGACGATCATGGGAACCAGATTAAGCGCGGAGGAGCAAATTCATTTCAAGTAGATGCGGGAAAAGCAAACGCCGCTGGTCCAGGCCCGAGCAGTTTGGGGATGATGCAGCCCGAGGGGCACCCCCAACAAGGTAAGCAAAGTGCGTAAGTAAAATGGATACATGCCGCAGGGATGGACCCACGCGACCTGGGAACGACGCGGCCCTGTGGGATCTCCCAGCTAAAAATGGAACTCGAAAGATGTCACCTGATGTTGTTGAAGTTGAAGTGATGCTGCAGAAGTGGGTGACACGCGGTGAAGACGTCGACCCTCACGAGCCCCCAGGCCCAGGAGCCTCGGGAGGCTCCGGGGGCACGGGTAGGTCTTCGAGGGCCATCTCCACCTCCGCCAGGACCGCATAATGCCTGACCTCCTGAGCCTCCAGAATGCTTCTCAGCAGGCGCTGATGAGCGGCGACCACGTTCGGCAGGCCGAAGGGCATGCAAACGTAGCTGTGAGGTGGACCCTCGCAACTGAGACGCGACTTGGTTGAGCCCTGGCACATCGATGCAGGCGCGCAGCCCACCATCCTTGCCTGGATGTGGGGCCACGGTGGGCAAGTGGTGGCCGCCGCGCATGACTCTCGACTCCTGTAGCTCCTAGGTGTTTCCTACGATGAACTCCTGAGGGTTTGGTCTTCCTTGCCTCCTACCTTCCTAAGGGAAACGTGCCCAGAAGCACCCCTCCAAGTGGTGCCCGAGCACCTCCCTCGTGACCTTGGAAAAGTCGGTGGCTCTCCAAGAAAGAGCCCCCAAGCCCTGCCTCAGGAGGGCACCGGGCGCGCTTTCCTATGCGACAGAGGGTGGCGCTCCTTGAACGGGCGCGAATCCTGACGCAACGCCTCCGGAGGTGCCTGCCTCCTTATGGCTTGGGCCAGGCGAAGCCTTCTTCTTCTTAAGGGCCGCCTCGGGAAGTCTTCCGCTCCTGTGATCTGGGTCTTCGATAGCTGCGGCTTGGAACGCACGCTCAAGTGAACACACCGCGTCCCTTTCCTCACAGGGTACGGTGATGACTCCACCACTTCCTGGCATCTTGAGGACATTGTAGCCATGGTGAGTCACTGCCATGAACTTGGCTAGGGTTGGGTACATGAGGATGGCGTTGTACGGCAGGCGAATGTGGGCGACATCAAAGTCAATGAGCTCGGTGCGGTAGTTGTTGCGCTGCCTGAAGGTGACTGGCAAGAGAACTTGCCCTATCGAAACGGTGGAACCATCAGTGACTCCTGAGAAAGGCCTGGTCGGCTGGAGCTGATCATACGACACTTGGAGATTGTCGAACGTCTCGACGGACAGGACGTTGAGTCCTGCTCCGCCATCCACGAGGGTCTTGGTGACCTGCACATTGCTGATGACTGGGGAGCAAAGCATCGGAAGAACTCCGGTCGTTGCTGCGCACTTGAGCTGAACGTGATGGCGCACGCAGACCACCTGAGAGGGCGCGTGGCCTCAAGCTTGGGGAGGACTGCATTCACCTCACGAGCAAACTGCTTGAAGATGCGCTGTGATGCTGGGGCATGGGCGCCACCCAAGATGCAAGCGATTACGCGCGGCTCCTGGAAGCCCCCAGCCCCCTCGTCTTGATGTTGGTCTTAGTTCCTTCTTGGTGGTGGCGGTAGAGGAGGGAGGCATGCGTTGCCGTGCGGGCGATCCTCACGAGGCTGATCCCTCCAGCCTCCCTCGCGAGGCTGGTCCTGCCAGCGATCCTCACAAGGTCGGTCACGCCACCCTTGGCGAGGGCCACGGTCTTCCCATCGTCCTCCACCTCTTCCTCTTCCTCGGCCATAGCCCCTGTCGTTGCGCTCGGGGCGTCGGCTGATATGCCCATCTTGCACGGCCCTGAGCTCTTGGCATTCATTAGTGTTGTGGGTGTGGAGGTCGTGGTGCACGCAGTATTGGTTGCCCTTGGATGACTCAGGCTGATCCCTGCCTTGCTTGGTGTCTGGTTCCGCTGCGAGCACGGCAGCTCCCTTACGCTGCACGTCCTTGGCATTGGGCTTTTTCTCTTCTGAGTCGGCAGTCGGGAGCTCGAGGAGGGAGAGGCGTCATTCCTCAGCCCTGGCGCACTTGGTCGCCAAGTTGAATAGCTCCAGGGATGTGCACAGGTCTTCATGGATTGCCAGCTCCTCCTTCATCTTGATGTCGCGCACGCCGTCGGAGAAGGGTGAGATAATGGCTTCCTCGGTCACCCTGGGGATCCTGAGGCGAGCATTGTTGAAGCGCTGGATGTACTTCTGCAGGGTTTCCCCTGGCTGTTGCTTGATGTGGCGCATGTCGCTTATGGCCGGGGGCCGGTCGCGAGTGCCCTGGAAGTTGGCGATGAAGCGAGTGCGCATCTCGTCCCAGGAGGAGATCGTGCTGGGAGCCAGGTTTAGGAGCCAGGTGCGGGCGCCGTCCTTGAGCGCCATGGGAAACCGGTTCGCCATGACCTTTTCGTTTCCGTTGGCGGCTTCGATGCCCAGCTCGTAGAGCTGCAGGAATTCCGCGGGGTCCGCCGTGCCGTCGTAGCGAGGGGGCAGATCAGGCTTGAACTTGCTTGGCCATGTGACGCCGCGTAGCTCGGGGGTGAAGGCATGGCAGCCTGCTGTGGCCACCACCGCCCTTTGCTGGTGTTGGGCCTGCTCTTGGTGATTACCACGCGTCGCCGCTTGGAGCAGCGCGGGGCCTCGGCGTGGAGGCAGAGGGACGCGATCTTGACGTGCCGGTGTTGGGAGCGCGCGAGCACCTTCTTGGGGACGAGGGATCTCTTGGTAGCTCCCTTCTTGCCGCGCAGGCTCCGGACATGGAGGGTCTCGCCTTGGGGCTGCGTGCCTTGGAGCCAGGGTGCCTTCTTGGGGAGGAGGTGGCGGAGGCGCCTCCTGATCCTCGCCCCGTGTGCGGAATGGAGGGCGAGGCAGCGAGAGGGATGGCAAATGAGAGCCCCCTGCGGCGCTGACAAGCTCGGTGATGCAGGCGAGCCAGTTCTCATAGAGGTCGTCGATGGGGCGGTAGTGCAGGAGCTCTCTTGCCAGGAGCAGCGCGGTGTGCGCGTCCGTGGGGGCGCGACGGGCGTGGGACGACGAACCAGCTGGAGTCAGTGATGGGGTTGCGGTGCGGCCCTCCCGCCGCACCGGAGGATGCTGGGACGAGGCCTGCTGCTCGTTCCCCACCGGGCCGATGGCGGCGTTGGCGGCAGGCGACGGGGAACGATGAGGGCGTCCGCCGACGGGCGCCGTCTGGGCGACACGGGTGGCGAGAGCAGCCCGGCGCTCGACGCGAGCCCGACGAGCGTCAGCCATGGACACGACGGAAGATCACATGCGAACAGCGGAAGAAAGATTCCGGCGCACCCCTACCTGGCGCGCCAAATGTCGGATTTCGGGTTCCAGCAGACCCTTAAGGTTCGAACTCTAGGGTGCGCATGGAGATCTTTCCCCTACCAACTCGTGCTTCTATGGCTCGCAAGAAATCTAGGCTCGAAAGAAGAACACACAAGGGACACGAGGTTTATACTGGTTCGGGCCACCGATGTGGTGTAATACCCTACTCTAGTGTGTGGTGTAGTGGATTGCCTCAGGGGCTGATGATGAACAATACAGGGGAAGAACGGCCTCGCAAGAGGTGTTCTTGAGCTGATGTGGTATGTTCTACTTGGTCCAGAACTTTCTCCCTTTCTTTCTCTTCTCCCTGGACCTCTCTTCTCCTGGACCTCTCTCCTCTCTTTTTTTGGGGGGCTGGTCCTATTTATAGAGGCCCTGGTCCTCTTCCTGGAAAATGAGCGGGAAGGGCGCCAACAATTGGCCATTTTGAAGGGGAACATCTAGTACAAGTTATCCTGACCAAAGGTGGTCTTCGGCTGCCAAAAGCACTGGTGATGACGCCATCTTGGGCTCCACGGTGACCTCCGTCCTGCCGCTCTGCTGGTCTTGGTCTCATTGCACTGGAATGGTAACCTTTGCCCGATGCCTTGGCATGTGCTTGCTCCCTTTGCACCGAAGGGGAAACAAGGAAACTGCGCAGGCCGGCGCCCTCCTGGCACCCGCCTAATCTCGATCGTCATGGCTTGTGTCACGGGCTCCTCGCGAGGCACCCCTGCCTTGATCTCTCCGCCTCCTCGCAAGCCTGCCTGATGAGGCTGCTCCTGAGGAAGCCTCCTGTCGTCCGCCCCGCAAGGCTTGGCCCCTTGCGAGGGTCTTGAGCTTGAGCTGATGAAGCTGGGCCGCACTGGGCCCCCACTCGAGCCACGCCGCAGGCCGCAGGCAGGCAAGTCTGGGGACCCCCGTTTCCAGAACGCCGACAATACGTTATTCCCTTTGTCATCGGTATGTTACTTGCCCGAGATTCGATCGTCGGTATCTCAATACCTAGTTCAATCTCGTTGCCGACAAGTCTCTTTACTCATTCTATAATACATCATCCCGCTACTAACTCATTAGTTGCAATGCTCGCAAGGCTTAAGTGATGTGCATTACCTAGTGGGCCCAGAGATACCTCTCCAACAATCGGAGTGACAAATCCTAATCTCGAAATACGCCAACCCAACAAATACCTTCGGAGACACCTGTAGAGCACCTTTATAACCACCCAGTTACGTTGTGACGTTTGGTAGCACACAAAGTGTTCCTCCGGTAAACGGGAGTTGCATAATCTCATAGTCATAGGAACATGTATAAGTCATGAAGAAAGCAATAGCAACATACTAAACGATCGAGTGCTAAGCTAACGGAATGGGTCAAGTCAATCACATCATTCTCCTAATGATGTGATCCCGTTAATCAAATGACAACTCATGTCTATGGCTAGGAAACATAACCATCTTTGATCAACAAGCTAGTCAAGTAGAGGCATACTAGTGACACTCTGTTTGTCTATGTATTCACACAAGTATTATGTTTCCGGTTAATACAATTCTAGCATGAATAAAAAACATTTATCATGATATAAGGAAATAAATAATAACTTTATTATTGCCTCTAGGGCATATTTCCTTCAGTCATGCCCGATCACTTTTGATCGCCGGGATCGTCCGACTAGTATTCGTCACGGCGGTTCAGCCGCACTGGTCCTGGACCCAATAGTTGATGGGTTCCACCTGACTCGCGTCCTTATGGACGGAGGCAGCAGCCTCAATCTGCTCTATCAGGATACGACGCAGAAAATGGGCATTAACCCATCACGGATCAAGCCCACAAAGACTACCTTCAAAGGAGTCATACCAGGTGTAGAGGCCCGCTGTACGGGCTCAATCACACTAGAGGTTGTCTTCGGATCGCTGGACAACTTCCAAAGCAAGGAGTTAATCTTCGATATCGTCCCCTTCCGCAGCGGCTATCACGCACTGCTTGGACGAACTGCATTTGCTCGATTCAATGCAGTACCACACTATGCTTATATCAAGCTCAAGATGCCCGGTCCACGCAGCGTCATAACGGTCAATGGAAATACGGAATGCTCCCTCCATACAGAAGAGCACATAGCTGCCTTAGCATCAGAAGTACAGAGCGTCCTTCTCAAGCAGAACCTTAATTCGGCTACCGAGCCCACAAACACCGTTAAGAGGGTCTGAACTACCCTGCAGCAGGACAGCTCGGCTCGTCAGGAGCTCGACTATCAATCCGGCCTCCGTCCTAGTCCCGATCAAGTGGTGGCATTTGTGCCGCGTGTACATAACTACGCACTCAAAATTCCATGGGCATCGGTGGAGGCATAGCTAGCTTGTGATCCACAGTACGGCTCAACCGACACCGGATACACACATACTTTCACTTTTATTCGTTTCCTTTTCAGGTTTCAATCCCGCAGGTCCCATATGATGGCCTGATCGCCAGCCCTCTCGAAGGATAAACACACCAAGACGGCGAGAAACGCAGACGTATGGGGGATTTTCAAGGTGGTTTCGTTAACAATCACTCTACTTGTTTTTCAGGACCCACATGCAGCCCTCCCTTGTTTTTTGGCATGTTAAATAGCCCGTTGCTTATCGCACTACTTGTATCAATGCGCCTTGATGTGCTAATTAAATTACAATGAAAACAGTTTGCGGCTGGAGCTTTAGGACCCCAGTTTTTTACCTTTGCACCCTTTCTGTTTTCTTTTTTTTCTCTCTGCTCCTCTGTGGATAACCCTATCAGGTAGCACCCGTACACTTTGGTACATTTGATGTTTGTCAGGGGCTTCATAGCATGCCACACTACGACAGCAAAGTCCGAACACTTTTTATAAGTATAGTTCGGCACTCCGAATTTAGCATTATATGCATTGGCTCTGAATCATGTCTTTGGTCAATAGTTGGGTTGCCCGGCTCATGTGCTTGCTACCTTACGTTCCGCTATATCGGCTAAGGTAGTAAAGGGAGAACTACTGCGATTTTGCCTTGGTTTATCCAAAGGAGCACCTCAGTAGAGAAAGCCGAAAACTGACTATCATGATGCGGCGAGAGCCGGTCAGCTGTTCGGAGGTTACAAATCGTTGGACATTTCTTCCGCATTACGCGAAGGGTCGATACTTCCCGATCAGACGCTAATAGCACTCTAGTTCGGATACTAGGGGATGCGCCCATGTTTTTATTGTCAAGCTCCTATGGCTAAGTGAGGGCGTTAAAGCCGCGTAGTCTGGTTGCCTGGTTTGTTGTGCTAAACAACTCCTTCAAGGACCATATAATTGGATCAAGATTGTTTAGATTCCATCCCGAACACCTTCGTACTACCTACGTGGGGGCAGAAGCCGACGACTGGCCAACCCTCAGATTTCATATAACATGGCCGCACAGGAGATAAAATTTAAGAACATAACAAGCATTGTATTACAAAATCACTTTGTTTTATCATATAAGGTAGAGGGAGCTTGAATACATTCATTCAAAGATCGTGTCCTTCGCACAATGATCCGCAACAATGCGGGACCCCTCCAAGACATCGCCAAAGTATTGCTCGGGTGTGCGGTGCTCCTTGCCCTCAGGCGGCCCCTCGGTCGCTAACTTGACAGCGTCCAGCTTCGCCCACCAGACCTTGCAATAGGAGAAAGCTAGACGTGCGCCCTCGATGCAGACGGACCGCTTGACGACGTCCAGCCACGGATAGGCATCCACTAGCAGCTTCACAAGGCCGAAGTAACTGTCGGGTATAGCTTCGGCTGGCCACAACCGGATTATTAAATCCTTCATGGCTAGTTCGGCCATCCTATGCAGCTCGACCAACTGTTTTAGCTGATCGCCAAAGGGCACCGGATGTTCTGGCGTAAGATACTACGACTAGAACAGCTTCTCCGTAGAGCTCCCTTATTCGGCTCGAAAGAAATCTGCGGCGTCGGCCACACTGCCTGGCAGATCATCAAAAGCCCTTGGAGAACTCCAAATCCGGGTTAGTAAAAGATATTTTCTCTTCACATCCTTGCTTTGCATACTGAATGCCTTACCCGCTGCGATCTTCCTGGCCTCCTGGATCTCCTGGAGGGCGCCCTGGGCCTCAATCCGGGCCATCTCCGCACTTTGACGAGCCTTGGCGAGTTCAGTCTCTTGAACTGACGCATCACGCTCCAAGGTCTCGCACTTCTTCATCGCGTCCTGGAGCTCCTGTTGGACGTCGGTGACTCGGGCCTTGAGCTTCTTACGGGCGGCTTGCTCCTTGACAGCCCCCCCTCGGCTTCGGCCAGGGCTTTTCTTAGGGCCTCGACCTCGGTCGTCGCTTCTGTACACATCATGACACTCCGGTCAATGCATATTATTTTACTCTTTTCTAATACACAACAGGTTATTACATACCTTGTTTTTCTTTGAGCTGCCTCTTCACCTGGCCAAGCTCCTCCTCAGCCTCCGCCAGTCTCTGCTTCAGTCCAGAGACTTCGGCAGTATGCGAGGTTGCAGCCAACAGCGATGCCTGTGTATACATTTCAGACAAATTTAGTTAGTTTCCTGCAATAGGAGATTGATCCTCTGTCCGGCCTTTTCTTTCTGAACACCGGACAGTGTCTCAGGGGCTACTATCTATATTGAGATTTTCTCTTTTTTGTGTCGCTTACCTCAAAACCTGTCAGCAGGCTGCTGCAGGCTTCGGTTAGTCCGCTCTTGCCGGACTGAACCCTTTCAATTACCATGCCCATAAGGACACGGTGCTCATCCACAAATGTAAGCGCCTCGCAGCGCTTCTAGCAGATTATCCGGTGCCCCTGGTTGGACAGGGGTCACCGGCGGAATAGGCATCCCCCTTTTGTAGAAGGAGGTTGCGTGCCGGATTCCGGAGCCGCATCGATCTCCGGAATCGAGTCTGGCTAAGGGCCGAACTGAATACGGCCCTTCCCACCAGTCTCCATGGGGATTGACTCCCCCTGGTGTCCGGCGACGGGGGTTTCGCTTTCTGGCGCCTCCTGAGCCTCTCCCGGCCTAGAACGGTCCTTCGGGACAGCACCTCCGCATCATCCTTGGCCTTGGGGGAGTGAGCGGCCGGCGGTGACTCGCTGGCCATCACCTTGGAATCCAGTGAACCTCCTGACGAGGATCGCGGGGAGCTGTCGGGGGCCGGGCTACAATAACATAACCAATCATGTCAATACAATGAGGAGGAGAGACTTTATGGGCGGATATGAGTCTTAGCACTTACGATGCGGCCCGAGGCTTAGTGTGGGGGCGTTGCTCCAGACTGCTTTCAACGTCCCATGAGGAGCTACCCACGAGTGGGCCTTTCCCCTTCTTGGGCGCCTCCGCCTCCAGAATGGTGGAGGCCGCCCTCTTCTTCCCCCCCCCCCCATCAGAGGGAGAATCGCTTTCCTCCTCCTCCTCATCGTCGTCGTCTTCGGCGGTGGAGGAGCGGGTCTTGTCTTCGGACGTCACGTCCGAAGTACCCTTGCGGCAGGGGCCACTTCGGACCCCCTTTGCCTTCCATGTGGCCTTCTTCTCCGGCGCCTTATAGGGCGCCGACACCAGCATCTTCGCTAAACGCGGGATGACTGGTTCTTCAGGCAGCGGAGCTGGACATTGGATCCGCTCCGCCTTCTCCATCTAGTCCTGAAGAAGCCATGATAATAAAAGCTTAGATATCATCCTTGAAACAAGCAAGTAAAGGATGTGGTAAAGATTTACCTTGCTGGCGGAGCGATTAATGTTGTACCCGTGGTCTGAGGCTGTGGCCAGCGGTGTCTCGTTGCCCTTGAAAAGCAACTTCCAGGCATCTTCATGGGTTGTTTCGAAGAGCCTCTCCAGGGTTTGGTGCTTCTTCGGATTAAACTCCCATAGAGAGTGACTTCGGCTTTGGCAGGGGAGAATTCGGTGAACTAGCATCACCTGGATTACATCGACAAGTTTGACATCTTTATCCACCATGCTTTGAATGCGTGTTTGCAGCGCTGTCAGCTCATCTGACGAACACCAGTTTGGGCTCTTCTCAACCCAGGAGGTGAGTCGCATGGGAGCGCCGGAGTTGAATTCGGCAACCGCGGCCCAGGTGGCATTGCGGGGTTCTGTGGTGTAGAACCATTGTTTCTGCCATTCCTTGACAGACTCCACGAAAGTGCCTTTTGGCCAGGAGACATTGGGCAGCTTGCTCACCATGGCGCCTCCGCACTCCGCGTGCTGGCCATCCACCACCTTCGGCTTCAGATTGAAGATTTTGAACCACAGCCCGAAGTGGGGTTGGATGCAGAGGAAGGCCTCACACACGACGATGAACGCCGAGATATTGAGGAAGGAATTCGGGGATAGGTCGTGGAAGTCTATCCCGTAGTAGAACATCAGCCCGCTGACGAAGGAGTGGAGTGGAAACCCTAACCCGCGGAGGAAATGAGGGATGAATACTACCCTCTCATTGGGCTTCGGCGTGGGAACGATTTGTCCCTGGGCTGGAAGGCGGTGGGCGATTCCCTTCGCCAGGTACCCGACCGCTCGAAGCTCGGCAATGTCCTCCTCCTTGACGGAGGAGGCCATCCACTTGCCTTGACCTCCGGATCCGGGCATGGTTGAGTGCTTCCTAGAGGCGGAGAAGATGAGAACTTGGGCGCTGGAGCTCGAGAGTGGAAGGGCAGAGGAAGAGAGAAGGCGTGGATGAAGAAAAGGGATTCTTATCTCCTTATAAAGGCAGTGAATATTGAACGCCTCCCCACTCGCCTTAAAATTTGCCTACTCCCAAGGGTTGTGTAAACGGCACGGTTGGGTTACCCACGCCCGTATTGATGAGGATCCCGCAATAAGGGGACATGATCTCTGCTTAGACAAGACGTGCCAATGGCAACTGCGTCTCGAAACGTGGAGCGGCAAACAAAAAATGGTTCGAAATTATGACCGGGCAGACTTGATGTCATATTGTAAAAAGTTGCCAGCAGATTGGACTCGTGGAATATTATATTCTCTCTGCAGTTGTGTGTGGTGTGTGTTACAGGTCCGGACACGTTCAATCCGTATGAAGACTATCTTGGAGTTCGGAAGGAGGAACCCGCCTTGCAATGCCGAAGACAGATCTACGCGTCGGATACCTTGTCATGGAAGCCAGGTTCATGGGCTACTGAGGGAGTCCTGGACTAAGGGGTCCTCGGGCGTCCGGCTTGTTAGTCATGGGCCGGACTGATGGGCTGTGAAGATACAAAGACAGAAGACTGCACCCGTGTCCGGATAGGACTCTCCTTGACATGGAAGGCAAGCTTGGTGATCAAATATGTAGATTCCTTTCTTTGTGACCGACCTTGTGTAACCCTAGATCCTCTCGGTGTCTATATAAACCGGAGGACTTAGTTCGGAGGGATAGATACCTCATCATAGCCATATAAGCTAGACCTCTGGGGTTTAGCCATTGCGATCTCGTGGTAGATCAACTCTTGTAATACTCATATTCATCAAGATCAATCAAGCAGGACGTAGGGTATTACCTCCATAGAGAGGGCCCGAACCTGGGTAAAACATTGTGTCCCCTGTCTCCTGTTACCATCAACCTTAGACGCACAGTTCGGACCCCCTACCTGAGATCCGCCGGTTTTGACACTGACATTTTATAGCAACTTTATATCATTTTTGGGGAGTAACCTATTGACATAGTGCCCAGTGACAGTTGTTGTTTTTGCTTGTTTTTTACTTCGCAGAAAATCAATACCAAACAGAGTCCAAACGCAGCGAAACTTTTTGGAGAATTTTTCTGGGCTAGAAGACACACAATGGGCCAAAGAAGTACCAGAGGGGTGCCCGACTAGATCGATTTTTCTTGTCATGGGAAAAGGTGCTTTGTGATGGGTTCGATCTTACGGTGCCCGATCCTAGTGACAGAAGGGGAAACGACACGTATGTATCATTGCTATTAAGGATAACAAGATGGGGTCTATTCCTATATGAGTAGATCTTGTCCATATCATGCCATCGTTCTTATTGCATTACTCCGTTTCTCCATGAACCTAATACACTAGATGCATGTTGGATAGCGGTCAATGTGTGGAGTAATAGTAGTAGATGCAGGCAGGAGTCGGGCTACTAATCTTGGACGTGATGCCTATATAATGATCATTGCCTGGATATCGTCATTATTATTCAAAGTTCTATCAATTGCCCAATAGTAATTTGTTTACCCACCGTATGCTATTTTTCTCTAGAGAAGCCACTAGTGACATCTACGCCCCCGAGTCTCTTCTTTATTATATTTGCCTTCAAGATCTATTTTTATTTGTTTTTATTTTTAGATCTATTAATCCAAAAACCCAAAAATACCTTGCTGTAATTTATTATTTATTTTATCTCGCGTTTCCGCGAGATATATTTGTCCAATCTACTACAAATTTTACCTATCTTTTATCCGGGAGTGATTGCCAACCCCTCACGTCGGGTTGCAAGTATTTGTTCTTTGTGTGCAAGTGCCGTTCACGTAGTGTTGCGTGGTTCTCCTACTGGTTCGATAACCTTGGTCTCATCACTAAGGGAAATACCTACCGTAGATGTGCTGCATCATCCCTTCCTCTTTGGGGAAATACCGATATAGTTCAAGCCGCATCATCTGCCACGGGAGGGTAGGACAAAAGATGTCATGCAAGTTCTTATCGCAAGCACGTATGACTATATACATAATACATGTCTACATTACATTGATGAATTGGAGCTAGTTCTGTGCCGCCCTAAGTTATAACTGTTACATGATGAATGCCATCCAACATAATTATCCATCACCGATCCAATGCCTATGAGTTTTTCACATATTGATCTTTGCTAAGCTACTACTTTCTGTTGCTGTTACAATTGCTACAAAACTATCACCGCTACCGTTACTGTTGCTATCGTTGCTACCGCTATCAAACTATCAAACTACTATGCTACTGATCACTCTATTGCAGATATTCAATTCTCTAGATGTGGTTGAATTGACAACTCAACTGCTAATACTTGCAAATATTCTTTGGCTTTCCTTGTGTCGAATCAACAAATTTGGGTTGAATACTGTACCCTCGAAAATTGTTGCGATCCATTATACTTGTGGGTTATCAGCGTCGTCGGGCCATTGACGTGGAGGACAGAGCGATGGAGCATGACCTCCATCTGCTGCTCGTACTCCTCGCCAGTCACGGCGTGCACCTTGACCTGCATCGTTGTCTGCTGCTATAGCGGCTGATCCTCCTCATCGCCAGTGGAGATGACGATCTCCTCCTTCGTCGAGGAGCCGGTCGTCGATGAGGATGACGACTCCGGAGTGCGAGGGCGGCGTCGCCACGAACCTCCGAAGCCTGTTTCGGAGTCGTCGCCTGCTGACGCCGAGGCCCATGACTTGCCCATCGACGGAGTTGTAGAGGAAGAGGGGAGGTGAGGATGGAGTTGCGGAGTGATGCAGTAAGTGTGATGTGGATGGCACCGGAGCACAACTTATATAGTCTCGGCCAGGCCATGCGAACGGACGACCAGTCGTTTCAATGCGGCGCAACGGCTGGAGTTGGTTCCTCGAGAAGCTGTGCCCGCATTGAAGCAACGACTCCTGAGAGGCCGCGTTGGTCAGCACTGCCCTCCCGTCCGGTCACATCAAGCGGCACCAATGTCGGCCATCTCTAAGCCGGCATTGATGCGACACAAGAAACAACGCGTGCTTCAGACGAAAAGCATGGAAAAGGCGGGTAGGATTGTTTGGTGGGCTATGTTAGTCAGATGCGGGCGTGGCAGCGACCCGGCCGCTCGCAAAGCTCCCCAAATTGTCTCTGGTTTGCTGAAAAAGTGTATCCGGACCCCTCGAATGGACCGATGCAGGACTCCATTGGATGCAAAACCGGACCGCTCGGTCCGGACAGCTGTGGGCATTTAAGGGTCAGATGCCCTAAACACCCATGTTCTTTGCCACAAACTCATATTACAGGTACCAAGATAAAAGTCAATGCTATGGTTAAATCAATGTTGCAAGCTAGCTTTTCACCTTGTTTGTCGTGTTTTCTCTCCCACGCACAATGCTATTATATGTGGTTTTTTTCTCCCACGCACAACAAGCCAACCCTCTTACTCCTTGTTGGTTGATTAATGTTGGGAATGCAAGCCAAACTTCTCACTCCTGCATGCACACAAGGGATATTAATGTCTTCGGATGCTAGTACGAGGCAAACGCCATCAATTTTGCCTCGATTAATGTTAATGGCCTTATATAGTTGCAAATTATAATTTTGATAGTGGCCTTGTATACAAAAATGGAGGAAGTATTAAAAGTAAAAAAACATGTCCTCCACGTAAGGACTCTTCCGTCTGATTTGGACCAAATAAAAGAATTTTGATTTTTCTTTCAGGGGTATTTTTTTGATTTTCGTCCCATATTTTCCTTCTTTTTCTCCTCAGGCCCATCTCACGCTGTGACCCGACCTAACCCAACCCAAGCTCCTCCAATCCGACCCAAATGCGCCTCTAAAATCTCTCCTACGGTCCACCACCGGTTTGCCCTAGAGCCGCCGCGCCGTAGGTTACCGTCGCCGCCCACGCCTCCCTCCGCCTCTGACGCGTATCGCCGCCGCCATCGCCGTGTACGTTCTGCATCCTCGCGTCACTCCGGTCTCCACCCTCTCGATATTCCTGGACGTTGGTCTTTGAGGTATGAGCTTATATTCAACCAGTGATTTCTAATCCCAAGCTGAGATACACAATACTGGGTGTGCCGGCCTAGATCCGCCTTTTGCCAGGAATGTGAACCATGATCGTGCCGCCGATTGTTGTTTGTAATTTCAGACCTCCACCCACACCCAAACTCCTCCGATCTGATCTCTGCAACAAGCATGGACATGTAGAGCCTTCTGCTCTTTTTTGCTATGTTCTGACCTATATCTCTCATGTTTCTCTGCAACTAGCTAGTTTGCATATGAAGAATAGCTGGATTTGATCTAGTTTCTCGTCCAGTTGACATGCTTTTCTTTACTCAAGCAAAAAAATGCAGAATAGTGTGGATTATAACTGCTGTTTTGCCAAACAGAGGCACGAGCTTGCTTCTTTTTATGTGGCAAATGACTTTTCAGATGTAAACAAATCATCAAACACTTTTGTACCAAATTTGTTTCTTATGGCGGCATGTAGTAGTAATAATTACCACTTTAACTAACAGCATAGCACAGAGGAGTGCAGCGCTGCTGCTCTTTTGAGGTTGTACTTGAGGTCTTTGGTGTGCTATCCATGAGCTTGGAAATTTCGGTTTAGAAAAGGTAGAAAAGATCCTACTTGTCACAACTGTCTGATAAGTGTAATTGAGCTATTTGTGGCACCAGTTATGTGTTTCAAAGTAGCTCATATTATTATTATTATTATTATTATTATTATGTGGTTACATATTATTATTATTATTATGCTAGTTTATAGACGGTAACAAAACTGAGTGAGGATATGGTATAATGAGATTTCAAAAAATTGAGCTACAAATGCATGTGTATGGGTAATCTCACCTTCTCATAGTAAAGAGGTGATCATGGCAACCAACCAATTCTCATGCTTCCAATCCAATCAAACAACAAAAGGTGGTTATCCAACCAAGTCAACCCCACCCAACCAAACAACAAAGGTGGCTGGGGACATCCTCAGCCAACCCAGCCTTGCCTCGAACCAAACGACACCTTACTGAATGTGTAGTAGCTTCGATGTGCAAAATTCAGTGCCTTTGCATATATTTTCAGTTGCATTCGCAGATTCGCTAAATAATGTATTTTCTCTTTCCCTGTTTTGGTGGTGATTACTGTAGGCTGAGTAGATATTCTCTTAGCCAATGGCGAGGGAATCAAGTCCTGAGATAGATGATGAACTTTTCAATGAAGTTTATGGGAAAGCTTACAGCGGTCCAGTGGCATCTGCTGCAAATAGCGTGATACCTAAAGCAAATGATGAGAAGAAGCCCCTGACCTGTGTGAAGTCAGATAATGAAGATGAGCCCAGAGATCCCAATGCTGTCCCTACTGACTTCACTAGTAGAGAGGCTAGGGTTTGGGAGGCTAAAGCTAAGGCTACAGAAAGGAACTGGAAGAAAAGGAAGGAAGAAGAAATGATCTGTAAAATATGTGGAGAATCAGGTCATTTCACTCAGGTACTCCTTTCTCTGCCGAAACTAAAACTGGCATCTATTCTGATTACTTGATTGATATAAATACATAATGGACTACTGCACTTTGTTTTCTCCTTGCAGTGTGCTTGGATTTGTAGTTACACTCTTTACTGGACATAGTGAACTTAAACAACAATAATCTTTCCTGACATCACCTGTAAAGAACTGCCAGGCTTATCAATAGTCTTGCTTTATCCTTTGTGACCGGCAGCACCTAATTTTAGAAAAATATGCTTCAACCTTTTTTCAATCAAACAGCATTAAAACGTGATCATCATTATTTTTAGTGAAATGTAGGTCCATGACTTTTTTTTTTGGAATTGGTGTCTCCTCCATTTTGTCTTAATTGATAGTATTGAACTTAATTTCATAGTAATGGTCTTGTACTTCTGCAAAGTCTGGAAGGAAATCTTTCAGTTTTCTCGTTTAACCCAGCTAATTTTGTCCTGATGGATACAAAACTACAAATTCAATCGTGTATCAACAGCATTCATATTGTGTACACTGGCGCCAACAGCTGTGCACAGGTCTGCAGCCACACAGGCGTGCAAGCATGGGAATCGAGGAAGAATAGAAGGGCTACTTCAAGAGTCAGTTAGGAATAAAACCCAGAAGAGTTAAGGAGTCAGTTAGTATTGACAAATAGTCAGTTATCGAGTCCTTGTACGGAAGCTAACATCCTTATATAAGAATGCCCTGTAACCCCATCACAGGTTTATGGATAGCAATGGGATAAAAAGGTCTCTGGTTTCTTAAGTCTTCCCTCAGTTGATTCCCTTCATCACCCACTCTACTTCCAAGTTGTTGCAGCCCAACCTCTGTTATGTCGATGTTTACCTCAGCTTTGTACTATCTTAACAACAATGCATAACATAAATAGCTGTTACAAGGCGGTGCATAACACAAACCGGTGGTATCATCCATCTAATTTTACTCTGATGGATAAATTCTAGACTTGTCATTCCTCATTCTTCCATTTGATGTTATATTTTATCGGAACCACATTAGTGCAAATGATCAACCACATCGACACTAATAGCGACACTGACGTTGTATGCACATTGCTTATACACATTTATTCTCTAAATAGCTTCTTGCAAAACTATTACTGTTTACTATGTCCTCCAAATGGAAGTTTTGAGACATACTCTATATTTTTCCATCAATGTTATCATAGAAGTGTTAAAGACTTGTCCTTTAGTTTTACATATCCATCTTATCTTTCTTAATAGGGCTGTCCATCCACACTTGGAGCAAATAGGAGAAATGCAGATTTCTTTGAAAGAGTTCCAGCAAGAGATAAACAAGTCAGGGATCTTTTCACTGAGAGGACAATAAATCAGATTGAGAAGGATGTGGGCTGTAAAATCAGAATGGACGAGAAGTTCCTGTTTGTCAGTGGGAAAGATAGGTTAGTGCTAGCCAAAGGTGTAGATGCTGTGCATAAACTCATCCAGGACAGTAAGGGTAAACATAGTTCAAGCAGCCCAAAACGGGATCGTTCTAAATCTCCTGTGCGAAAATCAGTCGATTTTCGTCCCAGGCATTCTGATTCCCAATGGTCCCATAGCCCAAGAAATGTGTCGCGCTCTCAAAGTAAAGGTCACTATAATGAAAGGCCTGTAGATGCCCGCTTGCATGATGGTATTCCCAAGTATCCAAAAGGATCTCCACAAGGTAGGGTATCCAAGCACACTGATCTTACAATTTGTTTGTCCGGGCAAATATTATGAGCCAGACATTTTAAACAACTCGAGCAAAAGAAATGCCTTTGGTCCCTTTTTGTTGTTTACCATCACGCTACAGTAACTTGTATGGTCCTTTTTGCAGCCAGAGGTAAGTTCTAGCTTTAAGTGCCCGAATACGATAAAGTGATGTCTGTCTGGTTATGATCAGACAAATTATCTTGAATACAACAAATTCCACGGCGAAAGATTTTAGACTTCTTTGAGTTGGCTGGCCTTGAATACATGTATTGTATCTGCCGTTATTCCTCCTTTCACCTTATAATAAAGTCTACTTAGGTATCTTAGTCATCTGAAACTAAAATCTATATCTTGCATGTTCTTCCTTTTGCTGAAGCTTATACCAACTATGGAGCAAAAGACCATCCAGTCCAATCAAAATCTCCATTTCGACCCTCTTATCTTGATGAACCCCTTAGATCACATGGTGGGAATAGCCAATATGCTGCGGCACATATGCCCAATAACTGCAGCACTGAGAGACATGGAACAGATGCCCATCTAGACCTTAAGTTTGACCTCCCTTCCTATCCACAAACTTTGGAAGAGCTTGAAATTGAGTTCAAAAGAGAAGCAATGGAATTAGCTAGAGCCCGTGACCAGGAGGAGGATGAAGAGAACTCTAAGCATCGCGAGGTAAATTTCTTTTTGGTATAGTATACTGCTTGAAAATTTTCTCTGTTAATAAATAAATTTGAAATTTTCTGTTATTTTGTCGTTTTATTAATTCTAACACTGCACCCTAGCCTTGTTTTACCAAGTTAAATGAATTTCAGATAAATTTGTATAACCATCCCACATAGAAGTATTAGAAAGTATGTAGCACAATAAACCACTTTACCCCAACTATGCGAATATGAAAACAAAATCCTCCAGATCTTTTTCTTCTTCAAAGTGTTGTTTTACATTTCTTGGTCTAAAAGCTGGTCTTTAGTAACTTCATGTAAACGTAGATTAAATATCAACCAAATGTCTCCGAATTTTGGGTTCTGGTATCGCAATGCCTTGCTGCATCCGGCCTTTAAGTTGGAAAATATCCGCGTGTACCAAATTTTACTTGGTTATTCTAGCTGTACATGCCTTCTTATGTTAACAACTTACTTTGAATTGGATGAGCAGTTGGTTTCAGTAAAAAAAAGTAGAGTTAAAATGAGCCCACTGAGTGTTTGAGGTCCCAATATACTTGTTCCCAGCATCTTGGAAGGACTGCACTTAAGATGGTGCATATCCACCACTAGTTTTTTTTAGGGAAAAAAATCTCTCATGACATCATTTGCCTGCCTTATTAGAATTATGTAGTAACAGTTAGTTTCTTTACCAAAGGGCAAGACAACTTACACAACTTGCGAGGACTAATAATTTACTCCCTCCGTCCCAAATTACTGGTCACAGAAATGGATGTATCTAGAGCTAAAATACATCTAGATACATCCATACCTGTGGCAAGTAATTCGGGACGGAGGGAGTTTTCTTTTGTTTGTTTTGTAAGTTGTAGCACACACTGTTCTATCTCCATTCACTTCTCAAATATTTAATCAAATGCTAGTGGCTGGTGCAAAGTAATATGATATTTGTATCCATTATTCACAATAAAATTTTGGTCATATGCTAGAAATGGGGTTTGTTGTAAAGGGCGACCAGTATAACCAGTAATTATGCCTATTCAAGTTTCAACCTTGCAGTACAGTTGTCTCGTAGTGTTTTACCTTTTATGTTGAACTGGCTTGCTACTTGACTGTGGTGTTTACTAATGAAATTCTTCTTTCTAATACAGTCACTTAGAGAAATGAGGGAGAACCACATGAAGAGTGTGTCGGTCACAAGGAGTATGCAAGCAAGGAAGTGGGATGAATTTCTTGAACAAAGTTCTAAAAGGCAACAGCAAGCTCAGCAGACCTCATACGCCCAAACTGGGTATAGCGATTTTGATCAGAGAACTGCACATTATGCTGCTACTGGTCCACCAATTGATTCAAAGAACACATATCCATATGCTACTGATAACTATTCTGCTCCAAGGCGTCATGCTGCTTATGGCGAGTTTCAGCATGACAGACATGACAATTTAGGGAGGACCTATGGGCGATATTAGCCTGTGGAATGGCGGTGAGTTAACACTCGTTTTAGTCTTTTTATATCTTAGCTGTGCAATTCAAATGTATTTAGACTTAGCCTTCACATAGTTCAAGAAACTGGTACAAAGGTAAGGCGGTGTTCCAGGTAAGTTAGGTAAAGCGGTTACAGGGTCGCGACTACGTTACAACAATAGACACGGACTTGGTAACCTTCATCTTATTAGGAGGTGTTGACCCAATGTTCCCTCCATTTTTTTGAGTACCTAAGAGCGGTTCCTGAATTTTCAGGGCGCCTTTGTGAGGAATCCGAGTCAATGGTGTGCTACTTCTTAGCGCCTATTTCTGTTATGTAGTTTCAGTCTTTCAGAAGGTAAGAATCTTAGTAAGCAACATTTGCCCAGTTGCTCATTCTGTTGCAGTCTCCAGTACCATCACAAAGAAGCAGGAACTGTTAAAACGAAATTAAGACATCACATCGGCTGCTTTTCTTTTACTATGTTCAAACTGGTTGATGTTGTGGCCGTTTTGAACAGTATTTAACGTGATATTGGTTATTCATGTTTCTTCTTAATTTTCTGCCACACTGGTAACCGTATAAGGGAATTTGCTCCTATTTTGTTGCTAAATTGGATTTGAAAACTGGCATATCAGATCTGTGGACATTGCAGTTTATTGTATCCTTGTTTCTTATTCTCATCAAGGGTCATATGCAATGCTAGTACCCTTTTGGTGTAGAGTCATGCTGAGTATCATTTGAACTGCCAAAACGTCTTACATTTAGGAACAGAGGATGTAACTCTTTAGTTGTGAGAAAGTATAAAGTGGGTGACTGTTTGGAACAACTTCTAGCCTACCAAACTCAGTTAGCTATACATCATCTTTTGCACTCACTTCCACTTTGTAGGATTTGCACTGGAGGGTTGAAGAACTTATTTGCATGCATATATATAAATAGTCCAAGGCATTGTATCCAGGAGAAATAAAGTAACAATAAGTCCGCAATATTTCCTTTTGAGTTTCTATCTTTGCCGCCCAAACTGTGTTAGAGTTGGATATGAGTCCGGCAAGTTTATATGCTACTCGTTTGTTCTGTTCTTGAACAAATGGTGTAGTACTTTTGAGTGATTTTGCCTGGTAACCTGTAAAGATTTGAGCGCCAACTGGGCCAGCTATACCAAGTATCGCCAGGGCTTTGTTTGCAACGTGTATGCTGTTCACTTTTTTTTTGAGAGAGAGTGTACGCTATTCCCTTGTGTAAAGAGAAGAATGAGATGCTCCTTGAGAAATGCATCACACTCACGCGTCATGCAGCAGTGTAATATGGTGACAGCTTCTGCTCCTGTTTATCGATTTAGGTTTTGTTGCTATCCTATGATATGAATCTTTAGTGAGTAGAGTGATTTCGGCACAAGTTCTAAGCCTTTTGAAAAAGCAATGTTGGATGAAATCTGCCGAAGTGATCCCTAAAGATCTATGCTTATAACCGCATGGCAGTCGTGGTTAGCTTTTTCAAGCTGATTATAATTTGAATGATTGGATTGCGCTGTCAAAGAAAAAGATTTGTGCTTCTAGCAGCGTGTTTTTCTTGGCTGCCACGGTTACATTGACGGTGGTAGTACTGCTGAGGGAAGCAGGCAAAACCTATCTTTTTCTAGGGTAGGAAACCTATCATTCTTGTAGTAGCACTTGTTGCATTATTTTGCCTGTAAGTAGCCTGTACAGATTTGAGCGTCAATTGGCACAGCTAAATTGACTCCAAAATGTGTTTCCAACGTCCATACCAAGTTTACATCAAATAGCAAGGGCTTTGTCTGCAAAGCGTTTGCTGTACAAATTTTGGCATGTTATGAGATTTATACACCAACCTCTATGATGATATAGACGTGTTCGCTGTATAGTTTGGCCAGACGTGTTCGCTGTATAGGTTGGCTAAATTTACTCAAGTTGCCAGGGTTTGTTTTTTGCACAAAACTTTTTCAACTAGATAGGCAACAATAACATGATTTTTTCTTTGAGCCGACAACATGATAGTTAGCATAGGGCCTGGCCACGTACCATATTAATGCCTACATTTACTGTATAGTTGACTAACTTTTTGTATTTGCTTGGGGATAAAAAAGGAGAGAAAAATACCTACACAGCACATATAGGATAATACATTAATAAATACCCACCTGGGTCTACGGGCATCCATATATATATATATATATATATTTATATATATATATATATTTATATAGTGTTACTATTCATCACCTAGGGTGCAGAATAAGTTATTCTTCACCCGAGGTAATATTACGATCATTTCATAATTAAATTATGTTTGGAATTCAAATAGTTACATTCCTATCGATTCACGACGTAAAATTTGACATAAACAAATAAAAATATAGGTCATAAGACAAGAAAAAATATAGTTTATGTGTATTTTACACTATGTTTTTACATTTGTAATTTTACATAACATAAAATATTTTTTTTGATAATTATATATTTTCTTACGGTCTCTTTTTACTTCGGAAATAAAGCAAAATTTACAGAACGTAAAATTACGGTCCATTGATGGTAAAATAGAGAGGGTGAAGAATAACTATTCCTCACCCAGGGTGACGAATAGTCAATCCCAGTGTTACTATTCATCATTTAGGGTGCAGAATAAGTTATTCTTCATCCGAGGTAATCTTACGATCATTTCATAATTAAATTATGTTTCGAATTCAAATAGTTACATTCCTATTGATTCACTACGTAAAATTTGATATAAAAAAAATAGGTTATAAGACAAGAAAATTAACAGTTTATGTGTATTTTAGACTATTTTTTTACATTTGTAATTTTACATAACATAAAATATTTTTTACGATCATTATATATTTTCTTATGGTCCTATTTTACATTGGAAATAAGACAAAACTTACGGAACGTAAAATTACGATGCATTGATGGTAAAATATAGGGGGGGTGAAGAATAACTATTTCTCACCCAGGGTGACGAATAGCACGATATATATATCGTCCAAAAAAACAGAAAGTCATTTCTTTATAAACTTGATACGTGCATAGAACGCTTGACCACGTGCGCTCCAAAAATGTTTTAGATTATTGATTATTTTTGTTATTTTCTTAAATTTAAAAATGCTAAAGGAGTAGGATCATTATAGTGCATATTTATGCTATGGCGAGCAGTGGAGCTAAAATATATCATTGGCTCCCGTCAAAAAAATAATAATATAGCATTGGCTCAAGATCAGCTCGTTTTCGGATAAGCTACATAAGACAATAATACTCAGCTCAGTCGATCTTGATCCGACCCTAAAGTCTGAATCGATCTCAAATGGCTCTTGAGCCTCGAGCTTTTCTTGCGCTACCCGTTTGACCATGCGCTGGCTCCATAGGAGGGCTCCCCCGGAACTCATAGGCGAGCCGCTTCATTCTTCCTTCCCCTCCGTGTTATCGTCCGCTAGCCGCGACTTGAGCAATCTCGCCAGATTCGCCAGGAAAGACGTGTACACGAAGTAGCACATCGTCGTCCAGCTCATCAGCCCCTGCCATCAACCAACAGCTCTCACCATCAGATGATCTAGTAGGCCAGATGAAAATATGACGGTGGATGTTGCTACTTACGGTGCCAAACAGCTGGACGTCGGCATTGGGATAGCTCCAGCACTCGAGCAATCTGCAGCAGCAGCGATCGATGTTTGTAGGGACTAGAAGGATGAGCCGAGTAATGATTTGGGTGAAAATTGTACAGAGTGGAGTGGCGGTGCTGTTACCTGACGAGCGGGACCTCGGCGAGAGGGCAGGCGACGCCGACGAGGCAGGCCAGGGCGAAGCCGAGCCAGGAGCTGTCGAGGAAGAGCCACACGAACTCCGCCACGGCGAACAGCACGTACGCCTGCACGTTGCTCGGCACCCCCGCTCTGTACATCTCCGCGCTCAGCTCGATGAACAGGGCGAGGACTCTGCGGACCACAGCAGCCACGAAGTCAGAACGCACGCGCTGACGCCTGACGATGGACGCGCGGCGGTGGCGGCGGCACGGGGACATTTACATGAGCGACGTTGCCGTGTCGCGCGGGCTGCCGGTGGCCTTGGATCTCGGGGGCGCCCTCTCGTCCAGGAAGAGCTGAAGCAGCCCCACGGTGCAGTAGAACGCTCCGAGCAGGGGCGGCACCTGCGCCGGCGCGGCACGAGCAAACAACACCCGATCAGATCAGCGCTGAGGGGAAGGGTCGACGCACCGGACACGCCGCCGTTTACCAGGATGTGAGTGTGGAGGGGGCCCAGGTCGAGGGCGCCGTTTCCGTACACCTGGAGGCCGACGCGGGAGTGGATGCCGTCCAGGAGCGGCCCGAGGAGGAACCCCGCGCCGAAGAGGGCAGCGGAGACGGCCGGCCAGGCGCGCCCCAGGGGCCTACTGCCGCCCTCGCGGTTCTGCAGGGCACGGGGAGGTTTGGACGAGGACAGCCGGATGGGTAGCTCGCGCCGGCGCCAGGGGGAGAAGGGACGCGGCGGCGCAGAGGCACCAGCGATGAGCACGGGGAGCATGTTTCTTATCCTGCGGGCTGTGGCAGAGCAGGAGTGCAGGACCACAAGTGGCGACTGCAAGCCCACCTGTCAGGTTTGCAAAGCTCGCTGAATGCTTGGACAAAGAAGAATTTCGGCTCGATCATTAAACAAACTTCTGCGCTCAGGAAACAGTTGGAATACTTGTGGTCAGAGCAAACCTCAGATGCTAGGGATAAGGAAATTAAAACAGTGGCAAAAAAGCTCGACGAGATGCTTCATCACGAGGAAATGATGTGGAGGCAGCGGTCAAGAGCCCTCTGGTTGCGAGAGGGAGACAGAAATACGAAATATTTCCAGCGTAAGGCATCATGGAGGTGGAGGAAAAGTACCATAAACAAGTTAAAGGATAAAGAAGGTAACTGGGTGGAGGACCGAACGAAGTTGCAGGATATGACCATAGACTTTTTCAAAAATCTGTACTCAAAAGAAGAAGGTCTGGACTCCAAAATTATTGTGGACTGTCTTATTGAAAGAGTGACAAATGATATGAACTCATCGCTGCTCAAGGAGTTCTCAGAGAAGGAGGTTAGTGATGCGTTGTTTCAAATTGGACCTCTGAGAGCTCCCGGACCTGATGGCTTCCCGGCTAGGTTTTTTCAAAGGAACTGGAGCACGGTAAAGAAGGACGTGGTGAATTCGGTTCTGAAATTTTTCAGGGAGGGTATCATGCCGGAGGGAACCAATGACACAGTCATTGTGCTTATACCCAAGAAAAACAACCCAGAGCATTTGAAAGATTTTCGCCCCATAAGTCTGTGCAATGTAATCTACAAGGTAATCTCGAAATGCATGGTAAACCGTCTGAGACCCATCTTGGATGAAATCATTTCTGAGACACAAAGTGCCTTCATCCCAGGGCGTTTAATTACACACAACGCTACCATTGCTTCCGAATGCTTCCATAAGATCCAGTATAGCAAACATGCTGCTAATACCCACTGTGCGTTCAAGTTGGACTTGGCGAAAGCGTATGATAGGGTGGACTGGGGATTCATGGAAGAGGCCCTGTTGAAACTTGGTTTCGATCGCAAATGGGTGGATTGGGTTATGTGTTGTGTGAAATCTGTGAGGTATTCTGTCAAATACAATGGTGAACTGCTCAAAACCTTTTCCCCTTCGAGGGGACTTCGTCAGGGTGACCCTTTGAGCCCTTACATGTTTCTCTTTGTTGCGGAAGGACTCACCTGTCTGTTGGATAAGCAGATCCGCCTGGGAAATATAACTCGTATAAAATTGCCCGGGGATGCCCTGGAATATCAAATCTTCTGTTCGCCGACGACTGCTTACTCTTTTTCAAAGCGTCAAAACAAGAGGCCGAAAGAGTGAAACAAGTCCTCATTGAATTCCAAAAGGGTTCGGGGCAGCTGCTCAGTTATAGCAAGTGTTCTGTTCTTTTCAGCGAGGTTTGCCCAGTGGAGGTCCAGCAAGACGTCAAAAGTGTGCTCGATATCACGGCCTCGACCTTTGAAAGCAAGTACTTAGGACTTCCCACGCCAGAAGGACGAATGAAAGACTCCATGTTCCAGCCAATAATGGAGAGATTTATTAAGAGATGTTCGGATTGGTCAGAGAGGTTTATGTCTCATGCAGCGAAAGAGGTCCTAATTAAGTCTATCCTCCAAGCCCTTTCCACCTACTGTATGGGGGTTTTCAAAATGACCCATGGTTTCTGCGATAGATACGAGAAACTGATTCGAGACTTTTGGTGGGGCGATGAAAATGGTCACAGGAAGGTGCATTGGATGTCCTGGGAACACATGATCAAGCCAAAAAGAGGTGGTGGTATTGGTTTTAAAGATATGAAGCTCTTCAACCAAGCTCTGCTCGCACGACAAGCCTGGAGATTGATTCAAAGACCGAATAGCTTGTGTGCCAGAATTCTGAAATCCAAATACTACCCCAATGGTGAGCTTTTGGACACGGTATTTGCATCAAATGCTTCTCCGGCCTGGCGGGGAATCGAGCACGGGCTTGAGCTTCTTAAGGCGGGCCTTGTTTGGAGGATCGGTAATGGAAGAAAGGTTAACATTCAACGTGATCAATGGATCCCGCATGAGGAAGGACCGAAACCTGCACAATTTATTCGCCGCTCTAGATTAAGATGGGTTAATCAGTTGATGAATACTGACGGCAATGGTTGGAATTCGGAGTTGATCCACCAACTGTTCTATCGTTTTGATGCTGAAGCGATTTGCAATATTAAACTTCCAATTTCGAAGGCGGAGGACACGGTGGCGTGGCACTTTGAGAAATCGGGCAACTTCATGGTCCGGAGCACGTACAGACTGGCGGCTTCCCTTCAAAACCAGGAAAACCGGCCAGCTTCGAGCTCCGCAAATGCAGCCAATGGCCGGTGCATCTGGGATATTATTTGGAAAGCAAAGGTTCCTGAAAAAATTAAGATTTTTGGGTGGAGAATCGCGACAGACACCCTGCCAACCAAAATGAACAAATGGAAACGTACCCTGGAAGTTGACAACACCTGCAATATTTGTGGCAACGAAGATGAAGATGAATATCATGCAGTGATTTCCTGTACAAAAAGCAAGGCTCTAAGAAGTGAAATGCGTAAAATCTGGGATCTTCCTAGCGAGTTGCAGTTTAGATACACTGGGGTGGACTGGCTCCAGAATCTTCTAGGAACTTGCAATATGGAAATGAGGGTCAAAACCTTACTGCTGCTATGGAGGTGTTGGTTCCTACGTGATGATTGCATCCATAGTACAGGGAAGGAATTAATCAGCAGATCAGTTCATTTTTTGGAGCAATATGAGGACGAACTGAACATCTGCTACATGGTGCTTTTGTCAGGTCCAAAGGACAAACAGGCCTTGGGGCATACTGAGGTTGCTTTGGCTGGGAAAGTTCGGACTGAAGTTGAAGCTTTTGCGGCAATGTAGTAGGAAAATGGTTTGGATCCTGCTTCGGGTGCTGCAATTCAGTGGATTCCCCCTGACGGCGATACTGTCAAACTGAATACCGATGCTTCCTTCTGAGCTGACAGCGGAGTGTCTCATGTGGGCGCTGTTGCTCGTGATCACAGAGGACTTATTTTATTCTCGATGTCCAAAGGAATTGATCGTTGCTCTTCAGTGGAGGAAGCTGAGGCTCGGGCTCTGCTCTGTGGTCTGCAGACCTTGGCGGCGCTATACCGAGGGCCTATTATTGCTGAAACTGACTGCTCTTTTCGAACGAAGGAACTTCAGCCTGATTCTTGTAACCGCTCTGCTTACTTTTCGGTGCTTCTTGACATCAAAGAGGAGCTAAAGAAATTCCAAGGAGCTCAGGTGAGATACACAAATCGAAAGCAAAACAAGCTGGCGCACTGTCTCGCAGGCCGAGCTAGAAGTAAAGGGGACACACAATGGATGGCTAACGTCCCGGATGACCTGAGAGCAGTGCTGGCTGCCGACTGTTTGGTTGGCCCAAGAGTAATGTAATTTTACTCTTTATCCTCAAAAAAAAGAAGGGCGACGCTAGGCTCCGGCTGACCGGCACGGGCGCCACATCAGTCGGCGTGTTTGGTTAGAGCATCTCCAGCCGTTGGCCCCTCAAGAGGGGCTAAAAATCGCCCCCTGGGCGCACCGGCGCTAAATCGCGCATTGGGGACGTGATGCCCCCAGTCGTGGCGCCCACATTTTTTTGAAAATGTCAAATACGGCGTAAACACGGCTCAAATTTATCGCAAACATCGGCGAGTTCGTTCAAATTTAAACATATTTTACAACAAAAAAACTAGCATGGGCCGCCCCTGCCGTCTCCATCGCCGCTCCTCGCCGTCTACCTCGCCACCCGCCGCCCGCCTTTGTAGTTCTACATGCTGAGGAGGCGGTAGAACCGCGTGTAGTCGCCGCCGCCGCCGCCGCCGCCGTCGTCTCCGCCGCAGCCGTCCCTGCTGCATCCCTCCCCCGGTTGGCGCGGCGGGTTGGACGGTTCGGGGGCGTCGTCGTCATCGTCGCTGTCGAGGACGACGATGCCGTGCTCGTCCTCGCGCTCACGCTTGCGGGCGGCGATCTCCTCCAGGGCCCGGGTCTGCCGGGTCATCTTCGTCCGGAGGTAGTCGTCCCGCGCCCACCGCAGGGCGTCCTCGCCGGAGAAGCCGCGCCGGGCTATCTCCTCGTACTCCGCGGGGAGGCAGGGCTTCGGCTTGGGCTCAACAAGGACGAAGCGGCCGGTTGGCGGGGCGGAGTCGCCGATGCGGACGCTGGAGTTGCGGGTGCGCGCGCTGACAGGCGTGTCATGGGGCTCCGGCTTGACGGGGCGGAGGCAGGGAGAGCCCGACGAGCGGCCGGACGAGGAGGACGCCCCGGGCCGTTCCATGCGCCTCGGCGTCCAGGAGTTTCCACGGCGGCGTGAGAAGGACGGGGGAGGGGGGGTACTCGAGGCGCGGCGTGTTGCCGCCCTCGATGTACTCGAGGACGGCCTCCAACGTTCGACCGGGCACGCCCCACCACCGGCGCCGGCCATCGGAGTTGAGCCTGCCGGAGGGCACGACGCCGTTGGTGGCCTCGAGCTGCTCGGCGTGACGGCGACGGAAGTAGGGCTCCGAGAGCGGGTTGTTGGGGACGTATCGTGGCCCCTCCCTCGCCGCCCGCGGCAGGGACGCGCGGATACGTGCGATCTCCGCACACCGCGCCGCCCCGGTGGGTGGTGGTGCCGGCACGCCGCCGGCGCTGATCCTCCAAGCTCCGGGCACCCGCATGTCCGGCGGGACCGGGTACTCGGCCTCGAAAAGGAGGTGAGCCTCGTCCTCGTGAAGATGGTGGCACCCGAAGCCATTCGCCGCCGCGCCGTCGCCTGGAAAGCGCTCGACCATTCTTCTGAACTGGAGACGGCGAGAGGAGGAAGGGGGAGAAATGGGCGCGTCGGCGGTGGAGTGTCTGTGCGTGCCTCCGGCGCGCTGGTGGTCGGCTTATATAGGCGGAGGCGCCGCGTGGTAGGCTTGGCCGGCGCATTACGCGTGGCTTGATGGCGTGGCGGCCGAGGGGACGCGCGTCGCCCGACCTTCAGTGCGCCACCCGACCTTCAGTGCGCCGCCCGTGAGGCATCAATGAAGGCTGACCGGCGCGGCAGCGTGCGCAGCGCGCAGCTTTGGCATTGATTCGCCGCGGGAAACGAGGCGATGAGGACGACGAAGCGGCGAGAAGAGAGTCGAGTCGCTGACGCGGTTAGCTCGCGGCTCTTCACGCCAAAAAAGATTCGCCCGACGCCCCCGAGCGATCCCCAGCGCGTCGGGTTCGGGTTGGGTCCGCCGCGCCAATTTTGGCCCGAGCCGGTGAAAACTGGGCCCTTGGGGGCGTGACTGGGCCGATTTTTTGGCGCCAGCGGTCGAAAAATCGCCTGGGGGCCTTCTTGGGGGCGCGGCTGGAGATGCTCTTAGGCACGTACAATGGTTGACACCCCCCCAAACCGTACGATGCTTGATAAGAACAACTCCAATGGGGCGACCCATTTCGCCCGCGGCCGTCCGTTTGGGTCGGCCCGGACAGAAAAGGCGGCTCAACGCACCGACCCAAATGGACGCGCGTCCGTTTTTCGTCCGCGGGCGACCCATTCCCGACCCATTTTTTAGCCTGATTTGCGTCGGCGCGGACACGCAACGGACGCGCGCGCTCGCCTACTCCTGTCCCCGGGCTCGCTGGTCTGTGGCACATTGGTCTCCTCTCCCCTCTCATCCCCCGGCCAACAAGCAACCCTCGCCCCGCCTCCTCCGTCACCGACGTCGCTGTCCATTTTTGCTGGCGACTCTTCCACCTGCCGCCGCCTCCACTTCCGCCCAGCAACGCCGCCCCTGCCCCTAGTCGCCCGTCCCCGCCGTTTTGCCGCCGGGGAGCAAACTGGTTCCCCGCCGCCGCTCCCCTCACCGCACAGCCGCCCGCGACCAAGAAGACGCCTCACCGCCCCCGTCACATCCGACCGACATGCTCGTCGGACGCCGTCACACTCGTTGGACGCCTGCAGGGCAGCTAGCTGGTCTGTGGGCGCCGCGTCTCCCCTCGCGGGCCATCTCCTTCTTCGACGCCCGCAATCTGTTCGACAGTTTGCCAAGGTACGAAAATGGACTCCGCCGACGAGTTTTTTTCCACAATTTCCTTTGCCACTCCAACGATTCGTCGTCCGACGACGAGGAGGAGATATTGGCTGCCGTGTTGGTCCATCACCACCTCAACAATCAGCGGCCGTTGTTCCGTGGCTCCATTCTGGGCCACCTTCCGGCGTTGAATCGTAACCGAGAGAGCGGACATTTCCTTCTTTGGAAGGACTACTTTGATACAACAAACCCGTTGTTCAAACATCACAAATTCCGCCGCCGATTTCATATGAGTAGGCATGTTTTCAACCGTATTAGAGAGGGAGTGGTCGGCTATGATGACTACTTCGAGTGCGAAGAGGATGCCGTCGGCAAGATTGGTTTCTCCTCTTATCAGAAATGCACTGCCGCCATTCGAATGCTTGCATACGGAGTGCTCGGTGATCTCATTGACGAGTACGTCCGTATGAGCGAGTCTACATGCCTAGAGGCCCTGTATAAGTTCTGCAAGGCTGTGATTGTTGTGTTTGGCCCTGAGTACTTGAGAGAGCCGACAGCTGAAGATACAACCCGTTTGTTGGCGATGAATGCCAGCAGGGGCTTCCCGGGGATGCTTGGCAGCATAGACTACATGCACTGGGAGTGGAAGAACTGCCCTTCTGCTTGGCAAGGGTAGTATAAGGGACATGCCAGGGCTTGCACTGTCATACTAGAGGCCGTGGCTTCTCAAGATCTCTGGATCTGGCACTCTTTCTTTGGCACGGCTGGATCACACAATGATATCAACGTGCTTTAGCGCTCGCCGGTGTTTGCTAGGCTTGCCGAAGGCAACAGCCCACCGGTGAACTTTACTGTCAACGGCCACAACTACGACAAAGGGTACTATTTGGGTGACGGTATCTATCCTCAGTGGACCACTATTGTCAAGACAATACCCAACCCTGTCGGAGAGAAAAGGAAAATATTTTCCAAGAGCAAGAGAGTGCTAGAAAGGATGTCGAGCGTGCCTTTGGTGTTTTGCAATCTCGATGGGGCATCGTTCGGTATCCTGCTAGTACTTGGAGCACGCATAAACAGTGGGAGGTGATGACTGCTTGTGTGATCATGCACAATATGATCGTAGAAGACGAGCGCCCGAAACGTCTATATGATCAAGGCTTTCAGTTTCAGGGTGAGAATGTTGTGCCTGAGCATGGAGTAGCGGCAACATTTGAGCAATCACTCAGTTTCATGAAGACATGCGTGATTGAGAAACTCACGTGCAACTGCAAAATGATTTGGTTGAGCATATATGGACTCATGTTGGCAACCAATAGATGTATCTTCTTTTATTCGTTTGCAAAACTATGTGAAACATTTTTATTTGTATTTGGCTTGTAAAACTACACTATTTATTTGGGCGGCTAAACTATTTTGCTTGTTATTTCATTTCACAATATGTTTGAATGCAAATCAATGTAAAATTGGGCGGCCAGCCGGCCACGCCTGCACATATGGGTCGGCGCGTTGGGTGTGCTGCCGACCCATATGAAAAACAGGGCGGACGCCGGGCGGGCGGCCGACTCAAACGGACAAAAACCGGACGAAATCGCCGCCCGTTTGGGTCGGCCCGTTGGAGTTGCTCTAAGATAGTTTTATATTAACTAGCAAAAGAGCCCGTGCGTTGCAACGGAAGAGAAAACATAACACACGCTCTTAACTCAACAACCATCATTCAAGACCACAATAGGTCCATTTTCTTTATTTTTGCGAGGCATCATATTTGTGTTACCGCTTATCCTCCTTCTCACCCTCGCCGGCGATGGCCTCGGTGTTCACACAAAACAACAAAAAATGTGTGTTGAATATGATTAATCATAAGGCGTCTCTCCATCTCTCTCTTTCTCTCTCTCTCTCACTCTCGCGATGAGAAATCTGTTGTTTTCCCCTGCGACATCTTTCAAAGGTATGCATGTGTAGTTATCGATATTTTCTTTTCTCTATATGGTTATAGTGGGGTGTTTATTTGCAATATGGATCGCCGCCGGTATGAAAAAAATGGATCTTGCGCTATAAATTATAAGTTTGCTTCCATAACAATATTTTAAAAATATTTAACAGGTAAAATTAACATCATATTTAGATTCCACACAATTTTTCTAATAAAATTTCATGTATAATATGTTAAAATCAAAGTTACAGTTTAAAAGTACAGATAATTTAGAAAATCATTTGGTTTGACTCAAATATATTCTAAAATAATGTTTAAAAATACTTAACAGGTATAACACGTAAAAATAATCTAATATTCATATTCTACATATTTTTCTAATCAAATTTCATATATAACATGTTCAAATCGGAGTTACGGTTTAAAAGATATGGATGATTTTAAAAAGCATTTGTTTGACTTAAATATGATCCGCGGATGAATTACCTAAAACATCAGGTTTTTTTTCGAAAAATGTAAAATAACGGTTCGGGTGTGACTTAAATCCGGATGGCGGATTGATTTCAAGAAAAACAGGGATTTTTGTGTAAAATACGAAAATAACGATTCGTTTTAACTTAAAATAGGACTGCGGGTTGAATTCTCTGAAATAAAGGGACTTTTCTGAAAAATGCCATGACGGACGAAAGAAACCCAATTTGCTTTATTATTACTAGCAAAAGAGCCTGTGCGTTGCAAAAGAGCCTGTGGGTTGAATTCCCATAAAAAAAGAGTATGTGCGTTACAACGGGAGAAAAAACATAACACCCGCTCTTAACTCAACCACCATCACTCAAGACCACAATAGGTCCATCTCCTTTATTTTTGCGAGGCATCATATCTGTGTTGCCGCTTATCCTCCGTCTCATCCTCGCCGGCGATGGCCTCAGTGTTCACACAAAACAACAAAAAACGTGTGTTAAATATGATTAATCCTAAGGCGTCTCTCTCTTCCTCTCTCATCCCTCTTCCTCCCTTCCTCTCTCTCGCTCGCTCTCTCTCACTCTCGCGATGAGAAATTTGTTGTTTTCCCCTGCGACATTTTTTAGAGGTATGCATGTGTAGTTATCGATGTTTTCTTTTCCGTATATGGTTATAGTGGGATGTTTATTTGCAATTCGGATCGCCGCCGGTATGAAAAAAATCTTCGCTATAAATTATAAGTTTGCTTCCATAATAATATTTTAAAAATATTTAACAGGTAAAATTAACATCATATTTAGATTCCACACATTTTTCTAATAAAATTTCATATATAATATGTTAAAATCGAAGTTACCGTTTAAAAGATATAGATAATTTAGAAAATCATTTGGTTTGACTCAAATATATTTCAAAATAATATTTAAAAATACTTAACAAGTAAAAATAATCTCATATTCATATTTTACATATTTTTCTAATCAAATTCCATATATAACATGTTTAAATCGGAGTTACGGTTTAAAAGATATGGATGATTTTAAAAACATTTGTTTGACTTAAATATGATCTGCGGATGAATTAACTAAAACACCAGGTTTTTTTTCGAAAAATGTAAAATAACGGTTCGGATGTGACTTAAATCCAGACGGCGGGTTGATTTCAAGAAAAGATAGGGACTTTTGTGTAAAATACGAAAATAACGATTCGTTTTAACTTAAAACAGGACTGTGGGTTGAATTCCTTGAAATAGAGGGACTTTTCTGAAAAATGCCATGATGGAGGAAAGAAATCCAATTTGCTTTATTATTAGGTAAAGATTCTTGTATGTAATTTGGGAGCCGCTACGCGGCGGTTGGTGGATGTATTAGAAACATCCGCCACATGGAGCTTTGTTGGATCAACGCCCTTCCAGCCGTCGGATCTAACCACCGCGCCCGCATGACCACCTCCTTACTTTCTGCAGCAACCGCTCAGTTTTGGAAACAAATTCCCATGTCAGCCGTCCAGTGCAGCGCTAGCCCCCACTACCGCAAAAGCCCTACCGGCGGTGCGCGGGGGAACTAGTCCTTTAGCGCAAAATCCACCGCCTTGTGAGCCGTCCATTTGATGAACCTTGTAATTCTGCAACAAGACTCTTGTTGCAAAATCTTCACTTCTACAATTTTCTGTAACAAGATGCTTGTTGCAAAAACTTTCCTTTTCTAGTTTCAACAGGACCCATGTTGCAAAACCTTTCTTCCCTAATTTTTCGCAACAAAACCCTTGTTGCAAAAATTGCAACAACATCTACCGCCGCCGCTAATTTTCTACAACACCACTCGTGTTTCAAAAATTTGCAACATCTCTGAGCGCGTTCCGCACTTGCATAGTCGTCCTTCCCCGCCGTTCCGCAACAATGCGGTTGTTGCAGAAACTTGTCTCAAAACAGCGGCGAGGTTGATGGTGCTCGACGCCAGCATGGCGGATCTCGCCGGATCCGTCGATCCAGTCGGTGAGGAGGCGTTTGGCTGCGGCGATCCAACATGGATGCCCTTGTCAACGACGACCTAGGCGGACAATTCTCTTGCGCACTCGATGGGCAACATAGGCGTCGCCTCGGGCTCATCGTGCACACGTGTTGCAAGAGGCGCAGCTATCATCTCGTCCTCGGCGCTTCGGCCACCGGTGCCCGTGTGAGCCGCGAGGCCATCCCGGGGCTAGGAGACACTGGAAAAGATAAGGTTAATAGGAAGATGAGGTCGGTTATTTTAACTGATCCAACGGCGCATCAAGCAGCAGATGCAGCGCCTCGATCAGTCGGTTGATTCTAATCTTTTCCCATCAAATAAGCATATGACAGGCATTAAAGCTGCACAAAAATAAAGTTGGACAGTAGTGACAAAACTTCATTGCAATAGAACGGCAATATAACACAAATCCTCTTAATATAATTGTGAATTTGCTCCTGGGTCCATAAAATATGCAAACACTTCAGATTTGGCTTGCTATATACTATAAATATGAAAACTGCAGAACTTTCTTTTCGACAAAAGATGAATTCTATTGACTCAAATGGAGCAACTGCAGAACTTTTTAGCCGAAAGATGTACACAAATAAAGCCTATAAGAAAACGGAAAGGCAGACACATGATCACACCTCTTGGACAAAATACGGATGGCTAACTCAGTCTATCTATATAATAATTAATTACATCATATCTCCTGAATAGGATGAGGCCTTTGTTGGATGATCTCATATCTCCTGAACAGAGTGCATTCATTTCAGGGAGGTTGATCACGGACAATGCACTAGTTGCGTTTGAATGCATACATCACATTAAGCAGGAAAAGGATCCTACAAGAAGTTTCTGTGCGTACAAATTAGACCTATCAAAAGCTTATGATCGAGTTGATTGGGTCTTCTTGAGACAAATGATGCAAAAATTGGGTTTCTCTCAGCGATGGGTTGACTGGATAATGTCTTGTGTCACGTCGGTGAGATACTCTGTCAAACTTAACGGAACCCTTTTGGATTCGTTTGCACCGACGCGTGGGCTTCGGCAAGGAGATCCGCTATCACCCTTTCTTTTCCTGCTTGTGGCAGATGGGTTATCTGCTCTACTAAGGAGTAAAGTGGCTAATGGTTTAATCACACCGGTTAGAGTGTCCAGAAGAGGACCGGGAGTGTCTCACCTATTATTTGCTGACGACACGCTGCTGTTTTTTTGAGGCTACAGGTGAACAAGCGAGTGAGATCAAAGCGGTGTTGGACATGTATGGTAGGGCGACTGGCCAGAGCCTAAACCCTGATAAGTGCTCCATTCTTTTTGGGGAGTCCTGCCCTGCTGCGATGCAGGAGGAAGTAAGGTCGGTTCTACAGATTACAAACATGTATTTTGAGGAAAAGTACTTGGGCTTGCCGACACCAGAGGGACGGATGTCTAAAGGACGTTTTCAGAATCTCCAGACCCGGTTAACTAAACGTTTGATACAGTGGGGAGACGGCCTTTTGGCGCAACCGGGGAGAGAAGTGCTGATTAAGTCAGTTGCACAGGCTCTTCCAACTTACATTATGGGTGTCTTCAAGCTACCTTTCTCGGTTTGTGATGATCTCACGCGTATGGTGCGGAATTTTTACTGGGGGTCGGCAAAGGGCAAGCGGAAGGTACACTGGAAGAATTGGGATCAGATCATGCAGCCCAAGGACAGGGGGGGTATTGGCTTTCGTGATTTCAGGTTGTTTAATCAAGCTCTGTTGGCTAGGCAGGCGTGGAGACTACTAACCAATCCTGATAGCCTCTGTGCTAGGATTTTAAAGGCACGTTATTATCTAGATGGCAAACTGGAAGATACGGTCTTTGTTGGAAACGGTTCATCTTCATGGCAAGCTATATGTCATGGTCTGGAGTTGTTGAAAAAAGGGCTGCTGTGGAGAGTTGGAAATGGTACAAGCATACGGGTTTGGAGGGACAGCTGGATCCCGAGACCCTTCTCTTATAAACCGATTTCCCCACAAGGACGATGCCGCATCTGGTTCGTCTCTGGGTTTCTGAACCCTAATGGGTCGTGGAATATTGAGCTTCTTCAGAACTACTTTGTGGCTGCAGATGTGCATGAAGTATTGAAGATTCGCGCCTCTCCCAGGATGGAGGGAGATGTGATTGCATGGGGTCCTGGGCGGCATGGACTGTTTTCCGTCAAATCAGCATATGAATTGGCCTTTGACGAGGAGCATCGTAGTACTGCGGCTGCATCCAGTACGTCGCCTTCACGAAGCCGTGCATGCTGGGACTTTATCTGGAAGTGTGAAGCCCCTCCAACTGTCAAGCATTTTGCATGGCGCATGGCAATTGATGCTCTTCCTACCTGGCAGAGGAAATATCGCATTGGGCTGGAGTCTACTGGTTTATGCCCAGTGTGTGGGACAGAAGAGGAGGATAATTTCCATCCGTTTGTTCGATGTCAATTCGGACGTGATCTGTTTCTGGCCATGTCCAAGGTTTGGCGGCTTCCAGACATTACATCTATGTTGAATAATGGTAAGGAATGGCTGCTACACGTTCTTGGTCCTCTCACTAATTTTGAACGCACAATGATACTAATGATCTTTTGGAGAAGTTGGTTTGTCCGGAATGAGCTCACTCATGCTAAGCCTGCCCCGCCGATGGAAGCCTCTGTACGCTTTCTGCAAAGTTACTTGGAGTCTTTGATTGGTATCAAGCAAAACCCACAAGCTGATCTTACCAAAGGAAAATCATACGTTGAATGGCGTATACCAAGGAAGAAGGGGAGTAGTGCTGGAGTGCAGGAGGAACGAAGATGGACGAAGCCGGACCCGGGGTGGTGCAAGTTGAACACGGATGGATCCTTTGTTGTGTCAGGTGAAGCTGGGGCGGGTATGATCCTGCGTGATCATATGGGCGCGATCAATTATTATGCTTGCAGGGTGTTGTATTCGTGCAGGGATCCCCTCGAAGCGGAGCTGTGCGCGTGTATGGAGGGCTTGTCCTTGGCGATACAGCGGTGTGACGTGCCGATTACGTTGGAGCTAGATTCTCTTGAAGCGGTCACTCTTATATCAAATTCGGGAACGGACCGCTCGGTTTATTCTGCAATTGTTAGAGAGATTAAGTACTTATTGGGTCTAAGAAAAACTTGTATCTTCAGTATTTTTAAATCTCAGAATAAAGCTAGTGATAGCTTAGCTAGTTTTGCTAGAACCCAAGATAGAACCATGACTTGGTTAGGAGGTGGTTCAGTGGAGGTCGTTGAAATAGCATCGGATGATTGTAAGGACCCTGTGATTGATTGAGTAATAAAATGCTATTTCACCCGCAATAAAAATAAAAATAAAAAATTAATTACATCATCACAATTTCTTTCTATGGCTGTGTTAAACGCAGTGATGCACAAGCCAAGGATTACCCTCCTTTAAAATAAAATAAAAATCACGATCTCTTCCTAGCTAATCTAAGGAAAACACACAAAGGGATCAAGATCAAGGAGCATCAGCCGCCTGACGATCTAGTAGCTCCTCTAGAATATTGGGGCGAATGCTCTTGAGATGCTTAAAGCCGTCGCTCACTATTACCGCCTTCAAATTTTGAAAATGAGTGAGGAACTTGTAGCATGCCTTCTTGAGCTTGTCACAATCATGTTGCTCAGCAAGTGCCAATGTCGTTGCCACCATACTTGCGTTCATGTGGTTGCATAACATATTCACGCAAATCAACTTTAGCCTCTCTAGATTATATCTGTCTGCCGCCACAAACAAATGTTGAGCCATCTCCGTGCTTTCACCGGCATCTATATTAGGGAGCGTGTCGGTGTAGATAAAGTGTAGCATCATCTTGAACACTCTAGCTTCCATGTCATCGATCCGTATACACGTTGCCTCATCCTCCTTCATTGGACCGAAGAGTTGCACCATGAACACCGAGGACCGAACCGCGAGCAAACGCCTATGCGCAACAAATGTCTCACCACGGACCTCAAATGTCACGTCCGCAATCTCACCGGTCTCCAAGACACGGCCAAGTTGATGAGGCATGTCAGAAGGCGGCACAGTGATAAATTGTTGTGATTTGGGCTGCGTACGGATCCCCGTGGTGACGCTGACATCACACTTGATGCTGAAACAATCAGCTTTAAGATACGGCGAGTTCTCCAGTTCCTCCCTTTTGATGAATCCATGAGACGTAATTCCGTGGCCCTGTGCATATATAACATGTGGTAGTCTTGTATGGCGACGTGTGATTTTGCACCGGCACGCCACCTGGTCGAGCAGGCTAAACCTGCATCTTACTTTGATAGCTAGCGTACTGCTACCAGCGTCATCAGCGTCGTCATCATCCGCGCCATGAAGAAGTAGAGAAAAAGATATCCAATCAGCAAATTCTCTGTTGACGCCGTCGGGGTAGTAGAGGATTTTCCAAGTATGTCCCCCGACGCTGAGTATGCCCGACGGAATAGACCTGCAGACGCCGAGTCCAAGGGTATGGGAGTATCCCTGAACTGTGAGGACATGTGATCCGGACACACCTTCGGCGACAATGGTCGACGCTGTGTTTACCGGCGTCTTGTGGACGCGCCCGGAAGAGCTAAACATAGCTATTAGGGTCGACGGTCGGGCACCCAGCAGCCAGCCGGAGTAATTGCTAGCTTCAAGGAAGGGAGGAACACCGTAGCTACACGCACTATATGTATATGTATATGTATACGACTATTAAAGGAAGGTACGATCGATTTTAGTATCCATCTTTTCAGACGTGTTTGATTTATATACAACTATGAGGACGCGTTATACACCGCCGGCCCCGTCCTTTCCGTAGTCAAATTAACTTAGATTATTATAACAAACGAGCCTACTCGAATCGGATACAACCTCCTTGGCACTGTCCAACTGTCCCGGGCAAGTACTTCGTCTTCTCCTCTAACTCTATTACTGCTTTCTCTAAAAAACAACATTCTTGAAAAAAAAAGACCCCAATATTGCAGGAACGTTCGGTATGGGGACATCCCACCCCGAACGAATTGTACGAACAAACTAGTTCGGTAGAAATACACCTCCAGCCTGATCCCATGTCACACATACTGTAGCCTTTTTCTTTTTAGAAATGTCACACAAACTTTTTTTTTGAGGATCACCAAGCTTTATTAATCGAATACCACAGATTGTGGTATACAAGCAAGGCCATGGGGTTGGCCAAACCAAACGTGACGCTCCCGACCTAAAGACAGTGAGTGCTTTGCTAGCTTATGAGCTTCTATGTTTGCCCTATGACTTTCGAAAAAAAAAATTACATTGAAACAAACTGGAATATGAGTTAATCTCACTAATAATAGCTCCGTTTGCGCCTCTGGATCTGGTGTTTATATCCTGGACGACGTGCTTGGCATCTGATGCTACGATCAAATGTTGTAGCTGAAGGTCTTGTGCCAAGGCCAATGCCTCTCTGCAGGCTATGGTCTCCAGAGTGGAGGGATCATCAACTCCCTGTGTAACCAATGCCGAACTTCCCAGGAAATTGCCTAGGTTGTCTTGACAAACAGCCGCTACAGATCCCCCTCTTCCCTTTAGAACTACCGCGTCGACATGAATTTTCACGAAACCAGCAGGTGGTGCTTTGGGCCGAAGGGGGTGGGAGGCCCTTGGTTCGCCCAGGTGCGCATGTATAGGTTGGTTCTCTCTGATCAACTTCAGCTTGGTGATGAAGCTATTAATGAAGGCATGTATGGACTGAGGACTCTGGAAGATTCCTTCGTGTATAGCTTTGCGGCGAGCAGACCAAAGCGCCCAGAGTGTTACTGACAGCTGCACAAACTAATCATGGTACAACACATCCATCAGATTGAAAAGCCACGTCTTTGCACTAGGCTTAGTGTTGGTTGACATTTTATGTAGTAGCTCCTCATCAACAAGAGCCCATGTGCACCTCAACATGGTGCGTCCAAGAGTGAGTGTCTCCATAAATCCGGCATTCCGCAGAGGCCACACGACGATGTGGTTGACATGTGTCTATGGACCCTCACATCTTCTGTCGGCAGTGAGTGCTTAGACAAACGCCATAGGAACATTCTCACCTTCCCCGGTACAACTATTTTCCACAGAAACTTCCATGATTTTTGCTCGGCAATTGAACTCGAAGGACCTGCCTCCTCATGCAGCCATGCTTCGCGCCTTAGTTTGGTTGCCACCAACATGTTGTATGCTGTTTTAACTGAAAAATTTCCATGACGCTTGAAATGCCAACTCCAGAAATCTGCCAAGTTGCGTGTACATAGGGGAATAGATAATATGATCTCAGCGTCCATGGGCATAAAAACCTGCCGAACGAGCTGCCGATTCCATGTTGCCAACGTAGCATCTATGAGGTCAGCCACCATCTCCGGAGGATCTGTGACACGGCACCCATACGGTCTCAACATTTCATCTCGGGGAATCCAATTATCCTCCCATATACGTGTAGTCTAACCATTGCCAATGCGCTTGATTATTCCCTGTTTCAAAATATCACGACCCTCCACAATAGCTCTCCATACTTGACTCAGATGTCCTCCTAGGTTTGCCTCCAATATGTTGTTGTTGGGGTAATAGACACTTTTTAGGAGTCTGGCACTTAACGAGTCAGGATTCTGGAGGAGGCGCCATGCCTGCTTTGCTAACATGGCCAAATTGAATAACTCAAAATCTTTAAACCCAAGACCACCCATGGATTTTGGTTGTGTCATTGATTCCCATGAGACCCAATGTGGTTTACGTTTACCTTCCTTGTTCCCCCACCAAAACTTTCGAATAAGCAAATTCAAGTGTTGGCAAAGACCTCGGGGTAGCTTAAAACAAGACATGGAGAAGACAGGTACAACCCGAGCCACTGATTTAACTAGCACCTCCTTTCCCGAAGTGGATAACGTCATCTCAATCCATCCTTGTACCTTACTCCAAAGGCGATCTTTCAAATATTTAAAAGCCCCTTTTTTAGAGCTCCCAACATCTGAAGGTATACCGAGGTATTTCTCATTTAGAGTCTCATTGGGCACACTAATCACACTCTTGATGTCATGCCGAACACCGTCTGGCACCCCCTTGCTGAAATAGATTGATGATTTCGCATAGTTCACACGCTGATATAGGGTAGGAACCCTATAGCCCGATCTTTCACGATAGGAGCGGGATCCCGTGAAGAACACGAAGAACATGAGGTGGAAAGAGAGGGAAAACACAAGGGAAACACGAGGGAAACACTAAACCAACACAAGAGAGTCACACATGTGCTAGATCTTCGAATACATAGGGTTCACACGGTACACAATCAACCAAGGACGATACAAGGGTAACGGTCTTCTCCGTGAGGAGGTCTTGATGTTCTTCTCCACGAGGAGGTCTTGAATCCAAAGGGATCTTCTCCGAAGAGGCCGCGGTCTCTCACGAGGAGTAGATCCGATGTGGATGAGCGAAGCTCTATCTCTCAAAATGAGCTAAACCAACGCTAACCCTAGAAAGTTGGACGAGGTGGAGTATATATAGTCTTAGTGCAAAAGAGGGGGGCAAAGGGGTACATGGGCTGCGGCCCAACACGCATCAGCGCACAGGCGTCGGACGTCCGGGGGTCACCGGACGTCCGGAGGCTCGCGAGGGTCCGGACGTCTGGTGCCTGTCGGGCGTCCGTAGTTTCGGCTCGGGTGGTCTTCGGTCGGACGTCCGGTCGGTGTCGGACGTCCGGGCATCGGTTGTCCATTGGGCGTCGGATGTTCATAGATTTCGTCTCGGGTGTGGGAGCGTCGGTTGTCCGGAGGGGCCCGGACGTCCGGAGCCTGGAGGTCGTCGGACGTCCGGTGTTCGTCGGTCGTCCGGAGCCTGGGAACTTGTAGCAGTTCTTCTTCTTCGTCTTCACGTCCATCTTCCTCTTCTTCTTCTCCTCGCTCCTTAGCTTCTCCAAGATACCTGAGTATGCATAGAGTGTCCGTATGGGGTAGTAGTCATGTCTCATGTGCATCGAAGTGGAAATCTGAAAGGAGTGATGTCACCTCGGTTTTGAGAGGTCTTGCACGTGCTCGTGTCATGGGTCCAAGAGGTGTCGTAGGAGATGTAGTTGGGTCCATGGGGATGGGCTAGGGATGCTCCGCATCATCTCCCCTCCCTTGGGGGAAGATCCGTCCTCGGATCAAATTCTTCATCACCATGGAAGGGAGAGAGATCGTTTACGTTGAAGATGTCGCTCACGGAGTACTTGTCGCGAGGAATGTCGATCTTGTATGCGTTGTTGTTGTAGCGTGCAAGCACCTTGAAGGGTCCATCTGCGCGTGGTCGAAGTTTGGACTTGCATTCTTGGGGAAAGCGGTCTTTGCGAAGGTGTAGCCACACGAGATCACCAATGTTGAAGATCATAGGTTGCTTGTTGAAGCTGAGCTTGGTCGCAAGGCATTGAACTTGGCGCTCGATGGTGTTTCTTGTATCTTCAAGCACCTTCTTGAGATGTGTCACACGTGCACTTGCGTCCAAATTGATGCGCTCTTGGAGTGGTAGAGGGAGAATGTCCAAAGGGGACAAAGGGTTGAACCCGTAGACGACCTCGAAGGGGGACTTGCCGGTTGTTGAGTGTCTTGCTCGGTTGTAGGCGAACTTGGCGATAGGTAGGCACTCCTCCCACTCCTTGATGTTCTTCTTGATGAGTACTCGAAGTAGAGCGGAGAGTGTGCGGTTGGTAACTTCCGTTTGGCCGCCGGTTTGTGGATGATATGCCGTAGAGAAGAGGAGCTTGATTCCTAGCTTGGTGCATAGGGTCTTCCAAAAGTAGCTAAGGAACTTGACATCGCGGTCCGAGACGATAGTCTTTGGCACTCCATGTAGACGCAATATTTCCCTACAAAAGAAATTAGCAACATGTGAAGCATCGTCTATCTTGTTGCAAGGAATAAAATGTGCCATTTTCGAGAAACGGTCCACAACGACAAATACCGAATCCTTCCCATTTCTAGTCCTAGGCAAACCAAGTACAAAGTCCATGCTAATGTCTTCCCATGGTTGATATGGAATTGGTAGAGGCATATAAAGGCCGTGGGATTGAGATTTGGACTTAGCTTTGTGACATGTAGAGCAACGGTTGGTGAAGCGGTTGACGTCGCAAAACTTCTTTGGCCAAAAGTAGTTCTTCGAGAGCGTGGCGAATGTCTTGTCTCGTCCAAAATGTCCCATTAAGCCTCCTCCATGAGATTCCTGCAAAAGCAATGATACGTCTCCAACGTATCTATAATTTTGGATTGTTCCATGTTATATTATATTCTATTTTGGACACTATTGGGCTTTATTATACACTTTTATATTATTTTTGGGACTAACCTATTAACCGGAGGCCCAACCCAGAATTGCTGTTTTTTTGCCTATTTTAGAGTTTCGCAGAGAAAGAATATCAAACGGAGTCCAAACGAAATGAAACCTTCGGGAACGTGATTTTCGGAACGAACGTGATCCAGAGGACTTGGACCCTACGTCAAGACATCAACCAGGAGGCCACGAGGTAGGGGGCGCGCCTACCCCCCTGGGCGCGCCCTCCACCCTCGTGAGCCCCCTGTTGCTCCACCGACGTAGTCCGTCCTCCTATATATACCTACGTACCCCCAAACTACCAGATACGGAGCCAAAACCCTAATTCCACCGTCATAACTTTCTGTATCCACGAGATCCCATCTTGGGGCCTTTTCCGGAGCTTCGCCGGAGGGGGCATCGATCACGGAGGGCTTCTACATCAACACCATAGCCCCTCCGATGAAGTGTGAGTAGTTTACTTCAGACCTTCGGGTCCATATTTATTAACTAGATGGCTTCTTCTCTCTTTTTGGATCTCAATACAATGTTCTCCCCCTCTCTCATGGAGATCTATTCGATGTAATATTCTTTTGCGCTGTGTTTGTTGAGATCGATGAATTGTGGGTTTATGATCAAGTTTATCTATGAACAATATTTGAATCTTCTCTTAATTCTTTTATGTATGATTGGTTATCTTTGCAAGTCTCTTCGAATTATCAGTTTGGTTTGGCCTACTAGATTGATCTTTCTTGCAATGGGAGAAGTGCTTAGCTTTGGGTTCAATCTTGCGGTGTCCTTTCTCAGTGACAGTAGGGGCAGCAAGGCACATATTGTATTGTTGCCATCGAGGATAACAAGATGGGGTTTATATCATATTGCATGAGTTTATCCCTCTACATCATGTCATCTTGCTTAAAGCGTTACTCTGTTCTTATGAACTTAATACTCTAGATGCATGCTGGATAGCGGTCGATGTGTGGAGTAATAGTAGTAGATGCAGACAGGAGTCGGTCTACTTGTCTCGGACGTGATGCCTATATACATGATCATATCTAGATATTCTCATAACTATGCTCAATTCTGTCAATTGCTCAACAGTAATTTGTTCACCCACCATAAATACTTATGCTCTTGAGAGAAGCTACTAGTGAAACCTATGGCCCCCGGGTCTATTTTCCATCATATTAATCTTCCAACATTTAGTTATTTTTATTGCCTTTTATTTTACTTTGCATGTTTATCATAAAAAATTCCCAAAAATATTATCTTATCATATCTATCAGATCTCACTCTCGTAAGTGACCGTGTAGGGATTGACAACCCCTTATCGCGTTGGTTGCGAGGATTTATTTGTTTGTGTAGGTGCGAGGGACTCGTGCGTTGCCTCCTACTGGATTGATACCTTGGTTCTCAAAAACGGAGGGAAATACTTACGCTACTTTGCTGCATCACCCTTTCCTCTTCAAGGGAAAACCAACGCAGTGCTCAAGAGGTAGCAAGAAGGATTTCTGGCGCCGTTGCCGGGGAGGTCTTCGTAAAAGTCAACACACCAAGTACCCATCACAAACCCTTATCTCCCGCATTATATTATTTGCCATTTGCCTCTCGTTTTCCTCTCCCCCACTTCACCCTTGCCGTTTTATTCGCCCCCCCTCTCTCCATCCTCCCTCTCTTTCTCTATTTGCCTCCTTTTGCCCGTCTCTTGTTTGCTCGTGTGTTGGATTGCTTGCTTGTCACGATGGCTCAAGATAATACTAAATTATGTGACTTCACCAATACCAACAACAATTATTTCCTTAGTACTCCGATTGCTCCTCTTACCGATACTGAATCTTGTGAAATCAATGCTGCTTTGTTGAATCTTGTCATGAAAGATCAATTCGCTGGCCTTCCTAGTGAAGATGCCGCTACTCATCTAAATAGCTTCGTTGATTTGTGTGATATGCAAAAGAAGAAAGATGTGGATAATGATACTGTTAAATTGAAGCTATTTCCTTTTTCGCTTAGAGATTGTGCTAAAGCTTGGTTTTTGTCTTTGCCTAAAAATAGTATTGATTCTTGGAATAAGTGCAAAGATGCTTTTATCTCAAAGTATTTTCCTCCCGCTAAGATTATCTCTCTTAGAAACGATATTATGAATTTTAAGCAACTTGATCATGAACATGTTGCACAAGCTTGGGATAGGATGAAATTAATGATACGTAATTGCCCTACGCATGGTTTGAATTTGTGGATGATTATACAAAATTTTTATGCCGGATTAAATTTTGCTTCTAGGAATCTTTTAGATTCGGCCGCGGGAGGCACTTTTATGAAAATCACTTTAGGAGAAGCTACTAAACTCCTAGATAATATTATGGTTAATTATTCTCAATGGCACACTGAAAGATCTACTAATAAGAAAGTGCATGCGATAGAAGAAATTAATGTTTTGAGTGGAAAGATGGATGAACTTATGAAATTATTTGCTAATAAAAGTGTTTCTTCTGATCCTAATGATATGCCTTTGTCTACTTTGATTGAGAATAATAATGAATCTATGGATGTGAATTTTGTTGGTAGGAATAATTTTGGTAACAACGCGTATAGAGGAAACTTTTATCCTAGGCCGTATCCTAGTAATTTCTCTAATAATTATGGTAATTTCTACAACAATTCTTATGGAAATTATAATAATATTCCCTCTGATTTTGAATCTAATATTAAAGAATTTATTACTTCGCAAAAGAATTTCAATGCTTTGATTGAAGAAAAATTGCTTAAGATTGATGAGTTGGCTAGGAACGTTGATAGAATTTCTCTTGATGTTGATTCTTTGAAACTTAGATCTATTCCACCTAATCATGATATCAATGAGTCTCTCAAAGCCATGAGAATTTCCATTGATGAGTGCAAAGAAAGAACCGCTAGGATGTGTGCTAAGAAAGATTGCTTTATAAAAGCGTGTTCTTCTAGTTTCCATGATAATAAAGATGACGATCTAAAAGTTATTGATGTGTCCCCTATTAAATCTTTGTTTTGCAATATGAATCTTGATAATGATGGGACTGAATATGATCCACCTTTACCTAGAAGGCATTCCAAAAATTCGGAGTTTTTAGATCTTAATGCAAAAATTGGTAAAAGTGGGATTGAAGAGATCAAAACTTTAAATATTAATGAACCCACTATTTTGGATTTCAAGGAATTTAATTATGATAATTGCTCTTTGATAGATTGTATTTCCTTGTTGCAATCCTTGCTAAATTCTCCTCATGCTTATAGTCAAAATAAAGCTTTTACTAAACATATCGTTGATGCTTTGATGCAATCTTATGAAGAAAAACTTGAGTTGGAAGTTTCTATCCTCAGAAAACTTTATGATGAGTGGGAACCTACTATTAAAATTAAAATTAAAGATTATGAATGCTATGCTTTGTGTGATTTGGGTGCTAGTGTTTCGACGATTCCAAAGACTTTGTGTGATTTGCTAGGTTTCCGTGATTTTGATGATTGCTCTTTAAACTTGCACCTTGCGGATTCTACTATTAAGAAACCTATGAGAAGAATTAATGATGTTCTTATTGTTGCAAATAGGAATTATGTGCCCATAGATTTTATTGTTCTTGACATAGATTGCAATCCTTCATGTCCTATTATTTTTGGTAGACCTTTCCTTAGAACGATTGGTGCAATTATTGATATGAAGGAAGGGAATATTAGATTCCAATTTCCATTAAGGAAAGGCTGGAACACTTCCCTAGAAATATAATTAAATTACCTTATGAATCTATTATGAGAGCCACTTATGGATTGCCTACCAAAGATGGCAATACCTAGATCTATCTTTGCTTTTTATGACTAGCTAGGGGCGTTAAACGATAGCGCTTGTTGGGAGGCAACCCGATTTTATTTTTATTCCTTGCTTTTTTTTTCTCCTGTTTAGTAATAAATAATTTATCTAGCCTATGTTTTGGTTGTGTTTTTTGTGTTTAATTAGTGTTTGTGCCAAGTAGAACCGTTGGGAAGACTTGGGGGAAGTCTTTTTAATCTTGCTGTAAAAAATAGAAACTTTAGTGCTCACGAGAATTGCTGCCATTTTTATTTGGAAAGTGATATTTAGTTAATTCTTTTTGAAGATGATTAATAGATAAATTCCTCACGTCCATAAATTTATTTTAGAATTTTTGGGTTCCAGATCTTGCGTTAGTTACAGATTACTACAGACTATTCTGTTTTTGTCAGATTCTGTTTTCGTGTGTTGTTTGCTTATTTTGATGAATCTATGGATAGTAAAATAGTTTATAAAACATAGAGAAGTTTGAATACAGTAGGTTTAACACCAATATAAATAAATAATGAGTTAATTACAGTACTTTGAAGTGGTGTTTTGTTTTCTTTTGCTAATGGAGCTCACGAGATTTTCTGTTAAGTTTTGTGTTGTGAAGTTTTCAAGTTTTGGGTGAACGGTTTGATGGATTATGGAACAAGGAGTGGCAAGAGCCTAAGCTTGGGGATTCTCATGGCACCCCAAGATAATCTAAGGACACCTAAAAGCCAAAGCTCGGGGATGCCCCGAAAGGCATCCCCTCTTTCGTCTACTTCCATCGGTAACTTTACTTGGAGCTATATTTTTATTCACCGCATGATATGTGTTTTGCTTGGAGCGTCTTGTATGATTTGAGTCTTTTCTCATTAGTTTACCACAATCATCCTTTCTGTACACACCTTTTTAGAGAGACACACATGATTCGGAAATTATCAGAATAATCTATGTGCTTCACTTATATCTTTTGAGTTATATAGTTTTTGCTCTAGTACTTCACTTATATCTTTTAGAGCACGGTGGTGGTTTTGTTTTATAGAAACTATTATTCTCTCATGCTTCACTTAGATTATTTTGAGAGTCTTAAATAGCATGGTAATTTACTTAAATAATCCTAATATTCTAGGTATTCAAGACTAGTAAAAACTTTCTTATGAGTGTGTTGAATACTAAGAGAAGTTTGATGCTTGATGATTGTTTTGAGACATGGAGGTAGTGATATCAAAGTTGTGCTAGTTGAGTAGTTGTGAATTTGAAAAATACTTGTGTTGAAGTTTGCAAGTCCCGTAGCATGCACGTATGGTAAACGTTATGTAACAAATTTGAAACATGAGGTGTTCTTTGATTGTCCTCCTTATGAGTGGCGGTCGGGGACGAGCGATGGTCTTTTCCTACCAATCTATCCCCCTAGGAGCATGCGCGTAGTGCTTGGTTTTTGATGACTTGTAGATTTTTGCAATAAGTATGTGAGTTCTTTATGACTAATGTTGAGTCCATGGATTATACGCACTCTCACCTTTCCATCATTGCTAGCCTCTTCGGTACCGTGCATTGCCCTTTCTCACATTGAGAGTTGGTGCAAACTTCGCCGGTGCATCCAAACCCCGTGATATGATACGCTCTTTCACACATAAACCTCCTTATATCTTCCTCAAAACAGCCACCATACCTACCTATTATGGCATTCCCATAGCCATTCCGAGATATATTGCCATGCAACTTTCCACCGTTCCGTTTATCATGACACGTTCATCATTGTCATATTGCTTTGCATGATCATGTAGTTGACATAGTATTTGTGGCAAAGCCACCATTCATAATCCTTTCATACATGTCACTCTTGGTTCATTGCATATCCCGGTACACCACCGGAGGCATTCATATAGAGTCATACTTTATTCTAGTATCGAGTTGTAATCATTGAGTTGTAAATAAATAGAAGTGTGATGATCATCATTTTCTAGAGCATTGTCCCAAGTGAGGAAAAAAAGAGAAAGGCCATAAACAAGAGAAGGCCCCAAAAAAATGAGAGAAAAAGAGAGAAGGGACAATGTTACTATCCTTTTTACCACACTTGTGCTTCAAAGTAGCACCATAATCTTCATGATAGAGAGTCTCTTGTTTTGTCACTTTCATATACTAGTGGGAACTTTTCATTATAGAACTTGGCTTGTATATTCCAACAATGGGCTTCCTCAAATGCCCTAGGTCTTCGTGAGCAAGCAAGTTGGATGCACACCCACATAGTTTACTTTGTTGAGCTTTCATATATTTATAGCTCTAGTGCATCCGTTGCATGGCAATCCCTACTCCTTGCATTAACATCAATTGATGGGCATCTCCATAGCTCATTGATTAGCCTCGTTGATGTGAGACTTTCTCCCTTTTTGTCTTCTCCACATAACCCCCATCATTATATTCTATTCCACCCATAGTGCTATATCCATGGCTCACGCTCATGTATTGTGTGAAGATTGAAAAAGTTTGAGATTACTAAAGTATGAAACAATTGCTTGGCTTGTCATCGGGGTTGTGCATGATGAGAGCATTCTTGTGTGACGAAAATGGAGCATGACTAAACTATATGATTTTGTAGGGATGAACTTTCTTTGGCCATATCATTTTGAGAGGACATAATTGCTTAGTTAGTATGCTTGAAGTATTATTATTTTTATGTCAATATTGAACTTTTATCTTGAATCTTTCGGATCTGAATATTACACAATTAAGAAGAATTACATAGAAATTATGCCAAGTAGCATTCCACATCAAAAATTCTGTTTTTATCATTTACCTACTCGAGGACGAGCAAGAATTAAGCTTGGGGATGCTTGATACGTCTCCAACGTATCTATAATTTTTGATTGTTCCATGCTATATTATATTCTATTTTGGACATTATTGGGCTTTATTATACACTTTTATATTATTTTTGGGACTAACTTATTAACCGGAGGCCCAACCCAGAATTGCTGTTTTTTTGCCTATTTCAGAGTTTCGCAGAAAAAGAATATCAAATGGAGTCCAAACGAAATGAAACCTTCGGGAACGTGATTTTTGGAACGAACGTGATCCAGAGGACTTGGACCCTACGTCAAGACATCAACCAGGAGGCCACGAGGTAGGGGGGCGCGCCTACCCCCTGGGCGCGCCCTCCACCCTCGTGGGCCCCCTGTTGCTCCAGCGACGTACTCCTTCCTCCTATATATACCTACGTACCCCCAAACTACCAGATACGGAGCCAAAACCCTAATTCCACCGCCGTAACTTTCTGTATCCACGAGATCCCATCTTGGGGCCTTTTTCGGACCTCCGCTGGAGGGGGCATCGATCACGGAGGGCTTCTACATCAACACCATAGCCCCTTCGATGAAGTGTGAGTAGTTTACTTCAGACCATCGGGTCCATAGTTATTAGCTAGATGGCTTCTTCTCTCTTTTTGGATCTCAATACAATGTTTCCCCCTCTCTCGTGGAGATCTATTCGATGTAATCTTCTTTGGTGGTGTGTTTGTTGAGACCGATGAATTGTGGGTTTATGATCAAGTTTATCTATGAACAATATTTGAATCTTCTCTGAATTCTTTTATGTATGATTGGTTATCTTTGCAAGTCTCTTCGAATTATCAGTTTGGTTTGGCCTACTAGATTGATCTTTCTTGCAATGGGAGAAGTGCTTAGCTTTGGGTTCAATCTTGCGGTGTCCTTTCCCAGTGACAGTAGGGGCAGCAAGGCACGTATTGTATTGTTGCCATCGAGGATAACAAGATGGGGTTTATATCATATTGCATGAGTTTATCCCTCTACATCATGCCATCTTGCTTAAAGCGTTACTCTGTTCTTATGAACTTAATACTCTAGATGCATGTTGGATAGCGGTCGATGTGTGGAGTAATAGTAGTAGATGCAGGCAGGAGTCGGTCTACTTGTCTCGGACGTGATGCCTATATACATGATCATACCTAGATATTCTCATAACTATGCTTAATTATTTCAATTTCTCAATAGTAATTTGTCCACCCACCGTAAATACTTATGCTCTTGAGAGAAGCCACTAGTGAAACCTATGGCCCCCGGGTCTATTTTCCATCATATTAATCTTCCAATACTTAGTTATTTTTATTGCCTTTTATTTTACTTTGCATCTTTATCATAAAAATACCAAAAATATTATCTTATCATATCTATCAGATCTCACTCTCGTAAGTGACCGTGTAGGGATTGACAACCCCTTATCGCGTTGGTTGCGAGGATTTATTTATTTGTATAGGTGCGAGGGACTCGTGTGTGGCCTCCTACTGGATTGATACCTTGGTTCTCAAAAACTGAGGGAAATACTTACACTACTTTGCTGCATCACCCTTTCCTCTTCAAGGGAAAACCAACGCGGTGCTCAAGAGGTAGCAAGCAACAAACGAAGAGAAGACTCGGGGATGCAAAATTTGTTAGCTCTCATAAGGTATCCATCTTTGATGTAACAGCGTTCCCAAGAGGTGTGCGACAAACATTGGGCATAAGGAGTAGGAAAAGTAGGATCATGCTCATACAAGTCTTTGATATGCTCAAAACCAATGACATCCAATTCAAGTTGAGTAACAAGCATGCATATGCGGTAAAGGGCATCCGACACAATGTTTTCTTTACCCTTAATGTACTTGATGACATAAGGAAAAGACTCAATAAATTCGCTCCATTTAGCATGATGCTTGTTCAACTTGGTTTGGCCCTTAAGATCTTGAGCATTTCATGATCGGTATGAATGACAAACTCATGAGGGCGAAGATAGTGTTCCCATTCATGCAAAACGCGGACTAAAGCATATAGCTCTTTGTCGTAGATGGGGTAATTGAGTTGCGCGCCGGAGAGTTTCTCACTAAAGTAAGCCATGGGGCGCTTCTCTTGCGTTAACACACCTCCTATGCCATTACCACTAGCATCACAATGAATCTCAAAGGGTTTGTCAAAGTTGGGTAATGCAAGCACGGGAGCATGAGTAAGCAAATTCTTAATCTCATTGAAAGCGGTATCTTGGGATGGTCCCCAAACAAAAGGCGCGTTCTTCTTGCTCAAAGCATGCAAAGGCGAAGCAATGGTGCTAAAATCCTTCACAAAGCGACGATAGAAACCCGCAAGGCCAAGAAAACTACACACTTGTTGCAAATTGGTTGGTTGTGGCCAAGTCTTAATAGCATGGATCTTGGACTCATCAACATGAACACCCTTAGAGGAAACAACAAAACCCAAGAAAACGAGCTTATCAACGCCAAAAAGGCATTTCTACATATTAGCATAGAGTTGCTCTTTTCGAAGAGTTTGCAAAATGGTTCGAACATGGGTGACATGATCTCTAAGAGATTTGCTATAAACAAGGATATCATCAAAGTAGACCGCAACAAAGATACCAATGTAAGGGCGAAAGACATGATTCATAAGACGCATAAAAGTACCCAGTGCTTCCGAGAGACCCATAGGCATGACTAGCCACTCATACAAGCCAAACTTGGTTTTGAAAGCGGTTTTCCATTCATCACCCTCTTGTATGCGGATTTGATAGTAACCACTCTTCAGGTCAATTTTAGAAAAGATAGTGGCACCACTAAGCTCATCAAGCATATCATCTAGGCGCGGAATGGCATACCTATAGCGAACGGTGATAGCATTGATAGGTCTACAATCGGAGCACATGCGAAAGCTACCGTCTCGTTTTGGCACAAGAATGACCGGGACGACACAAGGACTCAAACTTTCACGCACATGTCCATGGTCTATGAGATGCTTTACTTGCCTTTGTATTTCTTTGGTTTCTTCAGGGTTGACGCGGTAAGGAGCTTTGTTCAGAAGCGGTGCTCCGGGGATGAGGTCGATGCGGTGCTCAATGCCTCGTAGTGGGGGTAGTCCCGGAGGTAGCTCGTCGGGGAAAACATCGTGAAATTCCTGCAAAAGAGAAGACAACACTAGAGGAAGAGTGTGAGAAGTGTTAGTTTTTGGTGCATTGTCCTTGCACACAAGGACGTAGTGTAGGACACTAGATGGGTTCTCACACACTCCTCTTATCTCGCTTTTGGTGGCAAATAGGACCAGGTTCTTCTTTTTGCTCATCGTGGAGGTGTTCGATTTGGGCTTGTGGCGCTCACTCTCGTTTTGGTGGCTCGCTCTCTCACTATGATCTCCACGATGGGTGGCTTGCTCGTCGGCGATCACTTGACTTGGCGACATTGGACGGAGGACGTACTCCTTGCCCTTCATCTTGAAGATATAGTGGTTCGTTCGGCCGTTGTGGATGACTCCTCTATCAAATTGCCATGGGCGTCCAAGGAGAAGATGGCAAACAGTCATTGGAACGACGTCGCACTCCAAGGTGTCTTCATAGGCGCCAATTTTGAAGGAGACTTGTACTCGGTGCTTGACTTGGATGGTGCCGGAGTCGCTAAGCCATTGCACTTTGTATGGATGTGGGTGCTTCGTCTTGGGCAATATGAGCTTGGAGCAAAGTTCTTCACTTGCGAGATTATGACAACTCCCTCCATCGATGATAACCTTGACGGATCGTCCATTGATGCCGGCCTTGGTGTGGAATATGCGGCATCATTGGTCTTCTTCTTGGTGATGCTGGAGAGTCAAGACCTTGGAGACAACGAGAGCAGGACTTGAATCTTCATCGCAAAAGACTTGTTCCTCTTCATCGTTCACTTGCCGGTGCATGGCGACTTGCTCGATGGCGTCCATTTCTTCTTCACCCATTGAGTTGTAAGTGCCGTTGTCATTGAGGATCATGGTCCGCTTGTTGGTGCACTCATAGGACTTGTGGCCTCGGCCTCCGCATGTGAAGCATTTGAAGGAACTTGTCTTCACGGTCTCATCGGTTGGAGTGGATGATGATGAAGCTCTCGGCTTGAAGTTGCTCGTAGTAGGAGGATGACTTGGAGTTGACGAAGCTTTCTTGGAACTCGACTTGTCGATGGTGCTAGTAGAAAGCTTGGTAGTCGGTGTTGGAGTCATTGAAGCTTGGTTGTTGGAGATGCCGTAGGACTTGGATGAGAACTTGGCATACTTGAAATCATCTTGCACTTGGCGTTCCGCTTTGGTAGCTTGATGCACTAGCTCGATGAGGTTCGAGTATGGTTGGAAGTCGGTGATCTTCTTGATAGGGTGGTTGTGTCCATTCAAGAAACGTGCCATAGTTTGCTCATCATCTTCCGTGACATTGGCTCGTATCACGGCAATCTCCATCTCCTTGTAGTAATCTTCAACGCTCTTGGTTCCTTGCTTGAGTTGTTGGAGTATCCTGAAGAGGTCGCGGTTGTAGTAGGTGGGCATGAAGCGTGCTCTCATGACATCCTTCATTTGCGCCCAAGTAGTGATGGGTGGTTCACCTCTTGCCTCTCGGCGCTCGATGACTTGTTCCCACCAAATGAGGACATAGTCTTGGAACTCAAGGGATGCCATTGTGATCTTCTTCTCTTCTTCATAGTTGTCCAAACGGAATATTTTGTCGACCTTCAAAGCCCATGAAAGGTACTCTTCGGGATCGTTGCTTCCATTGAACTTGGGCATGGTGAACTTGAGCTTTCCATAGCGTTGCTCTTCATTGTGTTGGGGTCGGGGATGATGACGCCCGTGTTGTAGATGATTGTCAAGATCGTGTCGCTCTTGCTGAGGAGGTTTTTCAACCTCATGTTGCTCTTGTCGTGGAGGATTTCCATTGTCGTCATGCTCTTGGTGAACTTGATGTTCTTGGCAAGCTTGTGGGGGAGCTTGGCGAGCTCGAGGAGGAACTTGAGGGACGTGATGGTGCACGCGAGCTTGATGTCATCGTTCATGAAGTTCTTCGCGAAGTGCTTCCTCTTGTTCACGTGCTTGTCGGCCTCGGTTGTCTACGGCTCGACTTGAATCTTGGAGGGCTTGTTGCGCCTCAAGTGCTTGAGCTTCACGGAGTTGTTGTTCTTAGCGTTGTGCTTCGGCATCTTGTGCTACTTGGTGTAGACACGCTCTCTCTTCCTCTTCATGTTGGCGTTGTCGTTGCCGTTTGCATGCTAGTGCAAAAGCCTCTTGAGTTTGACGTTGTCGGCGCTCTTGAGAGTCGGGGTTGCGTAGGGGATTGAGGCTTGCTTGACGATCATTGCACGCGGCACGGCGTAGAGTGTTCGATGTCGGTGTACTTGAGTCGGAGAGGGTGAAGTCAGAGTGTCGACTTGAGCGAGTCCTTCTTGATGAAGACGAAGTGGAAGAAGAGCGGTTGAGCAACAAAGCGCGAATTTCGTCCATCCTTGCATCATTCTCTTGCTTGTGATCATCGAGCTTGTGGTCGAAGTAGTCCCTTGTACGTTGCTCGGATAGTCGCAAGTCAGCGGCGAGGTTGTCGATGCGTTCACTCATGGGTTGTTGCTCTTGATGCAAAGCACGTTGTGCACCAAAGTGGTGACTCTTGGTGATGTAGGAGTTCATGCCGTCGTCGTGCTCAATGAAGAGTGGGTTGGTAGAAGTACTTGGCCTATCCATCATTCCAAGATAAACAATGTGAGTGGTAGAAAGAGAAGAACGAATACCAAATGTACCTTGACCGAAGTTGAAAGTGGATCGATGATCACTCCAATGTAGGACAAGGAAATAGCACAATTGGTACTGGCTCTTGTCGGTTTCTCACACCTACACAAGTAAAAGCTTTTGGTGGAGCTTGGTTAGGATGGTGGCACAAAATTTCATGCAATTGTAAGTGAGCTTCAATAATGTTGGAAAAGATTCACAAGATGCAATGTAACAAGTAGACCAAGCATATAAGGTACACGGAAACACACACGCAAAAAGATAAGTGGGGTTGGGCAACCAAGGATGAGCCAAAATGTGGAATCCACAAAAATGCTCTCGTTGCACAACACTAGAGAGACGCTAGCACGATTGCACAATAGGCGGATACAAGAACTTGTGCACGACCTACTTAGCAAAAATGCAACGACTTCTATCCCAAGTATGCTCTATGCAAGGTGTTTCTATGATATGATCCAAGATGATCGAGTATGACAATCTTAATGTTGTATGATGCTATGGTTCTTGCTTAAAAGCTCTTTGCTTATCTTTCCTCTTTGCTTAAAAGCTTGTTTGGCTCTTTGATGTTGGAGCTCTTTTCTTATGCGATGCTTGACGAACCAAGATAGCAATTGTGTATGCGATGACAACTTTGTGACACAAGAGATGATACCAATATATGCAACAATGATGTATATATGCTATGGGAAGTATGACCACTAATGTGCACAAGTCTTGTTGCCGGCAATACTCAATGGCTAGTCTCGATGGGTAAGCAACGCAAAGGAGTAAGGCTATGATGGCTATCAATGTAATGGCAAGAGTGATATGTCCAATACCAAGACGAGGTTACCGTTGTTGCTTACGGTATGGTGTCAAAATGGTGGCACGAATACCAAGATGTAGTCGAGGTGGTCGTTGTTGATGATGCATCTGTGGCGAAGATGAGTGGCGGTGATGTTGATGTCGAACCGTACCTAGATAGCCGAAACACAAAAGGATACGGAACCGCAACTCAAATTCTCAAAGCTCGAAGTGGCAACATGTGTTGGAGAGCGAAACAGTCCAAATGGTGGTGGTATGCGGAAGTGGTGATGGTGTATTTGTGGTGGGAGTGCGTATGCGGAAATGTGGGGCGGCGGTGGTGACTATACTGAAAAAGTTCAGTTTCGTCAGGGTCGGTCGGACATCCGGGCTGGGCCGGTCGTCCGGTCGTCGGACATCCGGGCTGGGTCGGACGTCCGGTGCCTGGGCGAAATTCGGGCACGAGATGAACAGCTAGGGTTCGAGGTGGAGATGGCGAAAATGGTCAAATCCGGAGGATTTTATGGATGGAAAGGGTGGCGAAAGTGTGAAAAAGCTAGATCCACTCAAAACAAAGCAAATCCACGGATCCAAACCAACAAAATCTCAACACACTAACAAATCACAAAAAAATTATTGGGCTATTTTTGTGGGGGATTTTCGAATTAGGACGAAAACAGCAAAGCAAGGCTAGCAACACAACGGGGAGGCTCCGAAATCGTGATCAACGTGGCTCATGATACCAAGATGATGTAGGGTAGGAACCCTATAGCCTGATCTTTCACGATAGGAGCGGGATCCCGCGAAGAACACGAAGAACACGAGGTGGAAAGAGAGGGAAAACACAAGGGAAACACGAGGGAAACACTAAACCAACACAAGAGAGTCACACATGTGCTAGATCCTCGAATACATAGGGTTCACACGGTACACAATCAACCAAGGATGATACAAAGGTAACGGTCTTCTCCGCGAGGAGGTCTTGATGTTCTTCTCCGCGAGGAGGTCTTGAATCCAAAGGGATCTTCTCCGAAGAGGCCGCGGTCTCTCACGAGGAGTAGATCCGATGTGGATGAGCGAAGCTCTATCTCTCAAAATGAGCTAAACCAACACTAACCCTAGAAAGTTGGGCGAGGTGGAGTATATATAGTCTTAGTGCAAAAGAGGGGGGCGAAGGGGTACATGGGCTGCGGCCCAACACGCATCAGCGCACAGGCATCGGACGTCCGGGGGTCATCGGACGTCCGGAGGCTCGCGAGGGTCCGAACGTCCGGTGCCTGTCGGACTTCCGTAGTTTCGGCTCGGGTGGTCTTTGGTCGGACGTCCGGTCGGGGTCGGACGTCCGGGTGTCGGTCGGACGTCCGGGCGTCGGTCGTCCGTTGGGTGTCGGATGTACGTAGATTTCGTCTCAGGTGTGGGAGCATCGGTCGTCCGGAGGGGCCCGGACGTCCGGAGCCTGGAGGTCGTCAGACGTCCGGTGTTCGTCAGTCGTCCGGAGCCTGGGAACTTGTAGCACTTCTTCTTCTTCGTCTTCACGTCCATCTTCCTCTTCTTCTTCTCCTCACTCCTTAGCTTCTCCAAGATACCTGAATATGCACAGAGTGTCCATATGAGGTAGTAGCCATGTCTCATGTGCATCGAAGTGGAAATTTGAAAGGAGTGATGTCACCTCGGTTTCAAGAGCTCATGCATGTGCTCGTGTCATGGGTCCAAGAGGTGTCGTAGGAGATGTAGTTGGGTCCATGGGGATGGCCTTGGGATGCTCTGTTGGGGAACGCAGTAATTTCAAAAAATTTCCTACGCACACGCAAGATCATGGTGATGCACAGCAACGAGAGGGGAGAGTGTTGTCTACGTACCAACGCAGACCGACTGCGGAAGCGATCACACAACGTAGAGGAAGTAGTCGTACGTCTTCTTCCCGATCCGACCGATCCAAGCACCGTTACTCCGGCACCTCCGAGTTCTTAGCACACGTTCAGCTCGATGACGTTCCTCGGGCTCCGATCCAGCAAAGCGTTGAGGAAGAGTTCCGTCAGCACGACGGCGTGGTGACGATCTTGATGTACTACCGACGCAGGGCTTCACCTAAGCACTGTAACGGTATGATCGAGGTGGAATTTGGTGGCAGGGGGCACCGCACACGGCTAAGGAACGATCTCAAGGATCAACTTGTGTGTCTTGGGGTGTCCCCTGCCCCCGTATATAAAGGTTGGAGGGAGGGGGGCTGGCCGGCCAAAGAGGGGAAGGCGCAGGAGGAGTCCTACTCCTACCGGCAGTAGGACTCCCCCCTCCAATCCTAGTCCAACTAGGAAACCTTTCAAAGGGGAGAGAGAGAGAGGTGGCCGGCCCCTTTCCTAGTCCTAATAGGACTAGGGAGAGGGGGGGAGGCGCAGCCCTATGTGGGCTGCCCTCTCACCTTTCCACTAAGGCCCATGTTGGCCCATTTGGCTCCCGGGGGGTTCCGGTAACCCTCCCGGTAATCCGGTAAAATCCCGATTTCACCCGGAACACTTCCGATGTCCAAACATAGGCTTCCAATATATCAATCTTTACGTCTCGACCATTTCGAGACTCCTCGTCATGTCCGTGATCTCATCCGGGACTCCGAACAACCTTCGGTACATCAAAATGCATAAACTCATAATAACTGTCATCGTAACGTTAAGCGTGCGGACCCTACGGTTCGAGAACAATGTAGACATGACCAAGACACGTCTCCGGTCAATAACCAATAGCGGGACCTGGATGCCCATATTGGCTCCTACATATTCTACGAAGATCTTTATCGGTCAGACCGCATAACAACATACGTTGTTCCCTTTGTCATCGGTATGTTACTTGCCCGAGATTCGATCGTCGGTATCCAATACCTAGTTCAATCTCGTTAATGGCAAGTCTCTTTACTCGTTCCGTAATACATCATCTCATAACTAACATCTTAGTTATTATGCTTGCAAGGCTTATGTGATGTGTATTACCGAGAGGGCCCAGAGATACCTCTCCGACAATCGGAGTGACAAACCCTAATCTCGAAATACGCCAACCCAACATCTACCATTGGAGACACCTGTAGTACTCCTTTATAATCACCCAGTTACGTTGTGACGTTTGGTAGTACCCAAAGTGTTCCTCCGGTAAACGGGAGTTGCATAATCTCATAGTTATAGGAACATGTATAAGTCATGAAGAAAGCAATAGCAACATACTAAACGATCGGGTGCTAAGCTAATGGAATGGGTCATGTCAATCAGATCATTCAACTAATGATGTGACCTCGTTAATCAAATAACAACTCTTTGTTCATGGTTAGGAAACATAACCATCTTTGATTAACGAGCTAGTCTAGTAGAGGCATACTAGTGACACTCTGTTGGTCTATGTATTCACACATGTATTATGTTTCCGGTTAATACAATTCTAGCATGAATAATAAACATTTATCATGATATAAGGAAATAAATAATAACTTTATTATTGCCTCTAGGGCATATTTCCTTCAGTCTCCCACTTGCACTAGAGTCAATAATCTAGTTCACATCGCCATGTGATTTAGCAGCAATGGTTCACATCACCATGTGATTAACACCCATAGTTCACATCGTCATGTGACCAACACTCAAAGGGTTTACTAGAGTCAGTAATCTAGTTCACATCTCTATGTGATTAACACCCAAAGAGTACTAAGGTGTGATCATGTTTTGCTTGTGAGAGAATCTTAGTCAACGGATCTGCCATATTCAGATCCACATGTATTTTGCAAATTTCTATGTCAACTATGCTCTTCATGGAGCTACTCTAGCTAATTGCTCCCACTTTCAATATGTATCTAGACTGAGACTTAGAGTCATCTAGATTAGTGTCAAAACTTGCATCGGCGTAACCCTTTACGACGAACCTTTTGTCACGTCCATAATCGAGAAACATATCCTTATTTCACTAAGGATAATTCTGACCGCTGTCCAGTGATCTACTCCTAGATCACTATTGTACTCCCTTGCCAAATCAGTGCAGGGTATACAATAGATCTGGTATACAGCATGACATACTTCATAGAACCTATGGCCAAGGCATAGGGAATGACTTTCATTCTCTTTCTATCTTCTGCCGTGGTCGGGCTTTGAGTCTTACTCAACTTCACACCTTGTAACACAGGCAAGAAACTTTTTCTTTGACTGTTCCATTTTGAACTACTTCAAAATCTTGTCAAGGTATGTACTTATTGAAAAACTTATCAAGCGTCTTGATCTATCTCTATAGATCTTGAAGCTCAATATGTAAGCAGCTTTACCGAAGTCTTTCTTTGAAAAACTCCTTTCAAACACTCCTTTTATGCTTTACAGAATAATTCTACATTATTTCCGATCAAAAATATGTCATTCACATATACTTATCAGAAATGCTGTAGTGCTCCCACTCACTTTCTCGTAAATACAGGCTTCACCGCAAGTCTGTATAAAACTATATACTTTGATCAACTCATCAAAGCATATATTCCAACTCCGAGATGCTTGCACCAGTCCACAGATGGATCGCTGGTGCTTGCACATTTTGTTAGCACCTTTTGGATTGACAAAACCTTCTGGTTGCATCATATACAACTCTTCTTCCAGAAATCCATTCAGGAATGCGGTTTTTACATCCATTTGCCAAATTTCATAATCATAAAATGCGGCAATTGCTAACATGATTCTGACAGACTTAAGCATCGCTACGGGTGAGAAAGTCTCATCGTAGTCAACTCCTTGAACTTGTCGAAAACCTTTTGCGACAAGTCGAGCTTTGTAGACAGTAACATTACCATCAGCATCAGTCTTTTTCTTAAAAATCCATTTATTCTCAATTGCTTGCCGATCATCGGGCAAGTCAACCAAAGTCCATACTTTGTTCTCATACATGGATCCCATCTCAGATTTCATGGCTTCAAGCCACTTTGCGGAATCTGGGCTCACCATCGCTTCTTCATAGTTCGTAGGTTCATCATGATCTAGTAGCATGACTTCCAGAATAGGATTACCGTACCACTCTGGTGCGGATCTTACTCTGGTTGATCTACGAGGTACAGTAGTATCTTGATCTAAAGTTTCATGATCATCATCATTAACTTCCTCTCTTATTGGTGTAGGTCTCACAGAAACAGTTTTCTGTGATGTACTATTTCCCAATAACGGAGTAGGTACAGTTACCTCGTCAAGTTCTACTTTCCTCCCACTCACTTCTTTCGAGAGAAACTCCTTCTCAAGAAAGTTTCCGAATTTAGCAACAAAAGTCTTGCCTTCGGATCTGTGATAGAAGGTGTATCCAATAGTTTCCTTTGGATATCCTATGAAGACACACTTCTCCGATTTGGGTTCGAGCTTATCAGGTTGAAGCTTTTTCACATAAGCATCGCAGCCCCAAACTTTGAGAAACGACCACTTTGGTTTCTTGCCAAACCATAGTTCATAAGGCGTCGTCTCGACGGATATAGATGGTGCCCCTTTTTAACGTGAATGCAGCTGTCTCTAATGCATGACCCCAAAAACGATAGTGGTAAATCGGCAAGAAACATCATAGATTGCACTATATCCAATAAAGTACGGTTATGACGTTCGGACACACCATTATGCTGTGGTGTTCCAGGTGGCGTGAGTAGTGAAACTATTTCACATTGTCTTAACTGAAGACCAAACTCGTAACTCAAATACTCTTTTCTACGATCAGATCATAGAAACTTTATTTTTCTTGTTACGATGATTTTTCACTTCACTCTAAAATTCTTTGAACTTTTCAAATGTTTTAGACTTATGTTTCATCAAGTAGATATACTCATATCTGCTCAAATCATCTGTGAAGATCATAAAATAATGATACCTATCGCGAGCCTCAATATTCATCGGACCACATACATCAGTATGTATGATTTCCAACAAATCTGTTGCTTGCTCCATTGTTCCGAAGAACAGAGTTTTAGTCATCTTGCCCATGAGGCATGGTTCGCAAGCATCAACTGATTCATAATCAAGTGATTCAAAAAACCCATCAGCATGGAGTTTCTTCATGCGCTTTACACCAATATGACCTAAACGGCAGTGCCACAAATAAGTTGCACTATCATTATTAACTTTGCATCTTTTGGTTTCAATATCATGAATATGTGTATCACTACGATCGAGATCCAGTGAACTTGTTTCATTGGGTGTATGACCATCGAAGGTTTTATTCATGTAAACAGAACAACAATTATTCTCTGACTTTAATGAATAACCGTATTGCAATAAACATGATCAAATCATATTCATGCTCAACGCAAAAACCAAATAACACTTATTTAGGTTCAACACTAATCCCGAAATTATAGGGAGTGTGCGATGGTGATCATATCAATCTTGGAACTACTTCCAACACACATCGTCACTTCACCCTTAACTAGTCTCTGTTTATTCTGCAACTCCTGTTTCAAGTTACTACTCTTAGCAACTGAACCAATATCAAATACGGAGGGGTTGCTATAAACACTAGTAAAGCACACATCAATAACATGTATATCAAATATACTTTTGTTCACTTTGCCATCCTTCTTATCCGCCAAATACTTGGGGTAGTTCCGCTTCCAGTGACCAGTCCCTTTGCAGTAGAAGCACTTAGTCTCAGGCTTAGGATCAGACTTGGGCTTCTTCACTTGAGCAGCAACTTGCTTGTCGTTCTTCTTGAAGTTCCCCTTCTTCCCTTTGCCCTTTTCTTGAAACTAGTGGTCTTGTCAACCATCAACACTTGATGTTTTTTTTAGATTTCTACCTTCGTTGATTTCAGCATCACGAAGAGCTTAGGAATTACTTTTGTCATCCCTTGCATATTATAGTTCATCACGAAGTTCTACTAACTTGGTGATGGTGACTAGAGAATTCTGTCAATCACTATCTTATCTGGAAGATTAACTCCCACTTGATTCAAGCGATTGTAGTACCCAGACAATCTGAGCACATGCTCACTAGTTGAGCGATTCTCCTCCATCTTTTAGCTATAGAACTTATTGGAGACTTCATATCTCTCAACTCGGGTATTTGCTTGAAATATTATCTTCATCTCCTGGAACATCTCATATGGTCCATGACGTTCAAAACGTCTTTGAAGTCCCGATTCTAAGCCATTAAGCATGGTGCACTAAACTATCAAGTAGTCATCATATTGAGCTAGCCAAACGTTCATAACGTCTGCATCTGCTCCTGCAATAGGTCTGTCACCTAGCGGTGCATCAAGGACATAATTCTTCTGTGCAGCAATGAGGATAAACCTCAGATCACGGATCCAATCCGCATCATTGCTACTAACATCTTTCAACACAATTTTCTCTAGGAACATATCAAAATAAACACAGGGAAGCAACAACGCGAGCTATTGATCTACAACATGATTTGCAAAAAACTACCAGAACTAAGTTCATGATAAATTTAAGTTCAATTTAATCATATTACTTAAGAACTCCCACTTAGATAGATATCCCTCTAATCCTCTAAGTGATCACGTGATCCAAATCAACTAAACCATAACCGATCATCACGTGAGATGGAGTAGTTTTCAATGGTGAACATCGCTATGTTGATCATATCTACTATATGATTCACGCTCGACCTTTCGGTCTCCGTGTTCCGAGGCCATATCTGTATATGCTTGGCTCGTCAAGTATAACCTGAGTATTCCGCGTGTGCAACTGTTTTGCACCCGTTGTATTTGAACGTAGAGCCTATCACACCCGATCATCACGTGGTGTCTCAGCACGAAGAACTTTTGCAACGGTGCATACTCAGGGAGAACACTTCTTGATAATTTAGTGAGAGATCATCTTATAATGCTACCGTCAATCAAAGCAAGATAAGATGCATAAAAGGATAAACATCACATGCAATCAATATAAGTGATATGATATGGCCATCATCATCTTGTGCTTTGTGATCTCCATCTCCGAAGCATCGTCATGATCACCATCGTCACCGGCGCGACACCTTGATCTCCATCGTAGCATCGTTGTCGTCTCGCCAATCTTATGCTTCCACGACTATCACTACCGCTTAGCAATAAAGTAAAGCATTACATCGCGATTGCATTGCATACAATAAAGCGACAACCATATGGCTCCTGCCAGTTGCCGATAACTCGGTTACAAAACATGATCATCTCATACAATAAAATCAGCATCATGCCTTGACCATATCACATCACAACATGCCCTGCAAAAATAAGTTAGACGTCCTCTACTTTGTTGTTGCAAGTTTTACATGCCTGCTACGGGCTTAAGTAAGAACTCATCTCACCTACGCATCAAAACCACAACGATAGTTCGTCAAATAGACTCCGTTTTAACCTTCTCAAGGACCGGGCGTAGTCACACTTGGTTCAACTAAAGTTGGAGAGGCAGTCTTCCGCAAGCCATCTATGTGCAAAGCACGTCGAGGGAACCGGTCTCGCGTAAGAGTACGCGTAAGGTTGGTCCGGATCGTCTCGTCCAACAATACCGCCGAACCAAAGTATGACATGCTGGTAGGCAGTATGACTTGTATCGCCCACAACTCACTTGTGTTCTACTCGTGCATATAACATCAAACCATAAAAACCTAGGCTCGGATGCCACTGTTGGGGAACGCAGTGATTTCAAAAATTTTCCTACGCACACGCAAGATCATGGTGATGCACAGCAACGAGAGGGGAGAGTGTTGTCTACGTACCAACGCAGACCGACTGCGGAAGCGATCACACAACGTAGAGGAAGTAGTCGTACGTCTTCTTCCCGATCCGACCGATCCAAGCACCGTTACTCCGGCACCTCCGAGTTCTTAGCACACGTTCAGCTCGATGACGTTCCTCGGGCTCCGATCCAGCAAAGCGTTGAGGAAGAGTTCCGTCAGCACGACGGCGTGGTGACGATCTTGATGTACTACCGACGCAGGGCTTCACCTAAGCACTGTAACGGTATGATCGAGGTGGAATTTGGTGGCAGGGGGCACCGCACACGGCTAAGGAACGATCTCAAGGATCAACTTGTGTGTCTTGGGGTGTCCCCTGCCCCCGTATATAAAGGTTGGAGGGAGGGGGGCTGGCCGGCCAAAGAGGGGAAGGCGCAGGAGGAGTCCTACTCCTACCGGGAGTAGGACTCCCCCCTCCAATCCTAGTCCAACTAGGAAACCTTTCAAAGGGGAGAGAGAGAGAGGTGGCCGGCCCCTCTCCTAGTCCTAATAGGACTAGGGAGAGGGGGGGAGGCATAGCCCTATGTGGGCTGCCCTCTCACCTTTCCACTAAGGCCCATGTTGGCCCATTTGGCTCCCGGGGGGTTCCGGTAACCCTCCCGGTAATCCGGTAAAATCCCGATTTCACCCGGAACACTTCCGATGTCCAAACATAGGCTTCCAATATATCAATCTTTACGTCTCGACCATTTCGAGACTCCTCGTCATGTCCGTGATCTCATCCGGGACTCCGAACAACCTTCGGTACATCAAAATGCATAAACTCATAATAACTGTCATCGTAACGTTAAGCGTGCGGACCCTACGGTTCGAGAACAATGTAGACATGACCAAGACACGTCTCCGGTCAATAACCAATAGCGGGACCTGGATGCCCATATTGGCTCCTACATATTCTACGAAGATCTTTATCGGTCAGACCGCATAACAACATACGTTGTTCCCTTTGTCATCGGTATGTTACTTGCCCAAGATTCGATCGTCGGTATCCAATACCTAGTTCAATCTCGTTACTGGCAAGTCTCTTTACTCGTTCCGTAATACATCATCTCATAACTAACATCTTAGTTATTATGCTTGCAAGGCTTATGTGGTGTGTATTACCGAGAGGGCCCAGAGATACCTCTCCGACAATCGGAGTGACAAACCCTAATCTCGAAATACGCCAACCCAACATCTACCATTGGAGACACCTGTAGTACTCCTTTATAATCACCCAGTTACGTTGTGACGTTTGGTAGTACCCAAAGTGTTCCTCCGGTAAACGGGAGTTGCATAATCTCATAGTTATAGGAACATGTATAAGTCATGAAGAAAGCAATAGCAACATACTAAACGATCGGGTGCTAAGCTAATGGAATGGGTCATGTCAATCAGATCATTCAACTAATGATGTGACCTCGTTAATCAAATAACAACTCTTTGTTCATGGTTAGGAAACATAACCATCTTTGATTAACGAGCTAGTCTAGTAGAGGCATACTAGTGACACTCTGTTGGTCTATGTATTCACACATGTATTATGTTTCCGGTTAATACAATTCTAGCATGAATAATAAACATTTATCATGATATAAGGAAATAAATAATAACTTTATTATTGCCTCTAGGGCATATTTCCTTCATGCTCCACATCACACGCTGCCCTGTTGCATGACTATAGATGTCTAGCACCTGGTTGACCTCATTAACACCCATACTATTTGCCTTAAAGAACAACAGGCTGGCATCAGCAAATAAGAGATGGTTTACTCGTGGCGCCGTAGGTGCAACTTGTAAACCTTCAAGATTCGATGACTCACTTCTAGATTTAAGGAGGCACGAAAGGCCGTCAGCTGCCAATAAGAACAAGTATGGAGATATTGGGTCTCCCTGTCCGATTCCTCGTGATGATTTGAATTGCTCAAGTCTCTTTCCATTAAACATGACTGAAAAATTAACTGTCGTCACCATGTTCATAACTATGTTGACCCAGTTTTCACTGAAACCCAACTTTAACATGATGGCCTGAAGGTACGGCCAATCCACTCTGTTGTAGGCTTTCATCATGTCAAGTTTCAGTGCACACGCTTGGTGCTTTTTTGCTTTGTTCCTTTTCATAAAATGTAGGCATTCATAGGAAGTGATGATGTTGTCAGTGATAAATCTGCCTGGAACAAAAGCTGATTGTTCTTCTGATATGATATCAGGTAACACTAGCTTCAAACGATTAGATATCACCTTTGATGCTATCTTATATAAGACATTGCATAAACTGATTGGTCTGAACTGAGACAATAGAGTGGGATTTTTTACCTTGGGAATTAACACCAACACCGTTTCATTAATGCCCTCAGCCGACTCCTTGCCTTCAACTATCTGCAACACCGCTTTTGTTACTTCCTCGCCACATATTCCCCAATTTCGCTGGAAAAAATGAGCGGGAAAGCCATCCGGGCCTGGGGCTTTTAGTGGGAACATTTGAAAAAGTGCCTTTTTAACTTCATCTTGGCTGTAGGGCGCGTTCAGGGCATCATTCATCTCAGGGGTCACTCTGGTAGGTACTATATCAAGGACTTGTTCCATATTGTTCACACCCTCCGACGTGTATAAGTCCTTGTCAAACTCATTTGTTAAACCCTCCATCTTAGCCATATCATCTGTCATTTGCCCATCTGGCCGCTGCAATTATTTTATCTGATTTTTCCTCCGCCTCCGGCTTGCGCGTAAGTGGAAGAAATACGTATTTTTGTCGCCATGTGCCAGCCACTCCAATCTTGCCCTCTACCTCCACATGATCTCTTCTCTGTGAAACAACTCAACAAGATGATCTACGATTTTATGCTCTGCGTGTGTCGGGCCAGTTCGGTTCGGTGCAGCCCGCATGTCCTGCAGCGCCTTTTTCAGTGCTGCTATCTCCCTCTTTATACTACCAAAGTGTGAGTGTTCCCACCTAGATAGATCAACCGACAGCGACATCAGTTTGTCTCGAACTGCCTCCAACGAACCACCTTGTCGCTTCTGCCAGCCCTGCGTAATCACGTGTTCGAGATCCGGATCTCGTTCCCAGCACAACTCTTATTTAAAGCTGCGCGGGGCTCGGTTGCATGCATGCAAATCACATAGGTGAAGAATCAAGGGTGCGTGATTCGAGCTAGCCATTGTCTTGTGCTCAAGTCTTGCGCATGGGAAGGCCAACAGCCACGCTGGGCTCGCCACACATCTATCAAGCCGAACGCGTGTATAAGTGCCCCCAGCAACCTTTTTTTCAAACGTCCACCATGGTCCATCATACCCAATGTCAGTTAGCCCACAAGTATCAAGGGCATCACATAATCCATCCATCTGCGCTTGACTCCGGTTCCCCACTCCATCATGCTCGTAACCATGGAGTACTTCATTGAAATCTCCGATGACTGCCCATGGAATGGCATTGGCTCCAACGATGCTTCGGAGCATATCCCAAGTCAAATGCCTCTCATTTACTTGCGCTTCCCCATAGACAAAGGTGAAGCGAGCAGGGAAGTCCACAAGTTCATTAGCAAGCACATCAATGTGATACTTCGAGTAACCTAAAACTTCAATCTTTAATTCATCATTCCAGAATATTCCAAGGCCTCCACTCCTACCAGAGATACTAACAGCGTAGCTTTTATTGTATCCTAAAGTACTAGCTAGATTTTGAACTCTACTACCCTCTATCCGAGTTTCAAGGATGCATAAAATAGAGGGGCAAATTGCCTCGTGAGGTCATGAAGCTCTCGAACTGCCGCCGGCTTGCCAACCCCGCGACAGTTCCACACGAGTAGACTCATTGCGCCTGGCGCGACCCCCCTAGGAGGCCCACCGCACGCACATCATTGGTTTTGTTTGTTGTAGAGTTCTTCCCCTGGCTTTTGTCAGTCGCTGGTACTATCGCCTTAGTCCTCTTCGCCTCCTGTTTGGTTGATGGGTTTTGGGGCATTTATGGTCCTGTGAGGAGTAGATTCTGGTCTACCCCGTCTGTGGAGGACGTGCTTGAGTTCAGCAACACATTCGGGTCCGCTGATCCCCTGTTCCTGCAGTTGGTACCTGGATCATGCCCATCGGTATCCATCTGTTCTGCCTCAACCTCGGTTGCATCCACATGGTCATCATTTGTGCCTCTTGAAGGAAATATGCCCTAGAGGCAATAATAAAGTTATTATTTATTTCCTTATATCATGATAAATGTTTATTATTCATGCTAGAATTGTATTAACCGGAAACATAATACATGTGTGAATACATAGACAAACAAAGTGTCACTAGTATGCCTCTACTTGACTAGCTCGTTAATCAAAGATGGTTATGTTTCCTAACCATGAACAAAGAGTTGTTATTTGATTAACGAGGTCACATCATTAGTTGAATGATCTGATTGACATGACCCATTTCATTAGCTTAGCACCCGATCGTTTAGTATGTTGCTATTGCTTTCTTCATGACTTATACATGTTCCTATGACTATGAGATTATGCAACTCCCGTTTGCCGGAGGAACACTTTGGGTACTACCAAACGTCACAACGTAACTGGGTGATTATAAAGGAGTACTACAGGTGTCTCCAATGGTAGATGTTGGGTTGGCGTATTTCGAGATTAGGGTTTGTCACTCCGATTGTCGGAGAGGTATCTCTGGGCCCTCTCGGTAATACACATCACATAAGCCTTGCAAGCATTATAACTAAGATGTTAGTTGTGAGATGATGTATTACGGAACGAGTAAAGAGACTTGCCAGTAATGAGATTGAACTAGGTATTGGATACCGACGATCGAATCTCGGACAAGTAACATACCGATGACAAAGGGAACAACATATGTTGTTATGCGGTCTGACCGATAAAGATCTTCGTAGAATATGTAGGAGCCAATATGGGCATCCAGGTCCCGCTATTGGTTATTGACCGGAGACGTGTCTCGGTCATGTCTACATTGTTCTCGAACCGTAGGGTCCGCACGCTTAACATTACGATGACAGTTATTATGAGTTTATGCATTTTGATGTACCGAAGGTTGTTCGGAGTCCCGGATGTGATCACGGACATGACGAGGAGTCTCGAAATGGTCGAGACATAAAGATTGATATATTGGAAGCCTATGTTTGGACATCGGAAGTGTTCCGGGTGAAATCGGGAATTTTACCGGAGTACCGGGAGGTTACCGGAACCCCCCGGGAACCAAATGGGCCTTATTGGGCCTTATAGGAAAGGTGAAAGGGGCAGCCCAAGGTGGGCTGCGCGCCACCCCCCTCCCCTAGTCCTATTAGGACTAGGAGAGGTGGCCGGCCACCTCTCTCCCTCTCTTTCTCCTTGGGAATCCTATTAGGAATAGGATTGGGGGGGGGGAGTCCTACTCCCGGTAGGAGTAGGACTCCTCCTGCGCCTCCCTAGCTTGGCCGGCCAGCCCTCCCCCTGTCAACCTTTATATACGGGGGCAGGGGGCACCTCTAGACACACAAGTTGATCCTTGAGATCGTTCCTTAGCCGTGTGCGGTGCCCCCTGCCACCAAATTCCACCTCGATCATACCGTTGTAGTGCTTAGGCGAAGCCCTGCGTCAGTAGTACATCAAGATCGTCACCACGCCGTCGTGCTGACGGAACTCTTCCTCGACGCTTTGCTGGATCGGAGCCCGAGGATCGTCATCGAGCAGAACGTGTGCTAAGAACTCGGAGGTGCCGGAGTAACGGTGCTTGGATCGGTCGGATCGGGAAGAAGACGTACGACTACTTCCTCTACGTTGTGTCAACGCTTCCGTTGTGATCTACAAGGGTACGTAGATCAGACTCTCCCCCTCGTTGCTATGCATCACCATGATCTTGCGTGTGCGTAGGAAATTTTTTAAAATTACTACGTTCCCCAATAGTGGCATCCGAGCCTAGGTTTTATGGTTTGATGTTATTTGCACGAGTAGAACACAAGTGAGTTGTGGGCGATACAAGTCATACTGCCTACCGGCATGTCATACTTTGGTTCGGCGGTATTGTTGGACGAGACGACCCGGACCAACCTTACGCGTACGCTTACGCGAGACCGGTTCCCTCGACGTGCTTTGCACATAGATGGCTTGCGGGCGACTGTCTCTCCAACTTTAGTTGAACCGAGTGTGGCTACGCCCGGTCCTTGAGAAGGTTAAAACGGAGTCTATTTGACAAACTATCGTTGTGGTTTTGATGCTTAGGTGAGATGAGTTCTTGCTTAAGCCCGTAGCAGCCACGTAAAACTTGCAACAACAAAGTAGAGGACGTCTAACTTGTTTTTGCAGGGCATGTTGTGATGTGATATGGTCAAGGCATGATGCTGATTTTATTGTATGAGATGATCATGTTTTGTAACCAAGTTATCGGCAACTGGCAGGAGCCATATGGTTGTCGCTTTATTGTATGCAATGCAATCGCGATGTAATGCTTTACTTTATTGCTAAGCGGTAGTGATAGTCGTGGAAGCATAAGATTGGCGAGACGACAACGATGCTACGATGGAGATCAAGGTGTCGCGCCGATGACGATGGTGATCATGACGGTGCTTCGGAGATGGAGATCACAAGCACAAGATGATGATGGCCATATCATATCACTTATATTGATTGCATGTGATGTTTATCTTTTATGCATCTTATCTTGCTTTGATAGACGGTAGCATTATAAGATGATCTCTCACTAAATTATCAAGAAGTGTTCTTCCTGAGTATGCACCGTTGCCAAAGTTCGTCGTGCCCAGACACCACGTGATGATCGGGTGTGATAAGCTCTACGTCCATCTACAATGGGTGCAAGCCAGTTTTGCACACGCAGAATACTCAGGTTAAACTTGACGAGCCTAGCATATGCAGATATGGCCTCGGAACACAGAGACCGAAAGGTCGAGCGTGAATCATATAGTAGATATGATCAACATAACGATGTTCACCATTGAAAACTACTCCATCTCACGTGATGATCGGTTATGGTTTAGTTGATTTGGATCACGTGATCACTTAGAGGATTAGAGGGATGTCTATCTAAGTGGGAGTTCTTAAGTAATTTGATTAACTGAACTTAAACTTATCATGAACTTAGTACCTGATAGTATCTTGCTTGTTTATGTTGATTGTAGATAGATGGCTCGTGCTGTTGTTCCGTTGAATTTTAATGCGTTCCTTGAGAAAGCAAAGTTGAAAGATGATGGTAGCAATTACACGGACTGGGTCCGTAACCTGAGGATTATCCTCATTGCTGCACAGAAGAATTACGTCCTGGAAGCACCGCTGGGTGCCAGGCCTGCTGCTGGAGCAACACCAGATGTTATGAATGTCTGGCAGAGCAAAGCTGATGACTACTCGATAGTTCAGTGTGCCATGCTTTACGGCTTAGAATCGGGACTTCAACGACGTTTTGAACGTTATGGAGCATATGAGATGTTCCAGGGGTTGAAGTTAATATTTCAAGCAAATGCCCGAATTGAGAGATATGAAGTCTCCAATAAGTTCTATAGCTGCAAGATGGAGGAGAACAGTTCTGTCAGTGAGCATATACTCAAAATGTCTGGGTATAATAATCACTTGATTCAGATGGGAGTTAATCTTCCAGATGATTGCGTCATTGACAGAATTCTCCAATCACTGCCACCAAGCTACAAGAGCTTCGTGATGAACTATAATATGCAAGGGATGAACAAGACTATTCCCGAGCTCTTCGCAATGCTGAAAGCTGCGGAGGTAGAAATCAAGAAGGAGCATCAAGTGTTGATGGTCAACAAGACCACTAGTTTCAAGAAAAAGGGCAAAGGGAAGAAGAAGGGGAACTTCAAGAAGAACAGCAAGCAAGTTGCTGCTCAGGAGAAGAAACCCAAGTCTGGACCTAAGCCTGAAACTGAGTGCTTCTACTGCAAGCAGACTGGTCATTGGAAGCGGAACTGCCCCAAGTATTTGGCGGATAAGAAGGATGGCAAGGTGAACAAAGGTATATGTGATATACATGTTATTGATGTGTACCTTACTAGAGCTCGCAGTAGCACCTGGGTATTTGATACTGGTTCTGTTGCTAATATTTGCAACTCGAAACAGGGACTACGGAATAAGCGGACACTAGCAAAGGACGAGGTGACGATGCGCGTGGGAAACGGTTCCAAAGTCGATGTGATCGCGGTCGGCACGCTACCTCTACATCTACCTTCGGGATTAATATTAGACCTAAATAATTGTTATTTGGTGCCAGCGTTGAGCATGAACATTATATCTGGATCTTGTTTAATGCGAGACGTTTATTCATTTAAATCAGAGAATAATGGTTGTTCTATTTATATGAGTAATATCTTTTATGGTCATGCACCTTTGAAGAGTGGTCTATTCTTGTTAAATCTCGATAGTAGTGATACACATATTCATAATGTAGAAGCCAAAAGATGCAGAGTTGATAATGATAGTGCAACTTATTTATGGCACTGCCGTTTAGGTCATATCGGTGTAAAGCGCATGAAGAAACTCCATACTGATGGGCTTTTGGAACCACTTGATTATGAATCACTTGGTACTTGCGAACCGTGCCTCATAGGCAAGATGACTAAAACACCGTTCTCCGGTACTATGGAGAGAGAAACAGATTTATTGGAAATCATACATACCGATGTATGTGGTCCGATGAATATTGAGGCTCGTGGCGGATATCGTTATTTTCTCACCTTCACAGATGATTTAAGCAGATATGGGTATATCTACTTAATGAAACACAAGTCTGAAACATTTGAAAAGTTCAAAGAATTTCAGAGTGAAGTTGAAAATCATCGTAACAAGAAAATAAAGTTTCTACGATCTGATCGTGGAGGAGAATATTTGAGTTACGAGTTTGGTGTACATTTGAAAAATTGTGGAATAGTTTCGCAACTCACGCCACCCGGAACACCACAGCGTAATGGTGTGTCCGAACGTCATAATCGTACTTTACTAGATATGGTGCGATCTATGATGTCTCTTACTGATTTACCGCTATCGTTTTGGGGTTATGCTTTAGAGACGGCCGCATTCACGTTAAATAGGGCACCATCAAAATCCGTTGAGACGACGCCTTATGAACTATGGTTTGGCAAGAAACCAAAGTTGTCGTTTCTTAAAGTTTGGGGCTGCGATACTTATGTGAAAAAGCTTCAACCTGATAAGCTCGAACCCAAAGCGGAGAAATGTGTCTTCATAGGATACCCAAAGGAGACTGTTGGGTACACCTTCTATCACAGATCCGAAGGCAAGACATTCGTTGCTAAGAATGGATCATTTCTAGAGAAGGAGTTTCTCTCGAAAGAAGTGAGTGGGAGGAAAGTAGAACTTGACGAGGTAACTGTACCTGCTCCCTTATTGGAAAATAGTACATCACAGAAAACTGTTTCTGCGACACCTATACCAATTAGTGAGGAAGCTAATGATGATGATCATGAAACTTCAGGACAAGATACTACTGAACCACGTAGATCAACCAGAGTGAGATCCGCACCAGAGTGGTACGGTAATCCAATTTTGGAAGTCATGCTACTAGATCATGATGAACCTACGAACTATGAAGAAGCGATGGTGAGCCCAGATTCCGCAAAGTGGCTTGAGGCCATGAAATCTGAGATGGGATCCATGTATGAGAACAAAGTATGGACTTTGGTTGACTTGCCCGATGATCGGCAAGCAATTGAGAATAAATGGATCTTCAAGAAAAAGATTGACGCTGACGGTAATGTTACTGTCTATAAAGCTCGACTTGTCGCAAAAGGTTTTCGACAAGTTCAAGGGGTTACTACGATGAGACCTTCTCACCCGTAGCGATGCTTAAGTCTGTCAGAATCATGTTAGCAATTGCCGCATTTTATGATTATGAAATTTGGCAGATGGATGTCAAAACTGCATTCCTGAATGGATTTCTGGAAGAAGAGTTGTATATGATGCAACCGGAAGGTTTTGTCGATCCAAAGGGAGCTAACAAAGTGTGCAAGCTCCAGCGATCCATTTGTGGACTAGTGCAAGCCTCTCGGAGTTGGAATAAACGCTTTGATAGTGTGATCAAAGCATTTGGTTTTATATGTGGATGACTTTTGGAGAAGCCTGTATTTACAAGAAAGTGAGTGGGAGCTCTTTAGCATTTCTGATATTATATGTGGATGACATATTACTGATTGGAAATGATATAGAATTTCTGGATAAGCATAAAGGGATACTTGAATAAAAGTTTTTCGATGAAAGACCTTGGGGAAGCTGCTTACATATTAGGCATAAAGATCTATAGAGATAGATCAAGACGCTTAATTGGACTTTCACAAAGCACATACCTTGACAAGATTTTGAAGAAGTTCAAAATGGATCAAGCAAAGAAAGGGTTCTTGCCTGTGTTACAAGGTGTGAAGTTGAGTCAGACTCAATGCCCGACCACTGCAGAAGATAGAGAGAAAATGAAAGATGTTCCCTATGCTTCAGCCATAGGCTCTATCATGTATGCAATGCTGTGTACCAGACCTGATGTGTGCCTTGCTATAAGTTTAGCAGGGAGGTACCAAAGTAATCCAGGAGTGGATCACTGGACAGCGGTCAAGAACATCCTGAAATACCTGAAAAGGACTAAGGATATGTTTCTCGTATATGGAGGTGACAAAGAGCTCACCGTAAGAGGTTACGTTGATGCAAGCTTTGACACTGATCCGGACGATTCTAAATCGCAAACCGGATACATGTTTACTTTAAACGGTGGAGCTGTCAGTTGGTGCAGTTCTAAACAAAGCGTCGTAGCGGGATCTACATGTGAAGCGGAGTACATAGCTGCTTCGGAAGCAGCGAACGAAGGAGTCTGGATGAAGGAGTTCATATCCGATCTAGGCGTCATACCTAGTGCATCGGGTCCAATGAAAATCTTTTGTGACAATACTGGTGCAATTGCTTTAGCAAAGGAATCCAGATTTCACAAAAGGACCAAACACATCAAGAGACGCTTCAACTCCATCCGGGATCTAGTCCAGGTGGGAGACATAGAGATTTGCAAGATACATACAGATCTGAATGTTGCAGACCCGTTGACTAAGCCTCTTCCACGAGCAAAACATGATCAACACCAAGGCTCCATGGGTGTTAGAATCATTACTGTGTAATCTAGATTATTGACTCTAGTGCAAGTGGGAGACTGAAGGAAATATGCCCTAGAGGCAATAATAAAGTTATTATTTATTTCCTTATATCATGATAAATGTTTATTATTCATGCTAGAATTGTATTAACCGGAAACATAATACATGTGTGAATACATAGACAAACAGAGTGTCACTAGTATGCCTCTACTTGACTAGCTCGTTAATCAAAGATGGTTATGTTTCCTAACCATGAACAAAGAGTTGTTATTTGATTAACGAGGTCACATCATTAGTTGAATGATCTGATTGACATGACCCATTTCATTAGCTTAGCACCCGATCGTTTAGTATGTTGCTATTGCTTTCTTCATGACTTATACATGTTCCTATGACTATGAGATTATGCAACTCCCGTTTGCCGGAGGAACACTTTGGGTACTACCAAACGTCACAACGTAACTGGGTGATTATAAAGGAGTACTACAGGTGTCTCCAATGGTAGATGTTGGGTTGGCGTATTTCGAGATTAGGGTTTGTCACTCCGATTGTCGGAGAGGTATCTCTGGGCCCTCTCGGTAATACACATCACATAAGCCTTGCAAGCATTATAACTAAGATGTTAGTTGTGAGATGATGTATTACGGAACGAGTAAAGAGACTTGCCAGTAACGAGATTGAACTAGGTATTGGATACCGACGATCGAATCTCGGACAAGTAACATACCGATGACAAAGGGAACAACGTATGTTGTTATGCGGTCTGACCGATAAAGATCTTCGTAGAATATGTAGGAGCCAATATGGGCATCCAGGTCCCGCTATTGGTTATTGACCGGAGACGTGTCTCGGTCATGTCTACATTGTTCTCGAACCGTAGGGTCCGCACGCTTAACGTTACGATGACAGTTATTATGAGTTTATGCATTTTGATGTACCGAAGGTTGTTCGGAGTCCCGGATGTGATCACGGACATGACGAGGAGTCTCGAAATGGTCGAGACATAAAGATTGATATATTGGAAGCCTATGTTTGGACATCGGAAGTGTTCCGGGTGAAATCGGGAATTTTACCGGAGTACCGGGAGGTTACCGGAACCCCCCGGGAACCAAATGGGCCTTATTGGGCCTTAGTGGAAAGGTGAAAGGGGCAGCCCAAGGTGGGCTGCGCGCCACCCCCCTCCCCTAGTCCTATTAGGACTAGGAGAGGTGGCCGGCCACCTCTCTCCCTCTCTTTCTCCTTGGGAATCCTATTAGGAATAGGATTGGGGGGGGGGGGAGTCCTACTCCCGGTAGGAGTAGGACTCCTCCTGCGCCTCCCTAGCTTGGCCGGCCAGCCCTCCCCCTGTCAACCTTTATATACGGGGGCAGGGGGCACCTCTAGACACACAAGTTGATCCTTGAGATCGTTCCTTAGCCGTGTGCGGTGCCCCCTGCCACCAAATTCCACCTCGATCATACCGTTGTAGTGCTTAGGCGAAGCCCTGCGTTGGTAGTACATCAAGATCGTCACCACGCCGTCGTGCTGACGGAACTCTTCCTCGACGCTTTGCTGGATCGGAGCCCGAGGATCGTCATCGAGCAGAACGTGTGCTAAGAACTCGGAGGTGCCGGAGTAACGGTGCTTGGATCGGTCGGATCGGGAAGAAGACGTACGACTACTTCCTCTACGTTGTGTCAATGCTTCCGTTGTGATCTACAAGGGTACGTAGATCAGACTCTTCCCCTCGTTGCTATGCATCACCATGATCTTGCGTGTGCGTAGGAATTTTTTTGAAATTACTATGTTCCCCAACACCTCTCCCATGGCATTGGCCTGCACGGCCCCCACGTCCTCGTCCTCTTCCACCTTGAGTGCCTCCGCCTTCACCAGGGCCTCTCCCCGCCCCCTTAAACCAGGTGGCTTATAGATCTTTGAAGACAAGTTTGCTTGGGGGATGAACCCCATCCCCATACTCCTTGAACAAATGGCCCAGATGACCACAAACTGCACACCAGTCAGGAAGCCTCTCAAACTTCACCCTGAAAATCTCCCTAGTAACCTCTTGCTTCCTCTTGACCACCAGCGACACCGCATTCTTTAGGGGTTTTGTAACATCTATCTTGACACGCTCTCTACAGAAATTTCCCTCAAAATCAGGAGACTTGGGCCCAACATATATGAACTCGCCCACTGTTGCCGAAAGAGCTTTAACCTTGGAAAAATAACCATCCGGTAGGTCATGAATTTGCATCCAGATGTCTAGCTTGTTGAGGCCTATGGTTGATGGTCGTGTGAAGCCATCGTAGGGAGGAACCACGACGGCCTTGCCCTTGAAAGCCCATGGCCCCTCCTGCATGACTCGTTCCCAATCACCCAAGGACGAAAACTGCAGCGTGTAAAGATTTTCTTCAAGTGGTTTGATCTTCACCTCCTGCGCCAAATCCCAGGCCACCCTCATATTCCGGAAGAACCAATACTGACTGTATGTCTTGTTTGTGTGGACGCGTGCCATGGCCATCCACCTGGTAGCTTCAGCCGGCAACTCCTCCTCCTCAACGATCACGTCTTCCAAGGTTTCCTCGTTGAGCCCTAGTTCCTTCATCATGGCTTCCAGATCGGTTTTGGGGCCCGAGCTAGACGCACCCGTATCCATCAGATCTCTCGCCCGAGAGAAGCTTTCCGCCGGCAGTGGATCCCTAACCTCCAGCGTCTTCCCCAGTCACACCAGAGGTCCACGACCCCGGTCGCCGGAGAGGAGATGGCCGGAGGGAGGGGATGAGGGGTCTCTATGGTGGGGTTTTTCGCCGCTGCCCGAGAGGATAGAAACCCTAACGAGAGGGGATCGTAGACAAACCCTAATGGGAGAGGTGGGATGGGTAGAAATGTCACACAAACTATAGCTAGTAGAACGAACTGGCCCTCCTCTCCAGCGGACCGGCCCAAAAATGGGACAAGCCCATAAACGTCATTTCCTACAAGAATTAAGAAACGAAGAACTATAATATTGAAGGCCCAAAACTGCTTCTGTCCCAAAAAAGTACAGAAAACACAAAAAAGGCCTAAAAATGCACTGGACCAAGAAAAACACTACTTGAAAAATATCCAGGAACAAAAAGTTGTCATGCTTCAATAAACAAAACTACCATATAATCATGAAAAACATGTATATTACATACTAAATTTTTATGATTTGCCATGATGATCATCCACACTTAATGACAATTGAGTGTGAAAATTTTGCCATGACATTATGAAAAAAACACAACAAATGGCCATATAAGATAGAACAAAAAAGACTTGTACAAAAAATTGCCACTGGGCATGTACAGAAAAATTCTGAGCAATGCCATGTCAAATGGATCAAAATTTCTTAACTTTGCCATCTTTGAATACACAAATATACTTGCATTTTCCTTGCACTCAACCAACAGAAAGTAAAAACAGGGACGAAATTGCCATGACACAATTAAAAGTTTGCCATGGTATACTTCATGAATTTAATAGCAATTGATCATTTTACCGTTTATCATTTCACACGTGCATATGAGTTTTCCACGGAATCGCTTATTTCAGGATCATAGCAGTTATAGCATAGAATATAAACTCTTAATTATGATGAATATGAAAAATATAATAATACAATATCATTGCCTTTAGGGCATATTTCCAACAGTAGTTTCCTCCAATCTAGGACTAAAAGGCGGGAGACTTCTTCGGCGATAAATGGTGGTTCAGCAGTGTTTGTCTCAAGGAGTTTACGCAGTATGTTCTTCCTTCGGCGGCGGGTTGCTCCCTTGCCCTCGTAGCATCGATGGCAGTTCCTGGGGTTCGCTGAGGAGTTTGATGATCAAACTTGCTTGGTGCATTCGTATGATCGTATCCTATTAGTTGTTTGTAGCTTCTTGTATCTTTGCCGCTTTTTCTGTTTTTTTAATTTTGTTATAACCTATGTAACTTCGTTGTGGTGGTTGCTTTATACTATAGACCGGGGAAACACTTTTTCGCCATGGTTGCCTTTGTTTTATACTCTATTTAACAATTAATAAAAATAATTGTGCGCATAGTAATGCTAGAGAGGTCGCGAGTGTTAACCTCCTTTTCAAAAGAAAAAAAATGCCATATCAAACCAAGTAAACAGTTCGCCTCACGCAACGCAACCCATGTAGAATATCTTGTCACTAGAGTTCTCTTTACCTAACAAGGTCATGGTGCGTCAATCCTGAGTAAGAAGCTCTTCTAAAATATGGGGGTGAATGGTCTTCAGATGCTCAAAGCCATCACTGCCCATGATTGCCTTCAAGTTTTGAAACGACCCGAGGAACTGGAAACATGCCTTCTTGACCCCATCACAACCATGTTGCTTAGCAAATGCCAATGTAGTTGCCACCGTAATAGTGTCGATGTGGTTGCACAACATATTTGTGCAAATCAACTTTAGCCTCTGTAAATCGTACCTATCTGCCGCAACAAACAAATGTTGAGCCACCTCTCTGATTCCGCTGTCATCTATATGGGGCAACGAATCAGTGTAGATAAAGTAGAGCATCATCCTGAAAACTCTTGGTTCCATGTCATCGATCCGTATACATGTTGCATCATTCTCCTTCATTGGACCGAAGAGCTGCGCCATGAACACCGACGAGCGAGCTACCAGCAAGCGCCTGTGCGCGGCAAACATCTCTCCACTAACCTCAAAAATCACGTCGGCACCCTGGCCGGTCTCCAGGATACGGCCAAACTGATGAGCCAGTCCACAAGGCGGCGCCATACCGAGTGGTATCGTGGGCTGCCCGCGGATTCCCTTGGCGATGCTAACGTCACATCTAATGTTGAAACAATTGTCTTCAACATATGTCGAACTGTCCAATTCATCCCTTCTGATAAACCTTGGAAACTCAATGGTGTGTCCTTGGGCAGAGCATGTGATTGTATGACATGCTGTCGTGTATTTTAGCACCGGTTCACCCACCTGGTCTAGCAGGCTAAACCTGCATCTGACCTTGACCTGCGTAGCATCACTGTGATGAAGACGTAGCGAAATAGATATCCAATCGGCACAATCTGTGCTCCTGCCATCAGGATAGTATATGATTTTCCAGGTATGCCCTCCAACACTGAATAGGCCGGATGGAATCTGCCTGCAAACACCGAGTCCAAGGGTATGGGAGTATCCCTGAACTGTGAGGACGTGTGACCCGGACACACCTTCGGCGACAATGGACGATGATGTGTGCGCCGGCGTGTCACCACCGGCAAGGTCATGCTCTGAAGACCTAAGCATGTCCTGTGGAACATCAACATTCGCGACTAGCTCCTCTAGAATATTTGGCTGACTGGTCTTGATGTTCTCAAAGGCATCACTCCTTATGGCTGTCTTAAGGTTTTGAAACGACGTGAGGAACTGGAAGCATGCCTTCTTAAGCTCAAGACAACCATGTTGGCCAGCAAATGCCAACACAGTCATCACCATGCTTGCGTCGATGCAGCTGCACAATGCGTTCTGGCAAATCAACTTGAGTTTCTTGAGGTTATACCTATCTGCTGCGACAAACAAAGGTTGAGCCATCTCCATGGATTCGCCATCGTCTATCTCGGGCAACGAGTCGGTGTAGATAAAGTGAAGCATGGCCTTGAAGACCCTTGGTTCCATGTCATGGATCCGTATACATGTGGTCTCAGACTCCTTGAACAAAAGAGACTGCGCCATGAACACGGAAGACCGAGCAGCGAGCAGGCACCAATGAGCAGCATACGTGCTGCCGCGGACCTCGAAAGTCACATCCACCGCCTCGCCGGTCTCAAGGATACGGGCAAGTTGCTCATGCATGTCTGAAGGTGGCGCCGTGACGAGCTGCCGTGCCGTGTCCTCTTGGGTGCGGACGTCAGTGACGGTGACATCGCATCTGACGCTGAAACAGTCGTCGGCCAAATACGTCGACTGCTCCAGTTGACTTCGTTTGATGAATCTAATACACACAGGTCCTTGTCCTTGGTCGATGCATGTGCGTGCCCGGCATAGCCGAGTGGTGTACTCTGGCGCCGGTCTGCCGAGCTGATCCAGTAGGCTGAAGCTGCATCTCACTTTGAAGCTGAGTACATGGTCGGCGGTGTCACTGAGGAGTAGACCGATGGATATCCAGTCGCTGGCCCGTGCAAGGATAGCGTCGGGATAGTACATCATGTTCCAGGTGTGCCCTCCGACTACGAAACTGTCGGATTTGATGGACTTGCCGACGCCGAGTCCCAAGGTGTCTGAGTAACCCCGGACTGTAAGCACGTGCGATCCGGACATAACTGCGGCGGCAATGGTGGACGTGGTGTGCGCCGGCGCGTCGCCGACAGACCCAGGAAAGCTAAACATACTACTAGCTAGCTCGGGTCACCGATCGGTCTAGCAGCAGCCGGCCGGATTGGTCGAATAGGAAGAGATTGATAACAGCGCTTAAGGGAAGCGAAGAACTAGATCACTAGACGGAGGGAGTAGCTACGAGCTCCCTGTTCGCCCCCGGACAGGTAGGACGTGTTATCGTGTCGAATCTGGATTGTTGAGCTTTGGAGGAGAGCCAAGGAGGTTGCATCCGATCCGAGTGTTTTTAGTTAATTTGACTCGGAAAAGGACGGTCAGGGCAGTGTACAACACGTAGTATTATTATTTCAGGTTTGCTATTTCACATCTAGATGTGAAGTAATATCTCACATCTAAATTCAGGATCGTTGGATCTTTGTCTTCTTTAACATTCGTGCAAGTTGATCGGTGGCTCGCGCGCTCGCTCGCGACGCGTTGTCGCGCGCGGCTGCCCGTGCCGAGGCCCATGCGAGAGTGGGGCTGACAGTTGTTGGGCTGGCGGGCCGTTGTTTGTCTTGGGTTGTTCGGACTGGGCCTGTTTCCCTTCTCAACGCCGTTATATTTTTCTGTTGCGACGAGGGGAGGGGGTTGTTCCTCTACGAAGGGTCTCCAAGCGACGGCGTTGTCGACAGTGAGAAGGGAGGAGAGAGCAGCAGCGAAGTGAGCCCCCCCCCCCCCCCCCCCCTATGTTTGTTTGTTCTTTGTTTGTGTTTTTTTTTTTGCATATCCATTTGATCTAGGGTTTGCCCCAATCAACCAATTTTTTGCTGTAAAATGTGCGGGGGGAGTTGGTAGGATTTTGGGTTGGGGTACAGTATGTTTTCTAGAGGTTCAACGGGATGGGTAAGATTTAGTGGATGGGGTAGGATTTTCAGTGAGTTGTTTTATGATCTAGAGTTTTTTGCCCAACCAAAACATGTAGATTTAGTGTGCGTGGGTAGATTATGTGCCTAGATCCATTCATTTTTCTTCTTTTACCCCTTCAATAGCAGTATAGCAGTAGGGCTATAATTTTCGTATAGGCCCTTTTTCGAGCAAATGTTTGTTTTAGTTCAGTGGCAGATTTAGATAATGGGGATTGTTGAGTATATGTGTTATGTGTATATTGTGTATTGGGCCTACCTCCTAGTTCCTTGTATAGTTGAGGTCCGTGGTCCACCTTTGTACATCATATATACGTGCCTATGCACGAAGAGCAATACATCGTGCAATTCACATATTTTATATGGTATCGGTTTTTAGGTTCTAACCCTAGCCTTCCGCTATCACCGCCGCCGCCGCCCGCACATCTTCCGCGCCAGCCGCCGCTCCTCTCAACCGCGCGCTACCCAGCCGCGCCGCACGCCCCGCCTAACTCCTCTGCCGCGCGCGCTACCCAACGCCGCCAGCCTCGCCTGATTCGCTCGCCAGCCGCGCGCGCTAGCCAGCACTGCCGCGCGCTCACCCGCCCAGCCGCTAGCCTCGTTGCTCGTCCCGCACACATCAAACCCGTCAAGTCGCTGCGTTCCCGCGGCTGTAACTCCAGGTGAAGACAAATCTAATCATCGAGTACTACTTCAGCCAGTACTACTTTCACGTGAAGCTACTCTTTGAGCACTAATTGCTAGTACGTGGCTAGTACTAGTTTATTAGTGCGTTGCCGTGTGTATCGCGTGCAGCAGACCGCCCAACTACCTCGCCAGCTGCTGCTACCCGCATCACTGAAGCCTCCTGCTGCTGCCGTTCAACCGCGCCGATCGCTGCCGTCGGACCAGCAATGATGTTACCAGGCCCGTTCGCCGCCGCCTCTGCCGTCCCGCCGCCGGCGCCCTACGCCGCGGCCCCACCGCCATACGGGGCGGCCGTCACCTACGACGTGCCCGTTTCCATGTACGGGGATCCTACGTACGGGGCATACGGGACTCCGCCCGCATCCACGTACGGGTCTACGCCTGCGTACGGTGCTCCACCAACGTACGAGTCTCCCGGGTACCGGTGGGGGTCGTCAGCGGGCCTGCAGGTTTTTCTGGCAGGCCATCCGGCCTACCCGGCACCGCAGTTACAGCCGGGGCTGTATGGAGCGTACCCACCGCTGCCGTTGAGCGGCGGCTACGGCTTCCCCATGGCGTCTCCGTCCCCCTCGCCGACCCTGCAGTTGGCGCCCTCGGACCCGGTGCTCCTCACCGGGCTGCATGCCGCTCCTACGCCGAACAACTACACTGGAGGTGGTGATTGGTACATGGACACCGGGGCTACGGCTCACATGTTTGCTCATCCTAGTAACCTTGACTCCTTCACTCCTGTCTCCACCGACCGCCGCATCATTGTCGGCGACGGTTCCACACTTCCTATCACACATGTTGGGCACACTTCTTTTCCTTCTACTTCTACTCCATTATCTTTGTCTAACATACTTGTGTCACCTCATCTTATTAAGAATCTCATTTCTGTTCGTTGTTTCACTCGTGAAAATCCTGTTACCGTTGAATTTGACGAGCTTGGTTTTTGTGTCAAAGACGCTCGAACCAGGATGGTACTTCACCGATGTGACAGCCCCGACGAGCTCTATCCGGTGCACTCGCCTTCCTCCACCACCACCGCACCGATTGCTCTCTCCGCTGGCATCGATCTCTGCCACGCTCGCTTGGGTCATCCCAACCCCATCACACTTCGTCATATTCTTAGGAGTTTCAGTTTCAGTTGCAATAAGATCGAGGATCACACTTGTCGTGCATGTCGAGTCGGCAAACATGTTCGCCTGCCGTTTAATAATTCCACCACCATTGCTTCTTTTCCTTTTCAGTTGATTCATAGCGATGTGTGGACTTCTCCGGTTCCCAGTAACTCGGACTATTTATATTATCTGGTCATTCTTGATGATTATTCTCATTATGTGTGGACTTTTCCTTTGCGCAGAAAGTCGGATGCACTCTCTACCTTGACGGCCTTTTACTCCTATGTCCGCACGCAGTTTGGGCGTCCCATCCTTGCGTTTCAGACGGACAATGGAAAAGAGTTCGACAACCTCGCTTTCCGCACCTTTTTGTCGCATCATGGCACAGTTTTCCGCCTCACATGCCCGTACACTTCACAGCAGAACGGTCGAGCCGAACGCGTCCTTCGCACTCTGAATGACTGCGTTCGCACGCTCCTGTTTCATGCCAACGTGCCGCCTTGTTCTGGCCGGACGCACTCGCCACTGCATCACTTCTTCTTAACATTAGATCCTGTCGCCCACGGTAGAACTACGCACCTCACCATCTTCTCTATGGTACGCCCCCGTCTTATGACGACTTACGTATTTCCGGGTGCCTTTGCTACCCCAGCACTGCGGACACTGCTTCTCACAAGCTTGCACCTTGATCCGTCGCTTGCATCTTCATCGGCTACCCCTCCAACTCTAAGGGATATCGGTGCTATGATCCCGTCTCCCACCGTGTGTTCACTTCCCGGCACGTTTACTTTGATGAGCATGTGTTTCCGTTTCACCAGGTACCCCCGGCTGTTCCTCCCACCACTGGTGACGCTGGCTCCTCGACGCCTCTTCCAGGGCGCTCGCGCGCCTCTCCTGGCCCGCCCCCTAGCTTTGAGGCGCGCCCCCCGCATGCGGCGCCTCCTACAGCCACGGCACTGGCGCCCCCGGCGACACCGACGTTGGCGCCCGCGGCTCCTCCGGCGCCCGCAGCCCCCGCAGCTCTCGCGGCTCCTCCGGCGCCCGCGGCCCCCGCGGCTCCTCCGGCGCCCGCGGCGTCCCCGGTGCCCGCGGCCCCCCCGGCGCCCGCGGCGTCCCCGGTGCCCGCGCCCCCCCCGGCGCCCGCGGCCCTCCCGGCGCCCCCGACGTTGGTGCCCGCGGCCGCCTCTGCGCCCTCGGCGCCTGTGGCCGGCCCGGTCACCCGCGCCCGTACGGGCGTTTTTCGCCCGAGCTCGCGCTACGCCTCGGATGACTATGTCCATGCGGCGTCCACCTCTGAGCCGTCGCCGTTGCCGTCCTCCGTTCGAGCCGCTCTTCGTGACCCGCTCTGGATGGCTGCGATGCAAGAGGAGTTTGACGCCCTGTTGCGCAACCGGACGTGGCAGCTTGTTCCCCGTCCCCGGCACGCCAACATGATTACCGGGAAGTGGGTCTTTAAACACAAGCTCCGTCCTGATGGTACCCTCGATCGCTACAAAGCGCGATGGGTCGTTCGTGGCTTCCGACAGCGTGCTGGCATCGACTTCACTGACACCTTCGCTCCGGTCGTCAAGCCCGGCACGATACGCACGGTTCTCCACCTTGCGGTCTCCCGTGCTTGGCCGGTGCACCAGATGGACGTCTCCAACGCCTTCCTCCATGGTCACCTCGAGGAGCAGGTCTTCTGCCAGCAGCCCACCGGGTTTGTTGACCCGACGCTTCCCGACCACGTGTGCCTGCTTTCGCGGTCCTTGTACGGACTCAAGCAGGCTCCGCGCGCTTGGTACCAGCGCATCGCGGCGTTTCTCCACCAGCTTGGGTTCCGCTCTACCCGCTCGGACGCCTCGCTCTTGGTCTATCATCAGGGCTCTGACACGGCCTACTTACTGCTCTATGTCGACGACATCATCCTGACGGCATGTACGACTGGTCTCCTCAGTCAGCTCACGGCTCGTCTTCGCGCTGAGTTTGCCATCAAGGACTTGGGTCCTTTGCACTAGTTCCTCGGTGTCGAGGTGGTGCGCCGTCCGGCTGGCTTCTTCCTTCATCAGCGGAAGTACGCTCATGAGCTCCTCGAGCGCGCCGGCATGCTTAACTGCAGGCCCGCCGCTACGCCTGTTGATACGAAAGCCAAGCTTTCTGCCACGGATGGTTCTCCTGCATCGGATGCTGCTTTCTATCGGTCCATCGTTGGTGCTCTCCAGTACCTCACTCTGACTCGATCGGAGATACAGTATGCCGTGCAGCAGGTGTGTCTTCATATGCATGCTCCTCGAGACGTTCATTGGGCTGCCGTCAAGCGGATTCTCCGCTATATCTGTGGCACTATGGATCTTGGCGTCACGCTTCACGCCTCCGCCGACACTGCCCTCACCGCCTACTCCGATGCAGACTGGGCGGGCTGCCCTGACACTCGTCGCTCCACTTCGGGCTATTGTGTCTATCTTGGACCCTCACTCATCTCGTGGTCGTCCAAGCGGCAGCCTACGGTCTCTCGTTCCAGTGCTGAGGCTGAGTATCGTGCGGTGGCCAACGCCGTCGCCGAGTGTTCGTGGCTTCGCCAGCTACTTCAGGAGCTCTCTTGCCCTGTTGACCGTGCCACGGTGGTCTACTACGACAACGTCTCGGCGGTCTACCTCTCCGCTGACCCGGTGCATCATCGACGGACCAAGCATATTGAGTTGGATATTCATTTTGTTCGGGAACAGGTGTCCCTTGGCCATATTCGTGTTTTGCACGTCCCTACTTCCCAACAATTTGCCGACATCATGACCAAGGGCTTGCCTACGGCATCATTTGAGGAGTTCCGGTCCAGTCTTTGCGTCAGCCGAGGTGCCGCTTCGACTGCGGGGGGGGGGGGGGTGTTGAGTATATGTGTTATGTGCATATTGTGTATTGGGCCTACCTCCTAGTTCCTTGTATAGTTGAGGTCCGTGGCCCACCTTTGTACATCATATATACGTGCCTTTGCACGAAGAGCAATACATCGTGCAATTCACATATTCTACAGGGATGAAATGTTTTTTTCTTGATCCATCCTGTTTTTATGTCAGTTGTACGTATCTCTGAAACTAAGTTTGTTTGTCAGTGTGTGATGTCCAGACTATATATAGTTACTAGTTGCATGTGTGTATATGAGTTACTTGTGTTCGTCGCGTTTTGTAATTAAGAAACAATGGTTCTTCTCTGAAACAATAGTAGTTATCTAGGGGATTAGCACCATCCACCATGGTTCTGCTCTGAACTTGTCGTCATGTCATGTTAGTCTGGATAGGTAGTGATGGTGTTGGGGTAGTGGATTGGTGTAGGGTTTGAAATGACAAGCACATTTTTTATGTGAATCAAGTATTGTTTTCCGTCAATATAGATTCATGTTCTCCCACTGAGCTAATGCTTGTGTGTGGTAGGTAGGAATGGGTTTGGATACTTTCTCATTCCAGATTCTTGTTGTACCATTTTTTCATGTCAGTATGACTCTTTTAAGGTCTGTCTAGTATCATAGCTTTTTTTATGCGTGTGCTTCTTTGATTTTGTAATGGGTTTGACTTCGTGAGCATTCAGATCAGTTGTGTTAGGTTATGATTATGGTTGAGCACTAATGCTATGTGATGTTTTTGTTTGTTCCTTGCATTTAGGCTCTGATTTTCTTGCTCATGTCCTTGATACCAACTAGTATCATTGAGAATTTGTCATTGATATGTCTATAGGTGGAGTTTTCATCTGGTCTTGTTATCCACAACAGTTATGCATGATAATAGATTAGTAGTGAACGCAAACCACTCCTAATAGTTGACAATCTGTCCTTTTGTTTTCTACACAAGCATTGCTCATACTGATGGTGTTCTTCGTAAGTAGAACAGTTCATTTCTTATAAAATTTGGATTGCTACTTAGGATCCAAAGCAGAGAGTATGTGTGTGCATCTGCCTCTTTTTGGTACTATTGCAACAATTGAATGCAATGATTATTTTTTATTTTGATATATCTCATCCAATATACTATGTGTGTGTGTTTGATTTTTTTGGTGATTTTTGTGTTTGTAGATGTCATGTTTTTTCTGTGTTGTATCTTCTGGAACTATTTTTGTTTTTGTCAGTTACTATGTATATGTCTGAATATCAGTTACTAGTTACTAGTTTCGACATTTTGGTCTATTTTTATCTGCACAAGTTCATATATATCTATTTTTTTCAGATACTCCCATGCTCTGCCCGGGACCAGTTTCCCAGCACTTGTCTGGTGGTCTCATGCTCTTGAGAGTGCACGGCTGCAGATATGTTGTGAATATGTACAGGGGCATGAAAGCACAAGCATCAATGGTAAACCGGAGGAAGTTAACCATTTTTTATAGTTGTAGTTGACCCAGTTGCAAGTCGGACCCTGATTCGCAACTCTAGGCCACAGTTGCAAGTCGGACGCTAACTTGCAATTGTGGGGGGAGCTTTATTTTCGTGTTTGTTATTGAACCTACTTGCAAGTCAATCTTGGACTCACAATTGGGTGCTTGTTCTTCTATTTTGTAGTTGACCCAATTGCAAGTTGGACACTGACTCGCAACTCGAGAAAATAGTTGCTAGTCAACCAATTGACTCGCAATTGGGGTGTTTTTTGTTAGTTTGCAAGTCAAACCTAATTAAACTACCAAGTAGCCCCGTTTTTTTGTAGTTGTAGGTCGCCCCAGTTGCAAGCCGGCTACTGACTCACAACACGAGTGCCCCGAGTTGCAAACCAACACTCGACTCGCAACTTGGATCTTTGTTTTGTCGTAGTTGTAGTTGACCCAATTGTAATCAGGATCCTGACTCGCAACTCGAAGCCCCAGTTGCAGGTAGGACCCCGACTTGCAACTGGGCGGGGAGCTCGGTTTTTTTGTTGAACCTAGTTGCCAGTCAACCTTTGACTCGCAACTGGGTGCTTGTTTTTCATAGTTCTAGTTTACCTAGTTGCAAGTCGGACCCTGACTTGCAACTCAAATGCAGTCAAATGCCCCGAGTTACAAGTCAACACTCGACTCGCAACTAGGGGGGCTTTTTTGGTTTTGTAGTAGTTGTAGTTGAGCCAGTTGGAAGTCGGACCCTAACTCGCAACTCGAGGCCATAGTTGCAAGTCTAACACTGAGTTGCAACTGGGAAGGGGGGATTTGTTTTTCGTGTTTGTTATTGAACCAACTAGCAAGTCAAGCCCTGACTTGCAAGCTGGCCCCTTATTTGCAACTCGAGGGCCCCTAGTTGCAAGTCAACCTTTGACTCACAATTGGGTGCTTGTTTTTATTTATTTTGTAGTTGACCCAGTTGCAAGTTGGACACTGACTCGCAACTCGAGGCAACAGTTGCAAGTCAACCAATTGACTCGCAATTGAGGTGTTTTTTGTTAGTTGCAAGTCATGCCTAATTAAACTTGCAACTGGCCCCGTTTTTTGTAGTTGTAGGTCGCCCCAGTTGCAAGCCGGCCACTGACTCGCAACTCGAGTGCCCCGAGTTGCAAGCCAACACTCGACTCGCAACTGGGATCATTGTTTTGTCGTAGTTGTAGTTGACCCAATTGCAAGCGGGATCCTGACTGGCAACTCGAAGCCCTAGTTGCAAATCGGACCCTGACTTGCAACTGGGGCAGGGGGCTTGGTTTTTTGTGGTTTTTGTTGAACCTAGTTGCAAGTCAACCTTTGACTCGCAACTGGGTGCCTGTTTTTCATAGTTCTAGTTGACCTAGTTGCAAGTTGGACCCTGACTCGCAACTCAAATGCCCCGAGTTGCAAGTCAACACCCGACTCGCAACTTGGGGGGGGGGGGGGGGGGCTTTTGGTTTTTTAGTAGTCGTAGCTGAGCAGTTGCAAGTCGAACCCTAACTCGCAACTCAAGGCCATAGTTGCAAGTCTGACGCTGAGTTGCAACTGGGTGGGATGGGCGAGCGAGGGGTGTGTGATGATTGATTTTGCCTGGGCGCGAGCAGTCATGGAATTTCATATGCTCTGTTTCATTGTGCTTCGGCAGGCACCAGCGGCGTTGTGTTTTGCTTTTGATTCAGGTTTGTCCATGTCAATCAAAGGATTGTACCCCTACAGCGGGACGTGGTACAGTTTGATTAGTAGTTCGTATGCATGTCAATCAAAATGATTCTGTGCCTATGACGATTTTGGACACAGTATGATTCATGCTACTTACTGATTCACACCACTTATGTCATACTATATTTTTAGAGTGTTTTTTGTGGTACCCAATTTCAGACTGTGTTTCAGACAGTCCTTATTCATCAAGCACAGCAGTGATTTACTCAGTTCTTGGTTTTAGGAGTTTTCACTTATGTCATATATGTGCAGTTTGTCTAAAACACAGTCAAAATGAGAACTGAGTACATCACTTCTATACTTGATAAAGTGATGTACTCAGTTCTCATTTTGACTGTGTTTTAGACAAACTGCACATATATGTATGTATGTATGTCGTGGAGCCGCATTGTCCTACTGAACCTGGGTGTTATACTGATTTTTTTGCCGCAGTTGTTTGATGCCCATGCTGAATTTTTTGCCGTGGAGCCACAGTGTTCTACTATACCTCCACATTCCACTGAACTTTTTTGCCGCGCCCGATGACGACATGCGTGCCGTAGGGGCCACAATATAGCACTGTTAGCATATCAAACTATGGCACAGTATAATAGGTCTAGTAGGGATTCAGACTTTTGTAAACTAACTATGATTTTTATATAGGCAAAGTGATACCTATGGCAAGGGTTTTTTTTATTTGCTTTTGAATGAATTATATAGCACTTCAACTTTTTTCGTGCATCATCTTTACTACAGATAGGAGGGGCGGTGTATGTGGTTGTTCTTCTCTACAACTTGGTGAGGTCACAGGAAGTTGGGGTGGCAGATAATTTGTCCATGTTCATGTCCTGGGGGGCGGGCGGGGGGGGGGGGGGGGGGGGGTGAACATAGTATGGATTCACACTCTTGATTTCATTTTTTTTCTCTAAATTCAGGCTATTTTTTGTATAAAGTTGCATTTATCTTATTTTGAGAGTGTAAATTCAGATAGTGGGCACTCTTACACAATGTGTAACTTCGGTCAGTGTTGGAAACAAAATTAAGCATGTGAATAAGAATAGTCTCCAACACACCTATTGTACCTTCATTTCCATCAACTATTTTTTTCCATTTGTGTGCTGTTAAACTATCAGCTTCTAGTTTGGACAGTTGAAAATGCGTTGTAATGAGAGAGTGTTGTAGTTAATGGTCATGCTGTATTAGTTTGCCTTTGTGTGTTTTAACTCTGGAATCATTGATGTTTTGTTTTTGTTTTTTGAAAAGCAAGAAATTAGAGTGTGCAACACAACTATAGTTAATGGTCAAAGGGTTGGTTTTACAATGAGCTACAGTGTGTTTATCTACAAGTGATTGATGCAACTGAAATGATGTTTTTCTTCACCACTGCCTGTATGTGCTAGTGGTGTGCTTATTTTTGCATGTATGTCTATATGTGTATAAGAACAATCAGTTCTAGGGGTTTCAAAATCAGGTAGTTTTTTTTTCATCGAGATGCCTGCTCCTTCAGTTCCATCATTATTTTTTTGTCATTCACATGGTTTGGTCTTCGCAACTACCTGAATGCTATACTTGAATCCGCGGCTTCTTGTGTTTGGTTTAGGATTTCATTTCTATCATTTACAAGTTTTCTTAAGCGTGAGGGGGCCCTGACCTGATCTTTGGTACTTTGCTGGTTATCTGCTGTTCATCTATGTAATTATATAGTCAAAATGAAGTTTTCATCAAAGCAGCTATTCATCTTATGTTCCTTTTTTTTCATCTTTTTGCTGTCTTCTCGCAAACGAATGTACCAACAGGTTAGTTAGTCTAGTAACTTTCTCAGGCTCTCAAACTGAAACTGCACTCTGAATCTCCGATACACAGGCACAGTGATAGCTATGCTAGGGATAAGGGATAACACTTTTGGGTGGTTAATTTTTTGTGTGTATCATATGTGCTATACTTTTTGCACATGTACAGACTATCTAAATATGCAAAACTGAAGAATCTGGAGTTTTCCTTGTGTTTTATTCTTTTTTATTCAGTTAGTTTTACCTCTCCTTTCCATTCATGCTCATGGACTGATATGGCTGCACAAACACACTGGTATACACTTATCTAGCTATGGGTTGTTTGGTTTCTTTTTTTAGCTACCACATACATACAAGCACACACAGGAGGATGACGAGGTTTCTGAAAGAATCAGAATTTCTGGACAGTTTTTCTACAAGCGATCTACACTGGCCGTATTCTTTTGTTTGGGCCGTGACAAACAAACAAACAACCGGGACAAACAGCCCCGTGAAAAAGCCCAACAAGAAAGGCCCAGCGGTGCGGGAGGGGGGAGGTGACCGGGCTGTGTGTTGTTGGGCAGGCCGTGAGAAACAAACAAACAAGAGGCGATCGAGAGGAAGTCAACAAGCGAGACTGTTTGTATGGTGCACCTGAATGACATCATGTTAGATGTAAGATATTATCTAGTAAACATGTCCGTGCATTGCAACGGGAGAATAAAAATCACACACTTCTAGTCCTATGGCTCAAGACCCAGAGGTCCACATCACACTTTATTTTAAAAATAGTAGATAGTTCAAAGTTATTCGGTCAGATATTAACTGTTCTCTAAAAATAATTAACATGTTAATTCTTCACCCATTTGAATAGTACTGCTCATATTTTGTTATGATTGGATTGGATGATAAACTCATGTCATCTCTCATTCTTCCTAGGTCTACCATTTGCACGGCTCATGAAGATGAGGTCTCTTAATAATTGACATAGTGCCCACAAAAAGGATATGATACAATTAGTTTTGGACAAAAATCATTGAGTAAAGGAGATATGATTTTTTTTTCATTACAAAGTTATGCGCCAATAGAAAGCACCCTCTCAGAGCACGGTTGCATCAATATTTAATTGTTTTCAATAAAAAACACATAACCTTTTTTTGGAATAATGACCAAAAGAGTAAAATTCATCCACGGTACTCAAACTTGCGCCGCGAGCTCACTTTGGTCATCATATATAAAGTTGGTCAATACGGTCACTATGTACAAGTCTAGCTGATTTTTCGGTCACTAACCTGCCGTGTAGCTTCGTATTTTTCCGAGTTGACTCGATGAGCGTCGCAGTATCGCTCGCGCTAGCCACTAGGACATCAACGCCGTCTGTATTTTGTTGATAGATCACCTTTATTATTTTCTGAACAGAAAAGCACACGCACACAACGCATGATACACATGCACACGAGATTATGTGGTTGCTAGCGCTGGTTTTGCATGTGTGCGTTCTTAAACAATGTAATCTACGGTATTGTATAAACCATATAGTTAACCGTATAGGAATGTGGATAGGCGTGAGTTATTAGGCTGTTAGGATTGTTTCCTTGAAGATCAATCTAACCTAGCCGCATGTGTATATCTCATCTGTAACAACCGGCCTAGTGCCCTATATTAATACACAGCGCGTCCCTGCTCGAAGCATACGCTTAACCTATTCTCACATGGTATACAGAGTCTCTTTCTTCCTTCGCATCTAGATGTCGAGCTCCTCCTCACCCGTCGCCATGGCCACGCCCTCCATCGCCTCTCTCGGTCACACCATCACCGAGAAGCTGACGCGGGAGAACTTCCTGGTGTGGAAGGCTCAGGTCTTGCTGCACATCAAGGGGACGGGGCTGATGGGCTATCTGGATGGCTCGATCCAGGAGCCCGCCGCCGTGATCATCACCGAGAAGGACAACGCCGGCAAGAAGGAGACCATGACAACGCCGAACCCTGAGCATGCTGTGTGGGTTACCCAAGACCAACAGATCCTTACGTTTTTCATCTCATCGCTCTCTCGTGAGGTCTTACTGCAGGTCAGCTCCCACACCACCGGCCTCGATCTGGAACGCCTTGCTGCAGAGTTTTTCCTCGCAGTCAAGGGCGCGGGTCATCCAACTCCGCTCCGCCATTGAGCACACCCGCAAAGGAGACATGACCGTTGCCGCCTACTTCACCAAGATGGTGAGCATCGCCGACGAGCTGGCAGCTACCGGCAAGCCACTGGATGAAGACGACGTTGTCGATCACATCCTGCAAGGTCTCCTCCACGAACCCGACTACAAAGGCTTCGTCTCGGCCATCTCCACCCGCACCGCCACCGAGCAGCCGATCGGCCTCAGCGAGCTTTTCTCTCTGCTGCTCTCGGCCGAGGCTCGCATCGCCGCCCAAAACACCGCCTTCCACTCTGCCAATCTGGCGGCAAGGGGTGGAGGTCACGGCAACCCGAGGGGCGGCAACAACAGTGGAGGCGGCTCCCGCGGCTACATCAACAATAACGCGGGCGCCCACTACCCTGACCATCCTGGTGGTGGCTTTGGAGGCGGTGACTGCGGTGACCATGGTGACCGCGAGCGCGAGAAGTGTGAGATCTGTAAACTCGAAGGGCACGACGCATGGCGCTGCAAGAAGCGCTTTGATCGTAACTTCAACAACAATGTCCGCAACCCCGTAGGAGGCGGCGGTGGCGGAGGACGCGGCGGTGGTGGAGGACAACGCTCGGCCAACGCAGCTCATGCCTATGGAGTTGATACCAATTGGTATCTCGACACCGGTGCTACTGATCACGTGACAGGAGAATTGGAGAAGCTCGCTGTTCGTGATCGTTATACCGGCACGGAACAAATCCACACGGCAAGTGGTCAAGGTATGGATGTTGCGCATATTGGTCATTCGGTCCTTACTACCCCTAATGGTTCCTCTTTAGCAGTAAACAATATTCTCCATGCTCCACAAGCTGATCAAAGTTTACTTTCCGCTCATCGTCTTATGCAAGACAATCATGCTTTCCTTGAGATTTACCCTGAAATTTTCTTTGTCAAGGATCGGGCCACTCGGAGCACCATTCTTCAAAACAAGAGTAGAGATGGTCTATTTCCTGTATCCGGTCATCAGGGTGTTCCTCATCGACAAGTGCTAGGCGTGGCAAAACCATCTACCTCACGGTGGCACAAGCGTTTAGAGCATCCTTCACTTCCGGTGGTTCAGAAAATCCTTTGTGATTTTAGTCTTCCAGTGTCAAATAAACAAGATCATCATCTAGTTTGTGATGCATGTCAAATGGCCAAAATCCATCAGCTTCCCTATTCTAGGTCTACTAGTGAGTCGAAAGCTCCTTTAGAGCTTGTTTTTTCAGATGTGTGGGGTCCTGGCCCAATTTCTGTAGGCAGACAAAAGTATTATGTGAGCTTCATTAATGATTTCAGTAAATTTAGCTGGGTCTATTTGCTCAAGAATAAGTCTCATGTGTTTGAGAAATTCCATCTCTTTCAAAAGCATGTTGAACGACTCTTTGATCGCAAAATTCTTACTATGCAAACCGACTGGGGGTGAATACCAAAAGCTTCACTCTTTCTTTGACCGCATTGGCATCACCCACCATGTATCTTGTCCTCATGCCCATCAGCAGAATGGCTCTGCTGAAAGAAAGCACCGACACATTGTAGAGTTCGGCCTTTCCCTCCTTGCTCATGCATTCATGCCCTTGAAGTTTTGGGATGAGGCCTTTCTCACGGCAGTTTACCTTATCAATCGTCTCCCTAGTAAAGTTATTGCCAACCAAACACCACTTGAGCGTCTCTTTGGCACAAAACCAAATTATTCGTTTCTTCGTATTTTTGGTTGCGCGGTGTGGCCAAACCTACGCCCCTTCAACAAACACAAGTTTGAATTTCGATCCAAACAATGTGTGTTTTTAGGGTATAGCAGCCTTCACAAAGGATATAAGTGCTTAGATGTTTCTACTGGGAGAGTTTATGTGTCTCGTGATGTGGTGTTTGACGAGCAAGTTTTTCCTTTTTCCCAACTCCATCCAAACGTCGGCGCCCAACTTCGCAAGGAGCTTGTTCTCCTTCCATCTCGTCTCCTTCCTCCATCAGCTTATGTTCCCGGGGGTGTAGTAGGTCCTAATGATCACATGTCAATATCTAACACTAATGCCGAAAGTATGCAGGAAGCTGGCGAGGAAATAGGCGAAAATTCCTTTGATTTTATGCAGCAAACAGAAAATACGGCTAAAATCGGTGCAGAAGATCCCAGCGGCGATCCCGGAGCTGATTTGGGCGGGAGTATCTCCTCGGGATCGCGCGCTGCAGGCCCGTCAGGCGGATCTCCGATGGGATCTGCCCCCGCGCCAGCGCCATCGTCAGGGGGACCAGGTGGGTCCCATACGCGTGGGCCTGGTCGGCCTCCCGCAGTAGCCCCTGCCGCACGTGGGCCTGGCGCCGCGATAGGGTTGGGCGGTGGTGCACCGCAGCCCAACCAGGACTCGCCACTTGGCGCTCCCGGAGAGGCTGCGCTCTCTGCGTCCGATGGTTCGCTGCATGGCGCGTCGGGTGGCTCGCTGCATGGCGGTGTGCTGCATGGCGCGTTGGATCTGCTACAGGAGTCCAGCGAGGGATTTTCTGCGGACTCTTCGGCTGTATCTTGTGCGTCAAATCGGCTTCAACAGCATCTGGCTCAGCCTGCTCCACCTCTTCCTACGCGAGCACACACCAGGTCACAGAGTGGTATTTCTCAACCAAAAGAATATAAGGATGGTTGCATTCGTTGGGGATCTTTCTGTGCTACAGGTGAACCAACTAATTTAGGAGAAGCACTCGGTGACTCCAAGTAGAGGGATGCAATGGACGAAGGGTATACTGCCCTCATGAAGAACAAAACCTGGAACTTGGTTCCTCCTGCCAAGGGTCGAAATGTGATAGACTGCAAATGGGTGTTCAAAGTTAAAAGAAAGAAAGTCTGATGGCAATGTTGACAGGTATAAGGCACGTTTGGCGGCCAAGGGGTTTAAACAAAGGTATGGAATTGACTACGAGGACACCTTTAGTCCTGTAGTCAAAGCTGCCACCATCAGATTAATTCTCTCAGTTGCAGTATCTCGAAATTGGTGTTTGCGACAACTAGATGTCAAGAACGCGTTTTTGCATGGTGTTCTGGAAGAGGAAGTCTTCATGAAACAACCTCCTGGGTATGAACATCCGCGGTTAAGGCAGCATGTTTGCAAGTTTGACAAGGCCTTGTATGGACTGAAACAGGCACCTAGAGCTTGGTACTCTAGGCTTTCCTCAAAATTACAAACTCTTGGTTTTGTTCCTTCAAAGGGGGATACCTCATTGTTCCCTTATCATCGTCATGGTGTCACTATCTTTATGCTCATCTATGTTGATGATATTGTTGTCACTAGTTCGTCATCCAAGGTAGTTGAAGCTCTTCTCAAGGATCTGCGCATGGACTTTGCACTCAAGGACTTAGGCGATCTTCACTACTTCCTTGGGATTGAGGTAAAACGTGTGCAAGGTCGAATTGTGTTGTTACAAGAAAAATATATTTAGGATATACTTCAGAGAGTAGGCATGAAAGGATGTAAGCCATCACCTACACCTATATCTACCTCTAAAAAAATGTCTCTTCATGATGGGGAGATACTTGGCGCAGAGGATTCCACCAAGTACAGAAGCATTGTAGGGGCTTTGCAGTATTTGACATTAACTAGGCCAGATATTTCATACTCTGTTAACAAAGTTTGTCAGTTCTTGCATGCTCCTACTAGTGTGCACTTTACAACGGTGAAAAGAATACTCCGATATCTTCAAGCAACACGCAGTCATGGCCTTAAACTTGGGAAGTCAGACTCCACGCTTGTAAGTGCGTTTTCAGACGCAGATTGGGCTGGATGCCCTGATGATAGGCGATCAACGGGAGGATTTGCAGTGTTTCTGGGCAGTAATTTGATCTCATGGAGTGCTCGCAAGCAAGCCATTGCGTCTCGGTCCAGCACAGAAGCTGAATATAAAGCCTTGGCAAATGCTACCGCAGAAGTTATCTGGTTCCAAAATATGTTAACTGAGCTGGGTGTTCGTCACCCTCAGGCAGCGTCACTTTGGTGTGATAACCTTGGTGCTACGTACTTGTCAGCTAACCCTATTTTTCATGCTAGGACCAAGCATATCGAGATTGACTATCACTTTGTTCGAGAAAAGGTCGCCAACAAACTGCTGAATATCAGGTTTATACCCACTGGTGATCAAATTGCAGATGAGTTTACTAAACCTCTTTCTTTGAGACAACTTGAAGGTTTTAGACACAATCTCAACATAGAGAGTTGTAATTGAGGGGGAATGTTAAACAATGTAATCTATGGTATTGTATAAACCGTATAGGGATGTAGATAGGCGTGAGTTGTTAGGCTGTTAGGATTGTTTTCTTGGAGATCAATCTAACCTAGCCGCATGTGTATATCTCATCTGTAACAACCGGCCTAGTGCCCTATATTAACACGCAGCATGTCCCTGCTCGAAGTATACGCTTAACCTATTCTCACATGCATGCACCAGGCTCGGCTATGTTTGCTGGGTATTTGTCACCGGGTTTTTTTTCTCAAACAAAATTTTCAGAAAACCGACTAGTTTCTGGATATTTTGGTGGCCCCCGTAAAAAACGATGCTAGAATATTTGAATTTAAACGACCAAGCAACGTCAAATATGCTTCATATATATGTTTGGATATAACTCAGCAGTTGGCATAGCGGTAGGAGCCGCAACATGTCATCTTGCAGCCTAAGTTCATGGCACTGTCTTTAACTTTTCTTTTGCGTTATATGAGCATAAAAAAATACTGGCTGTGGGAGTTCATATTAAAACCAAATTCTCGACCATCGATAGTAAGTAACTAATCCATGCTGACCACTTGACCATCATGTAGTTCATGCAAAATACAGTATGAGTTAAACATAATATATTTTGGCGCTAAATATTTTTGAATTTCAAAATTCATTTTGAAACTCTCGTGCGAAGATAATCCAGAATTCCCGAGAATGTAATTGTGTGCGCGCGTCACGCGTTGCGTGCGTGCCTGTGACTGAACCACCACCGGTGCGTGTATATGTATGTACTAAAAGCGTTGAGCCCTACATTCATGATACAGTGTGGTGCGCTCGGTGGCTAGCTCGCGCGAGCTTTACTCTGAGCTGAGGATTCGTGAACGAATCACCGCTCGTGCAATTTTTTATTCAGGGAGTATTTATTACTTTCTTCCATTTACCGACAGATGGGACCTGTGGCGGGTGGACAGTTGACCGGTCAATCTAGAGAAAATACGAAGCTATACTGCAGATGGTGACCGTATAATCATGAAGATGGGTACATAGTGACCGTATTGACTATGTTTTTAAGTACAAGGACCAAAGTGAACTAGAGGGACAAATACAGTGACCATGGATGCATTTTACTCTGACCAAAATATCAACTATTGGATGATTTTTTTTAGTCTGCTACACAGATTAATTTTTTGGAATAATGGAAAAACTATCAAGCTACTTGACGAGATGACTTACTGAAAAAACCTATCAAGCTATTGGATGAGATGAATTACTTGAAGAACGCCTTTGTCTTACCTGGTGCTCCAATGATCATGGACTGAAAGAAATGAAAATACCAGGATGTAAACACCCAACTGGATATTGTTTTATTATTGTATAGGGCATGTTGATTGATTCAACAGGAAAGTAATGTATATACCTGATATCCAAACTCCCAATAATTAAAGTTCTGTAGTTAAAAAAACTAACATGTACCTTGGCTATCCAAGAGCACATAGTAGTCACAGATCTGAACATGGTCCCATTTTCAGATGGTATGATATAAAAGAGTAACACCTTCAAACCGATTGAACTCTGAAAGTCTGAATCAGCCCATATTCAATTTTTGATGGTGCAAGTGGAGAAGCAATTGGATTGCAAGTTCAAGGTTCACTACATCACCAAATTAGAGAAAAGTGTCTAGTAGTATTCCTTCTTGAATCATAAGGAGGAAACTATGAAGACCAAGCTTTTCTGTTCTTGAACTTAACTGGAACTCAAGTGGTCTGGAATCTGAATGGAAAAACTTGTTCTTGCTTTCTTGGAAGGTGGGTGACTGCACCAAATGTGTAGCCTAGCCAGTGCACCACCAAAACTTTGAAGGATATGCTTAGAGGCCAAGTCTCAGAAAGGCTGCAACACACATTCGAGCTATGGTTCCGACGCACATCAGCAAGGCCATTGCCCCCATCATCTCAAAGCCACACATAAGACAAACGCAAAAGGGAAATTCACGTCGTACTTGTCGCTACTATATGCAGATCACAGGCCATGGCTTCACAAGCTTCCGTCGCTATCTGCAATGCCGCCCAGAGATACCGCACGTCGGGGTCCCACCGCGGATGCGCACGCCGACAACAGCACGGCGATGACAAAGGTGTAGAGCACGGGCTGCGTTGGAGATAATAAAAACGGATGAAAAACAATTAAAACACGACGCATGCCATCCCATACATGCATACGGGCAAGTAGATCAGGCTGGTTGTAATGGGGGTATCATATACTAGTATCATGCATATGATACTAGTATATGATACTACCTCCCTAATGCATAGTATCATATATTAGTATCATGTAATACTTTATTTATTGTCATGCATGACACAAGGTAGCTTAGCATTTAATATGATACGGTATCATGATATGATACTACACCCTCTCTTTCTTCATTTAATACTATGACACCTCATCAAAATTGCCTAGTTGGCATGCATGATACTACCTATGATACTACCATTACGACCAGCCTCATGCGCTGCGTTGGGCTGGGATCAAGAAAATCTCACCTGGAAGTGGATTTGTGAGGGAATCATTTATTTCGATTTTTTGTGCCCAGGGACAGGGAGGCAGCAGCATGACCAACCAATCCAATTCTCGAGTGAGGCTGAGATTCTTTAATTAGAGATTTCCTTCTTTACTTGCACGTCTTTATAATTCTTTTTTTAGAGAAAAGGCCTTAGCCTGACTTTATAAATAAAGCCACACGGCAGCGTCACAAACCCGAACATAAACTCGAATAGTTAGCGAAACATCGCAAATCCAGCGAACAGAGAGCCTGGAACAGGAGAACAAAGGTTCAAAGAGATACATGGCAACCTGCCATACCCGGCGCACAGGCCGGAAGAAGAACGAAGACTACCACCAGACGGACATAACCGCAGTGAAAGAAATCAGACGGTGGGACCCAGCCCTGAGATGTGGGATGCCGAAGCCCGAATTTTGGCGATGAGCACGTCCAGGGCATCCCGATCGACGTCTTTAGTCAATAATCTCCACTGCTGCAATAGAATACATGATTTGAAAAGAATGTCAGCAGGTTTAGATGGAAAGGTATGCTCAATAGTAAACTTGTTCCTAATGGTCCAAAGAGCCCAGCATAAGGCACCCAAGCCAACCCAGAACACCCTCTTAGTGACCCCAACCAAAACTTTGGCGAAGATCCTAAGCTCAGAGAAGGAAGAGGGATTCCAAGAAACCTGGAGCCAAGACCTGACACAACTCCACACCAACTTAGCCAGCACGCAGTGGAAAAAAATATGTTCCGTGTTTTCCAGAGCACCACAGAGGTGACAGAATTCCGAGCTCGGTCCATTGCGCTTGCGTATCTGGTCGGCCGCAGGAAGGCGGCCTCTGAAAGCTTGCCAAAGGAAGATCTTAATCTTAGGCGGCACTTTGGACTTCCAAACGTAAGAGAATCTATTCGAGGGGGTACCACCGATAAGCCTAGAATAAAGCGACTTAACTGAAAACCTGCCAGCCGACGAATGGGGCCAAACAACAGTATCCGGCGACTCCAAGAGCACAAGGAAGAGGGCAGAAAGGCTTTGCCTGTCTTCCAACTCTTCAGGAGACAGGGAACGGCGAAAAGCCAGATCCCAATTATTCTCCGCCACCTCCGCGATGGAGATGTCCGGCTTAGGATAGTACGAAAACAAAACCGGGAAACTAACAGCCAGAGGGGCATCACCACACCACCAGTCCCGCCAGAAACGAACCGAAGTACCATTACCCACAATAAATTTAACATGATCCAAGAAAATAGGTCTGACTTTGACAAGGTTCTTCCAGAATTGAGATCCGCGCCTAGCAGAGGCAAACATGGGGCTAGAGTGAGGGAAATACTTGACCTTGAGAATAGAGTACCAAAGAGAATCGGCCCCAGTAGTCATAATTTTCCACCACCATTTAATTAACAAGCATTTGTTCATCACCAGCGTATTAATAATGCCTAACCCCCCAAGGTTTTTAGGCCTACACATAAGCTGCCACTTGACCAATCTATATTTCCGCTTATTATCCGCAGTGTTCCAATAGAAAGCACCCCTGTGTTTGTCAAAGGCAGCATGAATGCCAGCTGATAGGAGATAAAAAACCCATAAGGAACATAGGAAGGGATGATAGACAGGAGTTAATTAGAGCAACCTTGCCAGCATTAGTATTATATCTCCCGCGCCATGGAAGAACCCTGTTTCCCACCTTAGCGACAGCCGGAGCAAAGTCCTTAGCATGAAGCATGACAGGAGAAATTGGAAGGCCCAAATACTTGAAGGGAAAGGAGCCCAAAGAGCAATTAAGAAGCCTAGACACACGCAAGGCTTCCGCATCATCAACACCAGTAACTAAGACCTCACTCTTGGAGAAGTTAATCTTCAGGCCAGAGACCGCTTCAAAGCAAAGCAGGATGAATTTCAGGTTGGCGATACAAGCATCATCCAACTCAACCATAATGATCGTATCATCGACATACTGCAAGTGAGAGACCCCATCCGGAAGTAAATGGGAGACCACCGGACTAATATGACCGCACTGGGTCGCCCTAGCGAGGATGCAAGAGAAGGCATCGGCCACAAAATTAAAAAGAACAAGGGAAGCAGGGTCCCCTTGATGGAGGCCGCTGCCATTGGCAAAAAAATTACTAATATGCCCATTCACCGAAATGGCAGTATGGCCACCCGAGACCAACTGCATGATACGATGCACGTAAGCTCCGTCAAAACCTTTCGCGAGCAGGACCTGCTTAAGAAACGACCAACTTACCGAGTCGTAGGCTTTCTCAAAATCTAACTTAAGAATAATCGCTTTAGAACTCCGAGAGTGCAGGTCGTGCACAATTTCATGCAAAGAAAGGATGCCATCTAAGATAAAACGACCCTTAATGAAAGCAGATTGGAAGGGGCTAATAACTCTATGAGCAACAGGGGATAGGCGGTTAGCAAAGCCCTTAGCTGGAAATTTGGCGAAGTTATTAATCAAAGCAATAGGACGGAATTGAGAAATTAATTCAGCACCCTTGACCTTGGGGATCAGAGAAATGACGACGTAATTCAAGCGGGAGATATCGATAGTGCCAAGGCAAAAACCCTGGATAACATTGCACACCAGCTGCCTTAACTGAGGCCAGAATTTCCGAAAGAAAGGAATAGAAAAGTTGTCAGGCCCGGAGGCAGCATTCGGGTTAGCAGAGTTAACTATATCCCAAATTTCCTGATCAGAGAGGGGAATCATCAACGAAGCATTTTCCTCAGCCGAGACTTTTAAACCCATGTTCCAAAGAGAAGGGGAGATCGAGAGGCCCGAAGAAGGTTTAGCCCCAAGCAGAGCAGAGAAGAAATCCCGCACGTGGTTCATAATAACAGATTGGTCCGAAGACCGCACACCATTGATGATCAGGCTGTTGATACCACAACGCCTCCTCCTACCATTCGCGGTGGCAAAGAAATAAGCAGTGGGGGAGTCGCCTTTGAGCGTCCAGTTGAGTGTGCCCCGCTGGCGCCAATAAACCTCGGCCTGGTGGTGCAACTAGATTAAGGCGGCCTCAAGGTTATACCGCACTGTCCAGCCATCCTCAGTAAGCCCAGAAGAATCGGCCGTCACGTCAAGAGCCACGATTTGGGCCTCAAGGAAATCTTTGGAACGACGATCCTCCGCCGCATGGTTGCGAGACCAACCTCTAAGAAATTTCTGCGGGTTGTAGGAACAGGAGTGCCAGTCATCCAGAGGGCCGAAAGAGCGAGTATGAGAGGAAAGTAGGCGGGATATCTTCGTGGCCATCATATCAGTAAAACCATCAACGAGCAGCCAAGAGGCGTCAAATTGAAATCTAGCCGGGGGTCTAAGGTTAACAGAGCCGTCGTCAACAATAAGAGGGGTATGGTCAGACCCAACAATGCATTTGGCGCCAAGGGAAGCCCTAGGAAAAAGGGAATCCCACCTGGGACAGATGAACACTCTATCAAGAACTGATCTAATGGGGTTAGCCTGGTGATTGGACCAAGTAAAGCGGGCTCCAACCCAGGGAAGTTCACGAATAGCGTTGGAGCTAATAAAGTCGTTAAAGGCATTTGCCAAAGGCTAGGAGAAGATATCATTACTTTTATCAGAAGGACGGCGAAGGAGATTAAAATCAGCCCCGATAACCATCGGTAGGGTGCAAGATTCGATCTTAATAGAGAGCTCATTAAGAAACAAAGGAGACAATTAAAGAAACAAATGATCAGCAGGCCCATATACCATGATAAACTCAATTAAAGTATTCAGTGCTTTAAGACAAAGTACAAAACTGACCCAATAGCCCCATGGTCATAAGCAACAACATAAAAAATGTCTTTATTAGACCCTATCAAGATCCCACCCGAGTGACCCGAGGAAGGTAGCACATGCCAGTCAAATCTATCCATGCCCACGATAGCAGAAGGTTCATTAGGGGAGAAGGATTCCTTAAAATTTTCAACCAGCCCCACGAAATCAATATTGTTCGAGCGGATCAGATCTTTTATTTGGTCACGACGCCCCCTAGCACCGAACCCCTCTAATATTCCAAAATAAAGCCTTCATTTATAAGACAGATTTTAATGCGGAGACTCGACCTGCTAGGGGCCACGCAGGTTTTAACTCTTTTAGAAGTGCCCCTCCTGGAAGAACTGGGCTGGGGCTGGCCACTACCAGCTCCCACACCCGCCTCCCGAACCCAGAGTATTACTAGAGTCAACAGCGATGGAGGCAACGGCCTCTTTAGCTTTAGCAATGGCCGCCTGAGCCACCTCGTTAGCCTGAATAATTTCAAGGAGAGAACTAGGGGAACCAACATTAGAATCAACCACCACACCCACATCTGACATAATATTTAAAAGATAATTGTCCGAAAGAGATGGTAAAACCAACCGAACTGGAGAAGAGCCAACGGAGTGGGTGGGATGAATACCTGGGGTAGGAAGATCCTTCGCCGCAGCCCGCTTTTCCGCCCGCTCCAAGATAGAACCGCCCGAGTTGGCCACCCGCCTACCTTTGCGAGCCGTGGACGCAGGCGACCAGATCGCTTGCGGCCGAGGCACGGGGGAAGCCGGAGATGGACCCGAGTGAGACATAGACCCGAGATCCTTGTCGAGGTAGCGGCAGACTCCAGTCATGGATTGTTTCGAGCCCAACGAGTTCCTGCTTTTAGCCGAGAATTTGCGCACCGAAGAAAGATTTCTTCTTCCTCTGAGACTGGGCTCCCACCACATCACGAACAGGGGAGGCGGGCAGGTCCTCAATCCCGGAGCGAGTGGGGGAAATAGGACGAGCCGGGAGGTTGGAGCAAGCACCAGACATGGGAGTAGCCGACAAAGGCGGGTTCTTCAGAGAAACAACATCAGCAGCAGCACCCATGGGGTCAACATGAGGATTTGCCATAGCCTCACAGGGAGCCAAGCCAGAAGGAGCTTGAGATTGGAACAACTCCCGTTCAGAATCAGCCAAGCCATCCCACTCAGATTGGGTGAAGCATAGGTTAGAGCCATCACTCTGATTATTACCACCCATAGATACATCCCCTTCCTTATCACGTTTATCCGAGGGATTAGAGGGAGGAGAAGGGGGAGGAGGGGGTTGAAAGGCAGCCGCCCCCTCCACCCGCACCCGGAGCCTAATACCATTGGGAGAGGGGAAAACATCAATTGCTCCATGGACACGACCCAGATCCAGACACCAAATCTTCATCCTTGCTGGGCCAACCTTGTTCAAAGATTCCAAATCCACCTCCACGGGCTTCCCAATCAGAACCCCAAACGCTAGGAGAAAGGTAGACGAGCGGAGCCCAGCTTGTAGATCGTCAATCAAAACCCAGACCTGAGAAAGAGGACCAACCACCGTACCATTGCAAGTAGCCGGCTTGACAGAGACCACCAACTGATTGAGGGGAAGAGTAAAGCTAGTGCACGAGGCAATCATCCGCAGGCACTCCTTGGAAGGAACCATGACCGAAAACTCATGCTCAGAGATCTGGGTAACTTGCCAATCCCACCCTGCCTCGTCCCAGATACGGAGCCCTTCGAGTGGAGTCCGGGGAGAGATATTCTGGTCCTTCACAGAAACAATAGCAGCATTCGAAAGCGAGGGGGCCACCTCCAGGACAGGCAGATCACTGTCAAACGCAAAGAAGGCGCAGCAGGGGAGCCCAGAGCCAAACTGGAGGACCGAGGGGGGGTTTCTGTCTGTTCGAGCAGTTGACCGTGAGGTGCCCATCAGAACGACAAATCAGGCAGAACGGAGGGTTGGTACAACGAGATTGGAAATGATTACGCTTGTGGCATGCGAAGCAAGTGAGCGCAGATGGGTTGCTTTGGGATGCAGAGGAGGGCGAGTATGCGGGAGGGATCAGGGAGGAGGCAGGATCCCGTCCCCCACCCCTGACGAGGGAGGAGCCCCGGAGAGAGGACCGGAGGGCCGCCGCACCGCCCCCATGAAGGACCGAGGCGGCGGGCGAGACCCCATACCCGCGCCAGCCGGGCCAGGAGGCGGGGGGCACCGCGCCGGGGCAAGCGCCCCGCGCCCTGCGCCAAGCACAAGCAGGGAACCCGAGGAGGAAGAGACCCCACCACCGGAGCCCGCCGCCACCTCCCACGGATCCACCATAGGAGAGAGAGAGAGAGAGGGACCAGATCCCGACCCCTGAGGACCAGAACCAAGGGCGCGCCCCGATCCGAATGCAGCGGCCACTCCGGACCCGCAGCCCAGGCCGCCCAGTCACGAGCCACCTGCTCGCGGACCGCCTGCTCCGCCTCCAGCTTGGAACGGAGCACGGCCTCGAGCTCCAGATCCACCGCAGAAGTAGGAGAGTCCTCGCGCGGACGCTTACTGCCCGAGACAGCCTCGCACGATGAACCCCGAGACTTATCCATGGTGAGCACCGCAACAAAGGAGAGGAGAAGGGGAGGAGGAGGGCTAGATCTGACGAGGCGGCGAATGGGAAAACGGTGGCGGCGCAGATCGGCAGCGGAAGCCGGAAAACCTAGCAGAGGGGGGAAGAGCCACGGGGGATCCATAAATAGCCGGACCTAGCCGAACCCACCTGGGCCCGACGTTTAGAAAGGGCCGCAGATGGGGGAGGGGCAGGAAGCAAAGCAGGGGCCCTAACTGGGCCTGAAGTGACTAGAGGGGGGAAATCATCAACTGTCGCCACGCCGTCGTGTTGGCGGAACTCTCCCTCGACCCTCTGCTGGATCAAGAGTTCGAGGGACGTCATCGAGCTGAACGTGTGCTGAACACGGAGGTGCCGTACTTTCAAATCCCGTAGAGCTGGAATTATGGTCTATCTCGACCCTGACCCTGTTTGGCGCATATGGAAAAGGATGATCCGGTTCACCTTGATCCCGTAGAGCTCGTCACGAATGAACCCTCACTTTCAAATCCTGGAATTATGGTCTATCTCGACCCTGACCCTGTTTGGCGCATATAGAAAAGGATGATCCAGTTTAGGATCAATCTTTAAACCACCACCCGGGACAGAAGCGAGAGGCCCAACATGCCCAACAGAGGGCCCAGCCCGCGGCCCACTAGCCACCGAGGCGGCCACCAGATCTAGGGCACGCGAACCCAGCGCCGCCATCCTCCCCGGAAACACCGCCGCCGGCGACGTGGTAGCTGAGGCAGCACCAAAGGAGGAAGATGGAGAGCCTCCAAGCTCCCCATCAGGAGCGGCACCCAGAATCCCCAGCCCAGGAGAGACAGCCGAGCTCTTACCGAACTTGCATCGACGACGAGAAACCCAGATCCAACCAGCATCGGGCGACGCCGCAGCCATAGGCCGGCCCCGCCCACCAGGAGCAAACTTGCGGGGGCGAGGCGCAGGAGGCGGGGACACAACCCGCCCTGGGCCAGCCGGCGAGCAGCAAGGGAAGGAGACAGCAGACTACGTCTCCTCCTCATCGGAAGCGAGAGCCCAAAAGCGAGATCCAAGCGCAGGCAGAGGAGAAGGTGGCGGGAAAGGCGGCACCAGCACGCGAGCAGGGGAAGGGAGGAAAGGAGCAGCGGCGGGAGGAGGGGGGGCGCCCGAGCCACGGCCGACGAGAGAGAGGGAGGGGCGGGGATGGGCGAGGAGCGACTAGGGCGAGAGGGAGAGGAAGGAGGAATGAGAGCCATCAAAGGGAGCAACTTCTTTTGTCTTGGCGACCCCTTGCATGGTCCACGTCTTCATAATTCTATCCCTCAATTCCTTTCCCACCCATTATTCCCTTCCTTATTCGATGGTCTTCATACTTCCGTGCCTCAATTCCTTTCCTTATTTGAGGCACGTTTTCTTTATTTCTTTGTCTCAAGCCTTTCATTCCTCTTATCATATCGCAACGAGCAAGAAAATAAAAAGGGGACAAGAAAGACTGCAACAATTTGAACTACAGATGAAATCATACATGAGGGACCATGAAGAACAGATCTCAATATAAAAATACACATGAAGGGTATCTAGACTAGACTTTAGGGTGGGGAGTTGACATGAGTGGTAAGCTATATCAAAAACAAAGAACAAAAAAAAGGTGGGAGAAGAATAAGCATCAAGAATAATAAGAGTTAATTCAGGTGGGTAGTGCGGGTTGATTAGGGCTAAAGGCAGGGGCAAACTGCAAAAGATGCGGCGCTGACCGGCCCAGCCCAGCTGGCTCCCCTTGGCAAGCTGTGATTCGCCCAGGACCAAATTTGCACTTCCATGACAAGTTGAAGGACCAAATAATCAGCTTTTTCAAGTTTGAGGATCAAACCATCACCTCCATGACAAGTTCAGGGACCTGCAGTGCTATTACCTCTATTTATTACTTTCTTCCATTTACCGACAGATGGGACCCGTGGCGGGTGGAAAGTTGACCGGTCAATCTAGAGAAACTACGAAGCTATACTGCAGGTGGTGACCGTATAATCATGAAGATGGGTATATAATGACCGTATTGACTATGTTTTTAAGTATAAGGACCAAACTGAACTAGAGGGACAAATACAGTGACCATGGATGCATTTTACTCTGACCAAAATATCAACTACTGGATGATATTTTTATAGTCTGCTACACAGATCAATTTTTTGGAATAATGGAAAACTATCAAGCTACTTGACGAGATGACTTACTGAAAAAACCTATCAAGCTATTGGATGAGATGAATTACTTGAATAACGCCTTTGTCTTACCTGGTGCTCCAATGATCATGGACTGAAAGAAATGAAAGTACCAGGATGTAAACACCCAACTGGATATTGTTTTATTATTGTATAGGGCATGTTGATTGATTCAACAGGAAAGTAATGTACTCCCTCCGTCCCGAAAAACATGTCGTGGCGGCATTTTTGCAAAAAAACCCTCTCGTTTTTCCCGACCAAACCCGCGCTCCTCGTCCTCCTCCTCCGACAGAAGCAGCAACTGCGCTACTCTCCGCCGCCACTGCTTTGCTGCTCCCCGTCGCCGCAGCTCCCCTTCTCCCCCGCTCTTCCGCCACCGCAGCTCCCCTCCTCCCCCACTCTCCCGCCGCAGCTGCCTCTTGCTCCGCCGCCGCAGCTACCCTCGCCTGCCTCCCCAAGCTCCCCCTTTCTCAAAAAAATCCTTGATTTGGATCCCATGTTAGTCCAACCCACAGCTACCGCTGCGCTCTGCTTCGGCTGCGTCGGAACCACCGTCGGAGAGCCCGCAGGCGCCGGATTCGGACCACCAACAACAACCTAAAGGCCGACGAGCAGCCGGGTGTCGTCCTTGCCGTCGACGATGACGGTGCCGCCGACACCGCGAAGCGAGGACGAGATCCTCAAGTCGGCCAACGTCAAGAGCTTGCGGGCCTCCTCGCCGCCCCTGCCTCGTCGCGGGTTCGCCACACCGCAGCTCTTCTTGTCCATTTCTCCCTGGCTTGACTGGTTGCAGCGCGAGAGAAGGCCGAGTCCGCGCTCGCCGAGGGGGACGCCGTGCGGGCGGAGGCCCTCCTCACCAAGGTCCGTGCGTGCTTGCTCTGGTTCCTCTCTCGCCAAAACGCCATGGACAAAACTATAGCTCTCTGCTTGCTATTCTGATTTAGAAATGACTGACTTGTTTGTGCAGAGCATTGTCATGGACTGAATCATTCTTTTCAGCCGGCGGCCAATCTTTACATCTGTTTGGCCGCCAAGTACTCCATATGCCGGCGAGAATAGCGATTGGGGATACTGCCAGCGCCCCACTCACCCACCTTAGTCATGAACTCATGATGCATGCGGGTAAACTCCAGAAACCCAAATGCAACATTACCGCAGAAAACTGTTGGTCTAAATGTTCATGTATTATTTCAACTACCTGATCGCCAGTCGGCCTCCCGTTTCTGAAGGCTGGAAATGCGTGCAGAGATACACACATGGCGCATCAGCAGAACGTAAGAGTCTGAATTTCAAGATACAGGAGGAGAACTGACAGTTACTGAAGCCGATGGATCCACTGTCTGTGAAGGTATCATTCAGCAAATATGATGGCAGTGGAATTGCCATCCTTTATCTGGAATGTGGTTGTAGCCCACAAAGTCCAGCGACCCCTTCACCAGATCGGCCAGCTTCAGCGTGAACCTCGGCGGCCTTTCTCCGGCCCTCAATCTCGCCGTTTCCGGGTCATCGCCAAAGAATAAAGGCAAACCTTTTGACACCACATCAGCAGTTGTAGTTTGTAGTTTAGAACCTTTCAGTTTGGAACCTGAGAGGCTAGCTCTGTTCATTGTCACTGTAATTTGAGAAGACTGACAGGCTAACTCTGTTCTTGGCAATTCTTGATCAGATCAGTAATTTTACAGTTAATGGAGTTGGGTGAGTGAGGTGAGAATAGCGATTGGGGATACTGCCGGCGCCCTCACAGATGCCGAGGAAGTGATAAGGATAGCTCCCAAATTTCCTCAGGTAAATTGAACTCCCTGTCTTGTTCATAATATTAAATCCTTAGCTAGCTATGGCGTATTGTTACGAATTGGATGGTTTAGTGTGGCCATTTTCTGTCACAAACATGTGCAAATAAGCTTTGCGTTAACTGAAGAAAGCCAGGATGGGTACCTAGTGCAGTGAAGTGAACTGAAAAAAAACCATTCAGTATGCTTGACCATGAGTGATGAGTCCATGACTGGTTAGGGGTTCAAGGTTGCAGCTCGTTGTAGAGACAGACATCAACTGATCTCTGTAGAGACAGACACCAGTTGTTGTTAGATTTTCAAGATGGATTGCATCATCAGTTGTAGAGACAGACATCAACTTCTAGACCTGTAGAGACAGACATTGTAGCTCGTATATGCCACACTAAACTTCTAGATATATGCTTGACCAAAAGGACTCACCAGTATATGCCACACTAAACTCCAACAGTATACTCCATGTGTACAGTGTACTATAGGTTTAGCATACAAAAACAAAACTGCATTCCAACAATCCAGTGCTACTCCTCTCATTATCTAATCTATCCATGCTATGGCTGCATATTTATTTACTGTACCAAAGATGGTGTTTCTTATTTTAGCTGATCCATCCCATGTGATATGCTAGATTTTAGCATTTGTATTGATGACCCTTTGATGAAACTAAAGAAAAACTGGAAGTGTCCTTGATAGCATGAAATGGACCTCTTAACTAAATAGAAGCGATTTCTTGTCATCCACTGTCCTTTTATTTGTTCCATGCTAAATGGACCTCTTATTTCAAAACTTTAGAACATGTTCAGTCTTCAGTTAACTCCATACAAGGGACTCTTGCTTTTTTACTAAAGCTAGATTGCAATTGCAGTAGAAGATAATCTCATACCATATCATCTACTGATGATATGGGATTAGCAAAGGCCTTGCTTGCCTCATTAGTTGCTATAGTTGTCAGGCAAAAATTTCAGTCCACTAACCCAAATTAATTAAAATAACTAAAATTAATCCAAATCAATTCAGATAATTCAAATAAATCCAAATAACCCAAATTAATTCAAATAACTCAAATCTAGATTAGTTCCAGAGAAATGCATTCAGTGTACCTTCATGTCAAACTAATCCAGTTTACTGAATTTTACTCTAGTTAGAGTAGTTTTGCTGAATTTTACTCTACTTACAGTAGTTTTAACTGAAGTTACTCTACGTACAGTAGTTTTAACTGAATTTTACTCTACTTACAATAGATTCAAAGTGTCAAGAAAATATCAATAGATTCAAATTGACATCTGAGGGTTGCCAAGAAAATTTGCCAAAACTCTTTCATTGGTCTTGGTGGGTTGGGTCACATGGCAGTGAAATTTGGGAAAGCCTTTGGACTGAATGTGACAGTTTTGGGTACAAGTGAATCGAAAAGAGATGAAGCTATGAGCCTTCTTGGTGCAGATAATTTTGTGGTATCATCAGACAAAACACAGATGGAGGTACTGAACATCTTTAATCTATTTTATTTAAAGCTGAGTGTGAAACAACTTACAACAGACCACAACAAGTACATATCTCCTTAGTCCTTACCTTATGTTAGATTCCAACTGAAAAAGCATAATAAATGCACAAAGGAACATAGCTCATTCTGCAATCGATACTTCTGCCTACTATTTTGTGCGAGAGACAGTTAGTATAGCTGAATTCTGCTTGTTATTCTTCTCACTCTGCTTGTACTAAGTGAGAATAACGAAATGATTTACTTTTGCAATCCCTGAATTTTTTTTTTGGATTTCATTGTAGATACTGCCTCTAGTGACCACCCATTTGACCCTTATCTCGGGTTCTGAAAGTTCATGGCATAATGGCACTAGTTGGCTTTCCTGGAGAAATCAGAGTGCATCCTGCAACACTTAATCTGGGTAAACACCTTAACATTACCAGTCCAGTTAAAATAGTTGCTGAGTGGGAAGTTTGTTTATTTATATCTTGTATAGTTGTATGAGACTGTATACCATCGAACAGGACACTAGTTGTTAGTTTCCTGGTTCAAAACTTGGTGAAGAAACTGGGTTTCGGCCCTTTATCGAAAGATAACTGATCAGAACTTACTGCAGGTGCATGTTAGCGCCTGTATGCTTTGACACTATCGAAACTGAAAATTTGCAAGAGTTTTGCTTGATGTTATACTGATGTCGAAACTAAAATTTTCCTTAGTATTGTTAGCTGTTGAACTTTGTACTCCTCCAGTGGTAGAGATTACTAATCCATGCTAAATTGGAATGGAGTACATTTTTTAACACATGTCAGTTACTTAGTTATCAGGTCTGTACTCATGTGCCATGCATAAAAGTGTTATCTTGAATGACTGATCTAAGTCACATATCTTATGAGTTAATTTTTGATACAGCAAGCAACAACATGACGAAGAGATTACAACAACAACAGTCGCTTCAATCGACAGGGGAAGAACAGCAGAAGACCAGAGATTGTACTGTACCTTCTTCAGAGAAGATCAACAGTGAAGAACAGCAGGTCAGCACGAGCACGAGCACGAGCACGAGCTCCATCAGCAAGCATGCAGCGTGGGCGAGTGTACACGCACCCGAGCGTGGGTGATACTCCAATGGCAGCGGCGCCGGTTTTTGGTCACCGGAGGAGCTTACTGTCGAGCTCTAATGGCAGCAAGCAGTAGACCACCACGGCCAGGTGAACCAGCAACCAATCGACAGGAGAAAAGTGACCTGGAGGACCAGAAGATCACCCTGAAGCTGTTGAGCCGGCCGGGGAAACTAGAGGAGAAGCGACGGCGCTGAGCTAGTCTGCGGAATCGGCGGCCGGAGTGGGAGGGGACGGGATCGATTCCGTCGATCAGCGGCTTCCCAGCAAGCGTGGCTCAAGGAGGGCGTAGGTATCGGTGAGGCGGAGCTCCTGGTATGCTCGGGAAGGACTGAGGAGGTGCGACGGCGCCGAGCCCCTGTGCGGACGCCGCTGCCGGAGGGGGAGGAGACGGGCTCGTTTTTGGAGTGGGGGCAGCTCTTGTGCGGAAGCAGCGGCCGGCAGCAGGGGAGAATCTGCAGGATGAGATGCAGCAGCGGCAGGAGCTCCACCGGCCTGGAGCCCGGCCGGCGGCAGGATCTTCCCGCGACCTGGGCCTGCGTGCGGGTTGCTTTGAGAGAATTCAAAGTTGCAGGAGGGTGTTTTTGTAAAAAATGCGATAGTTCAAATTTGAACCCCCGTGCCACATGTTTTTCGGGACGAGGGAGTATATACCCGATATCCAAACTCCCAATAATTAAAGTTCTGTAGTTAAAAAAACTAACATGTACCTTGGCTATCCAAGAGCACATAGTAGTCACAGATCTGAACATGGTCCCATTTTCTCATGGTATGATATAAAAGAGTAACACCTTCAAACCGATTGAACTCTGAAAGTCTGAATCAGTCCATATTCAATTTTTGATGGTGCAAGTGGAGAAGCAATTGGATTGCAAGTTACTCTGACCAAACGTCCATGGCTTGCGTACTACAGAATCTGGACGTGGGCAACTCCTTCAATGCGTTGATTAGCCAAACAATCACGCCTAATTACTAGGGGGTATGCTGCTCCATGACCGCACGGGCTCTGCACCAAGTCAACCTCCTCGTCTGCCTACCGCTGCCCATCGCCGTCGCACATGGCGACCTCCTCGTCGTTGTCTCTGACCTCGTCTACGAAGTCGTCGTGCACCCACGCCGGCGTTAATCGCTCGGCAACGACCTCCACAGTGGAGACAGAGGCCTGCTGCGGCGCGGACGTGCGTGGTTTTTCCCCTCCTCGGCGGTGACCTCCGCGGGGGAGGCACGGGCCCGGCGCGGCTCGAGGGCTCGCGATGGCCCTTTCCTTCGGTGGCGACGGGTCGGCAACAACCCCTACGGAGGAGGGACGGGCCCGGCGCAGCGCGGGTGCTCAGCAATTCCTCCCCCGGCGCAATGCAGGAACGAAGCACATTATTCGTGCAATTTCACCAGTACGACTCGGGCGTCCGCACGCCCTCGCTCAGCTGGACACGCTACCCTTTTATCATTCGGCCGTCCAGCGCGTCGCCATTTGATGGATGTGTCCTCATCATTCGGTTGCTTCGCGTGTTGTCAATTGGTTGGACACGTCTTCATCACACGGCCCCTCCGCGTGTCGCCACTCGGTTGCAATGGCCGAGACAGGGGGGCCAGCAGGGGCCCTGCCCCTCTGGTATTGAGAATTTGCTGCTAATTCACTGATGAACAGTGCATAATTAGCAATATTTTGATGCTAAAAGTCTATTTTTCTATGCTTTGGCCCTCCTTAACGTACTTTGACGGCACTTGGCCCCCCTATCCACATTTCCTGGCTCCGCCACTGTTTGGTTGGACACGTCTTCACCACTCGGTCGTCCCGCGCATCGTCATCGATTGGACGCTCTTCATCACTCGGTCGCTCCGCGCGTTGCCACTCAGTTGGGCATGTCTTCATCGACATGCCCACCCGACCGCCTCGCGCGTCGCCACTCGGTTGGACACGTCCTCATCACTCACCACCACCACCACCCCCCTCGCGCCGCCAGTCGCTTGGGCACGTCGTCATCAACTTGTCCGACTCGGCCGCCCCGCACATTGCTATCGGTTGGGCTCGTCTTCACCACTCGATCGCTCGCGCACCATCGGACAGCTAAGTCATTCTTCATGCACTGCATTATGTTAAATAGTTCTTTCAATGTCCCCGAGTGTCCCTAATTCACACATGATGTTCACTCAGAGGCCACGCCGCTGAGTGTACCTCTACGCTCGGTTGTTTATTTTCATGTCGGAACATTGCACTTCTGATTCATTTGGGTCCAGTACTCCAACGAGTTCAGTCAGATCCTTCACTTCGACAAGTTCGATCGGATCCTTCGCTTATCAGACTCTTGCTGGTTCTGAACCAGTAGGCCCCTTGCACACCCAGCGGGTGTCTATGGGTGTTATCTACACAAATTATTTCAGCATATATCAAATTGCTTCGAGAAACTATTACGTCGGCTTGGCTATTTTTCATACACAGGTTACACGATCACTCGGCGGCTCTATGTGCCAACTTTATCGCTACTCGGACTCAATCACTGTCGAGGGAATGAACTTGACAATGAGTACTAGGGGTACGAACTAAGGTAGCTATGGTGCAAGAGCTCCGACCCCTCTTACAGAGGTAACAACCCTATGTCTCGTGTCCGGGGGCTTGTGTTTTCTCTTGGGGTATAAGATTATAGTGGATGTTGAACCCTTGACATGGAGCCAGAAGGAGGCTTATATAAAGTGCACCTCGGCCTCGTAACTGCCACGTTACAAGGGGGGGGGGGGGTTTAAAGGGAGTATAACTACAGTAGTTACTAGTAACGACAACTATAGTTACACTTGAAGTCCGACATTAAGCTACCCGACCGTTGCAGCTCCTACGTCGCCTGTACGTATCCTATATCCGAGTGAAGATAGTCGGGCCGACTGGTGGGAAGATGTCCGAGTGCTATTGTTCTATCCGAGTAAATTTTCAATGTAGCGCATCCGAGTGCACTTGTGGTCTAGGGACCTTCCAATGATGGTGTGGGACCCTAGGTGGACCTTAGATGTCATGTCCTTGACCCTACCAGTAGTAGGTGACCCCATCATTTGCCCCCTAATCGGTTGAGATTTAGTAGGATGAGTGGGTTGATCCCTTGGCTCGGTCCCAATGCTTCAGGGATACTCAGAGCCCGTTGCCAAATGGTTACCCACTGATGAGGTCACCTACAACAGGTAGGGTCAAGGACCTGACATCTAGGGTCCACCTAGGGCCCCACTCCATCAGTAGTGGGTCTCAAACCACACAAGCATTCGGATGTGAACATCAGGAGGTCTACTAGGACACCTCACCGGCACTCGGCGACCACTCTTCAGTCGGCACGACCACCGTCACTCAGACAAGAGAGGTGAAGGGACGACGTGGGAGCTGCAACGATCGAGGAATCCTAAGTCATCCTTAAAGTAGAGTCATGGCTACTGTTACCTGTAACTGTTGTAGTTGTGGCGCTTTACACCTCTAACTATTGTAGTTATGAGCATTAAGTGCCCCGACGACGTCGGAGTATAGGAGGCTGCGGCACACTGTATGTAAGCCGCACTCCTCCTCCTGGGCGGGGGTTAAGCAATCTCTGTAATCATACCCCTCAAGAAAACAAAGCCTCAAGGCATGATTGTAGGACCTTGAAGTAGATGTGTCTAGAGGGGGGGTGATTAGACACTTAATGCCAAAGTTGCAATTTTTAAGCCTTTTAGGTTTAAGTGTAGTTTAATCATAATTTCAGCATTCACAATACATATCAAGCAAGCATGCAAAGAGTGAATAGGCAGCGGAAAGTAAAGCATGCAACTTGCAAGAATGTAAAAGGGAAGGGTTTGGAGAATTCAAACGCAATTGGAGACACGGATGTTTTTCCCGTGGTTCGGATAGGTGGTGCTATCCTACATCCACGTTGGTGGAGACTTCAACCCACGAAGGGTAACGGTTGCGCGAGTCAACGGAGGGCTCCACCCACGAAGGGTCCACGAAGAAGCAACCTTGTCTATCCCACCATGGCCATCGCCCACGAAGGACTTGCCTCACTAGCGGTAGATCTTCACGAAGTAGGCGATCTCCTTGCCCTTACAAACTCCTTGGTTCAACTCCACAATCTTGTCAGAGGCTCCCAAGTGACACCTAGCCAATCTAGGAGACACCACTCTCCAAGAAGTAACAAATGGTGTGTTGATGATGAACTCCTTGCTCTTGTGCTTCAAATGACAGTCTCCCCAACACTCAACTCTCTCTCATAGGATTTGGATCTGGTGGAAAGACGATTTGAGTGGAAAGCAACTTGGGGAAGGCTAGAGATCAAGATTCATATGGTAGGAATGGAATATCTTGGTCTCAACACATGAGTAGGTGGTTCTCTCTCAGAATATATGAGTTGGAAGTGTAGATGTGTTCTGATGGCTCTCTCCTTGAATGAAGAGGAGGTGGAGGGGTATATATAGCCTCCACACAAAATCTAACCGTTACACACAATTTACCAATCTCGGTGGGACCGAATCAACAAACTCGGTCGGACCGATTTAGCAAACCTAGTGACCGTTAGGGTTTTCGGTGGGACCGACTGGATCAACTCGGTGGGACCGATGTGCTAGGGTTAGGGTAAATCCACAACTCGGTTTGACCGATTACTCAAACTCGGTGGGACCGATTTTGGTAACAAGTGAAACAGAGAGTTGGCCAAGCAAACTCGGTGGGGCCGATTGCATATCTCGGTGGGACCGAAAGTATTGCAATAGGTAACAGAGAGTTTGCAAGCCCATCTCGGTGAGACCAAGATCCCATTGGTGAGACCGAATCAATTAGGGTTTTGGCAGTGGCTATGACAAGTGAAACTCGGTGGCGCCGGATAGAAATAATCGATAGGTCCGAGTTTGGCTTTGGGTTTAGATCATATGTGGAAGTGGGAAAGTAGCTGAGGATTTTGGAGCATATCATTAAGCACTTGAGCAAGAGGCTCATTAAGCAACACCTCATCCCTCCTTGATAGTATTGGCTTTTCCTATGGACTCAATGTGATCTTCGATCACTAAAATGTAAAATGAATAGTCTTGAGCTTTAAGCTTTAGCCAATCCTTTGTCCTTAGCATCTTGGAGAACTTCCCACAACCTTTAGTCCATGCCACTCCATTGTTGAACTTATCTGAAACATACTAGATAGAAACGTTAGTCCAACAAGAGATATGTTGTCATTAATTACCAAAACCACCTAGGGAGCACTTGTGCTTTCAACGATATGTAGGGCTCTTACCTCCTTTGGGAGGGGTCTGAACTAGTTAAACACCGAGTGTTACACATGTGTTGTAGCTAGGCTCTGCCCCTCTTTCGTAACCCTAGTACTCATTGTCAGGATTGTAACCCCGACAGTTGGCGCCCACATTGGGGCGAGGCATCTATCAAATTTCACGACGCGGGTGGATTTTCATCATCGTCGTCATCATGTTAGTCGGCGGTGAGATCCATTTAAGCGCACTCAGCTTCATCGTCGATGACTTGGCGTGGCTTCGTGCGGCCCCACTGGACGCGGAGGCGCTGCCCATCGGCGGCGCGGTGCACTTGCGCGCACCCTCGTTTGTAGTCCTTCTTCGACAGCCCTCGGTTCCACATCGAGTGGTCCCTCTCAAGCGCTCTGGACGGTCATGGCTACAATGCTGGATCAGGCACGCTGTGGCCCTTCAGGCCGTGATCGAACACGTGGCGGCTCTTGAATCCGACGAGCCCGCCCTCGACCTCTCTGATGGGCTCCGCGATGACTCCTCTGACGATTCCGAGTTCGAGAGCGCCGAATCGACTGCGGAGGTCCTCATGGCAGACAATCCTTGTTGGTCTTCAACAAAGCTGATAAAACAACTAAGGAAATCTATCTTGAAGACAGTGAGACAACCCCAAAGTCATGTCTTGATGTAGTGTTCGAGTTACTGGCCACTACTGCTGGCACAAGCTCTTCGAACTCACTGTCTGAATCAGTTCGGTTTCTTGAGTCTCAACTACAAGCTGAAAGACATCGATCAAATGTGCTGCAACAAGAAGCCGAAGGACCGATGAAGCGGCTGGAGAATTCAGATGTGTACTTTCTGGTGCAACAGCAAGCGTTGGAGGATTTTTGCGCCAAACAGGAGAAAGCTAATAAGCTTGCTAAGCTTATTGCCAGCATGGTGGATAACCAGGATAACGTTTCTTGAGCTCTTCTGAAGTTGTTTCAGTTATGGACTTGTTTTGCTGCCACGTTTATTTGCACTGGCGACCAATTTAGATGCCCAGTGTATGTAATATGCTGCTTTGTTCCCTATATTTGCACTGGTGGCAAACTTTGATGCCCAGTGGGTGTAATATGTGTAATAGCCGTAATAGCCTAGCGTACGTTGCTTGCTTATTTATTTTCTTATTGTCCCATTTATTTGTTTGGTTGTAGTCACTGCAGTTCTTTTTCCGCGGTTTGCTAGTGGCCACAATAAAATATTTTTTAAAACTAGGCCACAATAACCATGGGCAACATATGGACCGTTGTAACCATGGTCCTCGTACTTGTTGTAGTGACCATGGGCCTCGTGCGGGCCGTAGGATCCATGGGCCTTCTACGGGTCATAGAATAAATGGGCCTTCTATGGGCCATATGATCGATTGGCCAAACATGGGCCATACTATTAATGGACTAATAACATACTGCAATATGGGTCGTAAACGAGATAGAGTGGGAATCATTTGTGAAAGTGCAACTAATCCCCGGGTGGTTTTGGTAATTCATAACAACATATAGCTCATTGAACTAATATCCATTCAAGTTTAATATTTCAAAAATTTCAATGAATGACATGGCATGAACTAGAGATGTGGAGCCCTCAAAATGCTAAGGACACATATTGGCAAAAGCTCAAGACTCTTCATTCATATTTTAGTGATCCAAGATCACATTGAGTCCATAGGAAAGCCAATATTATTAAAAGGGGATGAGGTGTTGCTTAATGGCTTGCTTGCTCAAAGTGCTTAGTGATATTGCTCCAAAGCCCTCAACCACTTTCTCATTCCAAATATGTCCAAAACCCAAAGTCAAACTCGGCCCCACCGAATCATTCTATCCGGAGCCACCGAGTTCATATGACATTGCCACTGCCAGAAACCCTAACCGTTCCGTCACACCAATACGGATCTTAGTCACACCGAGATGACCTTACAAACTCTCTGTTGCCTGTTGCAATTATTTTGATCTCACCGAAATGTGCAATCAGTCCCACCGAGTTTGCTTGACATCTTCTCTGTTGCCCTATTGCTTCACTTCGGTCTCACCGAGTTGATGCAATTGGTCCTACCGAGTTGATGTTTTCCCTAAGCACTAGCACATCGGTCCCGCCGAGTTGTTCCAGTCGGTCCCACCGAGATTCCTAATGTTCACATTTTGAACTAAATCGGTCTCACCGAGTTCTTCTATTCGGTCTGACCGAGTTGGGTCAAATGTGTGTAACGGTTGGATTTTGTGTGGAGGCTATATATACCCCTCCACCCCTTTCTCCATATGTGAGAGAGCCATCAGAACGCGCCTACACTTCCAACATACATTATCTGAGAGAGAAGCACCTAGTCATGTGTTGAGATCAAGATATTCTAATCCTACCACAATATTCTTGATTTCTAGCCTTCCCCAAGTTTCTTTCCACTCAAATCATCTTTCCACCAAATACAAATATGTGTGAGAGAGAGTTGAGTGTTGGGGAGACTATCATTTGAAGCACAAGAGCAAGGAGTTCATCATCAACACACCGTCTATTACCTTTTGGAGAGTGGTGTCTCCTAGATTGGTTAGGTGTCGCTTGGGAGCCTCCGTCAAGATTGTGGAGTTGAACCAAGAAGTTTGTAAGGGCAAGGAGATCATCTACTTCGTGAAGATCTACCCGAGTGAGGCAAGTCCTTCATGGACGATGTCCATGGTGGGATAGACAAAGTTGCTTCTTCGTGGACCCTTCGTGGGCGGAGCCCTTTGTGGACTCGCGCAACCGTTACCCTCCATGGGTTGAAGTCTCCATCAATGTGGACGTACAATAGCACCACCTATCGGAACCGTGCCAAAAATCTCCATGTCTCCATTGTGTTTGCACACTCCAAAGACTTCCCTTTACCTTCATATGCAATGTTTTACTTTCCTGCTACTACACTCTTAGAATTGAATGTGTTGGTTGATTGCTTGACTTGTGCTAAGTTGCTAAAATCCGCCCACAACAAAAATTGGGAAAAGGTTAGATTTTTATTTGGTCAAGTAGTCTAATCACCCCCTCTAGACCTACTTTCGATCCTACAAGTGGAATCAAAGCTTTGGCCTCCATTTGCCTTTATTTCCATAGCTTTGGTGATCATAACCTTGGTTTCACAACCTAGGAGAGTATGGCGTCTAGCGAGGGAAATTACCACCGTAGAGGTCCTTACTTTGATGGTACTAATTTTGCTAGTTGGAAGCATAAGATGAAAATGCATATTCTTGGTCATAACCCCGCCGTTTGGGCTACTATGCGTATTGGCTTGCAAGGTGATTTCTTCTAGGATGGAAAAGAACGGGATCGTGAAGCGTCCGCGGAAGAAATGAAGATGTTGCAATACAATGCTCAAGCTTGCGATACTCTCTTCAACAGATTGTGCCCCGAAGAATTCAATAAAAACAGCCGCCTTGAGAATGCAAAGGAAATTTGGGATACTTTGGTTGATATGCACGAAGGTATCGAGTCCGTCAAGGAATCCAAATTGGATGTGCTTCAAAGTCAACTTGACAAGTTCAAGATGAAGGATGGTGAAGCAGTCGCTGAGATGTACTCTAGGCTTGCTCTCATCACAAATGAGATTGCCGGCTTAGGAAGCGAAGAGATGACCGACAAATTCATCATAAAGAAAATCCTAAGAGCCTTGCATGGAAAATATGATACCGTGTGCACCTTGATCCAAATGATTCCCGACTACAAAGATCTCAAGCCCACATAAGTCATTGGTAGAATTGTTGCTCATGAGATGTCGCTCAAGGATAGGGAAGAGCTCCGCAACAAGTCAAGTGGCGCTTACAAAGCTTCAAGTGATGCTCCTACAACATCAAGTGAGAAGAAAGTCTCCCATGAAGAATTGAGCTTAATGGTGAAGAAGTTCAAAAAATTCTAGAAGAATGGAAGCAAAGAGAGAAGCTCCAAGTCAAGATCCTACAATGACAAAAGATCTTCTAGTCGTGATCATAATTGCTACAATTGTGGAAGACTCGGACACTAGTCCAATGAGTGTACAGTTCCCTACAAGAAAATAGAAGTAAGGATTCAGAAAGGAAGGACAAGTCATCAAAGAGATACACAAGACGAAGACATCAAGCTCACATTGGTGAATGGGTTTCTGGTTCGGACTCCGACAACTACTCCCAGAGAAGTTATCACTCTGACTCTGAAGGTACTCAAGATGAAGGTGTTGCCAGACTTGCACTCATGTCATCCAACTCCTACGACATATTTGACTTACCAAATGAAGGAATTGGAAGATGCTTCATGGCTAAAGGCCCTAAGGTATCTGATATGTCTCCAGCGTATCTATAATTTTTTATTGTTCCATGTTGTTATATTATCATTCTTGGGAGTTTTACAATCATTTTATAGCAACTTTATATCATTTTTTGGGACTAACCTATTGACAGTGCCAAGTGCCGGTTGCTATTTTATGCTTGTTTTCTACATCGCAGTAAATCAATATCAAACGGAGTCCAAATCCAGCAAAACTTTTTGTGGATTTTTTTGGACTAGAAGACACGTGTTAGGCCAAAAAAGTACTTGAGGGGAGCTCTGAGGGGAGCACAACCCACCAGGGCGCGCCTGGGGGCCCAGACGCGCCCAGGTGGGTTGTGCCCACCTTGGTGGCCTGCCGCACCGCCTCTTTGGTCTATAAATGCCCCAATATTCCAGAAACCCTAGGGGAGTCGACAAAAATCAATTCCAGCCGCCGCAAGTTCCAGAACCACCAGATCCAATCTAGACACAATCACGGAGGGGTTCATGATCCTCATTGGTGCCTCTCCGATGATGCGTGAGTAGTTCATTGTAGACCTATGGGTCCGTGCTAGATGGCTTCCTCTCTCTCTCTTTTGATTCTCAATACAATGGTCACTTGTATATCTATTTGATGTAACTCTTTTGCGGTGTGTTTGTTGGGATCCGATGAACTTTGAGTTTATGATCAGCAGTGGCGGAGGTAGAGGGTGGACAGGGTGGGCCACGGCCCACCCTGAGATTGGTTATGGGCTTTATACCATAGAGGAAAGGCTAAAAAGTAAAATAAAAAATAAAATTATATGTACAATTGCACTGTTGGCCCACCCTGGCCCAATGGGCTAGGTCCGCCACTGATGATCAGATCTATGTTTTTATCCATGAAAGTTATTCAATTCTTTTGATCTCTTATATGCATGATTACTTATATCCTCATATTTCTTCTTTGAATCTTTGGTTTAGTTAGGCCAACTAGATCGATTTTCCTTGCCATGGGAAGAGGTGCTTTGTGATGGGTTCGATCTTACGGTGCTTGATCCCAGTGATAGAAGGGGAACCAACACGTATGTATTGTTGCTATTAAGGATAACAAGATGGGGTATATTTCTACATAAATGGATCTTGTCTACATCATGTCATCGTTCTTGTTGCATTACTCCGTTTCTCCATAAAATTAATACACTAGATGCGTGCTGGATAGCGGCCGATGTGTGGAGTAATAGTAGTAGATGCAGGCAAGAGTCGGTCTACTAATCTTGGACGTGATGCCCATACAATGATCATTGCCTGGATATCGTCATGATTATTTGAAGTTCTATCAATTGACCAACAGTAATTTGTTTACCCACCATATGCTATTTTTCTCGAGAGAAGCCACTAGTGAAATCTACCATCCCCGGGTCTCTTCTTTATTATATTTCCCTTCGCGATATATTTTTATTTTCTTTTATTTTAAGATATATTAATCCAAAAATACAAAAATACCTTGCTGCAATTTTTATTTATTTATTTTATCTCGAGTTCCCACGAGATCTATTTATCCAATCTACTACAATTTTACCTACCTTTTTACCCGTGAGGGATTGACAACCCCTCCCTTATGTCGGGTTGCGAGTATTTGTTCTTTGTGTGCAGGAGTTGTTTACGTGGTGTTGCATGTTTCTCCTACTGGTTCGATAACCTTGGTCTCATCACTGAGGGAAATACCTACTATAGCTGTGCTGCATCATCCCTTCCTCTTTGGGGAAATACTGATGTAGTTCAAGCCGCATCAAAAGGAATTTCTGGCGCCGTTGCCGGGGAGATATCATCAACATCTACCAGGTTCCTAATCACAAATCTCATCTCCTTGCAATTTACATCATTTGCCATTTGCCTCTCGTTTTCCTCTCCCCCACTTCACAAAAAATGTCGTTTTATTCACCCCTTTTTCATTTGCTGTTTTCTTCCCGGATCTATCCGCGTTCTTGCTTTCTAGTCACAATGGCTAGCAGGACTACTCCTCCTTTGTCACTAGATTTTGAAGTTGTACACTTCAAGCAATGACAAGGAGAAAATTTGAAAGATGCTTGGTATAGGCTAATGGAATCCTATCGTGTTTGCAACCTAAAGGGAGACGCATAGATTTTGCTTCGTAATTTTTGCATAGGATTGGCTTTGCATCATAGAAAAATACTAGAATTTGCCAGTAAAGGGAATTTTATTGAGCTTGATGCTAATGCTGCCTATGAAATCTTAGAAGGGATTCTGGGGGTTCCACCTCAAAAGAAGGGGATTTCTTTCACCCCAGAGGGAGTTCAAATTTTGGACAAACATGGTGATTTGCACAAACATATGGTTTAATTGCATAAATATAATGAACCTCTCAAACATCTTAATGGTTGTATCGATCGCTTGAATACTTTGATTACCCTTTTCAATAAATGGTTGGATATCTTAGATCTCAAGATGGTTTATTTTCTGGAAAATTTAGGGAAGCGCAAAGAGCCTCCCGGATTTGAAAAAGCCCTTACTAAAGTGGCGAAGACTAAATATGACAATACTTAGATCCTTTGCATTATGCCTAGCTAGGGGCATAAAACAATAGCGCTTGTTGGGAGGCAACGCAATGAATAAAATTTATTTTTGTCTTTTTCTTTCTGTTCTTGAGTGTTTACACAATTATGCTACTGTTATGATTGTGTTTTTTGTGTTTTAATTAGTGTTTTTGCCAAACATAGCCTTTGGGATCATGTTAGGTGATAGTTGATTTGATCTTGCTGAAAAACAGAAACTTTTGCACTCACAAAAATAATTTTCATTTTTAATATAAGCGTTATAAAATACTGATTATTTTTGCAGAAGATTAATATACAAATTTCCCACCTTGTACTAATGTTTCAGAATTTTTGGAGTTACATAAGTATTCAAAATACCCAGATTGCTACAGACTGTTCTGTTTTTGACAGATTCTGTTATCTTTGCGTTGTGTGCTTGTTTTGATGATTCTATGGTTTTCTTTGAAGATTTTTTACATAGAGAAGTTGGAATACAATATATATAATGCAAAAATAAAATATGAATGGGTTTGCAACAATACTTATAGTAGTGATTTGCTTTCTTATACTAACGGATCTCACGAAGGTTTTGTTGAGTTTTGTGTGATTGAAGTTTTCAAGTTTTGGGTGAGACCGTGATGGATGAAGGAATAAGGATTAGCAAAAGGATAAGCTTGGGGATTCCCGAGGCACCCCAAGATATTCAAGAAGTATTAAGCAACTAAGCTTGGGGATGCCCCCGGGTGGCATCCCCTCTTTCTTCTAACAACCATCGGTATTTACTTGAAACTATATTTTTATTCGTCACATATTATGAGTTTTGCTTGGAGCGTCTTGTATGATATGAGTCTTTTTTTGTTTTTATTTTTGATTTTTAATAAGAATCCTTGCTGTACACACCTATTTTGGAGAGCCAAATTATGTTATGCTTGCTCCTATGCTTCACTTAAATTTTTAGAGCCTTGGAATTGCTCTAGTGCTTCACTTTTATCTTTTTGAGCACAGTGTGATTTGTTATATTTGAAGAAATTCGCTCATGCTTCACTTAGATTAATTTGAGAGAAATAAATATGATGGTCATGTTCTTCACTTATATTTGTTTGAGCTTATTAAAAGCAACATATGAAACTAGTTCCAAAGTGATAGATATCCAAGGTGGATATAATAAAAACTTTCATGATGATCGTTGGACAAAATAAACTTGATTCTTTGTAACAGTTTTGTGATATGATGATAGTGATATGTGATTCGTGTTGATGAATAATTATGCTTTAGTAAGAATATTGGTGTTAAAGTTTGTGATTCCCTATGCAAGCACGAAAGTCAATAGTTATGCAATGAAATTACATCCTACTTGTGGTGCATTATTCGGTGTTAGTTTTGCTTAATGCTCGCTTATGAGATTTTTCGTTTCTTGGTTGGATGCTTCTCAATCTTTTTCTAGCCTTCATTTGCACTAAGTATGATCACTACTTGTGCATCCAAAATCCTTTAAACCAGTTTTTGCCACATGAGTCCACTATACCTACCTATATGCGGTATTATTTTGCCATTCTAAGAAAATTTGTATGTGCCATCTCTAATCTTCAAAATAAATTTCTCTTTTGTGTGCTCGTACCGCTCATGAAACAGTAGGGGGTGGCTGATATATTTCCATGCTAGATGTGTTATTCTCAAGATGTGTGTTTGTTCACTTGTCATTGCACAAGAGTACGACAAAGGTATTAGGGATTCCCAGTCCCGAAATGAAAAATGAATTTACTTTATGTTGTCAAGTAATAAATTCCTTGGAAAGTGATGGTATGGACGACACCCATGGATTCGGTTAGCCATGGAATGTGAAAGTATGGTGGAAAAAGGAATAAACTTTATTTTCTATTTGGGAACCTCCTATGATATATCTAGCATGGAAAGTATTGGGAACTACTCGGTCGTTTTTGTTGACAGGAAAATCATGCCACCCAAAATGTTTTTATCTCTATCTTTTTCGCTTTGAGCTCTGGCACCTCTACAAATCCCTACCTCCCTCCACGAAGGGCCTTTCTATTTACTTTATGCAATTTTTATTTTTACTTGAGTCTCCATCTTCTCTTATAAAGCACCAACTAAGGGGCACTATGATCGTACTTGAGCATTGGGTGTAGCTAATATGCGAGTGTGTTTCATGAATGGATCAATGATTGAGCATAATGGGCTAGGGATAACTTGCTTCAGTGTTGATATTTTGAAAGACATGGTTGTTCGTTGATGTGCTTGAGTATTAAAGTCCTTATGTCAAAACTAGACTATTGCTTTGAGCCATATAAAAGTCCAAATGTCCATGCTACAAAGAAAAGAATATGTGATGAACATGTTAGGCATCATTCCACATCAAAAATTCTGTTTTTATCATTTACCTACTCAAGGACGAGCATGAACTAAGCATGGGGATGCTGATACATATCGAACGTATCTATAATTTTTTATTGTTCCATGTTGTTATATTATCATTCTTGGATGTTTTACAATCATTTTGTAGCAACTTTATATAATTTTTTTGGGATTAACCTATACAATGGTGTGTTGGAGATCTATTTGATGTAACTCTTTTTGTGGTGTGTTTGTTGGGATCCGATGAACTTTGAGTTTATGACTAGATCTATGTTTTTATCCATGAAAGTTATTTGAGTCTTTTGATCTCTTATATGCATGATTACTTATAGCCTAGTATTTCTTCTTCGAATCTTTGGTTTAGTTAGGCCGACTATATCAATTTTTCTTGCCATGGGAAGAGGTGCTCTGTGATGGGTTTGATCTTACGGTGCTTGATCCCAGTGGCAGAAGGGGAAATGACATGTATCTATCATTGCTATTAAGGATACCAAGATGAGGTCTATTCCTACATGAATAGATCTTGTCTACATCATGTCATCATTCTTATTGCATTACTCCGCTTTTCCATGAACTTAATACACTAGATGCATGCTTGATAGTGGTTGATGTGTGGAGTAATAGTAGTAGATGCAGGCATGAGTCGGTCTACTAATCTTGGACGTGATACCTATATAATGATCATTGCCTGGATATCGTCATAATTATTTTAATTTCTAGCAATTGCCCAACAATAATTTGTTTACCTGCCGTATGCAATTTTTCTAGAGAGAAGCCACTAGTGAAATCTACGGCCCCCGCGTCTCTTCTTTATCATATTTGCCTTCAAGATATATTTTTATTCGCTTTTATTTTCAGATCTATTAACCCAAAAACCCAAAAATACTTTGCTGCACTTTTTTGTTATTTATTTTATCTCGCGTTCCCGCGAGATCTATTTATCCAATCTACTACAATTTTATCTATCTTTTTACCCGGGAGGGATTGACAACCCCTCTTTTACGTTGGGTTGCAAGTATTTGTTGTTTGTGTGCAGGTATGATACGTCTCAACGTATCTATAATTTATGAAGTATTCATGCTATTGTATTATCCATCTTAGATGTTTAATGGGCCTTTATATGTTGTTTTATATGATTTTTGGGACTAACCTATTAACCTAGAGCCCAGTGCCAGTTTCTGTTTTTTCCTTGTTTTTGAGTATCGCAGAAAAGGAAAATCAAACGGATTCCAACTGACCTCAAAATTCACGGAGATTGTTTTTGGACCATAAGAAGCCCACGGAGTACCGGAGATGGACTAGAGGAGTCCCGAGGCCACCACGAGGGTGGGGGGCGCGCCCTACCCCCCTAGGCGTGCCCCCCTATCTCGTGGCTACCTCGGGGACCCCCTGACTTGTTACCGACTCCAACACCTCTTATTTAGACCCAAACTTTCAGAAAGAAACCTAGATCGGAAGTTCCGCTGCCGCAAGCCTCTATAGGCACGAGAAATCAATCTAGGCCCTCTCTGGCACCCTGTCGAGGGGGCCATCATCACCGGAGGCTATGGAGGAGGATCCCGGAGGGGCCATCATCACCATGAAGGCCAAGGACCAGAGGGAGAACCTCTCCCCATCCAGGGGGAGGCCATGGAGGAGGAAGCACAAGGGGGAGAACCTCTCCTCTCTCTCGGTGGCACTAGAGTGCCACCGGGAGGGGAATCATCGCCGCGGTGATCGTCTTCATCAACATCACCATCATCATCACCACCCTCATCTCTTTTACGCGGTCCACTCTCCCGCACCCCGCTGTAATCCCTACTTGAACATGGTGCTTTATGCCACATATTATGATCCAATGATGTGTTGCCATCCTATGATGTTTTGAGTAGATATCCTTTGTCTTTGGGTTGATTGATGATCTAGATTGGTATGAGTTGTATGTTTTATTTTGGTGCTGTCCTATTGTGCCCTCCGTGTCACACAAGCATGAGGGATTCCCGCTGTAGGGTGTTGCAATACGTTCATGATTCGCTTATAGTGGGTTGCTTGAGTGACAGAAGCATAAACCCGAGTAAGGGGGTTGTTGCGTATGGGATAAAGGGGACTTGATGCTTTAATGCTATGGTTCAGTTTTACCTTAATGATCTTTAGTAGTTGCGGATGCTTGCTAGAGTTCCAATCATAAGTGCATATGATCCAAGAAGAGAAAGTATGTTAGCTTATGCCTCTCCCTCATATGAAATTGCAATGACGACTACCGGTCTTGTTAACAATTGCCTAAGACAATTCCTGAAGGAAATATGGCCTAGAGGCAATAATAAAGTTATTATTTATTTCCTTATATCATGATAAATGTTTATTATTCATGCTAGAATTGTATTAACCGGAAACATAATACATGTGTGAATACATAGACAAACAGAGTGTCACTAGTATGCCTCTACTTGACTAGCTCGTTTATCAAAGATGGTTATGTTTCCTAATCATAGACATGAGTTGTCATTTGATTAACGGGATCACATCATTAGGAGAATGATGTGATTGACTTGACCCATTCTGTTAGCTTAGCATTTGATCGTTTAGTATGTTTCTATTGCTTTCTTCATGACTTATACATGTTCCTATGACTATGAGATTATGCAACTCCCGTTTACCGGAGGAACACTTTGTGTGCTACCAAAGGTCACAACATAACTGGGTGATTATAAAGGTGCTCTACAGGTGTCTCCAAAGGTACTTGTTGAGTTGGCGTATTTCGAGATTAGGATTTGTCACTCCGATTGTCAGAGAGGTATCTCTGGGCCCACTCGGTAATGCACATCACTATAAGCCTTGCAAGCATTGTAACTAATGAGTTAGTTGCGGGATGATGTATTACGGAACAAGTAAAGAGACTTGCCGGTAACGAGATTGAACTAGGTATTGAGATACTGATGAACGAATCTCGGGCAAGTAACATACCGATGACAAAGGGAACAACGTATGTTGTTATGCGGTTCGACCAATAAAGATCTTCGTAGAATATGTAGGAGCCAATATGGGCATCCAGGTTCCGCTATTGGTTATTGACCAGAGAAGTGTCTCGGTCATGTCTACATAGTTCTCGAACCCGTAGGGTCCGCACGCTTAATGTTCGTTGATGATATAGTATTTATGAGTTATGTATGTTGGTAACCGAATGTTGTTCGGAGTTCCGGATAAGATCACGGACATGACGAGGAACTCCGGAATGGTCTGGAGATAAAGTTTGATATATGGGATAATAGTGTTTGGTCTCGGGAAGGGGTTCCCGATGTTTCCTAAAATGTTTGGGTATGGGAACACTTTATTTGGGCCAAAGGGGAAAGCCCACAAGGTTTTTGGAAAGTGCAAAAGGAAGTTTTGCAGAGTCTAGGGGCCAGACGCCGGGAACCCCGGCGTCTGGCCTTCGAGTCCGAGAAGGACTCTTGCCTTTCGGGTGAAAACGACTTTGTGGAGGCTTTTACTCCAAGTTTCAACCCCAAGGCTCAATATATAAATAGAGGGGTAGGGCTAGCATGCAAGACACATCAAGAAACACCAAGCCGTGTGCCGGCAACCCCGTCCCCTCTAGTTTATCCTCCGTCATAGTTTTCGTAGTGCTTAGGCGAAGCCCTGCGGAGATTGTTCTTCACCAACACCGTCACCACGCCGTCGTGCTGCCGGAACACATCTACTACTTCGCCCGTCTTGCTGGATCAAGAAGGCGAGGACGTCATCGAGCTGAACGTGTGCTAAACGCGGAGGTGCCGTACGTTTGGTACTTGATCGGGACGGATCGTGAAGGTGTACGACTACATCAACCGCATTGATAAACGCTTCTGCTTTCGGTCTACGAGGGTACGTAGACATACTCTCCCCTCTAGTTGCTATGCATCACCATGATCTTGCGTGTGCGTAGGATTTTTTTTGAAATTACTACGTTCCCCAACAGTGGCATCCGAGCCAGGTTTTATGCGTAGATGTTATATGCACGAGTAGAACACAAGTGAGTTGTGAGCGATACAAGTCATACTGCTTACCAGCATGTCATACTTTGGTTTGGCGGTATTGTTGGATGAAGCGGCCCGGACCGACATTACGCGTACGCTTACGCAAGACTGGTTCTACCGACGTGCTTAGCACACAGGTGGCTGGCGGGTGTCAGTTTCTCCAACTTTGGTTGAACTAAATGTGGCTACGCCTGATCCTTGTGAAGGTTAAAATGAGACTAACTTGACAAACTATCGTTGTGGTTTTGATGCGTAGGTAAGAACGGTTCTTGCTCAGTAGCAGCCACGTAAAACTTGCAACAACAAAGTAGAGGACGTTAACTTGTTTTTGCAGGGCATGTTGTGATGTGATATGGTCAAGACATGATGCTATATTTTGTTGTATGAGATGATCATGTTTTGTAACCGAGTTATCGGTAACTGGCAGGAGCCATATGGTTGTCGCTTTATTGTATGCAATGCAATCGCCCTGTAATATCTTTACTTTATCACTAAGCGGCAACGATAGTCGTAGAAGCAATTGTTGGCGAGACGACAACGATGCTACGATGGAGATCAAGGTGTCACGCCGGTGACGATGGTGATCATGACGGTGCTTCGGAGATGGAGATCACAAGCACAAGATGATGATGGCCATATCATATCACTTATATTGATTGCATGTGATGTTTATCCTTTATGCATCTTATTCGGCTTTGTTTGACGATAGCATTATAAGATGATCTCTCACTAAATTTCAAGGTAAAAGTGTTCTCCCTAAGTATGCACCGTTGCCAAAGTTCGTCGTGCTGACACACCATGTGATGATCGGGTGTGATAAGCTCTACGTTCATCTACAACGTGTGCAAGCCAGTTTTGCACATGCAGAATACTTAGGTTAAACTTGACGAGCCTAGCATATGCAGATATGGCCTCGGAACACTGAGACCGAAAGGTCGAGCGTGAATCATATAGTAGATATGATCAACATAGTGTTGTTCACCATTGAAAACTACTCCATCTCACGTGATGATCGGACATGGTTTAGTTGATTTGGATCACGTGATCACTTAGATGATCAGAGGGATGTCTATCTAAGTGGGAGTTCTTAAGTAATATGATTAATTGAACTTAAATTTATCATGAACTTACTACCTGATAGTATTTTGCTTGTCTATGTTGAATGTAGATAGATGGCCCGTGCTGTTGTTCCGTTGAATTTTAATGCGTTCCTTGAGAAAGCAAAGTTGAAAGATGATGGTAGCAATTACACGGACTGGGTCCATAACTTGAGGATTATCCTCATTGCTGCACAGAAGAATTACGTCCTGGAAGCACCGCTGGGTGCCAGGCCTGCTGCAGATGCTGCTGATGACGTTAAGAACGTCTGGCAGAGTAAAGCTGATGACTACTCGATAGTTCAGTGTGCCATGCTTTACAAATTAGAACCGGGACTTCAACGACATTTTGAACGTCATGGAGCATATCAGATGTTCCAGGAGTTGAAGTTAATATTTCAAGCAAATACCCGGATTGAGAGATATGAAGTCTCCAATAAGTTCTATAGCTGCAAGATGGAGGAGAATAGTTCTGTCAGTGAACATATACTCAAAATGTCTGGGTTCTGACTCAACTGGGAGTTAATCTTCCCGTTGATAGTGTCATTGACAGTGTTCTTCAATCACTGCCACCAAGCTACAAAAGCTTCATGATGAAATATAATATGAAAGGGATGAACAAGACAATTCCCAAGCTCTTAGCAATGCTAAAGGCAGCGGAGGTAGAAATCAAGAAGGAGCATCAAGTGTTGATGGTCAACAAGACCACCAGTTTCAAGAAAAAGGGCAAAGGGAAGAAGAAGGGGAACTTCAAGAAGAACAACAAACAAGTTGCTGCTCAAGAGAAGAAACCCAAGTCTGGACCTAAGCCTGAAACTGAGTGCTTCTACTTCAAACAGACTGGTCACTGGAAGCGGAACTTCCCCAAGTGTTTGGCGGAGAAGAAGGATGGCAAGGTGAACAAAGGTATATGTGATATACATGTTATTGATGTGTACCTTACCAGAGCTCGTAGTAGGACCTGGGTATTTGATACTGATTCTGTTGCTATTATTTGCAATTTGAAACAGGGACTACGGATTAAGCGAAGAATGGCTAAGGATGAGGTGACAATGCGCGTGGGAAATGGTTCCAATGTCGATGTGATCGCCGTCGGCACACTACCTCTACATCTACCTTCGGGATTAGTTTTAGACCTAAATAATTGTTATTTGGTGCCAGTGTTAAGCATGAATATTATATCTGGATCTTGTTTGATGCGAGACGGTTATTCATTTAAGTCTGAGAATAATGGTTGTTCTATTTATATGAGTAATATATTTTATGGTCATGCACCCTTGAAGAGTGGTCTATTTTTGTTGAATCTTGATAGTAGTGATACACATATTCATAATGTTGAAGCCAAAAGATGCAGAGTTGATAATGATAGTGCAACTTATTTGTGGCACTACCGTTTGGGCCATATTGGTATAAAGCGCATGAAGAAACTCCATACTGATGGACTTTTGGAATCACTTGGTACTTGCGGACCATGCCTTATGGGCAAGATGACTAAAACGCCGTTCTCCGGAACTATGGAGCGAGCAACAGATTTGTTGGAAATCATACATACTGATGTATGTGGTCCGATGAATATTGAGGCTCGCGGCGGGTATCGTTATTTTCTCACCTTCACAGATGATTTGAGCAGATATGAGTATATCTACTTAATGAAACATAAGTCTGAAACATTTGAAAAGTTCAAAGAATTTCAGAGTGAAGTGGAAAATCATCGTAACAAGAAAATAAAGTTTCTACAGTCTGATCATGGAGGAGAATATTTGAGTAATGAGTTTGGTCTATATTTAAAACAATGCGGAATAGTTTCGCAACTCACGCCACCCGAAACACCACAACGTAATGGTGTGTCTGAACGTTGTAATTGTACTTTACTAGATATGGTGTGATCTATGATGTCTCTTACTGATTTGCCGCTATCGTTTTGGGGTTATGCTTTAGAGACGGATGCATTCATGTTAAATAGGGCACCATCAAAATCCGTTGAGACGACACCTTATGAACTATGGTTTGGCAAGAAACCAAAGTTGTCGTTTCATAAAGTTTGGGGCTGCGATGCTTATGTGAAAAAGCTTCAACCTGATAATCTCGAACCCAAATCGGAGAAATGTGTCTTCATAGGATACCCAAAGGAAACTGTTGGGTACTCCTTCTATCACAGATCCGAAGGCAAGACATTCGTTGCTAAGAATGGATCCTTTCTAGAGAAGGAGTTTCTCTCGAAAGAAGTGAGTGGGAGGAAAGTAGAACTTAATGAGGTAACTATACCTGCTCCCTTATTGGATAGTAGTTCATCACAAAACCGGTTCGTGTGACCAATTAGTGAGGAAGCTAATGATGATGATCATGAAACTTCAGATCAAGTTACTACCGAACCTCATAGGTCAACCAGAGCAAGATCCGCACCAGAGTGGTACGATAATCCTGTTCTGGAGGTCATATTACTTGAACATGACGAACCTACGAACTATGAGGAAGCGATGATGAGCCCAGATTCTGCAAAAATGGCTTGAGGCCATGAAATCTGAGATGTGATCCATGTATGAGAACAAAGTGTGGACTTTGGTTGACTTGCCCGATGATCGGCAGGCCATCGAAAATAAATGGATCTTCAAGAAGAATACAGACACTGATGGTAATGTTACTGTCTACAAAGCTCGACTTGTTGCGAAAGGTTTTCGACAAGTTCAAGGAGTTGACTATGATGAGACCTTCTCACCAGTAGCGATGCTTAAGTCCGTCCGAATCATGTTAGCTATTGCCGCATTTTATGATTATGAAATTTGGCAAATGGATGTAAAGACTGCATTCCTGAATGGATTTTTGGAAGAAGACTTGTATATGATGCAACCTGAAGGTTTTATCGATCCAAAAGGTGCTAACAAAGTGTGCAAGCTCCAGCGATCCATTTATGGACTGGTGCAAGCCTCTCTGAGTTGGAATAAACGTTTTGATAGTGTGATCAAAGCATATGGTTTTATACAAACTTTTGGAGAAGCCTGTATTTACAAGAAAGTGAGTGGGAGCTCTGTAGCATTTCTAATATTATATGTGGATGACATATTGTTGATTGGAAATGATATAGAATTTCTGGATAGCATAAAAGGATACTTGAATAAGACTTTTTCAATGAAAGACCTCGGTGAAGCTGCTTACATATTAGGCATCAAGATCTATAGAGATAGATCAAGATGCTTAATTGGACTTTCACAAAGCACATACCTTGACAAAGTTTTGAAGAAGTTTAGAATGGACCAGGCAAAGAAAGGGTTCTTGCCTGTGTTACAAGGTGTGAAGTTGAGTAAGACTCAATGCCCGACCACTGCAGAAGATAAAGAGAAAATGAAAGATGTTCCCTATGCTTCAACCATAGGCTCTATCATGTATGAAATGTGTACCAGACCTAATGTGTGCCTTGCTATTAGTTTAGCAGGGAGGTACCAAAGTAATCCAAGAGTAGATCACTGGACAGCGGTCAAGAACATCCTGAAATACCTGAAAAGTACTAAGGATATGTTTCTCGTTTATGGAGGTGACAAAGAGCTCATCGTAAATGGTTACGTTGATGCAAGCTCTGACACTGATCCGGATGATTCTAAATATCAAACCGGATGCGTGTTTATATTGAACGGTGGAGCTGTCAGTTGGAGCAGTTCTAAACAGAGGGTTGTGGCGGGATCTACATGTGAAGCGGAGTACATTGCTACTTGGGAAGCAGCGAATGAAGGAGTCTGGATGAAGGAGTTCATATCCGATCTAGGTGTCGTACCTAGTGCATCGGGTCCAATGAAAATCTTTTGTGACAATACCGGTGCAATTGCCTTGGCAAAGGATTCCGGATTTCACAAGAGAACCAAGCACATCAAGAGACGCTTCAACTCCATCCAGGATCAAGTCCAGGTGGGAGACATAGAGATTTGCAAGATACATACGGATCTGAATGTTGCAGACCCGTTGACTAAGCCTCTTCCACGAGCAAAACATGATCAGCACCAAGGCTCCATGGGTGTTAGAATCATTACTGTGTAATCTAGATTATTGACTCTAGTGCAAGTGGGAGACTGAAGGAAATATGCCCTAGAGGCAATAATAAAGTTATTATTTATTTCCTTATATCATGATAAATGTTTATTATTCATGCTAGAATTGTATTAACCGAAACATAATACATGTGTGAATACATAGACAAACAGAGTGTCACTAGTATGCCTCTACTTGACTAGCTCGTTTATCAAAGATGGTTACGTTTCCTAACCATAGACATGAGTTGTCATTTGATTAATGGGATCACATCATTAGGAGAATGATGTGATTGACTTGACCCATTCTGTTAGCTTAGCATTTGATCGTTTAGTATGTTGCTATTGCTTTGTTCATGACTTATACATGTTCCTATGACTATGAGATTATGCAACTCCCGTTTACCAGAGGAACACTTTGTGTGCTACCAAACGTCACAACGTAACTGGGTGATTATAAAGGTGCTCTACAGGTGTCTCCAAAGGTACTTGTTGAGTTGGCGTATTTCGAGATTAGGATTTGTCACTCCGATTGTCGGAGAAGTATCTCTGGGCCCACTCGGTAATGCACATCACTATAAGCCTTGTTATGACCCAGAAGTATAGGGGATCTATCATAGTCCTTTCGATAAGTAAGAGTGTCGAACCCAACGAGGAGCAGAAGGAAATGATAAGCGGTTTTCAGCAAGGTATTCTCTGCAAGCACTGAAATAATAGGTAACAGATAGTTTTGTGATAGGATAATTGTAACGAGTAACAAGTAACAAAAGTAAATAAAGTGCAGCAAGGTGACCCAATCTTTTTTGTAGCAAAGGACAAGCCTGGAGAAACTCTTATATGATGTAAAGCGCTCCCGAGGACACATGGGAATATCATCAAACTAGTTTTCATCACGTTCATATGATTCGCGTTCGGTACTTTGATAATTTGGTATGTGGGTGGACCGGTGCTTGGGTACTGTCCCACTTATGATTAACCTCTATTGCAAGCATCCTCAACTACAACAAAAGTATTAAGGTAAACCTAACCATAGCATGAAGCATATGGATCCAAATTAGCCCCTTACGAAGCAACACATAAACTAGGGTTTAAGCTTCTGTCACTCTAGCAACCCATTATCTACTTATTACTTCCCAATGCCTTCCTCTAGGCCCAAATAATGGTGAAGTGTCATGTAGTGAACGTTCATATAACACCACTAGAGGAGAGACAACATACATCTCATCAAAATATAGAACGAATACCAAATTCACATGACTACTAATAGCAAGACTTCTCCCGTGTCCTCAGGAACAAACGTAACTACTCACAAAGCATATTCATGTTCATAATCAGAGGGGTATTAATATGCATATAGGATCTGAACATATGATCTTCCACCAAATAAACCAACTAGCATCAACTACAAGGAGTAATTAACACTACTAGCAACCCACAGGTACCAATCCCAGACTTGGAGACAAGAATTGGATACAAGAGATGAACTAGGGTTTTGAGAGGAGATGGTGCTGGTGAAGATGTTGATGGAGATTGCCCTCTCCTGATGAGAGGAGCATTGGTGATGACGATGGCGATGATTTCCCCCTCCCGGAGGGAAGTTTCCCCGGCAAAACAGCTCCGCCAGAGCCCTAGATTGGTTCCGCCAAGGTTCTGCCGGTCTCGTCTGGGAAGAAGGCCTATGATTTTTTTCCTCATCGAAAGACTCTATATAACAGAAGATGGCCATCGGAGGGCCACCAGGGGGCCCATGAGGTAGGGGGGCGTGCCCAGGGGGTAGGGCGCGCCCCCACCCTCGTGTGCAGGGTGTGGCCCCCCTGGTAAACTTCTTGCGCTCAGTATTTTTTATATATTCTAAAAATGTCTTCCATGAAGTTTCAGGACTTTTGGAGCTGTGCGGAATAGGTCTCTAATATTTGCTCCTTTTCCAGCCCAGAATCCCAGTTGCAGGCATTCTCCCTCTTTATGTAAACCTTGTAAAATAAGAGAGAATAGGCATAAGTATTGTGACATAATGTGTAATAATAGCCCATAATGCAATAAATATCGATATAAAAGCATGATGCAAAATGGACGTATCAACTCCCCCAAGCTTAGACCTTGCTTGTCCTCAAGCGAAAGCCGAAATCGAAAAATATGCCCACATGTTTAGAGATAGAGGTGTCGATAAAAATAAAATACGGACATGAGGGCATCATGATCATTATTAGAACAACAACTTATATAATTCTTGTCATATGATCTCTTATGCTAGAGTAATAATTCTATCACAATTTCAAGTATGAATTATAAACTTCATTGAAAACTAACAAACTATAATCTCAGTCTTTGAAGCAATTGCAATTTATCATAACATAGGAAAGAGTCGATATAAGAGCTTTTCAGCAAGTCCACATACTCAACTATCATATAGTCTTTCACAATTGCTAACACTCACGCAATACCTATGGGTATGGAGTTTTAATCGGACACAGAGGAAGATAGGGGCTTATAGTTTTGCCTCGCAACGTTTTACCTCCAGTGTAATGTCAACAATAATAGTTCATGAAAACTCACATCCCATTAGCCATATATACCAGGATCTTTCCAACATGTTGTGCTTGACAAAAGATGAAATGTAAAATGAAAGGGTGAAGATCACCATGACTCTTATGTAAGGTACGAGATAAAGGTAAAAGATAGGCCCTTCGCAGAGGGAAGCAGAGGTTGTCATGTGCTTTTATGGTTGGATGCACAAAATCTTAATGCGAAAGAACGTCACTTTCTATTGCCACTTGTGATATGGACCTTTATTATGCAGTTTGTCTCTTTTATTTCTTCCATATCACACGATCGTATAAAGCTTATTTCCTCCACACCAATCAATCATACATGTTTAGAGAGCAATTTTTATTGCTTGCACCGATGACAACTTACTTGAAGGATCTTACTCAATCCATAGGTAGATATGGTGGAATCTCATGGCAAAACTGGTTTAAGGGTGTTTGGAAGCACAAGTAGTATCTCTACTTGGTGCAAAGGATTTGGCTAGCATGAGGGGGAAAGGCAAGCTCAATCATGTTGGATGATCCATGACAATATAATTTATCTCAGATGTAAGAAAACATAACCCATTACGTTGTCTTCCTTGTCCAACGTCAACTCTTTAGCATGCCATATTTTAATGAGTGCTCACAATCATAAAAGATGTCCAACATAGTATATTGATATGTGAAGTCCTCTCTTTATTTATTAATTCCTATTAATTGCAACGATGACCAAAACTATGTTTGTCAACTCTCAACAGCTTTTATTCATCATACTCTTTGTGAGCTCATTACTCTCCATAAGATCCATATGATCTCTTTGTTTCTTTTTATTCTTTCTCTTTTCTTTTATTCACTTAAGATCATGGCAAAATAATCAAGCCCTCGACTCAACACTAATCTTTATTATATATAGCTCACGGAGTCGATTACATAGAAGGATCATAAAGCAAAACTCACAACTAGATCATACTAAAACTTTATTCTACTAGATCAAGATATTATCAAAAGGATCAAACTAAGAAAAACAGTAAAGATAAAAGTGATCGTGATACGATACCGGTGCACTCCCCCAAGCTTGGCAGTTGCCAAGGGGAGTGCCCATACCCATGTGATTATGTATCCTTTGTTGGTGAAGAAGTTGATGGTTTTGTTGATGGCGTAGGCTTGTCGTCCTTCTTCCAAGGCATAGGCTCACCATCATAGAAGGATGATCGAGTCTCCTGAAACCTCAAATCTGCAGCCAAACTCATCCTCTTGAATATATATTCATACTCATAGTTTTGATTTTGCAGGTCATAGATCCGGGCTTGGAGGTGCTCGATTTTCTCATGAAGCTTGAAGATGGCCTCCCCAATGTCCTTGACGTCCAGCTTGTGGTTGTTGGTGAACTCCCTAATCATAATGTGATTGGAATCGAGTCCACGCTCCACCATCTCCCAACACTTGAAAACTTCTTGCTCCAATGCCTCGAGCCTTGCCTCCATGCTTCCTGTCTTCCTTGGTCCCTCAACATCGCGGATGTGCAACAACCCCTCATGCATCTCAATGGTTTGAGGGTGTTGCAACACTTCCGCGAGGTAGGGGTTGATGACCTTCTCGAAGAACTGGTCCTTGGGGGCACTTGAAGGCGACATGACGACCTGGATCTGTCAGAAAAATAGCTCAAAACAAAGACATGAGATTTTTGCGTGATACGGTGGTCAAAACCTTCGAGAGATTATATAATGAATTTTTACCGACCAAAATACGTGTCGTGTATGAAAACGGAGTCCGGAGAGCACACGAGGTGCCCACGAGGTAGGGGGCGCGCCCTCCACCCTCGTGGAGCCCTCGTGTCCTTCCCGGACTGCTTCTTATTTTTCTATTTTTCTAAATATTGCAAAACGTAGAAATATTTCCATTAGAACTGTTTTGGAGTAGGTTTACTTACCGTACCACATACCTCTTCCTTTTCGGAGTCTGAAACGTTCCGGAAAGTGTCCCTTATGTATTCCTCCGGGGTTACGGTTTCAATAACATTGGTTTCAACATTTATAGGATTACCTGAGATATAATGTTTAATTCTTTGACCGTTCACCACCTTCGGATTTGTGCCTTCGAAGTTGTTGATTTTTATAGCACCGAAATGATAGACCTCCTTGATAACGTAAGGACCTTCCCATTTAGAGAGAAGCTTTCCTGCAAAAAAAACTTAAACGAGAGTTGTATAGAAATACATAGTCACCTACATTAAACTCACGCTTTTGTATTCTTTTGTCATGCCATCTTTTGACTTTTTCTTTAAACAACTTGGCATTTTCATAGGCTTGGGTTCTCCATTCATCAAGTGAGCTAATGTCAAATAACTTCTTCTCACCGGCAAGTTTGAAATGATAGTTGAGCTCTTTAATATCCCAATAAGCCTTATGTTCTAGTTTGAGTGGTAAGAGACATGCTTTTCCATAAACCATTTTATACGGAGACATACCCATAGGATTTTTATATGCAGTTCTATAGGACCATAATGCATCATCAAGTTTCTTGGACCAATTCTTTCTAGATCTATTAACAGTCTTTTGCAAAATTAATTTGAGTTCTCTATTGCTCAATTCTACTTGACCACTAGACTGTGGGTGATAAGGAGATGCAATTCTATGATTAACATCATATTTAGCAAGCATTTTACGGAAAGCACCATGAATAAAATGTGAACCACCATCAGTCATTAAGTATCTAGGGACTCCAAACCTTGGAAAAATAACTTCTTTAAGCATCTTAATAGAGGTGTTATGATCAGCACTACTAGTTGTAATAGCTTCTACCCACTTAGTAACGTAATCAACAACAACTAAAATATGTGTGTATCCATTAGAGGCAGGAAAAGGTCCTATATAATCCAAGCCCCAAACATCAAATGTTTCAATAACAAGTGAATAATTCATAGGCATTTCTTGACATCTACTATATTACCAATTCTTTGATATTCATCACAAGACAAGACAAACTTACATGCATCCTTGAAGAGAGTAGGCCAATAAAACCGGATTGCAATACCTTGTGTGCAGTTCTATCTCCAGGATGGTGTCCTCCATAAGCCTCGGAGTGACACTTGCGTAGGATCTGTTCCTGTTCATGCTCAGGTACACAACGTCTAATAACACCATCTACTCCTTCTTTATAAAGATGTGGGTCATCCCAAAAGTAATGTCTCAAATCATAGAAGAACTTTTTCTTTTGCTGGTATGTAAAGCTAGGTGGTATAATTTTAGCAACAATGTAATTAGCATAATTAGCATACCATGGAGCAGTATGAGAAGCATTTATGACATTTAATTGTTCATCAGGAAAGCTATCATCAATAGGTAGTGGGTCATCAAGAACATTTTCTAACCTAGACAAGTTGTCTGCAACGGGGTTCTCAGCTCCCTTCCTATCAACAATATGCAAATCAAATTATTGTAGGAGGAGAACCCATCTAATAAGTCTAGGTTTAGCATTTTCTTTTCCATAAGATATTTAATAGCAGCATGATCCGTGTGAATAGTTACTTTAGAATCAACAATATATGGTCTAAACTTATCACAAGCAAATACAACTGATAGGAATTCCTTTTCAGTAGTAGCATAATTTCTCTGAGCATTGTCTAGATTTTTACTGGCATATTGAATAACATTTAATTTCTTATCAACTCTTTGCCCTAGAACAACACTTACAGCATAATCACTAGCATCACACATAATTTCAAAGAGTAAATTCCAATCAGGTGGCTGAACAATAGGCACAGAGATCAATGCTTTCTTAAGTATTTCGAATGCTTCTACGCAATCATCATAAAAAATAAATGGTATATCTTTTTGTAATAAATTAGTCAGAGGCCGAGAAATTTTCGAGAAGTCCTTAATGAACCTCCTATAAAAACGGCATGACCAAGGAAACTTCTTATACCTTTGATGTCCTTGGTACATGGCATCTTTTCAATAGCATCAACCTTGGCTTTATCAACCTCAATGCCTCTTTCAGAAACTTTATACCCCAAGACATTACCTTCATTAACCATAAAGTGGCACTTTTCCCAATTCAAGACAAGATTAGTTTCTTCACATCTCTGGAAAACTCGGCCAAGGTTGCTTAAGCAATCATCAAAAGAGGATCCATAGACGAAAAAATCGTCCATGAAAACCTCACAAATCTTTTCACAAAAGTCAGAGAATATAGCCACCATGCATCTTTGAAAGGTAGCAGGTGCATTACATAAACCAAAAGGCATACGTCTATAAGCAAAAGTACCAAAAGGGCAAGTAAAAGTAGTCTTTGATTGATCATTGGCCGACACAGGTATTTGAGAGAAACCAGAATAACCATCTAGAAAGCAAAAATGTGTACGTTTGGATAATATTTCTAGCATTTGATCGATAAAAGGTAAGGGTAATGATCTTTTTTAGTAGCTTTATTTAATTTGCGGAAATCAATTACCATCCTATAACCTGTAATAATTCTTTGCGGGATCAACTCATCTTTATCATTAGGAACGACAGTAACACCTCCCTTCTTAGGGACACAATGGACATGACTTACCCACTGACTATCAGCAACGAGATAAATTATACCTGCCTCAAGAAGTTTTAGTATTTCCTTTCTTACCACTTCCTTCATCTTAGGATTCAGCCGTCGTTGATGATCACGAACTGGTTTGGCATCTTACTCCAAATTTATTTTGTGTTGACATAGAGTGGGACTAATGCCCTTAAGATTATCAAGAGTATATCCAATAGCAGCACGGTGCTTCTTCAGAGTTTTCAATAATCTCTCTTCTTCATGCTCTGAAAGGTTAGCACTAATAATAATAGGATATATCTTTTTCTCATCAAGATAAGCGTATTTAAGAGTATCAGATAACGGTTTAAGCTCAAACACGGGATCACCCTGTTGGGGAACGTGGTAATTTCAAAAATTTCCTACGCACACGCAAGATCATGGTGATGCATAACAACGAGAGGGGAGAGTGTTGTCCACGTACCCTCGTAGACCGAAAGCGGAAGCGTTAGCACAACACGGTTGATATAGTCGTATGTCTTCACGATCCGACCGATCAAGTACCGAACGCACGACACCTCCGAGTTCTGCACACATTCAACTCGATGACGTCCCTCGAACTCCGATCTAGCTGAGTGCTGAGGGAGAGTTTTGTCAGCACGACGACGTGGTGACGATGTTGATGTTCTACCGACACAGGGCTTTGCCTAAGCACCGCTACAGTATTATCGAGTTGGACTATGGTGGAGGGGGGCACCGCACACGGCTAAGAGACGATCAACTTGATCAACTTGTGTGTCTTTGGGGTGCCCCTACCCCCGTATATAAAGGAGTGGAGGAGGGGGAGGGTCGGCCCTCTCTATGGCGCGCCCTAGGGGAGTCCTACTCCCACCGGGAGTAGGATTCCCCTTTTCCTAGTAGAACTAGGAGCCCTTCCATGTAGTAGGAGTAGGAGGGAAGGAAAGGGAAGGGAAAAGGAGAAGGAAGGAAGGGGGTCGCCCCCTCCCTAGTACAATTCGAACCAGCCCATGGGGAGGGGTGCGGCCACCCTTTGAGGCCTTTCTCTCCTTTCCCGTATGGCCCATTAAGGCCCAATACGAATTCCCGTAACTCTTCGGTACTCCCGAAAATACCCGAATCACTCGGAACCTTTCTGATGTCCGAATATAGTCGTCCAATATATCGATCTTTATGTCTTGACCATTTCGAGACTCCTCGTCATGTCTCCGATCTCACTCGGGACTCCGAACTCCTTCGGTACATCAAAACTCATAAACATAATATAACTGTCATCGAAACCTTAAGCGCGCGGACCCTACGGGTTCGAGAACAATGTAGACATGACCAATACACGTCTTTGGTCAATAACCAATAGCGAAACCTGGATGCTCATATTGGCTCCTACATATTCTACGAAGATCTTTATCGGTCAAACCGCATAACAACATACGTTGTTCCCTTTGTCATCGGTATGTTACTTGCCCGAGATTCGATCGTTAGTATCTCAATACCTAGTTCAATCTCGTTACCAGCAAGTCTCTTTACTCGTTCCGTAATACATTATCCTACAACTAACACTTTAGTTGCAATGCTTGCAAGGCTTTAAGTGATGTGCATTACCGAGAGGGCCCAGAGATACCTCTTCGGCAATCGGAGTGACAAATCCTAATCTCGAAATACGCCAACCCAACAAGTACCTTTGGAGGCACCTGTAGAGCACCTTTATAATCACCCAGTTACGTTGTGACATTTGGTAGCACACAAAGTGTTCCTCCGGTAAATGGGAGTTGCATAATCTCATAGTCATAGGAACATGTATAAGTCATGAAGAAAGCAATAGCAACAAACTAAACGATCAAGTGCTATGCTAACGATCAAGTGCTATGCTAACGGAATGGGTCAAGTCAATCACATTATTCTCTAATGATGTGACCCTGTTAATCAAATGACAACTCATGCCTATGGCTAGGAAACTTAACCATCTTTGATTTAACGAGCTAGCCAAGTAGAGGCATACTAGTGACACTCTGTTTGTCTATGTATTCACACATGTATTATGTTTCCGGTTAATACAATTCTAGCATGAATAATAAACATTTATCATGAAATAAGGAAATAAATAATAACTTTATTATTGCCTCTAGGGCATATTTCCTTCAGTCTCCCACTTGCACTAGAGTCAATAATCTAGTTCAGATCACCATGTGATTTAATACCAATATTTCACATCACCATGTGATTAACACCCATAGTTCACATCGACATGTGACCAACACCCAAAGGATTTACTAGAGTCAATAATCTAGTTCACATCGCTATGTGATTAACACCCAAAGAGTACTAAGGTGTGATCATGTTTTGCTTGTGAGAGAAGTTTAGTTAACGGGTCTGCCACATTCAGATCCGTACGTGTTTTGCAAATTTCTATGTCAACAATTCTCTGCACGGAGCTACTCTAGCTAATTGCTCCCACTTTCAATATGTATCCAGATTGAGACTTAGAATCATCTGGATCAGTGTCAAAACTTGTATCGACGTAACCCTTTACGATGAACCTTTTGTCACCTCCATAATCGAGAAACGTATCCTTATTCCACTAAGGATAATTTTGACCGCTGTCTAGTGATCTACTCCTAGATCACTATTATACTCCCTTGCAAAACACAGTGTAGGGTATACAATAGATCTAGTACACAGCATGGCATACTTTATAGAACCTATGGCTGAGGCATAGGGAATGACTTTCATTCTCTCTCTATCTTCTGCCGTGGTCGAGTTTTGAGTCTTACTCAACTTCACACCTTGTAACACAGGCAAGAACTCCTTCTTTGACTATTCCATTTTGAACTACATCAAAATCTTGTCAAGGTATGTACTCATTGAAAAACTTATCAAGCGTCTTGATCTATCTCTATAGATCTTGATGCTCAATATGTAAGCAGCTTCACCAAGGTTTTCCGTTGAAAAACTCCTTTCCAACATTCCTTTATACTTTGTAGAATAATTCTACATTATCTCCGATCAACAATATGTCATTCACATATACTTATCAGAAATGCTGTAGTGCTCTCACTCACTTTCTTGTAAATACAGGCTTCACCGCAAGTCTGTATAAAACTATATGTTTTGGTTAACTTATCAAAGCGTACATTCCAACTCCGAGATGCTTGCACCAGTCCATAGATGGATCACTGGAGCTTGCATATTTTGTTAGTACCTTTAGGATTGACAAAACCTTCTGGTTGCATCATATACAACTCTTCTTTAATAAATCCATTAAGGAATGCAGTTTTGTTTATCCATTTGCCAGATTTCATAAAATGCGGCATTTGCTAACATGATTGAGACAGACTTAAGCATAGATACGAGTGAGAAACTCTCATCATAGTCAACACCTTGAACTTGTCTGTAACGCCCTCGACGCGGCTATATCTCCCACGTGTCGAGGCACGACTTAGAGGCATAGCCGCATTGAAAGCAATGTCGCAAGTCAGGAAATCATCACACATCCCATGTACATAAATAATATAAAGGGGGGAACATAGTTGGCTTACACTCGCCACGTCACATCAAAGTACATAAATAACATCCATCATACAATTCACTCATGGCCCGACTACGGCGCCAAAATAGAAAAGACCCCCAACATGCGACAAGGCCCTGAATCTAACCCTGATTGGGCACCACTACTGATCATCAGGAAAAGACACATAGTAACGCTGAGAGTCCTCGTCGTACTCCCACTTGAGCTCAAGCGCGCCATCTGAAGCTGTATCATCTGTCCCTGCATCTGGTGTAATAGTAATCTGTGAGCCACAGGGACTCAGCAATCTCGCACCCTCGCGATCAAGATTATTTAAGCTTAATAGGTAGGAAAGGGGTAATGTATAAGTGGAGCTGCAGCAAGCGACTAGCATATATGGTGGCTATCTTATTCGCAAAAGAGAGCGAGAAGAGGAGGCAAAGCATGAGCGAGGAACTAGAGAGCAACCTGCGCAAACATAACTCCAACACCGTGTCCGCTTCCCGGACTCCGCCGAGAAGAGGCCATCACGGCAACACACTCAGTTGATTCATTTTAATTAATTAAGGTTCAAGTTATCTACAACCGGACATTAACAAATTCCTATCTACCCATAACCGCGGGCACGGCTTTCGAAAGATCAATCCCTACAGGGGGGTCCCAACTTAGCCCATAACAAGCTCTCACGGTCAATGAAGGAATAGACCTCCACCCAACACACACCAATCAGACTCGATATCTCGGTACAACAAGACGATTCGACAGGTTAAAACAAGTCCAGCAACACCGCCCGAATGTGCCGACAAATCCCGATAGGAGCTGCACATATCTCTTTCTCAGGGCACACTCAGATTGTCCTAGGTACGGGTAGGCCAGCCCAGAGTTGCCCCTGGTGGCCACCGACAGTTGACAGTTGGACCAACACTCAGAGGAGCACTGGCCCGGGGGGGGGGGTTAAAATAAGATGACCCTCGGGCTCCGGAAACCCAAGGGAAAAAGGGGTAGGTGGCAAATGGTAAAACCAATGTTGGGCATTGCTGGAAAAGCTTTAATCAAGGCGAACTATCAAGGGGTTCCCATTATAGCCCAACCGCGTAAGGGACACAATAATCCGGGAACATAACACCGATTTGATGGAAACTAGGGCGGCAAGAGTGGAACAAAACACTAGGCGAGAGGCCGAGCCTTCCACCCTTTACCAAGTATATAGATGCATTAAGATAACATGGCAAAATAATGATATCCCAACAAGTAAATAAATGTTCCAACAAGGAACGGCTCCAATCTTCACCTGCAACTAGCAACGCTATAAGAAGGGGCTGAGCAAAGTGGTAACATAGCCAATCAACGGTTTGCTAGGACAAAGGTGGGTTAGAGGCTCAATCATGGCAATTGGGAGGCTGACAAGCAAGTGGTAGGCATCGTAGCATTGGCAAAGCAAAAGAGCGAGCAAACTAGCATAGCAAAGATAGTGGTGATTTCGAGGGTATGATCATCTTGCCTGCACAGTTGTCAGAGTTGACTGGATCCTCAAAAGCAAACTCAACAGGCTCCTCGTTAGCGAACTCGTCTCCCGGCTCTACCCAACAACACAAACAAGCAACAAGGATACAATCAACCACGTGCAAGGGCAACCAATAATATGCAAAGATGGTATGCTATGCGGGATGCGATGCGGGATGCAAAATGCAAGACGTGACAGGAAATGCATGAACCTGGCCTCAACTTGGATAACCAAGGGTGCCACTGGATAGAGGGGATGAAATCCCCTAAAAACGATATAAAGATCATAGGAATCGGAGCTACGGTTTGGAAATGGCAAGCGTTTTACGAAACGAACCGATCTGCGATTTACAGCAAGTAGGCTCCTAAATGCAACGAAATGAACATGCTACAGCCACCAAACATGAAAACAAAATCCATGGCAGGGATGTACACAAGATGCTTAACAAATCACTAGGACTGAGCCATAGGCAAATTCATCCATTAAGAGGTTCAAACAAGCATGGCAAAACTGAATAAGCAAAACAAATTTCAGACTTAGTGAAGTTAACACTAGTCTGAAATTTCAGACCACGATGCTCTCTTCGGAGCAGCAAAACAACATGATACATAACCTGAACATGACAAGTAAGAACATGGAATGGAGCTACTCAACAAGCTTAACAAAACACCCAAAGTGACCTGGGGCCAAAAGGGTTCACAAAATACTCTAACGAGCACACGAACATAGATGAAACACAATCAGTTTTCAGACTTAGTGAAAACTGAGACATGCGGAAATTATAACTCACGAAGGCATGTAAACGAGCTCGGTGCACTCACTACGGTGCAAGTCATGGCAAGCCAAGCATATATCCGTAAAGAAGGCACAAAATTCTAGCTATACATGGCAAGAACAAAGGCATAGCATGCATGGATCACTAACAATAGCATCGGCAAAATCGCAAAAGAGTTCACGATCTGCCCAAATTAACAACGATGCAAAAGTTGAGCTTGATTGACTCAACCTAGGGTGCTCCAACATAACAAGTAAAGACATGGATGGATAGAGCATAACAAGATTAACAAATGTCCCTTACTGATCATGCTCAAAAGAGGCACGGATCACTAGGAAACAAGCTGAACATATGGCATCATGAACTAAAATATCCCAGACTTAGTGAAAATCACTAAGTCCCTGAAAACAGAAAACTCAGGTACCCCTCTTTGCAAGCTTGCACAAGTCACCACACACATCCTAAAAATGCATGGGTGGCACCTCTGGAAAGAAGAAAAAATGCTTAACAATTCATCCCAAAGGGGCACAGGCATATCATGCACACAATAATCATGGCAAAAATGACAAAAGGCTATGATGAGCTAACGGATCTGCAATTTAACTCATGTGCCTCCTTCTAACAGCATTTTGGGCATCAAGATGAAGTCAAATGCAAATGATGCAATGGAGCGAAATGATGTACTCGCCGAGACGAAGATTTTGATATATCATGTGTCCAAAACGGAGCTACGGATGCGGAGATATGAGCAGTCAAAGAATGCATAAAAAACTAGGGTTCGGGGGGGGGGACAAAAGTCAACCGGGATCCTCAGATCCAGATCTGGATCGGCACGCTTCCCGAGGCGGCGCCGGAGTTCACTGTTCCCCGCCGGAAATGGAGCCCGCCGGCGTCCGTCGGAGATGGCCGGAGTCGTCGGGGTCGCCGGACTTGGCGCTTCCCGAGGCGAGGAGGTGCGGAGGAGGCCGCGTCGTGGGCGGCGGCGGTCGGGCGTGGCGGCGACCGGTGGCGGCGAGGGCGAGGAGGTCCGGGGCAGAGCTTGCCCCGGCCGGCAATGGCGCGCGGCGGCGCTGGGCGGCCCGGGCACCGGCGTGGAGGGAGGAGAAGGCGCGGGGTCGCGGGCGGACTGGCCCGTGCGGCGAGGAGGCGGGCCCCGTGCGGGCCTGGGCGGGCCGGCGGGAGTGGCGGCGATGTGGGGCGCTCGCTGCCACGTGGCGCGCCCCGGTAGGTCGGCGGCGGCGGCGGACATTGTCTGGACCGCAGAAGTTTGTCCGGCGGCGGCAGGAGGAGTTGGATGTAGGGTTTCGGGGGGAGGAAGAGGAAGAATTTCGGAGGGGGTCTTTATATAGGCATAGAGGGAGCTAGGAGTGTCCAAATGAGGTGCGGTTTTCGGCCACGCGATCGTGATCGAACGACCGAGACAATGGAGCAGAGTTTGGTGGGTTTTGGGCCAAATTGGAGGGGTGTTGGGCTGCAACACACACGAGACCTTTTCGGTCCCTCGGTTAACCGTCGGAGTATCAAACGAAGTCCAAATGACCCGAAACTTGACAGGCGGTCTACTGGTAGTAATCCAAGGCTGCATGGCAAGTCTCGGTCCAATCTGGAAATGTTTAATCCCCTCACACGAAAGAAAGCTAGAAATGGCCACCGGAGGAGAACGAAGCGCCGGAATGCAAAACGGACAACGGGGAAAATGCTCGAATGCATGAGATGAACATGTATGCAAATGCAATGCACGTGATGACATGATATGAGATGCACGAAAACGAAAATAACACACGGAGACAAAGACCCGAACCCGAGGAATAAATATGACTTAATGCCGGAAACGGCAAGAGTTAGAGTACAAATTGGGGAAGTCATATCTGGGGCGTTACAACACTCCACCACTACGAAAAGATCTCGTCCCGAGATCTAGGACTGAAAGAACTCCGGGTACTCAGAACGGAGGTGATCCTCGCGTTCCCAGGTAGCTTCGCGGTCGGAATGGTGTGACCACTTGACTTTGAGAAATTTGATTGACTTGTTGCGAGTTCTGCGTTCAGTCTCTTCAAGGATTGCAACGGGGTGCTCACGATAGGAGAGATCTTCTTGGAGCTCAATGTCCTCGAAGTTTACGGTGCGTTCAGGCGTCTTGAAGCACTTTCGGAGTTGGGAGACATGGAACACATCATGAACATTGGCAAAGTTTGAAGGAAGCTCGAGTTGATAGGCGAGGTCGCCTCTCTTGCTGACAATCTTGAAAGGTCCGACGTATCTGGGGGCAAGTTTCCCTTTGATACCGAAGCGACGAGTCCCTTTCATAGGAGAGACGCGGAGGTAAACATGATCTCCGATCTCGAAAGCCAAATCACGGTGCTTACTATCATAGTAGCTCTTCTGGCGGGATTGGGCTGCTTTGAGGTTATCACGAATGACCTTGCACATTTCTTCTGCTTCTGCGATTAGGTCATTACCCAGCAGCTGACGTTCACCGGTTTCAGACCAGTTGAGAGGTGTACGTCACTTCCTACCATACATAATTTCAAATGGGGCCTTGCCCGAACTTGCTTGAAAACTGTTGTTGTATGAGAATTCAGCATAAGGAAGACAATCCTCCCACTTCATGCCGAAGGAGATAACACAAGCCCTGAGCATATCTTCAAGAATCTGGTTGACACGCTCGACTTGACCGCTTGTTTGAGGATGGAAAGCAGTGCTGAAGCGAATGTTGGTGCCCATGGCCTTCTGAAAGGAATCCCAAAACTTGGAGGTAAAGATGCTGCCACGGTCTGAAGATATCACTTGAGGAATACCGTGCAGAGATACAATTCGAGAGGTATAGAGTTCCGCCAATTGAGCTGCAGTGATTGACTCTTTGATAGGCAGGAAATGAGCCACTTTGGTGAGCTTGTCGATGACAACGAATATAGCATCATTGCCACGCTTGGACTTTGGAAACCCAGTCACGAAGTCCATTTCAACGTGGTCAAACTCCCATTCTGGAATGGCAAGAGGTTGGAGGAGACCTGCTGGCCTTTGGTGTTCTGCCTTCACTCTTCTGCAGACATCACATTCATTCACGAATTGAGCGATCTTGCGCTTCATTCGAGTCCACCAATAAGTTTGCTTCAGATCCTGATACATCTTCGTGCTCCCAGGGTGGATGGAGAGGAGAGAGTTGTGAGCCTTGTTCATGATCACTTTACGAAGTTCACCTTTGGGCACAACAATTCGATCCTCGAAGAAGAGAGTGTCCTTGTCATCAAGTCGGTAGCACTTGTACTTGGACTGACTCTTTGCAATCCCAATCTTCACCTTTTTCACCATAGCATCAAGAAGCTGGGCTTGGCGAATCTGTTCTTCCAAGGTAGGAGAGACTTGAAGGTTGGTGAGGAAACCTTGAGGAATAATTTGCAGATTAAGTTTGCGGAAAGCTTCACAAAGCTCGGGTTGATAAGGCTTGAGAATCAGACTGTTGCAATATGCTTTTCTGCTCAAAGCGTCAGCAATCACATTGGCCTTGCCTGGAGTATACTCGATACTCGGATTGTACTCTTGAATCATTTCGACCCATCGAGTTTGCCTGAGGTTGAGATTAGGCTGAGTGAAGATGTACTTGAGACTCTTGTGATCAGTGAAAATATCCACTTTCCTTCCCAATAGAAGATGTCTCTAAGTCAACAAAGCATGCACAACTGCCGCCAACTCGAGATCATGAGTGGGGTAGTTCTTCTCATTAGGCTTCAACTGGCGAGAGGTATAAGCAACAACTTTCTTCTCTTGCATCAGTACAGCACCTAGACCTTGGAGAGAGGCATCACAAAAGACCTCGTACGGCTTGGTTTCATCAGGCAGAGTCAGAACTGGAGCAGTGATTAATTTCTCTTTCAAAGTGTTGAAAGCAATATCACACTCCGGAGACCAAACGTACTTGACGTGCTTCTGAAGAAGATTTGAGAGAGGCTTCCCGATCTTGGAAAAGTTTTCAACGAATCTTCGGCAGTAGCTTGCGAGACCGAGGAAGCTACGGAGTTGCTTCACGTTCTGAGGAGGTTCCCAATTAACAATTGTAGACACCTTCTCAGGATCCACGGAAATGCCCTTGGCAGAGATGATATGACCAAGATAAAGCACCTCATCGAGCCAAAATTCACACTTGGAGAACTTGGTGTAGAACTGGTGTTCCCTGAGCTTGTCAAGAACCAAACGCAAGTGCTTGGCATGATCTTCCTTGTTCTTCGAGAAAACCAGAATGTCGTCAAGATAGACCAAAACGAAGTCATTGGTGTAGGGGTTGAAGATGAAGTTCATCATGCGAGAGAACGTCGGAGGAGCGTTGGCGAGGCCAAAAGACATGACAGTGTATTCATATGACCCATAGCTTGTCTTGAAGGCCATCTTGGGAATATCTTGCTCATGAATGCGAATTTGATGATAACCCATACGAAGATCAAGCTTGGAGAATACTTGGGCACCCTTGAGTTGTTCAAACAGCTCATTAATGTTGGGAAGTGGGTATTTGTTCTTGATGGTCTTCTTGTTCAATGGACGATAATCAACACAAAGTCAGTCCGTTCCATCCTTCTTCTTCACAAAAAGAACACCACAACCCCACGGAGAAGTACTAGGCCGAATGAGACCCATTCTTTCTTGAACATCGAGTTGTTTCTTCAACTCCTTCAATTCTTCGGGGCCGAGCTTGTAGGGACGTTTGCACACAGGTTCCATACCGGGCTCAAGTTCAATAACAAATTCAACCGGCCGGTGCGGAGGCATTCCTGGGAGTTCTTCTGGGAAGACGTCTTGATACTCACAAACAACCGGAATCTGCGAAATAGCATCCAATTCACCCTTCTCATTGAGAGAAAACAACCGGATTGTATCATCACGAGCGGCAAAGACAATGACATCCTCAGATGAATGAGTCAATTGAATCTGCCTGGCTGCACAATTGAGGTGGGCCTTGTGTTTAGAGAGCCAGTCCATCCCAAGAATAAAATCGATATCAGAATCACCAAGAACCGTTGGAGAAGCCAAGAACTTATAATCGCCCAAAGTGATAGTAACATCCGGAACGATGGAGTTAGCCTGCATGCGCTTACCAGGAGAAACAACTGCTAATGGGCTAGGCAGAACTTGTGAAACCAATTCATGCCTAGATGTAAATGGCCTCGAGATGAAACAATGCGAAGCACCCGTGTCAAAAAGAACTTTTGCAGGAATATCATTAACAGGAAGGTTACCCATGATCACATCTGACGAATCCTCTGCCTGAGCTGCGTTCATCAAGTTGACCTTGGCGGACTTGGGGTTATGCTTGACCACAGCTGTACTTGCCGATCTCACGGGAGGAGGAGGAAGACGCCTCTGGTTGAAACACTTGTTGGCGTAGTGACCCTTCTGTTGGCACTTGTTGCACGTGACCTCTGAGAGCGGACGGTGGTACGGAGCACTCGATCTTGGAGCTTGAGACGAAGTCTTGTTCTGAAAGCCTGGGTTGGGTTGGTGGGAAGAACCACTGCCACCTTTGCTCTTCTGCTGATACGGCTGACGGAACGGAGGAGGAGGAAGCCAATACTTCTGCTGCTTGGCCACTTGAGTAGAGGAAGAAGTCGTAGTGTCTCTGACTCGCTTCCTGGAAGCATCACACCTCAACTGAGCAGCCTCTTGCTTCAGTGCCATGTTGTAGAACTCATCGTATCTCAGCGGCTCAAAAAGGACAAGAGCGAGCTGAATTTCTTCACGGAGACCACCCCTGAACTGATAGATCATGCTCTTCTCATCAGGAACATCCTGCTTGGCAAAACTGGCGAGCTTCTGGAACAACTTGTTGTAGTCATAGACAGACAAAGAGCCTTGCTTCAGATTGCGGAATTCCTCACGTTTGCTTTCAGTCACACTTTGAGGGATGTGATGAGCTCGGAAATCACGACGGAAATCATCCCAAGTGATCAAACGTCCACCTCTGGAATCCTTGTACTGCTGGAACCACTCTGTAGCCTGATCTTTGAGCTGGAAAGAAGCGAACTTGACAAAATCTTCAGGCCTGACGTTGCTGCATTCAAAATGCTTTCCCAGATCCACTAGCGAATCGTCAGCATCGGTAGCCTCAACACAATTGCTGAACGTCTTTGGACCATTAGCGAGGAACTGGTTCAGAGTAGCAAAATGGTTCTGGTTGTTGCCTTGATTCCCTTGACTGCCTTGATTCCGCTCTTGGAGGATTTGCATGATCAACTGTGTATTTGCATTAGTAGCGGCCATCACAGCTTGCCAAGCTTCCGGAGGAGGTGGAGGTGGTGGCGGATCAGGGTTCGGAGTCGTGCGCGTTGGAGGAGCCATCCTAAAGAGGTTGACCACCATTAGCACACAAATAGACAAATATTGAAGGTGAATCCAACGGAATGAAAATTGCAACATAAAGTCTTCACATCCGAACAAAATGAACGAATGCACTTCTCTTGAAGTGGTCACATATTCCTAAATTGCGAAGCCACGAAGAATTAGGTAGAAGAGGTAAATCAACGAGGGATGGAATCAACATATGACGTCGAAGCAACTCGAATACCACAACTCAAAATAAAACCAAGGATTGGCTTGCGAAATAAGCCGGAACAAATATATGATAGAGATTTCGTCTGAAGTTTTCGTGGTGGGACCTACACGGGCTCGATCGTACATCACCATCATGTACAAGGCAGTGCACATGGCATACGAAGCGTCCCCGAGTCAGCATAGCCAAGGACTCTTTAAGACACAACGAGACCACTGTAAAATCGACCGTGAATAGGCGAACCACTAGACGTCGAACCCCAATTTCATATCATACATCTGTCGGAAAGATATCCTAAGAGCTACTTGAATTCCCACCTATGAAACTCCCGAAATTTTCCGGTTATGCAATCAGGTGTTGGGGACACAGGGGAAGCATAATATCTCACCCAAACTAGCAAATCCTACATCCAGCTGTATCCATCCTTCAACACATAACCAAGAAACCTTCGGAAACCATCTACCTCAACCTTCGAAAAGCATCCGTTATACAAGTTATGGCGATACTCCCGAACTCCCGCCCCAGTACTGGGTGGCGTCGAGGTTATCTCACCAACGAACTGCATAAAGGAGATTTTCGATGTCGCGAACATATCTCAAGTATGCCAGAATTGCAACGATAAAATTATGATGACAACACCTCAGAGCTCAACTCCCCGGGACACTTCCACTAAACCCCTGACAGGAGGCACCAAGACAGTATTCTCATCATAAGCCATCGGAACAAAACCAAGATACTCGCGTGATCCTAAGAAAAAAAAATTTCATGAAATTTGAGAAGAGAAGAGTCAAAACTCTACGTCAGGATGCCTTACCAGAGCGATGAGGAGACTGGGAAGTAAAAAGAATTCCTAAGCTCTCCGATATATAATTCCTAAGGACTCAAAACATTTTTCTAGACACAACTCGGCTGCTAAAACGATCAAGCAATGGGGCTCCTAAGGTCGGGGAAGGCTCTGATTACCAACTTGTAACGCCCTCGATGCGGCTATATCTCCCACGTGTCGAGGCACGACTTAGAGGCATAGCCGCATTGAAAGCAATGTCGCAAGTCAGGAAATCATCACACATCCCATGTACATAAATAATATAAAGGGGGGAACATAGTTGGCTTACACTCGCCACGTCACATCAAAGTACATAAATAACATCCATCATACAATTCACTCATGGCCCGACTACGGCGCCAAAATAGAAAAGACCCCCAACATGCGACAAGGCCCTGAATCTAACCCCGATTGGGCACCACTACTGATCATCAGGAAAAGACACATAGTAATGCTGAGAGTCCTCGTCGTACTCCCACTTGAGCTCAAGCGCGCCATCTGAAGCTGTATCATCTGTCCCTGCATCTGGTGTAATAGTAATCTGTGAGCCACAGGGACTCAGCAATCTCGCACCCTCGCGATCAAGACTATTTAAGCTTAATAGGTAGGAAAGGGGTAATGTATAAGTGGAGCTGCAGCAAGCGACTAGCATATATGGTGGCTATCTTATTCGCAAAAGAGAGCGAGAAGAGGAGGCAAAGCACGAGCGAGGAACTAGAGAGCAACCTGCGCAAACATAACTCCAACACCGTGTCCGCTTCCCGGACTCCGCCAAGAAGAGGCCATCACGGCAACACACTCAGTTGATTCATTTTAATTAATTAAGGTTCAAGTTATCTACAACCGGACATTAAAAAATTCCCATCTGCCCATAACCGCGGGCACGGCTTTCGAAAGATCAATCCCTGCAGGGGGCTCCCAACTTAGCCCATAACAAGCTCTCACGGTCAATGAAGGAATAGACCTCCACCCAAGACACACCGATCAGACTCGGTATCTCGGTACAACAAGACGATTTGACAAGTTAAAACAAGTCCAGCAACATCGCCCGAATGTGCCGACAAATCCCGATAGGAGCTGCACATATCTCTTTCTCAGGGCACACTCAGATTGTCCTAGGTATGGGTAGGCCAGCCCAGAGGTGCCCCTGGTGGCCACCGGCAGCTGACAGTTGGACCAACACTCAGAGGAGCACTGGCCCGGGGGGGGGGGGGGGGGGTTAAAATAAGATGACCCTCGGGCTCCGGAAACCCAAGGGAAAAAGTGGTAGGTGGCAAATGGTAAAACCAATGTTGGGCATTGCTGGAAAAGCTTTAATCAAGGCGAACTATCAAGGGGTTCCCATTATAGCCCAACCGCGTAAGGGACGCAATAATCCGGGAACATAACACCGATATGACGGAAACTAGGGCGGCAAGAGTGGAACAAAACACTAGGCGAGAGGCCGGGCCTTCCACCCTTTACCAAGTATATAGATGCATTAAGATAACATGGCAAAATAATGATATCCCAACAAGTAAATAAATGTTCCAACAAGGAACGGCTCCAATCTTCACCTGCAACTAGCAACGCTATAAGAAGGGGCTGAGCAAAGCGGTAACATAGCCAATCAACGGTTTGCTAGGACAAAGGTGGGTTAGAGGCTCAATCATGGCAATTGGGAGGCTGACAAGCAAGTGGTAGGCATCGTAGCATTGGCAAAGCAAAAGAGCGAGCAAACTAGCATAGCGAAGATAGTGGTGATTTCGAGGGTATGATCATCTTGCCTGCACAGTTGTCATAGTTGACTGGATCCTCAAAAGCAAACTCAACGGGCTCCTCGTTAGCGAACTCGTCTCCCGGCTCTACCCAACAACACAAACAAGCAACAAGGATACAATCAACCACGTGCAAGGGCAACCAATAATATGCAAAGATGGTATGCGATGCGGGATGCAAAATGTAAGACGTGACAGGAAATGCATGAACCTGGCCTCAACTTGGATAACCAAGTGTGCCACTGGATATAGGGGATGAAATCCCCTAAAAACGATATAAAGATCATAGGAATCGGAGCTACGGTTTGGAAATGGCAAGCGTTTTACGAAACGAACCGATCTGCGATTTACAGCAAGTAGGCTCCTAAATGCAACGAAATGAACATGCTACAGCCACCAAACATGAAAACAAAATCCACGGCAGGGATGTACACAAGATGCTTAACAAATCACTAGGACTGAGCCATAGGCAAATTCATCCATTAAGAGGTTCAAACAAGCATGGCAAAACTGAATAAGCAAAACAGATTTCAGACTTAGTGAAGTTAACACTAGTCTGAAATTTCAGACCACGATGCTCTCTTCGGAGCAGCAAAGCAACATGATACATAACCTGAACATGACAAGTAAGAACATGTAATGGAGCTACTCAACAAGCTTAACAAAACACCCAAAGTGACCTGGGGCCAAAAGGGTTCACAAAATACTCTAACGAGCACACGAACATAGATGAAACACAATCAGTTTTCAGACTTAGTGAAAACTGAGACATGCTAAAATTATAACTCACGAAGGCATGTAAACGAGCTCGATGCACTCACTACGGTGCAAGTCATGGCAAGGCAAGCATATATCCGTAAATAAGGCACAAAATGCTAGCTAGACATGGCAAGAACAAAGGCATAGCATGCATGGATCACTAACAATAGCATCGGCAAAATCGCAAAAGAGTTCACGATCTGCCCAAATTAACAACGATGCAAAAGTTGAGCTCGATTGACTCAACCTAGGCTGCTCCAACATAACAAGTAAAGACATGGAGGGATAGAGAATAACAAGATTAACAAATGTCCCTTACTGATCATGCTCAAAAGAGGCACGGATCACTAGGAAACAAGCTGAACATATAGCATCATGAACTAAAACATCCCTGACTTAGTGAAAATCACTAAGTCCCTGAAAATAGAAAACTCAGGTACCCCTCTTTGCAAGCTTGCACAAGTCACCACACACATCCTAAAAATGCATGGGTGGCACCTCTGGAAAGAAGAAAAAATGTTTAACAATTCATCCCAAAGGGGCACAAGCATATCATGCACACAATAATCATGGCAAAAATGACAAAAGGCTATGATGAGCTAACGGATCTGCAATTTAACTCACGATGCCTCCTTCTAACAGCATTTTGGGCATCAAGATGAACTCAAATGCAAATGATGCAATGGAGCGAAATGATGTACTCGCCGAGACGAAGATTTTGATATATCATGTGTCCAAAACGGAGCTACGGATGCGGAGATATGAGCAGTCAAAGAATGCATAAAAAACTAGGGTTCGGGGGGGACAAAAGTTAACCGGGATCCTCAGATCCAGATCTGGATCGGCATGCTTCCCGAGGCGGCGCCGGAGTTCACTGTTCCCCGCCGGAAATGGAGCTCGCCGGCGTCCGTCGGAGATGGCCGGAGTCGTCGGGGTCGCCGGACTTGGCGCTTCCCGAGGCGAGGAGGTGCGGAGGAGGCCGCGTCGTGGGCGGCGGCGGTCGGGCGTGGCGGCGACCGGTGGCGGCGAGGGCGAGGAGGTCCGGGGCGGAGCTTGCCCCGGCCGGCAATGGCGCGCGGCGGCGCTGGGCGGCCCGGGCGCCGGCGTGGAGGGAGGAGAAGGCGCGGGGTCGCAGGCGGACTGGCCCGTGCGGCGAGGAGGCGGGCCCCGCGCGGGCCTGGGCTGGCCGGCGGGAGTGGCGGCGATGTGGGGCGCCCGCTGCCACGTGGCGCGCCCCGGTAGGTCGGCGGCGGCGGCGGACAATGTCCGGACCACAGAAGTTTGTCCGGCGGCGGCGGGAGGAGTTGGATCTAGGGTTTCGGGGGGAGGAAGAGGAAGAATTTCGGAGGGGGTCTTTATATAGGCATAGAGGGAGCTAGGAGTGTCCAAATGAGGTGCGGTTTTCGGCCACGCGATCGTGATCGAACGACCGAGACGATGGAGCAGAGTTTGTTGGGTTTTGGGCCAAATTGGATGGGTGTTGGGCTGCAACACACACGAGGCCTTTTCGGTCCCTCGGTTAACCGTTGGAGTATCAAACGAAGTCCAAATGACCCGAAACTTGACAGGCGGTCTACTGGTAGTAATCCAAGGCCGCATGGCAAGTCTCGGTCCAATCCGGAAATGTTTAATCCCCTCACACGAAAGAAAGCTAGAAATGGCCACCGGAGGAGAACGAAGCGCCGGGATGCAAAACGGACAACGGGGAAAATGCTCGAATGCATGAGATGAACATGTATGCAAATGCAATGCACGTGATGACATGATATGAGATGCACGAAAACGAAAACAACACACGGAGACAAAGACCCGAACCCGAGGAATAAATATAACTTAATGCCGGAAACGGCAAGAGTTGGAGTACAAATTGGGGAAGTCATATCTGGGGCGTTACATTGTCGAAAACCTTTTGCGACAATTCTAGCTTTGTAGATAGTAACACTACTATCAGCGTCCGTCTTCCTCTTGAAGATCCATTTAATCTCAATGACTCGCCGATCATTGGTCAAGTCAATCAAAGTCCATACTTTGTGCTCATACATGGATCTCATCTCAGGTTTCATGGCCTCAAACCATTTTGCGGAATCTGAGCTCATCATCGCTTCCTCATAGTTCGCAAGTTCGTCATGGTCTAGTAACATGACTTCCAGAACAGGATTACCGTACCACTCTGGTGCAGATCTCACTCTGGTTTACCTACGAGGTTCGGTAGTAACTTGATCTGAAGTTACATGATCATCACCATTAGCTTCCTCACTAATTGGTGTAGTAGTCATAGGAACAGATTTCTGTGATGAACTACTTTCCAATAAGGGAGCAGGTACAGTTACCTCATCAAGTTCTACTTTCCTCCCACTCACTTCTTTCGAGAGAAACTCCTTCCCTAGAAAGGATCCATTCTCAGCAACGAATATCTTGCCTTTGGATCTGTGATAGAAGGTGTACCCAACATTTTCTTTTGGGTATCCTATGAAGACGCACTTCTCCGATTTGGGTTTGAACTTATCAGGTTGAAATTTTTCACATAAGCATTGCAACCTCAAACTTTAAGAAACGACAACTTAGGTTTCTTGCCAAACCATAGTTCATACGGTGTCGTCTCAACGGATTTAGATGGTGCCCTATTTAACATGAATGTAGCTGTCTCTAATGCATAACCCCAAAACGATAGCGGTAAATCAGTAAGAGACGTCATAGATCGCACCATATCTAATAAAGCACGGTTACGGCATTCGGACACACCATTACACTGTGGTGTTCCAGGTGGCGTGAGTAGTGAAACTATTTCACTGTTTTAACTGAAGGCCAAACTCGTAACTCAAATATTTTACTTATGCAATCATATCGTAGAAATTTTATTTTGTTACGATGATTCTCCACTTCACTCTGAAATTCTTTGAACTTTTCAAAAAATTTAAACTTGTGTTTCATCAAGTAGATATACTCATATCTGCTCAAATCATCTGTGAAGATCAGAAAATAATGATACCTGCCATGAGCTTCAATATTCATCGGACCACATACATCAGTATGCATGATTTCCAACAAATCTGTTGCTTGCTGCATTGTTCCGGAGAACGGAGTCTTAGTCATCTTGCCCATGAGGCATGGTTCGCAAGCATTAACTGATTCATAATCAAGTGATTCCAAAAGTCCATCAGCATGGAGTTTCTTCATGCGCTTTACACCAATATGACCTAAACGGCAGTGCCACAAATAAGTTGCACTATCATTATTAACTTTGCATCTTTTGGTTTCAATATTATGAATATGTGTATCACTACGATCGAGATCCAATGAACCATTTTCATTGGGTGTGTAACCATATATGTAAACAGAACAACAATTTATTCTCTTACTTAAATGAATAACCGTATTGCAATAAACATGATCAAATCATATTCATGCTCAATGCAAACACCAAATAACACTTATTTAGCTTCAACACTAATCCCGAAAGTATAGGGAGTGTGCGATGATGATCATATCAATCTTAGAACCACTTCCAAGACACATCGTCACTTCACCCTTAACTAGTCTCTATTCATTCTGCAACTCCCGTTTCGCGTTACTACTCTTAGCAACTGAACCAGTATCAAATACCCGGGTGGGGGGGTTGCTACGAACACTAGTAAAATACACATCAATAATCTGTATATCAAATATACCTTTGTTCACTTTGCCATCCTTCTTATCCGCCAAATACTTGGGGCAGTTCCGCTTCCAGTGACTAGCCCCTTTACAGTAGAAGCACTCAGTTTCAGGCTTAGGTCCAGACTTGGGTTTTTTCACTTGAGCAGCAACTTGCTTGCTGTTCTTCTTGAAGTTCCCCTTTCTTCCCTTTGTCCCTTTACTTGAAACTAGTGGTTTTGTTTACCATCAACACTTGATGTTTTCTTGATTTCTACCTTCGTCGATTTCAGCATCACGAAGATCTTGGGAATCGTTTCCGTTATCCCTTCCATATTATAGTTCATCACGAAGTTCTACTAACTTGGTGATGGTGACTAGAGAATTCTGTCAATCACTATTTTATCTGGAAGATTAACTCCCACTTGATTCAAGCGATTGTAGTACCCAGACAATCTGAGCACATGCTCACTGCTTGAGCTATTCTCCTCCATTTTTTAGCTATAGAACTTGTTTGGAGACTTCATATCTCTCAATTCGGGTATTTGCTTGAAATATTAACTTCAACTCCTGGAACATCTCATATGTTCCATGACGTTCAAAATGTCTTTGAAGTCCCGATTCTAAGCCGTTAAGCATGGTGCACTAAACTATCAAGTAGTCATCATATTGAGCTAGCCAAACGTTCAGAACATCTGCATCTGCTCCTGCAATAGGTCTGTCACCTAGCGGTGCATCAATGACATAATTCTTCTATGCAGCAATGAGGATAATCCTCAGATCACGGATCCAATCCGCATCATTGCTACTAACATTTTTCAACTTAGTTTTCTCTAGGAACATATAAAAATTAAACAGGGAGCAACATCGCGAGCTATTGATCTACAATATAGATATGCTAATACTACCAGGACTAAGTTCATGATAAATTAAAGTTCAATTAATCATATTACTTAAGAACTCCCACTTAGATAGACATCCCTCTAATCATCTAAGTGATCACGTGATCCAAATCAACTAAACCATAACCGATCATCACGTGAAATGGAGTAGTTTTCAATGGTGAACATCACTATGTTGATCATATCTACTATATGATTCACGCTCGACCTTTCGGTCTCAGTGTTCCGAGTGAAGGAAATATGCCCTAGAGGCAATAATAAAGTTATTATTTATTTCCTTATATCATGATAAATGTTTATTATTCATGCTAGAATTGTATTAACCGGAAACATAATACATGTGTGAATACATAGACAAACTTAGTGTCACTAGTATGCCTCTACTTGAGTAGCTCGTTAATCAAAGATGGTTATGTTTCCTAACCATGAACAAGGTCTTGTTATTTGATTAACGAGGTCACATCATTAGTTGAATGATCTGATTGACATGACCCATTTCATTAGCTTAGCACCCGATCGTTTAGTATGTTGCTGTTGCTATTCTTCATGACTTATACATGTTCCTGTGACTATGAGATTATGCAACTCCCGTTTACCGGAGGAACACTTTGGGTACTACCAAACGTCACAACGTAACTGGGTGATTATAAAGGAGTACTACAGGTGTCTCCAAAGGTAGATGTTGGGTTGGCGTATTTCGAGATTAGGATTTGTCACTCCGATTGTCGGAGAGGTATCTCTGGGCCCTCTCGGTAATACACATCACATAAGCCTTGCAAGCATTGTGACTAATGAGTTAGTTGCGAGATGATGTATTACGGAACGAGTAAAGAGATTTGCCAGTAACGAGATTGAACTAGGTATTGGATACCGACGATCGAATCTCGAGCAAGTAACATACCGATGACAAAGGGAACAACGTATGTTGTTATGCGGTCTGACCGATAAAGATCTTCATAGAATATGTAGGAGCCAATATGGGCATCCAGGTCCTGCTATTGGTTATTGACCGGAGATGTGTCTCAGTCATGTCTACATTGTTCTCGAATCGTAGGGTCCGCACGCTTAACGTTAGGATGACAGTTATTATGAGTTTATGCATTTTGATGTACCGAAGTTAGTTCGGAGTCCCAGATGTGATCACGGACATGACGAGGAGTCTCGAAATGGTCGAGACATAAAAATTGATATATTGGATGACTATATTCGGACACCGGAAGTGTTCCGGGTGATTTCGGAGAAAACCGGAGAGCCGGAGGGTTACCGGAACCCTACCGGGAGAAGTTATGGGCCTTATGGGCTTTAGTGGAGAGAGAGAAGGGCTGCCAGAGGTGGGCTGCGCGCCACCTCATCCCTGGTCCGAATTGGACTAGGGGAGAGGGGCAACGCCCCCCCTTTCCTTCTCCCACTCCACCTCTTTCCCCCTCCTAGTGGGAGTCCTACTCCTACTAGGAGGAGGACTCCTCCTTGGCGCGCCACACCTGGCCGGCCGGCCTCCTCCCCTTGCTCCTTTATATACGGGGGCAGGGGGCACCCCAAGACACACAAGTTGATCCACGTGATCGTTCCTTAGCCGTGTGCGGTGCCCCCTGCCACCATATTCCACCTCGATCATATCGTAGTAGTGCTTAGGCGAAGCCCTGCGTCGGTAGAACATCAAGATCGTCATCACGCCGTCGTGCTGACGGAACTCCTCCCCGAAGCTTTGCTGGATCGGAGCCCGGGGATCGTCATCGAGATGTACGTGTGCTAAGAACTCGGAGGTGCCGGAGTAACAGTGCTTGGATCGGTCGGATCGGGAAGAAGACGTACGACTACTTCCTCTACGTTGTGTCAACGCTTCCGTTGCGATCTACAAGGGTACGTAGATCAGACTCTCCCCCTCATTGCTATGCATCACCATGATCTTGCGTGTGCGTAGGAATTTTTTTGAAATTACTACGTTACCCAAAAATGGCATCCGAGCCTAGGTTTTATGGTTTGATGTTATATGCACGAGTAGAACACAAGTGAGTTGTGGGCGATACAAGTCATACTGCCTACCAGCATGTCATACTTTTGTTCAGCGGTATTTTTGGACGAGACGACCCGAACCAACCTTACGCGTACGCTTACGCGAGACCGGTTCCCTCGACGTGCTTTGCACATAGATGGCTTGCGGACGACTGTCTCTCCAACTTTAGTTGAAACGAGTATGGCTACGCCCGGTCCTTGAGAAGGTTAAAACGGAGTCTATTTGACAAACTATCGTTGTGGTTTTGATGCGTAGGTGAAATTGGTTCTTGCTTAAGCCCGTAGCAGCCACGTAAAACTTGCAACAACAAAGTAGAGGACGTCTAACTTGTTTTTGCAGGGCATGTTGTGATGTGATATGGTCAAGACATGATGCTAAATTGTATGAGATGATCATGTTTTGTAACTGAGTTATCGGCAACTGGCAGGAGCCATATGGTTGTTGCTTTATTGTATGCAATGCAATCGCGTTGTAATGCTTTACTTTATCACTAAACGGGTAGCGATAGTCGTGGAAGCATAAGATTGGCGAGACGACAACGATGCTACGATGGAGATCAAGGTGTCGCGCCGGTGACGATGGTGATCATGACGGTGCTTCGGAGATGGAGATCACAAGCACAAGATGATGATGGCCATATCATATCACTTATATTGATTGCATGTGATGTTTATCTTTTTATGCATCTTATCTTGCTTTGATTGACGGTAGCATTATAAGATGATCTCTCACTAAATTATCAAGAAGTGTTCTCCCTGAGTATGCACCGTTGCGAAAGTTCTTCGTGCTGAGACACCACGTGATGATCGGGTGTGATAGGCTCTACGTTCAAATACAACGGGTGCAAAACAGTTGCACACGCGGAATACTCAGGTTATACTTGACGAGCCAAGCATATATAGATATGGCCTCGGAACACGGAGACCGAAAGGTCGAGCGTGAATCATATAGTAGATATGATCAACATAATGATGTTCACCGATGAAACTACTCCATCTCACGTGATGATCGGACATGGTTTAGTTGATTTGGATCACGTGATCACTTAGAAGATTAGAGGGATGTCTATCTAAGTGGGAGTTCTTAAGTAATATGATTAATTGAACTTAAATTTATCATGAACTTAGTACCTGATAGTATCTTGCTTGTTTATGTTGATTGTAGATAGATGACTCGTGCTGTTGTTCCGTTGAATTTTAATGCGTTCCTTGAGAAAGCAAAGTTGAAAGATGATGGTAGCAATTACACGGACTGGGTCCGTAACTTGAGGATTATCCTCATTGCTGCACAGAAGAATTACGTCCTGGAAGCACCGCTGGGTGCCAGGCCTGCTGCTGGAGCAACACCAGATGTTATGAACGTCTGGCAGAGCAAAGCTGATGACTACTCGATAGTTCAGTGTGCCATGCTTTACGGCTTAGAATCGCGACTTCAACGACGTTTTGAACGTCATGGAGCATATGAGATGTTTCAGGAGTTGAAGTTAATATTTCAAGCAAATGCCCGGATTGAGAGATATGAAGTCTCCAATAAGTTCTATAGTTGCAAGATGGAGGAGAACAGTTCTATCAGTGAGCATATACTCAAAATGTCTGGGTATAATAATCACTTGATTCAATTGGGAGTTAATCTTCTAGATGATTGCGTCATTGACAGAATTCTCCAATCACTGCCACCAAGCTACAAGAGCTTTGTGATGAACTATAATATGCAAGGGATGAACAAGACTATTCCCGAGCTCTTCGCAATGCTGAAAGCTGCGGAGGTAGAAATCAAAAAGGAGCATCAAGTGTTGATGGTTAACAAAACCACTAGTTTCAAGAAAAGGGCAAAGGGAAGAAGAAGGGGAACTTCAAGAAGAACGGCAAGCAAGTTGCTACTCAGGAGAAGAAACCCAAGTCTGGACCTAAGCCTGAAACTGAGTGCTTCTACTGCAAGCAGACTGGTCACTGGAAGCGGAACTGCCCCAAGTATTTGGCAGATAAGAAGGATGGCAAGGTGAACAAAGGTATATGTGATATACATGTTATTGATGTGTACCTTACTAATGCTCGCAGTAGCACCTGGGTATTTGATACTGGTTCTATTGCTAATATTTGCAACTCGAAACAGGGACTACGGATTAAGCGAATATTGGCTAAGGACGAGGTGACGATGCGCGTGGGAAACGGTTCCAAAGTCGATGTGATCGCGGTCGGCACGCTACCTCTACATCTACCTTCAGGATTAATATTAGACCTAAATAATTGTTATTTGGTGCCAGCGTTGAGCATGAACATTTTATCTGGATCTTGTTTAATGCGAGACGGTTATTCATTTAAATTAGAGAATAATGGTTGTTCTATTTATATGAGTAATATCTTTTATGGTCATGCACCCTTGAAGAGTGGTCTATTCTTGTTAAATCTCGATAGTAGTGATACACATATTCATAATGTAGAAGCCAAAAGATGCAGAGTTGATAATGATAGTGCAACTTATTTGTGGCACTGCCGTTTAGGTCATATCGGTGTAAAGCGCATGAAGAAACTCCATACTGATGGACTTTTGGAACCACTTGATTATGAATAACTTGGTACTTGCGAACCGTGCCTCATGGGCAAGATGACTAAAACACCGTTCTCCGGTACTATGGAGAGAGCAACAGATTTGTTGGAAGTCATACATACAGATGTATGCGGTCCGTTGAATATTGAGGCTCGTGGCGGATATCGTTATTTTCTCACCTTCACAGATGATTTAAGCAGATACGGGTATATCTACTTAATGAAACATAAGTCTGAAACATTTGAAAAGTTCAAAGAATTTCAGAGTGAAGTTGAAAATCATCGTAACAAGAAAATAAAGTTTCTATGATCTGATCGTGGAGGAGAATATTTGAGTTACGAGTTTGGTGTACATTTGAAAAATTGTGGAATAGTTTCGCAACTCACGCCACCCGGAACACCACAGCGTAATGGTGTGTCCGAACATCGTAATCGTACTTTACTAGATATGGTGCGATCTATGATGTCTCTTACTGATTTACCGCTATCGTTTTGGGGATACGCTCTAGCGACGTCCGCATTCACGTTAAATAGGGCACCATCAAAATCCGTTAAGACGATGCCTTATGAACTATGGTTTGGCAAGAAACCAAAGTTGTCGTTTCTGAAAGTTTGGGGCTGCGATGCTTATGTGAAAAAGGTTCAACCTGATAAGCTTGAACCCAAATCGGAGAAATGTGTCTTCATAGGATATCCAAAGGAAACTATTGGATACACCTTCTATCACAGATCCGAAGGCAAGACTTTTGTTGCTAAATTCGGAAACTTTCTTGAGGAGTTTCTCTCGAAAGAAGTGAGTGGGAGGAAAGTAGAACTTGACGAGGTAACTGTACCCGCTCCCTTATTGGAAAGTAGTACATTACAGAAAACTGTTTCTGCAACACCTACACCAATAAGTGAGGAAGCTAATGATAATGATCATGAAACTTCAGAACAAGATACTACTGAACCTCGTAGATCAACCAGAGCAAGATCCGCACCAGAGTGGTACGGTAATCCAGTTCTGGAAGTCATGCTGCTAGATCATGATGAACCTACGAACTATGAAGAAGCGATGGTGAGCCCAGATTCCGCAAAGTGGCTTGAACCATGAAATCTGAGATGGGATCCATGTATGAGAACAAAGTATGGACTTTGGTTGACTTGCCCGATGATCGGCAAGCAATTGAGAATAAATGGATCTTCAAGAAAAAGACTGACGCTGATGGTAATGTTACTGTCTATAAAGCTCGACTTGTTGCAAAAGGTTTTCGACAAGTTCAAGGGGTTGACTACGATGAGACCTTCTCACCCGTAGCGATGCTTAAGTCTGTCCGAATCATGTTAGCAATAGCCGCGTTTTATGATTATGAAATATGGCAGATGGATGTCAAACTGCATTCCTGAATGGATTTCTGGAAGAAGAGTTGTATATGATGCAACCGGAAGGTTTTGTCGATCCAAAGGGAGCTAACAAAGTGTGCAAGCTCCAGCAATCCATTTATGGACTGGTGCAAGCATCTCGGAGTTGGAATAAACGCTTTGATAGTGTGATCAAAGCATTTGGTTTTATACAGACTTTTGCAGAAGCCTGTATTTACAAGAAAGTGAGTGGGAGCTCTGTAGCATTTCTGATATTATATGTGGATGACATATTGCTGATTGGAAATGATATAGAATTTCTGGATAGCATAAAGGGATACTTGAATAAGAGTTTTTCAATGAAAGACCTCGGTGAAGCTGCTTACATATTGGGCATTAAGATCTATAGAGATAGATCGAGACGCTTAATTGGACTTTCACAAAGCACATACCTTGACAAAATTTTGAAAAATTTCAAAATGGATCAAGCAAAGAAAGGGTTCTTGCCTGTGTTACAAGGTGTGAAGTTGAGTCAGACTCAATGCCCGTCCCACTGCAGAAGATAGAGAGAAATGAAAGATGTTCCCTATGCTTCAGCCATAGGCTCTATCATGTATGCAATGCTATGTACCAGACCTGATGTGTGCCTTGCTATAAGTTTAGCAGGGAGGTACCAAAGTAATCCAGGAATGGATCACTGGACAGCGGTCAAGAACATCCTGAAATACCTGAAAAGGACTAAGGATATGTTTCTCATATATGGAGGTGACAAAGAGCTCACCGTAAGAGGTTACGTTGATGCAAGCTTTGACACTGATCCGGACGATTCTAAATCGCAGACCGGATACGTGTTTACATTAAACGGTGGAGCTGTCAGTTGGTGCAGTTCTAAACAAAGCATCGTAGCGGGATCTACATGTGAAGCGGAGTACATAGCTGCTTCGGAAGCAGCGAACGAAGGAGTCTGGTTGAAGGAGTTCATATCCGATCTAGGTGTCATACCTAATGCATCGGGTCCAATGAAAATCTTTTGTGACAATACTGGTGCAATTGCCTTGGCAAAGGAATCCAGATTTCACAAGAGGACCAAGCACATCAAGAGACGCTTCAATTCCATCCGGGATCTAGTCCAGGTGGGAGACATAGAGATTTGCAAGATACATACGGATCTGAATGTTACAGACCCATTGACTAAGCCTCTTCCACAAGCAAAACATGATCAGCACCAAGGCTCCATGGGTGTTAGAATCATTACTATGTAATCTAGATTATTGACTCTAGTGTAAGTGGGAGACTGAAGGAAATATGCCCTAGAGGCAATAATAAAGTTATTATTTATTTCCTTATATCATGATAAATGTTTATTATTCATGCTAGAATTGTATTAACCGGAAACATAATACATGTGTGAATACATAGACAAACTTACTGTCACTAGTATGCCTCTACTTCACTAGCTCGTTAATCAAAGATGGTTATGTTTCCTAACCATGAACAAGGTCTTGTTATATGATTAACGAGGTCACATCATTAGTTGAATGATCTGATTGACATGACCCATTTCATTAGCTTAGCACCCGATCGTTTAGTATGTTGCTATTGCTATTCTTCATGACTTATACATGTTCCTATGACTATGAGATTATGCAACTCCCGTTTACCGGAGGAACACTTTGGGTACTACCAAACGTCACAACGTAACTGGGTGATTATAAAGGAGTACTACAGGTGTTTCCAAAGGTAGATGTTGGGTTGGCGTATTTCGAGATTAGGATTTGTCACTCCGATTGTCGGAGAGGTATCTCTGGGCCCTCTCGGTAATGCACATCACATAAGCCTTGCAAGCATTGTGACTAATGAGTTAGTTGCGAGATGATGTATTACGGAACGAGTAAAGAGACTTGCCAGTAATGAGATTGAACTAGGTATTGGATACCGACGATCGAATCTCGGGCAAGTAACATACCGATGACAAAGGGAACAACGTATGTTGTTATGCGGTCTGACCGATAAAGATCTTCGTAGAATATGTAGGAGCCAATATGGGCATCCAGGTCCCGCTATTGGTTATTGACCGGAGATGTGTCTCAGTCATGTCTACATTGTTCTCGAACCGTAGGGTCCGCACGCTTAACGTTACGATGACAGTTATTATGAGTTTATGCATTTTGATGTACCGAAGTTAGTTCGGAGTCCCGGATGTGATCACGGACATGACGAGGAGTCTCGAAATGGTCGAGACATAAAGATTGATATATTGGATGACTACATTCGGACACCGGAAGTGTTCCGGGTGATTTCGGAGAAAACCGGAGAGCCGGAGGGTTACCGGAACCCTACCGGGAGAAGTTATGGGCCTTATGGGCTTTAGTGGAGAGAGAGAAGGGCTGCCAGAGGTGGGCTGCGCACCACCTCATCCCTGGTCCGAATTGGACTAGGGGAGAGGGCCGGCGCCCCCCCTTTCCTTCTCCCACTCCACCTCTTTCCCCCTCCTAGTAGGAGTCCTACTCCTGCTAGGAGGAGGACTCCTCCTTGGCGCGCCACACCTGGCCGGCCGGCCTCCTCCCCTTGCTCCTTTATATACGGGGGCAGGGGGCACCCCAAGACACACAAGTTGATCCACGTGATCGTTCCTTAGCCGTGTGCGGTGCCCCCTGCCACCATATTCCACCTCGATCTTATCGTTGTAGTGCTTAGGCGAAGCCCTGCGTCGGTAGAACATCAAGATCGTCATCATGCCGTCGTGCTGACGGAACTCCTCCCCGAAGCTTTGCTGGATCGGTGCCCGGGGATAGTCATCGAGCTGTACGTGTGCTAAGAACTCGGAGGTGCCGGAGTAACGGTGCTTGGATCGGTCGGATCGGGAAGAAGACGTACGACTACTTCCTCTACGTTGTGTCAACGCTTCCGTTGCGATCTACAAGGGTACGTAGATCAGACTCTCCCCCTCATTGCTATGCATCACCATGATCTTGCGTGTGCATAGGAATTTTTTTGAAATTACTACGTTACCCAACACCGAGGCCATATCTGCATATGCTAGGCTTGTCAAGTTTAACCTGAGTATTCTGTGTGTGCAAAACTAGCTTGCACCCATTGTAGATGGACGCAGAGCTTATCACACCCGATCATCATGTGGTGTCTGGGCACGACGAACTTTGGCAACGGTGCATACTCAGGGAGAACACTTTTATCTTGAAATTTAGTGAGAGATCATCTTATAATGCTACCGTCAATTAAAGCAAGATAAGATGCATAAAAGATAAACATCACATGCAATCAAAATATGTGACATGACATCATCATCTTGTGCCTTTGATCTCCATCTCCAAAGCATCGTAATGATCTCCATCGTCACCGGCATGACACCATGATCTCCATCATCGTGATCTATATCAATGTGTCGTCACATGGTTGTCTCGCCAAGAATTGCTCTTGCAACTATTGCTATCGCATAGCGATAATTGTAAAGCAATTATTTGGCGCTTGCATCTTATGCAATAAAGAGACAACCATAAGGCTTCTGCCAGTTGCCGATAACTTCAACAGAACATGATCATCTTATACAACAACTTATATCTCATCACGTCTTGACCATATCACATCACAACATGCCCTGCAAAAACAAGTTAGACGTCCTCTACTTTGTTGTTGCAAGTTTTACGTGGCTGCTACGGGCTTAGCAAGAACCGTTCTTACCTACGCATAAAAACCGCAATGATAGTTTGTCAAGTTGGTGCTGTTTTAACCTTCTCAAGGACCGGGCGTAGCCACACTCGGTTCAACTAAAGTTGGAGAAATTGACACCCGCTACTCACCTGTGTACATAGCACGGCGGTAAAACCAGTCTCGCGTAAGCGTATGCGTAATGTCGGTCCGGGCCGCTTCATCCAACAATACCGCCGAACCAAAGTGTGACATGCTGGTAAGCAGTATGACTTATACCGCCCACAACTCACTTGTGTTCTACTCGTGCATATGACATCTACGCATAAAACCTGGCTCTGATGCCACTGTTGGGGAACATGGTAATTTCAAAAATTTCCTACACACATGCAAGATCATGGTGATGCATAGCAACAAGAGGGGAGAGTGTTGTCCACGTACCCTCGTAGACCGAAAGCGGAAGCGTTAGCACAACGTGGTTGATGTAGTCGTACGTCTTCACGATCCGACCGATCAAGTACCGAACGCACGACACCTCCGAGTTCTGCACACGTTCAACTCGATGACGTCCCTCGAACTCCGATCCAGCCGAGTGTTGAGGGAGAGTTTCGTCAGGACGATGGCATGGTGACGATGTTGATGTTCTACCGACGCAGGGCTTCGCCTAAGCACCGCTACAGTATTACCGAGTTGGACTATGGTGGAGGGGGGCACCGCACACGGCTAAGAGACGATCAACTTGATCAACTTGTGTGTCTTTGGGGTGCCCCCTGCCCCCGTATATAAAGGAGTGGAGGAGGGGGAGGGCCAGCCCTCTCTATGGCGCGCCCTAGGGGAGTCCTACTCCCACCGGGAGTAGGATTCCCCTTTCCCTAGTAGAACTAGGAGCCCTTCCATGTAGTAGGAGTAGGAGGGAAGGAAAGGGAAGGGAAAAGGAGAAGGAAGGAAGGGGGCGCCCCCTCCCTAGTCCAATTAGGACCAGCCCATGGGGAGGGGTGCGGCCACCCTTTGAGGCCTTTCTCTCCTTTCCCGTATGGCCCATTAAGGCCTAATACGAATTCCCGTAACTCTCCGGTACTCCCGAAAATACCCGAATCTCTCGGAACCTTTCCGATGTCCGAATATAGTCGTCCAATATACCGATTTTTACGTCTTGACCATTTCGAGACTCCTCGTCATGTCCCTGATCTCATCCGGGACTCTGAACTCCTTCGGTACATCAAAACTCATAAACATAATATAACTGTCATCGAAACCTTAAGCGTGTGGACCCTACGGGTTCGAGAAAAATGTAGACATGACCGAGACACGTCTCCGGTCAATAACCAATAGAGGAACCTGGATGCTCATATTGGCTCCTACATATTCTACGAAGATCTTTATCGGTCAAACCGCATAACAACATACGTTGTTTCCTTTGTCATCGGTATGTTACTTGCCGGAGATTCGATCGTTAGTATCTCAATACCTAGTTCAGTCTCGTTACCGACAAGTCTCTTTACTCGTTCCGTAATATATCATCCCGCAACTAACTCATTAGTTGCAAGGCTTTAAGTGATGTGCATTACCGAGAGGGCCCAGAGATACCTCTCCGACAATCGGAGTGACAAATCCTAATCTCAAAATACGCCAACCCAACAAGTACCTTTGGAGACACCTGTAGAGCACCTTTATAATCACCCAGTTACGTTGTGATGTTTGGTAGCATACAAAGTGTTCCTCCGGTAAACGGGAGTTGCATAATCTCATAGTCATAGGAACATGTATAAGTCATGAAGAAAGCAATAGCAACAAACTAAACGATCAAGTGCTATGCTAACGGAATGGGTCAAGTCAATCACATTATTCTCTAATGATGTGACCCCGTTAATCAAATGACCACTCATGTCTATGGCTAGGAAACTTAACCATATTTGATTTAACGAGCTTGTCAAGTAGAGGCATACTAGTGACACTCTGTTTGTCTATGTATTCACACATGTATTATGTTTCCGGTTAATACAATTCTAGCATGAATAATAAACATTTATCATGAAATAAGGAAATAAATAATAACTTTATTATTGCCTCTAGGGCATATTTCCTTCTCACCCTTGGGTGGAGGAGGATCCCCTAGGATTTCAACAGGCAAATTGTGTTTCAGGATGGGTTCCTATTTAAAGAATACTTCATCTATTTCCCTTCTTTCATTCATAAACATATCATTTGCATGGTCTAGCAAATATTGTTCTAAAGGATTGCTAGGAGGTACGGCAATAGAAGCAAGACCAATAATTTCATCTTTACTAGGCAATTCCTCTTCACGGTGTTGTCTATGAAATTTAGAGAAATTAAATTCATGAGACATATCACCTAAACCAATAGTAACAACATCCTCTTTGCAATCTATTTTAGCATTAACAGTGTTCAAGAAGGGTCTACCAAATATAATGGGACAAAAGCTATCTTGTGGGGAACCAAGAACAAGAAAATCAGTAGGATATTTAGTTTTCCCACACAAGACTTCAACACCTCTAAAAATTCCAATTGGTGAAATAGTATCTCTATTGGCAAGTTTAATTGTGACATCAATATCTTCTATCTCAGCAGGTGCAATATCATGCATAATTTCTTTGTATAAGTCATGAGGTATATCACTAGCACTGGCACCCATATCACATAGGCCATGATAACAATGATCTCCTATTTTAACAGAAATAACAGGCATGCCTACCAAAGATCTAGGTTTATCTTTAGCACAAGGTTTAGCAATTCTAGCAGTCTCATCACGGAAATGAATAACATGCCCATCAATATTATCAGACAAGAGATCTTTAACAATAGCAATATTAGGTTCAACTTTAATTTGCTCAGCACATGTATAAGCTCTAATATTGCTTTTACGAACCACAGTTGAAGCTTTAGCATGATCTTTTATCCTAACAGGAAAAGGTGGTTTCTCAACATAAGCAGTAGGAACAATAGGATCATTATAAGTGATAGTCTTTTCTTCAACTTTAATAGGTGCAACTACTTTTACTTCTACGGGAGGATGATATTTAAACCATTTCTCGCTAGGGACATCAACATGAGTAGCAAAAGATTCACAGAAAGAAGCTACTATCTCAGAGTCAAGTCAATATTTAGTGTGAAATTTACGGAAAACATCGGTATCCATAAAAGATTTAACACAATCAAACTTAGGTGTCATAGCTGACTCCTTACCTTCGTCGATGTCCCAATCTTCAAAGTTGCATTTAATTCTTTCCAATAAATCCCATTTGAATTCAATACTCTTCATCATAAAAGAGCCAAACACAAGAAGTATCGAGCATGGTGCGATTGTTATCAAAAAGCCGAGCATATAAATTTTGAATAATCATTTCTCTTGAGAGCTCATGATTGGGGCATGAATATAACATTGATTTAAGCCTCCCCCAATCTTGAGCGATGCTTTCTCCTTTGCGAGGCCAAAAATTATACTCCCTCCATTCCTAAATATAGGGTGTATAGTTTTTGGCACGGAAATTAAAGAAAGCACGTATGGTGAAAATTTCATAAGTTTTGGGCGAGATTACACTTGACTAATTGACATGATAAAATAGAGGAGCTGGCATAATATAAGTAAATGTAATCAAATGCCTAAAAAACTTATCCAAACGAATGGTGCGACGCAATGCACCTTATATTTCCGTGCTTTTTCTCAAAAATCTATACACCTTATATCAAGGAACGGAGGGAGTATATATAATCGCGATCACGATGAACAAGATGCATAGGATAAAACTGCTGATGAAATTCCAATTTCAATCGTTTGTAGTTCCATGACCCCTATCATCACATAGCCTATACCATGTCAATGCATATTCCTTCAAAGATAAAGGGAAGACCTTCTTCTTAATAACATCTCCGAGTGCACCTGCAAGCTTAAATAATCCACAAACTTCATCCACATATTACGTGCTCATCAGGATGCTTTGTTCCGTCTCCTGCAAAAGGATTAGCTAGCAGTTTTTCTATCATACCCGAAGGAATTTCAAAGCCGACATTTTCATTTTCAGTAGGTTGAGGAGCAACTCTTTGCTCTACTGGTCAGGGTGAAGATACCCCGAACAAGCCCCTTACAGGATTACTTTCCATAGTAACAAGTGACAGTAAATTTCAGCACACTATATAAATTTTTCCTTACCAAATTCCACCTACCAAAGGCGCTTCACTCCCCGGCAACGGCGCCAGAAAAGAGTCTTGATGACCCACAAGTATAGGGGATCTATCGTAGTCCTTTCGATAAGTAAGAGTGTCGAACCCAACGAGGAGCAGAAGGAAATGATAAGCGGTTTTTGGCAAGCTATTCTCTGCAAGAACCGAAATAATAGGTAACAGATAGTTTTGTGATATGATAATTTGTAACGAGTAAAAAGTAACAAAAGTAAATAAAATGCAACAAGGTGGCCCAATCCTTTTTGTAGCAAAGGAAAAGCCTGTACAATCTCTTATATAGAGAAAAACGCTCCCGAGGACACATGGGAATTATCCTCAAGCTAGTTTTCATCACATTCATATGATTCGCGTTCGGTACTTTGATAATTTGGTATGTGGGTGGACCGGTGCTTGGGTACTGTCCTTACTTGGACAAGCATCCCACTTATGATTAACCTCTATTGCAAGCATCCACAACTACAACAAAAGTATTAAGGTAAACCTAACCATAGCATGAAACATATGGATCCAAATCAGCCCCTTACAAAGCAACGCATAAACTAGGGTTTAAGCTTCTGTCACTCTAGCAACCCATCATCTACTTATTACTTCCCAATGCCTTGCTCTAGGCCCAAATAATGGTGAAGTGTCACGTAGTCGACGTTCACATAACACCACTAGAGGAGAGACACCATACATGTCATCAAAATATAGAACGAATACCAAATTCACATGACTACTAATAGCAAGACTTCTCCTATGTCCTCAGGAACAAACGTAACTACTCACAAAGCATATTCGTGTTCATAATCAGAGGGGTATTAATATGCATATAGGATCTGAACATATGATCTTCCACCAAATAAACCAACTAGCATCAACTACAAGGAGTAATTAACACTACTAGCAACCCACAGGTACCAATCCCAGACCTGGAGACAAGAATTGGATACAAGAGATGAACTAGGGTTTTGAGAGGAGATGGTGCCGGTGAAGATGTTGATGGAGATTGCCCTCTCCTGATGAGAGGAGCGTTGGTGATGACGATGGCGATGATTTCCCCCTCCCGGAGGGAAGTTCCCCGGCAGAATAGTTCCGCTAGAGCCCTAGATTGGTTCCGCCTCGTGGCGATGGAGTCTCGTCCGGGAAGATGGCTTATGATTTTTTCCTCATCGAAAGACTCCATATAGCAAAAGATGGCCATCGGAGGGCCACCAGGGGGCCCACGAGGTAGGGGGTGAGCCTAGGGGGGTAGGGCGCGCCCCCACCCTCGTGGGCAGGGTGTGGCCCCCCTGGTGAACTTCTTGCGCTCAGTATTTTTTATATATTCTGAAAATGTCTTCCATGAAGTTTCAGGACTTTTGGAGCTGTGCAGAATAGGTCTCTAATATTTGCTCCTTTTCCAGCCCAGAATCCCAGCTGTCGGCATTCTCCCTCTTTATCTAAACCTTGTAAAATAAGAGAGAATAGGCATAAGTATTGTGACATAATGTGTAATAACAACCCATAATGCAATAAATTTCGATATAAAAGCATGATGCAAAATGGACGTATCACCTTGCAAGCATTGTAACTAATGAGTTAGTTGCGGGATGATGTATTATGGAACGAGTAAAGAGGCTTGCCAGTAACGAGATTGAACTAGGTATTGAGATATTGACTATCGAATCTCGGGCAAGTAACATACCGATGACAAAGGGAACAACGTATGTTGTTATGCGGTTCGACCGAAAAAGATCTTCATAGAATATGTAGGAGCCAATATGGGCATCCAGGTTCCGCTATTGGTTATTGACCAGAGAAGTGTCTCGGTCATGTCTACATAGTTCTCCAACCCGTAGGGTCCGCACGCTTAACGTTCGTTGATGATATAGTATTTATGAGTTATGTATGTTGGTAACCGAATGTTGTTCGGAGTTCCGGATAAGGTCATGGACATGACGAGGAACTCCGAAATGGTCCGGAGATAAAGTTTGATATATGGGATAATAGTGTTTGGTCTCCGGTAGGGTTTCGGAATTCACCTGAAGGGGTTCCGGAATTCACCGGAAGGGGTTCTGGATGTTTCCCGAAATGTTTGGGTACGAGAACACTTTATTTGGGCCAAAAGGGAAAGCCCACAAGGTTTTTAGAAAGTGCAAAAGGAAGTTTTGCGGAGTCCAGGGGCCAGATGCCAGGGTCCCTGGCATCTGGGACCAGACGCCGGGAACCCTGGCGTCTGGCCCTGGAGTCCGAGAAGGACTCTTGCCTTTCAGGTGAAACCAACTTTGTGGAGGATTTTACTCCAAGTTTAGACCCCCAAGGCTCAACATATAAATAGAGGGGTAGGGCTAGCACCCAAGACACATCAAGAAACACCAAGCCGTGTGCTGGTAACCTCGTCCCCTCTAGTTTATCCTCCGTCATAGTTTTTGTAGTGCTTAGGCGAAGCCCTGTGGAGATTGTTCTTCACCAACACCGTCACCACGCCGTCGTTCTACCGAAACTCATCTACTACTTCGTCAGTCTTGCTGGAACAAGAAGGCGAGGACGTCATCGAGCTGAACGTGTGCTGAACGTGGAGGTGCCGTACGTCCGGTACTTGATCGGGACGGATCATGAAGGTGTACGACTACATCAACCGCATTGATAAATTCTTCCGCTTTCGGTCTACGAGGGTACGTAGACATACTCTCCCCTCTCGTTGCTATGCATCACCATGATCTTGCGTGTGCGTAGGATTTTTTTTGAAAGTACTACGTTCCCCAACAATTCCGCACACCGATCCACCATTATTCCACACTCGCTATTTATAATATTTAGTAATATATTCTAACTTTGTGATAAGAACACCTACTTTTATATTTTATCTCTCCGATACCATGCAAACTTATCCTCTTCATACCCACAACGTAGTTTTATTTCTTGTTTCTAGTTGGAAGCAGACGTTCGGTGTACGTAGAGTCGTATTAGTGGTAGATAGGACATGAGAGAATATTGATCCTACCTTTATCTCCTTGTGGGTTAGACACTCCATACTTACACTTCCACCATTGGGAATTGCTAGGATGATTCCCTACACTTGGGGATTATCAAGCTCTTTTCTGGCGCCGTTGCCGGGGAGCAATAGCGTGGGGTTAATATTCTCGTGTGTGCTTGTTTGCTTTCTTCACTAAGTAGATTTTGTTTTTACTTTTTTGTTTCTGTTTAGTTGTGGGTGAAACATACAATTTTTTTTAAAGAATGAAAATACAAAAAAAATTACTTGCCTCTCATACCTAAAAAGTTTTTCAATAAGAGAAGTGATTGGAAGGTTATGCATTGGAGAAGTGAGGGTCGACCTTGAACACTTGTGTTCATGCTAATGGAAAAAATGTAAAAATTTTCATGGAAGCTTCTCTGAAAATAATTATCCCCTTGCATATATCCATTGTATTATAAAAATAATGTGCCAAGCGTTCGTTTTAGGATGATTAGATTGCTTGTTTACTTTGTGCAGTACAAAAACAGAAACTTTGGCTGTAGCGCGTAAATTTACATTTTTTACTGGAAAGTCAAATGGGTCTGAAACTTTTTGCACATACTTATGTACAAATTTTTTAAATTTTCATATTTGTTTTGAATTTTTTGGAGTTACAGAAGTATACTAAACTTCCAGATTACTACAGACTGTCCTGTTTTTGACAGATTCTATTTTCTATGTGTTGATCGCTTATTTTGATGAATCTATGGGTAGTATCGGGGGGGGGGGGGTATGAACCATGGTGAAGTTGGAATATAGTAGATAAAGTGCTAATATGAATTTGCAATAGTACCTAAAGGTAGTGATTTTCTTTAGTATACTAACGGATCTCACAAAGTTTTTGTTAAGTTTTTGTGGATGAAGTGTTCGAAGAATGAGGAGTTACCGATGTGAGAAGAATAAAGAGAGGAAAGAGCACAAGATTGGGGATTCCCATGGTACCCCAAGTAAATATTCCAAGGATACTCAAGCATCTAAGCTTGGGGATGCCCCGGTTGGCATCCCATCTTTCTTCTTCAACAATTATCGGTATACCTCGGTTTATGTTTTGTTTACATGATTTGTGTCCTTTGTGTTTTTGTTTTTCTCCTTAAGAACCATGATAGTATGACATAGACCTTAATTGATTTATAGAATGCTTCATGTGCTTCACTTATATCTTTTAAGTATGATCTTATAGAATTGCTCTTTGTGGTTCACTTAAATCTTTTGAGTATGGTTTTATGGAATGCTTCGTGTGCTTCACTTATATATTTTGATCTTGGATATTGGTTAGTCTATATTAATTGTAGAATGATCCATGAAATTCACTTATATCTTTTGGAGTATGAATAATACTATAATCTAAAGTGGATTTGGAAGAGTGTCAACTTTAGTTAGTAATGATTCCACTATTTCGGAGGAGGTTCCCATTGATTATGAGAACAAAGTTGTTATCTACGATGATTATTGTGACGACATGTATGGTATAAATAATAATGTTAACCATGAAACTTGTCATCATGATTTTAATTTTCAATCGGATTATGCCTCACATGACAGTTACTTTGTTGAGTTTGCTCCCACTATTCCGAATGAAAATAGTTTTGCTTATTTGGAGACTAGTAAAATTTTTATGCTTGTAGATCATGAACAAAATGCTTTATGTGATGGCTATATTGTTGATCTCATTCATGATGCCACTGAAAATTATTATGAGGGAGGAATACATGCTTGTAGGAGTTGCAATAATATCAAGTTTCCTCTCTATGTGCTTAAAGTTTTGAAGCTATACTTGTTTTGCCTTCCTATGCTAGTTGATTCTTGTTCCCATAAATTGTGTGCTCACAAAACCCTTAGGCATAGGAAGTGGGTTAGGTTTAGATGTGCTAGTCATATTCTTCATGATGCTCTCTTTATGTTTCAATTCTTATCTTTTATGTGAGCATCATTGAAATCATCATGCCTAGCTAAAAGGCATTAAAGAAAAGCGCTTGCTGGGAGACAACCAATATTTACCCTTAATGTTTTTGTGTGTTTTCATGATTAAGCTACTGTATTAATCATGTATAATAGCTTTTGTTTCAATAAAGTGACAAGTAAGACCTTTGGGAAGACTTGGGTGAAAGTTAATGTGATCTTGCTGTAAAAAACATAAACTTTGTGCTCACGAGATTAGCTGTCATATTTTATAGAGGAGTGAGATTGAGTTGATTATTTTTTCAGAAGATTAATAGACAAATTACTCACTTCCACCAATTTATTTAATAATTTTTGGAGTAGCATAAGTATGGTTGGTGTTCAGATCATTACAGATTGTTCTGTTTCTGACAGATTCTGTTTTCATTGCATAGTTTGCTTGTTTTCTAGTTTCAATGGCTTATATTTCTCAATATAAATTGTAGAAATGATATGGTACAGTAGGCATTGTGTGATAACAATTATGAACCTTGTATTTGACAGTACCAAAGTGAATGGTTTACCCTTTATCATATTAACCTATCTCAAGAAGTTCCGTTAAGTTTTGTGTGATTGAAGTTTTCAAGCTTTGGGTGAGATATCGATATGAGGAGAATAATGAGTGGAAAGACCCTAGGCTTGGGGATTCCCAAGGCATCCCAAGGTAATATTTAAGGAAGACTCAAGCGCCTAAGCTTGGGGATGCCTCGGAAGGCATCCCCTCTTTCATCTTCAAAACTATCGGTATACCTTACTCAGAGCTATATTTTTATTCGTCACATGATATATGTTTTGCTTGGAGCGTATTTTCAATTTTACTTGCTGTTTGAATAAAATAATTGGATCTGAAATCTTTAATGAAAAAGAATCCTCCCATGGCTAGTTAACTATTTGACTACTCAGTGTTCTTCACTTATATCTTTTTGGAGTAGTTTGTCATTTACTCACGTGCTTCACATATATCCTATGAGTAAATGGTTGAATGAATTGAATATCATAAATCTTAATTTATATACGTCTCATATGCTTACAACACGGGGAGTAATGACTTCACACATAATAAGTATAGGTAGTAAAATTATTGGAAGTTAGCAAACGCAGAATTGGTCACTTGAACAATTCATGAAAGAATATTGAAGGAAGAGAGATTTCACATATAAATATACTATCTTGGACATCATTTTGCAATTGTGAGCACTCATTAAAATATGACATGCTAAAAGGTTGATGTTGGACAAGGAAGAGAACTTAATGGGTTATGTTTTCCTATATCCGAAACGTTATATTGTCTTGGATCATCCAACATGTTGAGCTTGCCTTTACCTCGCATGCTAGCCAAATTCTTTGCACCAAGTAGAGATACTACTTGTGCTTCCAAACATTCCTTAAACTAGTTTTGCCATGAGAGTCCACCATACCTACCTATGGATTGAGTAAGATCCTTCAAGTAAGTTGTCATCGGTGCATGCAATAAAAATTGCTCTCTAAATATGTATGATCTATTAGTGCGAAGAAAATAAGCTTTATACGAACTTGTGATAAGGAAGAAATAAAAGTGACGGACTGCATAATAAAGGTATTTATCACAAGAGGCAATACAAAGTGATGTTCTTTTGCATTAAGATTTTGTGCATTCAACCATAAAAGCGCATGACAACCTCTGCTTCCCTCTACGAAGGGCCTATCTTTTACTTTTACCTTCTACCCTTATACAAGAGTCATGACGTCACCTTTCCTTTTTACACTTTTTTCTTTGGCAAGCACTTTGTGTTAGAGCGATCTGGATATATATACATCCACTTGGATGTAGGTTTTCATAAATTATTATTGTTGACATTACCCTTGAGGTAAAAGGTTGGGAGGCGAAACTATAAGCCACTATCTTTCTCTGTGTCTGATTAAAACTTTGAACCCATTAATATCACATGAGTATTAGCAATTGTGAAAGATTAAATGATAGTTGAGTATGTGGAGTTTGCTAAATCAAAGCCCTTACATAGACTCTTCCTGAAAATAAGATGAATTGCAATTGTTTGATGACTAAGAGCACAGTTTGTTAGTTCTCAAGAAAGTTTATGATCTATACTTTAACATGTGAATAGCTTGTTACTTGATCATGAGAAGTTTTATGAATTGAGCTACCATTATGATATATAATGATGCTAGAAAAAATGATCGGAACTATCATTGATCAAATTTATGCACGTGCTAGCATTCACACTTCATAAATTATTTCTTTTATCATTTACCTACTCGAGGATGAGCAGGAATTAAGCTTGGGGATGCTGATACGTCTCCAACGTATCTATAATTTATGAAGTATTCATGCTATTATATTATCCATCTTAGATGTTTAATGGGCCTTTATATGTTGTTTTACATGATTTTGGGGACTAACCTATTAACCTAGAGCCCAGTGCCAGTTTCTGTTTTTTCCTAATTTTTGAGTATCGCAGAAAAGGAAAATCAAACGGAGTCCAGTTGACCTGAAAATTCACGGAGATTGTTTTTGAACCAGAAGAAGCCCACGGAGTACCGGAGATGGACCAGAGGAGTCCCGAGGCCACCACGAGGGTGGGGGGTGCGCCCTAACCCCTGGGCACGCCCCCTTATCTCGTGGTCGCCTCGGGGACCCCCCCCCCCCGACTTGTTACCTACTCCAACACCTCTTATTTATACCCAAACTTCCAGAAAGAAACCTAGATCGGAAGTTCCACTGCCGCAAGCCTCTGTAGCCACGAGAAATCAATCTAGGCCCTCTCTGGCACCCTGCCGGAGGGGGCCATCATCACCGGAGGGTATGGAGGAGGATCCCGGAGGGGCCATCATCACCATGAAGGCCAAGGACCAGAGGGAGAACCTCTCCCCATCCAGGGGGAGGCCAAGGAGGAGGAAGCACAAGGGGGAGAGCATGTCCTCCTCTCTCTCGGTGGCACCAGAGTGCCATCGTAAGGGGAATCATCGCCGCGGTGATCGTCTTCATCAACATCACCACCCTCATCTCTTTTACGCGGTCCACTCTCCCGCACCCCGCTATAATCCCTACTTGAACATGGTGTTTTATGCCACATATTATGATCCAATGATGTGTTGCCATCCTATGATGTTTTGAGTAGATATCCTTTGTCTTTGGTTGATTGATGATCTAGATTGGTACGATTTGTATGTTTTATTTTGGTGATGTCCTATTGTGCCCTTCATGTCATGCAAGCGTGAGGGATTCCCGGTGTAGGGTGTTGCAATACGTTCATGATTCGCTTATAGTGGGTTGCTTGAGTGACAGAAGCATAAACCCGAGTAAGGGGGTTGTTACGTATGGGATAAAGGGGACTTGATGCTTTAATGCTATGGTTTTGTTTTACCTTAATGATCTTTAGTAGTTGCGGATGCTTGCTAGAGTTCCAATCATAAGTGCATATGATCCAAGAAGAGAAAGTATGTTAGTTATGCCTCTCCCTCATATGAAATTGCAATGACGACTACCCGTCTTGTTAACAATTGCCTAAGACAATTCCCACACCGATCCACCATTATTCCACACTCTCTATTTATAATATTTATTAATATATTCTAACTTTATGATAACATCACCTACTTTTATATTTATCTCTCCGATACCATGCAAAGTTATCCTCTTTGTACCCACAACGTAGTTTTATTTCTTGTTTCTAGTTGGAAGCAAACGTTCGGTGTACGTAGAGTCGTATCAGTGGTAGATAGGACTTGAGAGAATATTGATCTTACCTTTAGCTCCTTGTGGGTTCGACACTCCATACTTATCACTTCCACCATTGGGAATTGCTACGATGATTTCCTGCACTTGGGGATTATCAAGGTACCATTCATGTAGTGTTGCGTGGTTTTCCTACTGGTTGGATAACCTTGGTCTCATCACTGAGGGAAATACCTACCGTAGTTGTGCTGCATCATCCCTTCCTCTTTAGGGAAATACTGACGTAGTTCAAGCCGCATTAGTATCACACCCCAAGTATGTTGATTTCAATAGTGATGAATATGATTTACTAGGTGATGATGATTTACTTGTTGACAACACTAGTGATGAAAATTGTGATGAAATTTCTTTAATTATGCTAATCAAGATGAAATGAATGACAATGATAATAAGGAGATATAGCGTCTAACTAAAGAACTAAACACTCTTAAGTTAGCTCATGAAACAACTCTAGAGGATCATAGAGAGCTCAAAAGAACTCATGAGAAGCTATGTTCCGAGAAGCTATTTAGAGCAAGAGCATGAGTTCCTAAAAGCTATCAATGATGATCTTTGATAGAAGAGTTCTTCTTATCTTGCCAAACGTCTCCTCTTGTCTACTTATATACCACAAGTAAAATCTAGCAACAAAAACAAGAAAGATTCTTCCTTTAGTAGTAACAATAACAATGTTAAATTCAATATTGTTGCTTCTAGTAGCTCTCTTGATTCCACTAATGATTCTCTTAGCCAATTCACGCTCGAGCAAGAAAATAGCTTATTGAAGGGAATTATAGAGAAAGGTGTTTACAAGAGCATTACCGTGAGTAAGCAATTTGAGGAAATTGTACGTAAGCAAGGAAGGCACCGGAAGAATCAAGGTGTTGGTTTTGAACGGAAGTTCAATGCCAATGGAGTTGAGTGGGAAGAAGATCAATACCCCAAGACGAAGTTTGTTCCTCAACAAGAGAAGTATTATCCTACTTCTTTCAAGGGAACACAAGATCAAGATGATCTTCCACCACAAGCTAAAAGGCAAGGACAAGGTTCAAGAAGAGATTGATTCATTAAAAGAAGCTCCTCAGGCCATGGTCAAGTGGGTTCCCAAGACTACGTCAAGATCTACTTCATCAAGTACAACTACAACTCCAAGGATTCCATGAAGTTGATGTGGATCCCAAAGAAGAAGAACTAGAGTGTTCTTGAGGGTGACTCCGCCAACATACTTCACTCATATTCATTCTGACAAGGACATGTACAATCAACTTCCATATCTTGCACTAGTTCAAGGAGTCACAAATCCTCTTGTTTGTAAGATAAGGGACAAGGTAACCTAATACTTTCATGGACATTATCATATGTGTGTTTCACTCTATGTCCGTGGACATCGGATATCCTTGTATGTTCCTTGTGGGACTAACCCATGTAGGTATTGAAAGTGCAACACTCCAATGGATTGCTCCAAAAGATCTACATCAACATTGAGAATCCACATCTTCAACATCTACATGAAGTCGTCATCGACAAAACCCAAGATTAGTTCATCCCTCTTAGGGGGGATATCATATCTGGGGGGAGCTTTACTCTAAGAATTGAGCTAAAGCAACTCTAATGGTGTGAACACATCAATGCTTTATGTAAAAGTGGTAACCCCACTTGTGCTTAAACGATGAGTATGACCTATGATCAAATGTTCTCATTTGACTCCTTAGTCAATATACTCATATATAGATGATCTAGTCATCGCTAATTGCTTGATAGATGCTAGAGTGTATGTGCATGCTTTTTCACATATTTCATTTGCTATCTTATTTCGTGAGCATGTTGGTTGCATGCTTTTCTCCATTCAAGGACATCCATTTGTAGTTTTGATTCTTTGATTATTTTGGGCCAAATGGTTGGACAAGAATGCCTAAGTACTTCCTCTAGCTATCTATGCTTTTTCTCTTCTCAAAGTCTATTCATGCTACATCACAAAATTTGAAAAAGTATTTTTTGGACCCTCTGAGTGAGGAGCACTCGGAGCCACCGATACGTCAAGGGCTGACTTCCAAAACCTCTTAGTGAATTTCGGTTAGGCCAACTCATTCCTTGCAGTCCCACCGAAACCACTAAGTTGATCTAGATTTTCACGTCGGTGCCACCCATTAAAACAATTGGGTCTCACCGAGTTGCAGCAACTGCAAGCAAGTTTTGCATCTCGGTGCCACCGAACTGTTCTACTTGGCGCCACCGACAGCTATTGGGTATATATATCGCGACTCAACTTTTGGAAATTCCTGCAAACACTCGTGCCCGCGCCTCCCCAGTGCTGCCGCTCTTGGTCTTAGGGTCGTCGCCGTCTCTGCCTGTGCATCATCATCGCAGGTCTCCGCCGTCGTCAATCGGATACGCCTGTGCCGTTGCCGCCATAGCGAACCACCGCCAAGTTAGGGTATGGTTCGACCCTTTGTGCTAATTCCTTACTCCGATTCAATGCACAAAGCAAATGCATGTTTTCTTGCCACAATTGAAAGCTTCTGATCCACACAAAAATTCCTCTAGATTAAATGTCGGATTTCGGGTTCTGACAGACCCTTAAGGTTCGAACACTGGGGTGCGCGCGGAGATTACGCCTTCTACCTCCCTGCCTCGCAAAGATCTAAACTACTAAAAGAACTGCACAAGGGACACAAGATTTATACTGGTTCGGGCCACCGTTGTGGTGTAATACCCTACTCCAGTGCGTGGTTGGTGGATTGCCTCCTGGGGCTGATGATGATGAACAATACAAGGAAGAACAGCCTCGCGGGGATCTGTTCTTGGCTGGGGTGATGAACTGCTAGGAGGAGTTCAGCCATCTTTCTCTCTCTCTATTACTCTGCTTCCTACCGATCGAACGAACAGGACCGAACCGACCGAACGAACCGACGAACCCCCCTGCCATGTGGGTGGCTGGTCCTATTTATAGAGGCCCCGGTCCTCTTCCCAAATATTGAGCGGGAAGGGAGCCAACAATGGCGGGCTAATTTGAAGGGGGACAGCAAGTATCAACTATCCTAACAAAAGCAGTCTTCGCCTGCGCAAAGCTCTGGTGATGATGCCATCCTGGGCTCCACGGTGACCTCCTTCTCATAGTCCTCCTGGTCTTGGTCTCGTTGCACTGAAATGGCAACCTTTGCCTGATGCCTCGGTACCCCGCGGCTGCGCTTGCCCCCTTTGCACCAAAGAGGAAAGAAGGACGCTGCGCGCTGCCACTCGCCTAGCTCCCTGAGTCGTCATGGCTTGCGTCACGGGCACCTCGCGAGGTACCCCGCCTTGGTCTCTCCGCCTCCTCGCGAGGCAGCCTGACAAGGCCGTGCCTGATGAAGCTCCGTGTCGTCCGCCTCGCGAGGCTTGGCCCCTCGCGAGGGTCTCGAGTCTTGTGTTGATGAAGATGGGCCATGCTGGGCCTCCTTTAAGCAACGTCGCAGGCCGCAGGTAGGCAAGTCTGGGGACCCCCGTTCCCAGAACGCCAACAGTAGCCCCCGGGCCCAAGGCACGCCCAGGCTTGGCCGTGCCGAGAGGTGAAAGGGCAAGGGCGAAGCGCCGCGGGCCCTAACAGCCTGCGGCCTCGGGCGCCGCGTGGCGGGTGATGGGACGTGGGCGTCTCCGCTTCCCCACGACGCCTCGGCGATCGCGCGAGTTGGACAAGTCCCTGCATGCAAATCGTGTCATGATTACCTATGATCGTGGAGGCCGGCGGTTGGCCTTCGCCGGCTATAAGTACGGAACTGCGCGTGCCCTTCCAGTCCATTCCTCCTTGCTTCTCCTTCTTCCCGATCCTTGCTCCGTCTTGCAGCGATGGCTCCGATCCGCCGGCTCTCTGCAGCGGAGAAAGGGAAGGCCCCTCGAGAGGGACCAGACCCACTCCCGCCGAAGAAGCGGCTCGCCCTTTGCAGCCGGGACGAGGAGGACCGTCAGGCGGGGCCGAGGCCCTGGTGCGAGCGGGCTCCGCCGGGGTTCCCACTTCCCTTGTATGCCCATGTCAAGGGCCCCGAAGGTGTCGATGCCGATCCCCACGGTCAGCGCCGTCGTCGGCGCCGTCGGGTCACGAAGGCGTGGGTTGTTCCACCTGGGGTCCATGCCGAGGGCTCCTCCCAAGAGTTCGTGCTCCACGTCGCCATTCCTCTCCAGTCTTGGATTCGTCTGCCTCCCTTCTTCGCCTCCATCATCCCTCCGGGGGAGCCCCTAGAGCTCTGGCTGCAGCACGCCGGCTGCAGTACCCTCGCGACCGAGGCAGAGGTCGTGGTCGCTGCCCCGGGCGAGGTCTACATGTCTCGTGGCTGGAGAGAGATCGCCCGGGTTTGTAGGGAAAGGGGCGTCTTGGTGGTCCACTTGGAGTACGATGGCACTTCGGTGATGTTCTTCAAGGTCTTCGACGTGAACGGGCGCCGGCTGGAGTGTTGCCTCGGGAGAGGCGGCCAGGACCTTGCCATGGTGAGGGCTAGGCCCGTCGACTGCTCCCTTGGCAGCTCCGCAGGCGACGGAGGCGCCGGAGGGTCCAGCGACTCTAGCGAGATCTTCGCGACTCCGGAGACGAGCGAGGACAGCTATGAGCCCCCGAGCCGGCGCCGCTCCTGGAGCAGCGCGGGCTCGTCTGGCCGTCGCCGACTCTGATCTGGATGGGGTTGGCGCCGGCGCTTGACGGCCCACTGTTGATGATGGCATCTTTTGCAGGAGCACGTGTAGTTAGCATCCCTTAGGATCCGTTCCCTGCGAGGAATCAAAATGCGCCCCATGGGGGCTTGTAAGGTGCCTGTAGTCCCGTTTGTTAATACATAACCTTTGCTGCAGAGCCGTGCGAGTTGCTGATTCCGTCTTAGCTCAGTTTTCCCTTTCGAACCTCGCGAGCGCTTGGTGCTCTGCACCGACAGCTCCCAGTCCCAAGGCGGCGTCAGCCGTCGCTGGTATGCCAGGTCGCGATGCCGTGGTCAAGGCCAGGAGGTGAGCGACCCGGGGTCTGGTAAGTGCCCCTGAGTCGCGATGCTCAGGAGGTCCCCTTTGGTGCCCAACTAGCCATCGTTCGGCGAGAAAGGAGAGCGATGTCGCTGACACGGAATTTCATTAGGTGCAGGGGTAGTGCTGCTATAGCTGGTGCTTTCGGGCGGTGACCTATCTCGAGAGTCGGGGATCATTCCTGGTGTGTCGTCGGGTCCGCGCGTTGGCAGGAGCGGAATCACTCGGCGAGGTCCTCGTGTGCCCCTTCTCCCCCGCCTTTGCTCCCCTTTCTGGTTCGTGCCCTTGAGGATGTCACCCTTGGCCTTGGCCCCACGGCCGAGGCCGAGGCGCGTGTCTTGTCTTCTGTTGCGCTGACGCGGGTCTTCGCCCACATCTACCTTCGCGACCCCAGCACCGACCTCGACAGCCTGCTGGAGCCAGTAAGCGGCGAGGGTGCTGTTGCCACTGTTGAGGCCGTGAAGGGTCACGCAGAAGCTCTGCTGGGGAAGTTCCGGGCCTTCAGTACCAAGTCGAAGTAGGATGCTTCCGGTTCTGCTGCTCCGTGAGGCGGGGCCACCCGCGCTGCTCCACCGCCGCCAAGTGACTCCGCTACTGCTCCTGCCCTGCTTTTAATTCCTGCATCATGCATCATGCCTTGGGGAGGCATTTAAACTTGCGTTTGTTATTGAGACAATAGTATGGACTGTAATATTTGCTTTTAAGTTCCTTGAATTTTATGCTTTCCTTCCCTACTTGCTTGTGTTCTACGCCGGCAGAGCCCGGCCCCGCGCGTACCTCACCCAACATTAGCCTCGACCGGAAACCAGGACGGGACCAAAGGAGTGAGGGGCTACGGAGCCAGTTAGGTCCCTGAGTCGCGATGCTCAGGAGTCCCCCTTGGCGCACGAACAACAAGTAGGGAGGTGTGATGTAGGTGGATCTTCCGTTTTACGTCTGCAGATCCCGACTCCGCGCGTACCTCACCCAGCATTAGCTCCGACCGGAAACCAGGACGGGACCAAAGGAGTGAGGGGCTATGGAGCCAGTTAGGCTCCTAAGTCGCGATGCTCAGGAGTCCCCCTTGACGCGCAAACAGCATGTGATTAGGTGAGATGCGAGTGGGGCCACCGTTCTACGTCCGCAGAGCCCGGCCCCGCGCGTGCCTCACCCAGCAAAGCCTTTCGGAACTAAGGAGTGATGGGCTACGGGACCAGTTAGGCCCCTGAGTCGCGATGCTCAGGGGTCCCCCTTGACGCTCAAACGGCCTTCATACCTTGGCTCCGCTCGGGGAGAGGCACGCGACGAACCAGGCCCGAGGGGCCTGGCTGGGTGGCGTACGTCCGGGCGTGACCCAGGCGCAGCCCCCGTGCCCAGCCCCCTCGCGCGGCGCTCCCTAGGGGAGGCATTGCGATGAGGCTAGACACTGAGCTCTGGGCTCCCTGAGGTTGATGCGGCCCGGGGGCCACCCTCAGTTGTTTATCACGAGCGCGGAGCATAGCGCTTCCGCATGTGTACGGGCATAGCCGCTCCTCGGCAGTGTCGTCAGCCAGCGCGGAGCATGGTGCTTCCACTGGTACGTGGGAGGGGGCTCCCCTCCGGGAGGAGCCCCCGGGGCGTGTACAGCCCCGCCCTGACACGTAGCCGGCACGGTAGGGCTAGGTGAGGTGTATCTGGGCACCCGTGAGCCAGCGCGGGACTCACGGGGCCCTACCTCTAGGCGGGTTGCGCCTGACACTGGGCCTTATCTTGGGATGTGTTCCTGCAAACTTGGTTAGATGCCGGCACTCTACGTCCTCGGGTCCTGGCCCTCGAGCTTGTCTCAGCCATCGCTGGTATGCCAGGTCGCGATGCCGTGGAGGTAGCCAGAGGGTGAGGGCTGGAGAGCCAGTAAGAGCCTTGAGTCGTGATGCCCAGGTACCCCCCCTTTAACGTGCAAGTGGTCGACATGGAGAAGAAGAGGTGCCGTGGGCAGGCATCAAGTAATCAAGCATGATGGGCGAATGCATAGCTGGAGATAAATGCAAGGGAGATACATGTCGCTGGGCCTGGCCCGAGCGACTTGGGGATAATGCAGCCCGAGGGGTGCCCCCAACAAAGCAAGCTAACAACATGAAAATAAAAGGGATGCATACCGCAGGGACGGACCCACGCGGCCTGGGAACGATGTGGCCCTGGGAGGGCGCTCCCAGCTAGAAATGAAACTTGTAAGATGTCACCTGAGGGTGTCGAGGGTGAAGGGGTGTTGGTGCAACAAACACGGGAGGCTGCGGAAGCCGATCCTCACGAGCCCCCAGGCCCAGGGGCCTCGGGAGGCTCCGGAGGCGCTGGTAGCTCTCTGCGAACCACCTCCATCTCCGCCAGGGCCGCGGAACGCTTGTCTTCTTGAGCCTCTGTGACGCCCCTCATGAGGCGGTGGCGCGTAGCAACCACGCTCGGTAGGCCATAAGGCATGCGAACGTAGCTGTGGGGCGGACCCCGGCAGCGCCCCACTCGCGAGGTCCGGAGGCGCTCCATTGTAGCGGCTTGGTTGAGCCCCGGTACACCGACGCAGACGTGCAGCCCACCATCCTCGCCTGGACGGGGAGCCACAGCCGGTAGACGGCGGCAACCTCCCATGATCCTTGATTCCTGTAGTTCTTGAATGGCTTTGTCGACGAACTCCTGCGGGTCTGACCTTCCTTGCCTCGCTCCTTCTTGAGGGAAGCGTGCTTCGAAACATGCCTCCACGTGGTGCCCAAGCGCCTCCCTCGTGACCCTGGCCAGGTCGGTGACCCTCCAGGGGAGAGCCCCCGAGCCCTGCCTGAGGAGGGCGCCGGGCGCGCTTTCCTATGCGATGGAAGGAGGCTCCCCCTAGACAGATGCGGGCCCTGAGGGGCCTGCCTCCCGAGGGGCCGGTCCAGACGATGTCTTCTTCTTCTTGGGGGTGGTCTCGGGAAGCCTCCTGCTTCCACGATCCGGGTCTTCCAGTGACGCGGCCTGAAAGGCCCGCTCCAGGGAACACACTGCATTCCTCTCTTCACAGGGCACCGTGATGACTCCGCCACTCCCTGGCATCTTGAGGACGTTGTAGCCATGGTGAGTCACGGCCATGAACTTGGCCAGCGCTAGGTACCCGAGGATGGCGTTGTCCGGCAGGCGGATGTGGGCGACGTCGAAGTCGATGAGCTCGGTGCGGTAGTTGTCGCGTGCCCCGAAGGTGACAGGAAGGCGGACCTGCCCAATTGGGATTGTGGAGCCGTCGGTTATTCCAGAGAAGGGCTTGGTTGGCTGAAGCTGGTCGTAGGGCACTTGGAGATTGTTAAACGTTTCCACGGACAGGACGTTGAGCCCTGCCCCACCATCGATGATGGTCTTGGTGACCAGTACATTGCTGATGACCGGGGAGCTGAGCATCGGGAGGACGCCAGCTGTGGCTGCACACTTGAGTTGATCCGCTGAGCTGAATGTGATGGTGCACGCCGACCACCTGAGAGGGCACGTTGCTTCGAGCCTGGGGAGGGCTGCGTTCACCTCGCGGGCAAACTGCTTGAAGATGCGTTGGGAGGCTGGGGCTTGAGCTCCGCCCAGGATGCAGGCGATTGCGCGTGGCTCCTGGAAGCCCCCAGCCCCCTCGTCTTGATGGCGGTCCTCTTTCCTCCTTGGCTGAGGCGGCAGTGGAGGGAGGCCTGCGTTGCCTTGTGGGCGATCCTCACGAGGTTGATCCCTCCAGTCCCCCTCGCGAGGCATGTCTCGCCAGCGATCCTCGTGAGGCTGATCGCGCCACCCTTGGCGCGGGCCACGGTCTTCCCAGTGTCATGCGTTTCTTCCTCCTCCTCGGCCGTAGCCCCGATCGGCGCGGTCGGGACGACGGCCGATCCTTCCTTCTCGCACGGCGCGGAGTTCTTGGCATTCGTTGGTGTTGTGGGTGTGGAGGTCGTGGTATACATAGTACTGGCTGCCCCTGGAGGACTCAGGCAGATCTTTGCCCCGCTGGTGTCTGGTTCTGCTGCGAGCATGGCAGCCCCCTTGCGCTTCACGTCCTTGGCCTTGGGCTTTTTCTCCTCAGGTTCTGCGGCAGGCAGCTCGAGGAGGGAGAGGCGTCCCTCCTCAGCCCTGGCGCACTTGGTCGCCAAGTTGAACAGCTCCAGGGAGGTGCACAGGTCTTCATGCATCGCCAGCTCCTCCTTCATCTTGACGTCGCGCACACCATCGGAGAAGGCCGAGATGATGGCCTCCTCGGACACCTTGGGGATCTTGAGGCGCGCGCTGTTGAAGCACTGGATGTACTTTTGCAGGGTCTCTCCAGGTTGTTGCTTGATGCAGCGCATGTCGCTCATGGCAGGCGGCCGGTCGCGAGTACCTTGGAAGTTGGCGATGAAGCGGGTGCGCATCTGGTCCCAGGAAGAGATCGTGCCTGGAGCCAGATTTAGGAGCCAGGTGCGAGCTCCTTCCTTGAGCGCCATGGGGAACCAGTTCGCCATGACCTTTTCGTCCCCGCTGGCAGCTAAGATGCCCAGCTCGTAGAGCTGGAGGAACTCTGTAGGGTCAGTCGTGCCATCGTAACGAGGAGGTAGGCCTGGCTTGAACTTGCCGAGCCACGCGACGCTACGCAGCTCGGTGGTGTAGGAACGACAGCCTGCGGTGGCCACAAAAGGCCTCGGCTGGTGGAGAGCTTGGTCTTGAGGGTCCCCACGCGCTGCAGCTAGGAGCAGCGCGGGGTCTTGGCGTGCCGGAGCTGGAGCAGGGTCGCGGCGTGCCGGAGCAGGGAGCGCCCGGGCAGCACCTTGCGGGCGTGGGATCTCTTGGCAGCTCCGTTCTTGCTGCATTGGCACCTGCTGGAGCGGGTTCCGCCCAGGGGCCATGCGCCTTGGAGCCATAGCGTCTTCTTGGAGAGGAGGCGGCTGGTACGCCTCTGGAGCTTCATTGCCCGCGCGGGGCGAGGTGTGGCGCAGAGGAATGGACGGCGCGGGAGAGCCCCCTGCGGCGCAGACAAGCTCGGCGATGCGGTCGAGCCACTCCTCGTAGATGTCGTCGATGGGATGGTAGCGCAGGAGCTCGTTTGCTGTGAGGAGCGCAGCTCGGGCCTCCATGGGTGCGCGGAGCGCGCGGGACGAAGAACCAGCTGCTGCGAGCGATGGAGTAGCGGTGCGGCCGTCTTGCCGCACGGATGGATGCTGGGACGATGCTTGCTGCTCGCCCCCCGCCGGGCCGGTGGCGGTGTTGACGGCGGGCGACTGGGAACGACGAGGACGTCCGCCGACGGGCGCCGTCTGGGCGACGCAAGAAGCGATGGCAGCCCGGCGCTCGGCGCGGGCCCGACGAGCGTCGGACATGGATGCGATGGTCGGAGGAGAACGGGGCGGTGGACGACGAATTCCGGCGCACCCCTACCTGGCGCGCCAAATGTCAGATTTCGGGTTCCGGCAGACCCTTAAGGTTCGAACACTGGGGTGCGCGCGGAGATTACGCCTTCTACCTCCCCGCCTCACAAAGATCTAAACTACTAAAAGAACTGCACAAGGGACACAAGATTTATACTGGTTCGGGCCACCGTTGCGGTGTAATACCCTACTCAAGTGCGTGGTTGGTGGATTGCCTCCTGGGCTGATGATGATGAACAATACAAGGAAGAACAGCCTCGCGAGGGTCTGTTCTTGGCTAGGGTGATGACCTGCTAGGAGGAGTTCAGCCACCTTTCTCTCTCTCTCTTACTCTGCTTCCTACCGATCGAACGAACAGAACCGAACCGACCGAACGAACCAATGAACCCCCCTGCCATGTGGGTCGCTGGTCCTATTTATAGAGGCCCTAGTCCTCTTCCCAAATATTGAGCAGGAAGGGAGCCAACAATGGCGGGCTAATTTGAAGGGGGACAGCAAGTATCAACTATCCTGACAAAAGCAGTCTTCGCCCGCGCAAAGCTCTGGTGATGACGCCGTCCTGGGCTCCACGGTGACCTCCGTCTCGTAGTCCTCCTGGTCTTGGTCTCGTTGCACCGAAATGGCAACCTTTGCCTGATGCCTCGGTACCCCGCAGCTGCGCTTGCCCCCTTTGCACCAAAGAGGAAATAAGGACGCTGCGCGCGCTGGCACCCGCCTGGCGCCCTGAGTCGTCATGGCTTGCGTCACGGGCACCTCGCGAGGTACCCCACCTTGGTCTCTCCGCCTCCTCGCGAGCCAGCCTGACGAGGCCGTGCCTGAGGAAGCTCTGTGTCGTCCGCCTCGCGAGGCTTGGCCCCTCGCAAGGGTCTCGAGTCTTGTGTTGATGAAGATGGGCCATGCTGGGCCTCCTTTGAGCCACGCCGCAGGCCGCAGGCAGGCAAGTCTGGGGACCCCCATTCCCAGAACGCCGACATTAAATTCGATGCAAAATCTTAGTGTTAGGTTTCCGCCAAACCCATCTTGGACCAACCGATATGAAGTTTTCGGTCACACCGATTGGCCCTGGCCATTGCACTAAGTACAACTCGGTCTGGCCGAAGTGTACTGATCGGTAAGACCGAAAGTAGTTTCTCAGTGAAACCCTAGCATCTCGGAGTCACCGAATTGCAGCTTGGTCTGACCGAAACTGCATGTTTAGACTCTATTAGTGCTTTGATGTCACCAATATTATCAAATCGGTAGCTCTGAAATGCTTTCTGTAGAAAACTAAAGTGAAGATTTTGAATCAAATTTTGCAAAAACTAGATGTATTTTGTGATGTTCATCCACTCTACCTACACCCATATATTCATAGTGTCAGTTGCAGAGATCCCAGAGGCTAGTGATAGCCAGAACAAGTCAGAAGAGCAGATGAACCTTAGTGAGGGCACTAGTCCCTCTGGTAGCCATGATGAGGGAAGCAGAAGCACCCCCTAGCAACTTGCAAAAGGAAGCTACTAGGTAGAGAAAGAAAAGAAATTCTGATAGTGAAGATGAGGACTTTGTGATTGAGGAGGAAGTGACCTCCAAGAAGAATGTTGTGAAGAAGGAATATGTTGGTGCTGCTGCCACCACCAAACCTGGTCTGCAGAAGAAAGCTCCAGCTAGAAGAGCTCCAATGTCCAAAGTCAGAGCCTCAACTCAAGAAACCATGAAGTTCACATTGGAACAATCTGATGATGAGGCTGTGATACGTCTCCGTCGTATCTATAATTTTTGATTGTTCCATGCCAATATTCTACAACTTTTATATACTTTTAGCAACTTTTTATACTATTTTTGGGACTAACATATTGATCCAGTGCCCAGTGCCAGTTCCTGTTTGTTGCATGTTTTTTTGTTTCATAGAAAATCCATATTAAACGGAGTCCAAACGGGATAAAAACTGATGGGGATTTTTTTGGAATATATGTGATTTTGGGGAAGAAGAATCAATGCCAGACGATGCCCGAGGGGGCCACGAGGTAGGGGGCACGCCCCAGGGGTCAGGCGCGCCCTGGGCCCTCATGGCCACCTTGTAAGGTGGTTGGTGCCCTTCTTTCGCCGCAAGAAAGCCAATATCCGGATAGAAGTCTTGTTAAAATTTCAACCCAATCGGAGTTACTGATCTCCGGGAATATAAGAAATGGTGAAAGGCCAGAATCTAAAATGCGGAAACAGAGAGAGACAGAGAGACATATCCAATCTCGGAGGGGCTCTCGCCCCTCCCATGCCATGGAAGCCAAGGACCAGAGGGGAAACCCTTCTCCCATCTAGGGAGAAGGTCAAGGAAGAAGAAGAAGGGGGTCCCTCTCCCCCTCTCTCCCGGTGGCGCCGGAACGCCGCCGGGGCCATCATCGTGTGACGGCGATCTACACCAACACCCCCGTCATCTTCACCAACATCTTCATCACCTTCCCCCATCTATCTATAGTGGTCCACTCTCCTGCAACCCGCTGTACCCTCTACTTGAACATGATGCTTTATGCTTCATATTATTATCCAATGATGTGTTGCCATCCTATGATGTCTGAGTAGTTTTTTGTTGTCCTATCGGTAATTGGTGAATTGCTATGGTTGGTTTAATTTGCTTGTGGTTATGTTGCTATCCTTTGGTGCCCATCATATGAGCGCGCGCGTGGATCACACCATAGGGTTAGTTGTATGTTGATAGGACTATGTATTGGAGGGCAAGAGTGACAGAAGCTTCAACCTAGCATAGAAATTGATGCATACGGGATTGAAGGGGGACCAATATATCTTAATGCTATGGTTGGGTTTTACCTTAATGAACGTTAGTAGTTGCGGATGCTTGCTAATAGTTCCAATCATAAGTGCATAGAATTCCAAGTCAGGGATGACATGCTAGCAGTGGCCTCTCCCACATAAAACTTGCTATCGGTCTAGTAAAGTAGTCAATTGCTTAGGGACAATTTAGCAACTCCTACCACCACTTTTCCACACTCTCAATACTAACTTTATTGCTTCTTTACCTAAAACACCCCCTAATTTTTATTTACGTGCTCTTTATATTCTTGCAAACCTATCCCGTTACACCTACAAAGTACTTCTAGTTTCATACTTGTTCTAGGTAAATCGAACATTAAGCGTGCAGAGAGTTGTATCGATGGTCGATAGAACTTGAGGGAATTTTTGTTCTACCTTTAGCTCCTCATTGGGTTCTACACTCTTACTTATCGAAAGAGGCTACAATTGATCCCCTATACTTGTGGGTTATCAAGACCTTTTTCTGGCACCGTTGCTGGGGAGTTATAGCGTGGGGTGAATATTCTCGTGTGTGCTTTTTTGCTTTATCACCAAGTAGTTTTTATTTTGTGCTCTTGTTTTCTATCTTTAGTTATGGGTAGGAAATGCAAAATACCAAAAAATTAGTTGTACCTACTACACCATTGGTTGAAGAACCACTCAAAATCTATCACACTCCTGAAGCTTTTTACTTGGATAATCTTCGATCCCTATGTGCTTGGGCTGAAACCCCATCTAGCTTAGTTGAGGGCAAATCTTTAGATGATCATGCTTGTTATGTGCAACACCGCTTATCTCAAAAAGGGAAATTTACTGGATCAAATTCATCGTTTGCAATGCTATGCTTGGAATTTATGTGAAATATATGATTTTACTTGTTGTTCTGAAGACCCTAAGAAACACCTTCCCTACCAATGTGAGTTTAGTGATAACGGAATCGTATCTTCGTATGCTAAGGGTGTTTATAATTACTATGATGTTCAACAAATTGAAGGATTTGTTGCTTCTAAGGGTGCTTATGAAATTGCTTCTTTGATTGGAAAGTATGATGCTACTCTTTATAAATCTGAAAATTTTGCCATACTTAAATATTGTTATGATAATTATGCTTCTACCTATTGTCGGTGTCAAAACCGGCGGATCTCGGGTAGAGGGTCCCGAACTGTGCGTCTAGGATCGATGGTAACAGGAGATGGGGGACATGATGTTTACCTAGGTTCGGGCCCTCTCTATGGAGGTAATACCCTACGTCCTGCTTGATTGATCTTGATGGCTATGAGTGTTACAGGAGTTGATCTACCACGAGATCGTAATGGCTAACCCTAGAAGCCTAACCTGTATGACTATGGTAATGAGTATATCTTTTCCGGACTAACCCCTCCGGTTTATATAGGCACCGAGGGGATATAGGGTTTACATAGAGTCAGTTACATAAGAAGGAATCTTCATAGTCGGTCGCCAAGCTTGCCTTCCACGCCAAGGAGAGTCCAATCCGGACACAGGTACAATCTTCAGCCTTCATGTCTTCACAGCGCATCAGTCCGACCCATGGATAACATGCCGAATGCCCGAGGACCCCTTAGTCCAGGACTCCCTCGGTAGCCCCTGAACCTGGCTTCAATGATGAGGAGTCCGCGCGCAGATTGTCTTCAGCATTGCAAGGCGGGTTCCCTTCTATCCGAAATTCAAGATAGTCTTCGGATGCGATGATAGTATCCGGACCTGTCACACACACACACACACACCATACATAATCGCAGAGAGAATATATTTTTACACGAGTCTAATCTGCTGGTGACCTCACGTCTGTCTGGTCATAATTTTGAACCATTTTTCGTCTGCCGCTCCACATTTTGAGACGCGGTTGCCATTGGCACGTCTTGTTGAAGCAGAGATCGTGTCCCCTTACTACGGGATTCTCATCAATACGAGCGTGGGCGACCCAACCATGCCGTTTGCACGGCCCTTGGGAATAGGCGAGTTTAAGGCAAGTGGCGGACGCTTGATATTCATGGCCTTTATAAGGGGATAAGGATTCCCTTTCTTTACCTACACCTCGGCTCCTCCTCAGGCCTTCCAACCCTGAGCTCCAACGCCCAAGCTTTTAGCTTTTCCCTCGTCCGAGAAAGCACTCCAAAGATGTCCGGATCCGGAGTGGGGGGCAAGTGGATGGCCTCCTCCGTCAAGAAGAGGGATATCAAGGTGCTCCGGGAGGCCGGATATCTGGCCAAGGAGATCGCTCACCGACTCCCGGCCAAGGGACAGATCATCCCTACTCCAGAGCCACACAAGAGGGTTGTGTTCCTCACACATTTCCTCCGTGGGCTGGGCTTCCCTCTTCACCCCTTCGTCCATGGATTGAAGTTTTACTATGTGCTAGACTTCCATGACCTAGCCCCCAACTTCATCTTGAACATGACGGCAATCGTTGTCGTGTGCGAGGCCTTTCTCTGCATCCCGCCTCATTTCGGCCTATGGCTGAAGACCTTCAATGTGAAGCCGAAGGTGGTGAGCGGCCAACAAGCAGAGTGTGGAGGCGCCATGGTAGGCAAGATGCACAACGTTACCTGGCCCGAAGGCTCATTTGCAGAGACGGTGAAAGGGTGGCAATCGGGGTGGCTCTATATCATCGAACCGCATGACGCCAACTGGGTGGCGGCCCCCGAATTCCGATCCGGAATCCTGATGCGGCTCACCTCCTGGCAAGAGAGGGGCCTAACCTGGGGTCCCTCGGACGAGCAGATTGGGCTCCAAACGTGCATCCAGAGTATGATAGATAGGAACATCAAGCTTGTCAACATGGTCTAGGTCATTCTTATTCGTTGGGTCCCTCCATGCCAATGCCGGACTTGATATCTGTGGGAGTACGATCTGGCCAAGCACCAGACGCTACTAGAGCTCTTAGGCACAATGCATGAAGAAATCTGGAAAGTGCTCTTCAAGGCCGGCGAGACGCCACCGCCCACGACCGAAGATCACGGGCTTAGCTTAAAACGCTAGGCTAACCCAGTAAGTTATTTTAATGTTTTCAAGATGTACCCTTTACTAGCATATTTTGAGAAAAAGCCTAAGCTTTCCTACTCGTGTTTTCAGGCCTGGATCAAGATAGCTGAGGGGATTAACTGCCCGGCTCCGCTGCCCGAAGACCAAGAATTCCCATTACTAACGAAAATGCTTTTTCCAGCACCTTATGAGGTGCCAGAGAAGACGACCAAGAAGGTGGCCAAAGGGGCCAAGAAGGGCCCTCAAAAAGGCGCTCCGGACGTGACGTCCGAAGACGAGACTTCCCCTTCGTCCACTGACGATGACGACAAACAGGAAGAGGAAGAAGAAAGCGACTCCCCACCTGAAGTGGGGAGGAAGAAGAGAGCGGCCTCCACAAATCCGGAGGCGAAAGTGCCTAAGAGGGTTAGAGGCTCCCTCGTGGATAACTCCATGTGGGATGTTGATAGCAGTCCGGAGCGACCTCGCCGGACCAAGCCTCGGGCCGCCTCGTAAGTACCAGAATCCGAAAACGCCTGGCCTTCCTGATTTGTAATATTGATATACCTTAAACCTTGTTATTGCAGTCCAGCATGCGATGGCTCCCCGCGATCCTCGACAGAGGGGTCGCTAGACTCAAAGGAGATGGCTAGCATGTGTACGCCACCTGCTCATTCCGTCTCTCCCAAGGGTGACGAGAAGGTGGTGTCGCAAAATACCTTCCCCGACCGGGGGGGGCTTCCGGAGATCGTAGGGGTGGTGCCCCAAGACGATTCATCAGTCGCCAGACACATGGGGGAAAAAGCCCCGATGGGGACTGGTGACGGGGGCCGAGTCCCCTTCGGACCTGAGCCGGATACCATTCCGGAGATCTACGTAGTTCCGGAGTCTAGCGAACGACATTCCCCAAAAGGAGGGAATGTGCCTGTTCCGCCGGTGACCTCTATTCAACCAGAGGCACCGGATAATCTGCTGGAGGTGCTACGAGGCGCCTCTATTATGGATGAACACCGCGCCCTTATGGGCATGGTAGTAGAGAAGGTCCAGTTCATAAAAAGCGGACGAACTAAAGCCTGCACTAGCCTTCTATCAGGCTTTGAGGTAAGTAATGCGTTTGTAGGGAGAATATCACAGTATAGACAGTAGCCCCTGATGCTCTGTTCGGTGTTCGGAAAGAAAAAGCCGAACAGAGGATCGAGAAGAAATATCGCAGGAGTATAACATGAGTTGTCTGTGTGAATAAGCAGGTATCACTGCAGGCTGCCACCGCTCATGCTGCGGAGGTCTCCGGACTGAAGCAGAAACTGGAGCGGGCCGAGGAAGAGCTCGGCCACATGAAGAAGTAGCTAGAGGATAGCCAAGGTATGCAGTAACCTGTGGGTAAATTTTAAGAAAAATTAATAGTCCGTCCGGACTGAGGTGTCATAAACTTTATTAGGGGCAACGACCGAGGTGGCAGCCCTCAAGAAGGCGTTAGGCGAGGCCGAGGACAAAGCGGCCAAGGAACGCGCCGCGCGCGAGAAGCACGAGGCCTAGGTTGGCGAGGCGCACCAACAGCTCTAGGGCGCGATCGAGAGATTTGAGTCCTTGGAGCGCGATTGTAAGGCACAAGAGTCCAAACTGGCGAAGGCCTGCCAGAGCACACTGGATGCACAAGCCAAAGCCTAGAACGCCCTCCAGAAAATTTAGGCGGCCAAGGAGATTGCGGAGGGTAATTCTTTCAGCATGCAAAGCAAGTATGTATAAGAAACGTTCCTTGTACTTATCCAAATTTGGGTTTGCCAGGGGCGTTTACAGATCTGCCGTGTAGTATATCAGATGCTGCCAATCATTATAGAGCCGAATAAGGGATGTCTACGGAGAAGCTATTCTGGTCCCAATATCTTGGACCCGAACATCCGTTGCCCTTCAGCAACCAGCTAAAGCAGTTGGTCGAGCTGCACAGGTCGGCAGAGCTAGCCATGAAGGACCTGATAGTCCGGATGTGGCCTACCGAGCCTATACCTAGCAGCTACTTTGGACTTGTTAAGCAGCTTGTAAGTGCCTATCCACGGCTCAAAGCCGTGAAGCGATTGGTCTGTATTGAAGGTGCACGTATGGCCTTTGCTCGCGTCAAGACGCATTCGGCAAAGCTGGATGCCAAGAAGATGATGACCGAGGGGCTGCTGGAGGGCAAGGAGCATCGTCGACCCGAGCTCTATTTTGATGGCATCCTCGAGGGGTTCCGCCTTGTGGCAGAGTAATGTTCGAAGGATGTCATATTCTCATGAGAACATTTGTATTATCCGGTCCTGTAATATGGAACAATGATGTTATGTATTATAATGTTTTACATTTTACCTCCTGTGCAGCCATTTATGAAATCTGAGGGTTGACCAGTCGTCGGCTTCTGCCCCCACATAGATAGTACGGGGGTGTTCGGGATAAATCTAAACACTCTTTACTCCACATTCTGGTCCTTAAAGGAGGTGTTTAGCGCAGCGAATAAGGCAATCAGACTATGCGGCCTTTACCGCCCTCACTTAGCCATAGGAGTTTAACAATTAAGGAAGTTGGCGAAACCCTTGGTATTCGGAAGGCCGAACTAGGGGCATTGTACATGCCTAATCGGAGGAACCGATTCTTTGCAAGAAGCGGAAAAATCTCTAACTATTTGGAACCTCTCGAATAGCTGACCAGCTCTCGCCGCATCATGGCAGTTAGTTTTCGGCTTTCTCAACTGAGGTGCTCGTCCGGAAGAACTGGGACACAATCGCAGTAGTTCTCCCTTTACTACCCTAGCCGATAGCGGAACGTAAGGTAGTAAGCACAGGAGCCGGGCAACCCAACTATTAACCAAAGACATGATTCGGAGCCGATGCATATAATGCTATAAGTTCGGGGTGCCAAACTATATTGGAAAAGTGTTCGGACTTTTATTGCCGTAATGCGGGGTGTAGTGAAGCCCCTGGCGCAGTAATACGTACCATGGTGTACGTGTGCAATAAGTAATATATACAAAGGTGAGGAAACAGGAAAATTAAGTCATAAACTGACGCCACCATTTATTCACCATTGTGATGTAATTAGTACGTCGAGTCGTACTTTGTGCAAGTAATGTAATAAGCAAGTAAGGCTATTTAACATGCCCCAACCAAGGGCGAGCTGCGTGCGGGTATGTAAAACAAGTATGGCAATTGTTTAATAGAGACCACCTGGGGATTCCCTTGTATGCCAGAGCTCCTTGCCTCCTTGGTGTGTTCTGCAAACGGGTCGTCCGCATAGACCTCGAAAAGAGAAAAAAACCGTAATAAAAAGAAGAAAAAAATAAAGGCGTGCGAATCCCAGGGTCGTTCAAGCTGCACTGTGGATCGCGAGCGAGTTATGCCTCCATCAGTACCCATGGGGTTTTGAGTGCGTTGTTATGTACGCGCGATACGGATGCCATTTCCTCATCAGGGCTGGGACGGAGGCCGAATTTACTAATTCAGCTCTTGACGAACCAAGCTGCCCTGTTGCAGTGCAGTCCAGACCTTCTTATCGATGTCCAGGGGCTCGGTGGCTGGATTATGGTGCCGCTTGAGAAGGCCGCTCTGTACTTCTGCTGCTAGGGCTGCGGTATGCTCCTCTGTATGGAGGGAACATTCCGTGTTTCCATTTACTGTAATAACGCCGCGTGGACCAGGCATCTTGAGCTTGAGATAAGCATAATGTGGCACCGCGTTGAATCTAGCGAACGCGGTTCGTCCGAGCAGTGCGTGGTAGCCGCTACAGAACGGGACGATATTTAAGGTTAGCCCTTCGCTTCGGAAGTTATTCGGGGAACCGAAGACCACCTCCAGCGTGATCGAGCCCGTACAACGGGCCTCTACGCCTGGTATAACTCCTTTAAAGGTAGTTATTGTGGGCTTGATTCGTGAGGGATTAATGCCCATTTTGCGTACTGTTCCTGATAGAGTAGGTTGAGCCTGCTACCACCTTCCGTTAGGACTCGTGTCATGTGAAATCCGTCGATGATTGGGTCGAGTACTAATGCGGCCGAACTGCCATGACAGATGCTAGTTGGATGATCACGACGATCAAAGGTGATCGGGAATGACGACCATGGGTTTAATTTTGGGGCGACTGGCTCTACCGCATAAACGTCCCTGAGTGCGCGCTTGCACTCCCTTTTGGGGATGTGTGTAGCATATATCATGTTCACCATTTTGACTTGAGGCGGGAATTTCTTCTGCTCCCCAGTGGTCGACTGCCGGGGCTCCTCGTCATCGTCCTTGCTTTGTGATTCCCCTTCCTTTTTTCTGCTATTCACCTTGCTGGCTTGTTTAAAGACCCGACAATCTCTGTTAGTATGGTTGGCCGGTTTGTCTGGGGTGCCATGTATCTGGCACGATCGATCGAGTATGCGGTCCAAGCTAGATGGTCCTCCGCCGTTCCTTTTATAGGGCTTCTTTCGCTGGCCGGACTTGGAGCCACTGAATCCGGCGTGAACTGTGGTGTCATTGGTGTTATCGCCATTGCTTCGGTGTTTGTGTCTGTTGCGTCGGAGCTTGCCGGTGCTGTTTTTGGCCTCAGAGGGGCCTGCGTCGTTGGCTGTGTTTGTACCGCGAGCCAGCCAACTATCCTCTCCCGCGCAAAAGTGGGTCATAAGTGCCATGAGGGCTGCCATGGACCTCAGCTTTTCTTGGCCGAGGTGGCGGGCGAGCCATACGTCATGGATGCTACGTTTAAAGGCCGCTAGTGCTTCGGCCTCCGGACAGTTGACGATCTCATTCTTTTTGATTAGGAACCTAGTCCAGAATTTTCTGGCGGACTCTCCAGGTTGTTGAACTATGTGACTTAAGTCATCGGCGTCAGGTGGCTGGACATAAGTGCCTTGGAAGTTCTCAAGAAAAGCTTCTTCCAAATTCTCCCAGGTGCCGATGGAATTTTCAGGCAGGCTATTCAGCCAGTGTCGAGCTAGTCCTTTGAGCTTTAATGGGAGGTATTTGATAGCATGGAGGTCATCTCCACGGGCCATGTGGATGTGGAGAATAAAATCTTTGATCCACACTGCGGGATCGGTTGTTCCATCATATGATTCAATATTGACGGGCTTGAACCCCTCGAGGAATTCGTGATCCAGCACCTCATCTGTGAAGCAGAGAGGGTGTGTGGTGCCTCTATAGCAGGCCGCGCCACGGCACACCTCCGATGAAGTCTGTCTGCGGTTATCGGCCCGGGTGTAATTAAGTTTGTCACGTCTGAGTAGGTGGCTGTCATCCTGAGTGGGGAAGCGTCCTCGCGATCCGTAGATTGATCTGGTGTGTCCTGCTCTACTGTCCCTGTTTTGGCGAGGTGGTGGGGTTGCTTGTTGTTCGGCATGAGTTGCTGTTTTATCCCGACCGCGGGGTGGTCGGTCTGTCGCACTATCCCGACCGCATGGTGGTCGTTCCGCATTACGTGAGGGAAGTATGGGATTTGGTGCCTCCTCATCAAACTGAGGTAGCAGTTTGCGCTTTGGGTAACTCTTGGCTGGGCACTTGAGGCCTTTTTCTTCGGCTTCCAGGACATCGGCCCATCTGTCAATGAGTAGGTCTTGATCGACTTGGAGCTGATGCTGCTTTTTCTTTAGGCTTCTTGCAGTAGCTATTAGCTGGCGCTTGAAGCGCTCATGCTCTAGGGGTGCCTCAGGCACGATGAAATCCTCGTTGCCGAGGCTCTCCTCATCCTCGGAGGGTGGATGATAACTATCGTCATCTGGGTCGCTCGGCATGTCCTGTTTATCAGGGTTAGCTTGCTCATTGTCTTGTTCCTCCTGTTCGGATGCTGCTCCAACAGGGTCTTCATTGTTTTCGGCGTCGTCCGGAGTGCTATTTTTTCCGGTGCCAGTGTTACCATCTTTTGAGCGGCGTGGCTTAGAGCAGCATTTAGGGCGCTGACGCTTGGACTGTGTCTTAGAAGGTTTATTCACATCCAGGTCTTCTTTGTCATCGCGTTAGATTCTTTAGGTGTATCAACCATGTACACATCATATGAAGAGCTGGCCGTCCAACGTCCCGTGAATTGTGGGTCTTGGCCTTGCTCCTTATTAGCATCGTCGTCTATACTGTCTATGTCTTCGGAGTCGTAATCCAGCACGTCGGTTAAGTCCTCGACAGTAGCTATGAAGTGTGTGGCAGGTGGGAAACAAAATTCTCCGTCGTCAGCCCCTAGTTCGATTCGGACATAGTTCGGCTGCGAGTCTCCCATGAATGATAGGTTCTTTAAAGAGTTTAGCACAACGCCCAAAGGTGAGTGCTAAAAAACATCTGCGGCGCTAAATTCGAAGATCAATAACCGATCTAGCTCGGTGTCCGCAAGCGTACATGGTCCGGAACTTATAGCCGGAGACGAGTCCGGAGTTCCGTTGGCGCAAATATTGCAGGGTGTCGAGTCTGCGTGTGGCTCTAGCGCAGCGGACTCTGTGGCGTTGAATGGCACGATCTGCTCCGGTTCTAAGGCCGTTGCAGCAACAGGGACCATCTCCTAGATGTGATACGATGACAGATTTAAGTCATGTTCATCGGGGCGAGGGGGAGCAATCGCTGCGGTCTCAAATCCATTGAAGATCAAGTCTCCACAGATATCCGCGACATAGTTCAAGCTTCCAAATCTGACCTAGTGGCCAGGGGCATAGCTATCATTCTGCTCCAGATGGCCAAGCGAGTTGGCCCATAGTACGAAGCCGCCGAACACGAAAATCTGTCCGGGGAGGAAGGTTTCTCCTTGGACAGCGTCACTATAGATGATTGAAGGGGCCATCGAACCTTTCGTTGACAGCACAGTGGAACTCTCAATGAAAGCACCAATGTCGGTGTCAAAACCGACGGATCTCGGGTAGGGGGTCTCGAACTATGCGTCTAGGATCGATGGTAACAGGAGACGGGGGACACGATGTTTACCCAGGTTCGGGACCTCTCTATGGAGGTAATACCCTATGTCCTGCTTGACTGGTCTTGATGAATATGAGTGTTACAAGAGTTGATCTACCATGAGATCGTAATGGCTAAACCCTAGAAGCCTAGCATGTATGACTATGGTAATGAGTATATCTTTTTCAGACTAACCCCTCCGGTTTATATAGGCACCGAGGGGATCTAGGGTTTACATAGAGTCGGTTACATAAGAAGGAATCTTCATAGTCGGTCGCCAAGCTTGCCTTCCACGCCAAGGAGAGTCCAATCTGGACATAGGTACAATCTTCGGCCTTCATGTCTTCACAGCCCATGGATAACAGGCCGAACGCCCGAGGACCCCTTAGTCCAGGACTCCCTCACCTATGTTAAACCAAACATTGAGGACTCCTCCGCTGTCCAAGAAGAGACTAATAGTTTGCAGGATTCTATGGAAGAAGGAATTGATGAAACTGTGGGCTCATTGGATGAAAAAGATGATGAGGAGAGCGAAGAACAAAAGGAGGAAGAGCGGATTAGCTACCCGTGCCCACCTTTTAATGAGACTAACTCTTCAACTCATACATTGTTTAATTTCCCTTCGTGCTTACCGGAGGATGATTGCTATGATGATTGTTATGATCCCGTTGATTCTTTTGAAATATTCCTTTTTGATGATGCTTGCTATGCTTTTGGCCAAGATGCCTTTATGAATTATGCTTATGGAGATGAACTTGCTATAGTTCCTTATGTTAAACATGAAATTGTTGCTATTGCACCCACGCATGATAGACCTATTATGTTTTTGAATTCTCCCGACTACACTATATCGGAGAAGTTTTCCCTTATTAAGGATTATATTGATGGGTTGCGTTCTAATAGTACACATGATGATTTTGATAGATATAATATGCATGTTGCTGCTCCTACTTGCAATTATTATGCGAGAGAAACTACACCTCTGCCTCTCCATCTTTCCAATAAGATAAAATTGCAAGAAATTGTTTATACTATGCATTGGCCTTTACTATGTGTGCATGAATTATTCTTTTATGACATGCCGATGCATAGGAAGAGAGTTAGACTTCATTGTTGCATGATATATGTTACTTTGTGCTCACTACTAAATCACAAATCATTGTTAATTAAAATTGGCTTTGATATACCTTGGGATCCGGGTGGATCCATTACTTGAGCACTATATGCCTAGCTTAATGGCTTTAAAGAAAGCGCTGCCAAGGAGACAACCTGGAAGTTTTAGAGATTCATTTATTTATGTTTTGTGCTTTTATAAAGTACAAATCCATTGTATCATAAAAATAATGTGCCAAGATTTGCCTTTAGGATGTTTAACATTGCTTGTTGGCATGTGCGGTGCAAAACAGAAACTTTGGCTGTAGTGCGCGATTTTACATTTTATACTGAAATGTAAAACGGTTCTGAAATTTTTTGCACTGTATTTCTATACAAATTATTTATTTTTAATAATTTTTTGCAGAATTTTTGGAATACCAGAAGTATGGTGAATGTTCAGATTACTACAGACTGTCCTGTTTAGGACAGATTCTGTTATTGATGCATAGCTTGCTTGTTTTGATGAAACTATCGACTTATATCAATGGATTAAGCCATGGAAAAGTTATATTACAGTAGATACAATGCAAAAACAAAATATGAATTGGTTTGCAACAGTACTTAGAGTAGTGATTTGCTTTATTATACTAACGGATCTTACCGAGCTTTCTGTTGAGTTTTGTGTGGATGAAGTGTTCGAAGACCGAGGATGTCTAGATGTGAGGAGAAGGAGATGAGACAAGAGCTCAAGCTTGGGGATGACCACGGCACCCCAAGTAAATATTCAAGGAGACTCAAGCATCTAAGCTTGGGGATTCCCCGGAAGGCATCCCATCTTTCTTCAACAAGTATCAGTATGTTTTCGGATTCGTTTCGTTCATGTGATATGTGCAAATCTTGGAGCGTCTTTTGCATTTAGTTTTCACTTTTCTTTGATGCACCATGCTGGTATGAGATAGTCCATGGTTGATTTATAGAATGCTTATTGCACTTCACTTACAAATTTTGAGTATGGTGATGACCCAGAAGTATAGGGGATCTATCGTAGTCCTTTCGATAAGTAAGAGTGTCGAACCCAACGAGGAGCAAAAGGAAATGATAAGTAGTTTTCAGTAAGGTATTCTCTGCAAGCACTGAAATTATCGGTAACAGATAGTTTTGTGATAAGGTATTTTGTAACGGGTGACAAGTAATAAAAGTAAATAAGGTGTAGCAAGATGGCCCAATCCTTTTTGTAGCAAAGGACAAGCCTGGACAAACTCTTATATAAAGAAAAGCGCTCCCGAGGACACATGGGAATTATCGTCAAGCTAGTTTTCATCACGCTCATATGATTCACGTTTGGTACTTTAATAATTAGATATGTGGGTGGACCGGTGCTTGGGTATTGTCCTTCCTTGGACAAGCATCCCACTTATGATTAACCCCTCTTGCAAGCATCCGCAACTACAAAAGAAGTATTAAGGTAAACCTAACCATATGATGAAACATATGGATCCAAATCAGCCCCTTACGAAGCAACTCATAAACTAGGGTTTAAGCTTCTGTCACACTAGCAACCCATCATCTACTTATTACTTCCCAATGCCTTCCTCTAGGCCCAAGCAATGGTGAAGTGTCATGTAGTCGATGTTCACATGACACCACTAGAGGAAAGACAACATACGTCTCATCAAAATATCGAACGAATACCAAATTCACATGACTACTTATAACAACACGTCTCTCATGTCCCCAGGAACAAACGTAACTACTCACAAAGCATATTCATGTTCATAATTAGAGGGGTATTAATATGCATAAAGGATCTGCACATATGATCTTCCACCAAGTAAACCTACTAGCATCAACTATAAGGAGTAATCAACACTACTAGTAACCCACAGGTACCAATCTGAGGCTTTGGGACAAAGATTGCATACAAGAGATGAACTAGGGTTTGAGATGAGATGGTGCTGGTGAAGATATTGATGGAGATTGACCCCCTCCTGATGAGAGGATCGATGGTGATGATTTCCCCCTCCCGGGGGGAAGTTTCCCCGGCAGAACAGCTCCGCCGGAGCCCTAGATTGGTTCCGCCAAGGTTCCGCCGCATGGCGGCGGAGTTTCATCCCGTGAGATTTCTTATGATTTTTCTCGGATGAAAGACCTCATATAGCAGAAGATGGGCACCAGAGGGCTGCCAGGGGGCCCACGAGGCAGGGGGCACGCCCAGGGGGTAGGTTGCGCCCCCGCCCTCGTGGATGGTGGGTGGCCCCCCTCTGGTGCTTCCTTTTCCCAATAATTTTCATATATTCTGAAACGTGCTCCCGTGAAGTTTCAGGACTTTTGGAGTTGTGTAGAATAGGTCTCTAATATTTGCTCCTTTTCCAGCCCAGAATTCCAGCTGCCAGCATTCTCCCTCTTCATGTAAACCTTGTAAAATAAGAGAGAATAGGCATAAGTATTGTGACATAATGTGTAATAATAGCCCATAATGCAATAAATATCGATATAAAAGCATGATGCAAAATGGACGTATCAACTCCGCCAAGCTTAGACCTCGCTTGTCCTCAAGCGGAAGCTGTAATCGAAAAATATGTCCACGTGTTTAGAGATAGAGGTGTCGATAAAATGAAATACGGACATGAGGGCATCCTGATCATTCTTATAACAGCAACATATATATATATATATACTGTCATATGATTTCTTATGCTAAAGTAACAATTCATTCACAATTTCAAGTATGAATCAGATACTTCGTTGAAAACTAACAAACTATAATCTGAGTCATTGAAGAAATTGCAATTTATCATAACATCAGAAAGATTCAATATAAGAGCTTTTCAGCAAGTCCACATACTCAACTATCATTTAGTCTTTCACAATTGCTAACACTCACGCAATATTTATGGGTATGAAGTTTTAGTCGGACACATAGAAAGATGGGGGCTTATAATCCAATTAGCTATATATATCAGGATCTTTCGAATACATTGTGCTTGCCAAGAGATAAAATGTAAAAAGGAAAGGTTAAGATCACCGTGACTCTTGCATGAAGTATAAGACAAGAATAAAAGATAGGCCCTTCATAGAGGGAAGCAGAGGTTGTCATGTGCTTTCATGGTTGGATGCACAAAATCTTAATGCGAAAGAACATCACTTTATATTGCCACTTGTGATTTGGACCTTTATTATGTAGCCCGTAGCTTTTATTTCTTCCACATCACAAGATCATACAAACAATATTTTCTCCACACTAATAAATCATACATATTTAGAGAGCATTTTTTATTGCTTGCAACAATGACAACTTACTTGAAGGATCTTACACAATCCATTCGTAGATATGGTGGACTCTCATGGCAAAACTGGGTTTAAGGATATTTGGAAGCACAAGTAGTATCTCTACTTGGTGCAAAGGATTTGGCTAGCATGAGAAGGAAAGGCAAGCTCAACATGTTGGATGATCCAAGACAATATAATTTATTTCGGATGTAAGAAAACATAACCATTACATTGTCTTCCTTGTCCAACATCAACTTTTTAGCATGTCATATTTTAATGAGTGCTCACAATCATAAAAGATGTCCAAGATAGTATATTTATATGTGAAAACCTCTCTTTCTTTATTACTTCCCATTAATTGCAACAATGACCAAAACTATGTTTGTCAACTCTCAACAACTTTTATTCATCATACTCTTTATATGTGAAGTCATTACTCTCCATAAGATCCATATGATCTCCTTATTTCTTTTTGTTCTTTCTCTTTTATTTTTATTCCCTCAAGATCACAGCAAGAAAATCAAGCCCTTGACTCAACACTAATCTTTATTATATATAGCTCACAGACTCGATTACATACAAGGATCATAAGGCAAACACTCAAAACTAGATCATACTAAAACTTTATTCTACTAAATCAAGATATTACCAAAAGGATTGAACTAAGAAAAACGGTAAAGATAAAAGTGTGATGGTGATACGATACCGAGGCACCTCTCCCAAGCTTGGTAGTTGCCAAGGGGAGTGCCCATACCCGAAACACAGTTCTCCTTTTTTGGTGAAGAAGATGTTGGTGATGATGAGAATTGTGCCTTCAACTTTGCATATTGTAATTGAGAAGAGCAATCTCCTCCTTTAAACCATCGACCTCCGATTCCAGCTTCAAGATCTTGTCACATAAATCTCCTTTGCTTTTCTGCCGAAAACGAGAAGGAATAGATCGGTTGTTAGACATTTTAGCCCTGTTGGGGAGACTAGACTTCTTGAACTTCACTTGCATATCCCCAGGTTGAGGTAGAGGGACATCCTCCTCCTCCGAACTTGAATCATTGATCATCCTCAAGTGAGCATCCTCCTCATCAACCGTAGTTCGACCACAAGGAGATAGGTCCCCATAGGTATTCGGGTCAGCAATGAGATGTGAGACATAGCTCTCTCCGTTGGAGTCTTGAGAAGACATCTTGATCTAATCAGCCACAGTACAACTCGAAACAAAAAAAGAGGATCTTTGCGTGGTACGGTGGTCAAAACTTTTGGGAGATTATATAATGAATTTTTACCGACCAAAAGAAGTATCGTGCAAGAAAACGGAGTTCGGAGAGCACACGAGGTGCCCACGAGGCAGGGGCACGCCCACACGCTCGTGGTCGCCTTGTGTCCTTCCCGGACTACTTCTTAATTTCCTATTTTTTAAATATTCCAAAACGGAGAAAAAAATGCTATTAGAACTATTTTGGAGTTGGTTTACTTACCGTACCACATACCTCTTCCTTTTCGGAGTCTGAAACATTCTAGAAAGTGTCCCTTATGTATTCCTCCGGGGTTACGGTTTCAATAACATTAGTTTCAACATTTATAGGATTACCTGAGATATAATGTTTGATTCTTTGACCGTTCACCACCCTCGGATTTGTGCCTTCGAAGTTGTTGATTTTTATGGCACTGGAATGATAGACCACCTCAATGACATAAGGACCTTCCCATTTGGAAAGGAGTTTTCCTGCAAAAATCTTAAATGAGAGTTGTATAGCAATACATAATCAGCTACATTAAACTCACACTTTTGTATCCTTTTGTCATGCCATCTTCTAACTTTTTCTTTAAACAGTTTGGCATTCTCATAGGCCTGGGTTCTCCATTCATGAAGTGAGCTAATGTCAAAAAGGCCCTTCTCATCGGCAAGTTTGAAATCATAATTGAGCTCTTTAATGGCCCAATATGCCTTATGTTCTAGTTCAAGAGGTAAGTGACATGCTTTCCCATAAGCCATTTTATATGGAGACATACCCATAGGATTTTTGTATGCAGTCATATATGCCCATAATGCATCATCAAGTTTCTTGGACCAATTCTTTCTAGATCTATTAACAGTCTTTTGCAAAATCGATTTAAGCTCCCTATTACTCAATTTTACTTGACCACTAGACTGTGGATGATACGGAGATGCAATTCTATGATTAACATCATACTTAGCAAGCATTTTACGAAAAGCACCATGAATAAAATGTGAACCGCCATCAGTCATTAAATATATAGGGACTCCAAACCTCGAAAAAATAACTTCTTTAAGCATCTTAATAGAGGTGTTATGATCAGCACTACTAGTTGGAATAGCTTCTACCCACTTAGTAAAGTAATCAACAACAACTAAAATATGTGTATACCTATTAGAGGAAGGAAACAACCCCATATAATCAAAGCCCCAAACATCAAATGGTTCAATAACAAGTGAATAATTCATAGGCATTTCTTGACGTCTACTAATGTTACCAATTCTTTGACATTCATCACAAGACAAGACAAACTTACGGGCATCCTTGAAGAGAGTAGGCCAATAAAATCCGGATAGCAGTACCTTATGTGCAGTTCTATCTCCAGCATGGTGTCCTCCATAAGCCTCGGAGTGACACTTGCGTAGGATCTGTTCCTGTTCATGCTCAAGTACACAACGTCTAATAACACCATCTACTCCTTCTTTATAAAGGTGCGGGTCATCCCAAAAGTAATGCCTTAAATCATAGAAACACTTTTTCTTTTGCTGGTATGTGAAACTAGGTGGTATAAATTTAGCAACAATATAATTAGCATAATCAGCATACCATGGAGCAGTACGAGAAGCATTTATGACAATTAATTGTTCATGAGGAAAGCTATCATCAATAGGTAGTGGGTCATCAAGAACATTCTCTAACCTAGACAAGTTGTCAGCAACGGGGTTCTCAGCTCCCTTTCTATCAATAATATGCAAATCAAATTCTTGTAGCAAGAGAACCCATCTAATAAGTCTAGGTTTAGCATCTTTCTTTTCCATAAGATATTTAATAGTAGCATGATCAGTGTGGACAGTTACTTTAGAATCAACAATATAAGGTCTGGACTTATCACAAGCAAATACAACTGCCAAAAATTCTTTTTCAGTAGTAGCATAATTTCATTGGGCAATGTCTAGAGTTTTACTAGCATATTGGATAACATTTAATTTCTTATCAACTCTTTGCCCTAGAACAGCACCTACAGCATAATCACCAGCATCACACATAATTTCAAATGGTAAATTCCAATCAGGTGGCTGAACACTAGGTGTAGAAATCAAAGCTTTATTAAGTATTTCAAATGCTTCTACACAATCATCATCAAAGACAAAAGGAACATCTTTTTGTAAGAGATTAGTCAGAGGCCTAGAAATTTTAGAGAAGTCCTTAATGAACCTCCTATAAAAACCGGCATGACCAAGGAAACTTCCTATACCTTTAATGTCCTTAGGATACGACACCTTTTCAATAGCATCAACCTTAGCTTTATCAACTTCAATACCTCTTTCAGAAATTTTATGCCCCAAGACAATACCTTCATTAACCATAAAGTGGCACTTCTCCCAATTCAAAACAAGATTAGTTTCTTCACATCTCTGCAAAAATCGATCAAGGTTGCTTGAGCAATCATCAAAAGAAGTCCCATATACAGAGATATCATCCATGGAAACCTCAACAATCTTTTCACAAAAGTCAGAGAATATAGAAGTCATACATCTTTGAAAGGTAGCAGGTGCATTGCATAAACCAAAAGGCATACGTCTATAAGCAAAGGTACCGAAAGGGCAAGTAAAAGTTGTCTTTTTCTTGATCCTCCTTTGACACAGGTATTTGAGAGAAACCAGAATAACCATCTAGAAAGCAAAATGTGTATGTTTGGATAATCTTTCTAGCATTTGATCAATAAAAGGTAAAGCGTAATGATCCTTTTTAGTAGCTTTATTTAATTTGCAGAAATCAATTACCATTCTATAACCTGTAACAATTCTTTGTGGTATCAATTCATCTTTATCATTAGGAACAACAGTAATACCTCCCTTCTTAGGGACACAATGGACAGGACTTACCCATTGACTATCGACAACGGGATATGTCGACGTTCTGGGAACGGGGGTCCCCAGACTTGCCTGCCTGCGGTCCACGGCGTGGCTCCACCAGCGGCCCCATATGACCCATCTTCACCAGCAAACATTCAAGACCCTCGCGAGGGGGATGACACAAGACCTCCTCAGGGGCGGCCTCACCAGGCTGGCTCACGAGGGGCGGAGAGATCAAGGCAAGGCGAACCTCGCGATGTTCCAATGAAGTAAGCCATGACTATCAAGACCAGACGGGCGCCAGCGAGCACAGTGTCCTCGTTCCCTCTTTGGTGTTAAGGAGGGAAGTGCAGGCGAGGAGTTCCGAGGCATCAGGCAAAGGTTTCCATATCGGTGCAACAAGACCAAGACCAGCAGGACAGCATGACGAAGGTCACCGTGGAGCCCAAGACGGCGTCACCACCAGAGACTTTGGCAGGCGAAGACTACTTTTGTCAGGATAGCTTATACTAGCTGCCCCCCTTCAAATTGGCTGTTGTGGGATCCCTTCCTGCTCAATATTTGGGAAGAGGACCAGGGCCTCTATAAATAGGACTAGCCACCACCATAGCTAGGCATCTCATCTTGGACCAGAGCCATTCCATCCATAGCCCCACACAAGTCACTAGGCACAAGAACACCTCTCCTCAGGAGGCCGTTCTTCCCTTGTAACTGTTCATCCTCAGCCCAAGAGGCAATCCATCACATCACACTAGAGTAGGGTATTACACCACAACTGTGGCCCGAACCAGTATAAATCTTGTGTCTCATGTTTGTTGGATCCGTCAAGCTAGGCCGTGAGATCGTTGAGTGTGCGAGCTAGAGAGGGGGGAGATCTTCATGCGCACCCCAGTGTTCGAACCTCAAGGGTTTTCCTGGAACCCGAAATCCGCATTTGACTCGCCAGGTAGGGCTGCGCCGAAGCTTCGCCCCTCGAAGGCCTCGCCTCTCCAACCGACTCTGATGGACGCCGCCTCTTCCTCGACCGGGTTGACAGGCGCCCTCCGCGGCGCGAGGGGGGGGGGCTCCGGGCCTTCACCCCCGACTTGCGGTGCAGTGGCCGCACAAGTTCAAGCTGGAGATGCCACCCCATTACGATGGTGCAGTGTATCTGGCGGCCTTTCTGCTGGCATACGAGGAGGCTGTCCTGGAGGCCGGGGGCAATGACAAGATCATGGCCAACTGGTTCCCGATGGCCCTCGCCGCCATGCCGCGCGCCTGGCTCCTCCGTCTGCCAGAATCTTCCGTGGCCTGTTGGGAGGAGTTGCGCGACCTCTTCATCACGCGCTTTGGGGGACTAGCACCCCCGATCGTCGCGGCTCTCCTCGGTGGCTCGCAGGTGCCACCCTCGGACCGTCACATCAAGCCGTTCTTTCGCCAGATTGGCGCCGCCTCCACACGGCAGGGGGCTCTCCCGGGGTGGGCGGCGCCCAAGGCCGACCTGATCTTCGACTTAGGAGATCACCCAGTCAACACTGTCGGTTCAGGTGTGCTTCTGATGCTTTGCACGCCGACCATATGCAGTGTAGCCGTCACCAAGACCCTCATCGACGGCGGCACCGGCCTCAACATGCTCTCTGTGGAGGCCTTTAGTCTCCTTCACGTACCACTCGAGCGGCTCCGCCCCAGCCGGCCCTTCTCCGGAGTCGGTGGCGGCTCCTCCAATCCCCTGGGGCAAATCCGTCTCCCCATGACTTTCGGCACGCGCGGCAACTACCGCACTGAGCTAATCGACTTCGACATCGCCCGCATTGGTTTGCCGTATAACGCCATCCTCGGGTACCCAGCGCTGGCCCAGTTCATGGCGGCGACCCATCCTGCCTACAACCTCATGAAGATGCCAGGAAGCAATGGCGTCCTTACCGTGGCCGGGGACACCAAGGAAGTTGTGGCGGCCCTCAAGCTAGCCTTCAGGGCCACGGCGGTAGCTTGCCCGGCCAACAAGGCCGTGCCCAGGGCCAAGGGGGCTGCACCGACCAAGAAGAAGCAGTTGTTCACTCAAGGTCAAGCCAAGACGAAGCAGATACCAGTCGACGTGGACGGGGCCTCTGGCGCTACCTATCATAGGCGCCGACCTTGCCCCAGATCAAGAGAAGGAGTTGGTGGACTTCCTGCGAGCGGACAAGGAAGTATTTGCCTGGGAGCCCAAGCAGCTAGTTGGGGCCCCGAGAGGAGTAATTGAACATCATATGAGGGTGTGCCCCAATGTGCGCCCTGTGAAGCAGAAGGCGAGGCGGCAATCCATGGAGAAGTAGTCCTTCATCATTCAGGAAACCCGCAAGCTGGAGGCAGCAGGTGTCATTCGCGAGGTCCGGTACCCGGAGTGGCTGGCAAACCCAATCGTTGTGCCGAAGAAAGGAGGAAAGTAACACATGTGTGTCGACTTCACCAACATCAACAAGGCTTGCCCTCAAGACCCGTTTCCGCTGCCATGCATCGACTAGATTGTCGACTCCACTGCGAAGTGTGACCTGCTGGGCTTCCTGGATGCGTTCTTAGGATACCACCAGATCAAGATGGCAGTGGAAGATGTGGAGAAGACAGCTTTCTTAACCCCATGCGGGGTATACTGCTACATTTGCATGCCATTCGGACTGTGCAACGCAGGAGCAACCTTCCAGCGGCTGATGCACATCGCCTTGGGGCGGCAGCTCGGGAGGAACGCTGAGGCCTACGTCGACGACATTGTAGTAAAGTCTCGGGAAGCAAGAACTTTGATTCAGGACCTGGAGGAGACCTTCGCGAGCCTGCGCCGGGTCGAACTACGGCTCAATTCGGAGAAGTGCGTGTTTGGTGTCCCTTCGGGCAAGCTGCTGGGTTTCCTCGTGTCTTACAGGGGGATTGAGGCCAACCCGGAGAAGGTCAAGGCAACCGAAGACATGAGCCCACCACAAAACCTCAGGGAAATGCAGAAGCTTGCAGGCTGCGTGACTTCGCTGGGGCGTTTCATCTCCAAGTTGGGGGAGCGCGCCTTGCCGTTCTTCAAGCTGATGAAGAAGAAGGGTCCATTCGAGTGGACCCCCGAGGCCGACCTAGCATTTCAAGACCTCGAGAGATGCTTGACCAGCCCGGCGGTGATGGTGGCGCCCTGTCCTCGTGAGCCCTTGGTACTCTACCTGTCTGCCACACCCATTCCGCTAGCACGGTGCTAGTGGCCCTCAAAGAGGAGCCCCAAGTCAAGGGCTCGCCAAATGAATCCGCCAAGCCGGATAAGGCTGCGCAACACCAAGATGATATTCCTAAGGCGGCGGCCGATCCGGCTAGTCGTCAGGCCACAGGAGCTGGAGATCCACAGGAAACACCTCAGTCCCCGGGAGCCAAAAACTCCGTCAGCTCTCCCACCCTTGTCGAGCACCCAGTATACTTCGTCAGCACAGTGCTACGAGATGCGAGGGCGCGATACTCCATGCCTCAGAAGCTCTTGCTCACACTCCTGGTGGCCTCACGTAAGCTACGCCACTACTTCCAGGGTCACCCCATCAAGGTCGTCTCAGCCTACCCGTTGGAGAGAGTGCTCAGGAGCCCCAATGCTGCGAGGAGAGTTGCCGAATGGAACATCGAGCTGCAAGCTTTTGACTTGGATTTCAGCACAACTAGGGTCATCAAGGGTGCAACGCTCGCCGATTTTGTGGCGGAATGGACCGATACACCAGAGCTCGAAGCAGGGGAGAACCGATCCCTCTCTCCAGGGAATGAAGCACCAGACGGTTGGGTCATGTACTTCGATGGCGCATTCACTTGCCAGGGTGCGGGGGCTAGAGCCGTATTCATCTCGCCCACTCAGGACAGACTTTACTACACCGTGCAGCTTTGCTTCCAGCGGGGCGAGAAGGTCTCCAACAACATCGCAGAGTATGAGGGCCTCATCGCCGGCCTCAAGGCGGCGGCGGCCTTGGGGGTGAAACGCCTCACCATCAAGGGAGACTCGCAGCTCCTCGCCAACTTGTCCAACAAGGTGTACGAGCCAAGGGATGAGCACATGGAAGAATATCTCGCAGAGGTACGCAAAATGGAGAAGCAGTTCCTGGGCCTGGAGCTGCAGCATGTGCCGTGTGGCACCAACCAAGAGGCAGATGACATCACCAAAAGAGAATCCAAGCAGCTGCCCCAAGAGCCTGGCGTCTTCGAGGAACGGCTCTTCAAGCCTTCAGCAGCACCTCAGCCTGCGGAGCCAGCGCCACCTCAGGAGGAGCTCCCTCAGCCGCTAGTCTCGGGAGCCCCTGCCTGCGGTTCGACCTTAGGAGCGCGCCTCCTCTTAGCAGTCGAGCCTCAGGAGGGGTGCTGGATCGAGGAGTTCAAGGCATACCTGACGCAAGGCACGTTGCCGAAGAAGGAGGAAGACACGGAGCGTGTGGCCCGACAGGCTATGGCGTACTGCATTTAGGACGGTGAGCTATACAGGAAGCGACCAAATGATGTTTCTCTGCGGTGCGTTTCCAAGGAACAGGGGAATGAGCTACTGGCTGACATACATGGTGGAGACTGCGGGCACCACTCGTCGTCACGCACCCTGGTCGGCAAGGCTTTCTGTAGCGGGTTCTACTGGCCCACAGCACTCAACGACGCGGCCGAGCTGGTGAAGTCCTGTGAGGCTTGCCAATACCACGCCAAGCAGATCCACCAGCCGGCTCAGGGCCTCCAGACTATCCTGCTCTCATGGCCGTTTGCGGTCTGGGGGCTGGATATCCTGGGTCCATTCCCTCGAGCACCTGGAGGTTACCACTACCTCTACGTCACCATCGACAAGTTCACCAAGTGGGCGGAAGTGGAAGCCGTCTGCACCATCCCAGCCGGGTCAGCAGTCAAGTTCATCAAGGGCATTGTGAGCCGATTTGGGGTCCCTAATTGCGTCATCAACGACAATGGTTCATAGTTCACTAGCAATCTCTTCAAGACATATTGTGCTAACCTTGGGACGCAGATCTGCTACGCCTCCGTGGCACACCCCAGGAGCAATGGCCAAGCTGAACGCGCCAACACAGAAGTCCTGAGGGATCTCAAGACTAGGACCTTCAAGAAGAAACTCGAGGCCTGCGACAGGGGATGGCACGACGAGCTCCAGTCCATGCTGTGGTCCATCCGCACCACCGCCACCAGGCCGATAGGCGAAACCCCGTTCTTCCTCGTCTACAGAGCAGAAGCAGTTCTCCCACACGAGGTCAAGCATCGCTCCACGCGGGTCCTGGCGTTTGATGAAACACGATAGGACGCCATTGTAGGACCTTGAAGTAGATGTGTCTAGAGGGGGGTGATTAGACACTTCATGCTAAAGTTGCAATTTTTAAGCTTTTTCGGTTTAAGTGGAGTTTAAGCATAATTTCAACAATCACAATACATATCAAGCAAGTATGCAAAGAGTATATAGGCAGCGGAAAGTAAAGAATGCAACTTGCAAGAATGTAAAGGGAAGGGTTTGGAGAATTCAAACGCAATCGGAGACACGAATGTTTTTCCCGTGGTTCGGATAGGTGGTGCTATCCTACATCCACGTTGATGGAGACTTCAACCCACGAAGGGTAACGGTTGCGCGAGTCCACGGAGGGCTCCACCCACAAAGGGTCCACGAAGTAGCAACCTTGTCTATCCCACCATGGCCATCGCCCACGAAGGACTTGCCTCACTAGCGGTAGATCTTCACGAAGTAGGCGATCTCCTTGCCCTTACAAACTCCTTGGTTCAACTCCACAATCTTGTCGGAGGCTCCCAAGTGACACCTAGCCAATCTAGGAGACACCACTCTCCAAGAAGTAACAAATGGTGTGTTGATGATGAACTCCTTGCTCTTGTGCTTCAAATGATAGCCTCCCCAACACTCAACTCTCTCTCATAGGATTTGGATCTGGTGGAAAGAAGATTTGAGTGGAAAGCAACTTGGGGAAGGCTAGAGGTCAAGATTCATATGGTAGGAATGGAATGTCTTGGTCTCAACACATGAGTAGGTAGTTCTCTCTCAGAAATAGGATGCTGGAAGTGTAGGCTTAGTCTGATGGCTCTCTCTTTGAATGAAGAGGAGGTGGAGGGGTATATATAGCCTCCACACAAAATCCAATCGTTACACACAATCTACCAATCTCGGTTGGACCGAATCACCAAACTCGGTCGGACCGAAAAGGTAAACCTAGTGACCGTTAGAGATTTCGGTGGGACCGACTGGATCAACTCGGTGGGACCGATGTGCTAGGGTTAGGGTAAATTCAAAACTCGGTTTGACCGATTACTCAAACTCGGTGGGACCGATTTGGGTAATAAGCGAAACAGAGAGTTGGCCAAGCAAACTCGGTGGGACCGATTGCATATCTCGGTGGGACCGAGAATAATGCAATAGGTAACAGAGAGTTTGCAAGCCCATCTCGGTGAGACCGAGATCCCATCGGTGAGACCGAACTGATTAGGGTTTCTGGCAGTGGCTATGACAAGTGAAACTCGGTGGCGCCGGATAGGAATAATCTGTAGGTCTGAGTTTGGCTTTGGGTTTAGGTCATATGTGGAAGTGGGAAAGTAGCTGAGGATTTTGGAGCATATCATTAAGCACTTGAGCAAGAGGCTCATTAAGCAACACCTCATCCCTCCTTGATAGTATTGGCTTTTCCTATGGACTCAATGAAGGAAATATGCCCTAGAGGCAATAATAAAGTTATTATTTATTTCCTTATATCATGATAAATGTTTATTATTCATGCTAGAATTGTATTAACCGGAAACATAATACATGTGTGAATACATAGACCAACAGAGTGTCACTAGTATGCCTCTACTAGACTAGCTCGTTAATCAAAGATGGTTATGTTTCCTAACCATGAACAAAGGTTTTTATTTGATTAACGAGGTCACATCATTAGTTGAATGATCTGATTGACATGACCCATTCCATTAGCTTAGCACCCGATCGTTTAGTATGTTGCTATTGCTTTCTTCATGACTTATACATGTTCCTATAACTATGAGATTATGCAACTCCCGTTTACCGGAGGAACACTTTGGGTACTACCAAACGTCACAACGTAACTGGGTGATTATAAAGGAGTACTACAGGTGTCTCCAATGGTAGATGTTGGGTTGGCGTATTTCAAGATTAGGGTTTGTCACTCCGATTGTCGGAGAGGTATCTCTGGGCCCTCTCGGTAATACACATCACATAAGCCTTGCAAGCATAATAACTAAGATGTTAGTTATGAGATGATGTATTACGGAACGAGTAAAGAGACTTGCCAGTAACGAGATTGAACTAGGTATTGGATACCGACGATCGAATCTCGGGCAAGTAACATACCGATGACAAAGGGAACAACGTATGTTGTTATGCGGTCTGACCGATAAAGATCTTCGTAGAATATGTAGGAGCCAATATGGGCATCCAGGTCCCGCTATTGGTTATTGACCGGAGACGTGTCTCGGTCATGTCTACATTGTTCTCGAACCGTAGGGTCCGCACGCTTAACGTTACGATGACAGTTATTATGAGTTTATGCATTTTGATGTACCGAAGGTTGTTCGGAGTCCCGGATAAGATCAAGGACATGACGAGGAGTCTCGAAATGGTCGAGACGTAAAGATTGATATATTGGAAGCCTATGTTTGGACATCGGAAGTGTTCCGGGTGAAATCGGGATTTTACCGGATTACCGGGAGGGTTACCGGAACCCCCCGGGAGCCAAATGGGCCTACATGGGCCATTGTGGAAAGGTGAAAGGGGCTGCCAAGGAGGGCTGCGCACCTCCCCCCTCCCCTAGTCCTATTAGGACTAGGAGAGGTGGCCGGCCACCTCTCTCTCTTTCCCTCTCCCTTTTTCCCAAGGAGTCCTAGTTGGAATAGGATTGGAGGGGGGAGTCCTACTCCCAGTGGGAGTAGGACTCCTCCTGCGCCTACACCTCTTTGGCCGGCCAGCCCTCCTCCCTCCAACCTTTATATACGGAGGTAGGGGGCACCCCAAGACACAAGTTGATCCTTGAGATCGTTCCTTAGCCGTGTGCGGTGCCCCCTGCCACCAAATTCCACCTCGATCATACCGTTACAGTGCTTAGGCGAAGCCCTGCGTCGGTAGTACATCAAGATCGTCACCACGCCGTCGTGCTGACGGAACTCTTCCTCGACGCTTTGCTGGATCGGAGCCCGAGGAACGTCATCGAGCTGAACGTGTGCTAAGAACTCAGAGGTGCCGGAGTAACGGTGCTTGGATCGGTCGGATCGGGAAGAAGACGTACGACTACTTCCTCTATGTTGTGTGATCGCTTCCGCAGTCGGTCTGCGTTGGTACGTAGAGAACACTCTCCCCTCTCGTTGCTGTGCATCACCATGATCTTGCGTGTGCGTAGGAAATTTTTTGAAATTATTGCGTTCCCCAACAGTGGCATCAGAGCCTAGGTTTTTATGGTTTGATGTTATATGCACGAGTAGAACACAAGTGAGTTGTGGGCGATACAAGTCATACTGCCTACCAGCATGTCATACTTTGGTTCAGCGGTATTGTTGGACGAGACGTTCCGGACCAACCTTACGCGTACTCTTACGCGAGACCGGTTCCCTCGACGTGCTATGCACACAGATGGCTTGCGGAAGACTGTCTCTCCAACTTTAGTTGAACCAAGTGTGACTACGCCCGGTCCTTGAGAAGGTTAAAACGGAGTCTATTTGACGAACTATCGTTGTGGTTTTGATGCGTAGGTGAGATGAGTTCTTACTTAAGCCCGTAGCAGCCACGTAAAACTTGCAACAACAAAGTAGAGGACGTCTAACTTGTTTTTGCAGGGCATGTTGTGATGTGATATGGTCAAGGCATGATGCTGATTTTATTGTATGAGATGATCATGTTTTGTAACCGAGTTATCGGCAACTGGCAGGAGCCATATGGTTGTCGCTTTATTGTATGCAATGCAATCGCGATGTAATGCTTTACTTTATTACTAAGCGGTAGTGATAGTCGTGGAAGCATAAGATTGGCGAGACGACAACGATGCTACGATGGAGATCAAGGTGTCGCGCCGGTGACGATGGTGATCATGACGATGCTTCGGAGATGGAGATCACAAAGCACAAGATGATGATGGCCATATCATATCACTTATATTGATTGCATGTGATGTTTATCCTTTTATGCATCTTATCTTGCTTTGATTGACGGTAGCATTATAAGATGATCTCTCACTAAATTATCAAGAAGTGTTCTCCCTGAGTATGCACCGTTGCAAAAGTTCTTCGTGCTGAGACACCACGTGATGATCGGGTGTGATAGGCTCTACGTTCAAATACAACGGGTGCAAAACAGTTGCACACGCGGAATACTCAGGTTATACTTGACGATCCAAGCATATACAGATATGGCCTCGGAACACGGAGACCGAAAGGTCGAGCGTGAATCATATAGTAGATATGATCAACATATTGATGTTCACCATTGAAAACTACTCCATCTCACGTGATGATCGGTTATGGTTTAGTTGATTTGGATCACGTGATCACTTAGAGGATTAGAGGGATGTCTATCTAAGTGGGAGTTCTTAAGTAAATTAACTGAACTTAAAAAATTATCATGAACTTAGTACCTGATAGTATCTTGCTTGTTTATGTTGATTGTAGATAGATGGCTCGTGCTGTTGTTCCGTTGAATTTTAATGCGTTCCTTGAGAAAGCAAAGTTGAAAGATGATGGTAGCAATTACACGGACTGGGTCCGTAACCTGAGGATTATCCTCATTGCTGCACAGAAGAATTACGTCCTGGAAGCACCGCTGAGTGCCAGGCCTGCTGCAAGAGCAACACCAGAAGTTATGAACGTCTGGCAGAGCAAAGCTGATGACTACTCAATAGTTCAGTGTGCCATGCTTTACGGCTTAGAACCGGGACTTCAACGACGTTTTGAACGTCATGGAGCATATGAGATGTTCCAGGAGTTGAAGTTAATATTTCAAGCAAATGCCCGGATTGAGAGATATGAAGTCTCCAATAAGTTCTATAGCTGCAAGATGGAGGAGAACAGTTCTGTCAGTGAGCATATACTCAAAATGTCTGGGTATAATAATCACTTGATTCAATTGGGAGTTACACTTCCGGATGATTGCGTCATTGACAGAATTCTCCAATCACTGCCACCAAGCTACAAGAGCTTTGTGATGAACTATAATATGCAAGGGATGAACAAGACTATTCCCGAGCTCTTCGCTATGCTGAAAGCTGCGGAGGTAGAAATCAAGAAGGAGCATCAAGTGTTGATGGTTAACAAAACCACTAGTTTCAAGAAAAAGGGCAAAGGGAAGAAGAAAGGGAACTTCAAGAAGAACGGCAAGAAAGTTGCTGCTCAAGAGAAGAAACCCAAGTCTGGACCTAAGCCTGAAACTGAGTGCTTCTACTGCAAGCAGACTGGTCACTGGAAGCGGAACTGCCCCAAGTATTTGGCGGATAAGAAGGATGGCAAGGTGAACAAAGGTATATGTGATATACATGTTATTGATGTGTACCTTACTAATGCTCGCAGTAGCACCTGGGTATTTGATACTGGTTCTGTTGCTAATATTTGCAACTCGAAACAGGGACTACAGAATAAGCGGACACTAGCAAAGGACGAGGTGACGATGCGCGTGGGAAACGGTTCCAAAGTCGATGTGATCGCGGTCGGCACGCTACCTCTACATCTACCTTCGGGATTAATATTAGACCTAAATAATTGTTATTTGGTGCCAGCGTTGAGCATGAACATTATATCTGGATCTTGTTTGATGCGAGACGGTTATTCATTTAAATCAGAGAATAATGGTTGTTCTATTTATATGAGTAATATCTTTTATGGTCATGCACCCTTGAAAAGTGGTCTATTCTTATTGAATCTCGATAGTAGTAATACACATATTCATAATGTTGAAGCCAAAAGATGCAGAGTTGATAATGATAGTGCAACTTATTTGTGGCACTGCCGTTTAGGTCATATCGGTGTAAAGCGCATGAAGAAACTCCATACTGATGGGCTTTTGGAACCACTTGATTATGAATCACTTGGTACTTGCGAACCGTGCCTCATGGTCAAGATGACTAAAACACCGTTCTCCGGTACTATGGAGAGAGCAACAGATTTATTGGAAATCATACATACCGATGTATGTGGTCCGATGAATATTGAGGCTCGTGGCGGATATCGTTATTTTCTCACCTTCACAGATGATTTAAGCAGATATGGGTATATCTACTTAATGAAACATAAGTCTGAAACATTTGAAAAGTTCAAGGAATTTCAGAGTGAAGTTGAAAATCATCGTAACAAGAAAATAAAGTTTCTACGATCTGATCGTGGAGGAGAATATTTGAGTTACGAGTTTGGTGTACATTTGAAAAATTGTGGAATAGTTTCGCAACTCACGCCACCCGGAACACCACAACGTAATGGTGTGTCCGAACGTTGTAATCGCACTTTACTAGATATGGTGCGATCTATGATGTCTCTTACTGATTTACCGCTATCATTTTGGGGTTATGCTTTAGAGACGGCCGCATTCACATTAAATAGGGCACCATCTAAATCCGTTGAGACGACGCCTTATGAACTGTGGTTTGGCAAGAAACCAAAGTTGTCGTTTCTTAAAGTTTGGGGCTGCGATGCTTATGTGAAAAAGTTTCAACCTGATAAGCTCGAACCCAAATCGGAGAAGTGTGTCTTCATAGGATATCCAAAGGAAACTATTGGATACACCTTCTATCACAGATCCGAAGGCAAGACTTTTGTTGCTAAATTCGGAAACTTTCTTGAGAAGGAGTTTCTCTCGAAAGAAGTGAGTGGGAGGAAAGTAGAACTTGACGAGGTAACTGTACCTACTCCGTTATTGGGAAATAGTACATCACAGAAAACTGTTTCTGTGAGACCTACACCAATAAGAGAGGAAGTTAATGATGATGATCATGAAACTTTAGATCAAGATACTACTGTACCTCATAGATCAACCAGAGTAAGATCCGCACCAGAGTGGTACGGTAATCCTGTTCTGGAAGTCATGCTACTAGATCATGATGAACCTACGAACTATGAAAAAGCGATGGTGAGCCCAGATTCCGCAAAGTGGCTTGAAGCCATGAAATCTGAGATGGGATCCATGTATGAGAACAAAGTATGGACTTTGGTTGACTTGCCCGATGATCGGCAAGCAATTGAGAATAAATGGATCTTTAAGAAAAAGACTGACGCTGATGGTAATGTTACTGTCTACAAAGCTCGACTTGTCGCAAAAGGTTTTCGACAAGTTCAAGGAGTTGACTACGATGAGACTTTCTCACCCGTAGCGATGCTTAAGTCTGTCAGAATCATGTTAGCAATTGCCGCATTTTATGATTATGAAATTTGGCAAATGGATGTAAAAACCGCATTCCTGAATGGATTTCTGGAAGAAGAGTTGTATATGATGCAACCAGAAGGTTTTGTCGATCCAAAGGGAGCTAACAAAGTGTGCAAACTCCAGCGATCCATTTATGGACTGGTGCAAGCATCTCGGAGTTGGAATAAACGTTTTGATAGTGTGATCAAAGCATTTGGGTTTATACAGACTTTTGGAGAAGCCTGTATTTACAAGAAAGTGAGTGGGAGCTCTGTAGCATTTCTGATATTATATGTGGATGACATATTACTCATTGGAAATGATATAGAATTTCTGGATAGCATAAAGGGATACTTGAATAAAAGTTTTTCGATGAAAGACCTCGGGGAAGCTGCTTACATATTAGGCATAAAGATCTATAGAGATAGATCAAAACGCTTAATTGGACTTTCACAAAGCACATACCTTGACAAGATTTTGAAGAAGTTCAAAATGGATCAAGCAAAGAAAGGGTTCTTGCCTGTATTGCAAGGTGTGAAGTTGAGTCAGACTCAATGCCCGACCACTGCAGAAGATAGAGAGAAAATGAAAGATGTTCCCTATGCTTCAGCCATAGGCTCTATCATGTATGCAATGCTGTGTACCAGACCTGATGTATGCCTTGCTATAAGTTTAGCAGGGAGGTACCAAAGTAATCCAGGAGTGGATCACTGGACAGCGGTCAAGAACATCCTAAAATACCTGAAAAGGACTAAGGATATGTTTCTCATATATGGAGGTGACAAAGAGCTCACCGTAAGAGGTTACGTTGATGCAAGCTTTGACACTGATCCGGACGATTCTAAATCGCAAACCGGATACGTGTTTACTTTAAACGGTGGAGCTGTCAGTTGGTGCAGTTCTAAACAAAGCGTCGTAGCGGGATCTACATGTGAAGCGGAGTACATAGCTGCTTCGGAAGCAGCGAACGAAGGAGTCTGGATGAAGGAGTTCATATCCGATCTAGGTGTCATACCTAGTGCATCGGGTCCAATGAAAATCTTATGTGACAATACTGGTGCAATTGCCTTGGCAAAGGAATCCAGATTTCACAAAAGAACCAAACACATCAAGAGACGCTTCAACTCCATCCGGGATTTAGTCCAGGTGGGAGACATAGAGATTTGCAAGATACATACGGATCTAAATGTTGCAGACCCGTTGACTAAGCCTCTTCCACGAGCAAAACATGATCAGCACCAAGACTCCATGGGTGTTAGAATCATTACTGTGTAATCTAGATTATTGACTCTAGTGCAAGTGGGAGACTGAAGGAAATATGCCCTAGAGGCAATAATAAAGTTATTATTTATTTCCTTATATCATGATAAATGTTTATTATTCATGCTAGAATTGTATTAACCGGAAACATAATACATGTGTGAATACATAGACCAACAGAGTGTCACTAGAATGCCTCTACTAGACTAGCTCGTTAATCAAAGATGGTTATGTTTCCTAACCATGAACAAAGAGTTGTTATTTGATTAACGAGGTCACATCATTAGTTGAATGATCTGATTGACATGACCCATTCCATTAGCTTAGCACCCGATTGTTTAGTATGTTGCTATTGCTTTCTTCATGACTTATACATGTTCCTATAACTATGAGATTATGCAACTCCCGTTTACCGGAGGAACACTTTGGGTACTACCAAACGTCACAACGTAACTGGGTGATTATAAAGGAGTACTACAGGTGTCTCCAATGGTAGATGTTGGGTTGGCATATTTCAAGATTAGGGTTTGTCACTCCGATTGTCGGAGAGGTATCTCTGGGCCCTCTCGGTAATACACATCACATAAGCCTTGCAAGCATAATAACTAAGATGTTAGTTATGAGATGATGTATTACGGAACGAGTAAAGAGACTTGCCAGTAACGAGATTGAACTAGGTATTGGATACCGACGATCGAATCTCGGGCAAGTAACATACCGATGACAAAGGGAACAACGTATGTTGTTATGCGGTCTGACCGATAAAGATCTTCGTAGAATATGTAGGAGCCAATATGGGCATCCAGGTCCCGCTATTGGTTATTGACCGGAGACGTGTCTCGGTCATGTCTACATTGTTCTCGAACCGTAGGGTCCGCACGCTTAACGTTACGATGACAGTTATTATGAGTTTATGCATTTTGATGTACCGAAGGTTGTTCGGAGTCCCGGATAAGATCACGGACATGACGAGGAGTCTCGAAATGGTCGAGACGTAAAGATTGATATATTGGAAGCCTATGTTTGGACATCGGAAGTGTTCCGGGTGAAATCGGGATTTTACCGGATTACCGGGAGGGTTACCGGAACCCCCCGGGAGCCAAATGGGCCTACATGGGCCATTGTGGAAAGGTGAAAGGGGCTGCCAAGGAGGGATGCGCACCTCCCCCCTCCCCTAGTCCTATTAGGACTAGGAGAGGTGGCCGGCCACCTCTCTCTCTTTCCCTCTCCCTTTTTCCCAAGGAGTCCTAGTTGGAATAGGATTGGAGGGGGGAGTCCTACTCCCGGTGGGAGTAGGACTCCTCCTGCGCCTACACCTCTTTGGCCGGCCAGCCCTCCTCCCTCCAACCTTTATATACGGAGGCAGGGGGCACCCCAAGACACAAGTTGATCCTTGAGATCGTTCCTTAGCCGTGTGCGGTGCCCCCTGCCACCAAATTCCACCTCGATCATACCGTTACAGTGCTTAGGCGAAGCCCTGCGTCGGTAGTACATCAAGATCGTCACCACGCCGTCGTGCTGACGGAACTCTTCCTCGATGCTTTGCTGGATCGGAGCCCGAGGAACGTCATCGAGCTGAACCTGTGCTAAGAACTCGGAGGTGCCGGAGTAACAGTGCTTGGATCGGTCGGATCGGGAAGAAGACGTACGACTACTTCCTCTATGTTGTGTGATCGCTTCCGCAGTCGGTCTGCGTTGGTACGTAGACAACACTCTCCCCTCTCGTTGCTGTGCATCACCATGATCTTGCGTGTGCGTAGGAATTTTTTTGAAATTATTGCGTTCCCCAACACTCAATGTGATCTTGGATCACTAAAATGTAAAATGAAGAGTCTTGAACTTCAAGCTTTAGCCAATCCTTTGTCCTTAGCATCTTGGTGAACTTCCCACAACCTTTAGTCCATGCCACTCCATTGTTGAACTTGTCTGAAACATACTAGATGAAAACGTTAGTCCAACAAGAGATATGTTGTCATCAATTATCAAAACCACCTAGGGAGCACTTGTGCTTTCAATCTCCCCCTTTTTGGTAATTGATGGCAACATACATCAAAGCTTTAGATAAAGATATAAAGAACAGCAAGTAAAGCTTTGGAAGGACATGTAACAAACATAGGCTCCCCCACATGTATGCAATCATATGAATATAAAATATAGCAGCATGTGAGAGCATAATCATGATGGAGTAGGCAATGTGTTACATGTATCTTGGCCATATGCATCAGAGTAAAAGATTATCAAGGAAAATACCTTCATGCTCATGAGTCCTTCTTGCAAACAGTATGTACATAAGCAAGAACTCCTCATACTCACGATTTTGATGCATACACTTACCTTGTAGTTTTTGAGTTGGCTTAGGATAGAATGAACCTGCACAAACAAAGTTAGATAACACAGGTACATCCACTAGCCAGGGCAAATAAAAGAAACCACAAGAGTACCAAGACTGGAATGACATGTAGAGAGTAAGTACTAGGTACTACATTGAATTCAACATGTCCCCAAGAGTAAAGATATGCAATGAATTTGACTGATTTCTTTCCCTTAGGTGTCTTGCTCCCCCTGAATCTTACATGGGATATTGGGAGAAGATAGGGAATAGAAAGTCAAAGCTGAAAGATACATATGAACATGTCTTTCCCCCTAAAAAGACATGTGACATCTCTCCTCTTGAACATCAAGCATCTGGGATCCTTGAGTATTTTCTCTCCCCCTTAATACTTTCTTTTGGTCCTTGAGACTTTTTCTCTCCCTTGATGTGATCTTTCTCTCCTACGAGCTTTGATGTGATCTTTCTCTCCTACAAGCTTTGATGTGATCTCTCTCTCCCCCTTTGACATCAATTTCCAAGAAGGGCTTTCTGGAATCCGTCATATAGGTTTGGTCCTTGAGACTCAGCACAAAGCAATGGATAAAATTGTGATGCTTGTAGAGGACAATATTCATTGAGTGGAGCTGGATGAGAAGAAATGTAGAACAAGTGGCAAACTATTTTTCTGATTGCAAAGTCGGTGGCACCGAGTGGCATATTTCAGTGGTACCGAAAAGATTCGGTTGGACCGAAAATTGCAAGTCGGTGAAACCGAGTTTACACAAAGAAAAACACTTGTCACCTCAGCTCACTAGACATGTAGGATCTCACAAAGATTTGCAATGAATTAAATGCAGAAAATGCAGAACAAAAACAAAGAGAAAAGAGAAGAAACTGAAAGATCTAGATGAAGTTTTTTTTTGAAAGAGAGAAAGAAAATAAACATGCATGAGACAAATGCAATAACACAAAGAAGGAACACAAGAGAACTTCATCTAGAGTTGGGTGGTGACATAGTCACCTATGTTAGAGTATATTGACTTAGGAGTCACGTGAGAACACTTGATCATAGGTCATACTCATCGTTTAAGCTCAAAGTGGGGTTACCATTTTTCGTTTAAGCATCTTGATGTATTCACATCTTGTTGAGTTGCTTTGACTTCATGTCTTGGAGTAAAGCTTCTCTAAGATGGAATAACATACCTTGGGTGGTGGTGTGGTTCTTTCTCATGTAGTTGAACTTGTGTGGGTGATCAAGGTTGATGTAGCTCATCAAGAGTTGGGAGCACCACTTGAAGTGTGAGTTCACCTACCTACATGGATTAGTTCTTGCAAGGAAGAGCACTTGTGTATCCAAAAACGACAATCATGAAGCTCAACATAGAATTTGTCAAAGGATATGTTTGAATGATTTTGTGCTTCCTTGTCTTCAACCACCATCATGTAGAGACTTGGTGATGTAGAGATTGCTCAAGATGTGAGTGAGTCGCAATCTCATGGAATTAGATTCAACCAAGCACCTACATGGGTTAGACAACATGCAAGGTACAAATATATCCAAGACATAAGATAGTCATCATAAGAGATATATCATGGATTAGTCATAAGCTCATGTCTTGCATGTATCCAATGGAGTTCCTACTCCAAGTTCGAAGCATCAATGATGTTCAATTCTCCTCTCAGCCTGCAAAACACTTTCTCATCAAGTGGTTTAGTGAATATATCCGCTAATTGCTTATCGGTGCGAACATGCTTAAGATCAATGTCACCCTTAACAACATGATCTCGAATGAAATGATGACGAACTTCAATGTGCTTAGTTCGAGAATGTTGTACAGGATTATGACCAATTTTAATAGCACTTTCATTGTCACAAAGCAATGGAACATGTTTCACGTAGATCCCATAATCTTTAAGAGTTTGGGTCATCCAAAGTAATTGAGCACAACATGAACCAGCGGCAATGTATTCCGCTTCGGCGGTGGATAAGGATACGGAGTTTTGTTTCTTGGAAGACCAAGACACAAGAGATCTACCAAGAAATTGACAAGTACCCGAAGTTGACTTTCTATCAACCTTGTCTCCGGCATAATCCGAGTCGGAATAGCCAACAAGATCAAAAGAAGACCTCTTAGGATATCAAATGCCAAAATTTGGTGTATGAATTAAGTATCTAACTATCCTTTTCACGGCCTTAAGATGACATTCTTTAGGAGCAACTTGATATCATGCACACATGCACACACTTAGCATAATATCGAGACGTGAAGCACATAGGTATAACAATGAACCAATCATAGAGCGATAAACCTTTTGATCAACTGGTTCACCATCTTTGGTCAAATCATTATGTCCACTAGTAGGCATGGGTGTAGACATACCTTTGCATTCTTGCATGTTGAACTTCTTGAATAAGTCCTTGGTGTACTTTGTTTGAGAGACAAATGTACCTTCCTTAGTTTGCTTGATTTGCAAACCGAGAAAGAATTTGAGTTCACTCATCATAGACATCTCAAACTTCTCTGACATTAGCTTTCCATACTTTTCACTAAAGAGAGGGTTAGTAGAACCAAATATGATATCATCAACATAAATTTGGCATACAAATAGTTCTCCATTAACCCTTTTAGTAAAAAGAGTAGAATCAATTTTACCAATTTCAAAACCACTTGCAATAAGGAACTTGGTCAAGCATTTATACCATGCTCTAGGAGCTTGTTTAAGACCATAAAGAGCTTTGTGAAGTTTGTAAACATGATTAGGTTTCTTAGGATTGACAAAGCCGGGAGGTTGTTTGACATAAACTTCCTCCTCTATTTCACCATTTAGAAAAGCACTTTTAATGTCCATTTGGTACAAGGTGATGTTATGGTGATTAGCATAGGCAAGTAAGATTCGAATGGACTCAAGTCTAGCAACGGGAGCATATGTCTCACCATAGTCCATACCTTCGACTTGTGTGTACCCTTGGGCGACGAGATGTGCTTTGTTGCGAACCACTTGTCCATCTTCATCTTGCTTGTTGCGAAACACCCATTTGGTACCAATGATGTTGTGGTTGTCGTCGGGCTTCTCAACCAATGTCCAAACTTGGTTTCTCTCAAAGTTGTGTAGCTCTTCATGCATGGCGTTTATCCAATCCGGATCTTCCAATGCTTCTTCAACCTTCATAGGTTCAATGCTAGAGATGAATGAATAGTTTTCACAAAAGTTAGCTAAACGAGTCTTTGAGCGAGTGATTCTCCCGGTTTGTATATCATTGAAGATTTGCTCGACGGGATGATCTTTGGCAATTCTTGCTCGAACTCATGAGAGATTTTGCTTGGGTCTTCGTTGAACATTTTCTTCATCTTGTTCTTCTTCTTGGCCTTCTTCATTGTTGACGTTGTCATTGTCTTGTCGTGGTGGAGAAGGAGGTTGTTTATGTTCGTCTTGGTGCATTTCCTTGTCTTCTTCATCTTGGTGTGTCCCACTTGTGGATGCTTCCATATCAATTCTTGGTTCACCTTGTTGTGAAGTAGAAGCTTCCACTTGGACGGATGAAGTACTCTCCTTCACCTCCGTTGGACGAACTTTGCCTATAGACAAGTCTTGGATTGCTTCTGAAGGGTCTTTGTCTCCTACATCAATTGGCAATTGCTCTACTTGCAAGCCATTAGATTCATCAAACTTCACATCTACCGTCTCTTCAACCTTTCGGGTGAAATTGTTGTAGACATGGTAAGTGTGAGAGTTTGAGCCATAACCGAGTAGGAAACCTTCATGAGATTTAGGAGCAAACTTTGAACGACGATGCTTATCAAGAATGTAGCACTTTGAGCCGAATACTCGAAAGTATCCAACTTGGGGTTTGTTACCGGTGAGGAGCTCGTATGCCGTCTTGCCGAGTAGCTTGTGAAGATACAGCCGATTTGTTGCGTGATAAGCTGTCGCAACCGCTTCTGCCAAAAAGTGCTTCGGCGTCTTGTATTCATCAAGCATTGTTCTTGCCATTTCGATGAGCGTCCGGTTCTTCCTCTCAACAACTCCATTTTGTTGAGGTGTGTACGTAGCCAAGAACTCGTGTGAAACCCCTTCTTCGTCAAGAAAGGTGTCCACATTTGCGTTTTTGAACTCCATTCCGTTGTCACTCCGAACCTTCTTGATCTTCACGTCAAACTGATTTTGGGCCTTCCTAGCGAAGTTTTTGAAGATCTTCTGGACCTGCGACTTGTCATTAAGAAAGAACACCCACGTAAATCTTGAAAAATCATCAACTATAACTAGACCAAAAGAATTTCCACCGAGACTCTTGTAGGCATTGGGACCAAAGAGATCCATATGAAGTAGCTCGAGTGGCCTCCTTGTAGTCATGATGTTCTTCACGGGATGCCTTCCTCCAACTTATTTACCTGCTTGACAAGCACTGCAAAGTCTATCCTTATCAAATATTACATCGTTAACTCCAAGGATATGATTTCCTTTAATAAGCTTGTCAAGGTTTCTCATGCCAACGTGACCTAGTCGTCTATGCCACAACCAACCTTCTGAGGATTTAGCAATAAAGCAAGTTTTAGGTTGTGCCTTTTTAGAGAAATCGACAATGTAAAGATCACCTCTACGCATACCGGTAAAGACCATTTTATGATTGTCTCGACGAAATACTTGGCAATCTACCTCAGTAAATAGGACATTCAAACCGAAATCAGCAAGTCTAGATACTGAAAGTAAGTTGTAGCCGAGTGATTCAACGAGCATGACATTTTGAATGGAACTATCATGTGAGATGGCCACCTTACCAAGGCCAACCACTTTACCCTTTGAATTATCACCAAAGGTGACATATTTTCGAGGGCCGTCATTTTCAGCAAGCTCACGAAACATCTCTTCATCTACGGTCATATGATCAGTACATCCACTATCAAGAACCCATTCCTTTCGTCCTGATTCATATCCCTGAAGATTTGCCGTAAGACCAAAGTGTCTCATTGCATCATCAAGATTGAAGTCACTATCATCATCATCATCATCATAGTATCCATGTTCACCATGATCTTGTGACTCATCATTTCCTAGAGAGGGTAATTCATTAGATAAATGATCATCAAAGTGATCACTTTTATGAATTCTTATAGCTTCGAATATAATATCACTAATGATTCCAACATCTCCTCTAGCTCGCTTGAGATTGGCAAGCTCAAATAGACAATCACCAAAACTAGGATCACTAGAGATCATCTTACTCAAGGCAATAGATTTATGGAGAATTTCATCCAAATTTTTCAAGGAATGATCGGGAAATCGTTCCTCAAGAAATTTCCATATAGTATAGGCACAATTACGAGTAGGCAAACTAGCAACCAAATTTTTGGGCAATCCTCTAATGATGAGCTCAATGGTTCTAAGATTGCGAATCATGTCAATATCTTCATCTAGGGTAGGATGCAAAGGATCAATGTGAGGTGCACAAGGGCTAGCAATATACTTGTTCAAATGATATTGGTTGAAGATTACAAGCATCTCATTTTTCCACTCATGAAAATATTCTCCATCAAGAATAGGCACTCTATGTCTAAGACTCCCTAAAGTAGACACATCCATCTTCCTCCAATGATGATTAAACCAAGGCAATGGAGACCAAGGCTCTGATACCACTTGTAGGACCTTGAAGTAGATGTGTCTAGAGGGGGGTGATTAGACACTTCATGCTAAAGTTGCAATTTTTAAGCTTTTTCGGTTTAAGTGGAGTTTAAGCATAATTTCAACAATCACAATACATATCAAGCAAGTATGAAAAGAGTATATAGGCAGCGGAAAGTAAAGCATGCAACTTGCAAGAATGTAAAGGGAAGGGTTTGGAGAATTCAAACGCAATCGGAGACACGGATGTTTTTCCTGTGGTTCGGATAGGTGGTGCTATCCTACATCCACGTTGATGGAGACTTCAACCCACGAAGGGTAACGGTTGCGCGAGTCCACGGAGGGCTCCACCCACGAAGGGTCCACGAAGTAGCAACCTTGTCTATCCCACCATGGCCATCGCCCACGAAGGACTTGCCTCACTAGCGGTAGATCTTCACGAAGTAGGCGATCTCCTTGCCCTTACAAACTCCTTGGTTCAACTCCACAATCTTGTCGGAGGCTCCCAAGTGACACCTAGCCAATCTAGGAGACACCACTCTCCAAGAAGTAACAAATGGTGTGTTGATGATGAACTCCTTGCTCTTGTGCTTCAAATGATAGTCTCCCCAACACTCAACTCTCTCTCATAGGATTTGGATCTGGTGGAAAGAAGATTTGAGTGGAAAGCAACTTGGGGAAGGCTAGAGATCAAGATTCATATGGTAGGAATGGAATGTCTTGGTCTCAACACATAAGTAGGTAGTTCTCTCTCAAAAATAGGATGCTGGAAGTGTAGGCTTAGTCTGATGGCTCTCTCTTTGAATGAAGAGGAGGTGGAGGGGTATATATAGCCTCCACACAAAATCCAACCGTTACACACAATCTACCAATCTCGGTGGGACCGAATCACCAAACTCGGTCGGACCGAAAAGGTAAACCTAGTGACCGTTAGAGATTTCGGTGGGACCGACTGGATCAACTCGGTGGGACCGATGTGCTAGGGTTAGGGTAAATTCAAAACTCGGTTTGACCGATTACTCAAACTCAGTGGGACCGATTTGGGTAATAAGCGAAACAGAGAGTTGGCCAAGCAAACTCGGTGGGACCGATTGCATATCTCGGTGGGACCAAGAATAATGCAATAGGTAACAGAGAGTTTGCAAGCCCATCTCAGTGAGACCGAGATCCCATCGGTGAGACCGAACTGATTAGGGTTTCTGGCAGTGGCTATGACAAGTGAAACTCGGTGGCGCTGGATAGGAATAATCGGTAGGTCCGACTTTGGCTTTGGGTTTAGGTCATATGTGGAAGTGGGAAAGTAGCAGAGGATTTTGGAGCATATCATTAAGCACTTGAGCAAGAGGCTCATTAAGCAACACCTCATCCCTCCTTGATAGTATTGGCTTTTCCTATGTACTCAATGTGATCTTGGATCACTAAAATGTAAAATGAAGAGTCTTGAGCTTCAAGCTTTAGCCAATCCTTTGTCCTTAGCATCTTGGAGAACTTCCCACAACCTTTAGTCCATGCCACTCCATTGTTGAAGTTGTCTGAAACATACTAGATGAAAACGTTAGTCCAACAAGAGATATGTTGTCATCAATTATGAAAACCACCTAGGGAGCACTTGTGCTTTCAGCCATGCGGGGGATGGATCTCGTGCTGGCGGAGGAACGCCGCCGCGAAGCCTCGCTCCGAGCTGTGAGGTACCAGCAGGCGCTGCGGCGGTACCACCGCCACAGTGTCCGCTCCAGGACGCTCGAGGTGGGTGACCTTGTCCTAAGGTGGGTGCTCTCCATGGAAGGAGGGCCCGTCTCGGGTCACCCACGTCTCCAGGCCTGGTGCCGCGCGCCTGGAGACGCAGGACAGGGTCCCCATCCAGAACGCCTGGAACATCCAGCACCTCAAAAAGTTCTACCCATGAAGCAAGGCCCGGTGCCTATGAAGCAAGGCTCAGTGTCTGTGTAGAATCTCCTCTCGTGACACTCTCGCGTAATAATGAGTGGGGTTGTACATGCCCCGGAGTCTCAGGAGTGCCACCCTCGGGCCTCGGGGGCTCCCTCCCACGAATAGGGGCAGCACTTAGCTCCGCGCTGGTGAGAAGACAGGAAGACTAGACTAGGTGCCAGACACAGCTTTTCATTTGCTTTCTGTAGTTGGCTTGCCCGTCTTTAATCGAAATTTGCTTTCCGGTGTCGCTTACTGATCTTGTTCCTTTGACTGTGCCCGTATTTCTACCTTCGGTTCTTTGTTTGACCTGTGCCCTCTCTCGCGTCCCTCGCGTGGGGGCTGGACAGGTGCCCCTCGGGCCCTCATGAGTGTTTTGTCTATTTTTCGTGAGGCACCCTCGTTTGAGCCGCAAGCTGGCGCACCCTCCTCGATCCATGCCCCTCGGTTACCGCAACACGAGGCGCTGTGTCGTGGCCATACGCAGGTGATGCGCGCTAGCCAGCAGGCTACAACGACATGGACCAGGTATGGATCTCCTAGCAAATTTTTGCAGCTCCTCCTTGTCAGGTATGGAGAAACGCGCGTCTCGCGAAGCAGGATCTACTTTAGGTGCATTGAGCTAAGTCATTCTACACGCATGCATAAATCATGACGTTGCAACACAGCATAGGAATGATAAACACCACATAACAACCCAGAAATCATAGTATGTTGCATGCCCCCACGGGGCCCCATACTTGTATTTCTCTAATGCAGGAAGGAAAGGAAGAACGAAACAAATCCGGGGCATGCTCCTGCGGTAGGTCGCGAGGACGGGCTTGCGATGTTCTCCTGAGCTCAGCCGGATCCCTCCTCGTGCTTGACCGGGGCGCGACAACGAGCCGACCCGCTGCCACCTTCGAAGTGGGTGCGGCGGCGTGGTGGCTCGTTGTAGCTGCCGTTGCTGGAGTTGCCACTAGAAGAAGAGTCGCCGTAGCTGGACGAGACATGGCCGGGCCCGCCTCCCTCCTCGTCACGACCATCGCCAAGGCCGAGCACCTCGTCGCCGTCGTTGTCCTCGGGGTAGCACCCAACGCGACGACCATCTTCCCTGAACACCCTCACAAAGAGGGTCACATCGCCGTCGTACTTGAAGTGGAGGGCACACCGCCTGCCGGCCGCCAGCCAGGACCGCGTTGCCCGCGGCGGAGACCTCCACTGCGACCCACGAAGCCCAGCTGCAGCAACCGTCCTCCTGCAGCCAGAGACCACTTGGATATGCGGAAGACAGTTCACCGATGAAGAACCGCGAGAGCTGAAGCTAGGTGCCAGCCGGGTTCTCCGACCACACGATGAACGCCGGCATCACCTCCGCCGAATGGAAGTGCCGCCGGGGAGGCTGCGCAACCACGACACGCCTCACCTCATTAACGGGGCTGCCATGACCTAGGTGGCTGCCACCACGCAAAGAGGCACCACCGCGGCTGCGAGGGGCCGCAGCATGCTTGCGGGGGCGACCGCACCCCCTCTTGGGCGGTGGTGAGCCAGGCCCCTCCTGGTGAGCTTTCCCCTTCTCTACGGCTGGGAGCCTCTTCACAGGCGCCATGGGCGTCGCTGCTGGTGGTGGAGCAAGGAAGAAGAAGAAGCGGGAGGGGGAGGGGCAAAGAAGAGACAGGTGATGGGGGCTCTGCCCCCACCTCCCATATATAGCCAAGGGGAGGTCAACCGCCAGCCTCCACGATCTAAGGTAATAATGATCTTTCTCTGCATGCATCAAGGACCCGTCAAGTCGGGCAGTTGCTGAGGCAACGTGGGGAAACGGAGACGCCCACGTCCAATCAATCGCCATGCGTCTACCAAGGCCACGGGGTATTGGGGCCCGCAGCGCTCCGCGCTTGCCCTTTGGCCTCGCCTCGAAGCCAAGCCTGAGCGCGCCTTGGGCCCAGGGGCTACTGTCGGTGTTCTGGAAACGGGGGTCCCCAGACTTGCCTGCCTGCGGCCCGCGGCGTGGCTCCACCAGCGGCCTCGTATGGCCCATCTTCACCAGCAAACATTCAAGACCCTCGTGAGGGGCCAAGCCTTGTGAGGGGGACGATGCAAGACCTCCTTAGGGGCAGCCTCACCAGGCTGGCTCGCGAGGGGTGAAGAGATCAAGGCAAGGCGAACCTCGCGAGGTTCCAATGACGTAAGCCATGACGATCAAGACCAGGCGGTTGCTAGCGAGCACAGTGTCCTCGTTCCCTCTTTGGTGTTAAGGAGGAAGGTGCCAGCGAGGAGTTCCGAGGCATCCGGCAAATGTTTCCATATCGGTGCACAAGACCAAGACCAGCAGTACGGCAGGATGGAGGTCACCGTGGAGCCCAAGATGGCGTCACCACCAGAGCCTTTGGTAGGCAAAGACTACTTTTGTCAGGATAGCTTGTACTAGTTGTCCCCCTTCAAATAGGCTGTTATGGGATCCCTTCCCGCTCAATATTTGGGAAGAGGACCAGGGCCTCTATAAATAGGACTAGCCACCACCATAGTTACGCATCTCATCTTGGACCGGAGCCATTCCATCCATAGCCCCACACAAGTCACCAGGCACAAGAACACCTCTCCTCAGGAGGCTGTTCTTTCCTTGTAACTGTTCATCCTTAGCCCAAGAGGCAATCCATCACATCACACTAGAGTAGGGTATTACACCACAATGGTGGCCCGAACCAGTATTAATCTTGTGTCTCATGTTCGTTGGATCCGTCAAGCTAGGCCATGAGATCGTTGAGTGTGCGAGCTAGAGAGGGGGGAGATCTTCGTGCGCACCCCAGTGTTCGAACCTCAAGGGTTTTGCCGAAACCCGAAATCCGACAAGATAAGTTATACCTGCCTCCAGAAGCTTTAGTATTTCTTTTCTTACCACTTCTTTCATCTTAGGATTTAACCGTCGTTGGTGATCAACAACCGATTTTGCGTCTTTCTCCAATTTTATTTTGTGCTGGAATAGAGTGGGACTAATGCCCTGAAGATCATCAAGACTATATCCAATAGGAGCATGGTGCTTCTTCAGAGTTTTCAATAATTTCTTTTCTTCATGCTCTGAAAGGTTAGCACTAATAATAACAGGATATATCTTTTTCTCATCAAGTAAGCATATTTGAGAGTATCAGGTAAAGGTTTAAGCTCAAACACGGGATCACCCTTGGTTGGAGGAGAATCCCCTAGGATTTCAACATGCAAGTTGTGTTTCAAAATAGGTCCCTATTTAAATAATACTTCATCTATTTCCCTTCTTTCATTCATAAACATACCATTTTCATGGTCAAGCAAATATTGTTCTAAAGGATCATTAGGAGTCACGACAATAGAAGCAAGACCAATAATTTCATCTTTACTAGGAAATTCTTTATCATGGGGTTGTCTATGAAATTTAGCAAAATTAAACTCATGAGACATATCCCCCAAACCAATAGTAACAACATCCTTTTTGCAATCTATCTTAGCATTAACAGTATTCAAGAAGGGTCTACCAATATAATGAGACAAAAGTCATCTTGTGGGGAACCAAGAACAAGAAAATCAGTAGGATATTTAACTTTCCCACACAAGACTTCAACATCTCTAACAATCCCAACTAGTGAAATAGTGTCTCTGTTGGCAAGCTTAATTGTAACATCAATTTCCTCTATCTCAGCAGGTGCAATATCATGCATAATTTCTTTATATAAGGAATGGGGTATTGCACTTGCACTAGCACCCATATAACATAAGCCATGATAGCAATGATCTCCTATTTTAACAGAAATAATAGGCATGCCTACAACAAGTCTATGTTTATTTTTAGTATCGGGTCTAGCAATTCTAGCAGCTTCATCATAGAAGTAAATGACATGCCCATCAATATTATCGGCCAAGATATCTTTAACCATAGCAATACTAGGTTCAACTTTAATTTGCTCAGAGGGTGTAGGTGTTCTAGTATTACTCTTACAAACCACAGCTGAAGCTTTAGCATGATCCTTTATTCTAACAAGGAAAGATGGTTTCTCAATATAAGCGGTAGGAACGACAGGATCAACATTATAAGTGATAGTATTTTCTTCAACTTTAATAGGTGCAACTACTTAGGGAGATCAACATGAGTAGCAAAGGATTCACAGAATGAAGCTAGTATCTTAGAGTCAAGTCCATATTTAGTGCTAAATTCATGAAAAGCATTGGTGTCCATAAAAGATTTAACACAATCAAACTTTGGGGTTATACCTGACTCCTTACCTTCACCGAGATCCCAATCTTCAGAGTTGCAATTAATTCTCTCCAGTAAATCCCATTTGAATTCAATAGTCTTCATCATAAAAGAACCAGTACAAGAAGTATCGAGCATGGAGCGCTTATCGAGAGAAACCGGAGCATAAAATTTTTGAATAATAATTTATTTTGAGAGCTCATGATTGGGGCATGAATATAACATTGACTTAAGCCTCCCCCAAGCTTGAGCGATGCTTTCTCCTCCGCGAGGCCAAAAATTATATATATATAAGTATGATCACGATGAACAAGATGCATAGGATAAAACTTCTGATGAAATTCCAATTTCAACCGGTTGTAGTTCCATGATCCCGTATCATCACATAGCATAAACCATGTCAATGCCTTTCCCTTCAAAGATAAACGGAAGACCTTCTTCTTGATAACATCCTCGGGCATACCTGGAAGCGTAAATAATCCACAAACTTCATCCACATAGATTAGGTGCAAATCGGGATGTAATGTTCCATCACATGTGAAAGGATTAGCTAGCAGTTTCTCTATTATACCCGAAGGGATTTCAAAGTAAACATTTTCAGAAGGTTCAGTAGGTTGAGGAGCAACTCTTTGCTCTACCGGTCGAGGTGAAGATACCCCAAACAAGCCCCTCAAAGGATTATGGTCCATAGTAACAAGTGACAGTAAATTATAGCACACTATATAAATTTTTCCTTACCAAATTCAACCTACAAAAGGCGCTTCACTCCCCGGCAACAACACCAGAAAAGAGTCTTGATGACCCACAAGTATAGGGGATCTATCGTAGTCCTTTCGATAAGTAAGAGTGTCGAACTCAACGAGGAGCGGAAGGAAATGATAAGCGGTTTTCAGAAAGGTATTCCCTGCAAGCACTGAAATTGTCGGTAACAGATAGTTTTGTGATAAGGTAGTTTGTAACGGGTGACAAGTAATAAAATTAAATAAGGTGCAGCAAGATGGCCCAATCCTTTTTGTAACAAAGGACAAGCCTGTACAAACTCTTATATAAAGAAAAGCGCTCCCGAGGACACATGTGAATTATCGTCAAGCTAGTTTTCATCATGCTCATAGGATTCGCGTTCGGTACTTTGATAATTTGATATGTGGGTGGACCGGTGCTTGGGTACTGTCCTTCCTTGGACAAGCATCCCACTTATGATTAACCCCTCTTGCAAGCATCCGCAACTACAAAAGTATTAAAGTAAACCTAACCATAGCATGAAAAATATGGATCCAAATCAGCCCTTTACGAAGCAACTCATAAACTAGGGTTTAAGCTTTTGTCACTCTAGCAACCCATCATCTACTTATTACTTGCCAATGCCTTCCTCTAGGCCCAAACAATGGTTAGTTCCATGTAGTCGACGTTCACATGAAACCACTAGAGGAAAGACAACATACATCTCATCAAAATATCGAACGAATACCAAATTCACATGACTACTTATAGCAAGACTTCTCCCATGTCCTCAGGAACAAACGTAACTAATCACAAAGCATATTCATGTTCATAATCAGAGGGGTATTAATATGCATAGAGGATCTGAACATATGATCTTCCACCAAGTAAACCAACTAGCATCAACTACAAGGAGTAATCAACACTACTAATAACCCACAGGTACCAATCTAAGGCTTTGGGACAGAGATTGGATACAAGAGATGAACTAGGGTTTGAGATGAGATGGTGTTGGTGAAGATGTTGATGGATATTGAGCCCCTCCGGATGAGAGGATCCATGGTGATGACGATGGTGATGATTTCCCCCTCCTAGAGGGAAGTTTCCCCGGCAGAGCAGCTCCACCGGACCCTAGATTGGTTCCGCCAAGGTTCCGCCTCGTGGTGGCGGAGTTTAGTCCCATGAGCTTTCTTATGATTTTTTCCCGGACGAAAGACCTCATATAGCAGAAGATGGGCACCAGAGGGTTGCTAGGGGGCCCACGAGGCAGGGGGGTGCCCAGGGGGTAGGGCGCGCCCCCACCCTCGTGGATGGTGGGTGGCCCCCTCTGGTGCTTCCTTCGCCCAATATTATATATATATATATATATTCTGAAACGTGCTCCCGTAAGTTTCAGAACTTTTGGAGTTGTGCAGAATAGGTCTGTAATATTTGCTCCTTTTCCAGCCTAGAATTCTAGCTGCCAACATTCTCCCTCTTCATGTAAACCTTGTAAAATAAGAGAGAATAGGCATAAGTATTGTGACATAATGTGTAATAACAGCCCATAATGCAATAAATATTGATATAAAATCATGATGCAAAATGGACGTATCATATGGCTTTATAGAATGCTTCATGTGCTTCACTTATATCATTTGAAGTTTGGATTGCTTGTTTCTCTTCACATAGAAAACCGCCATTTGTAGAATTCTCTTTTGCTTCACTTATATTTGTTTTACCCTAATGAACGTTAGTAGTTGCGGATGCTTGCTAATAGTTCCAACCATAGGTGCATAGAATTCCAAGTAAGGGATGAGATGCTAGCAGTGGCCTCTCCCACATAAAACTTGTTATCGGTCTAGTAAAGTAGTCAATTGCTTGGGGACAATTTCGCAACTCCTACCACCACTTTTCCACACTCGCTATACTAACTTTATTGCTTCTTTACCGAAAACAACCCCTAGTTTTTATTTACGTGCTCTTTATATTCTTGCAAACCTATCCCGTTACACCTACAAAGTACTTCTAGTTTCATACTTGTTCTAGGTAAAGCAAACATTAAGCATGCGTAGAGTTGTATCGGTGGTCGATAGAACTTGAGGGAATATTTGTTCTACCTTTAGCTCCTCGTTGGGTTTGACACTCTTACTTATCGAAAGAGGCTACAATTGATCCCCTATACTTGTGGGTTATCAGGCTGCTAGAGGAAAGAAGAAGAGGGCTAGAACAACTACTGCAAAAGTGCTTGGAAGACCTTCCATGAGGGAAGATGATGATGAGGAGGAGGAAGAAGTGCCAGCTGCACCCCCTCCGAAGACTCCAAAGCTCATGAGTGATGCTATGAAGTTTGTTGCTGCACCCTCCAAGCCCAAGTCCAAAGCTCCACCTGATGCACCCAAGTCCAATGCTCCACCTGCTGCACCCAAGTCAATAGCCCCAAAGAGATTAACTAGGAATTTCCCAGCTGCAGAGAAGAATAAGGCCCTAGTGCCAGAGGTCCAACAAGATGATGAGCCACTAGTGCTCAGGAAACTGAAGCCCGAGATACCGAATCATAATGGTGATCATCCAGTAGCAGAAAACATGAAGTTGAGAAAGGATCATGGTCTGAGACTATGGAGACAGTCAGATCCATATGCCACAAGGAGAAGGACTATTGTGGACTATCGTTTTCACACCAGAGAACAACATGACTTCTATGAGACTTTGCTACTTGACAAGAAGCCCATAGTCTATGACATGAAATGGGTTGACTGGAAATACATTGACTCCAATGAAGACTATTTTCCCCATGTGCATGACAGCTTAAGGCTTAATAGAGTTGATAAGTTTGTTGGACAGAAGTTGACAAAATGGAAGGATGAGATGATCATGCAGTTCTACTCCACTGCCCACTTTTACTCTGATGGGGAGATTGTCTGGATGACTGAGGGAACCAAATACCAGTCATCAATTTCTGAATGGGCCAAGCTTATCAATGCCCCAAAGGAAGGAGAAGATGATCTTGATGTTTATAGCAAACCTAGGAAGGATCACAACTCAATGGCCAACATGTACAATCCTATACCTGATGCAGCTCTCGAGACTCACAAGCTAGGTTCAATATACTATTTCCTTATATGAATGACCACAATGAAAACTATCTTGAGGCATACTTTGTTGCGCAAGTCTGGAGACCACAAGATGATACATGGTCATTCAATCAACTTGCTACACTTGTTTGACATTCCTCAGAAGTTCAAAGTCATGATCTTGATAGTTTAGACAATGAAGAGGACAATAGCCGACCAGAAGAGGTCTTATGGATATGCCCCACACATTCAAATGTTGATCAACTCCAAGGTTGGAACTGGGACATATCTGCTTGAAAAAGAGCATCTACCTCTTAGGCCTGATTTTGAGGACAACGAAGTTGTCTTGGATCCATCACATCCTACATCTGCAGAGGCCCAGGAGAAGATCGAGAAAGCAAAGGTTGGAAAAGCAGCAAATGCAGCAAGTGCTCCAAGATGCTTCAATAGTGAATCTCAAGACCAAACAAGATCAACTCAGTTATCTGCTTGAGGCTACCGTGAGGATTGAGAAGAGCTTGACCACCTTATCTTAGAATCAGGAGAGTCTCGAGAGGATCATTGGGACCAATATGTATGACCTTGATGTGAAGGTCACACAGATTCAAACCATTCTGGAGAAGTTAAGGGATGATGCTGAGGACAATGATCTAGACCAACTATAGACAGATTCCAGAAAGTGCCAAGGGCACAAAAGTCATCAGCTATGCCAGTTGCAGACTCCAGGACTACCATCTCAACACATGCACCCACTGCCCCAGTTGATCCTCCAGTATCCACTCCTCCAGCTCCACATACTTTAGCACAGGCATTTGCAGATGGACTCCTCTCCACGCCGTCTATGCACACCGGAGCTACAAGCCAGAATACCCCTTCAGGAGCTCCCAGAGATCGTGCTTAGAGTGTCGTATAACACCATATATTTTTGAACTTTTTGATAACTTGTTGCCAAAGTGGGAGAAAGTGTATAGATCATAGGCTTCGAGAGAGAGAGATAGTGTCTTTTGCTTTTTTCATTTGCCTTGCTCTTGCTACTTTGGTTTGATTTGCTCATTGCTACCTATGCTACATTTGTGTTATGCTTGTGAGATACTTATGTGATCATGTGTTTGATCATACTATGCTTAATGTGTGCTTGCATGTCTATCTCTATGAATGTTTGTGTATGATCAATCACTTGTATCTTTGGTAATGAGTGCATGTTATTTAATTCTTATCATTTTGTGCACTCCACCAAGATGTATGTGACATGGAAGAGTCGCCCATGATCCTAATCAAGTGTGCATTTGCATTCAAATGAAAATTTTAAATAATGCACAAATTTAGGGGGAGCTCTTGCTTATCACATACTTCTCAAAGCAACGCTGTATTTCATTCATATTATCATTTGTTAAAGCTTTGATCTATATGTTGTCATCAATTACCAAACAGGGCGAGATTGAAAGTGCAACTAATCCCCTGGTGGTTTTGGTAATTCATAAAAATATAGCTCATTGAACTAATATCCATTCAAGTTTAATATTTCAGAAAGTTCAATGAATGGCATGGTATGGACTAGGGATGTGGACCCCTCAAAATGCTAAGGACACATATTAGCAAAAGCTCGACTCTTCATTTATATTTTAGTGATCCAAGATCGCATTGAGTCCATAGGAAAGCCAATACTATTAAAAGGGGATGAAGTGTTGCTTAATGGCTTGCATGCTCAAACTGCTTAGTGATATTGCTCCAAAGCCCTCAACCACTTTCTCATTCCAAATATGTCCAAAACGCAAAGTCAAACTCGGCCCCACCGGATCATCCTATCCGAAGCCACCGAGTTCATATGACATAGCCACTGCTAGAAATCCTAACAGTTTGGTCACACCAATACGGATCTCAGTCACACCGAGATGGCCTTGCAAACTATCTATTGCTTGTTGCAATTATTTTGGCCTCACCGAAATGTGCGATCGGTCCAACCGAGTTTGCTTGACGTCTTCTCTGTTGCCCTATTGCTTCACTTCGGTCTCACCGAGTTGATGCAATCGGTCCCACCGAGTTGATGTTTTCCCTATGCCCTAGCACATCGGTCCCACCGAGTTGTTCCAGTCGGTCCCACCGAGATTCCTAAGGTTCACATTTTGAACTAAATCGGTCTCACAGAGTTCTTATATTCGGTCTGACCGAGTTGGGTCAAATGTGTGTAACAATTGGATTTTGTGTGGAGGCTATATATACCCCTCCACCCCCTCTCCATTTGCGAGAGAGCCATCAGTACGTGCCTACACTTCCACTACTCATTTTTTGAGAGAGAACCACCTACTCATGTGTTGAGACCAAGACATTCCAATCCAACCACAAGAATCTTGATCTCTAGCCTTCCCCAAGTTGCTTTCCACTCAAATCATCTTTCCACCAAATCCAAATCTATGAGATAGAGTTGAGTGTTGGGGAGTCTATCATTTGAAGCACAAGAGAAAGGAGTTCATCATCAACACACCATCTATTACCTTTTGGAGAGTGGTGTCTCATGGATTGGTTACGTGTCACTTGGGAGCCTTCGTCAAGATTGTGGAGTTGAACCAAGAAGTTTGTAAGGGCAAGGTGATCGCCTACTTCATGAAGACCTACCTGAGTGAGGCAAGTCCTTCATGGACGATGTCCATGGTGGGATAGACAAGGTTGCTTCTTCATGGACCCTTCGTGAGTGGAGCCCTCCGTGGACTCGTGCAACTGTTACCCTTCGTGGGTTGAAGTCTCCATTAACGTGGATGTACGATAGCACCACCTATCGGAAGCACGCCAAAAATCTATGTGTGTCCATTGCATTTGTACTCTCCAAACACTTCCTTTTACCTTAATATGCAATGTTTTACTTTCAGCTGCAACACTCTTAGAATTGCATGTGTAGGTTGATTGCTTGACTTGTGCTAAGTTGCTAAATTTTGCCCACAACTAAAATTGGGAAAAGATTATATTTTTATTTGGTGAAGTAGTCTAATCACCCCCTCTACACCTACTTTCGATCCTACATTTTGTTTATGGCCCGACCATAACGGGTCGTTAATAGGCCGATATGCATAATAGGCTTAATTCTATCAACAGGCATAACGGGTCGTTAATGGCCCGTATTTGATGGTGCAATGAAAACAGCCCAACGGATTAACACGCCCCAAATGGACCTAATGTAACCACAGGCTGAATTTGGCCCACAAGCAGAACATGCCATTCACGGACCGTAAGTAATCAAATGCTGGAAAGGAGTCCAAGAATAAATGGGCCCTTAGAAGGCCAAAAGATAACGCGGGTTGGAAACGACCCAATGGAATAATGGTCCGTTAATGGGTATAAAGCGATACATAATTCATTATGGGCCAGTTTCACCACTGGCCATTAATGGGCCCAGAGTTACAAAGGGCCTCATATGGGCTGAAAGACGATATGGGCCATACATGGGCCAGAAGTTACAATGGGCTGGAATCATATTGGATGGCCCAGATGACACTACTGGGCCTAATCCGGATAGGCCATAACGGGCCGTGAGTTAGCCGGTTGCAAATGGGCTATATGTAAACATGTCGTTAACGGGCTTTCTGTGGGGCGGTCCGCTTCCTTTTGACCAAGTCAAACGGGTCAGTCTTTTGACCTGAATGGGCCACTATTGGGTCGAGCCATGTGTGGACGTATCATAGGCGCGCCCCATCCATTCGCTGGATGACATCTGTCCCAACGCGGAGTTGACACGTGGTTCTTTCGGCCAATGAGAATTTTACACATGGAAAATCGCCATTGGTCATTGCTATTAACGGGTTATCGGATCCAAAACCAGACCTGATAGCTTAATGGTGACCCGTTACAGTGGATGCCACATGTCAGTTACCCTTGACAAAAACACTTCCATGACGCGAAAATCGTCATGGAAGTGGACACTTCTGTGATGATAGTTTGAGTATTGTCATGGAACACTTCTACGACAACACGGGTATGATTATCTTGATTCTGTCATAATATCGTTACAGATGTTCATGCATGACAGAAAACGTGACTACTGTGACAAACACTTATCATCAGGGAAGTGTTTTTGTTGTAGTGTGTGTGACCGTTATACTTGGCCATCTGCTAGGCCGGGCCGGGCTTCGGGCCAGGGCGACCAAAGGTTGAGGCAGAAACCTAGGCCCGAGCCCGGCCTGGCCCGACCGTTGGGCCTAGTTTTAGACCCAACCCCGGCCCGAAAGTGATAGAACCCACCGGGCCTTGGGCCAGGCCCCTTCAGTAAATCGCGAAAACGGCAGGCCCAGGCCCGGCCCGGGTGCGGTGTCGGGTCGGGCTGGGTCGGGCTGGGTCGGGCTTTCTTGGGCCGGGCTACCCATGGCCAGGACTAGTGACCGTATAGGTTCATGAATAAGAGGACATGACCCGAAACATATTCCGGTCAATAGTTAACAGCAGGATCTGGACGCCCTTGTCAACTCCCGCATATTCATGAAGTTCGCGAGCAAATCTTTGTTTATGAATACCATGTTGGGCAACGTAGCATGCAATTTGAAAAAAATTCCTACGATCACGCAAGATCTATCTAGGAGATGCATAGCAACGAGAGGGGGAGAGTGTGTCCACGTACCCTCATAGACCGAAAGCGGAAGCTTTAGGTTAACGCGGTTGATGTAGTCGAACGTCTTCGTGATCCAACCAATCAAGTACCGAACGCACGGCACATCCGAGTTCAGCACACGTTCAACTCGATGACGGCCCTCAAACTCTTGTTCCAACAAAGTGTCGAGGGAGAGTATTGTCAGCACGACAGCGTGGTGACGGTGATGGTGATGTGATCCGCGCAGGCCTTCGCCTAAGCACTATGATAATATGACCGGAGGAGTAAACTATGGAGGGGGGCATCGACATAGCTAAGAAACAACTGTTGTGCTTTGGGGTGCCCCTACCCCCGTATATAAAGGAGGAGGGGGAGGAGGCTGGCCAAGGGGCACGCCATAGGGGGGGCGACTAGGACTCCTAGTCCAAGTCGGCCCCCTTCCTTTTTTTCGGAGGGGGAAAGGGGAAGGAGAGGAGAGGGGGAAGGAAAGGGGGGCCGAGCCCCCTTCCCCTTGTCCAATTCGGACAGCCCATGGGGGGTGCGCCTCCCCTTTTGGGCTTCCTTCTCACTCCCCCCTATGGCCCATGTTGGCCCATTACTTCCCCGGGGGGTTCCGGTAACCTCCTGGTACTCCAAAAAATATCCCAACCACTCCGAAACCATTCAGGTGTTCGAATACTATCGTCCAATATATCAATCTTTACCTCTCGACCATTTTGAGACTCCTCGTCATGTTCGTGATCTCATCCGGGACTCCGAACAATCTTCAGTCACCAAAACACATAACTCATAATACAAATCGTCATCGAATGTTAAGCGTGTGAACCCTACGGGTTTGAGAACTATGTAGACATGAGCAGGACACATCTCCAGTCAATAACCAACAACGGAACCTGGATGCTCATATTGGTTCATACATACTCTACGAAGATCTTTGTCGGTCAAACCGCAATGACAACATACGTCATTCCCTTTGTCATCGGTATGTTACTTGCCTGAGATTCGATCGTCGGTATCTTCATACCTACACTGGTACATGTCCGTGCTATACAATCGGTTTTTAACCCCTTTCCGCGATGTCATTTCGAACCATCACCTAGTGAGTGACGGCGATAGGGGGGTCTTCCCACACGTCCCAGAAACCATCAGGGATAGGGAACCTACAGTACTCCTACTCGTTTGTGCTTGCATTGCCATCGCAGTCCGTATTCTGTGGTGCTACGTTTACGATGTGCGGCCCATCATAAACAATTCACTATTATAGAACGTGTATGATAAGCATACAATCACACATATTCGCTTTTCCCAAACCGTATGTGATTACTAATTAAGAAGATTAGCTAATCGTCATATGACTGTCGGACAGGATTACGAAATGTGGGACCATCGTAACATCATCGTACACGACAACTATCGCACACGCTATTCTGTCGTGCAACATTTACGATGCATACTTCATCAGAAACAGTTCATGGTTGTGAATCGTGTACGATAAGGCAACTAACATAAACGTTTAGTTTGCCCGCACCGTTTGTGATATTGTCTGACATCGCACATGCTTTGCAAACGGTCTTCATGAAAACATCTAGATAATCACTATGTTCTGGTAGAAATACTTTCACCTTTGCATGCCCACCAATCATGTAGTTTGAGAGGTAATCTTGAGTAACTGCTTTGGCAACCACTGCAAAGGAAAAAGATTCAGACATTGTCATCTAACACAACTCATTATGGGTAGTAAAAAGAAGGCTGCAAAGTTCTTACTTACCATCCTGTAGTTCGCTGTTGTCTGGATAAAGTGTAAACAAATAGTTTAGTTGCCATCTTTGGACCCATTTTACTAACAATCTTTATCAGCTTCCTCACTTGATGCTGGTTCATCGATATCTCATTGCCCCATACGCAGAAAGGGTCAAAGCATGGATCTTTACCAATGACATATGTACCTAAAAGCACCAAGTTAATATTAGAAGCTAAACATCAATTGCACAATGATGTATGATACGTCTCCAACGTATCTATAATTTTTGATTACTCCATGCTATATTATCTACTGTTTTGGACATTATTGGGCTTTATTATCCACTTTTATATTATTTTTGGGACTAACCTATTAACCGGAGGCCTAGCCCAGAATTGCTGTTTTTTGCCTGTTTTAGGGTTTCGAAGAAAAGGAATATCAAACGGAGTCCAAACAGAATAAACCTTCGGGAACGTGATTTTCTCAACAAACAAGACCAGGGAGACTTGGACCCTACATCAAGACACAAAAGAGGGGGCCACGAGGTAGGGGCGCGCCTACCCCCCAGGCGCGCCATCCACCCTCGTGGGCCCCCTGTTGCTCCACCGACGTACTCCTTCCTCCTATATATACCTACGTACCCCCAAATGATCAGATACGGAGCCAAAAACCTAATTCCACCACCGCAACTTTCTGTATCCACGAGATCCCATCTTGGGGCCTGTTTCGGAGCTCCGCTGGAGGGGGCATCGATCACGGAGGGCTTCTACATCAACACCATAGCCTCTCCGATGAAGTGTGAGTAGTTTACCTCAGACCTACGGGTCCATAGTTATTAGCTAGATGGCTTCTTCTCTCTTTTTGGATCTCAATACAATGTTCTCCCTCTCTTGTGGAGAACTATTCGATGTAATCTTCTTTTTGCGATGTGTTTGTTGAGACCGATGAATTGTGGGTTTATGATCAAGTTTATCTATGAACAATATTTGAATCTCCTCTGAATTCTTTTATGTATGATTGGTTATATTTGCAAGTCTCTTTGAATTATCAGTTTGGTTTGGCCTACTAGATTGATCTTTCGTGCAATGGGCGAAGTGCTTAGCTTTGGGTTCAATCTTGCGGTGTCCTTTCCCAGTGATAGTAGGGGCAGCAAGGCACATATTGTATTGTTGCCATCGAGGATAACAAGATGGGGTTTTCATCATATTGCATGAGTCTATCCCTCTACATCATGTCATCTTGCTTAAGGCATTACTCTGTTTTTAACTTAATACTCTAGATGCATGCTGGATAGCGGTCGATCAGTGGAGTAATAGTAGTAGATGCAGGCAGGAGTCGGTCTATTTGTCTCGGACGTGATGCCTATATACATGATCATACCTAGATATTCTCATAACTATGCTCAATTCTGTCAATTGCTCAACAGTAATTTGTTCACCCACCGTAGAATACTTATGCTCTCGAGAGAAGCCACTATTGAAACCTATGGTCCCCGGGTCTATCTTCATCATATTAATCTCCTACTACTTAGTTATTTCCTTTGCTTTTTACTTCGCCTTTATTTTACTTTGCATCTTTATCATAAAAATACCAAAAATATTATCTTATCATATCTATCAGATCTCACTCTCGTAAGTGGCCGTGTAGGGGTTGACAACCCCTATTCACGTTGGTTGCGAGGATTTATTTGTTTTGTGCAGGTACGAGGGACTCGCGCGTAGCCTCCTACTGGATTGATACCTTGGTTCTCAAAAACTGAGGGAAATACTTATGCTACTTTGCTGCATCATCCCTTCCTCTTCGGGGAAAACCAACGCAGTGCTCAAGAGGTAGCAAGAAGGATTTCTGGCACCTTTGTCGGGGAGGTCTACGCAAAAGTCAACATACCAAGCACCCATCACATACCCTTATCTCCCGCATTACATTATTTGCCATTTGCCTCTCGTTTTCCTCCCCCCCACTTCACCCTTGTCATTTTATTCGCCCTCTCTCTCTCTATCCTCCCTCTCTTTCTCTTTTTGCTCGCTTGCTTTTTGTTTGCTTGTGTGTTCATTTGCTTGCTTGTCACGATGCCTCAAGATAATACTAAATTGTGTGACTTCACCAATACCAACAACAATGATTTTATTAGCACTCCGATTGCTCCTCTTACCAATGCTGAATCTTGTGAAATTAATACTGCTTTGCTGAATCTTGTCATGAAAGATCCGTTTTCGGCCTTCCTAGTGAAGATGCCGCTACCCATCTAAATAGCTTCGTTGATTTGTGTGACATGCAAAAGAAGAAAGATGTGGATAATGATATTGTTAAATTGAAGCTATTTCCTTTTTCGCTTAGAGATCGTGCTAAAGCTTAGTTTTTGTCTTTGCCTAAAAATAGTATTGATTCATGGAACAAGTGCAAAGATGCTTTTATCTCTAAGTATTTTCCTCCCGCTAAGATCATCTCTCTTAGAAACGATATTATGAATTTTAAGCAACTTGATAATGAACATGTTGCACAAGCTTGGGAGAGAATGAAACTAATGATACGTAATTGCCCTACTCATGGTTTAAATTTGTGGATGATTATACAAATTTTTGATGCCAGATTGAATTTTGCTTCTAGAAATCTTTTAGATTCGGCCGCGGGAGGCACTTTTATGGGAATCACTTTAGGAGAAGCTACTAAACTCCTAGATAATATTATGGTTAATTATTCTCAATGGCATACTGAAAGATCTACTAATAAAAAGGTGCATGCGATAGAAGAAATTAATGTTTTGAGTGGAAGGATGGATGAACTTATGAAATTATTTGCTAATAAGAGTGTTTCTTCTGATCCTAATGATATGCCCTTGTCTACTTTGATTATGGATGTGAACTTTGTTGGTAGGAACAATTTTGGTAACAACGCGTATAGAGGAAATTTCAATCCTAGGCCTTATCCTAGTAATCCCTCTAATAATTATGGTAATTCCTACAACAATTCTTATGGAAATTATAATAAGATGCCCTCTGATTTTGAATCTAACATTAAAGAATTTATTACTTCGCAAAAGCATTTCAATGCTATGATTGAAGAAAAATTGCTTAAGATTGATGATTTGGCTAGGAACGTTGATAGAATTTATCTTGATGTTGATTCTTTGAAACTCAGATCTATTCCACCTAAGCATGATATCAATGAGTCTCTCAAATCCATGAGAATTTCCATTGATGAGTGCAAGGAAAGAACCGCTAGGATGCGTGCTAAGAAAGATGCCTTTATAAGAGCGTGTTCTTCTAGTTGCTATGAAAATAAAGATGAAGATCTAAAAGTTATTGATGTGTCCCCTATTAAATATTTGTTTTGCAATATGAATCTTGATAATGATGGGACTGAATATGATCCACCTTTACCTAGAAGGCGTTCTAAGAATTCGGAGTTTTTAGATCTTGATGCTAAAATTGATAAAAGTGGGATTGAAGAAATTAAAACCCTAGAAGTTGCTAAACCCACTATTATGGATTTCAAGGAATTTAACAATGAAAATTGCTCTTTGATTGATTGTATTTCCTTGTTGCAATCCGTGCTAAATTCTCCTCATGCTTATAGTCAAAATAAAGCGTTTACTAAACATATCGTTGATGCCTTGATGCAATCTTATGAAGAAACACTTTAATTGGCAGTTTCTATCCCTTGAAAACTTTATGATGAGTGGGAACCAACTATTAAAATTAAAATTAAAGATCATGAATGCTATGCTTTATGTGATTTGCGTGCTAGAATTTTCCACGATTCCAAAGACTTTGTGTGATATGTTAGGTTTCTGTAATTTTGATGATTGCTCTCTCAACTTGCACCTTGCGGATTCCACTATTAAGAAACCTATGGGAAGAATTAATGATGTTCTTATTGTTGCAAATAGGAATTATGTTCCCGTAGATTTTTATTGTTCTTGACATTGATTGTAATCCTTCATGTCCTATTATTCTTGCTAGACCTTTCCTTAGAACGATTGGTGCAATTATTGATATGAAGGGAGGAAATATTAGATTTCAATTTCCATTAAGGAAAGGCATGGAACACTTTCCTAGAAAGAAAATTAAATTACCTTATGAATATATTATGAGAGCCACTTATGGATTGCCTACCAAAGATGGCAATACCTAGATCTATCTTTGCTTGTCATGCCTAGCTAGGGGCGTTAAACGATAGTGCTCGTTGGGAGGCAACCCAATTTTATTTTTATTCCTTGCTTTTTGCTCCTGTTTAGTAATAAATAATTTATCTAGCCTCTGTTTTGGTTGTGTTTTTTGTGTTTAATTAGTGTTTGTGCCAAGTAGAACCGTTGGGAAGACTTGGGGAAAGTCTTGTTACACTTGCTGTAAAAAACAGAAACTTTAGCGCTCACGAGAACTGATGTAATTTTTATTTGGAGAGTGATATTTAGTTAATTCATTTTGAATATGATTAATAGATAAATTAATCACGTCCATAAATGTATTTTAGAATTTTTGGGGTTCCAGATCTTGCGCTAGCTTCAGATTACTACAGACTATTCTGTTTTTGACAGATTCTGTTTTTCGTGTGTTGTTTGCTTATTTTGATGAATCTATGGCTAGTAAAATAGTTTATAAACCATAGAGAAGTTGGAATACAGTAGGTATAACACCAATATAAATAAAGAATTAGTTCATTACAGTACCTTGAAGTGGTCTTTTATTTTCTTTCGCTAACGGAGCTCACGAGATTTTCTACTTTAAGTTTTGTGTTGTGAAGTTTTCAAGTGTGGGTAAAGATTTGATGGATTATGGAACAAGGAGTGGAAAGAGCCTAAGCTTGGGGATGCCCATGGCACCCCCCCAGATAATCTAAGGACACCTAAAAGCCAAAGGTTGGGGATGCCCCGGAAGGCATCCCCTCTTTCGTCTACTTCTATCGGTAACTTTACTTGGAGCTATATTTTTATTCACCACATGATATGTGTTTTGCTTGGAGCGTCTTGTATGATTTGAGTCTTTACTTGTTAGTTTACCACAATCATCCTTGATGTACACACCTTTTGAGAGAGCCATACATGATTTGGAATTTGTTAGAATACTCTATGTGCTTCGCTCATATCTCTTTGAGTTATGTAGTTTTGCTCTAGTACTTCACTTATATCTTTTAGAGCACAGTGGTGGATTTGTTTTATACAAACTATTGATCTCTCATGCTTCACTTAGATTATTTTGAGAGTCTTAAAAATCATGGTAATTTTCTTAGAATCCTAATATGCTTGGTATACAAGATTAATAATAAAACTTTCTTATGAGTGTGTTGAATACTATGAGAAGTTTGATACTTGATAATTGTTTTGAGATATAAAGATGGTGATATTAAAGTTGTGCTAGTTGAGTAATTGTGAATTTGAGAAATACTTGTGTTAAAGTTTGCGATTCCCGTAGCATGCACGAATGCTGAACCGTTATGTGATGAAGTCAGAGCATGATTTATTTTTTGATTTTCTTCCTTATGAGTGGCGGTCGGGGACGAGCAATGGTCTTTTCCTACCAATCTATCCCCCTAGGAGCATGCGCGTAATACTTTGCTTTGATAACTTGCAGATTTTTGCAGTAAGTATATGAGTTCTTTATGACTAATGTTGAGTCCATGGATTATACGCACTCTCACCCTTCCACCTTTGCTAGCCTCTCTAATACCGCGCACCTTTCGCCGGTATCATACACCCACCATATACCTTCCTCAAAACAGCCACTATACCTACCTATTATGGCATTTCCATAGCCATTCCGAGATATATTGCCATGCAACTTTCCACCGTTCCGTTCATGACACACTCCATCATTGTCATATTGCTTAGCATGATCATGTAGTTGACATAGTATTTGTGGCAAAGCCACCGTTCATAATTATTTCATACATGTCACTCTTGGTTCATTGCATATCCCGGTACACCGCCGGAGGCATTCATATAGAGTCATCTTTGTTCTAGTATCCAGTTGTAATCATTGAGTTGTAAATAAATAGAAGTGTCATGATCATCATTTTCTAGAGCATTGTCCCAAGTGAGGAATATAAAAAAAGAGGAAAGTCCATAAAAAAGAAAAGGCCCCAAAAAGGAGAAAGGCCATGAAAAAAAGGCCCAAAGAAAAAAATGAGAGAAAAAGGGAGAATGGACAATGTTACTATCCTTTGCCACACTTGTGCTTCAAAGTAGCACCATGATCTTCATAGTAGAGAGCCTCTCATGTTATCACTTTCATATACTAGTGGGAATTTTTCATTATAGAACTTGGCTTGTATATTCCAATGATGGGCTTCCTCAAAATGCCCTAGGTCTTCATGAGCAAGCAAGTTGGATGCACACCCACTTAGTTTCTTTTTGAGCTTTCATATACTTATAGCTCTAGTGCATCCGTTGCATGGCAATCCCTACTCACTCACATTGATATCTATTGATGGGCATCTCCATAGCGCATTGATACGCCTAGTTGATGTGAGACTATCTTCTCCCTTTTGTCTTCTCCACAACCACCACTCTATTCCACCTACAGTGCTATATCCATGGCTCACGCTCATGTATTGCGTGAAGATTGAAAATTTTAGAGAACACCAAAAGTATGAAACAATTGCTTGGCTTGTCATCGGGGTTGTGCATGATTTAAATCTTTTGTGTGGTGAAGATGGAGCATAGCCAGACTATATGATTTTGTAGGGATAACTTTCTTTGGCCATGTTATTTTGAGAAGACATAATTGCTTTGTTAGTATACTTGAAGTATTATTATTTTTATGTCAATACTAAACTTTTGTCTTGAATCTTTTGGATCTGAATATTCATACCACAATTAAGAAGAATTACATTAAAATTATGCCAAGTAGCACTCCGCATCAAAAATTCTATTTTTATCAATTACCTACTCGAGGACGAGCAGGAATTAAGCTTGGGGATGCTTGATACGTCTCCAATGTATCTATAATTTTTGATTGCTCCATGCTATATTATCTACTGTTTTGGACATTATTGGGCTTTATTATCCACTTTTATATTATTTGTGGGACTAACCTATTAACCGGAGGCCCAACCCAGAATTGCTGTTTTTTGCCTGTTTTAGGGTTTTGAAGAAAAGGAAAATCCAACGGAGTCCAAACGGAATGAAACCTTCGGGAACATGATTTTCTCAACAAACAACACCCGGGAGACTTGGACCCTACGTCAAGACACAAAAGAGGGGGCCACAAGGTAGGGGGGCGCGCCTCCCCCCCCAGGCGCGCCCTCCACCCTTGTGGGGCCCCTGTTGCTCCACCGACGTACTCCTTCCTCCTATATATACCTACGTACCCCCAAACGATCAGGTACAGAGCCCAAAACCTAATTCCGCCGCCGCAACTTTCTGTATCCACGAGATCCCATCTTGGGGCCTGTTCCGCAGCTCCGCCTGAGGGGGCATTGATCACGCAGGGCTTCTACATCAACACCATAGCCTCTCCGATGAAGTGTGACTAGTTTACCTCAGACCGACGGGTCCATAGTTATTAGATAGATGGCTTCTTCTCTCTTTTTGGATCTCAATACAATGTTCTCCCCCTCTCTTGTGGAGAACTATTCGATGTAATCTTCTTTTTGCGGTGTGTTTGTTGAGACTGATGAATTGTGGGTTTATGATCAAGTTTATCTATGAACAATATTTGAATCTCCTCCGAATTCTTTTATGTATGATTGGTTATCTTTGCAAGTCTCTTCGAATTATCAGGTTGGTTTGGCCTACTAGATTGATCTTTCTTGCAATGGGAGAAGTGCTTAGCTTTGGGTTCAATCTTGCAGTGTCCTTTCCCAGTGACAGTAGGGGCGGCAAGGCACGTATTGTATTGTTGCCATAGAGGATAACAAGATGGGGTTTTCATCATATTGCATGAGTCTATCCCTCTACATCATGTCATCTTGCTTAAGGTGTTACTCTGTTTTTAACTTAATACTCTAGATGCATGCTGGATAGTGGTCGATGAGTGGAGTAATAGTAGTAGATGCAGGCAGGAGTCAGTCTACTTGTCTCGTACGTGATGCCTATATACATGATCATACCTAGATATTCTCATAACTATGCTCAATTCTGTCAATTGCTCAACAGTAATTTGTTCACCCACCGTAGAGTACTTATGCTCTCGAGAGAAGCCACTAGTGAAACCTATGGCCCCCGGGTCTGTCTTCATCATATTAATCTCCTACTACTTAGTTATTTCCTTTGCTTTTTTATTTTGCCTTTATTTTACTTTGCATCTTTATCACAAAAATACCAAAAATATTATCTTATCATATCTATCAGATCTCACTCTCTTAAGTGGCTGTGTAGGGATTTACAGCCCCTATTCGCGTTGGTTGCGAGGATTTATTTGTTTTGTGCAGGTACGAGGGACTCACGCATAGCCTCCTACTGGATTGATACCTTGGTTCTCAAAAACTGAGGGAAATACTTACGCTACTTTGCTGCATCATCCCTTCCTCTTCGGAGAAAACCAACGCAGTGCTTAAGAGGTAGCAATGTAGTACAGCATTCTTTTATAATATCTTATAACATCCAATATACTCACATATTAGATGAATTAACATCTTATATTATGGGCCGGAAATAGTTTAGTGCATTCTTACAAATTATCGGCCGGTTAACTGCTGTTGTATCCATGGGTTACAGTTAAGCTAGTTCCGGCTCAAATAGCCCTAAAGTATATCTAAACATGAGGGCTAGTTTGAGCTAGTTGCATCTATAACCCACCCAAAAAAACTATGCAACCCAAGAGGTGCTAATTGGAGCTAGTTCTCCTAGTGCTTTTATTGTCAATCTAACCCTTCCATCCAAACAACTCTTTGGATGGAGTTAGTTCAGGGTTAGTCATGAGCTAGAAACTAACTCTAACCTCTAGCTAAGTTGAGTATCCAAACAGGGTTGTGTTGTTGTTGTTGTTGTTGTTGTTGTTGTTGTTGTTGTTGTTGTTGTTGTTGTTGTTGTTGTTGTTGTTGTTGTCGTTGTCATTGTCGTTGTCGTTGTTGTTGTTGTTGTTGTTGTTGTTGTTGTTGTTGTTGTTGTTGTTGTTCTTGTTCTTGCTGTTGCTGCTGCTACTGCTCTTCTATGTATATCTAGACATCATCAGAACATTAATGTAACACTCTTCCTTGTTGCTATGTGATACGTCCATTTCTCATCATGCTTTTATATCGATATTTATTGCATTATGGGATGCTATTACACATTATGTCACAATACTTATGGCTTTTCTCTCTTATTTTACAAGGTTTACATGAAGAGGGAGGATGCCGGTAGCTGGAATTCTGTATTGGAAAAGGGGCAAATATTAGAGACCTATTCTGTACAACTCCAAAAGTACTGAAACTCCACGAAAGTTAGTTTTGGAATATATAAAAAATATTGGGCGAAGGAAGCACCAGAGGGGGCCACCCACTATCCATGAGGGTGGAGGGCGCGCCCTACCCCCTGGGCGCGCCCCCTGCCTCGTGGGCCACCTGGAAGCCCCCCGATGCCCATCTTCTGGTATAAGGTGTCTTTTGCCCTGAAAAATCAGAAGGAAGCTTTCGGGACGAAGCGCCGCCGTCTCAAGGCGGAACCTTTGCAGAACCAATCTAGGGCTCCGGCGGAACTGTTCTGCCGGGGAAACATCCCTCCGGGAGGGGGAAATTGTTACCACCATCATCACCATCGATCCTCTCATCGGGAGGGGGTCAATCTCCATCAACATCTTCACTAGCACCATCTCCTCTCAAACCCTAGTTCATCTCTTGTATCCGATCTTTGTCTCAAAACCTCAGATTGGTACCTGTGGGTTGCTAGTAGTGTTGATTACTCCTTGTAGTTGATGCTAGTTGGTTTATTCAGTGGAAGATTATATGTTCAGATCCTTTATGCACATTAATACCCCTCTGATTTTCAACATGAATATGATTTGTGAGTAGTTACATTTGTTCCCGAGGACATGGGAGAAGTCTTGTTATAAGTAGTCATGTGAATTTGGTATTCGTTCGGTATTTTGATGAGATGTATGTTGTCTTTCCTCTAGTGATGTTATGTGAACGTCGACTACATGACACTTCACCATTGTTTGGGCCTAGGGGAAGGCATTGGGGAGTAATAAGTAGATGATGGGTTGCTAGAGTGAAAGAAGCTTAAACCCTAGTTTATGCATTGCTTCGTAAGGGGCTTATTTGGATCCATATGTTTCATGCTATGGTTAGGTTTACCTTAATTCTTCTTTCATAGTTGCGAATGCTTGCGAGGGGGGTTAATCATAAGTGGGATGCTTGTCCAAGGAAGGGCAGTACCCAAGCATCGGTCCACCCACATATCAAATAATCAAAGTAACGAATGCGAATCATATGAGCATGATAAAAACTAGCTTGACGATAATCCCCATGTCTCCTCAGGAGCGCTTTCCTATATAAGAGTTTTTCCATGCTTGTCCTTTGCTACAAAAAGGATTGGGCCACCTTGCTGCACCTTTTTTTACATTTGTTACTTGTTACACGTTACGAATTACCTTATCATAAAACTATCTGTTACCGATAATTTTAGTGCTTGCAGAGAATACCTTACTGAAAACTGCTTGTCATTTCCTTCTGCTCCTCGTTGGGTTCAACACTCTTACTTATCGAAAGGACTACGATAGATCCCCTATACTTGTGGGTCATCACTATGTAGCCTAGGATTGCATATTTAGACATTAAGTACAGTGCATGTTGCTATGTAGCCTCATATATATTACATATGGCCCTAGTTAACCTAACGATAAATGGGTTGCAAATATATTCAGTTAAAAGTCCGATTCACCGATTAGTCCCTCATCAGCCCCCGGCCTATATGGTACCAGCTACCGATATCCTGAATAGTGAGCATATATAAGTCATGGGATGAAACTAACCTCAATGGAAAATAACAGTCATTCCCAAAATTGTCCTATGTAGGTACATCGAGAAGCATGTTAAGCACAATAGGCTAATCATCAACCAAAATTATCCATGGCAGACAAAATAATCTCCAAAAGATAGCTTCAGTGTGCAGGTTTAAGCATGCTAGTAAAGCAAAACAAGTGGAAAGGTGTGTTAACTGCAACAGGCCTAACATATAACAACAAGCAAACATAGTCATTCAAACTGGTATTAATTGTGCCGGTCTAAGTACACTGGTTACTGTTAAAATTTTGGAAAGGCGTGTGAACTACAAGATGCAGCAACCAAATGTAGTCATTCATAGTGGTATTGTTGAAACTTCTACTGATGAAATTGAACTACACAGTTCATGCTTGCACATATAGAACATCACGTTGTGAATAACTGGAATAAACAAGGCATACTACGAACAACCAAAGATAGCATTTGAAACTTGACAAATTCTAACTACAAACAACCGAACAATCAAAAAACATTAAAAGAGGCAAATGCTAGCTATAAAAGGCTTAACAACAAGCAAATATATGCATTCCTATTGGTATGTTTAAAACTGGATTGATGAAATGTACTGCACAGTAAATAATTGCACATACAGAGCATCATCATGAACAACTGAAATAAACAAGGCATAGTGCAAACAACAAGATATAGAAATTAAAACTGGACATATTCTCACTACACTACAAAAGGGACTCGACATAACAAATCATCGGTTTCCCCCTGTGAAGAGGCACGACAAAACAAATCATTGGTTTCCTCACTTTTCACATATGGGCTCGTTCTCGTGGGAAGAGCACAGACCCTGGATGCGTTCCATGCTTTCGCAGATGGGATCCTTCCCCTTGGAAGAGCACGGCTGTAGGGTGCCCTCCCTGATGTCGCAGATGGGCGCTTTCCCCTTGGAAGAGTAGATGGGTTCTTTCCCCTTGGAAGAGACGGAGAGGGTGCTCTCCTCGTGGTCGCTGTCGATGAGGTCTGACTTGGAAGCTGTGGATCCAAAGCCAGCGTCGCAGAACGTGTCCTTCAGAAATCACAAAAGGGGCTCGATGGCGATGTAGGATGGCAAATTATTGACAGCGAGCTAGAGGAGATCTGACATAGCCCGCCTCAGGCCGTCGCTGTTGATAACCTCGATGTCATAGCCGGTGGCCGAGACATGCCCGCATACTCTAGCCCTCTGCTTGAGTGCCTGTCGCCAGTAATGGCCGTCAGCTTCCTCGGTGACGTCGGGTGATGAGACCGTGATACACCTCTTTTGGGCCAGCCGCTCCTCGAGCTCCACGGGAAGCGTAGCCGGGCTTATGCTGCGACGCTCTGGAGTGGGGGATGGGGATCTATGGGAAAGGGGGCGTTTGGCAGGCATCATCTAAGAAACTCAGGGCGGCCTGGGTATGGAGATCGGTGGGTAAGCTGCACGGGCAAACCGGAAGATGCTGACAATGGAGGCCTTGAGGCGGGGGCAGTGGGGACCTTGCTAGGGTTTCGAGCGAGGGACGGTGTGTTTGTGTGTGTGTGTGTGTATGTGTGTGTGTGTGCACGCCCGAGGAGGTTTTGGTGTGTGTGTGTGTGTGTGTGTGCACGCCCGAGGAGGTTTTGGTGTGTGTGTGTGTGCATGCCCGAGGAGGTTTTCGTGTGTGTGTGTGTGTGTGTGTGTGTGTGCGCGTGTGTGTGTAGAGGGGGGTGTTTGAGAAAATGACGCAGGTACTGAAAATTTTACTATGCGAGAGTCAAACGCGGGAGTGAAATGCCGGGGCTATTGAAAATTTTGATGATGGTGCATCGCACACAGTTCAGAGATAACAACCGTGTGTTATGAAACAGAAAAACCCTCAAGGCGAGCCAATATTTTCGAGGGATGCAGGCAGGATTGGGAATAAGAAACATCACACACAGTCGAAACACAATAACCATGTGTTATCAAACAGAAAAATGCTGCAGGCGGGTAGATATATTTGAGAGGGGAAGCCTTGTGGAGCCCAATGCACACGGTTAGTTTGAGTGAACCGTGTTTGGTGCGTCATATAACTTGTCTAATGTTCATAAATTTGGCAAGAAATGATGCGGGAAAGGGTCAGGACACAAACACACTTGCATGTGGACCAAATTTGTGTATGAAAAGGGTGGTTTGATTTTCAAATGCCAAATGCAACTTCGATGTGGCACTTGTCTCGCAAAGCGCATGGTATTCCTTGCCCCCACCCCCCCCCCCCACCCCCTCGTGTTGGCACGAAGGGAATCCTAAGCTATGAATGCATGCCCCCTCCCCCCAACCATGGTTCACCTAGCAAAGTGTGAAGTAGCTAGCAGCCCCCCTCCCTCGTGTTGGCATGAAGGGAATCGTAAGCTATGAATGCATGCCCCCCAACTGAGGTTCACCTATCAAAGTGCAAAGTACGTAGAAGCCCCCCCCCCCACACACACACAGTTTCAGTTGGCGGGCCAAAGAGGCATATCTCACCAAGATCGATCGTAAAACGGACCAAGAATTATCCACCTTGGTTGTACAACCTCTCTCTTGTTGATGGTCAAAGTGATGGTCGTCCATGCGACCCCGGAGATGGGCCAGCTTGCCAATAATCATGCAAGTAGCTAGTCCCCTAAGACAACCACTGCACGCTTGTGTCCCAAACATATGTATGGAGAGGTGTGTTTTTGAGTAACAATGGAACAATGCTACCTCTTGAGCACTGCGTTGGTTTTCCCTTGAAGAGGAAAGGGTGATGCAGTAGAGCAGCGTAAGTATTTCCCTCAGTTTTTGAGAACCAAGGTATCAATCCAGTAGGAGGCCACGCACGAGTCCCTCGCACCTACACAAACAAATAAACTCCTCGCAACCAACATGGTAAAGGGGTTGTCAATCCCTTCACGGTCACCTACGAGAGCGAGACTTGATAAGATAATATTTTTGGTATTTTTATGACAAAGAGATATAAAGATGCCAGTAAAATAAATAGCAAAGGAAATAACTAAGTATTGGAAGATTAATATGATGGAAAATAGACCCAGGGGCCATAGGTTTCACTAGAGGCTTCTCTCAAGAGCATAAGTATCACGGTGGGTGAACAAATTACTGTTGAGCAATTGACATAATTGAGCATAGTTATGAGAATATCTAGATATGATCATGTATATAGGCATCACGTCCGAGACAAGTAGACCGACTCCTGCTTGCATCTACTACTATTACTCCACACATCGACCACTATCCAGCATGCATCTAGAGTATTAAGTTCAAGAGAACAGAGTAACGCTTTAAGCAAGATGACATGATGTAGAGGGATAAACTCATGCGATATGATATCAAACCCATCTTGTTATCCTCGATGGCAACAATACAATACGTGCCTTGCTGCCCCTACTATCATTGGGAAGGGACACCGCAAGATTGAACCCAAAGCTAAGCACTTCTCCCATTGCAAGAAAGATCAATCTAGTAGGCCAAACCAAACTGATAATTCGAAGAGACTTGCAAAGATAACCAATCATACATAAAAGAATTCTGAGAAGATTCAAATATTGTTCATACATAAACTTGATCATAAACCCACAATTCATCGGTCTCAACAAACACACCGCAAAACAAGATTACATTGAGTAGATCCCCACAAGAGAGGGGGAGAACTTTGTATTGAGATCCGAAAAGAGAGAAGAAGCCATCTAGCTAATAACTATGGACCCGTAGGTCTGAATTAAACTACTCACACTTCATCAGAGAGGCTATGGTGTTGATGTAGAAGCCCTCCGTGATCGATACCCCCTCCGGCGGAGCTCCGGAAATGGCCCCAAGATGGGATCTCGTGGATACAGAAAGTTACGGCGGTGGAATTAGGGTTTTGGCTCCGTATCTGGTAGTTTGGGGGTACGTAGGTATATATAGGAGGAAGGAGTATGTCAGTGGAGCAACATGGGCCCCATGAGGATGGAGGGCGCGCCTGGGGGTGGGTAGGCACGCCCCCCCTAACTTGTGCCTTCCTCGTTGGTTGCTTGACGTAGGGTCCAAGTCCTCTGGATCATGTTCGTTCCGAAAATCACGTCCCCGAATGTTTCATTCCGATTGGACTCCGTTTGGTATTCTTTTTCTGCGAAACCCTAAAATAGGCAAAAAAACAGCAATTCTAGGCTTGGCCTCCGGTTAATAGGTTAGTCCCAAAAATAATATAAAAGTGTATAATAAAGCCAATAATGTCCAAAACAGGATATAATATAGCATGGAACAATAAAAAAATTATAGATACGTTGGAGACGTATCAAGCATCCCCAAGCTTAATTCCTGCTCGTCCTCGAGTAGGTAAATGATAAAAACAGAATTTTTGATGTGGAATGCTACTTGGCATAATTTTCAATGTAATTCTCTTAATTGTGGTATGAATATTCAAATCCGAAAGATTCAAGACAAGAGTTTATTATTGACATAGAAATAATAATACTTCAAGCATACTAAGTAAGCAATTATGTGTCTTCAAAATAACATGGCCAAAGAAAATTATCCCTACAAAATCATATAGTCTGGCTATGCTCCATCTTCACCACACAAAGTATTCAAATCATGCACAACCCCGATGACAAGCCAAACAATTGTTTCATACTTTTCGTGTTCTCAAACTTTTTCAATCTTCACGCAATATATGAGCGTGAGCCATGGACATAGCACTATAGGTGGAATAGAATGGTGGTTGTGGAGAAGACAAAAAGGGAGAAGATAGTCTCACATCAACTAGGCGTATCAACGGGCTATGGAGATGCCCATCAATAGATATCAATGTGAGTGAGTAGGGATTGCCATGCAACGGATGCACTAGAGCTATAAGTATATGAAAGCTCAAAAATAAACTATGTGGGTGTGCATCCAACTTGCTTGCTCACGAAGACCTAGGGCATTTTGAGGAAGCCCATCATTGGAATATACAAGCCAAGTTCTATAATGAAAAATTCCCACTAGTATATGAAAGTGATAGCATAAGAGACTCTCTATCATGAAGATCATGGTGCTACTTTGAAGCACAAGTGTGGAAAAAAGGATTGTAGTATTGCCCTTTTTTTGGGCCTTCTTTTTTTATTTAGCCTTTCTCTTTTTTGGGGACAATACTCTATGCATGATGATTATCACACTTCTATTTATTTACAACTCAATGATTACAACTCGATACTAGAACATAGTATGACTGTATATGAATGCCTCCGGCAGTGTACCGGGATAGGAATGATGCATGAGTGACTTATATGAAAGAATTATGAATGGTGGCTTTGCCACAACTAAAATGTCAACTACATGATCATGCAAAGCAATATGACAATGATGGAGCATGTCATAGTAAATGGAACGGTGGAAAGTTGCATGGCAATATATCTCGAAATGGCTATGGAAATGCCATGATAGGTAGGTATGGTGGCTATTTTGAGGAAGGTATATGGCGGGTTTATGATACCGACAAAAGGTGCGCGGTATTAGAGAGGCTAGCAATGGTGGAAGGGTGAGAGTGCGTATAATCCATGGTCTCAACATTAGTCATAAAGAACTCACATACTTATTGCAAAAATCTATTAGTTATCGAAGCAAAGTACTACGTGCATGCTCCTAGGGGGATAGATTGGTAGGAAAAGACCATCGCTCATCCCCGACCGCCACTCATAAGCAGGACAATCAATAAATACATCATGCTCCGACTTCTTAACATAACGGTTCACCATACGTGCATGCTACGGGAATAACAAACTTCAGCATAAGCATTTCTCAAATTCACAACTACTCAACTAGCACGACTCTAATATCACCATCTCCATATCTCAAAACAATTATCAAGTTTCAAACTTCTCATAGTATTCAACACACTCATAAGAAAATTTTATTATTAATCTCCAATGCCTAACATAATTAAAACAAATTACCATGCTGTTTTGTAGGACTCCCAAAATAATCTAAGTGAAGCATGAGAGAACAATGGTTTCTATAAAACAAATCCATCAACGTGCTCTAAAAGATATAAGTGAAGCACTAGAGCAAAAACTATATAACTCAAAAGATATAAGTGAAGCACATAGAGTATTCTAACAATTTTTGAATCATGAGTGTCTCTCTCAAAAAGGTGTGTGCAGCAAGGATGATTGTGGAAAACTAACAAATAAAGACTCAAATAATGCAAGACACTCCAAGCAAAACACATATCATGTGGTAAATAAAAATATAGCTCCAAGTAAAGTTACCGATAGAAGTAGACGAAAGAGGGGATGCCTTCCGGGGCATCCCCAAGCTTTGGCTTTTAGGTGTCCTTAGATTATCTGGGGAGTGCCATGGGCATCCCCAAGCTTAGGATCTTGCCACTCCTTGTTCCATAATCCATCAAATCTTTACCTAAAACTTGAAAACTTCACAACACAAAACTTAAAGTAGAAATCTCGTGAGCTCTGTTAGCGAAAGAAAAGAAAACACCACTTCAAGGTACTGTAATGAACTCATTATTTATTTATATTGGTGTTAAACCTACTTTATTCCAACTTCTATATGGTTTATAAACTATTTTACTAACCATAGATTCAACAAAATAAGCAAACAACACACTAAAAATAGAATCTGTCAAAAACAGAACAGTCTGTAGTAATATGTAGCTAACACAAGTTCTGGAACCCCAAAAATTCTAAAATAAATTTCTGGACGTGAGTAATTTATCTATTAATAATCTGAAAAAATAATTAACTAAATAGCACTTTCCAAATAACAATGGCAGCAGTTCTTGTGAGTGCTAAAGTTTCTGTTTTTTACAGCAAGATTAAAAAGACTGTCCCCAAGTCTTCCCAACGGTTCTACTTGGCACAAACACTAATTAAACACAAAAAACACAACCAAAATATAGGCTAGATAAATTATTTATTACTAAACAGGAGAAAAAAGCAAGGAATAAAAATAAAATTGGGTTGCCTCCCAACAAGCGATATCGTTTAACGCCCCTAGCTAAGCATAAAAGTGAAGATAGATCTAGGTATTGCCGTCCTTGGAAGGCAATCCATAAGTGGCTCTCATAATAGATTCATAAGGTAATTTAATTTTCTTTCTAGGGAAGTTTTCCATGCCTTTCCTTATCGGAAATTGGAATCTAGTATTCCCTTCCTTCATATCAATAATTGCACCAATCGTTCTAAGGAAAGGTCTACCGAGAATAATAGGACATGAAGGATTGCAATCTATGTCAAGAACAATAAAATCCATGGGCACATAATTCCTATTTGCAACAATAAGAACATCATTAATTCTTCCCATAGGTTTCTTAATAGTGGAATCCGCAAGGTGCAAGTTTAAAGAGCAATCATCAAAATCACGGAAACCTAGCAAATCGCACAAAGTCTTTGGGATCGTGGAAATAATAGCACCCAAATCACACAAATCATAGCATTCATTATCTTTAATATTAATTCTAATAGTAGGTTCCCACTCATCATAAAGTTTTCTAGGGATATAAACTTCCAACTCAAGTTTTTCTTCATAAGATTGCATCAAAGCATCAATGATATGTTTGGTAAAGGCTTTATTTGACTATAAGCATGAGGAGAATTTAGCACGGATTGCAACAAGGAAATACAATCTATCAAAGAGAAATTATCATAATTAAATTCCTTGAAATACAAAATAGTGGGTTCATTAATATTTAAAGTTTTGACTTCTTCAATCCCACTTTTAACAATTTTAGCATCAAGATCTAAAGACTCCGAATTTTTGGAACGCCTTCTAGGTAAAGGTGGATCATATTCAGTCCCATCATTATCAAGATTCATATTGCAAAACAAAGATTTAATAGGGGACACATCAATAACTTTTAGATCTTCATCTTTATCTTCCAAAAAAATTTTGGTTTAGCGGCCATCTTATTAACTAAGGTGGCTTGCTTATCCGAAACTTCAGCTATTAACTTCTCAAGATGAGCAATCTGAGATTTCAAACCATCAAATCTTTAGACATATCATCGAGCTCTTTATTTATATAACCCATTAAGCTTTTTTGTTCTTTAAGCTCATTTCTAATGAAATTATTATGCTCAAATTGTAAGACCATAAAACTCATGACGTTGCTTTTGATCTCTTCTAACCTTTTAAGGTGAAGATCACCAAGTCTAGATAGAGCCATCGCGAGAAGCAAGCAAACCGACACACAAGAAAACAAGAAACAAGCAAAAAGAGGCAAATAGAGAAAGAGAGAGAGGGTGGAGAGAGAAAGGACGAATAAAACGGTAAGGGTGAAGTGGGGGAGAGGAAAACGAGAGGCAAATGGCAAATAATGTAATGCAGGATATAAGGATTTGTGATGGGTACTTGGTATGATGACTTTTGCGTAGACTCCCCGGCAACGGCGCCAGAAATCCTTCTTGCTACCTCTTGAGCACTACCTTGGTTTTCCCTTGAAGAGGAAAGGGTGATGCAGTAGAGCAGTGTAAGTATTTCCCTCAGTTTTTGAGAACCAAGGTATCAATCCAGTAGGAGGCCACACACGAGTCCCTCACACCTACACAAACAAATAAACTCCTCGCAACCAACGCGATAAAGGGGTTGTCAATCCCTTCACGGTCACCTACGAGAGTGAGATCTGATAGATATGATAAGATAATATTTTTGGTATTTTCATGATAAAGAGAAATAAAGATGCAAGTTAAATAAAAAGCAAAGGAAATAACTAAGTATTGGAAGATTAATATGATGGAAAATAGACCCAGGGGCCATAGGTTTCACTAGAGGCTTCTCTCGAGAGCATAAGTATTACGGTGGGTGAACAAATTACTGTTGAGCAATTGACAGAATTGAGCATAGTTATGAGAATATCTAGATATGATCATGTATATAGGCATCACGTCCGAGACAAGTAGACCGACTCCTTCCTGCATCTACTACTATTAGTCCACACATCGACCGCTATCCAGCATGCATCTACAGTATTAAGTTCAAGAGAACAGAGTAACGCTTTAAGCAAGATGACATGATGTAGAGGGATAAACTCATGCAATATGATATAAACCCCATCTTGTTATCCTCGATGGCAACAATACAATACGTGCCTTGCTGCCCCTACTGTCACTGGGAAGGGACACCGCAAGATTGAACCCAAAGCTAAGCACTTCTCCCATTGCAAGAAAGATCAATCTAGTAGGCCAAACCAAACTGATAATTCGAAGAGACTTGCAAACATAACCAATCATACATAAAAGAATTCAGAGAAGATTCAAATATTGTTCATAGATAAACTTGATCATAAACCCACAATTCATCGGTCTCAACAAACACACCGCAAAATAAGATTACATCGAATAGATCTCCACAAGAGAGGGGGAGAACTTTGTATTGAGATCCAAAAAGAGAGAAGAAGCCATCTAGCTAATAACTATGGACCCGTAGGTGTGAAGTAAACTACTCACACTTCATCGGAGAGGCTATGGTGTTGATGTAGAAGCCCTCCATGATCGATACCCCCTCCGGCGGAGCTCCGAAAAAGGCCCCAAGATGGGATCTCGTGGATACAGAAAGTTACGGCGGTGGAATTAGGGTTTTGGCTCCGTATCTGGTAGTTTGGGGGTACGTAGGTATATATAGGAGGAAGAAGTACGTCAGTGGAGCAACGTGGGCCCCACGAGGGTGGAGGGCGCGCCTGGGGGGGGGGGGGTAGGCGCGCTCCCCTTCCTCGTGCCTTCCTTGATGGTTGCTTGACGTAGGGTGCAAATCCTCTGGATCATGTTCGTTCCGAAAATCACATCCCCGAAGGTTTCATTCTGTTTGGACTCCGTTTGATATTCTTTTTCTGCGAAACCCTAAAATAGGCAAAAAAACAACAATTCTGGGCTGGGCCTCCAGTTAATAGGTTAGTCCCAAAAATAATATAAAAGTGTATAATAAAGCCCAATAATGTCCAAAACAGGATATAATATAGCATGAAACAATCAAAAATTATAGATACATTGGAGACGTATCAAACAACTTTGATGTGGCACCGTGATTTCGAACTAGAAGCCCCACACTGAATGAGGGTTAGGTTGATGATGCATATGTATGTTACACCACACTTTAAGCCAACAATAGGGATTCATGCATGCGTGCATAGTATATGCACTCAAACTTAATTAGGTCTGAATCTCACCATGACCTATACTACGATAACACGAACCAAATGAAGAATCCGCCATGGTAACATATATTGTTGTTGGTCAAGGTGATCATGGATGTCCACATGGGCCCACAAATATTTAGGCGTGTTGCCGATAACCACGTGAGGGAGTGTACCATTCGAAGGCAACCACTACATGCATATGTATGGAGGTGATGCGTGCATGCATGTTTGAATACCATTTCACAACATTAACGTGGGGCATGCATCAAAAATCGTACACTAGATCCCCACACAAAGCGAGATTGGTTCATGATGTGTCGTTGTACTAGCCACTTCGACTCGATGGGAGGGATTCATGTGTACACATGCATGTGTGTGTGCTCAAACTGTATCATGCATGTCATCCCAGAGCATGACCTATATATATACCGTATTACAAGCAAAAATAATAATCCCCTCCAACATGAAATTAACCTCTCTTGTTGTCAGGCAAAAAGTAGTGATGGACCAAGCAGGCCCACAGATGGAAAGCATCGATATTGCTGATAACCTCTTAAGTGGGTGCGAGAGGATAACCACCACCGCTTTGCATGTGGTCCAAACATATATACGTTGAATACCCAAAATGCACAACTTTGATGTGCCACATGCCTAAAAAACCGTAAACCATGCACCCACACAGAGTGAGGTTCATGAAGCGTACTACATATGATGGTCCCCTTCCCCCCTCTTCACCGCATACTATATGCTCCTGCCGTAATATGTACAACCCAAAAGAATCCTCATCGATGGTGAAATTAATTAACCTCTCCCGATGTAGGTCAAAGTGATGCATGCATGCACCGACGATGGCCTCATGGGCCGACAGATGGAAGCGTCACATGTGAGTGTCCTAGCTAGGATAACCACCGCATGCATGCATGTTGCCCAAAGAGGTGTTGTGTGATGTTTGAATAGCCAATTTCACAATTTTGATGTGGCACGTGCCTCGGAAACCGAAAAGTCCCGACACTGAGTGAGGTGGACATGTTCACGGACGCATACGTATAGTATATATGCTAGTCCCCTCCCACCTCTTCGACGCGTACTATATGCCACCATAACACAAATAAAAAATTATTCTACCTTGCTGGTCAAATTAACCTCACTGTCGGCTGTTCGTCAAAGTGATGGACGATGACCTCGCAAGCCCACAGAAAGTGTCACATGCGAGTATCGAGTGTCGTGTAGGACAACCATCGTCTTCATGTGGCCAAAACATGTATGTATGAAAGGGTTGTGTAATGTTTTAAATAATGAATTCATGACTCTGATGTGGCACCGGCCTACCTAACAAAACGGCCAACCCACACGGTAGCTCACCACTCATAGTGTACTGCCACCCGCCACCCCCAGACGCACACACCCACACACACACACCACGAATCCACTGCAACTACAATGCATATTAAATTAATTATCCTGCGGTGAACATATTACCAAAGGAGGGACGTTTTAATTTCAAAAAAATCACAGAGATCAATAAGACGTTTTAGTACATTAATTGATTGATTTTCTATGGGTATAATGTGCAAAAATCAAATTTGAGCTACATGCACACGTGACAATGCACCTAAATGGATTGCAAAAACACATGTGTCTCACTAGGTGCATGTTTACTCCCCGTGCAACAAATTTCAAACATTGAGAATCTTGATTTTTAAATTCTAGTACATCCAAAACTTATTTGAAGTTCATGAAACTTATCGTGTTGTCATATGGACACCAATACAAAGTGGCATTGTAATTTTTTGTCAAATTTGAGACCAGTTTTGATGTAATCTTTATCTAATTACAAATGGGAGATTATTAATAATTGGGAACCAATATCCCAAACGGAATATTTATTCGAACCGTGGGCGTTAGACCAACAATGGATACGTGCCATGCTTCGGTTAAGCAATAAAGCCGCAACATTAATCATCCAAATAGAAAAAACAATATACGTGCCGCCGTTCGACCCGTGTGCCATGCGAGCAGGCGTGAGTTGATGGGACGCATGTGCGCAGTCCGCCGCGCAGGCAGATTGGGAGGCGTGCGTGCAGGTGTGTGAATTGACGGAGGCGTGCTCGCTGCGCAGTGTCATCGGGAGGTGTGCGAGTAGCTGTGTGAAACTTTGGTAGGCATGCCAGTAGTCCGGTCCGCGGGATCACCAGGAAGCGGGCCATTGGTCTGACCGTTGCCTGCCTCTCTCCCACAACTCCCACTACTCCATATTAATGATCCGCCCGAGCGGCCGCCCCCCATCCTCACCACACACACAATCCTCTCTCTCCACTTGCATCCTCGACGCCGCTCTCAGTCCTCAAAGCCATCAGTGTATGAGGATGCCGCCGAAGCGCCCCATCCGAGGGAGTCGCGACGCCGGGGTTGCTAAAGCACCGGAGCACGGCGTGGATATGGAGACAGAGGTTGCCGTCACCGTCGGCGAGTTATTGTTGCACCCTGACGTCATCGACGGCGTCGAGTTTGCACAGCCAGAGGCGGAGTTCCACACCGACTCTGGTGACGACCCCGGCGACGACTCCGACGACCACTCCGGCGACGAGTCCGACGACGACGGAAAACTGGTTAATCATCTATACCCATTTATGTGTCAAATAGATCATAGGGTTTCTCTGGTTACTCCTGCCTCCCCCTTTTTGGAATAGAAATCTATGGTTATGTTCTCCCAATCCATGAAATCTGTGTAAGTTTCATTAGATCCATGTAGTGTACTGATTGTTTGAACGGTACAAGTGATAAGTGATTAGTTGTTTCATCTGTGCAAATGGTTTCTGCTAGTAATCCGACTAGGTTAGTGTTCGTGCTAATAATTCCTAGCCAGGACTTGACAATTGATTTTGAATGACCTACATATGTTTGTGCCATTATTTTCTTCAAGATTGGTCTGTACATAGATGTCTGTGCTTAAAGATCGAACCATAATCTCTGGATATGTATGAATAAATAGCCATAAATTCCTAATCCTACTTCACGGCATGTAATCATTGATTTGATGCCAAATTTGTATTACTATTTGTATAGGTGCTGTCTGACGATGTGGACAGCGAGGATGAAGATGGCCAGAGGAGGTACAAGAGGCAAATCCTGAGGGAGCTTTATGCGAGAATGCATAACAGGCGTATTAGGACCTGGAACGGCAGCTATCGATGCCCATTTTGCAACCACAAGCTTCATGACGCATATCTAAGTTCTGGCGCATGCAAGAGGACGGGCCGTTGGCTCCTTCAAGTAGAAGTATTCTCGCAGGGTGGGGCACGGCGCGTATGCCGAGTACCTGGAGAAGCTTCAGGATCATGCCGGCATGTGAGATGAGATGTGGGATAGGACTATGTACGCTTGAGAATGCTTAATGATAGTTCAACTATGTATATGTACTTATGGTTGAACTATGCTTGTGTATGTGTATGCTTATTATCTATGTCTGAGTATGTCTAAGCTATGTTTACTTATGTATAACCGTGGGACATGGATGCAATTAGTTCGGTTGATGGAATCTACCTCTGTCTTGGTTTATTGGTCTCCTTTGTAATTTGTGTTAAATTTTGACCAAAGGTTTGACTGACAAAATGTTAGTGCAGGTCAGCAAAAATTATATCGTTGGATGGGTATTTGAGCATAGTGTTCAATGATATAATTTTTTGTGACATGCATAAACATTTCTTAGTTAAATATCTGGTAAAAGTTACAAAGGGGACTAATAAAACATGACGGAGGTAGTACGCCAATCACACACGGTGCCCAAAATTGGAACCGTGTGCAATGAATTTCATTTTGCCTGTTGTGTCAATCACACACAGTTGGCTCTAGCAAACCGTCGCCTCCAAAATTCTTTGTGGGATAGAAAACCCTCACCCCTAATTCAAAAAAGGAAAAAGAAAACCCTCACCATCCCCACGTCACAAAAACCATCACCCCATCCGCCACCCCCTCCGGTCCCCATTCACACCTGCACAAGCTCCTCCGCATCTATGCATGGCACCGCCTATCGCGGCGGTAAACACTTAGTTTGACGCCTGCCACCGCCAGGCTGCCGGCAAAGCCCACCACATTTTGCCACTTCCGCTTGCCGCCGGCTATCGCCATCGACTTTCTCGATGCTGCTCGCAGTCCACCCAGCTCCACTCGGTTGGGGAATCTGACGTACTGAGGGTTCTTTCTCATGGACAACAAGGTAACTAATTTAATGAAATATTATCTCATCTCTTATCTGAGTTCATCTGCCACCTTTAATCACCCAGCCGAAATCGCCGTGAATTCATTTTTATTTGAGTTGATTTGAGAGTTTTCTTCCGTTCATAGAGTGTACAGTGCACGGACACATCAGGACCTGGCGGCCTCCACCAGACATTCCATCTCACCGTACCAGATGACTTAAGGATGTGCGCGGTATGTTCAATCTCACCCTAAATCGGCTGGCATGGCCTACTTTCCTGAACATATTCTAAATATTACTACATTCGGATAAAAGGTGCCACATGCAGCATATACATCAAAGGGGATGTTCCGCACTTCTTTCTATATTGGGCAAATTAATGATGTATTGTTCTTTTGATTACTCTCATATTTCCATGACATCATGTTTACCCTATCTGTTTAATTATAAATTTTGTCCTTCGATTTCGACTGCTGTATAGTTCTGTCAATTTGGGCCCATATTTGCATGTTACCATATTTTCTTTAACAATCCTACCATTTTCTGCAGCGCATCCCTTGCTATGCAATAGAATCTGTAGTGCACAGTCTTTCCCTTTACATAAATCAAGACTGCAGGGATGTCATACTGCACACAAACCATGGATTTACAATCGTTGCTACTATAAGACTTGATGAACATGGTTACTCCTATTTTGGCACTGGCTTTTGGAAAGAAATTTCTAAGTTTTATGAACTGAAAGCTGGCACTATAATTGCACTTCACATAAAAGGGCCTAGTCATGATATATATGGTAACTTCCCCGACAATATCATCTGTCCAGACTTTGTTCAAAGTAAGTTTTCTTTTCAACTATCTGCATGTTGACTTACCCACCAATATCAAATGAATTGTGTAGTATTTAAGCAACCAACTGTTATTCCCTTTTCTTACTATATTCCTACCTAATAATTTCTAGTTACCAATACACTTTTCTATTGCCTTGTTTTAACTAAATATTCCCTGTACTCCCATTTCTATCAAAAAGCGCTGCTGACAACGAGACTCCAGAGGTGGAGAACGGGGCTGGCAACAAGCGGAATCGGGGTGAGCTAGAACCGCAAGCGACTCCAGGAGGCCTAGACTTCATCAGCAGCCTCCCCGATGATATGTTGACAGTCATCATCTCCCTCCTCCCAATCAAATATGGGCGCGGACAACCATCCTTTCCCAACGGTGGCCCCCCTATGGAACTCCAGCCCTCTCGACCTCATCGACACCCACGAGCTCTGTCATGGCTATCGCAAAAGCTTGGATGTGTTTTCCAAGATCCTTTGCAGTCACATTGGCCCAACCAGAGCCCTTAGAATGGGCAGGTTCCGTTCCAACGGCAAGGACCGAGCCAAGCTTGATGTCTGGTTCTGTTCCCCTGCCCTAGATCAGCTCGAGGAGCTCACTTTTGATGATGGGCATATGCGGTTGCTGCCAATGTCCGCACTCCGCCTCGCGCCCACGCTGTGCGTCGCCAAGTTCAGGAACTGCCATCCCCCCTAATGACGCGCCCGCTCTTATTCTACCACGACTGAAGCACCTCAAGCTCATCGCCATCTGCTTCTCAAACGGTGACATGGAGAACCTGCTCTGTGGCTGTACTGTAGTCGAGTACCTTCGTCTTTAGGCGATCAATGAGTTGAGTACCTTCCACATCACCTCCATGACTCTCAGGACTATTTATTTGTGTTGCTGGTGCGGCAGGAAGACATCACAAAATGTGTACCACAGTATGGTCATTGAGGACACACCTGCTTGAGAGATTACTTGTAGTTGATCTAGAATGTCCAACAAGAATCAATGTCATTTCTGCGCCGAAATTGACAGTGGTGGGCTACTCGTCTGAAAAATACTCCGAACTTGTTATTGGATCCACACCCATTCAGGTACAACAACCTCCTTCTACCTCTCCTTCTACAAATTAACATTATTTCTAATTTTGAAGATGTTCGTTCGTCGGACATTCAGAAAATGATTCAGACAAGCTTGACCCCGAAACTGCACACAGTGAAGGTCTTGGCAGTAGAATCTATCGACCCCAACCTGGAGCAAGTTGTCAGTTTTTGAGATGCTTTCCGTGCCTAGAGAAGCTATATATCGAGGTGATGTTCCTTTCTTGTTAAATGTTAACCATAATGGAGTTCAATTTGTGACATCTTTTTCCAAGTTTACAATGACAATGTGCTACGATTTCAGAAGGATTCTTTTCGAGGATTTCAGTACATACATGCCCCCCCATATTGGTTGCTTGATCCATATGGTTACAATCAATAAGCATTTCTCCTTTGGATTCATCTTTACTAGTTTTCTTAGGGAACTTTTCATCCACTCCAACCTCTTGAGAAGAAGGCTACATTTTTCTAAAATGTAATCAAATGCCCATGTTAATCATGTCAGATCGAAGATGGCATGTTAGTGCATTTTAGAAATCCTACAAACCAAATAGGCCTATAGTAACGTTCAAAACTGCATGTAGGCACTAACACATTTTCTTCTTTTGTAGATAAGATTAGGCCTAGTGGTGGATGATACGTCTCCAATGTATCTATAACTTTTGATTGTTCCATGCTATTATATTATCAATCTTGGATGTTTTATAATCATTTTATATCATCTTTTGGTACTAACCTATTGACATAGTGCCAAGTACCAATTGCTGTTTTTCCATGTTTTTTACATCGCAGAAAATCAGTACCAAACGGAGTCCAAATGCCACGAAACTTTACAGAGATTTTTTATGGACCAGAAGACACGTAATGGGCCCTGTCTGCGCCTAGTGGTGCTCCGAGGAGAGCACAACCCACCAAGGCGTGCCAGGAGGCCCAGGCGCGCCCTGGTTGGTTGTGCCCACCTCAGGTGCCCCCGGAACCGCCTCTTTGCTCTATAAATACCCCAATATTCCAAAAACCCTAGGGGAGTCGACGAAATATTCAACCAGCCGCCGCAGAGTCCAGAACCACCAGATCCAATCTAGACACCATCTCGGATGGGGTTCACCACCTCCATTGGTGCCTTTCCGATGATGCGTGAGTAGTTCTTTGTAGACCTTCGGGTCCGTAGTTAGTAGCTAGATGGCTTCCCCTCTCTCTCTCTCTCTCTCTCCGAATTCTCAATATAGTGGTCTCTTGGAGATCCATATGATGTAACTCTTTTGCGGTGTATTTGTTGGGATCGATGAACTTTGAGTTTACGATCAGATCTATCTTTTTATATCCATGAAAGTATTTGAGTTTCTTTGATCTCTTTTATGCATGATCTCTTATAGCCTCATATTTCTTCTCAGATATTTGGGTTTTGTTTGTCCAACTTGAACTATTTATCTTGCAATGGGAAGAGGTGCTTTGTAGTAGCTTCGATCTTACGGTGCTTGATCCCAGTGACAGAAGGGGAACCGACACATATGTATCATTGCTACTAAGGATAAAACGATGGGGTCTATCTCTACGTATGTATCGTTGCTATTAAGGATAACAAGATGGGGTATATTTCTACATAAATGGATCTTGTCTACATCATGTCATTGTTCTTATTGCATTACTCCGTTTCTCCATGAACTTAATACCCTAGATGCATGCTAGATAGCAGCCAATCACTACTGGAATCAGCTACTTTGCAATCTGCCAGCTCTTTGCCATCAGCTTCCAAAAAGCAGACGGCAAAGAACTAGCTGATGGCAAAGACCAAATTTGCCATCAGCTAGTTCTTTGCCGTCTGCTAGCGGACGGCAAAGATTCTTTGCCGTCGGCTAGCGGACGGCAAAGAGGGAGGGGCCCCACTGACGAGCTGCAAAAAAAACTCGGCAAAGAGCAAGAAGGCAGACGGCAAAGGGTGGCGTACGGCAAAGAAGAAGGACGCCACGTTACGTTAACGGTCGCGCCCCACACCCCCCTCTCTCTCTCTCTTTCTCTCCCACCTCTAGCCACCGCCCCGTCGCACCACCCCGCCGCCGCCCCAGCGCCCCCCGCCCCGTCGCCCCACCACCCCGCCGCCGCCCCGGCGCCCCCCCGCCCCGTCGCCCCCGCCGCCCCCGCCGCCCTGCCGTCTGGGCGCCGCCTCGCCCCGGCACCTCCGCGCCCCACCGCCCCGGCCGGGCCCGGCGCCGCCGCCCCAGGCCGCCCCGCCCCGCTCCTCCGCCGCCCAGGCCGCACCGCCCCCCTCCTCCACCCTGCAGGTGAGTCTCTTCTTCCTTTTTTTCTTTTTTCTGTTTTTTTAGTTTTAGGTTTATGTTTAGTTTAGATTTAGTTTTAGTTTTAGGATTAGTTTTAGGTTTATAGGTTTAGTTTTAGTTTAGTTTTAGGTTTAGATTTAGGTTTAGATTTAGTTTTTTCCTTTTTCTGTTTTTTTAGTTTTAGGTTTAGGTTTAGTTTAGTTTTAGGAAAGAAGAAGAAGAGAAAAAGAGGAGAGGAGAAGAAGAAGAGGAGGAGGAGGAGAAGAAAAAAGAAGAAGAGGAAGAAGAAGAAGAAGAAGAAGAAGAAGAAGAAGAAGAAGAAGAAGAAGAAGAAGAAGAAGAAGAAGAAGAAGAAGAAGAAGAAGAAGAAGAAGAAGAAGAAAGAGGAGAGGAGGAGAAGAAGAAGAGGAAAAAGGAAAGAAGAAGAAGAAGGAAAAAAGGAAGAAAAGGAAAAAGAGGAAGAAGAAAAGGAAAAGGAAAAAAACCCGACTCGGCACCCCGACACGATACCCCGACCCCGAGACCCCGACCCCGACCCCGACACCCCGACCCCGACCCCGACACCCCGACCCCCCAAGCCTGACCCGACACCCCGACCCCGACCCCGACCCGACACGGTACCCAGACCCCGACCCGGCACCCCGACACGACACCCCGACCCCGAGACCCCGACCTCGAGACCCCGACCCCGACATCCCGACCCCGACCCCCCGACCCCGACCCCGACAGCCCGACCCCCCAAGCCTGACCCGACACCCCGACCCCGACACCGACACCCCGACCCCCCGAGCCTGACCCGACACCCCGACCCCGAGCCTGACCCGACACCCTGACCCCGACACCACAGCCCGACCCCGAAACAACACCCCGACACCGACACGGCACTACCCCGACATCGACACGACACCCCGACCCCCCCCCCCCCCCGACACCGAAACAGCACCCCGACCCCGACACGGCACCCCGACCCCGACACGGCACCCCGACACCGACAGGACACCCCGACCACCGACACCTCCCGAAAAGGTGTTGTTCTTTGGCCTTCCAGAGGCCGACGGGGTCATATATTTTTGAACTATTAGTTAGGTCATATATTTTTCGATTTTGTTATGAAAAACATCATATATAATTGTGTTGATCGTGTAGTTTTAAATGTGCAGTTGTTTCATCGCTGCGTGGTTTGGTGTTCGACGACCTCGCCGTGCGTTTGACGAGCTCTGCCCCTTCGTTCGTGGGTCAGCACAAATGACAAGTCCTCCTCCCCCATTAATTATTTGATCTATTCCGATGAAACTTGATAGCTAGCTACATATGTGTCTTGAATCATCAGTATGCGTAACCAATATGTGTCTCCTGTTCGAAAGCGTCATAGTTATAAATATGCATGCATTTGCGTATTTATAACCTTGATTCTTTCGAATTGTCCAACGCTATCCATGGACAGCCCGAGTATGTGTAGATTGGGTTCGTTTTCCCATATGCTTTGCTCCGGATCCGACGCATATATTTCGTCAGTGCCTCCCCTGTTGTTCTCCGGGTACACATCCTCTCTATTTATTGCAGAGACGTGTATCAGGAGAACAGCGGGGAGGTGCTGCCGAAATTTTGCGTCGGATCCGGAGCATAGCATGGGAAAATGAACCCAATCTACACATACACGGGTGGGATTAGGACCTATCATTACCTATTAGAGTGTAGGTTGCATGGACGTAATAAAATTCACAAAGTAGATCAACTGATGAATATATACATGGTGAATTACATATATAATTGTTGTGTTTCCAGTAGCTCTGAAAGTCAAGATGAGTGACCGTGCTTGGATGTATACCGGTCACACTGGTCAGAACAAATGGAGCGCTGAATGGTTCACAAAAACTAAGGGGTTTGTGCAAGCCGCATTTGCAAATGGCCAAAAGAAAACCTGGTGCCCCTGTTTCCGGTGCGGCAATTGGGAAAAGAAGACAGAGGCTGAAATGGACAAACACCTGCAGAAGAGTGGTTTTACGCCCGATTATATGGTGTGGACATTTCATGGTGAGTCTGCCCAACGTGACCGAGCTGAGGTGGATCGTCGTTGCACCGACGAGCATGGTACCGGGATGGAAAACATGGTGCAAGGCTATGATGATGCTCGGGATTCGGACGAGGAGATGGAGGAATCTGCAAAGGCCTTCAATGAAATGTTGGAGTCTTCGAAACGTCCGCTCCACGAGCACACTGAGCTTTGTCAGTTGGATGCCATCTCACAAGTAATGGCTCTGAAGGCTCAGTTCAACTTGGGCAGAGAATGCTATGACACAATTATGACAGTGTTTGGACGATTTCTACCCAAAGGCCATGTAATGCCTGCAAACCTGTACCAGTCGGACAAAATCCTCCGTGCACTGAAGATGCCCTATGAGAAGATACATGCCTGTGAGAAAGGATGTGCCTTATTTAGGCTTGACTATGCGGACTTGAACTATTGTCCCATTTGCAAGTCTTCCAGGTATATTGTGGTAGACAACGGTATGGGTGAGAAGACACAGACCAAAATCCCCGTTAGTGTTCTTCGGTATATGCCAATCGTACCAAGACTTCAACGTCTTTTCATGGTCGAAGAGACGGCCAGACAGATGACATGGCACAAAACAGGCAAAAGAACCGAACTAGATGCAGATGGCAATCTGATGATGGTACACACATCGGATGGTGTTGCATGGAAAAAGTTTGATGAATTACATGTTGACAAAGCAGCAGATCTGAGGCATCCTCGAGTCGGCATCAGCACGGATGGGTTCAGTGTGTTTGGTATGACGGCAGCCCAATACAATTGTTGGCCCGTATTTGTCTTTCCACTCAATCTCCCCCCCCCCCCGGACAGATTATGCAAAGAAAGAACATTTTCCTGACGTTGATAATTCCAGGACCCAACTATCCGGGCAAAAATATGAATGTGTACATGCAGCCGCTTAAGGACGAATTGCAAGAAGCCTGGGATAATGGGTTCAAGACATACGACGCCTTTAGCAAATGGAACTTCATAATGCGTGTCTGGTACATGTACTCGACGCATGACTTGCTGGCGTATGCGCTATTCGTTGGCTGGTGTGTGCATGGAAGGTTCCCGTGCCCCACATGCAAGGGAGCTCTTGAGTTTTGTTGGCTTCAGGCCGATCGCAAGTTTTCTTGCTTCGACATGCATAGACAGTTCCTGGATCCTCACCATAAGTTCAGGAAAGACAAGAAGAACTTCATCAGGGGTAGAGTTGTCAAAAACTCTGCACCACCTGCATTGACAGGCCAACAAACCCTGGATCAGTTAAAGGCTCTTGAGCCAGATCCACAACGTCCAGGGTACTTCAAGGGGTATAATACTAAGCACGCGTGGACTCACAAAACATGCTTATGGGATCTTCCTTACTTCAAAGACCTCCTTTGCCCACACAACATCGACGTGATGCACACTGAGAAGAATATCGCCGAGGCACTTTTTGGTACATTGTTCGGCATAGATGGGAAGTCAAAGGATAATACTAAGGCTAGAGTCGATCTGGAGGCGCTATGTGATAGGCCATTACAAAACATGAAAGAACCGAATGGAAAGCAGAACTGGACGAAGCCAAAGGCATGCTTCAATCTTGGAAGGCCAGCTATGAGGGAAATTCTCTTGTGGGTGCAACAGCAGTTGATGTTCCCCGATGGGTATGCAGCGAATCTAAAGAGGGGAGCGAATCTTGATAAACTGAAGATATTTGGTCTCAAGAGTCATGATTGGCACATATGGATTGAGCGGGTAATGCCGGTGATGTTGCGTGGCTTCATCCCTGAGGATGAATGGCTAGTACTGGCAGAACTCAGCTATTTCTTCCGTGTTCTTTGTGCGAAAGAACTATCGCCTGGCGTGCTAGAAGAAATGGAAGAGTTGGCGTCGGAGTTGATCTGCAAGTTAGAGAAGATCTTTCCACCGGGCTTCTTTAATCCAATGCTGCATTTGATGTTGCATCTCCCGACCGAGGCAAGATTGGGGGGGGTGCAAAATCGTTGGTGCTACCCAACTGAGAGGATGCAGAAGACGCTTCGAGAAAAATGTAAAAATAAACGTAGAATTGAAGCATCAATGGCTGAGGCATTCATCACAGAGGAGGTGGCAAACTTTGTAACAGCGCACTACGAAGCCAAAAATCGTCATTTGCATAATCCGAAGCCTCGGTACAATGCTGACGAGCCTAAAAAGGGTGGATCCAACCTCAGCCTATTCAAAGGGAATCTCGTACCAGCTAGTGTTTCACATCCAGTATCTTTGGATAATGAAGAATGGCGGACCATTTCGTTGTATATCTTCAACAACCTGATAGAAGTGCGGCCGTACATCGAGTAAGTTCTCGGTACATTGTTTCGCAACTTCTATTTCCTTTGAACTACTCTTATTCCTGGATATGTCATACAGTCGATACGTCGCCATATTCTCGTATGGAGCGGAGATCCAAAAGGATTCCGTCGAAGAGTATGAGCTTCTCGCAAAGCAAGGAGGTGGCTATCCCGGTTTCATCTCTTGGTTCAAACAAACGGTAATTTCTATTAGACAATTTCATTTCATTCGCTAATTTGTGCATAATGCAACAATCCTTTCATATTAAACTTGTAGGCTAATTCAGAGTCTATGGACGCCGAATTGAGACAAGTCGCTAATGGTTTTGACTATAAGGTCCGTTCATTTGACAAGTACGACATCAACGGGTATCGCTTTCGTACCTATGGCAAAGAGCTATCTATGGCCGACCGAAAGTCTACAAATTGTTGTGTATCTGCTATCGGCGAAGGAGGTACCGAGTATTATGGGAGAGTTGAAGCAATTTATGAACTTCTGTTCTATGGTGAAAACCCACCGAATGTCGTAGTCTTCAAATGTTATTGGTTTCAGCCGAAGGAGACTAGAAGGACTCATGAACATATAGGGCTAGTTGAAATCAACCAAAGCACTCATTTAGACATTCCTGATGTCTATATTATGGCTCAACAGGCGACCCAAGTATTCTATCTACCGTGGGCCTGCCAAACTAATCCAAATCTGAAAGGTTGGGATGTCGTTTATGAAGTGCCGCCACGTGCTAGACCTTCTCCCCCAAAGGAAGAGGATTATGAACCTCACATTAACCCAGACACATATGAGGGAGAATTCTTCCAAGAGACACGTCTTTCCAAAAAGCGTTTCAAGAACCGCTATACTTCACCCCAAAACATTGAAGTAGATAGCGACAATGAATCCGACATCACCCCAGAGGAGGAACAAGAAGAGCCGGAACAAGAAGAGGTTACTGGTGCAGATGACCTGTCAATGCTTGACCGGTTACGTCATGGTGGCCTTGCACATGTTGATGCCAATGAACCCTATGAGCCCATCATTGATTATAGTGATGATGATGATTATGCATTTATTGATGATACTGATCGAGATTATTAGTAGTGTCAGGTATTCAATTTTTTTATGTTGTACTTGATGATGATACACTTAAGTGATATACATATTATTATTCATGTCGGTACTTTTTTTATGTTGTACTAATTTCGTTTATTCTTTGTCATGGCAGGTGTTGAAAGATGGTGGGCGCTGGTCGGGAGCGCGCCGAGGCCCCTTCTTCATCGGTGCGTGGTGCGAGGTCTTCCATTCCACACGCACCTCTCCGCCGAGCATTGCTGGACAGTATGGCAACACCGCCGGGCCCTTCTTCGTCGACCGCGGTGCCTAGCAGGGGACGAGGTAAGAAGAAGAGAGGAGGTGGAGCATCTGGTCGCGGGAGAGGAGGTAGGGCGACTCTTACGGCGCCTTCCTCGCCACCGCCCCCAGCTGTTTCACCCGAGCACGTGACTGCTAGGGTGGACTCGTCTAAGGAGGAGGCTGCACGGACTCCGGTCCACGAGTCTTCGGCCCACGAGCCTCGGGTCGACGGGCCTTCGGCCCACGAGACCCCGGAGGAGCACACGTCTGGATGGGGTACCTGGTCGGGTCAGCCTGAGCATGGCGGGGAGCCGAGTGGCCATGCTGATGATGGCGAGGAGCCGGCTGATGAGGAGGGGGGCAACGTCTACCAGCGTGGTGCTACACGGCTCCCGTCCGTGCCGGTGACCCACGAGCAGAGGTGGTTGATTTTCCCTGATGGGGAGAGGTACGTAAGTGCATTTAATATTTTTGTACCTTCTGCATTCACGTTTCTTCAAATAACTAATGCGTTGGCCTTGTCATGCTGCAGGGGTTGAGACCACCAACATAGTGTCCGCCGGCCCAACTCCGTCCTTGGAGTTCTTTGCCAGCAAAACTTCCCGGGGTTTGTCACGTTGCCTGGTGAGGGTCGGCTTCCAGAGCTTGGATTGAGCTGGGAGCACTACGTGGCTGCCCCAGCCCCGCCGGATGAGATTATCGACGGTGTCGTGTGCGACACGAGGGCAGACATGGTGATCAGGAAGTTCTGGGTAATTTCTCCTTTACACATTTAAAAATCTTCAAGCGTCACATTGATCGTGTACTAATCAATATTGTCTCATTTGATTGCAGACATTCTACAGGTGTGAGGAGGGATACGAGGAGGACGCGACACATGTTATCGAGAACGTCTGCAAGCGCCTACTCCAGAACTTATGGCACGAGGCTCGGGTGCAGGCTGTTCGAGACTACTACGCCTTGCATGGTATCAAGAAGACCAAGCCGGCGTGCCGCGATAAGTTCCTGAGTAAGGAGTAGTACATGAAGGTAATTCTTAAGGCCTTCTCTACTTAAGTTCCTTCATTTAGTAATTCTTAGCCATAGCGCTCAAGTTTCTATTTGCTAACTTAGGCGCCTCCGAGATGGTGTGCGGATCGGATGGATTGTTGGGAGGTGTTGGTCGATGAGTGGTGCTCAAAACAATGGCTAGCCCTCCACAACGAGGCCAAGAACAAACGTGGCCAAATGGAAGGTGTGCCACACCATCAAGGCAGCTCCAACTTATATCAGTACGGGCGCAACTGGGTATGTGGTTTGCTTCATGATTCATGCAATTCATTCATCATGCTAGCTAGCCCTTTAATTACTAATTTTCATTGTTTCTCTCTTTCAGGCACGCTACAATAAGGCGGATAAGGTGCCAGAGGTGTACGACATGTATGCCATGGCCCACACTGCCTCTTTCAAGAAAGTCAAGGCTTTCTCTCAGTCTGACCTCGATGATGCAAACAACTTCACCAACATCTCCTCCCACAACAAGCTCGTGAGATATAGAGATGAGGGGAAGGCGAGGAAAGGGGAGGACTTTAACCCGAGCCAGGGTCCCATTGATCCAGAGCTGCTGATGATATCTGGTGGCAGGAGGTCCCATGGCTCCATAGCCATTGGAGATGGACTTATCCGTTGTCCTAGCACTCTCCCGGAGATCAAGGCGCGCCAGTCGAGCTCCGCTCCTGAGATAAGGCCTCGTGAATGGCCAGTGCAACTCGCCATCAAGGTTAGTGATACGTACTCAGTTATCTTTCTCCATTATATTGTGTGCACTTCCATCAATGATTACAAATGGTCATGTGAGTGGTGTTGCAGGCTGCTATACAGAGTGAGAGAGATAGAGCGGAGAAATTTCTGGCGGAGGCGGCGGAGAGGCAGCGGGAGTTGGAGGAGAGGACGACAAAGATGATGGAGGAGGAGAGGGCACGGAATGACATGCAGGCAAGGGCCATGTACGAGCTCCTTGTGGTAAGTTTCTTCTACAGATTAGCCAAAACATTCATGTAGTGTTTGTCTCATTACTAACTAGTATGACTGAGTCGTCAAAACCAAATGTGCAGTCTGTGTGCGAGAAGACAGGTCAGACCGCTCCGCCGATGCCAGTGATTGCTCCTGGGACCACGGTGAGTTTTATTTGAATGGACATTACTTGCTAGTCTTAACATTTGAGTGTCATCATGCTAACAAGACATTGGAAATGATCTTTGGTGCAGCATAACTCCAGACAAGCATCGCACGATCCTTCTCCAGCTACCGACACGAGCCACCCCGCTCCTACACCTCCTGAATCTTGGTAAGTTTATCTAGTGTTTTTCTTAACACATGCATAAAGACCTAGACTTAGCTTTATTTCCTCCAATGCTTACCATAATGACCTAGACTTAGCTTCTTCTCCTCCAAAATGACTTAATAAGCTTACTGACCTCTAAAACCATCCATTTTACCTAAGTTAGCTCTAAAACGATATGTACTTAGCTTACTTATGTAAAAAAAATTACATAATTAGCTTAGTTAGCTCGTAGACGATCCATTTTACCTAAGTTAGCTCTAAAATGACCCATTTTACCTAGGTTAGCTTATAAATGATCCAGTTCATCCAAGTTAGCTCAAAAATGACCCATTTTACCTAGATTAGCTCCTAAATGATCCATTTTACCTACGTTAGCTTTAAAATGACCCATTTCACCTGGGTTAACTCCAAAATGACCCATCTTACCTAGGTTATCTCATAAACGATCCATTTCAACTAATTTAGCTCATAAACGATCCATTTCGCCAAGTTAGCTAAAAACGATCCATTTCACCTAAATTAGCTCTTAAATGATCCATTTCACCTAAGTTAGCTCAAAAAGATCCATTTCAACTAAATTAGCTCATAAATGATCCATTTCACCTAAGTTAGCTCAAAAACGATCCATTTCAACTAAGTTAGCTCATAAATGATCCATTTCACCTAAGTTAGCTAAAAACGATCCATTTCACCTTAGTTGCCTAAAAACGATCCATTTGACCTTAGTTAGCTCATAAACGACCCATTTCAACTAAGTTAGCTCATAAATGATCCATTTCACCTTAGCTAGCTCATAAACGACCCATTTCAACTTAGTTAGCTCATATATGATCCATTTCAAGTTAGCTCATAAATGACATACTCTTCTTGTTCTAGTCTTCTTCTTGTTCTACTCTTCTTGTTCTACTCTTCTTGTTCTAGTCTTCTTCTTGTTCTACTCTTCTTCTTGTTCTACTCTTCTTGTTCTAACTTTCTTATTTTTCATTTTGCAAATTTCATTCACTTGACGAAAGCTTGCATAGATGGAGTGCTCCTTATCCCTTTCTCTGTTTCTTTTGTATCGTTGAACTATGCATGTATCGTTGGATGAAACTATTGTAATATATATGGTTGGATGCCTCTATGTTGAACTTGTTATGTATGATGGAACTATGCATGTAATATATATGGTTGGATGATGAAGTTATGTGTTGGATATCTTATATGTTTGCTCTGTAATGGCCTTTTGAAATATATCTATATATGTCATATGTATTTGTGATGAAAATTGTTGGATTTAATAAAAAACAGATAAAAGAGCCAATATGCAGGCTCTTTGCCGTCTGCCACCGACGGCAACGGACTCTTTGCCGTCTGCCGAGGACGGCAAAGAAGACACGTGGCATCCAGCTGTGCTTCCTGGGAGCTGACCCATTTGATCAGTTTGCCTACAGTGGCAGACGGCAAAGACTTTGCCATCAGTGGTAGACGGCAAAGAACCTGCCATGTAGTGACGTGTAGATGACATCATATGGCGGATGGCAAAGACACTAGAAATTTTGCCGTCAGCGGCGGACGGCAAAGGCCTGTCGTTAGCCACTTAACAGACTGACAGCGCAATTATTGCCGTCCGCTCTCTTTGCCGTCTGCCGCATACGGCAAAGGGCCTTTGCCGTCAGCCGCCAGGAGGCAGACGGCAAAGTAGCTGTTTACCGTAACCTACTTTGCCGGAGCCTTTTGCCGTCCGCCGTTCATGCCTTTGCCGTCCGCCGTGGCAGACGGCAAAGTAGCTGATTCCTGTAGTGAATGTGTGGAGTAATAGTAGTAGATGCAGGCAGGAGTCGGTCTACTAATCTTGGACGTGATGCCTATGTAATGATCATTGCCTGGATATCGTCATGAGTATTTGAAGTTCTACCAATTGCCCAACAGTAATTTGTTCACCCACCGTTTGCTATTTTTCTCAAGAGAAGCCACTAGTGAAACCTACGGCCCCCGGGTATCTTTCTCATATTATTTTCCTTTGCGATCTATTTTCCTTTGCTTTTATTTTCAGATCTATTAAACAAAAAACACAAAAATACCTTGCTGCAATTTATTCTTATTTATTTTATTTGACGTTCGATCTATCAATCTACTACAATTTATCTCATGTCCGTTTGCCTATCTTGAGGCAACGTACCCGGAAGGGATTGACAACCCCTTTAACATGTCGGGTTGCGAGGATTTGTTATCTGTGTGCAGGTGATGTTTATGTTGTGTTTCTTGGTTCTCCTACTTGTTCGATAACCTTGGTTTCACATCTGAGGGAAATACCTACTGCTGCTGTGCTGCATCATCCCTCCCTTTTTGGGGAAATACCGACGTAGCTTCAAGACGCATCAGTGGATAATGTGATACAATATAATAATCACGTCGAATGCCTAGATCTGCATCTCTCATAAATTACTTTGAACTCCTACCGAGGGACCTTACCGGAGATTATATTCACTAGGTTCTTTGTTCTCAGAGCAAGGGTGCTGAAGGAAATGAGGTTTGCCCTACATTTATTTCGCAAAAATGAATGGTTTGTTGATTAGCGCCAGGGCCTGCGGCAGAATGGAATAGGCTCCAAAAATGCTGAATTTCATTTTGGAATTTTAGATGACAGAGTAATCGGAAGTCATTGTGTCAATCCCATGCATGACTTCTGAGTGGTTGACCCCTTCGCAAAAATTGTGAGGTTCCGAAACCATACTTAGAAGTGGTAATATTAGTTTGAACCTCTCTGATATCCATGTTCAGCGGATCAGCGTGAGCGTTTGCAGCTGATGAGCTGAATTTCATTTCTAATATTAGTTTGAACCTTGTAATCTTCGAATTTGAGCCATATAATTCTGGAATTTGAACCTTGTAATATTTCAAGCTTTTGTGGTACAATCATTCAAATGGCATCGTATGACACTCGTATATTGCTAGCACTATTTTGACCTTAATATGCAATGGTCTTAGATTTTATTAACCATTCTCGAATCTGTTTACCTTGTCGATCTCACAACACACGATTTGTATAGCTAACTCGACTGCGATCTTCGACATTATTGCACACAGTTGGTTTCTTCCACCGTGTGCCCTGTAGAGCGGAATTAATTATCGCACTCGAGTGTCCATCATCACCCTTCTGTGTAACTTTGACCTCATCACCCACAGGTAAACTTATGACCAAAGTCATTCCACACACTTCGTTTTTGCAACGATTTTTGCCAATAAACGCCCATGATTTGTCCCTCTTCTAGCCGACGCGTGGACAAACTAGCCAGGCGGGAAGCCTGCGCGGTAAACTGCATGATAGCGCGGGAACATGCTCACCCACGATACATTTGGCACCTCTTCGAGCCCACGCGTGCGGTGCGGTGTTGTCAAGCGTGCACTGGAATCCTCCGGTATGAATGCCGTGACAAGACGTGAAAATTACAGGCCGGCCGGCCCCCATTTATTACAGCGGCCATTTAACCCTTGTGTCTCTTCAACCTTTTGATCGCGTCCCACCATTGCAAGAAGCACACCCACCATGAGAAATTCTTAGAGGGTATCCCGCGCGGCTGCAATGGCGCTCCGAGTGGCTGCCGACGACGAGCAGCAGTTCACCATGCGTGCCGTGGTGGACACCCACAAAAGGTTCATGGACCTCTCGGTGGTGTACACCAACGACCCGGTCTGGGTGGAGCACTTCATCCATATCATGGAGCTGTTGCTTGCCGAGAAGAAGTACAAGGTGGTCGGGTTCAACCTCGAGTACAACCGTGCTCATGCCGGGTCTCGTCCCAAGGTCGTCATTGCCTAGATGTGTGTGCGCCACCACGTCCTCGTCTACCACTACTACCTAGCCACAAGGCCTTGTGACTGTTTCGCTAGGTTTGTCAATAACCCCCACTACATGTTCGCTACAGTGGACATCACTAACGATGTAAAGGCGCTCGAGAATGCGGGCATCGCCTGCCAGAATCTTGTCGACATCCAAGGCCAATACAAGATCTGGGGCAACAAGGAGCATGAGAAGGACTTACTGGTTCACCTTGCCGAGGCCATCATCGACCCCTACTACAGAGACATGAAGGAATCATGCAACAAGGACAAGCGTACCTGGCACTCAGCCTGGATGGAGAAACTCGACAGAGCTCACATCGTGTACGCGGCCAAGGAGGCGTACATGAGCTACGACATGTACAGGAGGATTGTTGACATGAGGAAGTGCCTCCTTCCCCAAAACGACCAGGGATCCAGCCAAAAGCAGAGCAATGGCAAGTGTCATCGCAACAATAAGTAGATGATTAGATCCTCGTTTCTCCTACTCTAGTATGCATGTAATTGCTTACTTTGGTGTGTGGAAATGTTATGTGTGTAGTCACTTGTGTAATTGTATGCTTAATTTGGTTATGCAATGCTGTCTTTTTAAGAATATGTGTTGATGCTCTGTAGACAGAGCATAGATGTTGTGCGGACAAAGAAAATCACATCGCACACGGACTAAACAATGGAACCCGTCGGTGATGTTTTCATCAATCACTCACAATTGTATACCAGCGATCGTTTTCTCACAACACACATGGCTTGTTAGCAGTAATCGTCTATGTTGTTATCGGTCTTCGCACATGTTTCCGATTACAGACCTGTTTGCAGCATATCACACACATCTTGTAAAGTTGAACCATTTATGTTCTCTTGTCTCAACGCAAACAGTTGATCTGAGTGAACCGCATGCCGTATATCGCACACACCTTGCTCTGGCTGACCGTTTCTTTTGTGTTGCTGAATCATAAACAGTTCATCCAAGTGAACTGTATGCTATATATCGCACACGCCTTCATCTAGCTTCCCGTTTCTTTTGTTCCTCCTCATCGCAAACAGTTAATTGAACTGAATCGTATGCCCTGCATCGCACATGCAACTAAAATCTGAACTGTGTTTGATGCATCCTCAATCGCAAATGTTTTGCACATTTTTTGACGGTTATTTTACACCATCGTTTGCGATTATTGCATCGCACACAGTTTCGTCGAAGGGTCTCTGATCGTAGTGTCGCGTTAGTAGCATCCTGCAGCAGTGCTAGTTCAATCTCGTTACCGGCAAGTCTCTTTACTCGTTCCATAATGCATCATCCTGCAACTAACTCATTCGTCATATTGCTTGCAAGTCTTGTTGTGGTGTGCATTACCGAGAGGGCCCAGAGATATCTCTCCAATACTCGAAGTGACAAATCCTAATCTCGATCTATGCCAACCCAACAAACACATTCGGAGATACCTGTAGAGCGTCTTTATAATCACCTAGTTACGTTGTGACGTTTGATAGCACACAAGGTATTCCTCCAGTATCCGGGGGTTGCATAATCTCATAGTCGAAGGAATATGTGTTTGACATGAAGAAAGCAATAGCAATAAAACTAAACGATCAACATGCTAAGCTAATGGATGGGTCTTGTCCATCACATCATTCTCCTAATGATGTGATCCCGCTCATCAAATGACAACACATGTCTATGGTTAGGAAACTTAACCATCTTTGATAACGAGCTAGGCTAGTAGAGGCTTACTAGGGACACGGTGTTTTGTCTATGTATCCACACATGTATCAAGTTTACGATTAATACAATTCTAGCATGGATAATAAACATTTATCATGATATAAGGAAATATAAAATAACAACTTTATTATTGCCTCTAGGGCATATTTCCTTCAGTACCCCACTTGCACTAGAGTCAATAATCTAGTTCACATCGCCATGTGATTTAACACCAATAGTTCACATTACCATGTGATTAACACCCATAGTTCACATCACCATGTGACCAACACCCAAAGGGTTTACTAGAGTCAGTAATCTAGTTCACAATGCCATGTGATTAACACCCAAAGAGTACTAAGGTGTGATCGTGTTTTGCTTGTGAGAGAGGTTTAGTCAACGGGTCTGCCACATTCAGATCCGTATGTATTTTGCAAATTTCTATGTCTACAGTGCTCTGCACGGAGCTACTCTAGCTAAATGCTCCCACTTTCAATATGTATCCAGATCGAGACTCATTGTCATCCAGATTGGTGTCAAAGCTTGCATCGATGTATCTCTTTACGACGAACTCTTTATCACCTCCATAACTGAGAAATATTTCCTTAGTCCTCTCAGGATAATTTTGACCGCTGTCCAGTGATCTACTCCTGGATCACTATTGTACCCCCTTGCCAAACTCATGGCAAGGTACACAATAAGTTTGGTACACAACATAGCATAATTTATAGAACCTATGACCGAGGCATAGGGAATGACTTTCATTCTCTCTATATATTCTTCCGTGGTCGGCTTTTGAGTCCTACTCAACTTCACACCTTTTAACACAGGTAAGAACCCTTTCTTTGACTGGTCCATTTTGAACTCCTTCAAAATCTTGTCAAGGTATGTGATTTGTGAAAGTCCTATCAAGCGTCTTGATCTATCTCTAAAGATCTTGATGCTCAATATATAAATAGCTTCACCAAGGTATTTTATTGAAAAAAAATCTTATTCAAGTATCCTTTTATGCTAACACTACATGAATCAGAAGATTTGTCATCCGCCCTATCTTTGTCGTCAGCTAGCGGGTGGCAAAGAATGCTTTGCCATCTACCAGCGGAAAGCTGACGACAAAGTGGCAGCGGACGGCAAAGGAAGGCTTTGCCATCAGTCAATATTTTGTCGTCCGCTAGCTGATGGCAAAGCTTCTATGTTGTCTGCTAGCTGACGGCAAAGAGGGTGTTTGTCCCACTGGATGTTAAGCCCTAACGGGCCCCCTCTTCGCCGTCCGCCAGCGGATGGCAAAGCGTCCGTTGCCCTCAGCTTGCGGACGACAAAGGAGACACAGACGACAAAGCTTCAAAATAAGTTAACGGCCAGCGCCCTCGCCGTCTCCCTATCTCTTTCTCCTCTCCTCTCCTCTCGGCCCGACGAGCACCGTTGCCGCCCCGTCGCCCAACGGCCCCGCCGCCCCACCGGCCCACCACCTCTCCGTCGCCCCCTCCCGTCCGGTCGCCGCCCCCTCCTTGCCTCCCCACCCCCTCCCGAGCCTCCCCGCCGTCGCCTACCCACTGCAGCCGCCGGTGGACCGCCAGCGAGGAGCGTCACCCGTCGTCGCCCCTCCTCACCCCCTCGCTACCGCGCCCCATCGTCGGCCCCCTCCCCGACCCGTCGCCGCTGCCACCTCTCCCATGGTGAGCCTCTGCCACCCCATCTCCTGTTTTTTTCTTCTGTTTTTTAGTTTAGGTTTAGGTTTAATGTGTTTAGGTTATTTAGTTTAATTAGTTTAGGTTTATTAGTTTAGTTAGTTTAGGTTTGGGTTTAATTTGTTTAGGTTATTTAGTTTAATTAGTTTAGGTTATTTAGTTTAATTAGTTTAGGTTTAATAGTTTAGGCTGTTTAGTTTAGTTAGTTTAGGTATAATTGGTTTAGGTTTTCTAGTTTAGTGAGTTTAGGTTTAATTAGTCTAGGTTATTTAGTTTAGTTCGTTTAGGTTTTTTAGTTTAGTTAGTATAGATTTAATTAGTTTAGTTTAATTAGTTTAGGTATTTTTTAGGAATAAACAAGAAAGATGAAAAAAGAAGTAAAAGAAGAAGAGGACGAAGAAGAAGAGGTGTCGAGGTGTCATGTCGAGGTGTCGTGTCGAGGGTCGAGGGGTCGGGGTGTTGATACGTCTCCAACGTATCTATAATTTTTGATTGTTCCATGCTATTATATTATTTGTTGGATGTTTAATGGGCTTTAATATACCTATTTATATTATTTTTGGGACTAACCTACTAACCAAAGGCCTAGTGCAAATTGTTGTTTTTTTGCCTATTTCAGTGTTTCGCAGAAAAGGAATATCAAACGGAATCCAAACGGAATGAAACCTTCGCGAGAGTTATTTTTGGAACAAACGTGATCCAGGAGTTTTTGAGTGGACGTCAAGAAAGAAGCGAGGAGGCCACGAGGCAGGGGGCGCGCCCTCACCCTCATGGGCCCCTCGCAGCTCCACTGACGTACTTCTCCCTCCTATATATACCCATATACCTCGAAAACATCCAGGAGCACCACGAAACCCTATTTCCACCGCTACAACCTTCTGTACCCATGAGATCCCATCTTGGGGCCTTTTCTAGCGCTCCGCACATCAACACCATGGCCTCTCTAATGATGTGTGAGTAGTTTGCCACAGACCTTCGGGTCCATAGCTATTAGCTAGATGGCTTCTTCTCTCTCTTTGGATCTTAATACAAAGTTCTCCTTGATTCTCTTGGAGATCTATTCGATGTAATTCTTTTTGCGGTGTGTCTATCGAGATCCGATGAATTGTGGGTTTATGATCAAGATTATCTATGAACAATATTTGATTCTTCTCTGAAATCTTTTATACATGATTTAAATATCTTTGCAAGTCTCTTCGAATTATCAGTTTGGTTTGGCCTACTAGATTGATCTTTATTGCAATGGGAGAAGTGCTTAGCTTTGGGTTCAATCTTGCGGTGTCCTTTCCCAGTGACAGCAGGTGCAGCAAGGCACGTATTGTATTGTTGCCATCGAGGATAAAAAGGTGGGTTTTATATCATATTGCATGAGTTTATCCCTCTGCATCATGTCATCTTGCCTAATGTGTTACTATGTTCTTATGAACTTAATACTCTAGATGCATGCTGGATAGCGGTTGATATGTGGAGTAATAGTAGTAGATGCAGAATCGTTTCGGTCTACTTGTCGCGGACGTGATGCCTATATACATGATCATGCCTAGATATTCTCCCAACTATGCGCTTTTCTATCAATTGCTCGACAGTAATTTGTTTACCCACCGTAGAATTTGCTATCTTGAGAGAAGCCACTAGTGAAACCTATGGCCCCCGGGTCTATCTTCCATCATATTATTTTCCTATCTATTTACTATCTTTATCACTATTTATTTTGCAATCTTTATTTTCCAATCTATACACCAAAAATATCTATCTTATTATCTCTATCAGATCTCACTTTAGTAAGTGAGCGTGAAGAGATTGACAACCCCTTTATCACATTGGTTGCGAGGTTCTTGTTTGTTTGTGCAGGTACTGGGTGACTTGTGTGTTACCTCCTACTGGATTGATACCTTGGTTCTCAAAACTGAGGGAAATACTTATGCTACTTTGCTGCATCACCCTTTCCTCTTCAAGGGAAAACCAACACATGCTCAAGAGGTAGCAAGAAGGATTTCTGGCGCCGTTCCCGGGGAGGTTGCATGAAGTCAAGACATACCAAGTACCCATCACAAACTCTTATCCCTCTCATTACATTATTTGCCATTTGCCTCTCGTTTTCCTCAACCCCACTTCACACTCGCTGTTTTATTCGCCCTCTTTTCCGTTCGCCCTTTTTTCTGTTCGCCTTCTTTTCGCTTGCCTCTTGTCTGCTTGTGTATTGGATTGATTGCTTGTCATGATGGCTCAAGATAATACTAACTTGTGTGACTTCTCCAATACCAACAATAATGATTTTCTTAGCACTCCGATTGCTCCTCTTACCGATGCTGAATCTTGTGAAATTAATACTACTTTGCTGAATCTTGTCATGAAAGATCCGTTTTCTGGCCTTCCTAGTGAAGATGCCGCTACCCATCTAAACAGCTTTGTTGATTTATGTGATATGCAAAAGAAGAAAGATGTGGTAATGATATTGTTAAATTGAAGCTATTTCCATTTTTGCTTAGAGATCGTGCTAAAACTTGGTTTTTGTCTTTGCCTAAAAATAGTGTTGATTCATGGAATAAGTGCAAAGATGCTTTTATCTCTAAGTATTTTTGTCACGCTAAGATCATCTCTCTTAGAAATGATATCATGAATTTTAAGCAACTTGATCATGAGCATGTTGCACAAGCTTGGGAGAGGATGAAATTAATGCTACATAATTGCCCTACTCATGGATTAAATTTATGGATGATCATACAATTTTTTTTATGTTGGATTGAATTTTGGTTCTAGAAATCTTTTAGATTCGGCCGCGTGAGGCGCTTTTATGGAAATCACTTTAGGAGAAGCTACTAAACTCCTAGATAATATTATGGTCAATTATTCACAATGGCACACCAAAAGATCTACTAGTAAAAAGGTTCATGCTATAGAAGAAATTAATGTTTTGAGTGGAAAGATGGATGAACTTATGAAATTGTTTGCTAATAAGAGTGTTTCTTCTGATCCTAATGATATGCCTTTGTCTACTTTGATTGAGAATAATAATGAATCTATGAATGTGAATTTTGTTGGTAGGAACAATTTTGGTAACAACGCTTATATCCATAGAAGATTAAAATTAGAATTAAAGATCATGAATGCTATGCTTTATGTGATTTGGGTGCTAGTGTTTCCATGATTCCAAACACTTTGTGTGATGTGTTAGGTTTCCGTGAATTTGATGATTGTTCTTTAAATTTGCACCTTGCGGATTCCACTATTAAGAAACCTATGGTAAGGATTAATGATGTTCTTATTGTTGCAAATAGAAATTATGTGCCCGTAGATTTCGTTGGTCTTGATGTAGATTGCAATCCTTCATGTCCTATTATTCTTGGTAGACCTTTCCTTAGAACGATTGGTGCAATTATTGATATGAAACAAGGAATCATTAGATTCCAATTTCCGGTAAGGAAAGGCACGGAACACTTTCCTAGAAAGAAAATTAAATTACCTTATGAATCTATTATGAGAGCCACTTATGGATTGCATACCAAAGATGACAATACCTAGATCTATTTCTTGTTTTTATGCCTAGATCTGTTTCTTGCTTTTTGGTTCTGTTTAGTAATAAATAATTCATCTAGCTTCTGTTTAGATGTGGTTTTATGTTTTTAATTAGTGTTTGTGCCAAGTAGAACCTTTGGGAAGACTTGGGGGAAGTCTTTGCGATCTTGCTGTAAACAACAGAAACTTTAGCGCTCACGAGATTTACTGCCATTTTTTACTGGAGAGTGCGATTAGGTTGATTATTTTTTCAGATGATTAATAGACAAATTTCCCGTGTTCACCAATTTATTCAGAATTTTTGGGGTTATAGAAGTATTCGAAACCTACAGATTACTACAGATTGTTCTGTTTTGACAGATTCTGTTTTTCGTGTGTTGTTTGCTTATTTTGATGAATCTATGGCTAGTATCGGGGGTATGAACCATAGAGAAGTTGTAATACAGTAGGTTTAACACCAATATAAATAAAGAATGAGTTCATTACAGTACCTTGAAGTGGTGGTTTGTTTTCTTATACTAATGGAGCTCATGAGATTTTCTGTTGAGTTGTGTGTTGTGAAGTTTTCAAGTTTTGGGTAAAGATTTGTTGGATTTTGGAATAAGGAGTGGGAAGAGCCTAAGCTTGGGGATGCCCAAGGCACTCCAAGGTAAAATTAAAGGACAACCAAAAGCCTAAGCTTGGGGATTCCCCGGAAGACATCCCCTCTTTCATCTTCTTCCATTGGTAACTTTACTTGAGGCTATATTTTTATTCACCACATGATATGTGTTTTGCTTGGAGCGTCTTGTATGATTTGAGTCTTTGCTTTTTAGTTTACCACAATCATCCTTGCTGCACACACCTTTTGGAGAGACACACATGAATCGGAATTTATTGTAATACTCTATGTGCTTGACTTATATCTTTTGAGCTAGATAATTTTGCTCTAGTGCTTCACTTATATCTTTAAGAGCATGGTGGTGGTTTTATTTTATAGAAATTATTGATCTCTCATGCTTCACTTATATTATTTTGAGAGTCTTTTAGAACAGAATGGTAATTTTCTTTGGCTATAAAATTAGTCCTAATATGATAGGCATCCAAGATGGGTATAATAAAAACTATCATAAAAACTGCATTGAATACTATGAGAAGTTTGATACTTGATGATTGTTTTGAGATATGAAGATGGTGATATTAGAGTCATGCTAGTTGAGTAGTTGTGAACTTGAGAAATAATTGTTCTAAAGTTTGTGATTCCCATAGCATGCACATATGGTGAAACGTTATGTGATGAAGTCGGAGCATGATTTATTTATTGATTGTCTTCCTTATGAGTGGTGGTTGGGGACGAGCGATGGTCTTTTCCTACCAATCTATCCCCCTAGGAGCATGCACGTAGTACTTTGTTTCGATAACTAATAGATTTTTGCAATAAGTATGTGAGTTCTTTATGACTAATGTTGAGTCCATGGATTATACACACCCTCACCCTTCCACCATTGATAGCCTCTCTAGTACCGCGCAATTTTCGCCGGTACCATAAACCCACCATATACCTTCCTCAAAACAGCCACCATACCTACCTATTATGGCATTTCCATAGCCATTCCGAGATATATTGCCATGCAACTTACCACCATTCCGTTTGTTATGACACGCTTCATCATTGTCATATTGCTTTGCATGATAATGTAGTTGACATCGTATTTGTGGCAAAGCCACCTTGATAATTCTTTCATACATGTCACTCTTGACTCATTGCACATCCCGGTACACCGCCGGAGGCATTCACATAGAGTCATATTTTGTTCTAAGTATCGAGTTGTAATTTTTCAAGTTGTAAGTAAATAAAAGTGTGATGATCATCATGATTACAGCATTGTCTCAAGTGAGGAAAGAATGATGGATACTATGATTCCCCCACAAGTCAGGATGAGATTCCGGACAAATTCTACAAAAAAAGAGAAAAGAGAGAGAAAAAGAGAGAAGGGACAATGCTACTATCCTTTTACCACACTTGTGCTTCAAAGTAGCACCATGATCTTCATGATAAAGAGTCTCCTATGTTGTCACTTCCATATACTAGTGGGAATTTTATATTATAGAACTTGGCTTGTATATTCCAATGATGGGATTCCTCAAAATGCCCTAGGTCTTCGTGAGAAAGCGAGTTGGATGCACACACACTTAGTTCTTTTGTTGAGCTTTCATACACTTATAGGTCTAGTGCATCTGTTGCATGGCAATCCCTACTCACTCGCATTAATATCTATTAATGGCATCTCCATAGCCTATTGATACACCTAGTTGATGTGAGACTATCTTCTCCTTTTTGTCTTCTCCACAACCACCATTCTATTCCACCTATAGTGCTATGTCCATGGCTCACGCTCATGTATTGCGTGAAGATTGAAAAGTTTGAGAACATCAAAAGTATGAAAGAATTGCTTGGCTTGTCATCGGAGTTGTGCATGATTTAAATATTTTGTGTGGTGAAGATGGAGCATAGCCAGACTATATGATTTTGTAGGGATAACTTTCTTTGGCCATGTTATGTTGAGAAGACATGATTACTTTGCTAGTATGCTTGAAGTATTATTATTTTTATGTCAATATTAAACTTTTGTCTTGAATCTTTCGGATCTGAACATTCATGCCACAATAAAGAAAATTACATTGAGAATTATCCTAGGTAGCATTCCACATCAAAAATTCTGTTTTTTATCATTTACCTACTCGAGGACGAGCAGGAATTAAGCTTGGGGATGCTTGATACGTCTCCAACGTATCTATAATTTTTGATTGTTCCATGCTATTATATTATCTATTTTGGATGTTTAATGGGCTTTAATATACTTTTTTATATTATTTTTGGGACTAGCCTATTAACCAAAGGCCAAGTGCAAATTGCTGTTTTTTTGCCTATTTTAGTGTTTCGCAGAAAACGAATATCAAACGGAATGAAACCTTCGGGAGAGTTATTTTTGGAACAAATGTGACCCAGGACACTTGGAGTGGACGTCGAGAAAGAAGCAAGGAGGCCACGAGGCAGGAGGGTGTGCCCCCACCCTCATGGGCCCCTCGCAGCTCCACCGATGTACTTCTTCCTCCTATATATACCCATTGTCGGTGTCAAAACCGGCGGATCTCGGGTAGGGGGTCCCGAACTATGCGTCTAGGCTGGATGGTAGCAGGGGGCAAGGGACACGAAGTTTTACCCAGGTTCGGGCCCTCTCGATGGAGGTAAAACCCTATGTCCTGCTTGATTAATATTGATGATATGGGTAGTACAAGAGTAGATCTACCACGAGATCGAGGAGGCTAAACCCTAGAAGCTAGCCTATGGTATGATTGTTGATGTGTATGTTGTCCTACGGACTAAAACCCTCCGGTTTATATAGACACCGGATAGGGTTAGGGTTACACAGAGTCGGTTACAATGGTAGGAGATCTCAATATCCGCATCACCAAGCTTGCCTTCCACGCCAAGGAAAGTCCCTTCCGGACACGGGATGAAGTCTTCAATCTTGTATCTTCATAGTCTAGGAGTCCGGCTGAAGGTATAGTCCAGCCATCCGGACACCCCCTAATCCAGGGCTCCCTCAGTAGCCCCTGAACCAGGCTTCAATGACGACGAGTCCGGCGCGCAGATTGTCTTCGGCATTGCAAGGCGGGTTCCTCCTCCAAGTATAGAAGATTTTGAAAACAAAGATAGTGTCCGGCTCTGCAAAATAAATAGAGAGAATAATATTTACACAAATCTAATCTACCAACGTATTCCGTAGCGTGAGACACCACGGCCAAGCCTTTATCCGAGTCGTTTCATTATGCCACCTCAGCACGTCATGCGAGGCGGTTTCCTTGGCACATCTTGTTAAAGCAGAGATCGTGTCCCCTTATTCCGGGATTCTCATCAATACGGGCGTGGGTAACCCAACCGCGCCTTTGATTACGGCGCTTGGGAGATAAGCGAGTTTTACCAGGCTGGTGGGGACATGTAGTTGCGTCCACCCATATAAGGGGATAAGGATCCACCTTTTCACCTACGCCTTCTTCCTCCTTTGCCTATCCATTCTTGCGCACTCGAGCGCCAGCGCCCAAGTCCGCACCCCCTACCTCAACCTTCTCCAGTCATGTCCAGAGCAGGAGGCAAGTGGATGGTCTCCTCCGTCACGGAGGGGCACATCAAAAGACTAAGGAAGGCCGGATACTTGTCTAACGACATTGCGCACCGGCTTCCCGAAAAGGGGCAGCTCATCCCCACCCCAAAGCCCCATGAGAGGGTGGTGTTCCTCACCCATTTCCTCCGCGGACTGGGTTTTCCTCTCCATCCATTTGTCTGGGGGCTCATGTTCTACTATGGCCTGGATTTCCACGATCTGGCCCCAAATTTTGTCCTCAACATCTCGGCGTTTATCGTCGTGTGCGAGGCCTTCCTCCACATCCGCCCCCATTTTTGCCTATGGCTCAAGACCTTCAACGTCAAGCCGAAGGTGGTGCGCGGCAACCAGGCGGAGTGCGGAGGCGCCATGGTGGGCAAGATGGCCAACGTCCTATGGCTCGAGGGCTCCTTTGTGGAGATCCTGAAGGGGTGGCAATCGGGGTGGTTTTATATCACCGAGCCATGTGACCCTAAGTGGGTCGCAGCCCCCGAGTTCCGGTCCGGACCCCCAACGCGGCTCATGTCCTGGAAAGAGACGGGCCTGTCGTGGGGCAAGCAAAAGGAGGTGATCAGACTGCAAACATGCATCCAATCCCTGGTGAACAAGCAGCTCAGGCTTGTCAACGTAGTCCAGGTTATGCTCATCCGCCTGAGCCTCCCGTGACAACAATGGGCCTTCAATCTGTGGGAGTTCAATCTGGCACAGCACTGAACTCTGAGCAGGCTCTTTGACACGACGTACGAAGATGCCTGGAAGGTGCTTTTCAAAGGCGCCGAGGCTCCCTCATCCGCTACCGAGGACCGCGGATTTAGCGCGCAGCGTCACGCTAGCGCAGTAAGTTCTTTGTACCTTTTACAGGGCACTAGTTTTTCATAGTTTAACTCTGTGCGGGATCTAAGCTCCCTTACCTTTGACATGATTGGCAGGCGAAGTACGGATGGATCGACTGTCCGGCGCCTTTGCCCGAAGACCCAGCCGATGCCCACTTGGCGAAGCTGCTGGTTCTGGCACCCTATGTGGTGCCGGAGAAGAAGGCCGCAAAAAAGGCTGCGGGGACTCGAAAGAGTGCCCGGCGCCTGGAGGTGTCGGATTCACCATCCGACGAATCCAAGATGCACTCCTCCCATGAAGACGAGGAGGAGGAAGAAGAGACCCCTCCTCCTCCAGCGGGGGAAGGGAAGAAAAGGAAGGCCGTCCCAACTGGGGAGGCCGAAGGGTCCAAGAAGGGGGAAACCCTTTCTCTGGACTACTCCACCGACGCCGACGACGGTGGAGAGGAGTGGGCGCCCAGGGCCAAGCCCCTGGCCAAATCGTAAGTACCCGGATACAAGAGTAATTCATAGTATTCGTTTATTGCACAGTTTTCCCTTATGTCGAATGTGTTTATGCAGCCCACCCAAAGACCGGCTCGACGCGTCGTCGAGCGGCTCACTGGACTCGTCGGACGTGAACTCGCTTCCGACGGCTTCCTCCCCCCGCCCTACGGATGACACCGAAGTGTTGTCCCAACAGGTTCCAATCCGGGAGGAGGTGGTCCTGGAGGCGCCGCAAGGCGACCTCCCGGACTCCAGGAGTAAAGGGGATGAGACCCCCCCAGGGCTCCAAGTCCGGCCCTAGGCCGAACACCGCTCCGGAACCTTCAAAGGTTCCAGAGTCCGGCGGGCGACCTCCTTCCAGGAGGAGCAAGCCCACCGTGCCGGTGACCTCCGTCCAACCGGAGGCACCGGACAATATGTTGGAGGCGCTCCAAGGTGCTTCCATCGACGAGGGGCACCGCACTATTATGAGTGCGGTGATCCAGAAGGATCAGTCCGCCAAGAGCGGACTGACTGAAGCTTGTACTAGCCTTTTGACAGGCTTTGAGGTAAGTAAAGAATGTGTAAATAATATTGCCGCATAGACAGTAGCCCCTGATGCTCTGTTTGGCATTCGGGAAGAAAAGCCAAATAGAGGATCAAATACAATTCGCAGGAATCTAACAAAAAGGAGTCAATCTGCGTATGTAGGCTTCCCTGCTGGCGTCCGCCGCACTGACTGCGGAAGTGGACATGCTGAAGCAGGACCTCGAGCGGTCCGAGCAAGAGCTCGGGCATGCCAAGAAGAAGCTCGAGGACAATGAAGGTAAGAAATACCTTGTTTGAATATATATATATATATAAAGGTGCAATTGCGAAAATGACAGGATTATCGTGGCTATTGTAGGGGCCACATCTGAGGTGGCGACCCTTAAGCAAGCGCTGCTCAAGGCCGAGAAGACGGCGGCCACGGAGCGCACCGAGCGGGAGAAGTATGAGGCCGAGGTTGGCAAGGTGCGGCAAGAGCTCCAGGCTCTCATGGAAAAACATGAGAGTTTGGAGCGTGACTCAAGGACGCAAGCGTCCGAGCTCGCGGCGGCTATTGAAAGTGCCAAGTCTGCCAAGGTCGAATCAGGAAGACCCTCCAGGACTTGGATGAGGTGAAGAAGATAGCGGCGGGTAAGGCATTCTTTATGCAAAGCAAACACATAAGCGTGAGTTACTTGTTACTTACCCGAATCCGGAGTTCTCCAGGCGCGTTCGCAGATCTTCCCCGAAGTGTGTCTGATGCTGCCGCATTCTATCGAGCCGATGAGGGGAGCTCGATAGAGAAGGTGTTCTGGTCTCAGTATGCTGAGGCCGGGCACCCCGTGCCCCTGAGCGACCAGTTGAAGCAATTGGTCGAGCTCCACAAGGCGGCCGGACAGGCCATGAAGGGCCTCATAGTTCGGCTGTGGCCTGGAGAGGCTCAGCCTGGGAGCTATTTCGGGCTGGTGCAGCGGCTGGTGGAGGCCTATCCAAAGCTCGAAGTCATCAAGCGCTCCATCTGCATTGAAGGTGCCCGTAGGGCCCTTGCCCGTACTAAGGTGCACTGGGGCAAGCTGGATGCTGAGAAGCTTGTGAAGGACGAGCCACCGTCGGGGAAAGAGCATCGCAAGCCCGAGAACTATTATAAGGATGTTCTGAAGGGTGCCCGCCTTGTGGCGGATGAATGTTCTATGGATGTAATTTTTGAGTAAAACTCGCTCATTTTGTCCTGTGCGCTGAAAACTTGTTCATATGCGCTAAGCAATGCTGTTTGAATTTAAAATATTACCTTCTGTGCGGCTGTTTATCAATTCTGAGAGATGGCAAGTCGTCGACTTCTGCCCCCGTGCCGCTAGTGCCGGGGTGTTCGGGGATAAACCTGAGCACTCTTTTCCCATGTTTGGGTCCTTCGAGGGTGGCGCTCAGCCCAACGAATGAGGCAATCGGACTATAATGCGAGAACACTCTCACTTAGCCATAGAATTCTATAATTTTAAATTTCGGCGAAGCCCCTGGTATTCGGAAGACCGAGTTCAGGGCGCTATCCACGCCTTGGCCGGGCAGAGCTGGCTCCTCGCCCTAAGCGGCATAAGTCTTTAGGGACTCGAAAAAACCTCTCGAACAGCGACCAGCTCTCGCTTCATCATGACAGTCAGTTTTAGCTTTCTCCACTGAGGTGCTCGACCCAGCTCAACCGGGGCACAATCGCAGTGGTTCTCCTAGTGCTACCTTAGCCGATATAGCGGAACGTAAGGCACCAAAACATAGGAGCCGGGCAAACCCAACTATTGACCCAAGACATGATTCGGAGCCGATGCATATAATGCTATAAGTTCGGGGTGCCGCACTTGTTAAAGTGTTCGGACTTCTCACACCATATTGAGGGGTACTGAAGCCCCTGGCGTATTTTGGCCGTACCAAAGTGTATGGGTGCAACATGTCGTTAAGGAACATATATATAAACATTGTTTATTAAAGAGGGCTGCGATCAAGGCAGAGTAATGCAAAAATAGACAAAAGCTATGCATTGTTTATTAAAGAGGGCTGCGATCAAGGCAGAATGATACAAATAATGCGATAAGCAAAAGGTTGGACTATTTAACATGTCCGCTCCAGGGGCAAGCTGCTGAATAATATGCGAAATAGGTATACTGCTCTTGATAGAGACCACCTGGGAGTTCCGTAATGCGGCGTGGCTTGCCTGCTTCCCTGGTTCTTGCATCGTTTGTGCGGCAATTGGACTGCCGAACAGGCCTTCCAAAGAGTGGAGTCCCGAAAGTAAGAGAAAATTAAAAAAAATCGGCAGCCCCTGGTGCGGTTTAAGCCGTTTTTTGGGCGTGCCGTGATGGTGCCCCTCCCCCTGTACCCATGGTATCTCTAGAGCGTAGTTATGTACGCGAAGTACTGGCGTCGCCTTTTTGCGAGGGTTGGGGTTGGGGCCGCATTGCTACGCCTGCTCGGATCATGCCAGGCGGTCTTGTTGTAGGTTACTCCGGGCGTGCTTGACGGTGTCTGGTCGTTTAGTGGCCAGACTGGAGAACTACCTAGAGAGGCTGCTTTGTGCTTCTGCTACAAGGGCTGCCGTGTGCTCCTCCGTTCGGAGGGAGCGTTCGGTGTTTCCATTGACCGTAATTACTCCTCAAGGGCCTGGCCTCTTGAGCTTAAGGTATGCGTAATGCGGTACCGCATTGAACTTAGCGAATGCGGTTCTCCCGAGCAGTGTGTGATAACCACTGTGAAACAGGACTATGTCGAAGATTAACTCCTCGCTTCGGAAATTATCCGGAGATCCGAAGACCACTTCAAGTGTGACTGAGCCTGTACAGTTGGCCTCTACACCTGTTATTACACCTTTAAAGGTCGTTTTGGTGGGCTTAATCCTCGAGGGATCTATGCCCATTTTCCGCACTGTATCCTGGTAAAGCAGGTTCAGGCTGCTGCCGCCGTCCATAAGGACTCTAGTGAGATGAAATTCGTCAATAATTGGGTCTAGAACCAATGCGGCGAATCCTCCGTGACGGGTGCTAGTGGTATGGTCCCTTCGATCAAAGGTGATCGGGCAAGAGGACCATGGGTTGAACTTTGGGGCGACTGGCTCTATCGCGTATACGTCCCTTAACGCGCGCTTCCGCTCCCTCTTGGGGATGTGGTTGCGTATATCATGTTCACCGTCCGCACTTGTGGGGGAAAACCCTTCTGTCCACTGTTGTTCGGCGGTCGGGGCTCCTCGTCGTCATCGCTATGCAGCCCCTTGTCCTTATTTTCGACAGTTAACTTGCCTGCCTGCTTGAACACCCAACAATCCCTGTTGGTGTGATTGGCCGGCTTTTCGGGGGTGCCATGTATCTGGCATAAGCGGTCGAGTATTCGATCCAAACTGGACGGGCCCCTAGGATTCCTTTTGAATGGCTTTTTCCGCTGACTGGATTTAGAGCCTCTGAATCCGGCATTAACTGCCGTATCCTCAGCATTGTCGTCGTTAATGCGGCGCTTCTGCTTGTTGCGACGCGACCTGCCACTACTGTCCCTGGTGTCCGAATTACCAGGGTTCTTGGTTATATTGTTGCTACGAGCAAGCCAGCTATCTTCTCCCGCGCAAAAGCGGGTCATGAGTGTCGTGAGTGCTGCCATAGATTTCGGCTTTTCCTGTCCAAGGTGGCGGGCAAGCCACTCGTCACGGATATTGTGCTTGAAGGCTGCTAGGGCCTCAGCGTCTGGACAGTCGACTATTTGATTTTTCTTTCTTAGGAACCGTGTCCAGAATTGCCTGGCCGATTCATCTGGCTTCTGAATTACGTGACTTAGGTCATCGGCATCTGGGGGTCGCACATAAGTGCCCTGGAAATTGTCGAGGAATGCGGCTTCCATGTCCTCCCAACAGCTGATTGATCCTGTTGGCAAGCTGTTAAGCCAATACCAAGCTGGTCCTTTAAGCTTGAGTGGGAGGTATTTGATGGCGTGGAAATCATCGCCGTGGGCCATGTGGATATGGAGATAATCCTCGATCCATACCGCAGGATCTGTTGTGCCATCATATGATTCGATGTTTACGGGTTTGAAACCCTCGGGGATTTGATGATCCATTATTTCGTCTGTAAAGCAGAGTGGGTGTGTGGCACCTCTGTACTGGGCTATATCATGACGTAGCTCCAATGAGCTTTGTCTATTGTGTTCGGCCTTGCCGAATTTGTGGCCGGCGTGACGGTTACCGTCTCGAGCCGTGGGGCGCCCACGCGATCCATAGATCGATCTTGTTTGCCTTGCCTTGTCCTCCAACATGTCTCGTAAGTCTGGCGCATATTCCCGTGCCTTGGTACGGGGTGCGGCTTGAGTGGAGGGCCGAGAGGCCTCTCTGTCGCGGCCACGAGGTGGCCGGTCGGCCGCATCAAGTGCTTCCTCCTCTAATTGGGGTAGCAACCTGCGCTTTGGGTAGCTCTTGGAGGGGCGTTCGAGTTTATGCTCTTCGGCCGCAAGGACTTCAGTCCATCTGTCGACTAGCAAATCTTGATCAGCTCTAAGCTGTTGCTGTTTTTTCTTGAGGCTTCTTGTCGTGGCCATAAGCCTGCGTTGAAAACGCTTTTGCTCGACGGGATCCTCTGGCATGACGAATTCGTCGTCGTCGAGGCTTGCCTCGTCTTCGGAGGGAGGCATATAATTATCGTCCTCGACCACTCTGTCTGCCGCTCTCTCATGAGGGATGGCTTCTCCATCCTCATGTGCTAAATCTTGCTGGAGGGGGTTTTCTTCGGCGCTTTCCGGAGTATTATTATCTCCCGTGCTGGAATCATCGTGTTTGTTTTGGCGGGATTTTGAGCGGCGCCGCTGATGCCGGCGCTTAGGCTGTTTCTTGGAGGGGTCATCCTCCGCTGTTCCATCGCCATCTCCTTCTTTTGGGGTGTCCACCATGTATATGTCGTATGATGAGGTGGCTTTCCAGGGCCTAATAGGCGCTGGTTCTTCATTGTCTCCTTCATCAGCGTCCATACCGTTGATGTCTTCGGAGTCGAAGTCGAGCATGTCGGTTAGGTCGTAGACAATGGCTACAAAGTGGGTGGTGGCTGGGCTTTGAATTTCTTCATCGTCCGTACCCCAACCTTGCTGACCGTAGTTCGGCCAGGGCTCTCCTGATAAAGAGAGAGACTTCAGTGACTTCAGGATATTGCCAAAAGGTGAGTGCTGAAAGATGTCTGCGGCAGTCAACTCCATAATCGGCGCCCAATCGGATTCGATTGGCAGGGGCACGGAGGGTTCGGAGTCCGGAGAGGAGTCCGGCTCCTTGGAGTCACGAGTCTCGCAGAGTGCGGGGCTGGTGTTTGGCTCGATCGCCATTGGGATCGCAGCCCCCGAGGCGGCGTCCAACCACCCATCCTCGATCGGCGCAGTTGGCTCCAAATTAAAGGTCGAAGCCGATGCGGGTGCGGCCTCCAGGGCACTGTCCGGCGGCAGAGCTAGATCATGCTCGTCGGGACAGTGCGGCGCGCTCGGCAGTGGCTCGAATCCGTCGAAGATCAAGTCCCCGCGGACGTCAGCTGTGTAGTTTAAACTTCCAAATCTGACCTGACGGCCAGGGGCGTAGCTTTAGATCTGCTCCAGATGGTCAAGTGAATTGGCCCACAGTGCGAAGCTGCCGAAGACGAAGATCTGTCCGGGGAGGAAGGTCTCACCCTGGACTGCATCGCCATTGATGATCGTAGGAGCCATCGAGCCTGACGGTGACGACATAGAGGAACTCTCAATGAAAGCAGCATTGTTAGTGTCAAAACCGGCGGATCTCGGGTAGGGGGTCCCGAACTGTGTGTCTAGGCTGGATGGTAACAGGGGGCAAGGGACACGAAGTTTTACCCAGGTTCGGGCCCTCTCGATGAAGGTAAAACCCTACGTCCTGCTTGATTAATGTTGATGATATGGGTAGTACAAGAGTAGATCTACCACGAGATCGAGGAGGCTAAACCCTAGAAGCTAGCCTATGGTATGATTGTTGATGTGTATGTTGTCCTACGGACTAAAACCCTCCAGTTTATATAGACACCGGATAGGGTTAGGGTTACACAGAGTCGGTTACAATGGTAGGAGATCTCAATATCCGTATCGCCAAGCTTGCCTTCCACGCCATGGAAAGTCCCTTCCGGACACGGGACGAAGTCTTCAATCTTGTATCTTCATAGTCCAGGAGTCCGGGTGAAGGTATAGTCCGGCCATCCGAACACCCCCTAATCCAGGACTCCCTCACCCATATACCCCAAAAACATCCCGGAGCACCACGAAACCCTACTTCTAAAGGAAATATGCCCTAGAGGCAATAATAAAGTTATTATTTATTTCCTTATATCATGATAAATGTTTATTATTCATGCTAGAATTCTATTAACCGGAAACATAATACATGTGTGAATACATAGACAAACAGAGTGTCACTAGTATGCCTCTACTTGACTAGCTCGTTAATCAAAGATGGTTATGTTTCCTAACCATGAACAAAGAGTTGTTATTTGATTAACGAGGTCACATCATTAGTTGAATGATCTGATTGACATGACCCATTCCATTAGCTTAGCACCCGATCGTTTAGTATGTTGCTATTGCTTTCTTCATGACTTATGCATGTTCCTATGACTATGAGATTATGCAACTCCCGTTTGCCGGAAGAACACTTTGGGTGCTACCAAACATCACAACGTAACTGGGTGATTATAAAGGAGTACTACATGTGTTTCCAATGGTAGATGTTGGGTTGGCGTATTTCGAGAATAGGATTTGTCACTCCGATTGTCGGAGAGGTATCTCTGGGCCCTCTCGGTAATACACATCACATAAGCCTTGCAAGCATTATAACTAAGATGTTAGTTGTGAGATGATGTATTACGGAACGAGTAAAGAGACTTGCCAGTAACGAGATTGAACTAGGTATTGGATACCGACGATCGAATCTCGGGCAAGTAACATACCGATGACAAAGGGAACAACGTATGTTGTTATGCAGTCTGACCGATAAAGATCTTCGTAGAATATGTAGGAGCCAATATGGGCATCCAGGTCCCGCTATTGGTTATTGACCGGAGACGTGTCTCGGTTATGTCTACATTGTTCTCGAACCGTAGGGTCCGCACGCTTAACGTTACGATGACAGTTATTATGAGTTTATGCATTTTGATGTACCGAAGGTTGTTCGGAGTCCCGGATGTGATCACGGACATGACGAGGAGTCTCGAAATGGTCGAGACATAAAGATTGATATATTGGAAGCCTATATTTGGATATCGGAAGTGTTCCGGGTGAAATCGGGATTTTACCGGATTACCGGGAGGTTACCGAAACCCCCCGGGAGCCATATGGGCCTTCATGGGCCTTAGTGGAAAGGAGAAAAGGGGCAGCCCATAGGTGGCCGCGCCCCCCCCCCCTTCCCTTAGTCCTATTAGGACTAGGAGAAGGGGCCGGCCCCCCTCTCTCTCTTTCCCCCTTTGGGAAACCTAGTCCAACTAGGATTGGGGGGGAGTCCTACTCCCGGTGGGAGTAGGACTCCTCCTGCGCCCTCTCCCTGGCCGGCGCACCCCTCCCCTTTGGCTCCCTTATATACAGGGGCAGGGGGCACCTCTAGACACACAAGTTGATCCTTGGTGATCGTTCCTTAGCCGTGTGCGGTGCCCCCTGCCACCAAATTCCACCTCGATCATATTGTTGCAGTGCTTAGGCGAAGCCCTGCATCAGTAGTACATCAAGATCGTCACCACGCCGTCGTGCTGACGGAACTCTTCCTCGACGCTTTGCTGGATCGGAGCCCGAGGATCGTCATTGAGCTGTACGTGTGCTAAGAACTCGGAGGTGCCGGAGTAACGGTGCTTGGATCGGTCGGATCGGGAAGAAGACGTACGACTACTTCCTCTACGTTGTGTGATCGCTTCCGCAGTCGGTCTGCGTTGGTACGTAGACAACACTCTCCCCCTTGTTGCTATGCATCACCATGATCTTGCGTGTGCGTAGGAAATTTTTAGAAATTACTATGTTCCCCAACAGTGGCATCCGAGCCTAGGTTTTATGGTTTGATGTTATTTGCACGAGTAGAACACAAGTGAGTTGTGGGCGATACAAGTCATACTGCCTACCAGCATGTCATACTTTGGTTCGGCGGTATTGTTGGACGAGACGACCCGGACCAACCTTACGCGTACGCTTACGCGAGACCGGTTCCCTCGACGTGCTTTGCACATAGATGGCTTGCGGGCGACTGTCTCTCCAACTTTAGTTGAACCAAGTGTGGCTACGCCCGGTCCTTGAGAAGGTTAAAACGGAGTCTATTTGACAAACTATCGTTGTGGTTTTGATGCGTAGGTGAGATGAGTTCTTGCTTAAGCCCGTAGCAGCCACGTAAAACTTGCAACAACAAAGTAGAGGATGTCTAACTTGTTTTTGCAGGGCATGTTGTGATGTGATATGGTCAAGGCATGATGCTAAATTTTATTGTATGAGATGATCATGTTTTGTAACCAAGTTATCGGCAACTGGCAGGAGCCATATGGTTGTCGCTTTATTGTATGCAATGCAATCGCGATGTAATGCTTTACTTTATTACTAAGCAGTAGTGATAGTTGTGGAAGCATAAGATTGGCGAGACTACAATGATGCTACGATGGACATCAAGGTGTCGCGCCGGTGACGATGGTGATCATGATGGTCCTTCGGAGATGGAGATCACAAGCACAAGATGATGATGGCCATATCATATCACTTATATTGATTGCATGTGATGTTTATCCTTTTATGCATCTTATCTTGCTTTGATTGACGGTAGCATTATAAGATGATCTCTCACTAAATTATCAAGAAGTGTTCTCCCTGAGTATGCACCGTTGCCAAAGTTCGTCGTGCCCAGACACCACGTGATGATCGGGTGTGATAAGCTCTACGTCCATCTACAACGAGTGCAAGCCAGTTTTGCACACGCAGAATACTCAGGTTAAACTTGACGAGCCTAGCATATGCAGATATGGCCTCAGAACACAGAGACCGAAAGGTCGAGCGTGAATCATATAGTAGATATGATCAACATAACGATGTTCACCATTGAAAACTACTCCATCTCACGTGATGATCGGTTATGGTTTAGTTGATTTGGATCACATGATCACTTAGAGGATTGGAGGGATGTCTATCTAAGTGGGAGTTCTTAAGTAATTTGATTAACTGAACTTAAACTTATCATTAACTTAGTACCTGATAGTATCTTGCTTGTTTATGTTGATTGTAGATAGATGGCTCGTGCTGTTGTTCCGTTGAATTTTAATGCGTTCCTTGAGAAAGCAAAGTTGAAAGATGATGGTAGCAATTACACGGACTGGGTCCGTAACTTGCGGATTATCCTCATTGCTGCACAGAAGAATTACGTCCTGGAAGCACCGCTGGGTGCCAGGCCTGCTGCTGGAGCAACACCAGATGTTATGAACGTCTGGCAAAGCAAAGCTGATGACTACTCGATAGTTCAGTGTGCCATGCTTTACGGCTTAGAATCAGGACTTCAACGACGTTTTGAACGTCATGGAGCATATGAGATGTTCCAGGAGTTGAAGTTAATATTTCAAGCAAATGCCCGGATTGAGAGATATGAAGTCTCCAATAAGTTCTATAGCTGCAAGATGGAGGAGAACAGTTCTGTCAGTGAGCATATACTCAAGATGTCTGGGTATAATAATCACTTGATTCAATTGGGAGTTAATCTTGCGGATGATTGCGTCATTGACAGAATTCTCCAATCACTGCCACCAAGCTACAAGAGCTTCGTGATAAACTATAATATGCAAGGGATGAACAAGACTATTCCCGAGCTCTTCGCAATGCTGAAAGCTGCGGAGGTAGAAATCAAGAAGGAGCATCAAGTGTTGATGGTCAACAAGACCACTAGTTTCAAGAAAAAGGGCAAAGGGAAGAAGAAGGGGAACTTCAAGAAGAACAGCAAGCAAGTTGTTGCTTAGGAGAAGAAGCCCAAGTCTGGACCTAAGCCTGAAACTGAGTGCTTCTACTGCAAGCAGACTGGTCACTGGAAGCGGAACTGCCCCAAGTATTTGGCAGATAAGAAGGATGGCAAGGTGAACAAAGGTATATGTGATATACATGTTATTGATGTGTACCTTACTAGAGCTCGCAGTAGCACCTGGGTATTTGATACTGGTTCTGTTGCTAATATTTGCAACTCGAAACAGGGACTACGGAATAAGCAGACACTAGCAAAGGACGAGGTGACGATGCGCGTGGGAAACGGTTCCAAAGTCGATGTGATCGCGGTCGGCACGCTACCTCTACATCTACCTTCGGGATTAATATTAGACCTAAATAATTGTTATTTGGTGCCAGCGTTGAGCATGAACATTATATCTGGATCTTGTTTAATGCGAGACGGTTATTCATTTAAATCAGAGAATAATGGTTGTTCTATTTATATGAGTAATATCTTTTATGGTCATGCACCTTTGAAGAGTGGTCTATTTTTGATGAATCTCGATAGTAGTGATACACATATTCATAATGTTGAAACCAAAAGATGCAGAGTTGATAATGATGGTGCAACTTATTTGTGGCACTGTCGTTTAGGTCATATCGGTGTAAAGCGCATGAAGAAACTCCATACTAATGGGCTTTTGGAACCACTTGATTATGAATCACTTGGTACTTGCGAACCGTGCCTCATAGGCAAGATGACTAAAACACCATTCTCCGGAACTATGGAGAGAGCAACAGATCTGTTGGAAATCATACATACCGATGTATGTGGTCCGATGAATATTGAGGCTCGTGGCGGATATCGTTATTTTCTCACTTTCACAGATGATTTAAGCAGATATGGATATATCTACTTAATGAAACACAAGTCTGAAACATTTGAAAAGTTCAAAGAATTTCAGAGTGAAGTTGAAAATCATCGTAACAAGAAAATAAAGTTTCTACGATCTAATCGTGGAGGAGAATATTTGAGTTACGAGTTTGGTGTACATTTGAAAAATTGTGGAATAGTTTCGCAACTCACGCCACCCGGAACACCACAGCATAATGGTGTATCCGAACGTCGTAATCGTACTTTACTAGATATGGTGCAATCTATGATGTCTCTTACTGATTTACCGCTATCGTTTTGGGGTTATGCTTTAGAGACGGACGCATTCACGTTAAATAGGACACCATCAAAATCCGTTGAGACGACGCCTTATGAACTATGGTTTGGCAAGAAACCAAAGTTGTCGTTTCTTAAAGTTTGGGGCTGCGATGCTTATGTGAAAAAGCTTCAACCTGATAAGCTCGAACCCAAAGCAGAGAAATGTGTCTTCATAGGATACCCAAAGGAGACTGTTGGGTACACCTTCTATCACAGATCCGAAGGCAAGACATTCGTTGCTAAGAATGGATCATTTCTAGAGAAGGAGTTTCTCTCGAAAGAAGTGAGTGGGAGGAAAGTAGAACTTGACGAGGTAACTGTACCTGCTCCCTTATTGGAAAATAGTACATCACAGAAAACTGTTTCTGCGACACCTATACCAATTAGTGAGGAAGCTAATGATGATGATCATGAAACTTCAGGACAAGATACTACTGAACCTCGTAGATCAACCAGAGTGAGATCCGCACCAGAATGGTACGGTAATCCAATTCTGGAAGTCATGCTACTAGATCATGATGAACCTACGAACTATGAAGAAGCGATGGTGAGCCCAGATTCCGCAAAGTGGCTTGAAGCCATGAAATCTGAGATGGGATCCATGTATGAGAACAAAGTGTGGACTTTGGTTGACTTGCCCGATGATCGGCAAGCGATTGAGAATAAATGGATCTTCAAGAAAAAGACTGACGCTGACGGTAATATTACTGTCTATAAAGCTCGACTTGTCGCAAAAGGTTTTCGACAAGTTCAAGGGGTTGACTACGATGAGACCTTCTCACCCGTAGCGATGCTTAAGTCTGTCAGAATCATGTTAGCAATTGCCACATTTTATGATTATGAAATTTGGCAAATGGATGTCAAAACTGCAGTCCTGAATGGATTTCTGGAAGAAGAGTTGTATATGATGCAACCAGAAGGTTTTGTCAATCCAAAGGGAGCTAACAAAGTGTGCAAGCTCCAGCGATCCATTTATCGACTGGCGCAAGCCTCTCGGAGTTGGAATAAACGCTTTGATAGTGTGATCAAAGCATTTGGTTTTATACAGACTTTTGGAGAAGCCTGTATTTACAAGAAAGTGAGTGGGAGCTCTGTAGCATTTCTGATATTATATGTGGATGACATATTGCTGATTGGAAATGATATAGAATTTCTGGATAGCATAAAGGGATACTTGAATAAAAGTTTTTCGATGAAAGACCTCGGGGAAGCTGCTTACATATTAGGCATAAAGATCTACAGAGATAGATCAAGACGCTTGATTGGACTTTCACAAAGCACATACCTTGACAAGATTTTGAAGAAGTTCAAAATGGATCAAGCAAAGAAAGTGTTCTTGCCTGTGTTACAAGGTGTGAAGTTGAGTCAGACTCAATGCCCGACCACTGCAGAAGATAGAGAAAAAAATGAAAGATGTTCCCTATGCTTCAGCCATAGGCTCTATCATGTATGCAATGCTGTGTACCAGACCTGATGTGTGCCTTGCTATAAGTTTAGCAGGGAGGTACCAAAGTAATCCAGGAGTGGATCACTGGACAGCGGTCAAGAACATCCTGAAATACCTGAAAAGGACTAAGGATATGTTTCTCGTATATGGAGGTGACAAAGAGCTCACCGTAAGAGGTTACGTTGATGCAAGCTTTGACACTGATCCGGACGATTCTAAATCGCAAACCGGATACGTGTTTACTGTAAACGGTGGAGCTGTCAGTTGGTGTAGTTCTAAACAAAGCGTCGTAGCGGGATCTACATGTGAAGCGGAGTACATAGCTGCTTCAGAAGCAGCGAACGAAGGAGTCTGGATGAAGGAGTTCATATCCGATCTAGGTGTCATACCTAGTGCATCGGGTCCAATGAAAATCTTTTGTGACAATACTGGTGCAATTGCATTAGCAAAGGAATCCAGATTTCACAAAAGGACCAAACACATCAAGAGACGCTTCAACTCCATCCGGGATCTAGTCCAGGTGGGAGACATAGAGATTTGCAAGATACATACGGATCTGAATGTTGCAGACCAGTTGACTAAGACTCTTCCACGAGCAAAACATGATCAGCACCAAGGCTCCATGGGTGTTAGAATCATTACTGTGTAATCTAGATTATTGACTCTAGTGCAAGTGGGAGACTGAAGGAAATATGCCCTGGAGGCAATAATAAAGTTATTATTTATTTCCTTATATCATGATAAATGTTTATTATTCATGCCAGAATTGTATTAACCGGAAACATAATACATGCGTGAATACATAGACAAACAGAGTGTCACTAGTATGCCTCTACTTGACTAGCTCGTTAATCAAAGATGGTTATGTTTCCTAACCATGAACAAAGAGTTGTTATTTGATTAACGAGGTCACATCATTAGTTGAATGATCTGATTGACATGACCCATTCCATTAGCTTAGCACCCGATCGTTTAGTATGTTGCTATTGCTTTCTTCATGACTTATGCATGTTCCTATGACTATGAGATTATGCAACTCCCGTTTGCCGGAAGAACACTTTGGGTGCTACCAAATGTCACAACGTAACTGGGTGATTATAAAGGAGTACTACAGGTGTTTCCAATGGTAGATGTTGGGTTGGCGTATTTCGAGAATAGGATTTGTCACTCCGATTGTCGGAGAGGTATCTCTGGGCCCTCTCGGTAATACACATCACATAAGCCTTGCAAGCATTATAACTAAGATGTTAGTTGTGAGATGATGTATTACAGAACGAGTAAAGAGACTTGCCAGTAACGAGATTGAACTAGGTATTGGATACCGACGATCGAATCTCGGGCAAGTAACATACAGATGATAAAGGGAACAACGTATGTTGTTATGCGGTCTGACCGATAAAGATCTTCGTAGAATATGTAGGAGCCAATATGGGCATCCAGGTCCCGCTATTGGTTATTGACCGGAGACGTGTCTCAGTCATGTCTACATTGTTCTCGAACCGTAGGGTCCGCACGCTTAACGTTACGATGACAGTTATTATGAGTTTATGCATTTTGATGTACCGAAGGTTGTTCGGAGTCCCGGATGTGATCACGGACATGACGAGGAGTCTCGAAATGGTCGAGACATAAAGATTGATATATTGGAAGCCTATATTTGGATATCGGAAGTGTTCCGGATGAAATCGGGATTTTACCGGATTACCGGGAGGTTACCGGAACCCCCCGGGAGCCATATGGGCCTTCATGGGCCTTAGTGGAAAGGAGAAAAGGGGCAGCCCATAGGTGGCCGCGTGCCCCCCCTTCCCTTAGTCCTATTAGGACTAGGAGAAGGGGTCGGCCCCCTCTCTGTCTCTTTCCCCCTTTGGGAAACCTAGTCCAACCAGGATTGGGGGGAGTCCTACTCCCGGTGGGAGTAGGACTCCTCCTGCGCCCTCTCCCTGGCCGGCGCACCCCTCCCCCTTGGCTCCTTTATATACAGGGGCAGGGGGCACCTCTAGACAAACAAGTTGATCCTTGGTGATCGTTCCTTAGCCGTTTGCGGTGCCCCCTGCCACCAAATTCCACCTCGATCATATTGTTGCAGTGCTTAGGCGAAGCCCTGCATCAGTAGTACATCAAGATCGTCACCACGCCGTCGTGCTGACGGAACTCTTCCTTGACGCTTTGCTGGATCGGAGCCCGAGGATCATCATCGAGCTGTACGTGTGCTAAGAACTCGGAGGTGCCGGAGTAACGGTGCTTGGATCGGTCGGATCGGGAAGAAGACGTACGACTACTTCCTCTACGTTGTGTGATCGCTTCCGCAGTCGGTCTGCGTTGGTACGTAGACAACACTCTCCCCCTTGTTGCTATGCATCACCATGATCTTGCGTGTGCGTAGGAAAATTTTTGAAATTACTACGTTCCCCAACAACTTCCACTGCCGCAACCTTCTGTACCCGTGAGATCCCATCTTGGGGCCTTTTCCGGCGCTCTACCGGAGGGGGGATCGATCACGGAGGGCTTCTACATCAACACCATCGCCTCTCCGATGATGTGTGAGTAGTTTACCACAGACCTTCGGGTCCATAGTTATTAGCTAGATGGCTTCTTCTCTCTCTTTGGATCTCAATACAAAGTTCTCCTTGATTCTCTTGGAGATCTATTTGATGTAATTCTTTTTGCGGTGTGTTTGTCGAGATCCGATGAATTGTGGGTTTATGATCAAGATTATCTATGAACTATATTTGATTCTTCCCTGAAATCTTTGATGCATGATTTAAATATCTTTGCAAGTCTCTTCGAATTATCAGTTTGGTTTGGCCTACTAGATTGATCTTTCTTGCAATGGGAGAAGTGCTTAGCTTTGGGTTCAATCTTGCGGTCTCCTTTCCCAGTGACAGTAGGGGCAGTGATGACCCACAAGTATAGGGGATCTATCGTAGTCCTTTCGATAAGTAAGAGTGTCGAACCCAACGAGGAGCGGAAGGAAATGATAAGCGGTTTCTAGCAAGGTATTCTCTGCAAGTACTGAAATAAGTGGTAACAGATAGTTTTGTGATAAGATAACTGTAACGAGCAACAAGTAAAAAAAGTAAATAAGGTGCAGCAAGGTGGCCCAATCCTTTTTGTAGCAAAGGACAAGCCTGGACAAACTCTTATATGATGTAAAGTGCCCCCGAGGACACATGGGAATATCGTCAAGCTAGTTTTCATCACGCTCATATGATTCGTGTTCGGTACTTTGATAATTTGGTATGTGGGTGGACCGGTGCTTGGGTGCTGCCCTTACTTGGTCAAACATCCCACTTATGATTAACCTCTATTGCAAGCATCCGCAAATACAACAAAAGTATTAAGGTAAACCTAACCATAGCATGAAATATATGGATCCAAATCAGCCCCTTACGAAGCAACACATAAACTAGGGTTTAAGCTTCTGTCACTCTAGCAACCATCATCTACTTATTACTTCCCAATGCCTTCCTCTAGGCCCAAACAATGGTGAAGTGTCATGTAGTCGACGTCCACATAACACCACTACAGGAGAGACAACATACATCTCATCAAAATATCAAACGAATACCAAATTCACATGACTACTAATAGCAAGACTTCTCCCATGTCCTCAGGAACAAAAGTAACTACTCACAAAGCATAAACATGTTCATAATCAGAGGGGTATTAATGTGCATATAGGATCTGAACATATGATCTTCCACCAATTAAACCAACTAGCATCAACTACAAGGAGTAATTAACACTATTAGCAACCTACTAGCACCAATCCCGGACTTGGAGACAAGAATTGGATACAAGAGATGAACTAGGGTTTTGAGATGAGATGGTGCTGATCAAGATGTGGATGGAGATTGCCCTCTCCCGATGAGAGGAGCGTTGGTGATGACGATGGCGGTGATTTCCCCCTCCGGGAGGGAAGTTTCCCCGGCAAAACAGCCCTGCAAGAACCCTAGATTGGCTCCACCAAGGTTCCGCCTCGTGGCAGCGGAGTTTCGTCCGAGAAGATGGCTTATGATTTTTTTTCCCATCCAAAGAGTCCATATATCATAAGATGGTCACCGGAGGGCCACCAGGGGGCCCACGAGGTAGGGGGCGCGCCCCCACCCTCGTGGGCAGGGTGTGGCCCCCTGGTGAAGTTCTTGTGCTCAATTTTTTTATATATTTGGAAAACATCATCCGTGAAGTTTTAGGACTTTTGGAGCTGTGCAGAATAGGTCTCTAATATTTGCTCCTTTTCCAGCCAGAATCCTAGCTGCCGGCATTCTCCCTCTTTATGTAAACCTTGTAAAATAAGAGAGAATAGGCATAAGTATTGTGACATAATGTGTAATAACATCCCATAATGCAATAAATATTGATATGAAAGCATGATGCAAAATGGACGTATCAACTCCCCCAAGCTTAGACCTCGCTTGTCCTCAAGCGAAAAGCCGAAATCAAAAAATATGTCCACATGTTTAGAGATCAAGGTGTCGATAAAAATAAAATACGGACATGAGGGCATCATGATCATTCTTAGAGCAGCAATTTATATAATTCTTGTCATATGATATCTTATGCTAGAGTAATAATTCAATCACAATATCAAGTATGAATTGTAAACTTCATTGAAAACTGACAAACTATAATCTCAGTCATTGAGGCAATTGCAATTTATCATACCATAGGAAAGAGTCAATGTATAAGAGCTTTTCAGCAAGTCCACATACTCAACTATCATATAGTATTTCACAATTGCTAACACTCACGCAATACTTATGGGTATGGAGTTTTAATCGGACACAGAGAAAGATAGGGGCTTATAGTTTTGCCTCCCAACATTTTACCTCAAGGGTAATGTCAACAGTAATAGTTCATGAAAACCCAAATCCAATTAGCCATATATACCGGGATCTTTCCAACATATTGTGCTTGCCAAAGGATAAAATGTAAAAAGGGAGGGTGAAGATCACCATGAATCTTTTGCAGCTTAGGAGATAAAAGTAAAAGATAGGCCCTTCGCAGAGGGAAGCAGAGGTTTTCATGCGCTTTTATGGTTGGATGCACAAAATCCTAATGTGAAAGAACATCACTTTATATTGCCACTTGTGATATGGACCTTTATTATGCAGTCTGTCACTTTTATTACATCCATATCACATGATCGTATAAAGCTTATTTCCTCCACACCAATCAATCATACATATTTAGAGAGCATTTTTTATTGCTTGCACCGATGACAACTTACTTGATGGATCTTACTCAATCCATAGGTAGGTATGGTGGACTCTCATGGCAAAACTAGTTTAAGGGTATTTGGAAGCACAAGTAGCATTTCTACTTGGTGCAATGAATTTGGCTAGCATGAGGGAGAAAGGCAAGCTCAACATGTTGGAGGATCCAAGACAATATAATTTATCTCAGATGTACGAAAACATAACCCATTACGTTGTCTTCCTTGTCCAATGTCAACTCTTTAGCATGTCATATTTTAATGAGTGCTCACAATCATAAAAGATGTCGAAGATAGTATATTTATATGTGAAGACCTCTCTTTCTTTATTACTTCCTATTAATTGCAACGATGACCAAAACTATGTTTGTCAACCCTCAATAACTTTTATTCATCATACTCTTTCTATGTGAGCTCATTACTCTCCATAAGAGTCACATGATCTCTTTGTTTCTTTTTATTTCTTTCTCTTTTCTTTTCTTTTATTTGGGATCATGGCAAAAAATAAGCAAGCCCTTGACTCAACATTAATCTTTATTGTATAGCTCAAGGACTTGATTACATAGAAGGATAATAAAGCAAAACTCACAACTAGATCATACTAAGAACTTTTATTCTACTAGATCAAAATATTGCTAAAAGGATCGAACTAAGAAAAACGATAAAGATAAAAGTGATGGTGATACCATACCGGGGCACTCCCCCAAGCTTGGCAGTCGCCAAGTGGAGTGCACATACCAGATACTCAATTCTTCTTTGTTGGAGGAGACGGTGGTGATGTTGTTGATGGCGTAGGCTTGTCGTCCTTCTTCCAAGGCATAGGCTCACCATCATAGAAGGTTGACCGAGTCTCGGGGATCCTAAAATCTGCAGCCAAACTCATCCTTTTGAATCTATATTCATACTCACAGTTTTGGTTTTGCAGGTCATTGATTTGAGCTTGGAGGTGCTCAATTTTCTCGTGAAGCTTGAAGATTGTCTCCCCGATGTTATCGGCATCCAGCTTGTGTTTGTTGGTGAACTTTGTGATCATCATGTAGTTGGAGTTGAGTCCACGCTCCACCATCCCCTGACACATGAAAACGTGTTGCTCCATTGCTTCAAGCCTCGTCTCCACGCTTCCGGTCCCCTTCGGTCCCTCAGCATCACAGATGTGCAGCAACCCCTCACGCATCTCAATGGTTTGAGGGTGTCGCTGCACCTCCGCTAGGTAAGGGTTCATGGACTTCTCGAAGAACTTGTCCTTGGGTGCACTTGGAGACGTCATGATAATCTAGATCTGTCAGAAAAACAACTCGAAACAAAGACAAGAGATTTTTGCGTGATATGGGAGTCAAAACTCCCGGGAGGTTATATAATGAATTTTTACCAACCAAAATACGTGTCTTGTAAGAAAACGGAGTCCGGAGAGCACACGAGGTGCCCACGAGGTAGGGGGCGCACCCAGGGCGTAGGGCGCGCCCTCCACCCTCGTGGGGCCCTCGTGTCCTTTCTGGACTGCTGCTTATTTTTCTATTTTTCTAAATATTCCAAAACAGAGAAATATTTCCTTAAAACTGTTTTGGAGTCGGTTTACTTATCGTACCACATACCTATTCCTTTTCGGAGTCTGAAATGTTCCGGAAAGTGGTCCTTTATGTACTCCTCTGGGGTTATGGTTTCAATAACATTGGTTTCAACATTTATGGGATTGCCTGAGATATAATGTTTGATTCTTTGACCATTTACCACCTTCGGATTTGTGCCTTCAAAGTTGTTGATTTTTATGGCACCGAAACGGTAGACCTCCTCGATAACGTAGGGGCCTTCCCATTTAGAGAGAAGTTTTCCTGCAAAAAATCTTAAACGAGAGTTGTATAGCAATACATAATCACCTACATTAAACTCACGCTTTTGTATTCTTTTATCATGCCACCTTTTAACCTTTTCTTTAAACAACTTCGCATTTTCGTAGGCTTGGGTTCTCCATTCATCAAGTGAGTTAATATCAAATAACCTCTTCTCACCAGCAAGTTTAAAATCATAATTTAGTTCTTTAATAGCCCAATAAGCCTTGTGTTCTAGTTCGAGAGGTAAGTGACATGCTTTTCCATAGACCATTTTATACAGAGACATACCCATAGGATTTTTATATGCAGTTCTATAGGCCCATAATGCATCATCAAGTTTCTTGGGCCAATTCTTTCTAGACCTATTAACAGTCTTTTGCAAAATTAATTTGAGTTCTCTATTACTCAATTCTACTTGACCACTAGACTGAGGATGATAAGGAGATGCAATTCTATGATTAACATCATATTTAGCAAGCATTTTACGGAAAGCACCATGAATAAAATGTGGACCACCATCAGTCATCTAGGGACTCCAAACCTTGGAAAGATAACTTCTTTAAGCATTTTAATAGAAGTGTTATGATCAGCACTACTAGTTGGAATAGCTTCTACCCACTTAGTAACGTAATCAACAGCAACTAAAATATGTGTATAACCATCAGAGGAAGGGAAAGGTCCCATATAGTCAAAGCCCCAAACATCAAATGGTTCAATAACAAGTGAATAATTCATAGGCATTTCTTGACATCTACTAATATTACCAATTCTTTGACATTCATCACAAGATAAGACAAACTTACGGGCATCCTTGAAGAGAGTAGGCCAATAAAAACTAGATTGTAGTACCTTATGTGCAGTTCTATCTCCAGCTTGGTGCCCTCCATAAGCTTCGGAGTGACACTTGCGTAGGATCTATTCCTGTTCATGCTCAGGTACACAACGTCTAATAACACCATCTACTCCTTCTTTATAAAGATGTGGGTCATCCCAAAAGTAATGCCTCAAATCATAAAAGAACTTTTTCTTTTGCTGGTATGTGAAACTAGGTGGTATAAACTTAGCAACAATGTAATTAGCATAATCAGCATACCATGGAGCAGTATGAGAAGTATTTATGACGTTTAATTGCTCATCAGGAAAGCTATCATCAATAGGTAGTGGGTCATCAAGCACATTTTCTAACCTAGACAAGTTGTCTGCAACGGGGTTCTCAGCTCCTTTTCTATCAACAATATGTAAATAAAATTCTTGTAGCAAGAGAACCCATCTAATAAGTCTAGGTTTAGCATCTTTCTTTTCCATAAGATATTTAATAGAAGCATGATCAGTGTGAATAGTTACTTTAGAATCAACAATATAAGGCCTTAACTTATCACAAGCAAATACAACTGCTAAGAATTCTTTTTCAGTAGTGGCATAATTTCTTTGAGCATTGTCTAGAGTTTTACTAGCATATTGAATAACATTTAGTTTCTTATCAACTCTTTGTCCTAGAACAGCACCTACAGCATAATCACTAGCATCACACATAATTTCAAAGGGTAAATTCCAATCAGGTGGCTGAACGATAGGTGCAGAGATCAATGCTTTCTTAAGTATTTCAAATGCTTCTACACAATCATCATCAAAGACAAATGGTATATATTTTTGTAATAAATTAGTCAGGGGCCGAGAAATTTTCGAGAAGTTCTTAATGAACCTCCTATAAAACCCGGCATGACCAAGGAAACTTCTTATACCTTTGATGTCTTTGGGACATGGCATCTTTTCAATAGCATGAACCTTGGCTTTATCAACTTCAATACCTCTTTCAGAAACTTTATGCCCCAAGACAATACCTTCATTAACCATAAAGTGGCACTTTTCCCAATTCAGGACAAGATTAGTTTCTTCACATCTCTGCAAAACTCGATCAAGGTTGCTCAAGCAATCATCAAAAGAAGATCCATAGACAGAAAAGTCATCCATGAAAACCTCACAAATCTTTTCACAAATGTCAGAGAATATAGCCATCATGCATCTTTGAAAGGTAGCAGGTGCATTACATAAACCAAAAGGCATACGTCTATAAGCAAAAGTACCAAAAGGGAATGTAGAAGTAGTCTTTGCTTGATCTTTGGCTGACACAGCTATTTGAGAGAAACCAGAATAACCATCTAGAAAGCAAAAATGTGTATGTTTGGATAATCTTTCTAGCATTTGATCGATAAAAGGTAAAGGATAATGATATTTTTAGTGGCCTTATTTAATTTGCGTAAATCAATTACCATCCTATAACCAGTAATAATTCTTTGAGGAATCAATTCATCTTTATCATTAGGAATAACAGTAACACCTCCCTTCTTAGGGACACAATGGACAGGGCTTACCCACTGACTATCAGCAACGGGGTAAATTATACCTGCCTCAAGGAGCTTTAGCGTCTCCTTTCTTACCACTTCTTTCATTTTAGGATTCAGCCGGTGTTGATGAGCATGAACTGGTTTAGCATCTTCTTCCAAATTAATTTTATGTTGGCATAGAGTGAGACTAATGCCCTTAAGATCATCAAGAGTATACCCAATAGCAGCACGGTGCTTCTTCAGAATTTTCAATAATCTATCTTCTTCATGTTCTGAAAGGTTAGCACTAATAATAACAGGATACATCTTTTTCTCATCAAGATAAGCATATTTAAGAGTATCTGGTAACAACTTAAGCTCAAACACGGGATCACCCTTGGGTGGAGGAGGATCTCCTAGGATTTCAACAGGTAAATTATGTTTCAGAATAGGTTCCTGTTTAAAGAATACTTCATCTAATTCCCTTCTCTCATTCATAAACATATCAATTTCATGGTCTAGCAAATATTGTTCTAAAGGATCACTAGGAGGTACGGCAATAGAGGCAAGACCTATAATTTCATCTTTACTAGGTAATTCTTCTTCACGATGTTGTCTACTAAATTTAGAAAAATTAAATTCATGAGTCATATCATCTAAACCGACAGTAACAACATCTCTTTTACAATCTATGGTAGCATTAACAGTATTTAAGAAGGGTCTACCAAATATAATGGGACAGAAGCTAACTTGTGGGGAACCAAGAACAAGAAAATCAGCAGGATATTTAGTTTTCCCACACAAGACTTCAACATCTCTAACAATTCCCATTGGTGAAATAGTATCTCTATTAGCAAGTTTAATTGTGACATCAATATCTTCTAACTCAATAGGTGCAATGTCATGCATAATTTCATTGTATAAGTCAATAGGTATTGCACTAGCACTAGCACCCATATCACATAAGCCATGATAACAATGATCTCCTATTTTAACAGAAATAACAGGCATACCTACCACAGGTCTAGGTTTATCTGTATCACTGGGTTTAGCAATTCTAGCAGTTTCATCACAGAAATAAATAACATGCCCGTCTATATTATCAGACAAGAGATCTTTAACAATAGCAATATTAGGTTCAACTTTAACTTGCTCAGGAGGTGTATATGTTTCAATATTGCTTTTACGAACCATAATTGAAGCTTTAGCATGATCCTTTATCCTAACAGGGAAAGGTGGTTTCTCAACATAAGAAGTAGGAACAATAGGATCATTATAAGTAATAGTCTTTTCTTCAACTTTAATAGGTGCAGCTACTTTTACTTCTATGGGAGGATGATATTTAAACCACTTCTCCTTGGGGAGATCAACATAAGCAGCAAAAGATTCACAAAAAGAAGCTACTATCTCAGAGTCAAGCCCATATTTAGTGCTAAATTTACGAAAAATATCGGTATCCATAAAAGATTTAACACAATCAAAACTAGGTGTCATACCTGACTCCGTGCCATTGTCGAGGTCCCAATCTTCGGAGTTGCATTTAATTATTTCCAATGAATCCCATTTGAATTCAATAGTCTTCATCATAAAAGAGCTAGCACAAGAAGTATCAAGCATGATGCGATTGTTATCAGAAAGCCGAGCATAAAATTTTTGAATAACCATTTCTCTTGAGAGCTCATGATTGGGGCATGAATATAACATTAATTTAAGCCTCCCCCAAGCTTGAGCGATCTTTCTCCTTCACGAGGCCAAAAATTATATATATAATTGCGATCACGATGAACAAGATGCATAGGATAAAACTTTTGATGAAATTCCAATTTCAATCATTTGTAGTTCCAAGACTCCATATCGTCACATAGCCTATACCATGTCGATGCATCTCCCCTCAAAGATAAAGGGAAGACCTTCTTCTTAACAACATCTCCGAGTACACCTGCAAGCTTAAATAATCCACAAACTTCATCCACATATATTAGATGTTCATTAGGATGTTTTGTTCCATCTCCTAAAAAAGGATTACCTAGCAGTTTTTCTACCATACCCAAAGGAATTTCAAAGCAAGCATTTTCATTTTCAGTAGGTTCAGTAGGTTGAGGAGCAACTCTTTGCTCTATTGGTCGGGGTGAAGATACCTCGAACAAGCCCCTCAGAGGATTACTTTCCATAGTAACAAGTGACAGTAAATTTCAGCACACTATATAAATTTTTCCTTACCAAATTCCACCTACCAAAGGCGCTTCACTCCCCGGCAATGGCGCCAGAAAAGAGTCTTGATGACCCACAAGTATAGGGGATCTATCATAGTCCTTTCGATAAGTAAGAGTTTCGAACCCAACGAGGAGCAGAAGGAAATGATAAGCGGTTTCCAGCAAGGTATTCTCTCCAAGTACTGAAATGAGTGGTAACAGATAGATTTGTTGTAAGATAATTGTAACGAGCAACAAGTAACAAAAGTAAATAAGGTGCAGGAAGGTGGCACAATCCTTTTTTTAGCAAAGGACAAGCCTGGACAAACTCTTATATGATGTAAAGTGCTCCCGAGGACACATGGGAATATCGTCAAGCTAGTTTTCATCACGCTCATATGATTCGCGTTCGGTACTTTGATAATTTGGTATGTGGGTGGACCGGTGCTTGGGTGCTGCCCTTACTTGGACTAACATCCCACTTATGATTAACCTCTATTGCAAGCATCCGCAAATACAACAAAAGTATTAAGGTAAACCTAACCATAGCATGAAACATATGGATCCAAATCAGCCCCTTATGAAGCAACACATAAACTAGGGTTTAAGCTTCTGTCACTCTAGCAACCCATCATCTACTTATTACTTCCCAATGCCTTCCTCTAGGCCCAAACAATGGTGAAATGTCATGTAGTCGACGTTCACATAACACCACTAGAGGAGAGACAACACACATCTCATCAAAATATCGAACGAATAGCAAATTCACATGACTACTAATAGCATGACTTCTCCCATGTCCTCAGGAACAAAAGCAACTACTCACAAAGCATAAACATGTTCATAATCAGAGGGGTATTAATGTGCATATAGGATCTGAACATATGATCTTCTACCAATTAAACCAACTAGCATCAACTACAAGAAGTAATTAACACTACTAGCAACCTACTAACACCAATCCCGGACTTGGAGACAAGAATTGGATACAAGAGATGAACTAGGGTTTTGAGATGAGATGGTGCTGATGAAGATGTTGATGGAGATTGCCCTCTCCCGATGAGAGGAGCGTTGGTGATGACGATGGCGATGATTTCCCCCTCCGGGAGGGAAGTTTCCCCGGCAGAACAGCCCCGCTAGAACCCTAGATTGGCTCTGCCACGGTCCCGCCTCGTGGCGGTGGAGTTTCATTCGAGAAGATGGCTTATGATTTTTTTCCCATCAAAAGAGTCCATATAGCAGAAGATGGTCACCGGAGGGCCACCAGGGGGCCCACGAGGTAGGGGGGCACGCCAGGGGGGTAGGGCGCGCCCCCCACCCTCGTGGGCAGGGTGTGGCCCTCTGGTGAAGTTCTTCCGCCCAATGTTTTTTATATATTTGGAAAACATCATCCGTGAAGTTTCAGGACTTTTGGAGCTGTGCAGAATAGGTCTCTAATATTTGCTCCTTTTCCAGCCAGAATCCCAGCTGCCGGCATTCTCCCTCTTTATGTAAACCTTGTAAAATAAGATATAATAGGCATAAGACATAATGCGTAATAACATCCCATCATGCAATAAATATTGATATAAAAGCATGATGCAAAATGGACGTATCAAGCAGCAAGGCACGCATTGTATTGTTACCATCGAGGATAAAAAGATGGGATTTATATCATATTGCTTGAGTTTATCCCTCTACATCATGTCATCTTGCCTAATGCGTTACTATGTTCTTATGAACTTAATACACTAGATGCATGCTGGATAGCGGTCGATGTGTGGAGTAATAGTAGTAGATGCAGAATCGTTTCGATCTACTTGTCACGGACGTGATGTCTATATACATGATCCTGCCTAGATATTCTTATAACGATGCGGTTTTTTATCAATTGCTCGACATTAATTTGTTCACCCACCGTAGAATTTGCTATCTTGAGAGAAGCCACTAGTGAAACCTATGGCCCCCGGGTCTATCTTCCATCATATTATTTTCCTATTTATTTACTATTTTTATCATTGTTTATTTTGCAGTATTTATTTTCCAATCTATACACCAAAAATACCAAAAATATTTATCTTATTATCTCTATCAGATCTCACTTTCGTAAGTGACCGTGAAGGGATTGACAACCCCTTTATTGCGTTGGTTGCGAGGTTCTTGTTTGTTTGTGCAGGTACTAGGTGATTTGTGTGTTACGTCCTACTGGATTGATACCTTGGTTCTCAAAACTGAGGGAAATACTTACACTACTTTGCTGCATCACCCTTTCCTCTTCAAGGGAAAACCAACGCATGCTCAAGAGGTTGCAGGTGTCGGGGTGTCGTGTCGAGGGTGAAGTGGTCGAGGGTCGCCGAGGGGTCAAGGATTTGCCATCCCGACCAGGACACCCCGACCCCCTGACCCCGACACCCCGACCCCTCGACCCTCGACACGACACACCGACACCCCGACCCCTCGACCCTCGACACGACACCACCGACACCCCGACCCCCGACATGACACCCCAACCCCCGAGGGTTGCCGATGGTCGAGGGTTGCCAAGGGGCACCCCGACCCCGACACAGCACCCCGACATGACACCACCGACACCTCGACCCCCGACACGACACCCCGAGATCCCGACACGGCACCCCCGGCACCAAGACCCCGATATTAATTAGTTAATGTTATTAGGTATTTAATTCTTTATTATGTTCATGATGATGATACACACTAATTTTTTTATTATGTTTATGTTGTACTAATTTTGTTTACTCTTTGTCATTGCATGTGTTGACAGATGGTGGGCTTGGGTCGAGAGCGCTCTGAGCCTCCTACCTCGGCGCGCGGGAGGGGTGTTGTTATTGCACCCCAAAACCTTCGAAGAGCGCTGGTAGACAGCATGCATACACCCCAAGCACCTTCGGCGGGCGCTTCTTCTTCTTCAGCCGGGAGAGGAGGTCGGGGGAAGAACAGGGGTGGAGGTAGAGGTGGACGGGGCGCTGGGAGAGGTAGGAAGGTTGTTCTTCCTTCCTCGCCGCCACCCCCCGCTAAGTCTTCGGACCACCAGAGTGCTCCGTCTCAGGTGGACCCGTCTGACCTGGACCCGTGTCGGACTCCGGTCCACAAGCCTCAGGTCGACGAGCCTCTGTTCGCCGAGCCTTGGGTCCCAGTGTCTTCCTCCTAGGAGACTTGGGTCCCACGGTCTTCCTCCCAGGAGACTCGGGTCCCAGAGTCTTCGTCACACGTGACTCCGGAGACTAGCGACCATGGTGATGGTGTCGAGGAGACCTTATCTAAGGATAGCTACAGCGAGGGCGAGCTGGTTGAGGAGGGCAAGAAGGTCTACCAGCATGGTGGCTCTAAGCTACCGTCCGTGCCGACGACCCGCGACCAGAGGTGGTTGATTCAACCTAACAGGGAGAAGTAAGTGCATTTAGTCTTTTTTTAACCTTTTGCCTTCATGTTTGTTCAAATTAATATCTAATGTGTTGGCCTTGTCGTACTGTAGGGGTTGAATACACACAGATTGTGTCCGCAGGCCCAACCATGTCCTTGGTACTCTAGTCCGGCACCACTTCCCGGGGTGGGTCACGTTGTCCGGTGAGGGTGAGCTTCCATAACTAGCACTAACGTGGGAGCTGTACGAGGCTGCCCCGGCCCCGCCGGGGGAGATGGTCGATGGTGTCGTGTGCGAGACGGTGGCCGACATTGTGAGACGGCGGTTTTGGGTAATTTCTCCTTTACAGAATTAAAATCAACAATACCTAGTGATTTTACTAATCAGTGTTGTCTTGTTTGATTGCAGACCTTCTACAGGTGTCTTGAGGAACACGAGGCGGACACGGCTATGGTTCTCAAAGTCGAGTGCAAGCGCCTACTTCAAAACCTACGACACGAGGCTTGGGTGCAGTCTGTTCAGGACTATTATGCCTCGACTAACATCAGGAGGGAGAAGAAGAAGTGTCGCGCCAAGTATCTGAGTAAGGACAAGTACATTATGGTAATTACCTATTCTTAAGGCCTTGTACTAGTTTCCTTGATTTGATTCGTAGGTGTAGTGCCGAAATTTCTCTTTGTCTAACTTAGGCGCCCCCGAGATGGTGTGCGGATAAGATGGACTGTTGGGAGAGGTTGGTGGATGAGTGGTGCTCTCCCCAATGGCTAGCCGTCCACAACAAGAACACGGACAAGCATGCCCAGATGTAAGGTGTGCCGCACCATCAAGGGAGCTTCAACCTATTTGAGTACGGGGATCACTAGGTATGTGGTTCGAGCCCTTAATGATTCATGCAATTTCATTCTTCATGCTTGCTTTAATTACTAATTTACATTGTTCCTCTCTTTCAGGCGCGACACAACAAGAAGGAGGTGTCGCCGCTATACGACCTCTATGCCATGGCCCATAGTACCCAGTACAAGAAGGCCAAGGCATTCTTGGAGGATGGCCTCGATCATCTAGAGAGCTTCACCAACATCTCCTCCCACGACAAGCTTGTGAGGTACAGAGACTAGGCGCTGCAGTGCTGTCTGTGGAGCCGCAACTGGACTAGGGATACCATGCTGGCAGGAGGTGCGACGCCTCAGTCCGAGGCGCTGCACAGTAGTGTGCGGCGCCTAGCTGTCGGACGCCACACAAAAGGGTCATCATTGTGAAAAAAAATTGCGAGCAGGTCAGTTTATGATTTGACTTCGCCATCAGGTCAAAAATGTGATTTCTGCCTACGGATCAGGCTTTGTAACCATTGGATTCGCCTAGATCCAACGGCTGCGGCCCTGTGGGTGCCCTATCCTTTATCTCCTCTCTCTCTATCCTTATCCCTTCACACCCATGCCTAGCCATCGCAGCCGCCGCATGCCACGCCGCGAGTCACCGCCGCTAGCCCAGGGCCTCATGCCGCCGCCGCTCGCCCCTTTCTCTGTAGGTCGCGGACGCAACCCTAGGCCCCGGGGCCATTCCCTCCTCCCCACCAGGCTCGAGGAGGCCTGAGGAAGTGGCTATGAGGAGCGCGCAGCCGCCAGAGCCATAGGCAGATCCAGCCGGCGCCGTCGGCAGCCATCCCTCCCTCCGGTGGCCATGAAGAAATGAACAGGCTTGAGCAGAACGAGCGCATGGACGGTGCGCACCTCCCGCGATAGGAGCCACCAGTCCTCATCATCTGCAAGCATCCACGAGGAATCGATCCATATGTAAGGTAGCTTCCAGAATAATCCATCCAGTTGGCTGCTTGCTTCTATGTGTACTAGTGGAAACGGGAGCAAGACGCGAGGCCAACGTCCAGGATACATGCCCGTTGCTAACTGATTCTAGTACGTGTTCCTTCCCATGGTGGAGATGTTCATACCCGAATACTCGTCACATATCCATACATACTCGTATACTCTTAGACTGGCCTGTATACATACATACCCAAATACCTGTGCATTTTTTTTAATTCAGCTAAATAGGTCTACCGAGTGTCAAACTCAGCAAAGGCTTGCCCCTTTGCCTAGTGTTGCACTTGGCAGACTGCTTCTGTCAGATTGGTAATAGAGATTGTGCAGAGCAACATTGACATCTACTTTACCGACAGGCAATGTAGGTGTAATACATAGTGCTTTTCATGGTAAGGGTCATAGTAGAAGTATGATCATTTTAGTGTAGTATATCCCAATAATCACTATGAAACTATAGTTGAAGCTTGTCTATTCATTTCCACTTTAATTCTTATATTTCTCATGTCTCAATCTCATCAGCTAGTTTGATATAATCGAATGGGTGATAGTATCACCTTGTACCAATTACCCATCCTAGTTACTTTTTTTATTAAGGTGAATGTAATATACCATCACCTTTTACCGAGTATCCGTCCTGGTTACATTACGTGCAAAATAGGTTCCACGTTTAATTTCAAATTTGTTGAATATGTGGTTTTACTGCGTGCTTATAGTCTGTAGCTTTTGGATGTATACATCTATTTCTGTCTCAAGTTGTTTATCATTCTACTGTTACAGAATATTTGCGGGGAGCTCGGATAGTGTCGATGCCTCAAGGGTTTATTCATATCAATTCCGAGCTGTTTAAAGCCACTGTAATCATGGCTGCTGGTTTCCAGGTATATGTTTATGCAGTCATATGGACGCGCTCATAGACAATTCGTATAGAATGTTTAAATTCTTTATAACTTTGCCATGGAATGTCTACTGTTAGAAAACATCTTACGGGTACATTCGTAACATACTAGAAAGCACATACATACACATGCCCAACGCAACAACAAGCACGCACATACATCATAGATGCTCTGCTCCTGATTCTCAATAGTATGATGATGCTTTTCTCAGCCACTCTAATTTTTTTTGCACTGGGGCCACTTTGCATGTGCTTGGTCACAGATTGATAGTTGTTTGTGCTGCTGTGTTCAACTAATGTCTAGATACAATAAGTTTTGATTTGTACAAGAGCTAAGTACAATTGTCAACTCTTTTTTTGTGGGTGCTTACCACACATCATCCACTTGGTGACTGTAGAAACTATTAATACAATAGCGCAACAGTTTGCTACTATGTGGGATTAAATGGGATTATCTGGGCTAGCAAACGCAACATGGTTGATTGCGGGCTGCCCACAAACACCCGCATAGCACATCTGTGCTGGTGTGGGCATTCCTCTATTAGTCGCACTTGTAGCCTGAGTGTGTATCCCTAAGGAAGTGAATGGTCATGGTAGTCTTCCCGAATTACGGCCACGTGTATCCATTGAAATATTGTTCATGCAAATTCTGTTATCATTGTCGTTGAATAATAATATTGATCATAATATACGTTCCATCCAAAGTAGTTTTAAAGACTTTTAACATATCCAGACCAGAGGAATGTTCCATATGCTACTATTCGGAGTATTGATCTAGAAACTAAGAATGTTCCATATGCTACTATTTGGAGTATTGATCTAGAAACTAAGGTTGGTGATATTTAGCTAGGTGCCGAATTTGCACTTATTTGCATAGATGAACCTATACCGGATAATGAGGAGTTAGTAAATAAGTTTCTGATTGCAAGAGAATTGGTGATGCTTTTGCTTAAGGATACTTAAACTGACCTTCAACTTTTGTAAGTTGGAGTCTTTTCTTCCATATTCCAAAACTATATTTGCGTACATTCAATCGCATAGCTATAACGTCCATTTATCTTTTGCAGATTCAAAAGAAGGATAATTGAGGAGAATTCTGAATTCTTCGGTTGGATGAGGAAGAAAATATAATTAGAAGATTTTACTTAGCAATAATCGTAGTTTACATTAATAGATTGAAAATGTAATATCATTCGGAAGATCTTTTCCTTTGGTCGAATTGGTGCAAATTCTGTGGCGTAATATTCTCCATAGATGTGTTCTCTATTGTAAAATTGATACGAATGATATGTTGTTCAACCAATAACATTGGTATTTATTCATTGTAATGCATATGTATCCTACACTCTTGTACATTCATAATAAATACATTGATATTTTCAATATGTGTATGTGTCTTGCTTCAATTTCTCCATCATTTTAATGGTGCCAAGCATCATAATAAAATAATTAACTATTTGAGCAGCTGCAGTGATTTTATTAAATATATGTATATTTCATAAAATGGCTATCTACATTTGTGGTTAATAATTAAGAATACATTAATTATGTGGCCATACTAATGTAGTAGTGTTACTAATGGTGTTACCAGTGTTGTATTATGATATTTGGATATTATGTTACAAGTTGTGTTACTATAGTAACAAAAACATGTTACCACAATGTTCTACGTCTACAAAATATGTTACTATGGGTGTTACCATACTAACCAAAATGTGTTACCAGCGTGTGTGGTAACACATAATATGCATGTTACTATAACGTAAGCGTAACACACTTTTTGATATATGGTAACAATTACTATATGTGACAGCGAACACCACTTAGTAACACAGTCTAATGGAACACATTTCAAAATGTGTTACAACGGGGCTTAGTAACACTGTTTTGAGCCTATGGTAACACAACACTATGTTACAAAAGCTTTGTCCTGTTGTAGGACGTGCCAGAGAGCTCCACCAGCAAGAGCAAGAAGTCCAAGGCTGCACCACCAGAAACTAAGAAGGTGTCCGTCATGGAGGACGGCACGGGCGGGGCTTTCACTATAAGCTCCACCCTCGACAACAAATAGGAAAGCGCGCTCGTCGCCTTCCTGTAGTCGAATGTTGATGTGTTTGCATGGCAAGCATCCAACATCCCCGGCGTTTCTAGGGAGGTTATTGAGCACCATCTTGCTATCTGTCCTCATGCGCGTCCCGACAAGCAGAAGGTCAGGAAGCAAGCTTTGGAGCGACAAGAATTCATCATCGAGGAGATCAGGAAGTTGGAGGCGGCAGGCCTGGTTAGAGGAGTGCTCCACCCTACATGGTTGGCCAATCCGGTGGTGGTGCGTAAGGCAAATTGGAAATGGAGGCTGTGTATTGACTACACAGATGTCAATAAAGCATGTCCAAAGGATCCTTTCCCTCTGCCACGCATCGACCAGATTGTGGAATCCACTGCCGGGTGTGACCTGCTGTCATTCCTCGAGGCTTATTCAGGATACCACCAGATCTTCATGGTGAAGGAAGACGAAGAAAAAACCGCGTTCATCACCCCATGTGGTACGTACTTTTTTGTATGAATGCCTTTCGGGTTGAAGAGTGCTGGTTCAATGTTTGCCCGAGCAGTCCAGATTGGTTTTGAGGCCCAGCTACATAGAAATATGGAAGCTTATATGGATGACATAGTGGTCAAAACCAAGGACAGGGCCACGCTCGTGCAAGATTTAGAAGAAACATTTGCAAATCTGCGCAAGATCAACCTCAACCCAGAGAAGTGTGTGTTCGGTGTCCCTGTGGCACCCCGGCTAAGAGAAAACCAGAACGCCCCGTATTCCAGCCCAGATCGAGGTGAAGTCTTCTAGAATACGACACTGCTTAGTATAGAACAAACCAGCTCTCTATTACAACACAAATAGGAATACATGGTCTCCGATATTACAATGAATCACATCGGCACGGCGACACTACGCCAACCACGCTTGCTCTACACAAGCAGCATAACAAATCGAGGCAGCGGAACAACGAATGGCGATGATGGACTCCAATCCGCAGGGACTCTGGCTGGCACGTTTATCCTAGCTCGCGAACACAGGAACAACACCAAACAAGCAAGTAGTCCAGGCACGACCTGCAAACTGGCATGACACGCCAGGTCAGTACATTGAATGTACTTGCAAGCTCACAATAACCAGAAGCATTCAAGACAACAACAGCATGGCATACATGTTAAACAGTAATTATCATGAGATCATCAATATAACATGGCATGAACAATATGAACATAATATCGCTAGAACAATATGAGCATGGCATGAACATATAAATCTGACGATACTAGCATGCAACATGATGACATTATATGCACCACTTATTCTGGTCGGGTTACCTCGTAACCATCCCATGCATTACTTACCATTTTCGGACATTACACGACCATCTCAGGATCAAATCAAGCTTGGTATAAACAATACCGTAGTAATCATTAAATGACCACAAGGAGCTTGACCTTTACCCATGATTCTCGCACTATCAACTTGCTATCCTCGATACCACGGTGATCATCTCACGATCACAAGCGGAACCATTCTTGTCTCAACGGGTTACCTCGTAACCAAAAAGTGATCATTCACGGATCACAGCACCAACTTATCTCATCATCGAACCGGGGTTGTTATTAAGCACATTATTATTATTATTATTATTGACCCATAGTGTGACCGACACGAACTGGGCCCTTATCCGTCGGCACGACTATCGATAGATTTAATACACACTATGCAGAGGTTAGCACACTGTACCCACACCACAGAAACCATGGCCTTGCCCTCCCATTCGGGTGGACCAACGGCTTTACGACAAAACCGTCCTACTGCCATGACACTCTCCCGGCCACTCCGACCAACACCCCCTCAGGGTTCAGTCCTGGGTGGCCCCATGCCTACCAAAGGCACCAACGACCATCGTCATGGCAAAACATAAATGGTCCGAAACGGGAACAAAAAGGCGCCTAACAACTACGGGCACACAAGGCTTATGTCCGCCTACCTGATAGGGTAGCGCACGCCCATAACCTTCCCTCGTTGGAGGCACGGGCGAGAGGCACGACAATAGACCCAGTTAGGACCTTCCCATTAGGTAAGCATGGTTGCACTAGTTAGCTCGATATGGTGGCACCATGACTCAGCCAACAGTTGTTCAAGTTCAATTAAGTCCAGTTAAACTTGAATGCAATAAGTTGAGTCCTAATAAAATAACATGATGCAACAACAATGCATGAACATGAATCAACATAAACACGGAGGTGCAACATATTCATCGAGCATAACCATAATGAAACATTAACCATATGAGCATGGTAAGCTGACGGACATAACATTACACATGAGCATATCATGACCACTAGCATCATAAATAAATAACATGCAAGAACTCATCCAGACTACTACCAAGTAAGCATATAACCAGCAGGATACAAAGTAACATGCATATCAATGACACTAGATAACATCTCATAAATATGCATTGGAAAGAACACATGGCTACTACTATCAAGCATGACAGATAACAATAATGCTAGTAATAAGTGCAAGATAACAAGATGCAGAAGAGCATAGTATGACCGTGAACATCACTGAAACAACGATAACCGTATCAAAACAAGCGGACATTTATTAAATATTCAAGTTTAAAACCACGGCTACTGCATGACTATCATGCAAGTGGTTGTTGTGGCTTGCCCGCGGGTGACGGAGACTCCGGGAAGAAGTGCGGTGAAGCCGCGGAACGAAACGCCAGACGGTTCTCTCTTGGAGGGGGCTGATTAGAGGCAAGGGCAAAATGGTCATTTTCACTATGGGACCACCTAGTGAAAATGTTACCAAAAGATAGAGCTCAACGAGACAAATAAGTGAGCGCTGGTTTGACCTTGATCAGAGTTACAGTTGAAAACTTGTGAGGTGTTGAAGATCAGAGACTTTTTTGTAAAAGGAATATTCACAGCCGGGTCCCTGAGTGGATAAGACAGAAACATATTTGGGAAAATACGCTTTCTGATTAAGAAAACGTACCCTGGTCAGAAGAAGGAAGTACGCTTTCCAGAAGAGGAAAGCGTATTAGCGGAAACACGCTTACGGAGAATTGAAAACGCACTCACTGAAAAGACGCTTCCACTTATTCACGTGGACTTGGGCCTTAGGCCACTTACAGGCAGGTCCTACGCGGTAGGGGGAGGGGCCCAGCTGGGCGTCGTCTTCCTCCTCGCTGCTCCTCCACGTGAGACAGAGGAGGCAGGGGAGGGGGGCATCTACCGGCGACAGGGCGGGCTGCTCCGGCCGTCTCCTGCCCGGCTGAGGGCATCGGCAGGATGGCAGGGCCGAGCCGCATCCGTTCCAAGGGGTAAAGGCCACTAGGGAGGCGCGGGGAGGACAGGAGGTCGCGCGAGCGAAGGGGGACCGAGGAGGCAGAGGCGGGTGATACGTCTCCGTCGTATCTACTTTTCCAAACACTTTTGCCTTTGTTTTGGACTCTAACTTGCATGATTTGAATGGAACTAACCCGGACTGACGCTGTTTTCAGCAGAATTGCCATGGTGTTATTTATGTGCAGAAATAAAAGTTCTCGGAATGACCTGAAACTTCACGGAACGTCTATTTGGAAATAATAAAAAATCCTTGCAAAATATGAAGACTAGGGAGCCCACACCCTAGCCACGAGGGTGGGGGGCGCGCCCCCCTACCTCGCGGGCCCCCTGGAGCTCCTCCGACCTCAACTCCAACTCTATATATTTGCTTTCGGGGATAAAAAATCACAAAGAAGTATTCATCGCGTTTTACTATACGGAGCCGCCGCCAAGCCCTAAAACCTCTCGGGAGGGCTGATCTGGAGTCCGTTCGGGGCTCCGGAGAGGGGAATCCGTCGCCATCGTCATCATCAACCTTCCTCCATCACCAATTTCATGATGCTCGCTGCCGTGCGTGAGTAATTCCATCATAGGCTTGCTAGACGGTGATGGGTTGGATGAGATTTATCATGTAATCGAGTTAGTTTTGTTAGGGTTTGATCCCTAGTATCCACTATGTTCTGAGATTGATGTTGCTATGACTTTGCTATGCTTAATGCTTGTCACTAGGGCCCGAGTGCCATGATTTCAGATCTGAACCTATTATGTTTTCATCAATATATGAGAGTTCTTGATCCTATCTTGCAAGTCTATAGTCACCTACTATGTGTTATGATCCGGCAACCCCGAAGTGACAATAATCAGGAACACTCCCAGTGATGACCGTAGTTTGAGGAGTTCATGTATTCACTATGTGTTAATGCTTTGGTCCGGTACTCTATTAAAAGGAGGCCTTAATATCCCTTAGTTTCCATTAGGACCCCGCTGCCACGGGAGGGTAGGACAAAAGATGTCATGCAAGTTCTTTTCCATAACCACGCATGACTATATTCGGAATACATGCCTACATTACATTGATGAATTGGAGCTAGTTCTGTGTCACCCTAGGTTATGACTGTTACATGATGAACCGCATCCGGCATAATTCTCTATCACCGATCCATTGCCTACGAGCTTTCCATATATTGTTCTTCGCTTATTTACTTTTCCGTTGCCATTGTTACAATCACTAGGAAATACCAAAAACATTACTTTTGCTATCATTACCTTTTGCTACCGTTACCACTACTATCATATTACTTTGCTACTAAACACTTTGCTGCAGATATTAAGTTTCCAGGTGTGGTTGAATTGACAACCCAGCTGCCAATACTTGAGAATATTCTTTGGCTCCCCTTGTGTCGAATCAATAAATTGGGTTGAATACTCTACCCTCGAAAACTGTTGCGATCCCCTATACTTGTGGGTTATCAACGGGCGGTGGTGGTGACAGGCGGGGGTCTCCGGCGGCGGGAAGGCAAGGTGGAGGGCTTAGGGAGGCTCACCGGAGAGTGGTGGACAGCGTGGGGGTGTCAGGAGGGGGAGAGGGGCTCGGGATGGTCAGATGGGAGGCGGCCGAGAGGTGAGGCGGCGGCCAAGCGTGGGGAGGTGCGGCCAGAAGCACTCCGGCGTCGAACGAGTGGGGTGGGGAGGACCGCAGGAAGGAGAGGAACGCGTTGGAGGTGGCTAGAGGAGAAGAGGTGGACTATGTTGGGGAACGTAGTAATTTCAAAAAATTTCCTACGCACACGCAAGATCATGGTGATGCATAGCAACGAGAGGGGAGAGTGTAGTCTACGTACCCTCGTAGACCGACAGCGGAAGCGTTATGACAACGCGGTTGATGTAGTCATACATCTTCACGGCCCGACCGATCAAGCACCGAAACTACGGCACCTCCGAGTTCTAGCACATGTTCAGCTCGATGACGATCCCCGGACTCTGATCCAGCAAAGTGTCGGGGAAGAGTTTCGTCAGCAGGATGGCGCGGTGACGATCTTGATGTTCTACTGTCGCGGGGCTTTGCCTAAGCACCACTACAATATTATCGAGGACTATGGTGGAGGGGGGCACCGCACACGGCTAAGAGGACGATCTTGAAGATCAACTTGTGTGTCTAGAGGTGCCCCCCTGCCCCCGTACATAAAGGAGCAAGGGGGGGGGGGAGGTGCGGCCGGCCCTAGGAGGAGGCGCGCAGGAGGAGTCCTACTCCTACCGGGAGTAGGACTCCCCCCTTTCCCTAGTTGGATTAGGACTTGGGGGGAAGGAGGAGAGGGAAGAAAGGAAAGGGGGGGGGGCGCCCCCCTCCTTGTCCAATTCGGACTTGGAGGGAAAGGGGCGCACGACAGCCCCTAGGCCTCCTCTCTTCTTCCTCCACTAGGCCCATTAGATTACCGGGGGGTTCCGGTAACCTCCCGGTACTCCGGTAAAATGCCGATTTCACACGAAACATTTCCGATGTCCAAACACAGGCTTCCAATATATCAATCTTTATGTCTTGACCATTTTGAGACTCCTCGTCATGTCCGTGATCACATCCGGGACTCCAAACAAACTTCGGTACATCAAAATATATAAACTCATAATGAAACTGTCATCGTAACGTTAAGCGTGCGGACCCTACGGGTTCGAGAACAATGTAGACATGACCGATACATGTCTCCGGTCAATAACCAATAGCGGAACCTGGATGCTCATATTGGCTCCTACATATTCTACGAAGATCTTTATCGGTCAGACCGCATAACAAGCTACGTTGTTCCCTTTGTCATCGGTATGTTACTTGCCCGAGATTCGATCGTCGGTCTCTCAATACCTAGTTCAATCTCGTTACCGGCAAGTCTCTTTACTCGTTTCGTAATACATCATCTCGCAACTAACTCATCAGTTGCAATGCTTGCAAGGCTTATGTGATGTGCATTACCGAGAGGGCCCAGAGATACCTCTCCGACAATCGGAGTGACAAATCCTAATCTCGAAATACACCAACCCAACATGTCCCTTTGGAGACACCTGTAGAGCTCCTTTATAATCACCCAGTTACGTTGTGACGTTTGGTAGCACACAAAGTGTTCCTCCGGCAAACGGGAGTTGCATAATCTCATATTCATAGGAACATGTATAAGTCATGAAGAAAGAAATAGCAACATACTAAACGATTGGGTGCTAAGCTAATGGAATGGGTCATGTCAATCACATCATTCTCCTAATGATGTGATCCCGTTAATCAAATGACAACACATGTCTATGGTTAGGAAACATAACCATCTTTGATTAACGAGCTAGTCAAGTAGAGGCACACTAGTGACGTTTAGTTTGTCTATGTATTCACACAAGTATTATGTTTCCGGATAATACAATTCTAGCATGAATAATAAACATTTATCATGATATAAGGAAATAAATAATAACTTTATTATTGCCTCTAGGGCATATTTCCTTCAGACTATGCTTGTCGGAGTCAAGAAGAGACCGATGTAGCCATGGCGATCAGAGGTGAACTCCAGCGAGATCGAGCGACTCTGGTGGGATAGGGAGGAAAATGAGGAGTGGATGAGCTGCAGGAGGGGTCGGGGCACGCTTATATAGCCGAGGGGAGGGCTCTAGAGCAACGCTAGCGAGCTTGTGTAGTGCTCTAGTGGTGGACAGAGGCTGGGCATGGCACGTGCATGGCGTTTGCGACACATTTAAGGCGAATCACGATGAGGCAGCGATGCAGTGAGGTGCAGTCGATCACGGGGAAGCTCCAGGACATGGTTGGACATCGAGACGAGGAGGGAGGAGATGAGCACAGTGGCCGGACCGAGCCAGAGCTTGCAATGTGTGTGACGCCAGCATGATCACCATGGGCACTGGTGCAAATGGCGCGTTCTGCCCGGGCCGACAATGTCCAGTAGATAGACCATCGTGTCCTCAGTCAAAATGAAGAAATAAATCGGTCCAGGGGCAAAGAAGAGATTTGCACTTAGCTCCAAAGTAAATCAATAGGAAGGTGTTTGTAACTTGCTGTGGTGACACCAGCTTGGTAACGTGGTAAATAATTTATCTGGTGATGATCACACGCTAAGGAGATTAAGATGGCAAAGTTTCAGCTCAACAAGAGGAGTTTAGCTTGTGGTTGCTGTGGAAACCACCATACTGGACAGAAATACAAAACATGAAGTAGAACTCACATATCAATTCGTATTGAGCTGAATTTGGGCATGGCCCAATGATTTTAAGATATGAAGATGCCCAAAAAGTTCTAGGCCATTTGGATGAGCCAAAATAACACTTGCTTCACAGTGCTTTGCTCTGGACAGAAACTTGGAAAAATTGCACAGGGCAAATTAATTAACTAATTGAGCTAAAACTTGGTGGAGGGAGTTGATATAGATAGAAGCATGGCCTGGTAAAGTTTCAGCTCAATTGAAGCAATATGAAATATAGTTGCTTCATAAACTGAAAATCTAACCAGAAACTAAGATTTGGAGCTGGGATCACATAGATAAGTTACATGAGCTCAAATTTGGTGGAGAGTCATCATTTGATCTTATGAAGGACCTTGCAAAATTTTAACTCATTTGGATATGCCTAGCTTGTACTCCCTTCACAATCACTTCCCTCAGACAGGAACTTTGAAATTTTGCTCAGGAATATTTACTAGGCAAATTGAGTTGAATTTTGGCATAAGGAAATTATTTGGATAGGAAAAGATGTCCAAGAAGTTTGGGTTGAATTGGGCAAATATAAATGGCACTTGCTTCACAAACTGCCATTCTAGACAAAACATAAAAGGAATTAATTGAGCATGATGGGAAATATGGCCAATGAAATATTTTTGCCATATTTGAGGAAGATGTGACCCAAACAATTTATGAGAATTATTTGGGAATTTTGGGAGTGACCGAAATATAGGTTGCTTCACAACCTAGGGTTTAAAAGGGTTATTCCTTTATAAGAAAAGGAATATTCCCAACAAAAAGAATTTTGGGTTAGGTCAAGGATGGAAAATACATGATTTTGGTATGATGATGAGGGTGACAAGCCACTATAAAACCTAGGAAGACATGATCTTCCCAAGTTTTAGAACCACATAGCCACGAAAAAGCAAATCAAAATAGGAAATCCAAGAAAATCAAAGGAAAAACAAAAAGGGCAAAAATCCAGGCTGTTACAGTCCCCTCCGGCAACCTTCTTGGGTTCTTTGTGTCTCAACACGGAATCGAAGCAAATCCCGACAAGATCAAGGGAATTGAGCAGATTGAGGCGCCAAAACGGGCCAAAGACGTCCGTAGGCTCGCCGGCTGCGTTGCTGCCCTGAGTAGGTTCATCTCCAAATCTGCTGAGCATGCCCTCCACTTTATTGGATATAGTACAATCTATGATGTATCTTACCGATCTACCACTATCGTTTTGGGGTTATGCATTAGAGACAGCTGCATTCACGTTAAATAGGGCACCATCTAAATCCGTTGAGACGACACCATGTGAACTATGGTTTGGCAAGAAACCTAAGCTGTCGTTTCTTAAAGTTTGGAGTTGCGATGCTTATGTGAAAAAGTTTCATCTCGATAAGCTCAAACTCAAATCGGAGAAATATGTCTTCATAGGATACCCAAAGGAGACAGTTGGGTACACCTTCTATCACAGATCCGAAGGCAAGACATTCGTTGCTAAGAATGGATCCTTTCTAGAGAAGGAGTTTCTCTCGAAAGAAGTGAGTGGGAGGAAAGTAGAAAACTTGATAAGGTAATTGTACCTTCTCCCTTATTGGAAAATAGTTCATCACAGAAATCTGTTCCTGTGACTACTACAGCAATTAGTGAGGAAGCTAATGATGATGATCATGTAACTTCAGATCAAGTTACTACCGAATCTCGTAGGTAAACCAGAGTGAGATCCGCACCAGAGTGGTACGGTAATCCTGTTCTGGAGGTCATGTTACTTGACCATGACGAACCTACGAACTATGAGGAAGCGATGATGAGCCCAAATTCCGAGAAATGGCTTGAGGCCATGAAATCTGAGATGGGATCCATGTATGAGAACAAAGTGTGGACTTTGGGTGACTTGCCCGATGATCGGCAAGACATAGAAAATAAATGGATCTTCAAGAGGAAGACGGACGCTGATAGTAGTGTTACTATCTACAAAGCTAGAATTGTCGCAAAAGGTTTTCGACAAGTTCAAGGTGTTGACTATGATGAGAGCTTCTCACTCGTATCTATGCTTGAGTCTGTCCGAATCATGTTAGTAATTGCCGCATTTTATGAAATCTGGCAAACGGATAAACAAAACTGCATTCCTTAATGGATTTATTAAAGAAGAGTTGTATATGATGCAACCAGAAGGTTTTATCAATCCGAAAGGTGCTAACAAAATGTGCAAGCTCCAGCGATCCATCTGTGGACTGGTGCAAGCATCTTGGAGTTGGAATATACGCTTTGATGAGTTGATCAAAGCATATAGTTTTATACAGACTTGCGGTGAAGCCTGTATTTACGAGAAAGTGAGTGGGAGCACTACAACATTTCTAATAAGTATATGTGAATGACATATTGTTGATCGGAAATAATGTAGAATTGTTTTGTAAAGCATAAAGGAGTGTTTGAAAGGAGTTTTTTAAAGAAAGACTTCAGTGAAGCTGCTTACATATTGAGCTTCAAGATCTATAGAGATAGATCAAGACGCTTGATAAGTTTTTTCAATGAGTACATACCTTGATAAGATTTTGAAGTAGTTCAAAATGGAGCAGTCAAAGAAAGAGCTCTTGCCTGTATTACAAGGTGTGAAGTTGAGTAAGACTCAAAGCCCGACCACGACAGAAGATAGAAAGAGAATGAAAGTCATTCCCTATGCCTTGGCCATTGGTTCTATAAAGTATGTCATGCTGTATACCAGATCTATTGTATACCCTGCATTGATTTGGCAAGGGAGTACAATAGTGATCTAGGAGTAGATCACTGGACATCGGTCAGAATTATCCTTAGTGAAATAAGGATATGTTTCTCGATTATGGACATGACAAAAAGGTTCGTCGTAAAGGGTTACGTCGATGCAAGTTTTTGACACTGATCCAGATGAATCTAAAGTCTCAATCTGGATACATATTGAAAGTGGGAGCAATTAGCTAGAGTAGCTCCGTGTAGAGCATTGTAGACATAGAACTTGCAAAATACTTACGGATCTGAATGTGACAGACCCATTGACTAAAATTATCTCACAAGCAAAACATGATCACACCTTAGTACTCTTTGGGTGTTAATCACATAGATATGTGAACTAGATTACTGACTCTAGTAAACCCTTTGAGTGTTGGTCACATGACGATGTGAACTATGGGTGTTAATCACATGGTGATGTGAACTATTGCTGTTAAATCACATGGCGATGTGAACTAGATTATTGACTCTAGTGCAAGTGGGAGACTGAAGGAAATATGCCCTAGAGGCAATAATAAAGTTATTATTTATTTCCTTATATCATGATAAATGTTTATTATTCATGCTAGAATTGTATTAACCGGAAACATAATACATGTGTGAATACATAGACAAACAGAGTGTCACTAGTATGCCTCTACTTGACTAGCTCATTAATCAAAGATGGTTATGTTTCCTAACCATGAACAAAGAGTTGTTATTTGATTAACGAGGTCACATCATTAGTTGAATGATCTGATTGACATGACCCATTCCATTAGCTTAGCACCCGATCGTTTAGTATGGTGCTATTGCTTTCTTCATGACTTATATATGTTCCTATGACTATGAGATTATGCAACTCCCGTTTGCCGGAAGAACACTTTGGGTGCTACCAAACGTCACAACGTAACTGGGTGATTATAAAGGAGTACTACAGGTGTTTCCAATGGTAGATGTTGGGTTGGCGTATTTCGAGAATAGGATTTGTCACTCCGATTGTCGGAGAAGTATCTCTGGGCCCTCTCGGTAATACACATCACATAAGCCTTGCAAGCATTATAACTAAGATGTTAGTTGTGAGATGATGTATTACGGAACGAGTAAAGAGACTTGCCGGTAACGAGATTGAACTAGGTATTGGATACCGACGATCGAATCTCGGGCAAGTAACATATCGATGACAAAGGGAACAACGTATGTTGTTATGCAGTCTGACCGATAAAGATCTTCGTAGAATATGTAGGAGCCAATATGGGCATCCAGGTCCCCCTATTGGTTATTGACCGGAGACGTGTCTCGGTCATGTCTACATTGTTCTCGAACCGTAGGGTCCGCACGCTTAACGTTACGATGACAGTTATTATGAGTTTATGCATTTTGATGTACCGAAGGTTGTTCGGTGTCCCAGATGTGATCACGGACATGACGAGGAGTCTCGAAATGGTCGAGACGTAAAGATCGATATATTGGATGACTATATTCGGACATCGGAAAGGTTCCGAGTGATTCGGGTATTTTTCGGAGTATCGGGTAGTTACGGGAGAAGTAATGGGCCTTGATGGGCTTTAGTGGGAAAAGGAAAAAGGCTGCTGCGCCCCCCCTCCCCTCTAGTCCGAATTGGACTAGGGAAAAGGGGGCCAGCCACCTTTCCTACTCCTCCACTTCCTTCTCCCTTCCTCCCCTCTTGATGGACTCCTACTAGGACTTGGAGTCCTAGTAGGACTCCCATCCTGGCCGCACCAATAGCCTTGGCCGGCCTCCTCCTCCTCCATCCTTTATATACTGAGGCAGGGGGCACCCCATAGACACACAAGTTGATCCTTGGAGATCGTTCCTTAGCCATGTGCGGTGCCCCCTGCCACCAAATTCCACCTCGATCATATTGTTGCAGTGCTTAGGCGAAGCCCTGCGTCGGTAGTACATCAAGATCGTCACCACGCCGTCGTGCTGACGGAACTCTTCCTCGACGCTTTGCTGGATCATAGCCCGAGGATCGTCATCGAGCTAAACGTGTGCTAAGAACTCAGAGGTGCCGGAGTAACGGTGCTTGGATCGGTTGGATCGGGAAGACGTACGACTACTTCCTCTACGTTGTGTGATCACTTCCGCAGTCGGTCTGCGTTGGTACGTAGGCAACACTCTCCCCTCTCGTTGCTATGCATCACCATGATCTTGCGTGTGCGTAGGAATTTTTTTGAAATTACTACGTTCCCCAACATCCAAACCTCGGAAAAATAACTTCTTTAAGCATCTTAATAGAAGTGTTATGATCAGCACTACTAGTTGGAATAGCTTCTACCCACTTAGTAACGTAATCAACAGCGACTAAAATATGTGTGTAACCGTTAGAGGCAGGAAAAGGTCCCATATAATCGAAGCCCCAAACATCAAATGGTTCAATAACAAGTGAATAATTCATAGGCATTTCTTGACGTCTACTAATATTACCAATTCTTTGACATTCATCAGAAGATAAAACAAACTTACGGGCATCCTTGAAGAGAGTAGGACAATAAAAACCGGATTGCAATACCTTATGTGCAGTTCTATCTCCTGCGTGGTGTCCTCCATAAGCCTCGGAATGACACTTGCATAGGATCTATTCCTGTTGATGCTCAGGTACACAACGTCTGATAACACCATCTACTCCTTCTTTATAAAGATGTGGGTCATCCCAAAAGTAATGCCTCAAATCATAGAAAAACTTTTTCTTTTGTTGGTATGTGAAACTAGGTGGTATAAATTTAGCAACAATATAATTAGCATAATCAGCATACCATGGAATAGTACGAGAAGCATTTATGACATTTAATTGTTCGTAGGAAAGCTATCATCAATAGGTAGTGTGTCATCAAGCACATTTTCTAACCTAGACAAGTTGTCTGCAACGGGGTTCTCAGCTCCCTTTCTATCAACAATATGGAAATCAAATTCTTGTAGCAAGAGAACCCATCTAATAAGTCTAGGTTTAGCATCTTTCTTTTCCATAGGTATTTAATAGCAGCATGATCCGTGTGAATAGTTACTTTAGAATCAACAATATATGGTCTAAACTTATCACAAGCAAATACAACTGCTAGGAATTCCTTTTCAGTAGTAGCATAATTTCTCTGAGCATTGTCTAGAGTTTTACTAGCATATTGAATAACATTTAATTTATTATCAACTCTTTGCCCTAGAAGAGCACCTACAGCATAATCACTAGCATCACACATAATTTCAAAGGGTAAATTCCAATCAGGTGGCTGAACAATCGATGCAGAGATCAATGCTTCCTTAAGTATTTCAAATGCTTCTACACAATCATCATCAAAGACAAATGGTATATATTTTTGTAATAAATTAGTTAGAGGCCGAGAAATTTTTGAGAAGTCCTTAATGAACCTCTTATAAAAACCGGCATGACCAAGGAAACTTCTTATACCTTTGATGTCCTTGGGACATGGCATCTTTTCAATAGCATCAACCTTGGCTTTATCAACTTCAATACCTCTTTCAGAAACTTTATGCCCCAAAACAATACCTTCATTAACCATAAAGTGGCACTTTTCCCAATTCAAGACAAGATTAGTTTATTCACATCTCTGCAAAACTTGATCAAGGTTGCTCAAGCAATCATCAAAAGAGGATCCATAGACTGAGAAATCATCCATGAAAACCTCACAAATATTTTCACAAAAGTCAGAGAATATAGCCATCATGCATCTTTGGAAGGTAGCAGGTGCATTACATAAACCAAAAGGCATACATCTATAAGCAAAAGTACTGAACGGGCAAGTAAAAGTGGTCTTAGATTGATCATCAGCTGACACAGGTATTTGAGAGAAACCAGAATAACCATCTAGAAAGCAAAAAATGTGTATGTTTGGATAATCTTTCTAGCATTTGTTCAATAAAAGGTAAGGGGTAATGATCTTTTTTAGTAGCCTTATTTAATTTGCGGAAATCAATTACCATCCTATAACCTGTAATAATTCTTTGTGGAATCAATTCATCTTTATCATTACGAACGACAGTAATACCTCCCTTTTTAGGGACACAATGGACATGACTTACCCACTGACTATCAGCAACGGGATAAATAATACCTACCTCTAGAAGCTTTAGTATTTCCTTTCTTACCACTTCTTTCATCTTAGGATTCAGCCGTCGTTGGTGATCACAAACTGGTTTGGCATCTGTCTCCAAATTTATTTTATGTTGACATAGAGTGGGACTAATGCCCTTAAGATCATCAAGAGTATATCCAATAGCAGCGCGATGCTTCCTCAGAGTTTTCAATAATCTCTCTTCTTCATGCTCTGAAAGGTTAGCACTAATAATAACAGGATATATCTTCTTTTCATCAAGATAAGCATATTTAAGAGTATCAGGTAACAGTTTAAGCTCAAACACGGGATCACCCTTGGGTGGAGGAGGATCCCCTAGGATTTCAACAGGCAAATTGTGTTTCGGGATGGGTTCATGTTTAAAGAATACTTCATCTATTTCCCTTCTTTCATTCATAAACATATCAATTTCATGGTCTAGCAAATATTGTTCTAAAGGATCACTAGGAAGTACGACAATAGAAGCAAGACCAATAATTTCATCTTTACTAGGCAATTCCTCTTCATGGTGTTGTCTACGAAATTTAGAAAAGTGGAACTCATGAGACATATCACCCAAACCAATAGTAACAACATCCTTTTCGCAGTCTATCTTAGCATTAACAGTGTTCAAGAAGGGTCTACCGAAAATAATGGGACAAAAGCTATCTTGTGAGGAGCCAAGAACAAGAAAATCAGCAGGATATTTAGTTTTCCCACACAAGACTTCAACATCTCTAACAATTCCCATTGGTGAAATAGTATCTCTATTGGCAAGTTTAATTGTGGCATCAATATCTTCTAACTCAGCGGGTGCAATGTCGTGCATAATTTCTTTGTATAAGTCAAAAGGTATTGCACTAGCACTAGCACCCATATCACATAAGCCATGATAACAATGATCTCCTATTTTAACACAAATAACAGGCATGCCTACCACAGGTCTATGTTTATCTTTAGCACAAGGTTTGGCAATTCTAGCGGTTTCATTACAGAAATGAATAACATGCCCATCAATATTATCAGCCAAGAGATCTTTAACAATAGCAATATTAGGTTCAACTTTAATTTGCTCAGGAGGTGTATAAGTTCTAATATTGCTTTTACAAACCAAAGTTGTAGCTTTAGCATGAACCTTTATCCTAACAGGGAAAGGTGGTTTCTCAACATAAGAAGTAGGAACAATCGGATCATTATAAGTGATAGTATTTTCTTCAACTTTAATAGGTGCAGCTACTTTTACTTCTATGGAAGGATGATATTTAAACCACTTCTCCTTAGGGAGATCGATATGAGCAGCAAAATATTCGCAGAAAGAGGCTACTATCTCAGAGTCAAGTCCATATTTAGTGCTAAATTTACGGAAAACATCGGTATCCATAAAAGATTTAACACAATCATACTTAGGTGTCATACCTGACTCCTTACCTTCGTCGAGGTCCCAATCTTCAGAGTTGCGTTTAATTCTTTCCAATAAATCCCATTTGAATTCAATAGTCTTCATCATAAAAGAGCCAGCAGAAGAAGTATCGAGCATGGTGCGATTGTTATCAGAAAGTCGAGCATAAAATTTTTGAATAATCATTTCTCTTGAGAGCTCATGATTGGGGCATGAATATAACATTGATTTAAGCCTCCCCCAAGCTTGAGCGATGCTTTCTCCTTCACGAGGCCAGAAATTATATATATAATTGCGATCACGATGAACAAGATGCATAGGATAAAACTTCTGATGAAATTCCAATTTCAATCATTTGTAGTTCCATGACCCCGTATCATCACATAGCCTATACCATGTCAATGCATCTCCCTTCAAAGATAAATGGAAGACCTTCTTCTTAATAACAACTCCGGACACACCTGCAAGCTTAAATAATCCACAAACTTCATCCACATATATTAGGTGCTCATCAGGATGCTTTGTTCCATCTCCTGCAAAAGGATTAGCTAGCAGTTTTCCTAACATACCCGAAGGAATTTCAAAGCAGGCATTTTCATTTTTAGTAGGTTCAGTAGGTTGAGGAGTAACTCTTTGCTCTACTGGTCGGGGTGAAGATACCCCGAACAAGCCCCTCAGAGGATTACTTTCTATAGTAACAAGTGACAGCAAATTTCAGCACACTATATAAATTTCTCCTTACCAAATTCCACCTACCAAAGGCGCTTCACTCCCCGGCAACAGCGCCAGAAAAGAGTCTTGATGACCCACAAGTATAGGGGATCCATCTCATTCCTTTCGATAAGTAAGAGTGTCAAACCCAACGAGGAGCAGAAGGAAATGATAAGCGGTTTTCGGCAAGCTATTCTCTGCAAGCACTGAAATAATAGGTAACAGATAGTTTTGTGATAGGATAATTTGTAACGAGTAACAAGTAACAAAAGTAAATAAAATGCAGCAAGGTGGCCCAATCCTTTTTGTAGCAAAGGACAAGCCTGGACAAACTCTTATATAGAGAAAAGCGCTCCCGAGGACAAATGGGAATTATCGTCAAGCTAGTTTTCATCACGTTCATATGATTCGCGTTCGGTACTTTGATAATTTGGTATGTGGGTGGACCGGTGCTTGGGTACTGTCCTTACTTGGACAAGCATCCCACTTATGATTAACCTCTATTGCAAGAATCCGCAACTACAAAAAAAGTATTAAGGTAAACCTAACCATAGCATGAAACATATGGATCCAAATCAGCCCCTTACGAAGCAATGCATAAACTAGGGTTTAAAATTCTGTCACTCTAGCAACCCATCATCTACTTATTACTTCCCAATGCCTTCCTCTAGGCCTAAATAATGGTGAAGTGTCATGTAGTCGACGTTCACATAACAGAACTAGAGGAGAGACAACATACATCTCATCAAAATATCGAGCGAATACCAAATTCACATGACTACTAATAGCAAGACTTCTCCCATGTCCTCAGGAACAAGTGTAACTACTCACAAAGCATTTTCATGTTCATAATCAGAGGGGTATTGATATGCATAAAGGATCTAAACATATGATCTTCCACCAAATAAACCAACTAGCATCAACTACAAGGAGTAATTAACTATAACACCCTCGATGCGGCTATATCTCCTACATGTCGAAGCATGACTTAGAGGCATAACCGCATTGAAAGCAATGTCGCAAGTAAGGTAATCTTCACAACAACCCATGTAAATAGATAATAAGGGGAAAGGTACATAGTTGGCTTACACTCGCCACATCACACAAAGTACATAAATAGCATTACAATCATCCAATACACTCATGGTCCGACTACGGTACCAAAATAAAAGATCAACCCCAACATGCGACACGGTCCCGATCGCCCCAACTGGGCACCACTACTGATCATCAGGGAAAGACACATAGTAACGGCGCGAGTCTTCGTCGAACTCCCACTTGAGCTCAAGCGCATCATCTGGAACGAAATCATCGGGCCCTGCATCTGGTTTGGAAGTAAACTGTGAGCCACGGGGACTCAGCAATCTCGCACCCTCGCGATCAAGACTATTTAAGCTTATAGGTAAGGCAAGGTAATATGTGGAGCTGCAGCAAGCGACTAGCATATATGGTGGCTAACCTGTTCGCAAAGGAGAGCGAGAAGAGAAGGCAAAGCACGAATGAAGAACTATAGAACAACCTACGGCAACCATTACTCCAACACCGTGTTCACTTCCCGGACTCCGCCGAGAAGAGACCATCACGGTTACACACGCAGTTGATTCATTTTAATTAAGTTAAGGTTCAAGTTATCTACAACCGGACATTAACAAATTCCCATCTGCCCATAACCGCGGGCACGGCTTTCGAAAGTTCAAATCCCTGTAGGGGAGTCCCAACTTAGCCCATCACAAGCTCTCACGGTCAACGAAGGATAAACATTCTTCCGAGACATTCCGATCAGACTCGGTATCCCGGTTCTACAAGACAACTTCCACAAAGATAAAACAAGTCCAGCAACACCGCCTGAATGTGCCGACAAATCCCGATAGGAGCTGCACATATCTCGTTCTCAGGGCACACCGGATAAGCTAAGCGTACGGGAGCCAACGTAACCCAAGTTGCCAAGGGACGGCCCCGCACGGTGCTCTGGGTTGGGCCAACGCTTAGAGAAGCACTGGCCCGGGGGTTTAAAACAAAGATGACCCTTGAGTCCGCGAAACCCAAGGGAAAAAGGCTAGGTGGCAAATGGTAAAACCAAGGTAGGGCATTGCTGGAGGAGTTTTATTCAAGGCGAATTGTCAAGGGGTTCCCATTATCACCCAACCGCGTAAGGAACGCAAAATCCGGGAACATAACACTGATATGACGGAAACTAGGGCGGCAAGAGTGGAACAAAACACTAGGAAAAAGGCCGAGCCTTCCACCCTGTACCAAGTATATAGAAGCATTAAGATAACAAGATAATATAGTGATATCCCAAAATAAACAATGTTCCAACAAGGAACGATCTCCAATCTTCACCTGCAACTAGCAACGCTATAGGAGGGGCTGAGCAAAGCGGTAACATAGCCAATCAACGGTTTGCTATGACATGGTGGGTTAGAGGTTTGACATGGCAATATGGGAGGCATGATAAGCAAGTGGTAGGCATCGTAGCATAGGCATAGCAAAAGAGCGAGCATCTAGCAAGCAAAGATAGAAGTGATTTCGAGGGTATGATCATCTTGCCTGCAAAGTTGTCAGAGTTGACTAGATCCTCGAAAGAAAACTCAACGGGCTCCTCGTTAGCGAACTCGTCTCTCGGCTCTACCCAAACAAGACAAACAAGCAAAAGGAACACAATTAACCACGTGCAAAGCTCAAACAACATGATGCAAACATGGTATGCTATGCGGGATGCGATATGTGATGCATATGCAAGATTTGACAAGGAATGATTGAACCTTGCCTCAACTTGGAAAACCAAGAGTGCCAATGGAAAGGTGAGGTGATTTCGGTTGAAATCGATATAAAGAACACCGGAATCGGATGCACGGTTTGGAAATGGCAAGCAAAACAAATATGGCACCGGTCTGCGATAAACAACAAGTAGCCATCTAAATGCATCAAGATAATTATGCTACAACACTCAAACATGACAAAACAATACATGGCATTGATCCACTCATGATGCTTGACAAAAGATGAACACTGAGCTATGGCCAATTCATCCAATAACAGGTTCAAACAAGCATGGCAAAAATGCAAATGATAAACCGATTTCAGACTTAGTGAAATTTACACAAGTCTGGAATTTCAGATCAGGTCGCACATTTTGGAGCAATAAAACTATATGCTACAGGAACTTAACATGGCAAAGCAAGGTATGGCATGAAGCTACTCAAAGCACTTAACAAAAGTTCGTTAGTGACCTTGAGCCAAAAGGGATCAGAAAATACAGTTGCAAGCATGTGAACATGGCAAAAACATAATCAGATCTCAGACTTAGAGAAAAACAGGAGCATGCAAATATGTTAACGAGTAGGCATGTTCACGAGCTCGATGCACTCACTACGGAGCAAGGCATGACAAACTAAGCCTACACCCATCAAGAATACATATCATAGAGGATAGACATGGCAAGAACAACAACATAGCATGCACGGATCAACAACAAGATCCTCGGCAAAATCGCTAACAAGTAGACAATCTGCAAGGAATTACGAAATAGCAAAAGTAGAGCTCGATTGACTCAAGCTAGGGTGCTCCATAATTGCAAACAAAGAAATGGATGGATAGAGCACCACAATATTAACAAATCATCCTTACTGATCATCCTCAAAAGAGGCACGGATCACTAGGAAAAAACATGAACATATGGCATATTGATAAAAACAGATCAAGGACTTAGAGAAATTCTAAGTCCCTGAAATCAGCATTAACGAATGCACTACTTTGCAAGCTTGTGCTAGTCACCACACATATCACAAAAATACATGGATAGTACCTCTGTAAAGATGGCATGGCATATAACAAAACACATGTAGGCAAGGTTATCAGAATCGCGATTCTGTTATACGATTCTACGACTTTATGATCCAAGATTAGCCCTTTGATTCTACGATTTTAGTTCTTAGAATCTACGTTTCTACGATCCTGATAGTGAAGATTCTACGATTTGCGATCCTACCATCGAAGCTCCGATCCGATTCAAAATCGCGATTCTGACAACCTTGATGTAGAGCTCAGGAGCATATCATGCACACAATAATCATGGCAAAAATGACAAATAGCTATTTGGTGTAGCAGATCTGACAATTAACTCAAATAGCTCTCTTCCAACAGCATTTCGGGCATCAAGATGAGCCCAAATGAAAATTATGCCATGAGATGAAATGATGTACTCTCTGAAGCGAACATTTTTATATGCTACACACGCAAAACGGAGCCATGGATGATGAGATATGACACGATGAAAATCACTAAAATTATCTGAGACTTGGCAGAAAAAACGACCTCAGATCTAGGGTTCGTCGTCGGCGCGTGAACCGAGGACTCCGGCGAGATGAATCTTGCTCCGGCGAGGTCGGAGAAAGGACGGTGAGGGCGGGGCCGACTGGATTCGGGCACGGGGGCGCCTCTCCGGCCGGATCGCGCCAGATCCGGCAGGGCGGCGAAGAGCGGCGGCGGGCGAGCTCGGCATGGGGCGGCGACCGGCGAGCGCAGGGCGGTGGCACGGCGATCCGGACTTGGCGCGCGGCGCCCGGAGCAGATCGGGGGCGCTGGCGCGGAGGAGGAAGGTGGGGCGCGCGGGCACAAGGGGCGGCGAGGAGATGGGCAGCGGGGGCCGGTTCCGGGCTCTCCGGGCCCGCGACGGCGAGAGGCGGTGAAGTGGGCTCAACAGGCGGCGGCGAACGGCGGCGTGCCATGTGGCGGCGGCGGCGCGGGTCGGACGTGTCCGGCCCGGCGATTTTTGTCCGGCGGCGGAGAGGGAGCGTGGCTAGGGTTAGGGATCCGGAATTTTCGGGGGAGTGTCTATACTTATAGGTAGAGGGAGCTAGGAGGCTCCAAATTGAGCACAGTTTGCGGCCACGCGATCGTGATCGAACGGCCTAGGTGATGGAGGGGGTTTAGGTGGGTTTTGGGCCACTTTGGAGAGGTGTTGGGCTGCAACACACACGAGGCCTTCTCGGTCCCTCTGTTAACCGTTGGAGTATCAAACGAAGTCCAAATGGTATGAAACTTGACAGGCGGTCTACCGGTAGTAAACCAAGGCCGCATGGCAAGTCTCAGTCCAATCCGGAAATGTTTAACCCCCACACATGAAAAAAAGGTAGAAAGGAACACCGGAGGAGATAGGAGCGCCGGAATACAAAATGGACAACGGGGAAATGCTCGGATGCATGAGACGAACACGTATGCAAATGCAATGCACATGATGACATGATATGAGATGCATGACAACGACAACAACACACGGAGATAAAAACCCGAACCCGAGGAAATAAAATAACTTAGCGCCGGAAACGGCAAGAGTTGGAGTACTTATAAGGTAAATTACATCCGGGGTGTTACATTAACACCACTAGCAACCCACAGGTACCAATCCCGGACTTAGAGACAAGAATTGGATACAAGAGATGAACTAGGGTTTGAGAGGAGATGGTGCTGGTGAAGATGTTGATGGAGATTGACCTCCTCCCGATGAGAGGATCGTTGGCGATGACGATGGCGATGATTTCCCCCTCCCGGAGGGAAGTTTCCCCGGCAGAACAGCTCCGCCAGAGCCCTAGATTGGTTCCGCCAAGGTTCCGCTTCATGGCAGCGGAGTCTCATCCCGAAAGGTTGCTTATCCTTTTTCTTCGGATGAAAGACTTCATATAGCAGAAGATGGCCACATGAGGGCCAACAGGGGGCCCACGAGGCAGGGGGCGCACCCAGGGGGTAGGGCGTGCCCCCACCCTCTTGGACAGGTGGAGGCCCCCTGGTGTATTTCTTCCGCTCAGTATTTTTTATTATTTCCAAAAATAACTTTCGTGGAGTTTCAGGACTTTCGGAGTTGTGCAGAATAGGTCTCTAATATTTGCTCCTTTTCTAGCCAAGAATTCCAGCTGCCGGCATTCTCCCTCCTTATGTAAACCTTGTAAAATAAGAGAGAATAGGCATAAGTATTGTGACATAATGTGTAATAACAGCCCATAATGCAATAAATTAAGGACAGTATAACCGAACCATTTCCGAGTCATCTCAGGCCATGTGCCTTTTCGTCCGTTGGATCCCATGAGCTAATGGTCCTTGGCCGTCCGAATGGTAACTGACTGGCTGTCCTTAAGGGAAGCTATTCTCGTAGAAAAATCTGAGCATTCTGGTTAACTGGGCCTGGCACCCGGATGTAGCCCATGTAGCGTTCTTTTAGGAAACCCGATCCAGTCGTACAGCGCTGCACGAGAGCTCCACCCCCCTCGCAATGTGGGCATGGGTAACCTAGGTGCGCCGCCGTCGAGAGAGAGCGCACCATCTCCTCCTCGATCCTTCCCACTGGTCTTGCCTTCGCGCCGCTACCAGCTCAATCAAAGGGGGAGGAAGATGAGAGATGAGAACGGAAGGATGGATGGATGGTGAGTGGAGCTAGAACAAGGCGCCCCGGACCCGGCCGTCGGCTGCCCCTCCACTTCGGCGATGTTCGAGGGCCACGTATGATCTAAATCTCTCTCCCTCCCGCTTCCCCTGTTTCTATTTCCGTCTTCGATTAGGGCGAGGTTACGCACCCTGCATGATCGAGCGGAAATTGAGTGGGTGCGTCATGCGTGCGTGCGTGTGATTCCGACGGCAGCGGTGGTTATGTGCGATCGGCTGCAGGTTTGGAGTGGTCGGACGCTGCACAGTTGATGCGGAACTATGGGGGATTTCGGGTGGCAGCTGTTACACTTAAAGCTGGACTCTCAGTCTAACTTGTAGTGTTGGATTTTATTTGAAGTGTAAGCAATATGACATTTTCCAGGGGATCAAGCTTTACTGTAGAGTTCTCAACCTATTAAAATGTATTGTTACTCTTGGAGGTGGTCATCAATATTTCACTGCTTTGACAGATCATGCCAATGTCGTAGAGTTGATCATAGCTGGAATGTAAGGTTTGATTCTTAATGAGGCAGATGAGCTACAACGAAGGTAACCTTTTCTCAAACCTTCAGAGTTCTAAAAAAGTCTAAGATGGTCACACAGATCAATGGTTGCTTTAATCTTGGTTGTGTGTAAAAATGATCTTAATTCTTTATGTTCTGAGACATGGTGTGGAACAATCCTGAACAATACTACAGACCTCAATATCGAGAATATTTGTATGTTGTATAAGTGATGTGTTTTTTTACTGTAGGTGTTTGGTCATGACAGACGTCATGAACATCTGAACACATTAATTGCGAAAAAATTGGTTGTTATGAAGGATGAACAATTATGTGGAATATCTGAAATTTCGATGGCGAAGTGGCGCCAAAATGGCTTATTTCTGCACCGTCACGAGGAATATCGTGACACAGAAAAGAATCTAACTGGACATGTTTGCATGCTCAAACAGCTTTTGCGCAAGGAAAATGAAAATCAAGTAGGTAATGGAAATTGTAAGAGAAAAAGCAGAAAATAAAAGGCAGCAAGAGAAACATCGGCAAATGTCAAAAGTCGGAGTGACAGCAATCAAGTCACAAGATATGATAGTGGCCTTCTTCAAAGAAAACTGTGTTGGCGTAAAAACGGAACTGTGGGTCACCAGTGATCGCCGGAGACAAGGAAGAAGGAGAAACAGGTGGACACAGAGAATTTGCGGGCGCACAAACACCCTGCCGCAACAACGGCGTTTTTAGTTTTCTGCACGAGCTCGAACTCGTTTTCCACACAGCGATACACAGGGGTTCAGGGAGACTTATACGCGCGCTCATACGCCGCGCCTACTCATCCACTACCCACGCCCCGCACCCCCTGGCTCACGTACCCGCCGCGCTCGGACGCGGACGACACGGCCACTACCGGTGCTAGCGACGTGCTCACCCCCTGGTTCTTCGCCAACAGACACACGCACTCACGCACACCACGGTCCTGGTGTGGCTCAGACCGCATGCCTCGTGCCCAGCTCGTGCACGCACGCTCGCTGGCCACGGCCGTGACTTATTGCCCATCATTCACCCCCTAAGCCGCGGCTCAGAGGAGTGTCGGCCCCTCGACGTCGATGTCCGCCAGAAGAGCCCGCTCCGCCGTCGCCTTCCTCGGCCTTGTGCAGTCCCGCTTGAAGTGGCCGCGCTGCCTGCAGTTGTAGCAGCGACCTCGCCTCTTCCCGCCACCACCAGACACCATGCTCGTCGTGCCGTCGTCGTCGTGGTCGTTGAAGCCGCCACCACCCTGCTTGCGCTGCCGTGCCGCCCATTGTGCCGCCGTGTACATGAGCGCGCCGTCCGCTCGCTCGCCGCCCGCCTGTCCACGCCGTCGCAGCCACTCGTCGAAAGCCTTCAGGCGACCGAGCGCGTCCTCGAACGGCATGGTGGAGACGTCGCAAAACTGCTCGATTCCGGCCACCGCCGCGTACAAGCGATCCGGCACAGAATCGAGGAGCTTCTTCACCATCGCGGCGTCGTCCAGCGTCGACCCGAGTCCCGCGTAGCGCGCCGCCATGCCGCCGAGCTTGCCGGCGAACCCATCCAGCGTGTCGCCCTCCGCCATGCGCAGCATCTCAAACTCCCCTCGGAGAGTGCCCAGCCGCGCCGCCCGGACTCGGTCCGCCCCGACGAACCTCGCCTTGAGGCTCGCCCAGACCTCCGCCGCCATTTTCTTCCCCGACATCTGCAAGAGCAGGTCCTCGAGAGTGCCCCGAGCAGGTACGCGCGGGCGGGCTTGTCCTTCTTCGCCACCACCGCTGACGCCGAGTCCTCCGCTGGCACCACCGCCTCCCAGAGCCCGGCCGCGTCCAGGTTCGCCTCGACCTTGATGGCCCACGTGGTGTAGTTGTCACCAGTGAGCTGTGGCACCTGCATCGGCAGTGAACTCCCCGCCCCGCCGGAGTACGGAACGAGCGACATGGCCGGCGATCTCTCTCCCACACCTAGCTCTGATGCCAATTGTTGGCGTAAAAACGGAACTGTGGGTCACCAGTGATCGCCGGAGACAAGGAAGAAGGAGAAACAGGTGGACACAGAGAATTTGCGGGCGCACAAACACCCTGCCGCAACAACGGCGTTTTCAGTTTTCTGCACGAGCTCGAACTCGTTCTCCACACAGCGATACACAGGGGTTCAGGGAGACTTATACGCGCGCTCATACGCCGCGCCTACTCATCCACTACCCACGCCCCGCACCCCCTGGCTCACGTACCCGCCGCGCTCGGACGCGGACGACGCGGCCACTACCGGTGCTAGCGACGTGCTCACCCCCTGGTTCTTCGCCAACAGACACACGCACTCACGCACACCACGGTCCTGGTGTGGCTCAGACCGCATGCCTCGTGCCCAGCTCGCGCACGCACGCTCGCTGGCCACGGCCGTGGCTTATTGCCCATCAAACTGCATGTAGTGATATTGTGCCTGCCCCCACCCCCTGACCCCCAGGAGCGGCGCCCACCATGATTCATCAGCTCGCTCCGCGGCCTGGGCGTTCTCAGGAGCGATGGCCACCACGTTTCTGCCCCACATCCACGCCGCTCTACCTTCCCCTGCGTGTGTGAGGTGAAGCAAGCAAGAGGACAACGAGTAGCACTCTACTATCATGTACGTCTTCTTCACTATAATGGTAGCAGTACCAAGTTCATAGGTTGATGGTATATTTTCCTTGTATCAGCTCTTAATTTCTTTCTACCCTTAAGACTGAATTCGAAAAGAATCAAGTGTTGGCCCCTTACTAAATTTGTGTTTTACATGTTAAAGCTTCATTATCTGAAGCCATGCATGCATGGTAATTCATTTTTACAAGTTTCCTATGTGAAGTACTCTATCAAAAATACAATAAAAGCATATGTGTAAGCAGTGTCACCGTCCTTACATGTTAAAGCTTCATTATCTGAAGCCATGCATGCATGATAGTTCATTTTTACAAGTTCCCTATATGAAGTACTCTATAAAAAATATATAATAAAAGCATATGTGTAAGCAGTGTCACCGTCCTTGCATCTTCTATGTTTAGGAGGCCTTCACCTCATCTGAGGATGATGGCGCTCCGTGTATATGTGTGTGTTACTTTAGTTCTAATATTGCAGCTTCATGATGCTCATATATCGAGGCTATCATTTGTCGCTGAGGCAACAAAATGATTCTACGGATTATTTGTTTATCTATGTTTCTATCTGACATTTTATATTTTTGTAATACTATGATTTTTTATTGATTTATTTTTTTCTACTTCCAGGTGAGCAGAGAGAAGGTATTCCAGTTTCATGGTTCAAAGGACTGATGTTTTCACTTTATTGTCGTGCAAATGGTCTATCTCTTATAAACCGATAGCAAATTTAGGTCCAAGAACCAAGCTTATTTTGTAGCTACACTCAATCAACTGAGCAGACTAGGAGGTATGCCCTTATCACCTGTGTGGATGCAAGGAAGTCCATAATGATATTCCATATTCCACTAGAAGAATACTTCAAGAAAATGACATTTCCGTTCTTGGAGTTCTGTGCATAACAGAACTTGCTTGCATTACAATAATGTTGTAAATTTCTGCTGTGTCCATTTTTCACATGATCTCTTTCTTGTGAATGGGGATTGATGCAACAACGATATTCTTCACTATTTGTGTTCTAGAAGCATTCCTCCTATTGTGTAGTAGTGCTATTATTTCAGAGTCTGCCATCTATGTGGTGCATCCTCAATCACCAGTAGTATTTTTAACCTTCTACCTTTCTGAAATGAGTTTGTGATTGGGGATTGATGCCACAACTATATTCTTCACTATTTGTGTTCTAGAACCATTCCTGCTATTGTGTAGTAGTGCTATTATTTCATAGTCCTCCATCTATGAGGTGCATCCTCAATCACCGGTACTATTCCTAACATTGTACCTTTCTGAAATGAGTTATATCATGTCACACAATGTTTATTCATACCCTTTGTGGTACATGTTGTGCCTTCTTCGTCCGACAACAAAATCCTAGGAGCTATGCTTATCCATGCGAGGTTGCCTTTTCATCTTCAAATTCGCGTAGATTTTCCTTCGCTACAATCCGATTGTCTTGTGGTGAGCAACTCTTGGGTATTTGCTTTGTTCGTAACTTAGTGTTTCTAATCAGGTGTGGCTCATGCTGATGACGTTTGCCAGAATTAATTTGTTGCAGATACAATCGGCAAGTCCTTGGGAAGGAGAAAGGATTATTGACCGTCTGCTGCATTGAGAGTATGCTTGATTGTGGGTCTTTTACAAATTTGGATAACTTGCGACGCGGATTTTTGGGACATGGTTCCGCGCGAGGATCATATCTGGACCATTAGTTTTGCCTTTGAGATCTGTGATTAATATAGCATTTAATAAATACGAGATATATACATCATGGATATACAACAGATACCAAAATGAATACATTATAGTGGGCAGGACACTTTAGTGCTAACAAATGCGTCGCAGGCAACTGTGTCACATTTCCACCTACCACTCTCAGTCTCATGCGTCTCTCTCTCCCGTAGTCGTCACATGTAAACTGTATTGATGTGTTCGTGAGTGTGTGGCTGATTCATTATGAGACGTTTAAGGAAACAAAACAGTAACAGAAGCAGCTAACCATCATACATTATGTGCGGACTATTACATTTGGCAACAGTTAAGATAAACTGGAGGTAGCTGGTATATTTCATGCGACATATTATGTTTAGTATGAGCAACTTAATTAGTGCACTACAACTTAAAATGGATTAGTAGATTTTTTTTATTACTTCTCTAGCCTAGCTAGGATCCTCGGACAGAACAACATCTCCAAATCGTCAGTACTACTCCCATTCTCAATGGTTTACTCTCACACATGGCAGCTCGAGATTAGGAATTTTGCTAAAGAAACACAATGCAGCTGCATTCAGATCTTCCATATCTGTGTGCTAGAGGTGCTAGAGGAGCTGGTGAACTGCTGTGAGACACTGAGCCATTGGTAGAATGGAAACTTCCCCTTTCATGCATGGAACAAGAGAGAGAGAGAGAGAGAGAGAGAGAGAGAGAGAGAGAGAGAGAGAGAGAGAGAGAGAGTCTACATCTCCATTTTGTTTCTAAAAGAAGCTCCACAAATAGTACTAAAATGTTTTTAGTAACTTTAAGATGATAAGTTCAGTTGGGAATAACTGATTTTTTGTTTGGTAATCTTCATACTACAAATACCAAAACACTTATTATAATAAACAAATTATACCGCATGGTACATGGAAAAAACATTCCGCACAACAGTACAATTTCAGGTTTAGTAATCTTCATAAACAAGTAAAGTGACAAAGTGGTAGTGTGAAATTTTTGCGTGGCCATACAAATTCTGGAGCTACAACGACTAGATGCTGAAAGGCAAGGATGCGTGAGGGTTGGCAGCTCGCTGGTTTAATGCGTGAGGGCTCGGTTCAATGCCCCTCCCCTGCCTTGCATGCCATTTCCTGCGCGTGTCAGGTGCAAAATACACGGCAACACCGAGTGGTTATATGAGTGGTTAAAATCCTTATACGGCTCACGCGTATTCAAACTGTACGAATCACGCGAGGACATGCAGTGTGGATACCAGACGCGCGTGGACGTATGTCCACTCGCGATTATTCGGGATAACTTGTCGCTAATCTGAATCCAGTATGATGTTAATAACCTCCTTGGATGAGTTTGAGAAACTGAGTTGACCATTCCATAACACGTGGACAAATATTAATGTCATGTATTATATTATATCAACACTACTTCTACGTACAAAGAATCAATACGTCAATTCAAAGTTAGGCAATTAGGCATACGAGCTACCTTTTAGATTAGGCTTTTGTGTATAAATTTACTACACAAGCGAATGCAAAAAAGCGCCATAGTAGGGATGCCAATGTATTTTTCCTTAGTTATAGGATCGGTCCATGTACTTTATGTTGTTGTTGATATATGGCATGTTAGACTAGGGTATTACTAATTAGTGCTTCTATGTAATGTACTATTCAAAATTTGATGTATGATATGTCAGATATCTAATTCGTACAATTTAAATACTGTATAACTTTTTTGTACAATTTAAATTTTAAACAAAACCATACCCATCTTTCCTCACATTATTTATGGGCAATATGTATGAAAAATATTATTATTCTATCGCAAAAATGGACGGGCACGGCAACGCGCGCCATCAGCGATCTAGTATCAATATAAAAGCATGATGCAGAATGGACGTATTAGTGGTGAGTAGAATTAACCTACTAGCACAGTCAATGTTTCCTCCATACTTCGATAGCCAATCCATACCCTGTATCACATCCAATCCTTGTGACTCCATAATTAATAGGTCTGAGGGGAAAGTATGGTTGCCAATGTTTAAGGATATCCGGTCGCACCATCGGCTGGCCATATACTCTGCTCCTGGTGAGCTTACCAACAAGGGTGTCCTAAGGGCAAGGTGGGTAACTTAAACTTGTCCACAAATCCTTTTGAAATGTATGAATGTGATGCACCAGTATCTAAAAGAACGAGAGCGGTAAAGGACTTAACCAAAAACTTACCGATAACTGCGTCTGGTTGCTCTTCAACCTCCTCCGCGGTCACGTGGTTCACTTGGACCTTATTGAAAGGGTTGGGCTTCTTCCCAGAGCTTCCATTGACATTTTCATTCTTGAGTTCAGGACACTCATTGGCATAGTGTCCAGTCTTCCCGCACTTGAAACAAGTAATATGACTTTGGTCCTTCTTGGCGGGTATAGCTGGGTTAGAGCGGTTTTGACTGCTTGCTCCGTTCCCATTTCCATTTCTAGAGCCATTGTGGTTGTGCGAACTTCCTCGATTGTGGGTATGGCCTCCATGGTTATGGGTAAATCCTTCCGGGTTCGGGGTAAAACATGGCTTCTGCTGAGCTCCTGAATTGTACTTCCCTTGTCCATTCTTCCTTTTGCGGCTCTCAATTTGCTGTTGCTTTCCTTCAATCATAAGAGCCTTATCTACCAACTCCTGATAGTTGTTAAATGTTGCCACCATCAACTGCACACTCGTCTCATCGTTCAGCCCTTCCATAAATTTCTCTTGCTTCGCGGCATCTGTGGCCAAATCATCCGGGGCATAGCGAGCTAACTTACTAAACTCCTCCACGTACTGCCCTACAATACGGTTGCCCTGGCGTAAGTTGCGAAACTCACGCTTCTTCATGCTCATAGCTCCAGTTGAGACATGAGCAGTGCGAAATGCTTGCTGAAACTGCTACCAAGTAACATTGGCTATAGGGAAGGTGGTTGTGTAATTCTCCCACAATGAGGCTGCAGGTCCATCCAATTGGTGTGCGGCAAAACTCACCTTCTCAGCATCTGTGCAACCTGCAGTGCTCAACTCCCTTCCAATCCTGCATAGCCAGTCATCAGCAACAATGGGCTTGGTGCTACTAGAAAACACCGGTGGTTGTAACCTCAGAAAATGTGCTAAGTTGTCAACTGGAGGTGGTGGCAGTGGGTTGTTGTTATTGTTATTGTTGTTGCCTTGATTCTGAACTAGCAACTGCATTAGTGTATTCTGCTATTGAATCAATTGAGTGAGCTCCGGTGGGAAAGCAAATCCGGGGTCATGTCTCAGAGGAATCTGATGGGTTTAGAGGGGAGAGATTAGAATAGAATGAGGTCTACTGAGAAAACACTACCCATATGCACATGAGACAAACACAATCAATATCACTCCCAAAACAATATCAAACAAGGGCATACAATCGATCTAACTATCGTTACAGTGCTCGGACTACTAATATATACATGGGGGAAATACTACTACTAGTATGGTGGTCTATTAGAAATTTTGATCGGTAGAAGACTCCATGATATCTGCTCCAGCTTCGTCTTCATAATCATCATCACTGGGGGCGGAGTTGGTGTCGTCGATGATGATATAGTCCTTGGGGTGGTCGTCATCTCCTCCTGGCGCAGGATCCCCCATGAATACTCCTAGCTTCCTTGTCAGGTCGTCATTCATCTCCACTAGTACGGCGATTTCCTCCTTGTATCCGTCGTGTGTAGACTTGAGTTCCTCTTCGAGCTCCATGTTCCTAGTCATCAACTTCTTCAGATCTATCATACTTGCGCACATTTGGTTCTCCTGGCGTCGTATGTGCTGGTTTAACTCCTGGATGTAAGCTGCAATGGACCTGTCCTTCCTGGTGCTGATCATCTCCCATTGCTCATATCGGTGCCCACATATCTGATAGATGGTGTCCTTAAAATCCTTGTGATAAACTTCGCCAATGCATCCTATTGTGATATGGGCTGCCATGTTCTTTCCTAGACTCCAGGTTGGTGCATCAAAGGAAAACTCTATGGGCTCAGTTACTGGTGTGAATATTCTTCTTGGAACTTGAAATCGAATCATCCAATGTTCCTCTTCTAGTAAAGTGGCGGTGTAGGTCCCGATGAAGCTTGGTATTCCAATGTTCAGGTACCTAGTGACTTGCTTCAAGTGTCGTTCAATAGGTGTGTCTTCATCCGGCTGTGCAAATTTGTTCCTCATGTCCGCCATCCTATAGAGTAGAAAATGGAGAGAAGTCAGAAATGAGTAGAGAAGAGTGACCTAAGACTCATCTTAGTGGTCGTGTCCTACATTCAGTGTGTGCTCTGATACCATCTTATAGCGACCGACCTCAAACGGTCAAGTCTCTATGCTTCAGTGTCATCCCTGGATCGGTAATGCTAACACACACAGTACTCGAAGGATTTATAACAGAGTAGCAATCACACACTTATTACATTGAATGTCTCCAAAAGAGAACTTAATACAATAAATATGGCTTAAGGCCATCTAATTAGGATAACAACGGAAGGCTTGGAAGATAAAGTGAGTCCATCAACTCCAACGACATAGCTGAGTGCACGACAATGGCCTAGCGCACCTTACTCTTCGTCTGCAAAGTCTGCAACATGATACGTTTGTAACACCCACAATGCGGCTATATCTCCCACGTGTCGAATCACGACTTAGAGGCATAGCCACATGGTAGTTTTGTCACAGGAGGGGTGAGGGAGTCTTGGATTAGGGGGTCTCCGGACAGCCGGACTATATCCTTTGGCCGGACTGTTGGACTATGAGGATACAAGATTGAAGACTTCGTCCCGTGTCTGGATGGGACTCTCCTTGGCGTGGAAGGCAAGCTTGGCAATACGGATATGTAGATCTCCTTCCTTGTAACTGACTCTGTGTAACCCTAGCATCCTCTGGTGTCTATATAAACCGGAGGGTTTAGTCCGTAGGACAACAACAATCATACCATAGGCTAGCTTCTAGGGTTTAGCCTCTACGATCTCATGGTAGATCAACTCTTGTAATACTCATATAATCAAGATCAATCAAGCAGGAAGTAGGATATTACCTCCATCGAGAGGGCCCAAACCTGGGTAAACATCGTGTCCCCCGCCTCCTGTTACCATCCGCCTTAGACGCACAGTTTGGGACCCCCTACCCGAGTTCCACCGGTTTTGACACCGACATTGGTGCTTTCATTAAGAGTTCCACTGTGCCGTCACCGTAAGGCTTGATGGCTCCTTCGATCATCGGTAACGATGCGGTCCAGGGTGAGGTTTTCCTCCACGGACAAATCTTCGTATTTGGCGGCTTCGCACTGCGGGCCAACTCGCTTGGCCATCTGGAGCAGATCGAGAGCTACACCCCTGGCCATCAGGTCAGGTTCAGAAACTCAAACTACACTGCCGACATCCGTGGAGACTTGATCTTCAACGGATTCGAGCCTATACCAGGTGCGCTGCACGATCATGACGAGCATGATCTAGCTCTGCCGTCAGACAGTGTTCGGGAGATCACACCTGCAACTACTCCGGCCCTCAATCCAGAGCAAATTGTGCCATCCAAGGACGGGGGGATAGACCCCGCCATGGAGGCTGCACTCTCAGTGCCGATGGAGCTGGATACTGATTTCACCCCTTACAAGAGTCGTGTTGCCGAACCACTGGTTTCGTCTTCGGCCACGGACTCCGAGCCGCCTGCGTCCGTGCCTATCAAATCCGATTGGGTGCTGATCATGGGGTTCACCTCCGCGGATATCTTTCAGCACTCACCTTTCGACGACGTGCTAAATTCATTAAGGTCTCTCTCCTTGTTAGGAGATCCTTGGCCTAACTATGTCCGGCTAGAATGGGAAGCGGACGACGAAGAAATTCGCTACCCACCCACCACCCACTTAGTAGCCTCTGTCAAAGATTTAACCGACATGCTCGATTTCAACTCCGAAGACATCGACGGCATGGACGACGATGCAGGAGAGGAACAGGAACCAGTGCCCATAGGGCGTTGGACAGCCACTTCACCACATGACATACACATGGTGGATACACCCAAAGGAAACAATGACGAAGAACGACAGGATTCAGCGAAGAATAGCTCCCTCGATAAGCAAGCAAAGCGTCGGCATAGGCGCCGCTCAAAATCCCGCCTCGGCAAAAACAGCGATAACAACACAAGAGAAAATAACACTCCAGTCGACTCTAGAGGAAACGACGACCACATTGACCCAGTGGCGAAGCACGATGAAACTGCAAACAGCGAACATAGTACGGATCCGATGTCCGAACACGGCGACGCCGAGGATAAACCTCATCAACCCCCCTCTAGGGAGGAAAACGGTCTGGACGAAGATGCACACATCATCCTGGAAAGGCACTTGGAACAAGAGAACCTCCGCAGAAGGCTTATTGCCACCTCGAGGAGTCTGAAGAAGCAGAAGCAAAGGCTTAAGGCCGCACAAAATACGCTCAACAGCAGGTGGAACAAAGTGCTCGACAACGAATAAAAGTATGGTGGAAGTTACCACACAAAGAGCGATCCAAAGCGCAAACTATTACCTAAATTCGACGATGAGGCCTTAGAGCCCACACAGCTGAAAAATAAAACGGCCAACCGGCCGGATCAACCACCTTGTGGCCACGATAGAGCGGCTAACAAGGCCGTACATAAGTCAACACACGATCTACGTGAGGACTTGCGCCAAAAATCCAGTATGACCAGATCCATCTATGGATCTAGGAAGCGCGCTCCGACACACAATCAAAACCGAATACTACAACCATCCGAACGCCATGATACATCCAAATATAGGGGTGCCGCACACCCCCTATGTTTCACCGATGAGGTGCTGGACCATGAATTTCCAGAAGGATTCAAACCAGTGAACATAGAGGCGTACGACGGGACCACAGACCCTGGGGTCTGGATTGAGGACTTTATCCTCCATATCCATATGGCTCGCGGAGACGATCTCCATGCCATCAAGTACTTGCCCCTCAAGCTTAAAGGACCAGCTCGGCAATGGCTGAAAAGACTCCTCAAAAACTCAATTGGAAGTTGGGAGGAGCTCGAGGATGCTTTTCGGGTTAATTTTCAAGGGACCTATGTCCGACCTCCGGATACAGACGATTTAAGTCATGTAATTCAACAGCCCGGAGAGTCAGCCCTAAAGCTTTGGAACAGGTTTCTCACTAAGAAGAACCAAATCGTCGACTGCCCGGAAGCCGAAGCCTTAGCATCTTTCAAGCACAGCGTCCGAGACGAATGGCTTGCCAGACACCTCGGCCAAGAAAAACCAAGAACAATGGCAGCCCTGACAAGCCTCATGACCCGCTTTTGCGCGGGCGAAGATAGCTGGTTAGCCCGCAGTAGCACCAGCGACCCAAGCACATCCGAAGTCAGGGATGGCAATGGAAAACCACGACGCATTAAAAGCAAGCGTCGAAATAAAGAGGACATCCCAGATAATACGGCGGTAAACGCCGGATTCAGGGGCTCTCGACCAGGTCAGCGGAAAAAGCCTTTCAAAGGCAGCAGAGATGGACCGTCCACCCTAAACAAAATTCTAGACAAACTATGTCAGATTCATGGCACTCCCGATAAACTTGCAAATCACACCCACAGAGAATGCTGGGTCTTCAAGCAGGCCAGTAAGCTAAACGCCGAACATAAGGGGAGGGAGACACCAAGTGAAGACGAGGACGAACCTCGCCAGCAAAGCACTGGAAGACAGAAAAAATTCCCTCCAGAGGTTAAAACAGTAAGCATGATCCACGTGACGAAGAGGAGAAGCAAACATGCACTTCGAGACATACGCGCCATAGAGCCCGTCACCCCTAAGTTCAACCCCTGGTTGGCCTGCCCGATCACTTTTGATCGCATGGATCACCCGACAAGCATCCGACATGAAGGATTGGCTGCCTTGGTGATAGACCCAATAATAAACGGATACCATCTCACATGAGTCCTTATGGACGGCAGCAGTGGTCTAAATCTGATATATCAGGACACAGTCCGCAAAATGGGGATAGACCTGACAAAAATCAGCCATAGTAATACTACCTTCAAGGGAGTAATACCAGGCCCAGAGGCCCGCTCCACGGGCTCTCTAATACTAGAGGTTGTATTCGGTTCACCCGACAACTACCGAAGTGAGAAGTTAGACTTCGACATTGCTCCATTCCGAAGTGGCTATCAAGCACTACCAGGAAGAATAGCTTTCACTCTTTTAATGTGGTACCACATTATGCTTCTCTTAAGCTTAAGATGCCTGGTCCATGTGGCACCATCATAGTTAGTGGAAATATTGAGCGTTCTCGATGCGCGGAAGAACGTGCGGCGGCTTTAACAGCCGAGCACTAGACAGCCTCACCAACCAGAATAAATGACAGGTCATCAAGACCGCGGACACGGTTAGACGAGTCCAGCGCATCACTAGATATACCTGAGATTGGCTTGATGGTTAAACCCTCATAGACGGTACCAGGGGCTTCCCGCGTCTAATCAGGGCTAATTCGGCTCAACTTGACTTATCTTAAATTTTAATGGTTTATCAAGAATACCGATTTTTTGGCACGAGAACTTTCACCTAAGTTCTTCTCTTTTACAAATGACAATCGTGCTACACCCGTCGAGGACACGGCACAAGGGAGATACATGCGTAGACATGCAGCAGGGACCCGCTCAAAGGTTTCTTTTCAGATTAAGACCCTGCGTAAACCTTTTTTTTACTGTCTCTTGTTGTTCACATCCTTCGGATACTCAATACAACCGAGAAGGATGCTGACGTTATTGGCATTTCGCCACGTCAGAATATCGCACGTACCTAGACACTCGGGGTTTATTATTAAGGGCATTGTTCAGCCCAGCATATGTTATAAAGACCGAATACCTTAGGGAGTGTTCGGCGTCGCGAGTTTGGCCTTATATTCATCAGCTCCGAATCATGTCTTTGGTCAAATGTTGGGTTTGCCCGGCTCCCGTGTTTTGCTACCTTACGTTCCACTCTATCGGCTAAAGCGGCACTGGGAGAACTATTGCGATTGTGCCCTGGTTCATCCGGATGAGCACCTTAGTAGAGAAAGCCGAAAACTGACTGTCATGATAAAGCGCGAGATTGGTCAACCACTCGATGACTTAGCGGAATCTTCGGCATTCCTCCGCATTAACGAAGGGCCATTTCCCAGTCATGTACGTACGCGCACCGTATTCGGACGAGCGCGGAGGTACCAGGGGCTATATAGTAGTCCCACCGTCAAACTCCTATGGCTAAGTGAAAGTGTTAAAGCAATATAGTCCGATTGCCTCGTTCGCTACGCTACCACCTCCTTAATGGACCAAGACGTTGGATCAAGTGTGAATACGCATTTTTTGCGAACACCCCCGCATTATATGCATGGGGGCTGAAGCCAACGACTGCAAACTTTCAGGTTATATATATATATATATATATATATATATATAAACGACCTTACAGGAGGCATCATAATACTTTCAGGCAAAAGTATAAACACAACCTTTATAATTCAATAAAACATTGTTTTTACAATGGGAATACATGTCACTAGAACATAATATTCTTCGAGCACTGAACCTCTATTGAACGAGCGCCTTCAAGGACTTCTTCAAAGTAGTGCTCGGCAGATACTCGGCCTACGGCCGAACTCTGGGTTGCAATAGCAGTGGCCTCCATCTCTGCCCAGTATGTCTTGACACGGGCAAGTGCCATACGCGCACCCTCTATGCACGCCGACCTCTTCATAGTGTCGATGTGCGGCACAGGACCAAGGAACTGTTGCACTAAACTAAAATAACTATTCGGCCTTGGCCCTTCCGGCCACACATGATCCACAACAGACCTCATGGCAAGCCTGGATAACCTATGGAGCTCGACCCACTCGGCCATTCGCTCATTCAACAACAGCGGACGCACTGGAACATGAAACTGTGACCAGAATAGCCTTTCCACTTCACGATCTTTTTGATCCTTGAAGTACTCAGACGCATCAGCAGCACTGGCTGCCAAATCCACGTATGCGTCTGCAGAACTCCATAGTTGATCAAGAGGGGCATACTTCGGATCTCCGAACTTTGTCCGCAACAAAAAGGGCTTCCCATCCACGATATATCTAGCTTGACACAGCTCCTCCTTCGTCGCTCTGATTTTAGAGCGGGCTTCCTTGGCTGCTACCATGGCCTTCTCCAGGTCCGTCGCCTTTTCTCGGCTTTCTTTTTCAAGAAGCTTGTAATGGCCGGCGGCATCTTTCAACTCAACGGCCATCTTGGCTATTTTTTCCTTGCTTTGGCAATGCGTAGCCTGTTCGGCCCTCAGCTCTTCGACCGCCTTTAGAGCGGCTGCATCACTATTCCTGGCTTGTTCCTTGGCTCGGGCAAGTTCCGCCTGAAGGGTCTCCACGGCAGCAGCTACATCTGCAGTCACAACATATTAAAGATACTAGCATCATGCTCCTCTTACTATGTGCTGATCACCGGAGAAATCACATACCCTGTGCCTCATCGAGCCGCTTGTTGACAAGCACGATGTCGGCATCTGCCGCATCAAGTTGCCGCTTCAGCTCAGCAAACTCACCAGTCCGGCTAGCCACCGGACCTTCGGCCACTTGCACATGAAGGCGGCCTGACTATTACCTGGGACTATGATCCTCTGTTTGCCGCCGTTCTCAACAGCAACCAGAGTCTCAGGGGCTACTATCTGCATAGGGCACACCTAACGTGTGCGGTACTGTCAAAAACATACACTATTTCACGTACCTCAAAGCCTTTCAGCAGACTCATAAAAGCTTCATGCAACCTTCTTTCGGCGGATGAAATCCTCTGAACCACTGTACCCATTAGCATACGATGCGCTTCTGAGATAGCCGCTTGCTCCAGAAGATCCTTCAGTGCGTTCGATCGCATACCGGACGGTTCCAGACTCTTTCTGTTGCTCTCTTTAGGAGCCGAATACTGAGGACTTTGGGTGGCCGAAGAATTGCCCTCTAGCCTCGGCGGATCAAGAGAAATCCTCTGTGACGACACCTCAGGGTCGCCCGCCTCATGAGGCGGGGAGGCATGGGGAGGTGTTTCGCTCTCCATCATCTCTGGAAGAAGATCCCCCGAAGAGAACTCTGTCGAGAAGGGCTACGATCCGAACTACAAGATATATGCTTCGGTTATTGTCCTCAGAAGTAAAGCATGACATTTTTACTATTTAGTGCCTTTTGTGTACTTATAACTTGGTGGAGGGCTGACACCCTTGCAGGCACTATGCGGCAAGGGTACCTTCCAAGGCAGGACCCTCTGGTGAAGATTTCTTCCCCCATTTGGAAACCTTTGTTTCCAGGTCTTCAGAGGTGGTCCTCTTCCTTCCTTGGGGAATGGGAATTTCAGAATCTTCTCCCCGATTACCCTCCTTCGCGGAGGCGCTAATTCCCTCAGTTTGGATGAATAATTAGTGAGGCCCGGTTTCAGCCTCTTTATTCCCCCCCTTTATCTTCCCCTGAGGGCGCCTGATAAGGCGCCGGCTCGAGCATTCTGGCCAGTACTGGATCTGCTGAGCCTTCGGGAAGGGGGGCCGAACACCTGATCATCTTCGCCTTTGTTACCCAGTCCTGGTCAAAGAGCAACCTTTTAGAATGATGTTGTGATAAATAAAAAAACAACGCGTTCGGCCACGGGATTACTTACTCGGGTATCTGGACGATTGCAGCTCAGACCCGCATCCTCGGTGGTGTTCGGACACCTTATTTGTGGTCCGAAGAACAATTTGTACATCTCTTCGAGCGTCATGCCGAGGAAGTGCTGAATAGTTCACGGTCCTTCCAGGTTGAACTCCCACATACGAAGGGGTCGACGTTTGCAAGGCGGGACTCGACAAACTAGCATGACTTGCATTACCGAGGCCAGGCTGACATCTCTCTCGAGGAGATCTCGAATGCGACTCTGCAATATCGGCACATCATTTATTGGCCCCCAGTCCAGCCCCTTGTTGATCCATGACGTCAGTTGTGGTGGGGGCCCGAGCGAAAGGCAGGGGCGGCTACGCACTTGGTCCCCTGGGGAGCTGTGATATAAAACCACTCCCATTGCCATAAACTGGACACTTCTAGGAAGGAACCCTCTGGCCGTGGAACATCAGCGCTTTTGCTTATTACGGCACCTCCGCACTCTGTGTATCACCCTTCGATCACCTTTGGCTTCACACTTAAAGTCTTGAGCTACAGGCCGAAGTGTGGGGTAATGCGGAGGAAGGCCTCACACACGACGATGAACGACGAGATGTGAAGGAGGGAATCCGGGGCCAGGTCATGGAAATCCATCCCATAATAGAACATGAGTCCCCTAACAAAGGGATCCAGAGCGAGGCCTAGCCCTCGGAGGAAGTGAGAGATGAATACAATGCTCTCGCCGGGTTCGGTAGTGGGAATGACTTGCCCTCGAGCACGCAGCCTGTGCGAGATTTCGTCGGTCAAATACTTGGCCTCTCTTAACTTCTTGATGTCTTCCTCTGTGACAGAGGAAGGCATCCACCGACCTTGAAGGTTGGATCCAGACATGGTTGAAGGTCCGAAGCGCCTGACCTGAGCCTTGGGTGTTGGAGCTCGAGGCAGGGGAAGGATTCGATTGAGTACAAGAGGGGAAAAAGGACAGACCTTGGCCTCTTTATAAAGAGGGTGAATATCAAGCGTCCTCCTCGTGGCCGTTTGGGACTTGCCTAAAATCGAGGAGTCATACCAACGGGCACGATTGGGTTACCCACGTCCGTATTGATGAGAATCCCGTAATAAGGGGGACACAATTTCTGCTTCGACAAGACGTGTCAAGAAAACTGCCTCGCGATATGTGCAGTGCTGGTTGAGAAAAACGGTTCGAATAATGACCAGGCCGTGGTATGATGTCATGCTGTCAAACATGTCAGCAGATTAGATTTGTGGAAACATTATTCTCTCTACGGTGGTATGTGGAACTTGTTTTGCAGCGCCGGACACTATCCTTGTGTTCAAAATCTTCTATGGAGTATTCGAAGGAAGAAGCTGCCTTGCAATGCCGAAGACAAATCTGCGTGCCGGACTTGTCATCATTGAAGCCTGGTTCAGGGGCTACTGAGGGAGTCCTGGATTAGGGTGTCTCCGGATTGCCGGACTATATCCTTTGGCTGGACTGTTGGACTATGAAGATACAAGATTGAAGACTTTGTCCCGTGTCCGGATGGGACTCTCCTTGGTGTGGAAGGCAAGCTTGGCAATACGGATATGTAGATCTCCTTCCTTGTAACCGACTCTGTGTAACCCTAGCCCCCTCCGGTGTCTATATAAACCGGAAGGTTTAGTCCGTAGGACAACAACAATCATACCATAGGCGAGCTTCTAGGGTTTAGCCTCTACGATCTCGTGGTAGATCAACTCTTGTAATACTCATATCATCAAGATCAATCAAGCAGGAAGTAGGGTATTACCTCCATCGAGAGGGCCCAAACCTGGGTAAACATCGTGTCCCCCGCCTCCTGTTACCATCCGCCTTAGACGCACAGTTCGGGACCCCCAACCCGAGATCCGCCAGTTTTGACACCGACAAGGGGTAATCTTCACACGATCCCATGTACTGAATAAGAAAGGGATAAAGAGTTGGCTTACAATCGCCACTTCACACAAATACAAGTTAAACATACATCATCCAGAGTACAATCAAGGTCCGACTACGGAACCAAAATAATAGAAGACGACCCCAATTGCTAGGTCCCCGATCATCCCAACTGGGCTCCACTACTGATCATCCGGAAAAGACACATAACAACGACCAAGATCTTCATCGAGCTCCCACTTGAGCTCGGTTGCGTCACATACACAGGTATCCTCGGCACCTACAACTGTTTGGAAGTATCCGTGAGTCACGAGGACTTAGCAATCTCACACCCGCGAGATCAAGACTATTTAAGCTTATGAGTAGGAGAAGGTAGTGAGGTGGAGCTGTAGCAAGCACTAAGCATATATGGTGGCTAACATACGCAAATAAGAGCGAGAAGAGAAGCAACACAACGGTCGAGAAGCTAGAAGTGATCCTGAAAACTACTTACGTTCAAGCATAACACAAGACCATGTTCACTTCTCGGACTCCGCCGAAAAGAGACCATCACGGCTACACACGCGGTTGATGCATTTTAAATAACTCAAGTGTCAAGTTATCTACAACCGGATATTAACAAATTCCCATCTGCCACATAACCGTGGGCATGGCTCTCTAAAGTTTAAACCCTACACGGGTGTCCCAACTTAGACCATCACAAGCTCTCACGGTCAACGAAGGATATTCCTTCTCCCGGAAATACTCGATCAGTCTCGGAATCCTGGTTACCAGACATTTCGACAATGGTAAAACAAGACCAGCTAAGCCACCCGATGTGCCGACAATCCCGATAGGAGTCGCACGTATCTCGTTCTCAGGGCAACACCGGATGAGGCAAGCTATGAGTAAAACTAGCCCTCGAGTTTCCCCGAGGTGGCCCCGCAGCCGCCTCAATTCGGACCAACAGTTAGAGAAGCACTGGCCCGGGGGTTAAAATAAAGATGACCCTCGGGTTAATTACTCCCAAGGGAAAGGTAATAGGTTGTTAGGAAAATCTAAAACCAAGGTTGGGCCTTGCTGGAGGAGTTTTATTCAAAACGAACTGTCAAGGGGTTCCCATAACACCCAACCACGTAAGGAACGCAAAATCAAGGAACATAACACCGGTATGACGGAAACTAGGGCGGCAAGAGTGGAACAAAACATCAGGCATAAGGCCGAGCCTTCCACCCTTTACCAAGTATATAGATGCATTAATTAAAATAAGAGCTATTGTGATATCCCAACATATCTGTGTTCCAACATGGAACAAAACTTCAACTTCACCTGCAACTAACAACGCTATAAGATGGGCTGAGCAAAAGCGGTAACTTATCCAAACTACGGTTTGCTAGGAAAGGTGGGTTAGAGGCTTGTCAGGGCAATATGGAAGGCATGATATAACAAGTGGTAGGTAGCGCGACATAGCGATAGAGCGAACAACTAGCAAGCAAAGATAGAAGTGATTTCTAGGGTATGGTCATTGTAACGCCCTCGATGTGGCTATATCTCCTACGTGTCGAAGCACGACTTAGGGGCATGACCGCATTGAAAGCAATGTCGCAAGTAAGGTAATATTCACAACAACCCATGTAAATAGATAATAGGGGTAAAGGTACATGGTTGGCTTACACTCGCCACGTCACACAAAGTACATAAATAGTATTACAATCATCCAACACACTCATGGTCCGACTATGGTACCAAAATAAAAGATCAGCCCCAACATGCGACACGGTCCCGATCACCCCAACTGGGCACCACTACTGATCATCAGGGAAAGACACATAATAACGGCGTGCGTCTTCGTCGAACTCCCACTTGAGCTCGAGCGCATCATCTGGAACGGAGTCATCGGGCCCTGCATCTGGTTTGGAAGTAATCTGTGAGTCACGGGGACTCAGCAATCTCGCACCCTCGTGATCAAGACTATTTAAGCTTATAGGTAAGGCAAGGTAATATGTGGAGCTGCAGCAAGCGACTAGCATATATGGTGGCTAACCTGTTCGCAAGAGAGAGCGAGAAGAGAAGGCAAAGCACGAACGAAGTAACCATAGAACAACCTACGACAACCATTACTCCAAAACCGTGTTCACTTCCCGGACTCCGCTGAGAAGAGACCATCACGATAACACACGCAATTGATTCATTTTAATTAAGTTAAGGTTCAAGTTATCTACAACCGGACATTAACAAATTCTCATCTGCCCATAACCGCGGGCACGGCTTTCGAAAGTTCAAATCCCTGCAGGGGAGTCCCAACTTAGCCCATCACAAGCTCTCACGGTCAACGAAGGATAAACCTTCTCCCGGGACATTCCGATCAGACTCGGTATCCCGGTTCTACAAGACAACTTCGACAAAGATAAAACAAGTCCAGCAACACCGCCCAAATGTGCCAACAAATCCCGATAGGAGCTGCACATATCTTGTTCTCAGGGCACACTCGGATAAGCAATCCGTACAACTAAAACCAGCCCTCGAGTTTCCCCGAGGTGCCGCTGCAAGGGGCTCTAGTTTGGACCAACACTCAGAGGAGCACTGGCCCGGGGGGTTTAAATAAAGATGACCCTTGGGCTTCGGAAACCCAAGGGAAAAAGAGGCTAGGTGCCAAATGGTAAAACCAAGGTTGGGCATTGCTGGAGGAGTTTTATTCAAGGCGAACTGTCAAGGGGTTCCCATTATTAACCAACCGCGTAAGGAACGCAAAATCCGGGAACATAACACCAATATGACGGAAACTAGGGCGGCAAGAGTGGAACAAAAGACTAGGAAAAAGGCCGAGCCTTCCACCCTTTACCAAGTATATAGATGCATTAAGATAAGAAGATAATATAATGATATCCCAACAAATAAACAATGTTCCAACAAGGAACGGTCTCCAATCTTCACCTGCAACTAGCAACGCTATAAGAGGGACTGAGCAAAGCGGTAACATAGCCAAACAACGGTTTGCTAGGACATGGTGGGTTAGAGATTTGACATGGCAATTTGGGAGGCATGATAAGCAAGTGGTAGGCATCATAGCATAGGCATAGCAAAAGAGCGAGCATCTAGCAAAGCAAATATAGAAGTGATTTCGAGGGTATGATCATCTTGCCTGCAAAGTTGTCAGTGTTGACTGGATCCTCGTAAGCAAACTCAACGGGCACCTTGTTAGCGAACTCGTCTCCCGGCTCTACCCAAACAAGACAAACAAGCAAAAGGAACACAATCAACCACGTGCAATGCTCCAACAACATGATGCAAACATGGTATGCTATGCAGGATGCGATATGTGATGCATATGCAAGATTTGACAAGGAATGATTGAACCTGACCTCAACTTGGAAATCCAAGAGTGCCACTGGAAAGGTGAGGTGATTTCGGTTGAAACCGATATAAAGAACACCGGAATCGGATGCACGGTTTGGAAATGGCAAGCAAAACAAATATGGCACCGGTCTGCGATAAACATCAAGTAGCCATATAAATGCAACAAGTTAAATATGCTACAGCACCCAAACATGGCAACAAAATACATGGCAGGGATCCACTCATAATGCTTCACAAAAGATGAACACTGAGCTACAGCCAATTCATCCATTAACAGGTTCAAACAAGCATGGCAAACATGCAAATGATAAACAGGTTTCAGACTTAGTGAAATTAACACAAGCCTGGAATTTCAGATCAGGTAGCACACTTTGGAGCATGAAAAATATATGCTACAGGAACTTAACATGGCAAAGCAAAGCATGGCATGAAGCTACTCAAAGGACTTAACAAAAGTACCTTAGTGACCTTGAGCCAAAAGGGATCAGAAAATACCATTGGAAGCATGTGAACATGGCAAAAACATAATCAGATCTCACACTTAGAGAAAAACTGGAGCATGCAAATATGTTAACGAGTAGGCATGTTCACGAGCTCGATGCACTCACTATAGAGCATGGCATGACAAACTAAGCATACACCCATCAAGAATACATATCATAGAAGCTAGACATGGCAAGAACAACAACATAGCATGCACGGATCAACAACAACATCCTCGGCAAAATCGCTAACACGTAAACAATCTGCCAGGATTCACGAAATAGCAAAAGTAGAGCTCGATTGACTCAAGATAGGGTGCTCCATAATTGCAAACAAAGACATGGATGGATAGAGCACAATAATATTAACAAATCATCCTTACTGATCATCCTCAAAAGAGGCACAGATCACTAGGAAACAACATGAACATATGGCATATTGATAAAAACAGATCAAGGACTTAGTGAAATTTCTAAGTCCCTGAAATCGGCATTAACGAATGCACTACTTTGCAAGCTTGTGCTAGTCACCACACATATCACAAAAATACATGGTAAGCACCTCTGTAAAGATGGCACGGCATATAACAAAACTCAAGTAGAGCTCAGGAGCATATCATGCACACATTAATCATAGCAAAAATGACAAATAGCTATTTGGTGCAGCAGATCTGACAATTAACTCAAATAGCTCTCTTCCAACAGCATTTCGGGCATCAAGATTAGCTCAAATGAAAATGATGCAATGAGATGAAATGATGTACTCTCTGAGTCGAACATTTTGATATGCTACACGCGCAAAACGGAGCTACGGATGCGGAGTTATAGCATGATGAAAGGAGCAATAAAAGTGAGAGAGGGATAGGACTTAGTAGAAAAACGACCTCGGGTGAACAGTGGTCAACGGGGCTGCTCACGAGGATGGCCAGCTCGTGGGCGAAGGTCACCGGAGACAGCAGGGGCGGCGCCGGCGAGGCAGATCCGGGGCGGATCCGGCCGGATCTCACCAGATCCGGGCACGGACGCCGAGGAGCAGTGCCGGACGGCGAGCGTGGCGAGGCGGGGCGGCGAGTGCCGGAGTAGTTCGACGGGGCGACGCGGTGGAGGAAGCGGCGTGCGGCGGCCGGACTTGGCGGCGGGGGACGGCGCTCCGGTGAGCTGCGGGCGCGCGGGCGCCGAGCGGCGGCGGTGAAGGCGACGGGCCTCGGGGGGCCGACCCAGGCTCAGGCGGGCCGCGGCACGCGCGGTGGCTGGTGGGACACGTGGCAGGAGTTGGTTCGTCCGGCGGAGCGGGCGGACGTGTCCGGCGCGCCCGGACGTTGTCCGGCGCGCGTAGAGGATGGGGATCTAGGGTTTCGGGGAAGAAGAACCGTGAATTTAGGAGGGGGTTCTTTATATAGGCATAGAGGAAGCTAGGAGAGTCCAAATGAGGGGCGGTTTTCGACCACGCGATTGTGATCGAACGCTCTAGATGATGGAGAGGGTTTTGGTGGGTTTTGGGCCAAATTGGAGGGGTGTTGGGCTGCAACACACACGAGGCCTTCTCGGTCCCTCGGTTAACCGTCGGAGTATCAAACGAAGTCCAAATGGTATGAAACTTGAAAGGCGGTCTACCAGTAGTAAACCAAGGCTGCTTGGCAAGTCTCGGTCCAATCCGGAAATGTTTAACCTCCACACACGAAAAGAGGTTAGAAAGGACCACCGGAGGAGATAGGAGCGCCGGAATGCAAAACGGACAATGGGGAAAATGCTCGGATGCATGAGACGAACACGTATGCAAATGCAATGCACATGATGACATGATATGAGATGCATGACAACGGCAACAACACACGGAGACAAAAACCCGAACCCGAGGAAATAAAATAACTTAGCGCCGGAAACGACAAGAGTTGGAGTACATATAAGGTAAATTACATCCGGGGTGTTACAGTCATATTGTATGAAATCCCGCAAGGAAGAAGAACGAGTCCAGGAAGTAGACGAACGGACGTAGTCGATCGAATCCTCACAACTCCAGAATGAAACCGAAGCTAACGAGAGAAGCAACCCGGAAAGAAGCAAACAATATGGTAAACAACCATCACATAAACATGGCATGATGCATAATCAAGTATGATGCATGTCTTGTTTAAATATGCATGGCATGGAAAAGTGCACAAACAATACTACAAATTAAGTGGAGCTCAATATGCAACGAGTTGCATATTGACAAAACACCACATGACTTATTTAGTTCCCTCTCGATTATGTACCCAACAATATTAAATGTTATTAAACATGGCAAGAGGTGAAGCATGATAAAACTACCTATCTAGGCAAGTTTAAATGAGGCCGGAACAACAAGCAACAAGTCCGGAAAATCCTCATGTGCATATTTTAGATTTGGTACTGTTCTGCCCTATACACAATTTTAAAGTTGTTAAACATGCAAATTACTTCCACCATGTTAAACTAGGCATTTTTTACCCCATTTACTTATAAAATTTATTTAAAATGGAGCTACGGTTATTTAGTTATGAAATAAAGCATTTTAACATGGCATTATGCAAAATAAACACAAACATCATTTTAAACATTTTAACATGCATGAAAGTTGCAAATTATGAAAGTAGAGAAAATTCTAAGCATTTTACATATATAAATCATTTTAATCCGATGCACCATTTGTGAGTTATTAAATGCATGATCTAGGGGGACTTTTCTGCAAAACTGCCGTTCTCTCGAAAAAATACTAAATTCGCATAACTGAAAAAACATCTACGGGCCAAAACTGGCCTGAACTGGGCTGCACAGGAGCAAACAGGAGATGGGCTTCCTCACATGAGGGCTTGGGGCGCTGCTGGGCTGCTCGGCCGAGGCCGGCACGAGTGGGCCTTGGCGCTGGAGGCCCATGGCGAAGACGAGGCAGGGGAGCGCTGGCGCGGTCATCGTGCTCCACATGTCACGAGACAAGCTAGCGGCGGCTGGATCCCACCGGATCTGGCGCGAGACGGCATTCGGGCGACGGAGCTCGACGAATCCGAGGGCGGCTGTTCCGTTTCCGATGGCAGTGAGCTCGGGCAACGGCGGGACGAGGTAGGGCGAGCTCGTCGGTGCGGCGATGGGATCCGGCCAATGGGGAGAGAGAGGCGATGGAGAGGCGGCGACCTGGCGGAGGAGTCCGGCGACGGCGGCGCGCGCCCTCGGATGAGGCACTGGGAGGTGCTCTGGGCGGCGGGGCTCCGGCGCCCAGGAGCGATGCAGGCGGCGCGACGAGGAGGCGGGGTGAAATGGCGTCGGCGTGAGAGATTGGCGGCGGGGCTTGGGCGTTGCGCCTCAGGCGAGCAGCGCTGCGGGCAGGGAGGTTCGGGCCCGGGCGGGCCTGCATCGGGCCCGGGTGGGCCGCAGCGGCGCTGGAGGCTGGGCAGGGACAGGTGGCGGCTTGGGAATGGAGGGGCGCGATGACTGGCGGCTCATCGGCCAATGGTTGAGCGCAAAGTGGTGGGGAGAGGTGGCCGGCACGGAAATGGAGGTGGGGGCGGCAGCTGCGAGGTGGAGGCGGCGGATGCGGGTTGGGGAGGCACGGAAAACAAGGGTTTCCAAAATTTGAGGATTAGGTGTGTGTGTGTGTATAGCATGGGGGCTAGGATTAGGGGTTTGGGGAGCTTCTGGAGCCCTCCGATCGAGATCCGAAGGCACAGATCGAGAGGAGGGGTTGGTTGGGCCTAGTGGGTTGTAGTGGGCTATGTAGGAGGGCTTGGGATGAGAGGAGAGGAAAGAAAGCAGCCCGGCAACCGTTTTCGGAGACCGAAAAACGTCCGACGTTTTGACCGACTATAATGCCGTTATAGTTATCCGTTGGGGCATGAAATGAACTCTGAATGCGATGAAACTTGGCATGCGACCTACTGACAACACAGCAACACCGCGTGCCAACTTTCAAACCATTCCGAGAACATTTTCCGGCCACTTATAAAATAATATTTCGAATGTGCCGCGGGCGCGTGCAAGTGTGTCTGGGCTCAGAACGGACAACAGAGAGAGCTGGGGAACCCGGACGGATGCAAGTTTTGAAATCATGATGATGCAATGCACATGATGACATGGCAAGAAGCAACATGCAAGCAAAAGACAAGGCAACAACAGTGAATAACTGGAAGACACTCGGCGCATCGGTCTCGGGGCGTTACAACACTCCACCACTACAAGAGTATGTCGTCCCGAGATCTAGGATGGCACCGAGGAAAACGGAAGAGGAAGGGGAAGAGGTAAAACTAGGTTGCTTCTTTGACAAAAGAGTGAAACCAAAGAACCTAGAGAGGTTGAACAAATTGAAAGAAAGAATACAACGAAGATGAACAAAGTTGAAAACACTCCGGTTGGAAATGGTAGGAAATAATATGAAATTGGCAAAATAAAACCACTTGGATGAGACTCTGGTTAGAAGAGGAATGATAGACACAACACTCCGGTTAAAACAAGATAGAGAAGGAAAAATAATGATAAATTTTGGACAGCAATCCGACTGTAAATGGAAGGAATTGGACATGAACTTGACAAGATGAGAGGACTAGAATGGAGGACACGACACTCCGGTTAAATGGATAAGCACGAAAAGAACACGGTTCTCACAATTCAAGATGATGAGTGAAGAGAGCAACATCACAAAGCCTCCGGAAGAAATAATAGAAGATAGATCATTCGAATAATAGAATGGAGAAGAGAATGTAACTTCTGCCATGATTGAGCTTGGAAGGCACCCTTCCAAGAAGGTTATAACAGAGTTGTTGGAAAAACCAACAACGAAACAAAAAAGCTTGTAGTGGGCTTATGGAAAAACTTCTCATAATTTGAGGTGAAATTCTGCGACTAACGGAATCAATTGCTTGCTTGAGAGCAACGAAGAGATGAAAGCTTCTTTCATCGCGAGAATAAAAGGACACTTGGATTATTGATAAGCACCACAATAGCAACATTCCTTAGGGAAGGCTTTAGGTGAAATATAACCCAAGATAACTCCAATGAAGAGATTGATGGATTGAAAAGATGTCTTGAGGGAAGAGAAAATGATAGATTTAGATATGTCACTCTTGAAAACTTGTGAATCATGGAACACGAAGGAAAATTATCAACATTGACATAATACCATGTCAAAAGATGAGATATGAAAGAATTTCTTTCGGAATGCAAGATGAAGAATGCTTGAACTCCTCAAAACAAAACACGTGTTGAGCACCATGTTAAATTTTGAGTATAGCTTGGCAGATCAAAACTTTGAGAGAAATCTTGAAGAACAATTGAAGAATTAAAGGAATCCTTGACGAACCACCATGTAGAGCCTCCGTGAAGAACTCTGGTAATAAAAGAATGATCAAACGAAAGGAAAGTTAAAAAGAACTCTAGGAGGAGCCTTGCAATGATTAGATGGAGCTTCGCGACGAGATAATGTGGAAAACTTGGAACTCTGGAAAAGAAAAGATGAAGCATCTCGAACCGAGAATGTGACATGATGAACAGCTCTAGAAAGAAGAAATCAGATCACTTGGATGAAACAATAATAAGAATTACGTTATGCGTGTCCTTCACCAATTTAAATTGATGACAAGCAATGGATTTGGCATACTACTTATTCTCGTAGAAAGGATTAAGAGAGATATATCGCAAACTTGAGAAGGACTTCAACAAACCACCGATAGGATTGGAAAGAACGAATGAATTGATATGACAGCGAAGGAAGAGGAATCTTGAAAGAACCACTGTAAGGATTGAAAACGAACAAAGAAAAGATAGTGAAACACCTGGAAGAATTAGAAGATGAACGAAGATACTTGAGAGAATTTAGATGCAAGTGAACGAAGAGATCATGAACTGATTAGGGGATATCTGAATGATGCACCGGAAAAATTTGGAGAACAATAGCTACATGCTGAGAATGAATAATTCTGAGATGATGGCTCCGGAGAATCAAACTGAAAAGAATCCTGAATTGCTCTGGATGGGTGAAAAAAATTCTCACAATCGAAAACAATTATGAGAGGAAGGCATAACGCTAGAACCATGAATCTTCGAGAGAACGGACCAAGATTTAGAGGAAACACTTCTTCAGTCTTCAAAATCCAAGAATGACAACGAGAAACACCACCATGATTTGTTGATGCACTCCGGAATGAAAATTAGAAAGGTTGAACCAACGATGAAAAGAATATGAAAGCGAACTTGGAGGATACATTTGACTAATGAGAAATCATTCTTATGTCAAACTTGGAAAAGAATTTTGAGAGTAACTCCGAGAAAATTAAAAGAGTCGGGTAAGATCCTGGGAAAAGACCTGTGGGTTAGGGCCCACTCAAAAGATACACCGTTGAACGATTTTGAAGAGAGATTGCGCCAGTTGAATTAAATGTCTTGAATAAGGTAAGACCTCGAAATAGCTTGAAAGGATTACGAATAGAAACTTGAATCTTCTGGAATATCTTCAGCACTCCAGATAAACATGAATAGCAAGAGGTGGATGATTAAGAAGTGCACCGGCATGAGAAAACATTTGAAACGAGGAAAGGATATGATCGACAAAGCTTAACTTGAATCCACTGGAGAAGAAAGAGAATGAAGAATGATGAACTAGAAACTCCGTTAAATCTTCATGAGAATCACCGAATAAGAACATTGACGGAAAAGAATGGAGATACTTCCCATCAATCAAAGGATACTTGAATAAGAAATCAGAGTCCTTGAAGAAAAAGGGTGGGAGGGCGGGAAAACAAAGAAAACATGGGACGGATGAAACAAGCATCATTGAGAAAACTTAGAATTGATCTTGCGGATGTTGAAAATGATCGGATCCACTTGAACAGGAGCACATCGGTTGGAAAAGAATTGGCATGACCATCTCGATGATCGAAAGGATTGGTATACACATAGGAATGTGAGAACACCATTTAGGAAAAGGTATGGAATACACATTTGACATGAAGCAACTCGAATACCACAAACCAAAACAAAACAAAGGATTGGCTTGCAGAATAAACCGGAAACAAACATATGATAGATCCCATATCGTATCATGTGTCTGTTGGAAATATATCCTACGAGCTACTTGAATTCCCACTTATAAACTCCCTTCTGGTTATGCAATCGGGTGTTGGGGTTACAGGGGAAGCATAATACCTCACCCAAACTAACAATCCCTACATCCAGATGTATCCATCCTTCAACACATAACCAAGAAACCTTCGGAAATTGTGTACGCCAACCTTCGAAAAGCATCCGTTATACGAGTTATGGCAATACTCCCGAACTCCCGCCCCGGTACTGGGTGAAGTCGAGGTTATCTCACCAACAACAGCATAAAAGAGATTTTCTATGTCAGCGAACTCAGGTATTCCCGAACTACAACGATAAAATTGTGACGACAACACCTCGGAGCTCAACTCCCCGGGACACTACCACAACCCCTAAATGTTAGGAGGTACAAAGAACAATGTTCTCGTCACAAGACCATCGGAACGATTCCAAGATACCCACGTGATCCTAAAAAAATTCCATGAAATTTGAGGAGAGAAAAGTCAAAACTTCTACATCAGGAGGCCTCACTAGAGCGACGAAGGGACTGAGGAGTAAAAAGAATCCAACTCTCCGATATATATAACCCTAAGACTCAAAATGTTTTGTTCTAGACTCAACAACGTCAGTGATTCGATCAAGCAGGGGGCTCCTAAGTCGGGAATGGCTCTGATTACCAACTTGTAACACCCACAATGGGGCTATATCTCCCACGTGTCGAAGCACGACTTAGAGGCATAGCCGCATGGTAGTTTTGTCGCAAGAGGGGTAATCTTCACACGATCCCATGTACTGAATAAGAAAGGGATAAAGAGCTGGCTTACAATTGCCACTTCACACAAATACAAGTTAAACATACATCATCCAGAGTACAATCAAGGTCCGACTACAGAACCAAAATAAAAGAAAACAACCCCAATTGCTAGATCCCCAATCATCCCAACTAGTCTCCACTACTGATCATCTGGAAAAGACACATTACAACGACCAAGATCTTCATCGAGCTCCCACTTGAGCTCGGTTGCGTCACCTTCACTAATATCCTCGGCACCTGCAACTTTTTGGAAGTATCCGTGAGTCACGAGGACTCAGCAATCTCACACCCGCGAGATCAAGACTATTTAAGCTTATGGGTAGGAGAAGGTAGTGAGGTGGAGCTGCAGCAAGCACTAAGCATATATGGTGGCTAACATACGCAAATAAGAGCGATAAGAGAAGCAACGCAACGGTCGAGAAGATAGAAGTGATCCTGAAAACTACTTACTTTCAAGCATAACACAAGACCGTGTTCACTTCCCGGACTCCGCCAAAAAGAGACCATCATGGCTACACACGCGGTTGATCCATTTTAAAGAAGTCAAGTGTCAAGTTATCTACAACCGGATATTAACAAATTCCCATCTGCCACATAACCGCGGGCACGGCTCTCGAAAGTTTAAACCCTGCATGGGTGTCCCAACTTAGCCCATCACAAGCTCTCACGGTCAACGAAGGATATTCCTTCTCCTGGAAAGACCCGATCAGTCTCGGAATCCTGGTTACAAGACATTTTGACAATGGTAAAACAAGACCAGCAAAGCCACCTGTTGTTCCAACAATCCCGATAGGAGTCGCACGTATCTCGTTCTCAGGGCAACACCGGATGAGACAAGCTACGAGTAAAACCAGCCCTCGAGTTTCCCCGAGGTGGCCCCGCAGGCGGCTCGGTTCGGACCAACACTTAGAGAAGCACTGGCCCGGGGGGTTAAAATAAAGATGACCCTCGGGTTAATTACTCTCAAAGGAAAGGTACTAGTTTGTTAGGCAAATGTAAAACCAAGGTTGGGCCTTGCTGGAGGAGTTTTATTCAAAGCAAACTATCAAGGGGTTCCCATAACACCCAACCGCATAAGGAACGCAACATCAAGGAACATAACACCGGTATGACAGAAACTAGGGTGGCAAGAGTGGAACAAAACACTAGGCATAAGACCAAGCCTTCCACCCTTTACCAAGTATATAGATGCATTAATTAAAATAAGAGATATTGTGATATCCCAACATATCCATGTTCCAACATGGAACAAAACTTCAACGTCACCTGCAACTAGCAATGCTATAAGAGGGGCTGAGCAAAAGCGGTAACTTAGCCAAACAACGGTTTGCTAGGAAAGGCGGGTTAGAGGCTTGTCATGGCAATATGGGAGGCATGATATAACAGGTGGTAGGTAGCGTGACATAGCAATAGAGCGAACAACTAGTAAGCAGAGATAGAAGTGATTTCAAGGGTATGGTCATCTTGCCTGAAATCCCGCAAGGAAGAAGAACGAGTCCAAGAAGTAGACGAACGGACGTAGTCGAACGAATCCTCACAACTCCGGAACGAAACCGAAGCTAACAAGAGAAGCAACCGGAAAGAAGCAAGCAATATGGTAAACAACCATCACATAAACATGGCATGATGCACAATCAAGTGTGATGCATGTCCGGTTTAAATATGCATGGCATGGCAAAGTGCACAAACAATACTACAAATTAAGTGGAGCTCAATATGCAACGAGTTGCATATTGGCGAAACACCACATGACTTATTTAGTTCCCTCTCGGTTATGTACCCAACAATATTAAATGTTATTAAACATGGCAAGAGGTGAAGCATGATAAAACTACCTATCTAGGCTAGTTTAAATGAGGCCGGAACAACAAGCAACAAGTCCGGAAAATCCTCATGTGAATATTTTAGATTTGGTACTGTTCTGCCCTATACACAATTTTAGAGTTGTAAACATGCAAATTACTGCCACCATGTTAAACTAGGCATTTTTCTACCCCATTTACATATAAAATTTATTTAAAATGGAGCTACGGTTATTTAGTTATGAAATAAAGCATTTTAACATGGCATTATGCAAAATAAACACAAACAACATTTTTAACATGTATGAAAGTTCCAAAATATGAAACTAGACAAAATTCTAAGCATTTTACATATATAAATCATTTTAGTCCGATGCACCATTTGTGAGTTATTAAATGCATGATCTAGGGGGGCTTTTCTACAAAACTGTCGTTCTTTCGAAAAATACTAAATTCGCAGAACTGAAAAAAAAACATCTACGGGCCGAAACTAGCCCGAACTGGGTTGCACAGGAGCAAACAGGAGATGGGCTTCCTCACATGAGCGCTTGGGGCGCTGTTGGGCCGAGGCCGGCGCGGGTGAGCCTTTGCGCTGGAGGCCCATGGCGAAGACGAGGCAGGGGAGTGCTGGCGCGGTCGTCGTCCTCCACACGATGCGAGACAAGCCAATGGCCGCTGGATTTGGCTGGATCCCGCTGGATCTAGCGCGAGACGGCATTCGGGCGGCGGAGCTTGACGGATCCGAAGGCGGCGGTTCCGTTTCCTATGGCGGTGAGCTCGGGCAACGGCGGGATGAGGCAGGGCGAGCTCGTCGGGGCGGCGATGGGATCGTGCCGACGGGGAGAGAGAGGCGATGGAGAGGCGGCAACCTAGTGGAGGAGTCCGGCGACTGTGGCGCACGCCCGCGGGTGAGGCACTGGGAGGTGCTCAGGGCGGCGGGGCTCCGGCGCCCAGGAGCGATGCAGGTGGTGCAACGAGGAGGCGGGGTGAGCAGGCATTGGCGGGAGAGATTGGCGGCGGGGCTCGGGCGCTGCGCCTCGGGCGAGCAGCGCTGCGGGCAGGGAGGTTCGGGCCCGGGTTGGCCGCTGCGGCGCTGGAGGCTGGGCAGGGACAGGTGGCGGCTTGGGAGTGGAGGGGCACGATGACCGGCAGCTCCTCGGCCAATGGTTGAACACCAAGTGGCGGGGAGAGGTGGCTGGCTCGGAAACAGAGGTGGGGGCGGCGGCTGCGGGTTGGGGCAGCACTGAAAACAAGGGGGAGCTTTGGGTTTCCAAAATTTGAGGGTTAGTGGTCTATATATAGCATGGGGGCTAGGATTAGGGGTTTGCGGAGCTTCCGGAGCCCTCTGATCGAGATTCGAAGGCACCGATCGAAAGGGGGGTTGGTTGGGCCTAGTTGTTGGTAGTGGGCTGTGTAGGAGGGCTTGGGCTGAGAGGAGAGGAAAGAAAGCAGCCCGGCAAACGTTTTCGGAGACCGAAAAACGTCCTACATTTTGACCGATTATAATGCCGCTATAGTTATCCATTGGGGTGTCAAAAGAACTCCGAATGCGATGAAACTTGGCAGGCGACCTACTGACAACATATCAACACCGCATGCCAACTTTCAACCCATTGCAAGAACATTTTCCGGCCACTTATAAAATAATATTTCGGACGTGCCACGGGCGCGTACAAGTGCGTCTGGGCTCAGAACGGACAACAGAGAGAACTGGGGAACCCGGAATGATGCAAGTTTTGAAAACATGATGATGCAATGCACATAATGACATGGCAAGAAGCAACACCCAAGCAAAAGCCAAGGGAACAATAGCGAATAACTGGAAGACACCTGGCGCATCGGTCTTGGGGCGTTACAACGTTGCAGCCCGAAATGGGTCAGCACATGGAATATGCTGGCAAAGTGACATAGTAGAGCAATGAACAAGTAAATGCTATCACTACATGCATATATGGATGGTGAAGGCTCTATGGTTACAATGTTTTTGCGAAAAGCCAATTTTTTCCTACAACAAAGGAATATATTTTATTTAACTATCATGGTAGTTGAAAGACATTGAGAATGGTATAACCCCATCTCAATCCCAATTAAAAGTAATTACCATCCCAACAAATTAATTTAGGGTGATGAGATCCACATGATAATCCAAAAACCAGATACTCAAGATGTCCATAACCGGGGACATGGCTAACCATGATTAGTTTGTACACTCTGCAGAGGTTTGCTCACTTTTCCCCACAAGACTCGATCTCCTCCGTTGGATTTCTTGCACTACAAGGTGTTTGAGAAATAGATGACCGAGACACGGTTTTTCAGAAGCATTAACTCTAACCCCGGGAAGACAGTACCAACCTACATCCCCTACATCTGCTAGCCTACCACTGGAAGAGGTCACGCAACTTACTCCACTATATTAGAGCCCATAATAGCTTGTGGCTACACACGGGAGTTTCTAGCATGAATAATCTTATGATCCCTTTGAGCCTGGGTGGCGAGCCAAAAAGGACGCCCCTGGTATATCCCCAAGTGCCCGCAACCAATCCACCCAGATGTGTATTTAAGTAGCCACCTTAAGTTAACCATTAATTAACAATCTCACATCTGTCATGGATACACTCAAACCCAATCCACGTCTACGAGCATAGCATGGCATTATAAGCATAACGTATAAGTAACTCCCAGGGTTTGATAATAAAGGGCAATAGGTTCTACCTCATCAACTACTTCCCAAAACCCACATGTTAAGAGATCATACTCATGCAATGTTTGAGGGTTAAAACTAATGCATAAAAGTTGGGTAATAAAGGGGTATGATCAATGTGTTACTTGCCTTGCTGATGACCCGCAAAACCTAGTGACTCGTAGTAGCACGCTGCGCACTCCGGGAATTCTATTGCAAACAAACAGTAGCATACATAAGCACTCAAGCAAAGATGCAAGGGTAAAACTTCAAATAAGAAGATCCAAACTGAAAGTTCAAGTGAAGAGGTTCGATTTGCAAAAAGAAATGATCGAATTGGAGCTATGGAACTGAAACTATGGTCAAAAGAACTTCGTAGACAAATCTGCTTGAAACCAAATTTTATATTTGTCAAAACCTTTTTCAAGTTGATTGAATGGAAAGAGGGGTTCGAGACAAAGATTTTGGCATTGGTTTCACTGGATTTGGACAAACGGTTAAGAAACGTCGAGGGTGTGAAGATCAAGGGCTAATCTGCCATTAAAATAATTGTGGATAGGTCCCTGGCCGAAAAAGAAAATAAAAAGGAAAAACTAACAAACGAACGTTCGCTAACAGAACCAATCTAACGAAAATCGTTCACTAACAGATCTAAACGAACGAACGTTCGTTAAATAAACTAAAACGAAAAACCAAAATAAAATGCAATCTAATAAAAATCCGATCTAGGTTTTCACCGAAAATAAAACCGACGAAAACCGGCGAAAAACCGGCGACGACGAACTCCGGAGAGGCGGCGCGGTGGTGGGGCGGCGGACGGCGAACGGTGGCACGGGGGGGCGGCAGCTAGGGTTAGGGTTTGGGGCGCGGTGACTTGGGCCTCAAGGGGGCTCAGGCTGGCTTATAAAGCGTGGCCGGACGGAGTCCGGCTCGGGCACGACCTGTTAGGTCAGTTGGAAGTTTTTTTAAACGATTCCGCCGAGAAAAATCCTAATTAATTAAATAAAAATCTAAAAATGCCAAAACAAATTTTCACCATCTAAATAAAATATTTAGAACAAAGTGAACATTTTTCTGGCCTAAAAATGCAATGAAAAATGAATATTTTTCTAATTCAAATAAAATAGCGATAAAATCCAAATAAAATATTTATTGGATTTTAATATTTTTTTCCTCCAATATTTCATTTATTTTGGAGAAGTCATATTATCCCCTCTCATATATTTTTAATATGAAATATTTTTGGAGAGAAAAATAATAAAACCAAAATGATCCACTTTTCAATATTTGAGAAAATTTCAAAATTTCAAATAATAAAATCCCCAACTCTCTCTGTGGGTCCTTGAGTTGCTTAGGATGTTAGGATCACAAAACCAAAATGCAAATAAAATATGATATGCACATGATGACCTATGTATAACATTCCAAATTGGAAATTTGGGATGTTACAGGTCATCACCAACAACGACACGCAGTTCACAAGCCACACCTTCATGCAGTACATCCAGGACCTTGGCAGTAAGGTCTGTTTCGCTTCGGTGGTGCACCCACGTAGCAATAGCCAGGCGGAGAGGGCAAATGCTGAAGTATTGCGAGACCTGAGGACAAAGACTTTTGACAGGCTGCACAAGTGTGGAAGGCGCTGGATTGATGAGTTGCCGGCGGTTCTTTGGTCGATCAGAACGACGCCAAATCGAGCCACCGACCAGACACCCTTTGCCCTGGTATACGGGGCAGAAGCATTTCTCCCCATGGAACTCACATACGGGTCACCTCGAGTGCTCGCTTATGATGAGCTCGAGCAAGAGCAGTTGCGCCAAGATGACACGACGCTCCTTGAGGAAGATTGTCTTCGGGCGACTTTGCGAGCTACACGCTACCAGCAACCCTTGCGCCGCTACCATAGCCGCATGGTTCATGCCCGAAGTTTTCAGGAAGGTGACCTTGTTCTTCGGCGCGTTCAGTCAGTGAAGAATTCCAGCAAGTCGACGCCGAAGTGGGCATGCCCTTATCGGGTAACACGAGTCACTAGGCCTGGCGCAGTCCTCCTGGAGACCGAAGATGGTATTCTAGAGAGCAACTCCTGGAACATCGAACATCTTCATAAGTTTTACCCATGAGACGTGGTTGCCGGGCCTCCCGGCAAACCACCTTTTGTACAAGCCTTGCCGGCACGGCATGTAACCCTTTGTACAGAGCCAGGCGCAGACCCTGAGCATAGATGAATGAAGCGTTGTCGCCCTAAGTTTTAGCATGCATGCTAGGTTGAGTCTCTCTCTTTGTTTGGGTTGATTGTGCTCTGTGGCAACTAACCCCTAGCATAGAGGTCAAGTGTGTGTCTTTCTGTCCTTTCCAGTCCTTTCTTTGGTTCGCAGCCTGCACAGGCGTTTCTGCCAAACCATTTAAGAGCAGGGAGACGGACCAACATCCTCGACCCCGGCAAGCCTTTGCCGGGGGCTGCAGACTCAAGTATCCGACCACGGCAAGCCAAGGTTGCCGGGGGTTGCAGATTCAGATAAGTCTTCTATCTCCTATTATGCATTTCCGTATGGGACTTGGATGTATGAGACTTTGTTTGTTCCCGGGCCACCGTGCTCCCCCTTTCCTATGCTCAAGAACTCTTCTTTGGGACGGAACTTGGTTGTAGTTGCGGTGACTAGGAAACAAACGAAGGGCCTAATCCTACTTCACCCCTGCCTCCGCCAAGAGCATGAGTATGGTCGAGCTATGAAGTGGGAGGACGGCAAGGTCTACTGCCAGGCGACGGTGCTTATCTTAAGATAACAAGGACTCGTTCCTTGGTGTGAGCCTTGCTCACACACAAAAGAACCCGGCAAGCCCCCTTTTTCATTAATATGTTGCGAACAAATACAACCCATACGGAATGTAAACATGAGCAAGGGGATTACAAGGTTTAAATCTGACAAATGCCCGCAGGTTTAAAAAAAGGATAAGATGCCCGTAATCCCTTTTTCTTGTCCCTCTCCCCAGGAAGCGGACCAAGATAGTAGGAGGGCAAAAGGAGTGCCTAGGCGAGGTACGAGTAGCATAAGACACCGAGAGAACATCTGGTAGTCGTCCAGAAGAAGGCCGGTGATGACAGTGCCGGAAGAAGAGACGAAAGACGACGCAGCGGGCCGGCAATACGTGATGAAGGCGTCGATGCCATCGTACTCTGACTTGACGGCCCACCACCCGCCTTCTTCATCTTCCCCGTCCCTCCAACGCCAGCCACCCAAGGCGACGACCCCGAGAAGTTCAAGGAGCAGGTGATGCAGATGATGGTGCTGCTGGCGTTGCCCAAGAACGGTGTGTCCGACGCCTAGTGGGACCCATCATCCTCCCGCCCGCTACCCTCGTTGTCGCTGTCGCTGCCCTCCTCGTCACTGTCGCCCGAAGAGGAGCTTTCTTCATCGGTCGAGCTCTCTACACAGCACCCTAGCCTGTGTCCCGAGCGCCCGAAGACCTTGACGGAGAGCAGGTCACTCTCCGCTAGCTTGAAGTAGAGGACGTGCCCATCCATCAAGCAATGGGCATGCGTGAAGGTTTTCCAGCCCCAACGAAGGAGCATCACATGAGGGGCGGGGAACTTTGTGTTCACCCACATGTCTCCATGGCAACACACCTCCATGTGAAGCCTTAACCTCGATGGTTGGTCGATCGCCAGCACCCTCACAAACGCCTCGGGAAGGCGAAGGCGGCTGTGCGATGGCTCGCGCAACTGCAGGATAAACTCCAGCACCGTGTCCTCGACATGGCCGCTCGACGAAGCAGGAGGAGACGGTGGAGGAGATGGTGACGGCGCTGGTGTCTCCCTTCCACGCCCACCTCTGCCTCGACCGCCTCGCCGACCACGACCCCGGTCGGCACCTCTGCCTCGAGCGTGGCCTTCACCCTGGGTGTCTGACTCTTCCTTGACCGCCGCAACTCTCTGGTGGGAGGAAGACCTGGTCGCCTCCATGGGAGAACAGCCACGACCACGCCTTCTCGCCATGGCGGTGGATGGAGAATGGAGATGAAGGGGAGACGCGAGGAGATGCTCTTCCTCCTCCTCCTGAGTTCCCTTTTTATAGCTAAGCGGGGAAGGCTAAAAGACTGGCTCTACGCCTTTGAAGAGCCCGTTCAGGTCTGGGTCATTGAGTTGGCAACGAGCAAGGCCATCGACCGCCCTCCCCGCCCAATCAAAGGCGCGTAAAAATTGGCCACCTCGTGCCTTCCCATATCCTGTGTGTCTGTTACCTACCCCACGCCATGCATGCGGCGTACGTGGCGCAAGGGGCAGGCATAGTGGGAAACGTGGAATGACGGTTCCAAGGCAGAGAGAGTAAATGAGCAGCGGCCCTGCAGTTTTAAAAGGGACACACAAGCCGCCTCTTTACTATTCATCACGGGATGACGCGAGCATGCTGCGGTCATTCCATGCACGACCCCCACATCACGCATTCAACATGGGTCATGGAGAAGCGCAACTAGCGGGGGAGTTACTATGATAAAACTCCGCCGCCCGCGCGCCCGCGCACTGTTCTGGGCCTTGTCCAATAACGCTTCGCGCTTATATGTGACCCAGGCTCGGGCGCTCCTGTTGGTGTACAAAAGTAGGGGTCCTTTTTGTACCCCTTTACTTGTGCGCGGGCAGTCGCAGCCACACGCCCGTAGCCGCGCTTGGCGGTATAGAAGACAAAGGGCCTGCGATGACTAGATAGGAACCAAGAAACAAGCCAACATCAAGGCTCCTTGCCGAGGATGCCCACGAGGCCCCGACAAGACTCTTGCCGAGGGCGGCTGAGGGAGTCCTGGATTAGGGGGTGTCCGGATGGCCGGACTATACCTTCAGCCAGACTCCTGGACTATGAAGACACAAGATTGAAGACTCCGTCCCGTGTCCGGAAGGGACTTTCCTTGGCGTGGAAGGCAAGCTTGGCGATACGGATATGTAGATCTCCTACCATTGTAACAGACTTTGTGTAACCCTAACCCTCTCCGGTGTCTATATAAACCGGAGGGTTTTAGTCCGTAGAACAACATACACAACAACAATCATACCATAGGCTAGCTTCTAGGGTTTAGCCTCTCTGATCTCGTGGTAGATCTACTCTTGTACTGCCCATATCATCAATATTAATCAAGCAGGACGTAGGGTTTTACCTCCATCGAGAGGGCCCGAACCTGGGTAAAACTTTGTGTCCCTTGCCTCCTGTTACCATCCAGCCTAGACGCACAGTTCGGGAACCCCTACTCGAGATTCGCCGGTTTTGACACCGACATTGGTGCTTTCATTGAGAGTTCCTTTGTGCCGTCGTCATCAGGAAGGATGCCTCGCCCCATCTTTAAAGACGGCACCGTTGCTAAGGGAGCTTTGGCTGTCGGCCAAACCCTCCGGCTAGGTGATTTTCTTATGACCGCCTATTCGGCTTCTGCGCCGACGATGACCTCTCGAGCCATCGAAAACAATCTTCATGTCAGCTCGTAACTCGACGAGCAGTTAGATCCAATGGAGCTCTCCTCCATAAACGAGCTCTTGGATCGGTTCGCCGCCCTGGGAGTCGCCACAAATTACGACCAGATTGGGCCTAAACCCGATCTGAGAGAGATTAGCTCTCCCCAAGTCACCCATCACGTTGCTGTGCTAGAGGGACAGTGCAGCGACCCTTCATCTATCTTAAGGACTCGCTACGTCCGGATTCCCGATCCATCCAAGCCGGATACCCGCGGAGGGGAGGATATCACTCAAGACCTGAACTTAGAGTCAGGCGACGGGCTGGATTCATTGGAGAACATCCAGGAATCCAAATTTTCAAGTTCGGAAATTCCTCGGCCTCTGAGCCTCAGATGGGGTGAGGCTTCGGATTTAATTCCACCCACCCACCCCAACATAAGCGATCTATCCAAAATCAGGCAAGAACTCGATGAAACAGTACATCATTACTGGGCCAGATTCCTCCTGGTTAAGAACAGGCTAAGGGACTGCCGCGAGGAAGACGCAATCTCAATCTTCTGCAATAATTGCACGGACAAGGGAATACTCAACGCCATAGGTCGCTGTGATATTACACGCTTCACTGACTTGGCGTCCATTGTACGAAAGTACTGTGCGATGGAAAGCGCCTGGAAAACCAAAATAAAATTTTGGGACAATCCGGCCCTGAATACAAACTCAGTCCGAAATAAAAGGGTGCATCATCACTAGACACCCGGGTCAAACACCAAAAAGCAAAAACCCTCTACAGGGCATGGAACCGTACTGGAAGGATGGCTTAATGGACCATGTAAAATTCACAGTACAGAGGATGCCACACCAACTCACAGCCTTAGAACATGTTGGATACTCCGGCAGGTGGCCAAAATTGGCGAAAATCTCCTAATTCCGGAGGCCACAGAAAGCCACCCCAGAGACACCAATACGGTATTAACAGTCTTCGAGACTTTCGCATCAAATAATATGCGAAAAAGGACACTCCGCAGCCTTGCCGAAGTCTACCAAGTAGCAACAATAAACCCATTGAGTGACACGGCAATTACTTTTAATGCCAGTGATGAACCTAAATTCCGAACAGCCCGAGCACCAGCCGCATTGGTCCTCAGTCCAATAGTGGACGGCTTTCGTCTTACCAAGGTACTCATGGACGGCGGCAGCGGATTGAACCTCATTTATGAGGAAACCCTTCAAAAAATGGAAATAGACTGGAACCGCATTGAGCGAAGCAGCACAACCTTTAGAGGAATAATCCCCAATCGGGAAGCGCGCTGTACAGGAAAAATCACACTAGATGTGGTGTCCGGCACGTCGGATAATTACAGGTCCGAAGAGATCACGTTCCATGTGGCTCCGTTCAGCAGCGGTTATCACACTCTGCTAGGGCGGGAAGCGTTTACAATCTTCCAAGCAATACCCCATTACGGGTACATGAAGCTCAAGATGCCCGGGCCTAACGGGATCATCACTCTCGCTAGTGATCCGGACACAGCACTCCGCGCCGAAAACAAGACAGCCGCACTGGCCCTCGAGGCACTATCTGAAGCCCTAGCGGCTGAGGAACTGGCTGCGCTGCGCTCTACGGTGAATAGGGACGATGTGGTACTGGACAAAAGATCCAAGTCCACCTCCTTTAAACCAGCGGACGAAATAGTCAAATTCCAAGTCCATCCAACGGACCCCAATAAAACAGCTTCCATAGGAGCACAGTTAAACCCTGATGTAGACGCCGCACTGCGAGAGTTCCTACGAGAGAACTGGGACATTTTCGCCTGGCACCCTTCAGACATGCCAGGAATCCCACGTAGGCTGGCCGAGCACAGCTTAAATCTCCAAAGATGATTCAAACCTGTCAAACAGGCTCTTTGGCATTTTTCCGAACCTAAGAGACAGACTATGGGAGAGGAGCTAGCAAAGCTATTGGAGGCCGGATTCATCAAAGACATAAAACATCCGGACTGGCTAGCAAACCTGGTGATGGTACCAAAGAAGGACAAATCCTAGCGCCTGTGTGTTGATTTTAAAGACCTTAACAAGGCTTGCCGAAAGGATCCCTTCCCCCTCCCCCTCATCGATCAAATTATCGACGCTACCGCAGGACACGATTCGTTGTGTTTCCTCGACACATATTCCGGCTACCATCAAATCAAGATGGCAGAGCCAGACCAAGCCGCAACGGCATTTATCACACCATACGGCCCATTCTGCTTCAACACAATGCCCTTCGGGCTCAAAAACGCCGACGCAACATATCGGCGCATGATTCAGACATGTATGGCAAACCAGATCGGCAAAACAGTGGAGGCATATGTAGATGATGTGGTCGTCAAAACGAGACATGCCGAATCTCTAGTAGACGACTTGAGGCTCAAATTTGATAACCTCCGAACATACGACATCAAGCTCAACCCGGAAAAATGCGTTTTCGGCATTCCAGCCGGAAAGCTCTTGGGCTTCATTGTATCCGGTAGAGGAACTGAAGGAAATCCAGCCAAGATCCGAGATCTGTCGCAACTGGATATCCCAAAGGACCTCAAACAAATACAAAAGTTAACCGGATGCGTGGCGGCTCTAAGCTGCTTTATCTCCCGCTTGGGAGAAAAGGCACTACCCCTTTACCGCCTCCTTCGGTGCACCGAACACTTCGAATGGACGGATGCAGCCATGGCCAGACTTGACGAAATAAAAGCCATACTGGCAACAAACCCAGTCCTGGCCGCACCAAACATTGGCGAACCAATGCTATTATACATTGCAGCAACACATCAGGTTGTAAGCGCAGTGCTCGTTGTCGAACGAGAAGCGGACGGACACAAATTCCCCCTTCAAAAGCCGGTCTATTATGTGTCCACTGTCCTCACTCCCTGCAAATCACGGTACCCGCATTATCAAAAGATTGCGTACGCGGTATTCATGGCATCCCGGAAGCTACGACACTACTTTCAAGAGTGTTCAATAATAGTACCCTCGGAAGTACCACTTAACGATATTATAAACAACCGTGACGCAACGGGCCAGATTGCAAATGGGCCATTGAGCTCCTCCCATTCGACATAACTTATAAGCCACGGCGATCCATCAAGTCGCAAGTCTTGGCCGACTTCGTCGCAGAATGGACGAAGGCCGAACTCCCTAAAGAGTACGGCACATATTCAAATTGGATCATGCATTTCGACGGCTCCAAGATGTTGGCCGCACTGGGGGCTGGCATCGTTTTGGCGTCCCCCACAGGAGACACAGTTCAATACGTACTCCAGATTATGTACACAGACTCCAACAATGCAGCTGAATATGAGGCCCTTCTACATGGTCTCCGGATGGCAGTATCCATGGGCATTCAACGCCTAGAGGTGCGTGGGGACACGAACCTTGCAATATCCCAAATAAATGGAGACTTCGATGCCAAGGATCCAAAAATGGCAGCTTACCGCAACGCCGTCCTAAAAATGTCAGCTCGGTTCGAAGGGCTTGAATTCCACCATGTAGCCCGGGAAAATAATCAGGCGGCAGATGTCCTGGCACGCATCGGCGCGAAATGCGATGTAGTCCCCCCCCCCCAACATCTTCTTGGAAAGGCTGTTCAAGCCATCTGTAGTATGGGAAGGGGAGCCAAACAATAACAGCCCGGACCCAACCGCACTACTCGACATCGAACATTCTGACACAATCGGAGGCTCTGCCAACGAAATAACACCTTCAGCCCACGTAATAATGGCCGTTATCGCCCCGTGGACGGAACCATTCCTCGCCTACCTTATTAGGCAGGAACTCCCCGAGGACCAAAATGAGGCACGCTGCATAGTGCGGCGATCCAAAGCCTACAAAGTCCACGAGGGAGAGCTTTATAAGAAAAGCACTATCGGAGTCCTTCAAAGGTGCATCTCCGAAGAGGAAGGGCGGAACCTCCTAGCTGAAATTCATGCAGGACTCAGCGGTCATCACGCAGCATCTCGGTCCCTTGTAAGCAAGGCCTTCCGTACAGGCTTTTATTGGCCGACGGCCCGGGCAGACGCCCAGGACTTAGTCCAACGATGCACCGGTTGCCAGCTCTTTGCAAACCAAAGCCATATGCCACCCACCGCCCTCCAAACCATCCCCACCACCTGGCCCTTCACGGTCTGGGGGCTTGATATGGTTGGACCCCTTAAAGGCGGAACCCACAAGCAAAAATACTTACTGGTCATGGTGGATAAGTTCACCAAATGGATAGAAGCCAAGCCTGTTAAGACGGCCGAATCCGGACCAGTGATAGACTTTATATCCGGGGTTGTACACCGTTACGGCGTCCCCCACGGCATCATCATAGATAACGGCACGAACTTTACGGCCGACGAGGTAAAACTCTAGTGCAAAAACATGGGCATCAAGCTCAATTATGCTTCCATCTATCACCCACAAACTAACAGCCAGGTCGAACATGCAAATGGTCTCATCATGAGCGGCATCAAACCCAGATTAGTGCGGTCCCTCAAGGAATCTAACACGCACTGGGTAGAGGAGCTCGACTCCGTACTCAGGGGGCTGCGGACCACGCCGAATTGCACCACCGGATACACACCATTCTTTATGGTATACGGTGCAGAGGCAGTTTTACCTTGCGACATAATTCATGACTCACCTCGAGTGCGCATGTACGAAGAAAGAGAAGCCGAGCTCGATTGGCAGGACAGCTTGGACGCATTGGAGGAGGAGCGTGACGTGGCAAAAGCCTGTTCCGCATTCTATCAACAGCAGGCTCAAAGATACCAAAGCAGAGAAGTACGGGCCAAAAATTACAACGTTGGCGAATTAGTTCTACGACTACCGAACAAGAAAAAGGACAAACTCAAGCCCAAGTGGGAAGGTCCCTTCATAATTGACCAAGTCCTGACTGGTGGAGCGTACCGCCTGCGGGATGCATCGGATAACCGACTCGAGCCGAACCCATGGAACGCAGCCCGTCTCCGAAGATTCTATGCCTAGCGCCGGACTCTGTGTTCGTCTCCTTCCTCTGTCCATTTTTTATATATTTTATGTCTTACATTTTTCTTCTTCTCTCTCTCTCTTGCTCTTATAGCCTTTAAAGTCTCATAAAGTGAGGCGCTATCCGCAATCATTAAACCTGGGGGCTTCTTTAACCAGAAGCTTATTCATACGGGCTTCATGCCCAACACATGTGTCACACTTCCGCATGTACCTTTTATTCACCATTATATGCATCGATATGACTTAAGTTTTGGCCAAGCTGGGTTGCCTGGCTCCTGTGCTTACCCCTACGTTCCCGATTGTTTGGCTAGGTGGTAAAGGGAGCACCTCTGCGATTGTTACTGCCGGGTCAGCCGGACGTGTACCTCAGACTGGGTGAAGCCGAAAGCTAGCGTTCTTAAGGGAATATTCGGTCAGTGAACTAAAGATGATCCTTTTTCATTTTTCTCTATACGCCCCCAGATGTTTTTCCTATGTTTCTTTTCAAAGCATGGACATGCACCTTAGGGCATGCCTCCCAGGGAAAGGAACCCCTAACGGAACTATTCTCCCTGGAAGATGTTTCTTACTAACCATGTAATATAACATAACTAGTCGGGCACTTGTCTGTTCACGCACTAATGACCCCTACGCCTGGTCTCCATGCATTCCCCAGTTCCTATATAACCGCACGGGAATTCGGACACACTCCAGACCGTCAGGTCCCGAGGCTGAAGCGAAAAGGTCGGCCATGACAAATGATATACAATCCGGCTAGAAGGCATTATAAATGCCAATTAAATTACATAGTCATTTTGACTGATTGTATTCCTCTTCAATACCATCTAACAGGCTGTCTAATTTACAGTCCTGCCGGGAATACTTTGCGGCCAACTCTGCTTGGCCGTATACTAAGCTTACAGGGATCTCCTTCCCATCGGGCCCTACAGGACCGACCTCGGTCATGTGGTTGGGGTCAGCCTTTGTGTACCGCGTCTTCACCATGGCCCAGGCCTCCCTAGCGCCTTGACGGCAGGCCGATATCTTCCACAATCGGAAGCGCCGCCGTGCTCCCTTTAGCTTCTCCGCAAGCTCTCCAAGACCTTCGGGCATGGAGATGGATGGCCACAGGGCCTGGGGGATGCCTTGCATCGCCTGCCGAACTCGATCGAGCAGTTGCGAGAGCTCGGGAAGAAGGTCACCCGTAGAATCGGGCATCTCCTCTGCAGGACGACCTGTTAGCACACCTACAGACATTGCTTTGTTAGCCGACTTCCCCGCCAAACTTTCTTTCAAAGGTTCGTTCAAGCACTTACTAAATATGCCGCGCCGAAGCCGCTGATTCTCCTTCACGGAGTCTGACAGCTAGGCACGAACATCTTTCAGCTCGACGCCCAGCTTGGTGTTGGCATCTTGGAGATCGTTTTTCTCCCGCCTCACCTTTGTCAGCACCTTCTCACCAGCCTTTAGCTGGCGTAGGAGGTGTTGCCTTTCTGGATTCAATCCGGCGCCATCTGCAATCTCATTTGTCAGATTCGCACCCATGCCGTGCTTCGCAAAATACTTATCTTTCAAAGTATATTACCAGAGGGGGTCTCCTTGGGCTCCCCTGCCGCGGCTAGTGCGGCCTCAAGTTGGGCTTTGCACTCTTCCAGCTCCTTGGACAGTAGGGAATTCTTTTCTGTAAGAACCTGCATGACAAATGATCCTTAAATCAGTTATTCTAACTGTTTCAAGTCTCAGGGGCTACTGGTATATATATATATGTATATATATATATATATATATATAATTACCAAAATTTTCTTACCCATATGTCTTTTACATATTGCTCCGTGGCTCTGGCTAGGCCATTTTGAGCGGCACAGAGGTACGCATCTCCCGACTTGAAGGCGTCTAACGCCTCTTGGGAGAAACAAGCGTCGCGAAGAATTGTCCGGCGACGCCTGTGGTTCATGGCACTCTCCACCTCAGAGTTGGTGGCAGACAGCCCGTCCACATCCTCCATCGGAGGAGCGTCCGGTGCACGCCTTGTGTTCGGCTCCGCTTCCGGACCAGGCTTTGGAGCCTGGCTGGTGGAGGCGCGATTGGCAGTCTCTCCGAATATAGTTCGGCGAGGTCTCTTTGTCCTGAAGAGAGCACGAGTGTTAATGTGCCTTGAAGGTGTAACACCTGGGATAAGGGGGCGCGCCATACCTTTGCGCTGACGTCTCGGTCCGGACTGCACCTCCTTTCTGCCCACAGGGCCCTGCGGCCCCTCGTTGGCTTGTCGCCGCAGGTTCGGCCTCCCGTTTCTGGGAGGCCGGGATTAGCCCTGGGTAATCAGCCGTAATGGCCACCAAGGCATTGTCCTTGCTCAATTGATGGAACACTCCATCAATTAGCTCCACAGATAAGTCCGGATCCTCTTGAGAGGCCGGGTCGAGGCACTGTCCTGGGTCCTCGGGTTGTGGAGGAGGGCTGCTTATTGCTTTAACAGCCTGGCGCAGTTCGTGCGTTGAAATCACTAGATTGAATATTTAACAATGGGGATATAAAGCGGATGGGCAAGATGTGACCACTCACCCAGCTTGGAGGATTGTACATGGAAAATCCACCCTTTGGGTTGACGCGGAGAAAATCCTCCTCTTCTCCCTTGTACAAAGCGGATAAGGTCTTTATTAGAGTCGCAGCCGAATCCGGCCCCTTACGGCCGTAGCAGGTGGTGTCGTCCTCCCCGTTGAAATCCCACATGGGGTGGCCTCTATACTGTAGCGGCTGCACCCCTCGCATGATGCATGCGGCCATGACCCCGATCATGGTTAGTCCGGAATGAGTTAATAATCTTATCCGGCCCATCAGGTAAATAACGTCCCTGTCACTTTCCCTCTGAGGGCTCCGTGGATGCCAACTTAGGCGTTTCTTTAAGGGAGCATTGTTGAATTCAGGGAGGCCGATCCGGACAGGATCCGGTAGCAGGACGTCTTCTATATAAAACCATTCCGAGGGCCAGTCTTCGGACGCCTTCTTTGGGGTTCCGGATAGATATCCGGTCCCGGCGATGCGCCACACTTCGGCTCCGCCCACTTGATACATTGACCCTTTCTTGGAATGGGGCATGAGGCAGAATAGCTCTTTCCACAGCCCGAAATGAGCCTCAACACCCAAGAACAGCTCGTAGAGGGCTACAAAGCCCGCGATATGCAATATGGAGGTAGGCGTGAGATTATGTAGCTGGAGGCCGTAGAACTCCAGCAGCCCCCAGAGAAATGGATGGATTGGAAATACGAGCCCCCTTATTAAATAAGGGACGAGGCACACCCGCTCTCCTTTGGAGGGATTAGGGGCACTCTCCGCTTGCTCTCCGCCATTATAGACGGCAAGACCGGCTCGAACCGGGATCATATAGGCCGGGGGGAGAAATCCCTTGGTCTGGAGCGTCACTAGATCGCTATGCGGGACGGAGCATCTTTCCCAATATCCAGGCTTAGGGCTGGAAGGGCGAAGGGAGGAGTTGCGGCGGCTGGCCATGGTGGAATGGACCTTTGTCGGATGCGCTCTGATGAACACTCGCGAAAGGGAGAAGGTGTGGTTTGGATCTAAATCCTCGTCCCCTTAAATAGGTCAGCTCATTTACACGGCTAGGGGTGTGAATGTAAAAATACTCAGACTTTTCATATTCGTTTGACATGTGGGAAGCGGCCATTATTGGGCGTAGAAGCCAAGGAGCGCAACATCTGCAAGAAACCGGACTTTATTCAACAGGTACACGGAATTTGGAGGAGAACCCGCCTTGCAATGCCGAAGACAATCTGTGCGCTGGACTCATCATCATTGAAGCCTGGTTCGGGGGCTACTGAGGGAGTCCTGGATTAGGGGGTGTCCGGATGGCCGGACTATACCTTCAGCCAGACTCCTGGACTATGAAGACACAAGATTGAAGACTCCGTCCCGTGTCCGGAAGGGAATTTCCTTGGCGTGGAAGGCAAACTTGGTGATACGAATATGTAGATCTCCTACCATTGTAACCGACTTTGTGTAACCCTAACCCTCTCCGGTGTCTATATAAACCGGAGGGTTTTAGTCCGTAGAACAACATACACAACAACAATCATACCATAGGCTAGCTTCTAGGGTTTAGCCTCTCTGATCTCGTGGTAGATCAACTCTTGTACTACCCATATCATCAATATTAATCAAGCAGGGCGTAGGGTTTTACCTCCATCGAGAGGGCCCGAACATGGGTAAAACTTCGTGTCCCTTGCCTCCTGTTACCATCCGGCCTAGACGCACAGTTCGGGACCCCCTACCCGAGATCCGCCGGTTTTGACACCGACAGCAGCCACAAGGCCCCGGCAAGACCCTTGCCGGTAAGATCAGCAAGACCGCGGCAAGACCTTGCCGCCCCATTGCCACCCCAGCTCAGTGACCGACCCACCAACTAAACTGGTACACACGTGGCAGTATGTGGCTCCCAAGCCAACTGTTCAAGCACCTACGTGGTGGCATGCAGATCTTCGTGAAGACCCTGCCACCACGCCAGCTCAGCAGCCTGCCAGCCTACATGGTGATGCATGCCTCGTTGGCCTAGACGTGTGTCGGAGCAAGGCGAAGCGGCGACGGATGGGACGGGCTTCCTTGCTGTCCCCGATAAAGCAAGAGGACACCTAAGTAGCACATTTAATGCATTTTGTCCCGTAATGTCAAGCGATAAACTCGACTACTGTACAACTTTCCACCTCATGTGTGCCACTGTGGCAGCCCCTTTGACTATAAAAGGAGGTCTGCGGCGTACTGTGAGAGGATTCAGACTTTTTGGACCCTGCACGCTTTGTAGCTAGTCGAAGAACACCAGATAAACACAAGCCAGCAGGAGTAGGGTATTACGCATGATTTGCGGCCCGAACCTGGATAAACTCCCCCCCCCCCCCCCCCGCGGTTATCTTCTAAACCCGCTCTTTTTACAGCCCCGCGCCCGCCAACCATAGAAGGGATTCCCCGTGATACCATAGGTGTCGTTCTCCCCGACACCCAGGTGGGTTGTGCCCACCTCGGTGGCCTCCCGCACCCCTCTTTACCCTATAAATTCCCAAATATTCCGAAAGCCCTCGGGGTTAGCCTAGATTAGAAGTTTCGCTGACGCAGGCCTTTGTAGCCACCGAAAACCAATCTAGAACCCATTCCGGCACCCTACCGAATGGGGGAATCATCTCCGGTGGCCATCTTCATCATCTCGGAGGCCACCACGATGAGGAGGGAGTAGTCCACCCTCGGGGCTGAGGGTTTGTACCAGTAGCTATGTGTTTAATCGCTCTCTCTCCTGTGTTCTTGAGATGTCACAATCTTGATGTATCGCGGGCTTTGTTACTATAGTCGGATCATATGGTGTTTTCCACTTCTATCTTCTTGCGATGAATTGACTTTTTCCCTTTGATATTTCGTTGTTATCGGATTGAATACTTTTATGGATTTGAGAACACTTGATATATGTCTTGCAATTTAATACTCGTGGCGACAATGGGGTATCTGTTGGGGAACGTAGTAATTTCAAAAAAAATCCTACGCACACGCAAGATCATGGTGATGCATAGCAACAAGGGGGAGAGTGTGTCCACGTACCCTCGTAGACCGAAAGCGGAAGCCTTAGCACAACGCGGTTGATGTAGTCATACGTCTTCACGATCTGACCGATCCAAGTACCGAACGCACGGCACCTCCGAGTTCAGCACACGTTCAGCTCGATGACGTCCCGTGAACTCCGATCCAGCAGAGCTTCACGGGAGAGTTTCGTCAGCACGATGGCGTGATGATAGTGATGATGTTGCTACCGACGCAGGGCTTCGCCTAAGCACCGCTACAATATGACCGAGGTGGAATATGGTGGAGGGGGGCACCGCACACGTCTGGGAGAAATCAACAGATCAACTTGTGTGTTTTGGGGTGCCCCTGCCCCGTATATAAAGGAGCAAGGAAGGAGGAGGCCGGCCCTAGGAGGGGCGCGCCAAGGGAGTAGGATTCCTACTCCTAGTAGGAGTAGGTTTCCTCCTTTCCTAGTCCAACTAGGAGAAGGGGGGAAAGGAGGGGAGTGGAGAAGGAAGGGAGAGAGGGGCTGCGCCCCAAACCCCTTGTCCAATTCGGACTGGGCTTGGGAGGGGCGTGCGCCACCTCCTGGTTGCTGCCTCTCCTTCCCACTAAGGCCCATTAAGGCCCAATACTACTTCCCCGTATTCCCGTAACTCCCCGGTACCTCAAAAAATACATGAATCACTCGGAACCTTTCTGATGTCCGAATATAGTCGTCCAATATATCGATCTTTACATCTCGACCATTTCGAGACTCCTCGTCATGTCCCCGATCTCATCCGGGACTCCGAACTACCTTCGGTACATCAAATCACATAACTCATAATACAAATCGTCACCGAAACTTTAAGCGTGCGGACCCTACGGGTTCGAGAACTATGTAGACATGACCGAGACACGTCTTCGGTCAATAACCAATAGCGGAACCTGGATGCTCATATTGGCTCCTACATATTCTACGAAGATCTTTATTGGTCAAACCGCATAACAACATACATTGTTCCCTTTGTCATCGGTATGTTACTTGCTCGAGATTCGATCATCGGTATCTCAATACCTAGTTCAATCTCGTTATCGGCAAGTCTCTTTACTCGTTCCATAATACATCATCCCACAACTAACTCATTAGTTGCAATGCTTGCAAGGCTTATAGTGATGTGCATTACCGAGTGGGCCCAGAGATACCTCTCCGACAATCGGAGTGACAAATCCTAATCTCGAAATACGCCAACCCAACAAGTACCTTCGGAGACACCTATAGAGCACCTTTATAATCACCCAGTTACGTTGTGACGTTTGGTGGCACACAAAGTGTTCCTCCGGTAAACGGGAGTTGCATAATCTCATAGTCATAGGAACATGCATAAGTCATGAAGAAAGCAATAGTAACAAACTAAACGATCAAGTGCTAAGCTAACGAAATGGGTCAAGTCAATCACATCATTCTCCTAATGATGTGGTCCCGTTAATCAAATGACAACTCATGTCTATGGTTAGGAAACATAGCCATCTTTGATTAACGAGCTAGTCAAGTAGAGGCATACTAGTGACACTCTCTTTGTCTATGTATTCACAAATGTATTATGTTTCCGGTTAATACAATTCTAGCATGAATAATAAACATTTATCATGATATAAGGAAATAAATAATAACTTTATTATTGCCTCTAGGGCATATTTCCTTCAGTCTCCCACTTGCACTAGAGTTAATAATCTAGTTCACATCGCCATGTGATTTAACATCAATAGTTCACATCACCATGTGATTAACACCCATAGTTCACATCGTCATGTGACCAACACCGAAAGGGTTTACTAGAGTCAATAATCTAGTTCACATCGTTATGTGATTAATACCCAAAGAGTACTAAGGTGTGATCATGTTTTGCTTGTGAGGGAAGTTTAGTCAACGGGTCTGCCATATTTAGATTCGTATGTATTTTGCAAATTTCTATGTCAACAATGCTCTGCATGGAGCTACTCTAGCTAATTGCTCCCACTTTCAATATGTATCCATATTGAGACTTTGAGTCATCTGGATTAGTGTCAAAACTTGCATCAACGTAACCCTTTACGATGACCTTTTGTCACCTCCATAATCGAGAAACATATCCTTATTCCACTAAGGATAATTTTGACCAATGTCCAGTGATCTACTCCTAGATCACTATTGTACTCCCTTGCCAAATTCAGGGCAGGGTATACAATAGGTCTGGTACACAGCATGGCATACTTTATAGAACCTATGGTTGAGGCATAGGGAATGACTTTCATTCTCTCTCTATCTTCTGTCGTGGTCGGGTTTTGAGTCTTACTCAACTTCACACCTTGTAACATAGTCAAGAACTCCTTCTTTGACTGTTCCATTTTGAACTACTTCAAAATCTTGTCAAGTTATGTACTCATTGAAAAACTTATCAAGCGTCTTGATCTACCTCTATAGATCTTGATGCTCAATATGTAAGCAGTTTCACCGAGGTCTTTCTTTAAAAAACTCCTTTCAAACATTCCTTTATGCTTTGCAGAATAATTCTACATTATCTTCGATCAACAATATGTCATTCACATATACTTATCAGAAATGTTTTAGTGCTCTCACTCACTTTCTTGTAAATACAGGCTTCACCGCAAGTCTGTATAAAACTATATGCTTTGATCAACTTACCAAAGCGTATATTCCAACTCCGAGATGCTTGCACCAGTCCATAGATGGATCATTGGAGCTTGCATATTTTGTTAGTACCTTTAGGATTGACAAAACCTTCTGGTTGCATCATATACAACTCTTCTTTAATAAATCCATTAAGGAATGCAGTTTTGTTTATCCATTTGCCGAATTTCATAAAATGTGGTAATTGCTAACATGATTCGGACAGACTTAAGCATAGATACGAGTGAGAAACTCTCATCGTAGTCAACACCTTGAACTTGTCGAAAACCTTTTCGCGACAATTCTAGCATTGTAGATAGTAACACTACTATAAGCGTCCGTCTTCCTCTTGAATCATCTCAGATTTCATGGCCTCAAGCCATTTCGCGGAATCTGGCCTCATCATCGCTTCCTCATAGTTTGTAGGCTCGTCTGTTGGGGAACGCAGTAATTTCGAAAAATTTCCTACGCACACGCAAGATCATGGTGATGCACAGCAACGAGAGGGGAGAGTGTTGTCTACGTACCAACGCAGACCGACTGCGGAAGCGATCACACAACGTAGAGGAAGTAGTCGTACGTCTTCTTTCCGATCCGACCGATCCAAGCACCGTTACTCCGGCACCTCCGAGTTCTTAGCACACGTTCAGCTCGATGACGTTCCTCGGGCTCCGATCCAGCAAAGCGTCGAGGAAGAGTTCCGTCAGCACGACGGCGTGGTGACGATCTTGATGTACTACCGACGCAGGGCTTCGCCTAAGCACTGTAACGGTATGATCGAGGTGGAATTTGGTGGCAGGGGGCACCGCACACGGCTAAGGAACGATCTCCAGGATCAACTTGTGTGTCTTGGGGTGTCCCCTGCCCCCGTATATAAAGGTTGGAGGAGGGGGGCCGGCCGGCCAGGGAGAGGGAGGCGCAGGGGGAGTCCTACTCCTACCGGGAGTAGGACTCCCCCTTCCAATCCTATTCCAATTAGGACTCTCGGGGGAAAGGAGAGAGAAGGGGGGGGGCAGCCCCTTATCCTAGTCCTACTAGGACTTGGGGAAAGGGGGGGCGCCGGCCAGCTATGGGCTGCCCCTTTTCTCTTTTTCCACTAAGGCCCAATAGGCCCATTAGTCTCCCGGGGGGTTCCGGTAACCCTCCCGGTATTCCGGTAAAATCCCGATTTCACCCGGAACACTTCCTATGTCCAAACATAGGCTTCCAATATATCAATCTTTACGTCTCGACCATTTCGAGACTCCTCGTCATGTCCGTGATCTCATCCGGGACTCCGAACAACCTTCGGTACATCAAAATGCATAAACTCATAATAACTGTCATCGTAACGTTAAGCGTGCGGACCCTACGGTTCGAGAACAATGTAGACATGACCGAGACACGTCTCCGGTCAATAACCAATAGCGGGACCTGGATGCCCATATTGGCTCCTACATATTCTACGAAGATCTTTATCGGTCAGACCGCATAACAACATACGTTGTTCCCTTTGTCATCGGTATGTTACTTGCCCGAGATTCGATCGTCGGTATCCAATACCTAGTTCAATCTCGTTACTGGCAAGTCTCTTTACTCGTTCCGTAATACATCATCTCACAACTAACATATTAGTTGCAGTGCTTGCAAGGCTTATGTGATGTGCATTACCGAGAGGGCCCAGAGATACCTCTCCGACAATCGGAGTGACAAACCCTAATCTCGAAATACGCCAACCCAACACCTACCATTGGAGACACCTGTAGTACTCCTTTATAATCACCCAGTTACGTTGTGACGTTTGGTAGTACCCAAAGTGTTCCTCCGGTAAACGGGAGTTGCATAATCTCATAGTTATAGGAACATGTATAAGTCATGAAGAAAGCAATAGCAACATACTAAACGATCGGGTGCTAAGCTAATGGAATGGGTCATGTCAATCAGATCATTCAACTAATGATGTGACCTCATTAATCAAATAACAACTCTTTGTTCATGGTTAGGAAACATAACCATCTTTGATTAACGAGCTAGTCAAGTAGAGGCATACTAGTGACACTCTGTTGGTCTATGTATTCACACATTTATTATGTTTCCGGTTAATACAATTCTAGCATGAATAATAAACATTTATCATGATATAAGGAAATAAATAATAACTTTATTATTGCCTCTAGGGCATATTTCCTTCATCGTCATGGTCAAGTAACATGACCTCTAGAATAGGATTACCGTACCACTCTGGTGCGGATCTCACTCTGGTTTACCTACGAGGTTTCGGTGGTAACTTGATCTGAAGTTACATGATCTTCATCATTAGCTTCCTCACTAATTGGTGTAGTAGTCACAGGAACAGATTTCTGTGATGAACTACTTTCCAATAAGGGAGCAGGTACAGTTACCTCATCAAGTTCTACTTTCCTCCCACTCACTTCTTTCGAGACAAACTCCTTCTCTAGAAAGGATACATTCTCCGCAATGAATATAATGCCTTCGGATCTGTGATAGAGGGTGTACCCAACGTTTTCTTTTGGGTATCCTATGAAGACGCACTTCTCCGATTTGGGTTTGAGCTTATCAGGTTGAAACTTTTTCACATAGGCATTGCAACCTCAAACTTTAAGAAACGACAGCTTAGGTTTCTTGCCAAACCATAGTTCATACGGTGTCGTCTCAATGGATTTAGATGGTGCCCTATTTAACATGAATGTAGATATCTCTAATTCATAACCCCAAAACGATAGTGGTAGATCAGTAAGAGACATCATAGATCGCACCATATCTAATAAAGTACGGTTACAACGTTCGGACACACCATTACACTATGGTGTTCCAGGTGGCGTGAGTAGTGAAACTATTTTACATTGTTTTAACTGAAGGCAAAACTCTATTTTACTTCTGCGATCATATCGTAGAAACTTTTATTTTTGTTACGATGATTCTCCACTTCACTCTGAAATTCTTTGAACTTTTCAAATGCTTCAGACTTGTGTTTCATCAAGTAGATTGCTACCTCTTGAGCACTGCGTTGGATTTCCCCGAAGAGGAAGGGATGATGCAGCAAAGTAGCGTAAGTATTTCCCTCAATTTTTGAGAACCAAGGTATCAATCCAGTAGGAGGCTACGCTCGAGTCCCTTGTACCTACACAAAAACAATATCTCAACGCAACCAATGCGCTTAGGGGTTGTCAATCCCTTCACGGTCACTTACGAAAGTGAGATCTGATAGAGACGATAAATAATATTCTTTGGTATTTTTGGTATAGAGATGCAAAGTAAAAAAGTAAAAGCAAAGCAATAATAAAGGGATGGAGATTGATATGATGAGAAAGAGACCCGGGGGCCATAGGTTTCACTAGTGGCTTCTCTGAAGAGCATAAGTATTCTACAGTGGGTGAACAAATTACTGTTGAGCAATTGACAGAATTGAGCATAGTTATGAGAATATCTAGGTATGATCATGTATATAGGAATCACGTCCGAGACAAGTAGACCGAAACGATTCTGCATCTACTACTATTACTCCACTCATCGACCGCTATCCAGCAAGCATCTAGAGTATTAAGTTAAAAACAGAGTAACGCCTTAAGCAAGATGACATGATGTAGAGGGATAGTTTCATGCAATATGATAAAAAAAACCATCTTGTTATCCTCGATGGCAACAGTACAATATGTGCCTTGTTGCCCCTTCTGTCACTGGGAAAGGACACCGCAAGATTGAACCCAAAGCTAAGCACTTCACCATGGCAAGAACAACCAATCTAGTAGGCCAAACCAAGCTGATAATTCGAAGAGACTTGCAAAGATAACCAATCATACATAAAAGAATTCAGAGAAGATTCAAATATTATTCATAGATAGACTTGATCATAAACCCACAATTCATCGGTCTCAACAAACACACCGCAAAAAGAAGATTACATCGAATTGATCTCCACGAGAGAGGGGGAGAACATTGTATTGAGATCCAAAAAGAGAGAAGAAGCCATCTAGCTACTAGCTATCGACCCGTAGGTCTGAAGTAAACTACTCACACTTCATCGGAGGGGCTTGGATGATGATGCAGAAGCCCTCCGTGATCGATGCCTCCTCCGGCGGAGCTCCGGAACAGGCCCCAAGATGGGATCTCGTGGATACAGAAAGTTGCGGCGGTGGAATTAGGTTTTTGGCTCCGTCCCCGATCGTTTGGGGGTATGTGGATATATATAGGAGGAAGAAGTATGTCGGTGGAGCTTTGAGGGGCCCACGAGGCAGGGGGCGTGCCCCTACCCTCGTGAGCACCTCGTGGCTTTCTTGATGGAGGGTCCAAGTCTCCTGGATCTTATCTGATGAGAAAATCATGTTTCCGAAGGTTTCATTCCGTTTGGACTCTGTTTGATATTCCTTTTCTTCGAAACCCTAAAACAGGCAAAAAACAGCAATTCTAGGTTGGGCCTCCGGTTAATAGGTTAGTCCCAAAAATAATATAAAAGTGGATAATAAAGCCCAATAATGTCCAAAATAGTAGATAATATAGCATGGAGCAATCAAAAATTATAGATACGTTGGAGACGTATCATAGATATACTCATATCTGCTGAAATCATCTGTGAAGATCAGAAAATAATCAAACCTGCCGCGAGCATCAATATTCATCGGACCACATACATCAGTATGTATGATTTCCAACAAATCTGTTGCTCACTCCATTGTTCCGGAGAACGGAGTCTTAGTCATCTTTGCCCATGAGGCATGGTTCGCAAGCATCAACTGATTCATAATCAAGTGATTCCAAAAGCCCATCGGCATGGATTTTCTTCATGCGCTTTACACCAATATGACCTAAATGGCAGTGCCACAAATAAGTTGCACTATCATTATTAATTTTGCATCTTTTGGCTTCAATATTATGAAAATGTGTATCACCACGATCGAGATCCAACAAACCATTTTCATTGGGTGTATGACAATAAATAATAACTTTATTATTGCCTCTAGGGCATATTTCCTTCAGTCTCCCACTTGCACTAGAGTCAATAATCTAGATTACACTGTAATGATTCTAACACCCATGGAGCCTTGGTGCTGATCATGTTTTGCTCGTGGAAGAGGCTTAGTCAACGGGTCTGCAACGTTCAGATCCGTATGTATCTTGCAAATCTCTATGTCTCCCACCTGGACTAAATCCCGGATGGAGTTGAAGCGTCTCTTGATGTGTTTGGTCCTTTTGTGAAATCTGGATTCCTTTGCCAAGGCAATTGCACCAGTATTGTCACAGAAGATTTTCATTGGACCCGATGCACTAGGTATGACACCTAGATCGGATATGAACTCCTTCATCCAGACTCCTTCGTTTGCTGCTTCCGAAGCAGCTATGTACTCCGCTTCACATGTAGATCCCGCTACGACGCTTTGTTTAGAACTGCACCAACTGACAGCTCCACCGTTTAAAGTAAACACGTATCCGGTTTGCGATTTAGAATCGTCTGGATCAGTGTCAAAGCTTGCATCAACGTAACCACTTACGGTGAGCTCTTTGTCACCTCCATATACGAGAAACATATCCTTAGTCCTTTTTAGGTATTTCAGGATGTTCTTGACCGCTGTCCAGTGATCCATTCCTGGATTACTTTGGTACCTCCCTGCTAAACTTATAGCAAGGCACACATCAGGTCTGGTACACAGCATTGCATACATGATAGAGCCTATGGCTGAAGCATAGGGAACATCTTTCATTTTCTCTCTATCTTCTGCAGTGGTCGGGCATTGAGTCTGACTCAACTTCATACCTTGTAACACAGGCAAGAACCCTTTCTTTGCTTGATCCATTTTGAACTTCTTCAAAATCTTGTCAAGGTATGTGCTCTGTGAAAGTCCAATTAAGCGTTTTGATCTATCTCTATAGATCTTTATGCCTAATATGTAAGCAGCTTCCCCGAGGTCTTTCATCGAAAAACTTTTATTCAAGTATCCCTTTATGCTATCCAGAAATTCTATATCATTTCCAATCAGCAATATGTCATCCACATATAATATTAGAAATGCTACAGAGCTCCCACTCACTTTCTTGTAAATACAGGCTTCTCCAAAAGTCTGTATAAAGCCAAATGCTTTGATCACACTATCAAAGCGTTTATTCCAACTCCGAGATGCTTGCACCAGTCCATAAATGGATCGCTGGAGTTTGCATACTTTGTTAGCTCCCTTTGGATCGACAAAACCTTCTGGTTGTATCATATACAACTCTTCTTCCAGAAATCCATTCAGGAATGCAGTTTTGACATCCATCTGCCATATTTCATAATCATAAAATGCGGCAATTGCTAACATAATTCTGACGGACTTAAGCATCGCTACGGGTGAGAAGGTCTCATCGTAGTCAACTCCTTGAACTTGTCGAAAACCTTTCGCGACAAGTCGAGCTTTATAGACAGTAATATTACCGTCAGCGTCAGTCTTTTTCTTGAAGATCCATTTATTCTCAATTGCTTGCCGATCATCGGGCAAGTCAACCAAAGTCCATACTTTGTTTTCATACATGGATCCCATCTCAGATTTCATGGCCTCAAGCCACTTTGCGGAATCTGGGCTCACCATCGCTTCTTCATAGTTTGTAGGTTCATCATGATCTAGCATCATGACTTCCAGAACTGGATTACCGTACCACTCTGGTGCGGATCTCACTCTGGTTGATCTACGTGGTTCAGTAGTATCTTGTTCTGAAGCTTCATGATCATCATCATTAGCTTCCTCACTGATTGGTATAGGTGTCGCAGAAACAGTTTTCTGTGATGTACTATTTTCCAATAAGGGAGCAGGTACAGTTACCTCGTCAAGTTCTACTTTCCTCCCACTCACTTCTTTCGAGAGAAACTCCTTCTCTAGAAAGTTTCCGAATTTAGCAACAAAAGTCTTGCCTTCGGATCTGTGATAGAAGGTGTATCCAATAGTTTCCTTTGGATATCCTATGAAGACACATTTCTCCGATTTGGGTTTGAGCTTATCAGGTTGAAGCTTTTTCACATAAGCATCGCAGCCCCAAACTTTAAGAAACGACAACTTTGGTTTCTTGCCAAACCATAGTTCATAAGGTGTCGTCTCAACGGATTTTGATGGTGCCCTGTTTAACGTGAATGCGGCCGTCTCTAAAGCATAACCCCAAAACGATAGCGGTAAATCAGTAAGAGACATCATAGATCGCACCATATCTAGTAAAGTACGATTACGACGTTCGGACACACCATTACGTTGTGGTGTTCCGGGTGGCGTGAGTTGCGAAACTATTCCACAATTTTTCAAATGTACACCAAACTCGTAACTCAAATATTCTCCTCCACGATCAGATCGTAGAAACTTTATTTTCTTGTTACGATGATTTTCAACCTCACTCTGAAATTCTTTGAACTTTTCAAATGTTTCAGACTTATGTTTCATTAAGTAGATATACCCATATCTGCTTAAATCATCTGTGAAGGTGAGAAAATAACGATATCCACCACGAGCCTCAATATTCATCGGACCACATACATCGGTATGTATGATTTCCAATAAATCTGTTGCTCTCTCCATAGTACCGGAGAACGGTGTTTTAGTCATCTTGCCTATGAGGCACGGTTCGCAAGTACCAAGTGATTCATAATCAAGTGGTTCCAAAAGCCCATCAGTATGGAGTTTCTTCATGCACTTTACACCGATATGACCTAAACGGCAGTGCCACAAATAAGTTGCACTATCATTATTAACTTTGCATCTTTTGGCTTCTACATTATGAATATGTGTATCACTATCTTCGAGATTCAACAAGAATAGACCACTCTTCAAAGGTGCATGACCATAAAAGATATTACTCATATAAATAGAACAACCATTATTCTCTGATTTAAATGAATAACCGTCTCGCATTAAACAAGATCCAGATATAATGTTCATGCTCAACGCTGGCACCAAATAACAATTATTTAGGTCTAATATTAATCCCGAAGGTAGATGTAGAGGTAGCGTGCCGACCGCGATCACATCAACTTTGGAACCGTTTCCCACGCGCATCGTCACCTCGTCCTTTGCTAGCGTCCGCTTATTCCGTAGTCCCTGTTTCGAGTTGCAAATATTAGCAACAGAACCAGTATCAAATACCCAGGTGCTACTGCGAGCTCTAGTAAGGTACACATCAATAACATGTATATCACATATACCTTTGCTCACTTTGCCATCCTTCTTATCCGCCAAATACTTGGGGCAGTTCCGCTTCCAGTGACCAGTCTGCTTGCAGTAGGAGCACTCAGTTTCAGGCTTAGGTCCAGACTTGGGTTTCTTCTCCTGAGCAGCAACTTGCTTGCTGTTCTTCTTGAAGTTTCACTTCTTCTTCCCTTTGCCCTTTTTCTTGAAACTAGTGGTTTTGCTAACCATCAACACTTGATGATCCTTCTTGATTTCTACCTCCGCAGCTTTCAGCATTGCGAAGAGCTCGGGAATAGTCTTGTTCATCCCTTGCATATTATAGTTCATCACGAAGCTCTTGTAGCTTGGTGGCAGTGATTGGAGAATTCTGTCAATGACGCAGTCATCTGGAAGATTAACTCCCATCTGAATCAAGTGATTATTATACCCAGACATTTTGAGTATATGCTCACTGACAGAACTGTTCTCCTCCATCTAGCAGCTATAGAACTTATTGGAGACTTCATATCTCTCAATTCGGGCATTTGCTTGAAATATTAACTTCAACTCCTGGAACATCTCATATGCTCCATGACGTTCAAAACGTCGTTGAAGTCCCGATTCTAAGCCGTAAAGCATGGCACACTGAACTATCGAGTAGTCATCAGCTTTGCTCTGCCAGACGTTCATAACATCTGGCGTTGCTCCAGCAGCAGGCCTGTCACCCAGCGGTGCTTCCAGGACGTAATTCTTCTGTGCGGCAATGAGGATGATCCTCAGGTTACGGACCCAGTCCGTGTAATTGCTACCATCATCTTTCAACTTTGCTTTCTCAAGGAATGCATTAAAATTCAACGGAACAATAGCACGAGCCATCTATCTACAATCAACATAAACAAGCAAGATACTATCAGGTACTAAGTTCATGATAAGTTTAAGTTCAGTTAATCAAATTACTTAGGAACTCCCACTTAGATAGACATCCCTCTAATCTTCTAAGTGATCACGTGATCCAAATCAACTAAACCATAACCGATCATCACGTGAGATGGAGTAGTTTTCAATGGTGAACATCGTTATGTTGATCATATCTACTATATGATTCACGCTCGACCTTTCGGTCTCCGTGTTCCGAGGCCATATCTGTATATGCTTGGCTCGTCAAGTATAACCTGAGTATTCTGCGTGTGCAACTGTTTTGCACCCGTTGTATTTGGACGTAGAGCTTATCACACCCGATCATCACGTGGTGTCTGGGCACGACGAACTTTGGCAACGGTGCATACTCAGGGAGAACACTTCTTGATAATTTTTAGTGAGAGATCATCTTATAATGCTACCGTCAATCAAAGCAAGATAAGATGCATAAAAAGGGATAAACATCACATGCAATCAATATAAGTGATATGATATGGCCATCATCATCTTGTGCTTGTGATCTCCATCTCCGAAGCACCGTTATGATCACCATCGTCACCGGCGCGACACCTTGATCTCCATCGTAGCATCGTTGTCGTCTCGCCAATCTTATGCTTCCACGACTATCACTACCGTTTAGTAATAAAGTAAAGCATTACATCGCGATTGCATTGCATACAATAAAGCGACAACCATATGGCTCCTGCCAGTTGCCGATAACTCGGTTACAAAACATGATCATCTCATACAATAAAATCAGCATCATGCCTTGACCATATCACATCACAACATGCCCTGCAAAAACAAGTTAGACGTCCTCTACTTTGTTGTTGCAAGTTTTACGTGGCTGCTACGGGCTTAAGTAAGAACTCATCTCACCTACGCATCAAAACCACAACGATAGTTCGTCAAATAGACTCCGTTTTAACCTTCTCAAGGACCGGGCGTAGTCACACTTGGTTCAACTAAAGTTGGAGAGACAGTCTTCCGCAAGCCATCTATGTGCAAAGCACGTCGAGGGAACCGGTCTCGCGTAAGAGTACGCGTAAGGTTGGTCCGGATCGTCTCACCCAACAATACCGCCGAACCAAAGTATTACATGCTGGTAGGCAGTATGACTTGTATCGCCCACAACTCACTTGTGTTCTACTCGTGCAAATAACATCAAACCATAAAACCTAGGCTCGGATGCCACTGTTGGGGAACGCAGTAATTTCGAAAATTTTCCTACGCACACGCAAGATCATGGTGATGCACAGCAACGAGAGGGGAGAGTGTTGTCTACGTACCAACGCAGACCGACTGCGGAAGCGATCACACAACGTAGAGGAAGTAGTCGTACGTCTTCTTTCTGATCCGACCGATCCAAGCACCGTTACTCCGGCACCTCCGAGTTCTTAGCACACGTTCAGCTCGATGACGTTCCTCGGGCTCCGATCCAACAAAGCGTCGAGGAAGAGTTCCGTCAGCACGACGGCGTGGTGACGATCTTGATGTACTACCGACGCAGGGCTTTGCCTAAGCACTGTAACGGTATGATCGAGGTGGAATTTGGTGGCAGGGGGCACCGCACATGGCTAAGGAAGGATCTCAAGGATCAACTTGTGTGTCTTGGGGTGTCCCCTGCCCCCGTATATAAAGGTTGGAGGAGGGGGGCCGGTCGGCCAGGGAGAGGGAGGCGCAGGGGGAGTCCTACTCCTACCGGGAGTAGGACTCCCCCTTCCAATCCTATTCCAATTAGGACTCTCAGGGGAAAGGAGAGAGAAGGGGGGGCGGCCCCTTATCCTAGTCCTACTAGGACTTGGGGAAAGGGGGGGCGCCGGCCAGCTATGGGCTGCCCCTTTTCTCTTTTTCCACTAAGGCCCAATAGGCCCATTAGTCTCCCGGGGGGTTCCGGTAACCCTCCCGGTATTCCGGTAAAATCCCGATTTCACCCGGAACACTTCCTATGTCCAAACATAGGCTTCCAATATATCAATCTTTACGTCTCGACCATTTCGAGACTCCTCGTCATGTCCGTGATCTCATCCGGGACTCCGAACAACCTTCGGTACATCAAAATGCATAAACTCATAATAACTGTCATCGTAACGTTAAGCGTGCGGACCCTACGGTTCGAGAACAATGTAGACATGACCGAGACACGTCTCCGGTCAATAACCAATAGCGGGACCTGGATGCCCATATTGGCTCCTACATATTCTACGAAGATCTTTATCGGTCAGACCGCATAACAACATACGTTGTTCCCTTTGTCATTGGTATGTTACTTGCCCGAGATTCGATCGTCGGTATCCAATACCTAGTTCAATCTCGTTACTGGCAAGTCTCTTTACTCGTTCCGTAATACATCATCTCACAACTAACATATTAGTTGCAGTGCTTGCAAGGCTTATGTGATGTGCATTACCGAGAGGGCCCAGAGATACCTCTCCGACAATCGGAGTGACAAACCCTAATCTCGAAATACGCCAACCCAACACCTACCATTGGAGACACCTGTAGTACTCCTTTATAATCACCCAGTTACATTGTGACGTTTGGTAGTACCCAAAGTGTTCCTTCAGTAAACGGGAGTTGCATAATCTCATAGTTATAGGAACATGTATAAGTCATGAAGAAAGCAATAGCAACATACTAAACGATCGGGTGCTAAGCTAATGGAATGGGTCATGTCAATCAGATCATTCAACTAATGATGTGACCTCGTTAATCAAATAACAACTCTTTGTTCATGGTTAGGAAACATAACCATCTTTGATTAACGAGCTAGTCAAGTAGAGGCATACTAGTGACACTCTGTTGGTCTATGTATTCACACATGTATTATGTTTCCGGTTAATACAATTCTAGCATGAATAATAAACATTTATCATGATATAAGGAAATAAATAATAACTTTATTATTGCCTCTAGGGCATATTTCCTTCAGTATCGTATTGATTCACTTGATATATGTTTTGGCACTCAACTCGTAGATTCCCGAGGTGACATTGGGGTAATCTTTGCATAGGGGTTGATGCACGTTCTTGTCTTTGTTTCTCCAGTAGAAATCTTGGGGCCCTCTTTGAAGTTCTTTCTGTTGGATTGAATATTATGAATCTGAATTTGCTTTCATGTTATTTTAGTATGAACTCTTGGTTAGATCGATCGGAAAGAATAGATTCTTGTTATTTTAGTACGAACTCTAGAATAGATTGATTAGAAAGAATAGCTTTGTTGTGGTTTCGTACCCTACAAACAATTCTGTCTTATGTTCTCCACTAGATAGGAACTTTGAAGTGATTCTTCGTTGCACGTTGAGGGACGGTTATATGATCCAATTATATTAGCATTGTTGAGAGATTGCACTAGCGAAAGTACGGACCCTAGGCCTTGTTTTTTAGCATTGCAATACCGTTTTTGTGCACATCTACTATTTTCTACTTTGCTGTTTTTATTTATTCAAATTACAAAAAAATATTTCTACCATCAATATTACACTTTTATCACCATCTTCGCCGAACTAGTGCACCTATACAATTTGCCATTGTATTGGGTGTGTTGGGAACACAAGAGATTTCCTGTATTTGGTTGCAGGTTCGTTTGAAAGAGACTATCTTCATCCTACGCCTCCCACGGATTGATAAACCTTAGGTCATGCACTTGAGGGAAAATTGCTACTGTCCTACAAAACTCTATGCTTGGAGGCCCAACACGTGTCTACAAGAATAAGGTTGCGTAGTAGACATGAAGCTCTTTTCTGGCACAGTTGCCGGGGAGGTTAGGTAAGCGGCACTTACATCCCGTCAATGAAGCTCTTTTCTGGCACCGTTGCCGGGGAAGTGAGTGCTTGAAGGTATATCTTTAGATCTTGCAATTGAATCTTTTAGTTTCTTGTTTTATCACTAGTTTGGTTTATAAAAGAAAACTACATAAACATGGAATTGAAGTCGCATCATATTATTGATCATCTTTATAATGTATTTCGTGAAAATGACAGAAAGGAAAATTGTGCTCAATTGATAGAAAAAGAATTCAATAGAATGCTTGGTATAAATGATGAGTATGATTGCATTGTTGATAGTATGAATTCTTCGAATATCCATGATGCTAATGATATGCAAAGCCATAAGCTTGGGGATGTTATGTTTGATGAAGATGATATTTTTAGTCCCCCAATATTTGATGTGCAAATTCTTATAATGATTGAATGCCTCCTATTTATGATGACTATAATGATGCAAGTGGATTTGGAGAGGTCACGATTTTATTTAGTGATGAATCCACCATTTCGGATGAGGCTTCAATTGACTATGGTAACAAAGTTGCTATCTATGATGATTATGGTGATGACATGTATGCTATAAAGAATAATGATAAGCATGGAACTTGTCATCATGATTTTAATTTTCACTCCCATGATAGTTATTTTGTTGAGTTTGATCCCACTACTATTGATGAGAATAAATTTGCTTATGTGGAGAGTAAAACAATTTCTATGCTTATGCATCATGAAAAGAATGCTTTATATGATAGTTATATTGTTGAATTAATTCACGATGATACTGAAAATTATTATGGGAGAGGAACATGTGCTTCTACATATGGCAATAATATCAAGTTTCCTCTCTATGTGTTGAAAATCTTGAAGTTATGCTTGTTTTGCCTTCCTATGCTAGTTGATTCTTGTTCCCATAAATTGTTTGATCACAAAATCTCTATTCATAGGAAGTGGGTTAGACTTAAATGTGCTTGACATGTGCTTCATGATGCTCTCTTTGTGTTTCAATTCTTATCTTTTATGAGAGCATCATTGAAATCTTCATGCCTAGCTAAAAGGCATTAAAGAAAAGCGCTTGTTGGGAGATAACCCAACACTTTTACCTACTGTTTCTGTTTGTTCACATGATTAGGCTACTATAGTAATCATGTTATATTGCTTTCGTTTCAATAAGGTTCCAAGTAAGATCTTTGGGATGGCTTACGGTGATAGTTGATTTGATCTTGCTGAAAAATAGAAACTTTTGCGCTCAGGAAAACAGTTCTCATTTTTAACAGAAGCGTGATAACAAGCTGATTCTTTTTGAAGAATATTAATAGATAAATTACCCAGGTTTTCCTATTGTTTCAGAATTTTTGGAGTGGCGGAAGTATGGTTGGAGTACAGATTACTACAGACTGTTCTGTTTTTGACAGATTCTGTTTTCAATGCATAGTTTGCTTGTTTTGTAATTTACATGGCTTATATTGCTCAATATAATTGTGGAAATGATATGATACAGCAGGAATTGTGTGAGAACATTTATGAATCTTGGCTTTGACAGTACAAAAAGTGAAATAGTTTGCTCTTTATCATACTAACCTATCTCACAAAGTTCCGTTAAGTTTTGTGTGGTTGAAGTTTTCAAGTTTTGGGTGAGATGTCGATATGAGGAGAATAAGGAGTGACAAGACCCTAAGCTTGGGGATGCCCAACGCACCCCAAGGTAATATTCAAGGAAGATCCAATCCATTAAGCTTGGGGATGCCCTGGAAGGCATCTCCTCTTTTGTCTCCAACATTATCGGTAACCTCACTTGGAGCTATGTTTTCATTCGTCACATGATATGTGTTTTGCTTGGAGCATCATTTTATTTTGTTATGATTTGCTTGTTGTTATTTATAATAATGTTTTGCATCTTTTATTTCAATAAAAGTGGCAATGATAGCCTTTTACTATGCTTATTTTGCAAGCCTACATGTTGCTGTTTGAAAACAAAAACTTTATCATTGTTGCAAAAATTCTCTAGAAAAGTCAGAATGTGATAAAATTTCAATTTTTTGAAAAATAAGCTCTGATAAATTTTCTACAGTGTGGTAATTTTTCATAATCTTTGGAGTTAAATAAGTATTGGTACTCTTGCATTCTTTACAGACTGTACTTTTTTAGCAGATTGTTGTTAAGTTTGCATTGTTTGCATATGTTTGCTTGTTTAATGATTCTATTTGAGGATAGGAGTATTAAATATGCAGAGGCATTTAGTGTGAAATGTTGAATAATAATTTTAGTGATTTGCTATAGTAGAGAATGATAAGGTTTTTGCATTGGCTTATACTAACTTATCTCATGAGTTCTTGTTGAGTTTTGTGTGGATGAAGCTTTTCAGATTTAGGAAAACCGTGATATGAGAAGAATTAAGGAGACACAAAAGCTCAAGCTTGGGGATGCCCAAGGCATCCCAAGATAATATTCGAGAAGACTCAAGCATCTAAGCTTAGGGATGCCCCGATAGGCATCCCACCTTTCGTCTTCAACAATTATTGGTTAGCATTGGTTGAGCCTAAGTTTTTGCTTCTTCACATGAGTTGTGCTATTCTTAGAATGTCATTTTCTTTTCATTTTGCTTGTTGTTTTAATAAAATACTTAGATCTGACAGTTTTAAATAAATAAGAGTCCTCACATAGTTGCCAGGGAGGCTAAGTAAGCGGCATTCACATCCCGTCAACGAAGCTCTTTTCTATGGAATTGCTCTAGTGCTTCACTTATATCTTTTTGAGCACGGTGTGCTTTAGTATTTTTTAAGAAATTCTCTCTTACTTCACTTAAATGAATTTGAGAGAAAGAAATATTATGCCCATTATCTTCATTTATATCTTTTGAAGTAGCTTGTCATTTACTCTTATGCTTCACTTATATCCTGTGAGTAAATTGTTGAATAAATTGAATGTCATGAAGTTGAAATCATATCATGCCTAGTGGTAGCTTCACATTGGGTTTAGAAAGTGAAATATTTTGAGGCTTGACAATCACAATATTAGTCATACAAGCAATTCACGAATAATCAGTATAAGGAAGAGAACTTTCACATGCAAATACACTATCTTGGAAATATTTTGTGATTGTGAGCCCCCATCAAAATATTATATGCCAAAATTGTTGATGTTGGACAAGAAAGACAACGTAATGATTTATGTTTGTTCATATTCACATAGAAGTTATATTGTCATAGATCCGTCAACATGTGGTGCTTGCCCCCCATCTTTGCTAGCCAAAAATTCCGCAGCAAGTAGAGATACTACTTGTGCATCCAAAAACCCTTAAACCCAAATCTTATTTTCTAAGAGTCCACCATACCTACCTAAGGATTAAGCAAGATCCTTCAAGTAAGTTGTCATCGGTGCAATAAGGCAATAAAAATTGCTTATAAAAGTGTTAGATCATTTAGTGTAAGAGAAAATTGAGCGTTGTACGAACTTGTGATGGCAAAGAATAAAAGCGACAGACTGTAAAATAAAGGTTGCTATCATAAGGGGCAATATAACGTGACGTTCTTTTGCACTAAGGGGTTGAGCATACAAACAAATAAGCGCATGGCAACCTCTACTTCCCTCTGCCAAGGGCCTATCTTTTACTTTTCAGTATTTACTTTTATGCAAAGAGTCAAAGTTTTTCTTTATATTCCTTTTTCTTTTTCTGTTTTGGCAAGCATCATGTGGTGAGGAAAGATCTATGCACATATATCCAGTTGGATATGGGTAGCATGATTTATTATTGTTGACATCACCCTTGAGGTGAATACATTGGGAGGCAAAACAATAAGCCCCTATCTTTCTATGTGTCCGGTTGAAACGTTTTGCTAATGTCTATGCGGTGAGTGTTAGCAATCATAAAATACAATATGATGGTTGAGTATGTGGAGCTCTTAGTTAGACTCTGTTGAATAAGTTGAATTACAATTGCTTGGTGACTGAGAACATAGGTTGTTGAGTTTCAAGAGAATTCATTGTTTGAACCTTGACATGTCAATTGGTTGCTACTATAACATGAGAAGTTTTATAAGAAATAATTGTTGTTATGATGCTAGGAAAAGTGATTGAAATTATCATTGATCAAACTTATACACTTTGATAGCATTCACACTTCATAAATTATTTCTTTTATCATTTACCTACTCGAGGACGAGTAGGAATTAAGCTTGGGGATGCTGATATGTCTCCAACGTATCTATAATTTATGAAGTATTCATGCTATTTTATTATCATTCTTCGATGTTTTACAATCATTTTATAGAAACTTTATATAACTTTTGGGGAATAACCTATTGACCCAGTGCTAGTTGCTGTTTTTTGCTTGTTTTTACACCACAGGAAATCAATATCAAACGGAGTCCAAACACCGCGAAACTTTTTGGAGATTTTTTCTGGACCAGAACACCCAGGATGGGCCAAAGCGGCACCTGGGGGTGCCTCGAGGGGGGCACAACCCACCAGGGTGCGCCTGGGGGGTCCAGACGCGCCCAGGTGGGTTGTGCTCACCTCGGTGGCCTCCCGCACCCCCTCTTTACCCTATAAATTACCAAATATTCTGAAAACCCTCGAGGTTAACCTAGATCAGAAGTGCCGCTGCCGCAGGCCTCTGTAGCCACTGAAAACCAATATAGACCCCATTTTGGCACCCTGACAGAGGGGGAATCATCTCCGGTGGCCATCTTCATCATCCCGACGGCCACCACGATGAGGAGGGAGTAGTCCACCCTCAGGGCTGAGGGTTTGTACAAGTGGCTATGTGTTCCATCTCTCTCTTGTGTTCTTGAGATGTCACGATCTTGATGTATCACGGGCTTTGTTAATATAGTCGGATGATATGGTGTTTCCCCCTCTCTATCTTGTTGTGATGAATTGAGTTTTTCCCTTTGAGATTTTGTTGTTATCGGATTGAATACTTTTATGGATTTGGGAAAACTTGATATATGTCTTGCAATTGAATACTCGTGGTGACAATGGGGTATCATATTGATTCACTTGATATATGTTTTGGCACTCAACTCGCAGATTCCCGAGGTGACATTGGGGTAATCTTTGCATAGGGGTTGATGCATGTTCTTGTCTTTGTTTCTTCGGTAGAAATCTTGGGGCACTATTTGAAGTTCTTTGTGTTTGATTGATGTCGGGACCCCGATCCTAAGTCACACCGATCTAGCATGTAACACTTCATATCACTTTGCGGCCTCACGCACGGTATTCCCATGGGTGCCACCTTACCTGGCTCGGGACCGTTTGTGCCTTTTGGCTCACGTATATGATAGTGTCGCTAGCATCCCTATGACAGAGAACCCGGGCCGACATGACTAGTCGTGAACCCAAAGTGGCACTAACTTACAGGAACAGGCATACATGAATCAACCTCGAGCATGTCGGTCAACAGCGTATGTGTAACACCCTCGATGCGGCTATATCTCCCACGTGTCCAAGCACGACTTAGAGGCATAACCGCATTGAAAGCAATGTCACAAGTGAGGTAATATTCACACAACCCATGTAATACAATAGGGGAATAGATACATAGTTGGCTTACAATCGCCACTTCACACAATTACATGAATAAAACATTACATCATCCAAATACACTCATGGTCCGACTACGGAACCAAAATAAAAGAAGAACCCCAAATGCGACAAGGTCCCCGATCGACCCCAACTGGGCTCCACTACTGATCAACTAGAACGAAACAACACAAAGGACAAGTTCTTCATCGAGCTCCTCCTGAGCTTGGTTGCGTCATCTACACGGACTCATCGGCACCTGCAAACCGGTTTCGTAAGTATCTGTGAGCCACGGGGACTCAGCAATCTCGCACCCTCGCGATCAAGACTATTTAATCTTAGGGGTAAGGTAAAGGTATGAGGTGGAGCTGCAGCAAGCGACTAGCATATATGGTGGCTAACATACGCAAATGAGAGCGAGAAGAGAAGGCAAAGCACGGTCGATAAAAGTATGATCAAGAAGTGATCCTAAAACAACCTACATCAAGAAAGAGACCATCACGGTTACACACGCGGTTGATTCATTTTAATTAGGGTCGACTTTAGGTTTTCTACAACCGGACGTTAACAAATTCCCATCTGCCCATAACCGCGGGCACGGCTTTCGAAAATTCAATCCCTACAGGGGTGTCCCAACTTAGCCCATCACAAGCTCTCACGGTCAACGAAGGAATAGACCTCCACCCGAGACGTTCCGATCAGACTCAGTATCCCGGTACAACAAGACATTTCGACAGTGTAAAACTAAACTAGCAACACCGCCCGAATGTGCCGACAAATCCTGATAGGAGCTGCACATATCTCTTTCTCAGGGCACACTCAGATGAGACATCCTACGAGTAAAACCAACCCTCAAGTTGCCCCGAGGTGGCCCCGCAGTCTACTCGGTCGGACCAACACTCAGAGGAGCACTGGCCCGGTGGGGGTTAAAATAAAGATGACCCTTGAGTCTGCAGAACCCAAGGGAAAGAAAAGGCTAGGTGGCGAATGGTAAAACCAATGTTGGGCATTGCTGGAAGAGCTTTACTTAAGGCGAACTGTCAAGGGGTTCCCATTATAGCCCAACCGCGTAAGGGACGCAAAATCCGGGAACATAACACCGATATGACGGAAAGTAGGGCGGCAAGAGTGGAACAAAACACCAGGCATAAGGCCAAGCCTTCCACAATTTTTACCAAGTATATAGGTGCATTGATTAAATAAGATATATTGTGATATCCCAACAAGTAAACATGTTCCAACAAGGAACAACATCTCCATGTTCCAACAAGGAACAAACTTCAATCTTCACCTGCAACTAACAACGCTATAAGAGGGGCTGAGCAAAGCGGTAACATAGCCAATCAACGGTTTGCTAGGACAAGGTGGGTTAGGGGCTTGGTTCAACAATATAGGAGGCATGATAAACAAGTGGTAGGTATCGCAGCATAGGCATAGCAAAAGAGCGAGCAACTAAGCAAGCAAAGATAGAAGTGATTTCGAGGGTATGGTCATCTTGCCTGAAATCCCGCAAGGAAGAAGAACGAGTCCATGAAGAAGACAAACGGACATAGTCGAACGGGTCCTCACAAACGCGATGTTAACGGAACCAACCCGAAGAAGCAAACACCAGAAAAGAGCACACAACATAGTAAACAACCAACACATGAATATGGTATGATATGCGGGATGCGGTATGCGATGCATATGCATGATTGGACAAGGAATACATGAACCTGGCCTCAACCTGGAAAACCAAGTGTGCCACTGGAAAGATGAGATGAAATCGCTAGAAAACGATATAAAGATCACCGGAAACGGAGTTACGGTTTGGAAATGGCAAGCGGTTCAAATATGACTCCGGTCTGCGATTTATAGCAAGTAGGCATCTAAATGCAATGAGATGAACATGCTACAGCACCCAAACATGACAACAAAATACATGGCAGGGATGCATTCATGATTCTTAACAAAAGTCTAGCACTGAGCTACGGCCAATTCATCCATTAACAGGTTCAAACAAGCATGGCAAAAACGCAAATGGTAAACAGATCTCAGACTTAGTGAAATTAACACTTGTCTGGAATTTCAGACCAAGTAGCTCTCTTCGGAGCAACAAAACAACATGCTACAGGACCTGAACATGACAAAGTGAAACATGGCATGTAGCTACTCAAATAGCTTAACAAAAATCCTTTAGTGACCTTGAGCCAAAAGGGATCAGAAAATATACTAACAAGCACGCGAACATAGCAAAAACATAATCAGTTTTCAGACTTAGTGAAAACTAGAGCATGCTGAAATATAGCTCAAGTAGGCATGTTTACGAGCTCGATGCGCTCACTACATTGCAAGTAATGACAAGACAAGCATGCATCCATCAATAAGGCACAAAATGCAAGGTAGACATGGCAAGAACAATAGCATAGCATGCACGGATCAACTACAACAACACCGGCAAAATTGCAAACAAGTTGACAATCTACCCAGATTCACAAAGTAGCAAAAGTAGAGCTCGATTGACTCAAGCTAGGGTGCTCCATAATTGCAAACAAAGACATGGATGGATAGAGCACTACAATATTAACAAAACTCCTTTACTGTTCATCCTCAAAAGAGGCACGGATCACTAGGAAACAACATGAACATATGGCATCATGAGATAAACAGATCAAGGACTTAGTGGAAATGCTAAGTCCCTGAAAACAGAATTACCAAGTGCACCACTTTGCAAGCTTGCACTAGACACCACACACATCACAAAAATACATGGGTTGCACCTCTGGAAAGATGACAAAACCCTTAACAAAACATATGTAGAGCATCAGGGCATATCATGCACACAATAATCATGGCAAAAATGACAAATGTCTAATATGGAGTAGCAAATCTGACAATTAACTCAAGTAACCCTCTTCTAACAGCATTTCGGGCATCAAGATGAACTCAAATGAAAATGATGCAATGGATTGAAATGATGTACTCTCTGAGATGAACATTTTGATATGCTATATGCATAAATCGGAGTTACAGATGCAAAGTTACGAGGCCACGAACATGAGCACTTGGATCCGGGATTCTCGGGACTTGGTGAAAATTATACCTCCGGAAAAAGTGAAACCGGGACGAGGTGGTACGGGACGGAGCGATCCGGATCTGGGCGAGGGTGTTTGGATCGGGGGAGTGGTGGATCTGGTCCAGGTTGGCGCGGGCCGGCGGTGGGGCTGAGGAGAGAGAGAGAGCGGCTGGGCTGAGGTGGCGCGACGCGGTGGACACGTCCAGCGGCGGGACGGACATGTCCGGTGGCGCGGGGAGGAAGATGGCTAGGGTTCATCCGCGAAAATTTCGGGGATGGCCACATATATATATAGGTAGAGGGAGCTAGGAGAGTCCAAATGAGGTGCGGTTTTCGGCCACGCGATCGTGATCGAACGACCGAGATGATGGAGATGGTTTAGGTGGGTTTTGGGCCAAAATGGAGGGGTGTTGGGCTGCAACACACATGAGGCCTTTTCGGTCCCTCGGTTAACCGTTGGAGTATCAAACGAGGTCCAAATGGCACGAAACTTGACAAGCGGTCTACCGGTAGTAAACCAAGGCCGCATGACAAGTCTCGGTCCAATCCGGAAATGTTTAATCCCCACACATGAAAGAAAGGTAGAATTGACCACCGGAGGAGAACGGAGCGCCAGAATGCAAAACGGACAACGGGGAAAATGCTCGGATGCATGAGACGAACGTGTATGCAAATGAAATGCGCATGATGACATGATATGCAATGCATGACACGCAAGCAATGACAACGCAACAACATCGAATAACTGCACGACACCTGGCACGTCGGTCTCGGGGCGCTACAACACTCCACCACTACGAGAGGATCTTGTCCTGAGATCTAGAATGGCACCGGAGGGAAAACGGAAGAGAAAAGAGAAGAGGTAAAAACTAAGTTGCTTCTTTTGACAAATGAGTGAAACCAAAGAACCTTGAAAAATTGAACAAATTGAAAGAAAGAATACAACGGAGATGAACGAAGTTGAAAACACCCCGTTAGAAAAGAGGAACAAGGAAGAACAATTTCTTATAGCACTCCGGTTGAAAACAGATACAAGACTTGATAGGAAGAAAAGAGCTTGAGCAAAGGACATGACACTCCGGTTAAATGGACAATCATGAAAAGAACATGATCTTAGACAAACGAGATGATGGGTTGAGAAGAGCAACATCACAATACCTCCGAAACAAAAGAATAGAAGATAGATAATTGAAATAGAAGAATGGAGAAGAAAATGCCAACTTCTGCCACAAAAGAGTTTGAAAAAGGCATCTTAAGGAGAAGGGTCGAACGGAGTTGTTGTAAACACAACAACGAAAATAATAAGCTTGATATGGTCTTATGGAATACATCTCAAATTATGAGGTGACAACCTGCCACTCACAGGAAGAAGAATTGGATTGATAAGAACAAGGAGACAAGAAACTGTTTCACCGGAAGGATAGAAGAAGCACTAGGATCATATATTATCACCATTAATAGCAACAATCCTTAGGGAAAGCTTTAGGTGAAATATAACCCAAGATAGCTCCAATGACGAGATTGATGGATTCAAAATGTCCCAATCTTGACAACATGTGAATCATGAAAACATGAACTCAAATTATCAAGAATGACATAATACCACCTCCAATGATACGGAAGAAAGAATTGCACTCCGGATTGCAATATGAAGAAACTTGAGCTCCTTAGAAAAGAATCTCGATGAAAACTTCGAGAAGGGATAAAATCCTTGATGAACCATCATGTAGAACCTTCATGAAGAACTCCGGTAATAAAAGAATGGTCAAACGAAAGGAAAGAGAAGTCGAAAACACAAGGTGAATCCTTGTACCGATTTAGATGAATCTCCGTGATGAAATAATTGAGAGAACTTGGAACTCCGGGAAAAAATAGATAAAACATCTCGAACCGAGAATTTGATGAGCCTCCGAAATAAAGAATTAAATTTACTCGATGAAAACAAGAATAAGAATTACGTTATGCGTATCCTTCACCAATTTAGAGTGATGAGAAGCAATGGATTTGGCATACTACTTATTCTCATAGAACAGATTAAGATAGATATGGAGCAAACTTGAGAAGGTCTTCAACGAACCACCGGAAGGATTGAAAACAACGAATAATTGATATGATAACGAATGACGAGAGCTCTTGAACAAACCACCGTAAGAATTAAAAATGAACGAAGAGAAGATAAAGAAACACCGGGAAGAATTAGCAAATAACCGAAGATGCTTGAGAGAATTTAGATCCATGAGAAACGAAGAGATTACGTGCTGATTAGAGAATCCTTGATTTAAGCACCGGTAAGATTGGAGAATGATAACTAAAAGCTGAGAATGAATAAACCTGAATTGATGGACTCCGGATAATCAACCTGAAAAGACTCCTGAATTGCACCGGATGGGTGAAAAGAATTCCCATAATCGAAAATAATTATGAGAGGATGGCAACAAGCTAGAATCATGAATCTTGAAGAGAATGGAGCAAGATTTAAGAGAAACTCTTCTTCGGTCTTGAAAATATGAGAATGACGACGAGAAACACCACCAATAATTATTGAGGCACTCCGGAATGAAGAATGGAAAGGTTGAGCCAACGATGAAAAGAATTTGAAAGATCTTGGTGAAAGACATTTGACTGATGATGATTCATTCTTACGTCAAACTTTGAAATGAATTTGAGAATAGCTCCGGGGAGATTAGAAGAGTCGGGTAAGATCCTGGGAAAAGACCTGTGGGTTAGGGCCCACTGAAAAGATATACCGTAGAAAGATTTTGGAAAGAGATTGCACCGGTTGATTCAAATGGCTTGAATGGGATAACAACCTCGAAATAGGTTGAACGGATCTTGAATGACAAGACGAGCCTTCCGAGATATCTTCAGCACTCCAGAATAATTGAATAGCGAGAAATGAATGAATATGATGAGCACCGGCATGAGAACACATTTGAAACGAGGAAAAGGATGTGATCACCATCGAAAGATTGCATTGAGAACACCGGGGAACATAAAAGAACAAAGAATGATAAACTTGAGGCTCCGTTAGAATCTTCATGAGCAACAACGGGTAAGAATATTGACGGAAAAAGGAGTGGGGAGGCTTCACATGAATAAGATGGATACTTGATGAAGAAATCTGAATCCTTTAAGAAAAACAAGGGTGGGAGGGTGGGAAAACAAAGACAACTTGGGATGGATGAACGAACACCGTTGAGAAAGCTGAGATTGGATCTTGCGGATGTTGAAATGTTCGGATCCACTTGAAGAGAAACACACCAGTGAAAAGGATTGACATGACAATCTCGATTATCATGAAGGATTGGTATTCACATCGGAGTATGAAAACACCATTTGGGGAAGGTATGGAATCAAGATTTGACTTCAAAGCAACTCGAATACCACAACTCAAAACAAATGAAAGGATTGGCTTGCGGAGTAAGCCAGAACAAACATATGATAGAGATTTCGTCCGAAGTTTTCGTGGTGGGGCCTACACGGGCTCGATCGTATAGCACCATCATGTACAAGGCAGTGCACATGGCATACGAAGCGTCCCCGAGTCGGCATACCCAAGGACTCTTTAAGACACAACGAGACCACTGTAAAACCGACCGTGAATAGGCGGACCACTAGATGTCGAACCCCAATTTCATATCATACATCTGTCAGAAAGATATCCTACGAGCTACTTGAATTCCCACCTATGAAACTCCCGAACCTTTCCGGTTATGCAATCAGGTGTTGGGGATACAGGGGAAGCATAATATCTCACCCAATTCTAGCAAATCCTACATCCAGCTGTATCCATCCTTCAACACATAACCGAGAAACCTTCGGAAATCGTCTACCTCAACCTTCGAAAAGCATCTGTTATACAAGTTATGGCGATACTCCCGAACTCCCGCCCCAGTACTAGGTGGCGTCGAGGTTATCTCACCAACGAACTGCATAAAAGAGATTTTCGATGTCGGCGTACTAAACACAGGTATTCCAGAATTGCAATGATAAAATTATGATGACAACACCTCAGAGCTCAACTCCCCGGGACACTTCCACTAAACCCCTGACAGGAGGCACCAAGACAATGTTCTTGTCACAAAACCATCGGAACGATTCCAAGATACCCGCGTGATCCTAAATTTTTTTTAGTGAAATTTGAGAAGAGGAGAGTCAAAACTCTACGTTAGGACGCCTTACCAGAGCGATGAGGAGACTGGGAAGTAAAAAGAATTCCTAAACTCTCCGATATATAATTCCTAAAAGACTCAAAACATTTTTCTAGACACAACTCGGCTGCTAAAACGATCAAGTAATGGGGCTCCTAAGGTCGGGGAAGGCTTTGATTACCAACTTGTAACACCCTCGATGCGGCTATATCTCCCACGTGTCGAAGCACGACTTAGAGGCATAACCGCATTGAAATCAATGTCGCAAGTGAGGTAATCTTCACACAACCCATGTAATACAATAGGGGAAAAGATACATAGTTGTCTTACAATCGCCACTTCACACAATTACATGAATAAAACATTACATCATCCAAATACACTCATGGTCCGACTACGGAACCAAAATAAAAGAAGAACCCCAAATGCGACAAGGTCCCCGATCGACCCCAACTGGGCTCCACTACTGATCAACTAGAACGAAACAACACAAAGGACAAGTTCTTCATCGAGCTCCTCCTGAGCTTGGTTGCGTCATCTGCACGGACTCATCGGCACCTGCAAACCGGTTTTGGAAGTATCTGTGAGCCACGGGGACTCAGCAATCTCGCACCCTCGCGATCAAGACTATTTAAGCTTATGGGTAAGGTAAAGGTATGAGGTGGAGCTGCAGCAAGTGACTAGCATATATGGTGGCTAACATACGCAAATGAGAGCGAGAAAAGAAGGCAAAGCACGGTCTATAAAAGTATGATCAAGAAGTGATCCTAAAACAACCTACGTCAAGCATAACTCCAACAACCGTGTTCACTTCCCGGACTCTGCCGGAAAGAGACCATCACGGTTACACACGCGGTTGATTCATTTTAATTAGGGTCAACTTTAGGTTTTCTACAATCAGACGTTAACAAATTCCCATCTGCCCATAACCGCGGGCACGGCTTTCAAAAGTTCAATCCCTGTAGGGGTGTCCCAACTTAGCCCATCACAAGCTCTCACGGTCAATGAAGGAATAGACCTCCACCCGAGACGTTCCGATCAGACTCGGTATCCTGGTACAACAAGACATTTCGACAGGGTAAAACTAAACCAGCAACACCGCCCGAATGTGCCGACAAATCCTGATAGGAGCTGCACATATCTCTTTCTTAGGGCACACTCAGATGATACATCCTATGAGTAAAACCAACCCTCAAGTTGCCCCGAGGTGGCCCCGCAGTCTACTCGGTCGGACCAACACTCAGAGGAGCACTGGCCCGGTGGGGGTTAAAATAAAGATGACCCTTGAGTCTGCAGAACCCAAGGGAAAGAAAAGGCTAGGTGGCGAATGGTAAAACCAATGTTGGGCATTGCTGGAAGAGCTTTACTTAAGGTGAACTGTCAAGGGGTTCCCATTATAGCCCAACCGCGTAAGGGACGCAAAATCCGGGAACATAACACCGATATGACGGAAACTAGGGCGGCAAGAGTGGAACAAAACACCAGGCATAAGGCCGAGCCTTCCACCCTTTACCAAGTATATAGGTGCATTGATTAAATAAGATATATTGTGATATCCCAACAAGTAAACATGTTCCAACAAGGAACAACATCTCCATGTTCCAACAAGGAACAAACTTCAATCTTTACCTGCAATTAACAACGCTATAAGAGGGGCTGAGGAAAGCGGTAACATAGCCAATCAACGGTTTGCTAGGACAAGGTGGGATAGGGGCTTGGTTCAACAATATAGGAGGCATGATAAACAAGTGGTAGGTATCGCAGCATAGGCATAGCAAAAGTGTGAGCAACTAAGCAAGCAAATATAGAAGTGATTTCGAGGGTATGGTCATCTTGCCTGAAATCCCGCAAGGAAGAAGAACGAGTCCATGAAGAAGATAAACGGACGTAGTCGAACGGGTCCTCACAAACGCGACGTTTACGGAACCAACCCGAAGAAGCAAACACCGGAAAAGAGCACACAACATAGTAAACAACCAACACATGAATATGGTATGATATGTGGGATGCGGTATGCGATGCATATGCATGATTGGACAAGGAATACATGAACCTGGCCTCAACTTGGAAAACCAAGTGTGCCACTGGAAAGATGAGATGAAATCGCTAGAAAACGATATAAAGATCACCGGAAACGAAGTTACGGTTTGGAAATGGCAAGCGGTTCAAATATGACTCCGGTCTGCGATTTATAGCAAGTAGGCATCTAAATGCAATGAGATGAACATGCTACAGCACCCAAACATGACAACAAAATACATGGCAGGGATGCATTCATGATGCTTAACAAAAGTCTAGCACTGAGCTACGGCCAATTCATCCATTAACAGGTTCAAACAAGCATGGCAAAAACACAAATGGTAAACAGATCTCAGACTTGGTGAAATTAACACTTGTCTGGAATTTCAGACCAAGTAGCTCTCTTCGGAGCAACAAAACAACATGCTACAGGACCTGAACATGACAAAGTAGAACATGGCATGGAGCTACTCAAATAGCTTAACAAAAGTCCCTTAGTGACCTTGAGCCAAAAGGGATCAGAAAATATACTAACAAGCACGCGAACATAGCAAAAACATAATCAGTTTTCAGACTTAGTGAAAACTGGAGCATGCTGAAATATAACTCAAGTAGGCATGTTTACGAGCTCGATGCGCTCACTACGGTGCAAGTAATGACAAGACAAGCATACATCCATCAATAAGGCACAAAATGCAAGCTAGATATTGCAAGAACAATAGCATAGCATGCACGGATCAACTACAACATCACCGGCAAAATTGCGAACAAGTTGACAATCTGCCCAGATTCACAAAGTAGCAAAAGTAGAGCTCGATTGACTCAAGCTAGGGTGCTCCATAATTGCAAACAAAGACATGGATGGATAGAGCACTACAATATTAACAAAACTCCTTTACTTATCATCCTCAAAAGAGGCACAGATCACTAGGAAACAACATGAACATATGGCATCATGAGATAAACAGATCAAGGACTTAGTGGAAATGCTAAGTCCCTGAAAACAGAATTATCAAGTGCACCACTTTGCAAGCTTGCACTAGACACCACACACATCACAAAAATACACGGGTTGCACCTCTGGAAAGATGACAAAACCCTTAACAAAACATATGTAGAGCATCAGGGCATATCATGCACACAATAATCATGGCAAAAATGACAAATGTCTAATATGGAGTAGCAGATCTGACAATTAACTCAAGTAACCCTCTTCTAATAGCATTTCGGGCATCAAGATGAACTCAAATGAAAATGATGCAATGGAATGAAATGATGTACTCTCTGAGATGAACATTTTGATATGCTATATGCATAAATCGGAGTTACGGATGCAACGTTACGAGGCCACGAACGTGAGCACTTGGATCTAGGATTCTCAGGACTTAGTGAAAATTATACCTCCGGAAAAAGTCAAACCGGGACGAGGTGGTACGGGACGGAGGGATCCGGATCTGGGCGAGGGTGTTTGGATCGGGGGAGTGGTGTATCTGGTCCAGGTTGGCGCGGATGACGAGGACGGCCGTGGAGCTCGCCGGAGTTGGGGAAGATGGCCGCGAGGTGATGAGGCGACGCGGCCGGGGTGGCCGGAGCTGCTGCACCGGCGAGGTGCTCCGTGGCGGCGCGCGCATGGAAGCCGAGAGCGGCGGCGCGGCACGGCGCAACGGCGGCGAGGGAGCTCGGCTCCGGCGGCTGTCGGGACGGTGCAAGGCGGCGCCGGCGATGGTGGCGGCTCGGGCAAGCAGGCATGGGGAGGCGAGAACCCCGGGCGGCGGCGGCGGCGACCGACAGGCGGCGGCGGATCCGATCGGGCGGTGGCGCGAGGAGATGGGCCCCGCAGGCCCGATCCGGGCCGCGCGGGCCGGCGGTGGGGCTGAGGAGAGAGAGAGCGGCTGGGCTAAGGTGGCGCGACGCGGTGGACACGTCCAGCGGCGGGACGGACATGTCTGGTGGCGCGGGGAGGAAGATGGCTAGGGTTCATCCGCGAAAATTTCGAGGATGGCCACATATATATAGGCAGAGGGAGCTGGGAGAGTCCAAATGAGGTGCGGTTTTCGGCCATGCGATCGTGATCGAACGACCGAGATGATGGAAATGGTTTAGGTGGGTTTTGCGCCAAAATGGAGGGGTGTTGGGCTGCAACACACAAGAGGCCTTTTCGGTCCCTCGGTTAACCGTTGGAGTATCAAACGAGGTCCAAATGGCACGAAACTTGACAGGCGGTCTACCGGTAGTAAACCAAGGCCGCATGACAAGTCTCGGTCCAATCCGGAAATGTTTAATCCCCACACGAAATAAAGGTAGAATTGACCACCGGAGGAGAACGGAGCGCCGGAATGCAAAACGGACAACGGGGAAAATGCTCGGATGCATGAGACGAACATGTATGCAAATGAAATGTGCACGATGACATGATATGCAATGCATGACACGCAAGCAATGACAACGCAACAACATCGAATAACTGCACGACACCTGGCACATCGGTCTCGGGGCGCTATAGTATGAATCCGGGCTGTAGCACTGGGCTAACAGGACTCCGGGAACCCGGGCTGTAGCAGGCTAGACAGGACTCCGGATGTCACTGCGTGACATTTCCCCAAAGGGGCAGACACAGGAACGAAGTTAATCACATGCCGGCCAGTCAAGTGTTCCGGAGCAGTAGTGCTGGGCTAGCAGGACTCCGGTGAACCGGGCTGTAGCGGACTACTATGGCTCATGGAAGCACAAGACTACATTTCCCCATAAGAGAGGCTACCAGGGATAAACAACTAGGTTGTCGGTTCCCACACATAGCAATACACGTTACACGTACGCATAACATGCAAGTATGTGCTGTACAACATGGCATCACAACATAACTCAAACTCATATAGATAAAGGTCCAGAAGAGCCACATAGCATTCAATACAAACAGGGGTCTCATGACCCATCATTCAGAGCATACAAGCAACGGAAGCATTACATGTCTGAGTACAGACAACTACAAAAGGAAAGGACTAAGAATCCTGACTAAACACGACCCTCCCAAGGGTACAAGATCGTAGCTGGGATACAAGCTACTCGTCGAAGTCACTAGTGTAACCAACTGCAAAACATAAATAAGCAAACGTGAGTACAAAGGTACTTGGCAAGTCTTACATCAGAACTATCTACATATGCAACATTATCAACAAGGGGGGTGGTGGAGTTAACAGCAGCAAGCCAGCTTTGACTCAGTGGCTAACCTATACTACGAGTATCAGAAACTTCTTTGAGGTGAGAAGATGCACACGAGTCCACATATTCACCATATCAATACTCCACTATGGATCCGTTCCCATCTCCCTACGAGAAGGCCATCCATAGCACTCATGCTTATTTTGTGGATTTTAGAGTATCCACTTCAAGTTGTCTATGTACTACATAAGTCCTCCAAGTTTCCATATCCGAGCAAAACGGCTATTCGAATAGATAATGTTCACCCTGCAGGGGTGTACTTCTTCACACACGCTCTCTCCACTTATATCCCTGTACATGTCATGTACCTCGGCAACCTTCAAGCGGAAGCCGGGCGAGGGTGTCGACCACGACCTGACTAACCACACAAGTCTCTCGTCCAGGTTTATCGCCTATTCGAGTTCCATCCACAAGGAGTTCCGGCCGAAGTCTCCAGTACGGCCCCAAATGATGTGTGCAGGGTTCCCAAGCCCACCATCCGGGTGCCACTTGGTACATCGTGCCACGGTGCCTAGTATGTCCCAAGCCCGTCCCGTCGGACACCACCTGGTAGACAAGTAGCACTACCTACAAACGCCAGAAACTAGTTGCAACTCCTGGACAGAGATCAAGTGGATTAATAAGCCGAGAGGGGCCGGATAACCAGAACCCAATGTGTGGTAGTAACTGGACTTGGATAACATATACAGAACTCGGTGCTTAGGGACGGTTCCAATGAGACAACCCACCATGTACTCCTACATGGCCTCTCATCGCTACCTTTACCAAAACGTGTTCACAAACTTAGCCTTTATCGGTAGGACATGTTCACCACTCCGATTCATTCCCGATGAATCAGACCTGACACAACTCTAAGCATAGCTGGCATAAAGAAAACAAGCATGCATGAGCAGGCACATCAAGGCTCAAGCAACTCCTACTCATGCTAGTGGGTTTCAACTAATTACTGCGGCAATGATAGGTCATGCAGAGGAATGGGTTCAACTACCGCAGCAAAAAGTAGTAGTTTGAATCGTTGTTATCCTAATGCAGTATAAGGAGCAGGAGCGAGAGAGTGGGATTTATCGAAATGCTCAAGGGGGGTTGCTTGCCTTATAGAACGACGAAGGGGCACTGCTCCTCTGACAGGTACTCGGGAACACCTTCCGGAGTGGAACCTATCAAGAAGAAACGGTGCCGGCGATCAACACACAAACAAATGCAACAAAATGATGCATGAACATGACATGTGCAAATGCTAGTGTTTGGGCTAATGCTAGATGCTACCAAGTTGGTTGAAGCCCATTTGAATCAAAGATTCAAATGCAATTCAAAATGAAGCATTTAAAATGCCCATATTATGTTTTCACTTATACAGCATGTATAAGTTGGTTTTTCATGCATGTAACCGGCATAAATGGATTCCTTGCATTTTTCTGATAATTTTTCATATATAATTTATTTCATTCTGAGCTACGGTTGAAATTCTATGATTTTTTGAAGTTTACGCAATATTCTGGAATTTCCTGAGTTAAAATAATTCCAAAAATCAATTATTGCGTCAGCTCTACATCAGCATGACGTAAGCGAGTCAACGGGGCTGACCAGGTCAAACCTGACCAGTGGGTCCCACTGGTCAGTGACCCAGTCAACTAACTAAGTTAGTTAGTCCTAACTAACTGGGCAGGGCCCACTAGTCAATGAATGTAGCAGCTAACCTAGTTAGTGAATTAGTGGTAATTAGTCAGGCGGGGCCGGCAAGTCAGTGAGAGAGAGGGGGAGGTCAAACTGGGCTGTGGGGGTCAACCCTCGCCAGTCAAAGGTCAGCGGCCGCCGGCGTTTAGCCGCCGGCGAGCCAAACGCGGCGGTGCGCTACGGGTTTTGCCTACAGGGGGCTATTTGGCATGCGGAGTGCGGCTACGGGGTGCGGACGCTTGTCCGCATCCAGCCATGGTGGTGGCGCGGCCGGGGAGCGGCCGAAGTGGCGCTGGCGACGACGAGTGTGGCGGCCGGAGTTCGGCTAGGTGTGCGCGGGGTGTTTTGGGGCACAGCAGGAGCTGCGAGCGGGTCTGCTCGACTTGCCAGAGTGCACTGAGTGCAACGGCGAGCTCGGTTCCGAGCTGCGGCATCTGTGGCCACGACGGCGAGGGGATGCGGCAGCGATGGCTTCGGCCGGGGTGGAAAAGGCGGGTACACGGCGCAACAGAGCACGGGGAGAGAGGGAAACGGCAGAGGAGCTCACAGCGACGCTAACGGAGGACTCGGCAGGCGCGGGGACGGCCGGTGGGCAGTGAATCGACGGCGAGGAGCTTCGGTGGCCGACGAGGGGAACGGCAATGCTTGCGGCATCCAGGGGCTTCCGGCGCCGTGCGTCTCGTCGAGGAGGCGTAGCCCACAGCGGCGGAGCGCGTGGACACGACGGAGGGACGAGGGGGAGGCAGTGGTCGCGGCAACGGCGAGCGGTGGCGTCGGCTGCGCTCGGGTGCGTGCGAGAGAGGGTGACAGAGGAGAGGAGAAGCACGGGGGAGAGTGAGAGGGGGTCGGGGAGGCTGTGTGGCGTCTCCAGGGGCGTCTAGAGGGAGGCGGCAAGCAGGAGGTGGCCGGGCGTGCGCCGGCGTGCGTCGGCCACGCGCTCGGCATCCTCCTGGCGGGAGGTAAGTGGTGACTGGCAGAGGCCAGTGGGCTGGGCCTTTGCTGGGCCGGCTGGGGGTGCCAGGTAAGCCAGGCCTCAGGTAAGTGTTTTCCCTTTTTTGTTTTCTTTTCTATTTCTGACATTTGTTTTTGAGTTAAAATAAATACTAGCACAAAAATAAAAATGTTGGAATTCCTTGTGACCACTAGTTATGATATACGAGAGGCCCTCACCAAATTCCAACATTTTTGGAGCATTTAAAATATTTATATTATTTTAAATAGCTCCAACTCAAATACATATGGGTTCATTCAAAAATCCAAAATGTCTAGCAAAAATGTGCATCACCCCTGGTTGTTGTTTCCAACATTTTCCAAAGACCATGAACATTTTTGAAAAGCATTTTGGGTTCATTGAAATTCCATTTTTAGTTTGAACCTATTTGAATTTGCTTTGGTGCTAGGGTTTGAAACATCCCCATTTCAATTTCATTTGAAACTTAACATGATGCACAAAGCAAACCTATAACATACCAAAACTAGGGATGTGACAACTCGCCCCCACTCGGAAGAATCTCGTCCCGAGATTCAGGAGTTGGCGGAAAGAAAGCGGGGTACTCAAGTCGAAGACGATCTTCTCACTCCCAAGTAGCTTCTCTCTCGGAATGATGAGACCACTGAACCTTGAGAAACTTGATGTTATGACGTCGAGTGACACGCTCCGCTTGATCCAGAATGCGAACGGGGTACTCTCGATAAGTGAGGTTATCTTGGAGATCAAGCGTTTCGTGGTCCACTCCGCGGGTGGGATCCGAGAAGCAACACCTCAGTTGAGAGACGTGGAAGACATCATGAACTTGAGAAAGATGTGGGGGTAGTTCCAACTGGTAGGCAACCTCTCCTCGTTTAGTGAGAATGCGAAAATGACCGATGTAACGAGGAGCCAACTTGCCCTTGATACCGAAATGATGGGTACCCTTCAAAGGAGTAACCCGAAGGTAAACCTTGTCATCAACTTCATAAGCCACTTCTTATGACGACGGTCATACTGGCTCTTTTAACGAGATTGGGCTGTTTTCAAATTCTCATGAATGATACGAACTTGCTCTTCTGCCTCCTGGATCATATCTGGTCCAAAGAATTGTCTTTCACCGGTTTCTGACCAGTTCAAAGGTGTTCGACATCTTCGTCCATACAGAATCTCGAAGGGTGCTTTCTTAAGACTGGATTGATAGCTATTGTTATAAGCAAACTCGGCGAAAGGAAGACACTTCTCCCAATCCATACCGAATGAGATAACACAAGCTCTAAGCATGTCTTCGAGAATTTGGTTGACCCGTTCCACCTGACCACTTGATTGAGGGTGGAAAGCGGTACTGAAGAAAAGATGGGTGCCCATGGCAGTTTGGAAACTTTCCCAGAAATGAGAGGTGAAAAGACTGCCACGGTCTGAATAGATCTCTAGTGGAACACCATGGAGTGACACTATTCGGGAGATATATAAGTCAGCAAGCTGACTAGCAGTGATACTCTCTCGAACAGGTAGGAAGTGAGCCACTTTGGAAAGATGATCAATGACTACGAAGATAGCATTATTTCCTTTCTTGGTCCTGGGAAAGCCGGTGATGAAGTCCATACCAACTTTGTCCCATTTCCACTCGGGAATAGCTAAAGGTTGAAGGGTGCCAGCAGGTCTTTGATGCTCTGCCTTAACGCGACGACAAACATCACAGTTGGCAATATACTGAGCGATTTCTCTCTTCATCCTAGTCCACCAGAACCTCTGGCGTAGGTCCTGATACATCTTGGTACTACCGGGATGAATCGTGAGAGGAGATTCATTGGCCTCCTTAAGGATCAGTTGCTGCATCTGTTGACATTTGGGAACCACCAAACGGTTTCCAAAGTAAACAACACCTCGTTCATCCATAGAGAAACAGTTGGCAACTCCCTTTGAAATATTTTTCTTGATCCGGGAAATTCCCGTATCATGCTTCTGAGCCTCTATGATCTGATCCGTAAGGGTAGGTTTCACCACCAAGGTAGAAAGGGAACCATGAGGAGCTATGTGAAGGTTAAGCTTACATAATTCCTCATGGAGGGGTGGTTGACATTGTTGCAATAGGAGGTTGTTGCAATAGGATTTACGACTTAAAGCATCAGCCATGACATTGGCTTTGCCTGGGGTGTAGGTGATTCCTAAGTCGTAATACGAGATCAACTCCAACCAACGTCTCTGTCTGAGATTCAGATCCGGTTGGGTGAAGATATACTTGAGACTCTAATGGTCAATGTAGATTTCGCAACGGTTACCAAGAAGGTAATGTCGCCAAGTCTTAAGTGCATAGACTGCGGCTGCAAGCTCTAGATCATGTGTAGAATAATTTTCCTCATGTGGACGCAATTGTCGAGATGCATAGGCAATCACATGACGATCCTGCATAAGAATGCAACCTAGTCCTTGACGCGAAGCATCGCAATAGATAACAAAGTCTTTAGTGAAATCCGGTGGCACGAGTATGGGTGCAGAAGTCAGGCGTCTTTTTAATTCCTGGAAACTGTGCTCACACTGTGGGGACCACTCAAACCTTTTATCTTTCTTGAGAAGTTTCGTGAGAGGTTTGGCCACTTTGGAGAAGTTTTCAATGAAGCGGCGATAATAACTGGCTAGACCAAGGAAACTCCTAACTTGTTTGACCGTTTCAGGTGGAGTCCAATCGAGAACGGCTTTAACTCTCTCGGGATTGATAGCAATGCCCTTACCAGAGATCACGTGGCCTAGATAGGTCACTTCTGGCAACCAAAATTCACACTTGGAGAACTTGGCATAAAGGCGGTGCTCTCTGAGTTTTTCTAACACAAGTCTAAGATGTTCGACATGCTCTTCCTCGTTCTTCGAGTAAATAAGAATATCATCGAGATAAACCATGACGAACTTATCTAAGTACTCCATAAAGATCGAGTTCATCAAGCGGGAGAAAGTAGCTGGAGCATTGGTTAGGCCGAAAGACATCACGGTGTACTCGTATTGACCATAACGAGTGACAAAGGCCGTTTTGGGGATGTCCCCATTTCTGATTTTGATTTGGTGGTAGCCTAACCTCAAATACATCTTGGAAAAGACTGAGGATCCAGCAAGCTGATCATACAGGTCATTGATCCTGGGAAGCGGATACTTGTTCTTTATCGTGACCAAATTAACGGGATGATAATCTACAACCATCTGATTCGTACCATCCTTCTTCTTGATGAAGAGGATAGGACAAGCCCAAGGAGAAGAACTGGGTCGGATGAAACCCTTTTGCAAGGACTCATCAAGCTGTTTCTTAAGCTCGGCTAACTCCAAAGGTGCCATCTTGTATGGTCTCCTAGAGATTGGAACAATTCCTGGGATAAGTTCTATGACAAACTCTACATCTCTGTCAGGTGGAACACCTAGCAGTTCTTCTGGAAAGACATCCGGGAAGTCACGGACTACCGGAATATCTTCAAGGTCTGGAAGAGGGCTGGCATTAAGAGAATAGAGTTGACGCCTTGCAACTCTAGTGGAGACAGTGACTATTTTGTCAGATGGATGTGTAAGTTGAACAGATCTGGTGTAACAATCAATCTTGGCATGGTGAGCTGGTATCCAGTCCATACCCAAGATGATGTTAATATCTGAAGACTTGAGAGATATCAAAGAAGCAAGGAATACCAGTCTGTCAACAAGGATTTCATTACCATGGCTTACCTTGGAGGTTTGCCATTTGGAACCAGGAGTCTAGATTATTAGTGGAGTCGACATATCACAAAATGACATGTCGTGCAACCGAGCATAACCTTCGGATATGAAGGAGTGAGATGCTCCAGTATTGAACAAAACTGAAGCTGGGTGACAAATGACAAGAAGTGTTCCCAATACGGCGTCGGGATCATCTTGAGCTTCTGTAGCTGAGACATGGTGCACACATGCTCGTTTAGTGGAGGTTGGCTTGGTACTGATCATCTTGCCTGATGGCTTCTCACGGCCAACAGACCTCTCAGACTAGGGTGGAGTATAACTGGACTAAGGGCAGTCACGTGCATAGTGTCCTGGTTCTCCGCAGGTGAAGCAAGTTCCTAAGGTAGGACGTGGACCTACATTGGCAAGTGGTCCACTAATAGGCCTGGGTGGAGCACATTGCTGAACTGGGTGGGGCGCCACATCGGATGGCCTCGGTGCATATCCAGGTGGAAGAGCTGAGTTCGGAATCCAAATCCGTCGCTTTTGAGAGCCAGAGCTGGAGGAAGAACCCAGATCACGGTTGTGCTTACGAGAATCCTCGAAAGTGAGCTGAGCTGTCTATGCATTAATGGCCTTGTTCACAAGAGCCTGGAACATATCACAATGATGCAGGTGGAGATCACGACGCAACTTAGGGTTGAGACCCTTCTGGAACCTAGCCTGCTTCTTCGCGTTCGTGGACACTTCTTCTATAGCATAGTGGGCGAGGTTTCCAAACTCTCTACTGTAAGCATCAACAGGCAGCTTACCCTGGGTAGAACTACAGAACTCTTCCCTCTTGCGGTCAATGAGAGCCTAAGGAATGTGGTGCTCATGAAAAGCCTCGGTGAAATCCTTCTAGGTAGGAATCTGGCCAGCTGGAAGCATAGCCTCATAGCTCTGCCACCAAATACTAGCAGGACCTTCCAGGTGATAGGTAGCATAGGTGACCTTGTCACCTTCAGCTACGTTCGCAGAATGCAACTTGTGAGTGATGCTTCGGAGCCAGTCATCTACATCGAGTGGCTCAATGGAATGATGGAAGGTGGGTGGTTTCAGGCCAATGAAGTCGGTGATGGAAACCAACTTCTTACCCTGATGCGCAGTGTTCTACTCAATCTGTGCCAGCAAGCGGTTAGTCTCATGCTTGTTCCTCTCGGATGCTAACAAGAACTTTGCCATCAAAGGCTGGTCAGGAGGATCCTCATCCCTACCATCTCCGTGGTTCTTGCTATGAGCAACTGAACCTCGGTTAGCAGATGACATCCTGGCACAGAAACCAAGGAAACAAGGATGGAATTAGCATCGACATAAGGATGCGGAATGTAATGCAAAATCATTGGAAACTCTTGAAATCCTAAGACAATTTCGGCAGCATAACGATTGTAAATGCTCAAAAGGATTTTGAGACATTCATCAAAGGAATAGCATAATCAATCAGCATCATAATATCAAGGTTCTGGGTCAAACTGAGGACACACAAAAGTAGTAGAACTGTACGGAGACACAACCCAACAATCCTAAGACTTTACGGTTTAGTAACACGTCATCCTGAGAGATAGAGGAGAAGCCTAGGCCTTAACCCTCGTAGAAAAGAAGAGGCTGACTCAGAAAGAATGACATGAGGTAAAGGAGTAAAAAGAGCCTTATGTTCCCTTCCACAATCAATTCCCTTATATAACTAAAGCATTTCTAGACTCAACTTCGACCAGTTTGGCTTGGTAATCCTACAGTCAGTCAGGATCTGATACCAACGCTGTCGGGACCCCGATCCTAAGTCACACCGATCTAGCATGTAACACTTCATATCACTTTGCGGCCTCACGCACGGTATTCCCATGGGTGCCACCTTACCTGGCCCGAGACCGTTTGCGCCTTTTGGCTCACGTATATGATAGTGTCGCTAGCATCCATATGACAGAGAACCCGGGCCGACATGACTAGTCATGAACCCAAAGTGGCACTAACTTACAGGCACAGGCATACATGAATCAACCTCGAGCATGTCGGTCAACAGCGTATGAATCCGGGCTATAGCACTAGGCTAACAGGACTCCGGGAACCCGGGCTATAGCAGGCTAGGCAGGACTCCGGATGTCACCGCGTGACATTTCCCCGAAGGGACAGACACAGGAACGAAGTGAACCACATGTCGGCCAGTCAAGTGTTCCGGAGCAGTAGTGCTGGGCTAGCAGGACTCCGGTGAACCGGGCTGTAGCGGACTATTATGGCTCATGGAAGCACAAGACTACATTCCCCATAAGAGAGGCTACCAGGGATAAACAACTAGGTTGTCGGATCCCACACATAGCAATACACGTTACACATACGCATAACATGCAAGTATGTGCTGTACAACATGGCATCACAACATAACTCAAACTCATATAGATAAAGGCCCAGAAGAGCCACATAGCATTCAATACAAACAGGGGTCTCATGACCCATCATTCAGAGCATACAAGCAACGGAAGCATTACATGTCTGAGTACAGACAACTACAAAAGGAAAGGACTAAGAAGCCTGACTAAACACGACCCTCCCAAGGGTACAAGATCGTAGCTGGGATACAAGCTACTCATCGAAGTCACTAGTGTAACCAACTGCAAAACATAAATAAGCAAACGTGAGTACAAAGGTACTCGGCAAGCCTTACATCAGAACTATCTACATATGCAACATTATCAACAATGGGGGTGGTGGAGTTAACAGCAGCAAGCCAGCTTTGACTCAGTGGCTAACCTATACTACGAGTATCAAAAACTTCTTTAAGGTGAGAAGACGCACACGAGTCCACATATTCACCATATCAATACTCCACTATGGATCTGTTCCCGTCTCCCTACGAGAAGGCCATCCATAGCACTCACGCTTATTTTGTGGATTTTAGAGTATCCACTTCAAGTTGTCTATGTACTACATAAGTCCTCCAAGTTTCCATATCTGAGCAAAACGGCTATTCGAATAGATAATGTTGACCCTGCAGGGGTGTACTTCTTCACACACGCTCTCACCACTTATAGCCATGTACACGTCATGTACCTCGGTAACCTTCAAGCGGAAGCCGGGCGAGGGTGTCGGCCAAGACCTGACTAACCACACAAGTCTCTCGTCCGGGTTTATTGCCTATTCGTGTTCCATCCGCAAGGAGTTCTGACCGAAGTCTCCAGTATGGCCCCAAATGATGTGTGTAGGGTTCCCAAGCCCACCATCCGGGTGCCACTTGGTACACCGTGCCACGGTGCCTAGTATGTCCCAAGCCCGTCCCGTCGAACACCACCTGGTAGACAAGTAGCACTACCTACAAACGCTAGAAACTAGTTGCAACTCCTGGACAGAGATCAAGTGGATTAATAAGCCAAGAGGGGCCGGATAATCGGAACCCAATGTGTGGTGGTAACTGGACTTGGATAACATACACAGAACTCAGTGCTTAGGGACGGTTCCAATGAGACAACCCACCATGTACTCCTACATGGCCTCTCATCGCTACCTTTACCAAAACGTGTTCACACACTTAGCCTTTATCGGTAGGACATGTTCACCACTCCGATTCATTCCCGATGAATCAGACCTGACACGACTCTAAGCATATCTGGCATAAAGAAAACAAGCATGGATGAGCAGGCACATCAAGGCTCAAGCAACTCCTACTCATGCTAGTGGGTTTCAACTAATTACTGTGGCAATGACAGGTCACGCAGAGGAATGTGTTCAACTACCGCAGCAGAAAGTAGCAGTTTGAATCGTTGTTGTCCTAATGCAGTATAAGGAGCAGGAGCGAGAGAGTGGGATTTATTGAAATGCTCAAGGGGGGTTGCCTGCCTTATAGAACGACGAAGGGGCACTGCTCCTCTGACAGGTACTCGGGAACACCTTCCGGAGTGGAACTTATCGAGAAGAAACGGTGCCAGCGATCAACACACAAACAAATGCAACAAAATGATGCATGAACATGACATGTGCAAATGCTAGTGTTTGGGCTAATGCAAGATGCTACCAAGTTGGTTGAAGCCCATTAGATATAAATGCAATTCAAAATGAAGCATTTAAAATGCACATATTATGTTTTCACTTATACAGCATGTATAAGTTGGTATTTCATGCATGTAACTGGCATAAATGGATTCCTTGCATTTTTCTGATAATTTTTCATATATAATTTATTTCATTGTGAGCTACGGTTGAAATTCTATGATTTTTTGAAGTTTAGGCAATATTTTGGAATTTCGTGAGTACAAATAATTCCAGAAATCAATTATTGCGTCAGCTCTACGTCAGCATGATGTAAGCGAGTCAACGGGGCTGGCCAGGTCAAACCTGACCAGTGGGTCCCACTGGTCAGTGACCTGGTCAACTAACTAAGTTAGTTAGTCCTAACTAACTGGGCAGGGCCCACTAGTCAGTGACTGTAGCAGCTGACCTAGTTAGTTAATTAGTGCTAACTAAGGTAATTAGTCGGGCGGGGCCGGCAAGTCAGTGAGAGAGAGGGGGGAGGTCAAACTGGGCTGTGGGGGTCAACCCACGCCAGTCAAAGGTCAGCGGCCGCCGGCGAGCCAAACGCGGCGGTGCGCTGCGGGTTTTGCCTACAGGGGGCTATTTGGCATGCGGAGTGCAGCTACGGGGTGCGGACGCTCGTCCGCATCCAGCCGTGGTGGTGGCGCGGCCAGGTGAAAGTGCAACTATCCCTAGGTGGTTTTGGTAATTCATAACAACATATAGCTCATTGAGCTAATGCTATTCCAAGATGATTATTTCAGGAAAGCTCAATGATTGGCATGGCATGGATGTGAAAGTGGAACCCTCAAAATGCTAAGGACAAAGGATTGGCTCAAGCTCAAAAGCTCAAGACTCTTCATTTTATATTTTAGTGATCCAAGATCACATTGAGTCTTTAGGAAAAGCCAATACTATCAAGGAGGGATGAGGTGTTGCTTAATGAGCCTCTTGCTTCATGTGCTTAATGATATGCTCCAAAATCCTCAGCTACTTTCCCATATCCACAAATGACCTAAACCCTAAGCCAAACTCGGTCATACCGATTATTCCTATCCGGCGCCACCGAGTTTCACTTGTCATAAGCCACTGCCAAACCCTAGCAATTTGGTCCTACCGATAGGGATCTCGGTCTCACCGAGATGGGGTTGCAAACTCTCTGTTTCCCTTTCGTAACTTTTCGGTCTCACCGAAAGAGCGAATCGGTGCCACCGAGATTGCAATGTAAACTCTCTGTTTCCTTTTTGTAACTTTTCGGTCTCACCGAAAGAGCAAATCGGTCCCACCGAGTTTACCTGACCAACTCTCTGGTTAGCTTATTACCAAACTCGGTCTCACCGAGTTTGTGTAATCAGTCTCACTGAGATTACGTTATGCCCAAACCCTAACAGAATCGGTCCTACCGAGTTGCATGTCAGTCCCACCGAAAATCTCTAACGGTCACTAGATTTACCTTTTCGGTCTGACCGAGTTTATTGGTTCGGTCCCACCGAGATTGGTAGATTGTGTGTAACGGTTGGATTTTGTGTGGAGGCTATATATATACCCCCTCCACCTCCTCTTCATTCATGGAGAGAGCCATCAGAACACATACACAATTCCAACTCATATGTTCTGAGAGAGAACCACCTACTCATGTGTTGAGACTAAGATATTCCATTCCTACCATATAAATCTTGATCTCTAGCCTTCCCCAAGTTGCTTTCCACTCAAACCTTCTTTCCACCAGATCCAAATCCTATGAGAGAGAGTTGAGTGTTCGGGAGACTATCATTTGAAGCACAAGAGCAAGGAGTTCATCATCAACACACCATTTGTTACTTCTTGGAGAGTGGTGTCTCCTAGATTGGCTAGGTGTCACTTGGGAGCCTCCGACAAGATTGTGGAGTTGAACCAAGGAGTTTGTAAGGGCAAGGAGATCGCCTACTTCGTGAAGATCTACCACTAGTGAGGCAAGTCCTTCGTGGGCGATGGCCATGGTGGATAGACAAGGTTGCTACTTCGTGGACCCTTCGTGGGTGGAGCCCTCCGTGGACTCACGCAACCATTACCCTTCGTGGGTTGAAGTCTCCATCCACGTGGATGTAGGATAGCACCACCTGTCCGAACCGCGGGAAAAACATCCGTGTCTCCAATTGCGTTTGAATTCTCCAAACCCTTCCCTTTACATTCTTGCAAGTTGCATGCTTTACTTTCCGCTACCAATATACTCTTTGCATGCTTGCTTGAATTATGTGATGATTGCTTGACTTGTCCTAAAATAGCTAAAATCTGCCAAGAACTAAAATTGGGAAAAGGTTAAGTTTTTATTTGGTCAAGTAGTCTAATCACCCCCCCCCCTCTAGACATACTTTCGATCCTACAAGTGGTATCAGAGCTTTGGTCTCCATTTGCTTTGATCTCCATAGCTTTTGGTGGTCATAGCCTTGGTTTCACAACCTAGGAGAGTATGGCGTCTAGCGAGGGAAATTATCACCGTAGAGGTCCTTACTTTGATGGTACTAATTTTGCTAGTTGGAAGCATAAATTGAAAATGCATATTCTTGGACATAACCCCGCCGTTTGGGCTATTGTGTGTGTTGGTTTGCAAGGTGACTTCTTTGATGGGAGAGAACCAAACCGTGAAGCTACCGCGGATGAGTTGAAGATGTTGCAATACAATGCTCAAGCTTGTGATATTCTCTTCAACGGATTATGCCCCGAAGAATTCAACAAAATCAGCCGTCTTGAGAATGCAAAGGAAATTTGGGACACTTTGATTGATATGCACGAAGGTACCGACTCCGTCAAGGAATCCAAGTTGGATGTGCTTCAAAGTCAACTTGACAAGTTCAAAATGAAGGATGGTGAAGGTGTTGCTGAAATGTACTCTAGGCTTGCTCTCATCACAAATGAGATTGCCGGCTTAGGAAGTGAAGAGATGACCGATAGATTCATCATCAAGAAGATTCTAAGAGCCTTGGATGGAAAATATGATACCGTGTGCACATTGATCCAAATGATGCCCAATTACAAAGATCTCAAGCCAACGGAAGTGATTGGAAGAATTGTTGCTCATGAGATGTCACTTAAGGATAAAGAGGAACTTCACAACAAATCAAGTGGTGCCTACAAAGCCTCATGTGAAGCCCCTACATCATCAAGTGAGAAACAAAACTTCAATGAAGAATTGAGCTTAATGGTGAAGAACTTCAACAAGTTCTACAAGAGTAGAAGCAAAAATAGAAGCTTCAAGTCAAGGTCCTACAATGACAAAAGATCTTCTAGTCGAGAGCGAAACTGCTACAATTGTGGAAGACCCGGACACTATTCCAATGAGTGTACGGCTCCCTACAAGAGAAGAGAAGATTCTCCAAAAAGAAGAAGCAAAGAATCACCACCAAGAGAGAGAAGGAGTAGAGATGATCGTTATGAACGAAGATACTCACGGAGAAGCAAGGATTCGGAAAGGAAGGAAAAATCATCAAGGAGCTACACAAAACGAAGATATCAAGCTCATGTTGGTGAATGCGTATCCGGCTCCGACTCCGACAGCCACTCCGAGAGAAGTTATCACTCCGACTCCGAAGATACTCAAGATGAAGGTGTTGCCGGTCTAGCACTTGTGTCATCCAACTCCTACGACATATTTGACTCACCAAATGAAGGAATTGGAAGATGCTTCATGGCCAAAGGTCCTAAGATAACACACCCCGAGTATGTTGATTTTAATAGTGATGAAGATGACTTGTTAGGTGATGATGATTTGCTTGTTGACAACTCTAGTGATGAATACTATGATGAAACTTCAATTAATCATGCTAATCAAGATAAAAGGAATGACAATGATAAGGAGAAGATTGAGGCTCTAACTAAAGAACAAAACACTCTTAAGTTAGCTCATGAAACTATCTTCGAAGATCATCGAGAACTTTTAAGAGCTCATGAGAAATTACACTTTGAAAAGCTCAATCTTGAGCAAGAGCATGAGTTTTTAAAAGCAATCAATGATGATCTCCGCAAGAAAAGTTCTTCTTACATTGCCAAGCATTTACTCTTATCCACTTACATGCCTCAAGTCAAGTCTAGTAACAAGAACAAGAAAGATTCTTCCTCTAGTAGTAACAATGATCGTGCTAAATCCAATATTGTTGCTTCTAGTAGTTCTCTTGATTCCACTAATGATTCTCTTAGCCAAGTTACACTTGAGCAAGAAAATAGCTTATTGAAGGGAATTATAGAGAAAGGAGTGTACAAAAGCCTTGCCGGGAGTAAGCAATTCGAGGAAATTGTGCGCAAGCAAGGAATGCACCGGAAGAATCAAGGTGTTGGTTTTGAACGAAAGTTCAATGCCAATGGAGTTGAGTGGGAAGAGGATCAATACCCCAAGACAAAGTTTGTTCCTCAACAAGAGAAGTATGATACTTCCTTCAAGGGGACACAAGCTCAAGATGATCTTCCACCACAAGACTACAAGCAAAAAGGCAAGGACAAGCTTCAAGAGGAAATTGATGCATTTGAAGAAGCTCCTAAGACCTTAGTCAAGTGGATTCCCAAGACTACTTCAAGTTCCACTTCATCAAGTACGACTACAACTCCAAGGATTCCCATCAAGATGATGTGGATCCAAAAGAAGAAGAACTAGAGAGTTCTTGAGGGTGACTCCGCCAACATACTTCACTCTTATCATTTTGGCAAGAACAAGTGCAATCAACTTCCACATCTTGCACTAGTTCAAGGAGTCACAAACCCTCTTGTTGGTAAGACAAGGGACAAGGTAACCTAAAAGTTTTCATGGACATCATCTTGTGTGTGCATCACTCTATGTCTATGGATATCCTTGTTTGTTCCTTGTGGGACTAACCCATGTAGGTATTGAAAGTGCAATTCACTCAAATGGATAGCTCCAAGTGATCTACATCAACATTGAGCATCCACATCTTCAACATCTACATGAAGTCATCATCAACAAAACCCAAGGTTAGTTCATCCCTCTTAGGGGGGATATCACATCTAGGGGGAGCTTTACTCTAAGACTTGAGCTAAAGCAACTCTAAAGATGTGAACACAACAATGCTTTATGTAAAAGTGGTAACCCCACTTGAGCTTAAATGATGGGTATGACCTATGATCAAGTGTTCTCACTTGACTCCTAAGTCAATATACTCATATATAGATGACCTAGTCATCGCAAATTGCTTGATAGATGCTAGAATTGGTTGTGCATGCTTTGTCACATATTTCATTTGCCATCTTATTATGTGAGCATGTTGGTTGCATATTTTACTCATTCGAGGACATCCACTTGTTGTTTTGATTGTTTGGCTTTATTTCCTTTTGCCAAGTGGATGGACAAGAATGCCTAAGAACCTTCTCTAGCTATCTATGCTTTTCTCGTCTCAAACTCTATTCATGCTACATCACAAAATTTGATCAAGTCAGATTCGAACCACTCTGTGTGAGGAGCGCTCGGAGTCCCTGATTCGTCATAGACTTAAACTTCCAAAACCTCTTTGTGATTCTCGGTCTGACTGATTCCCCACTTTCGGTCCTACCGAGATCATTAAGTTGATCTAGGTTTTCGATCTCGGTGCAACCGATTTGAACTTTTCGGTCACACCGAGTTGCAGTAACTGCTCGCAGTTATGCATCTTGGTGCCACCGAGTTGTTCCACTCGGTCACACCGACAGGGTCGGGCTATATATAGTCACGGGCAAAAATTTGGAAATTTCTCCGAACCCCTTCGCCCGCGCGATAGCCTTCTCTGCCAACTTGGTCTCCGGATCGTCTCCTCGCCGCCAGCGGCCTCCAGTCGCTGGTCTCCATCGCCGTCAACGGGAATTCTACCCCGCCGTTGCCGCCGTAGCGAGTCTCCGCCGAACTAGGGTATGGACTCGATCTTTGTGCTATTCTCCAATCCGATTCCTAGCACATTGTGATCATCATGATTCTTGCCACGTTTGATAAACTCCTATCCAGTCAATGAACTCGTAGATTAGGTTTAATTCGAAAATTTTAGGGTTAGGTTTCCGCCAAAACCATCTCGGACCCACCGAGTTGAAAAAATCGGTCCCACCGATTTGGCGTCTGCCATTGCACAAGTGAGACTCGGTCTGACCGAGAATTACTTATCGGTGTGACCGATTTTGGAATTCTGTGAAACCCTAGCAGTCTCGGTGCCACCGAACTGTGACTCGGTCTGACCGAGTTCACCAGTTTAGGTTCCAAAACTGCTTCGGTATCACCGAGTTTAGAAATCGGTAGATCCGAGATGCTTTCAGTGGGAAACTAAAACTAAGTTTTTGAATTATTCTTTTGCAAAAATCTCTGCATTTTGTGATGCTCATCTACTCTATCTCATCTATAACCTATTCACAGGGTCAGCAGTCAGAGTTTGCATCATGTTAGACCAAAGTGATAGCCAGAACATGTCAGAACAGCAAGTACAGATGAGTGAGGGCACTAGTCCCTCAAGTTCATCAGATGATGGCAGCAGGAGCACCCCTAACAATCTGCCTAAAGCTGCCACAAGACAGAGAAAGAAGAGAACCTCAGACTCAGAAGATGAGGATTATGTGGCAGAAGAGGAAGCAACCTCCAAGAGAGTTGAGCCAGCACAGAGTATAAAGCCAGGGTTGAAGTTCAAAAGGCTAGCAGGCAGGCAGCCTATGTCAAAGGCTAGAGCTTCAACTGAGAAGCCCACTCCCATAGAGCTAGTAGCTGCTGAGGGCAAGAAGAGGAAAGAAAGGGTGAAGAAAACTGTAGCCATAGTGCTTGGCAAAGCTTCCATCATGGAAGATGAGGAGGAAGAAGAAGAGGTAGCTGCACCAACACCAAAGGCACCCAAGCTAATGGGTGATGCCATAAGATCAGGGGCAGCTGCTTCCAAGGCCAAGCCAGCTCCAAAGCCAAAGAGGAATACAAGAAGCATCCCAGCTGCTGAGAAGAACAAGGCCCCAATGCCTGAAGTTGCAGAAGAAGAGGAAGAGAATGTTCTTAGGAAGCTCAAGCCCAAGATCCCAGACCACAACGATGCTCATCCTATGGCTGAGGATATGAAACTCAGGAGAGATTCAGGGCTCCGGAAGTGGAGAGAAGCAGACCCGTATGCTTCAAGAAGAAGGACTGCAGTTGACTACAGGTTTCACGCCAAGGAGCAGCAAGATTTCTATGAGACAGTGCTGCTAGACAAGAAGCCCATTGTCTGTGACATGAGATGGGTCGATTGGCAATACATCAAGGACAACGAAGAGTACTACCCTGGAGTGCAGGACAGCTTCAAGGCATGTGGAGTAGAGGACTTTGTTGGGCAGAAGCTCACAAAGTAGAACGAGGAACTCATCATGTAGTTCTACTCCACAGCCCATTTTTATCCAGATGGTAGGATAATTTGGATGTCAGAGGGTACGAGGTACCAGTCTACAGTTGTTGAATGGGCTCAGCTGATAAATGCCCCAGAGGAGAAAGCAGATGACTTGGGCGTTTATGCCAAGAAGAAGATGGACCACAACTCTATGTCCAACATGTACAAGGAGATTCCAAATGAAGCACTTGACACTTTCAAGTTTGGCTCAGTACATTATCTTCTATCAGGGCTGCCCACTATCAATTGGATACTGAGGCACACCTTATTGCCCAAGTCTGGAGATCACAAGATGATCAGAGGCCACGCGATCAACTTGCTTCATATCTTTGACGTGCCTCAGAAATTCAAGGTGATGAGCCTGATGGTAGAGACCATTAAGAGGACAGCAGCAGACCAGAAGAGGAGTTGTGGATATGCCCCATAGATTCAGGAGCTCATCAACTCCAAGATGGGCATGGGCATATACCTGTTGGACAAGGAACACCTGCCTATCCGTCCGGACTTTGAAGATAACCAAGTGGTCATGACTGAGAATGAGCCATCATCTGCCCAAGCGCAAGCCAAGAAGGAGAAGGCTAGGAAGGAGAAAGCTGCCAAGATGCCTACTCAAGAGGAGGCATCTGAATATTTCCTGAAAACCAAACAAGAGCAGCTTGGTTACTTGATTGCATCCACCCTGCGGATTGAGCAAGGACTAGCCACCCTAACTCAAAACCAGGCAAGCTTAGAGAGGATCATGGAACAAAAGTTCTATGACTTGGATGTCAAAGTGATAGAGATTCAGTCTGCAGTGGAGCAGCTCCAGGATGACATGCAGGAGAGGAGAGGCAAGACTACAACTGATGCCTTTGCCAGAGTGCCCCGAGCTCCGAGGTCGTCTGCAGTGCCCGTTCCTGACACAAGAGCAACCGCCTCAGCTCCAGCCGCAGCATCAGCTCCAACTCCAGCATCTACTTCAGCTCCAGCATCAACTTCAGCATCTACGGAAGGCTTCGTCCTTGGAGTGATCCGGACTCCACCACCACCTGAAGATCAAGCCTGAGTGTCGACTTAGCACTATGCATTTTCTAGGAACTTTTTGGTAACTTGTTGCCAAAGGGGGAGAAAATGTATAGATCATAGGCTTCGAGAGAGAGTGTTGCTTTTATTCTCTCTTGTTTTATTTGGTGGTTTTTCGAACTTTGTTTGCTTTTGTGTGAGATACTACATCATTATCTGTGAGACATCGATGATCATGTGTTTGATCATAAGCTACACTTAATGTTTGCTTAATGCTATTATTATCCTATCTATCTTATGTGATCATTCACTATTCTTGGTGATGAGTGCATGTATTTCATTCTTATCATTTTAAGCGCTCCACCAAGATGTATGTGACATGGAAGAGTAACCCATGACTCTAACTCTTTGTGCATCTGCAGTCCAAAGCAAATTTTAAATATGCACAAATTTAGGGGGAGCTCTTACTTGTCACATACTTCTCAAAGCGACGATATATTTCATGCTTATTACCTTTTGTCGAAGCTTTGATCTATATGTTGTCATCAATTACCAAAAAGGAGGAGATTGAAAGTGCAACTATCCCTAGGTGGTTTTGGTAATTCATAACAACATATAGCTCATTGAGCTAATGCTATTCCAAGATGATTATTTCAGGAAAGCTCAATGATTGACATGGCATGGATGTGAAAGTGGAACCCTCAAAATGCTAAGGACAAAGGATTGGCTCAAGCTCAAAAGCTCAAGACTCTTCATTTTATATTTTAGTGATCCAAGATCACATTGAGTCTTTAGGAAAAGCCAATACTATCAAGGAGGGATGAGGTGTTGCTTAATGAGCCTCTTGCTTCATGTGCTTAATGATATGCTCCAAAATCCTCAGCTACTTTCCCATATCCACAAATGACCTAAACCCTAAGCCAAACTCGGTCATACCAATTATTCCTATCCGGCGCCACCGAGTTTCACTTGTCATAAGCCACTGCCAAACCCTAGCAATTCGGTCCTACCGATAGGGATCTCGGTCTCACCGAGATGGGGTTGCAAACTCTCTGTTTCCCTTTCGTAACTTTTCGGTCTCACCGAAAGAGCGAATCGGTCCCACCGAGATTGCAATGTAAACTCTCTGTTTCCTTTTTGTAACTTTTCGGTCTCACCGAAAGAGCAAATCGGTCCCACCGAGTTTACCTGACCAACTCTCTGGTTAGCTTATTACCAAACTCGGTCTCACCGAGTTTGTGTAATCGGTCTCACCGAGATTACGTTATGCCCAAACCCTAACAGAATTGGTCCTACCGAGTTGCATGTCAGTCCCACCGAAAATCTCTAACAGTCACTAGATTTACCTTTTCGGTCTAACCGAGTTTATTGATTCGGTCCCACCGAGATTGGTAGATTGTGTGTAACGGTTGGATTTTGTGTGGAGGCTATATATACCCCTCGACCTCTTCTTCATTCATGGAGAGAGCCATCAGAACACATACACAATTCCAACTCATATGTTCTGAGAGAGAACCACCTACTCATGTGTTGAGATCAAGATATTCCATTCCTACCATATAAATCTTGATCTCTAGCCTTCCCCAAGTTGCTTTCCACTCAAACCTTCTTTCCACCAGATCCAAATCCTATGAGAGAGAGTTGAGTGTTGGGGAGACTATCATTTGAAGCACAAGACCAAGGAGTTCATCATCAACACACCATTTGTTACTTCTTGGAGAGTGGTGTCTCCTAGATTGGCTAGGTGTCACTTGGGAGCCTCTGACAAGATTGTGGAGTTGAACCAAGGAGTTTGTAAGGGCAAGAAGATCGCCTACTTCATGAAGATCTACCGCTAGTGAGGCAAGTCCTTCGTGGGCGATGGCCATGGTGGGATAGACAAGGTTGCTACTTCGTGGACCCTTCGTGGGTGGAGCCCTCCGTGGACTCGCGCAACCATTACCCTTCGTGGGTTGAAGTCTCCATCAACGTGGATGTAGGATAGCACCACCTATCCGAACCACGGGAAAAACATCCGTGTCTCCAATTGCGTTTGAATTCTCCAAACCCTTCCCTTTACATTCATGCAAGTTGCATGCTTTACTTTCCGCTGCCAATATACTCTTTGCATGCTTGCTTGAATTATGTGATGATTGCTTGACTTGTCCTAAAATAGCTAAAATCTGCCAAGAACTAAAATTGGGAAAAGGTTAAGTTTTTATTTGGTCAAGTAGTCTAATCACCCCCCTCTAGACATACTTTCGATCCTACACCGGGGAGCGACCGGAGTGGCGCCGGCGACGACGAGTGCGGCGGCCGGAGTTCAGCCAGGTGCGCGCGGGGTGTTTTGGGGCACAGCAGGAGCTGCGAGCGGGTCCGCTCGACTCGCCAGAGTGCACTGAGTGCAACGGCGAGCTGCGACGGCTGTGGCCACGACGGCGAGGGGCTGCGGCGGCGATGGCTTCGGCCGGGGTGGAAAAGGCGGGTACACAGCACAACAGAGCACGGGGAGAGAGGGAAACGGCAGAGGAGCTCACAGCGACGCTAACGGAGGACTCGGCAGGCGCGGGGACGGCCGGTGGGCAGCGAATCGACGGCGAGGAGCTTCGGTGGCCGATGAGGGGAACGGCGGTGCTTGCGGCGTCCAGGGGCTTCCGGCGCCGTGCGTCTCGTCGAGGAGGCATAGCCCACAGCGGCGGAGCGCGTGGACACGACGGAGGGACGAGGGGGAGGCAGTGGCCGCGGCAACGGCGAGCGGTGGCGTCGGCTGCGCTTGGGTGCGTGCGAGAGAGGGTGACACAGGAGAGGAGAAGCACGGGGGAGAGTGAGAGGGGGTCGGGGAGGCTGTGTGGCGTCTCCAGGGGCGTCTAGAGGGAGGCGGCAAGCAGGAGGTGGTCGGGCGTGCACCGGCGTGCGTCGGCCACGCGCTCGGCGTCCTCCTGGCGGGAGGTAAGTGGTGACTGGCAGAGGCCAGTGGGTTGGGCCTCTGTTGGGCTGGCTGGGGGTGCCAGGTAAGCCAGGCCTCAGGTAAGTGTTTTCCCGTTTTTGTTTTCTTTTCTATTTCTGACATTTGTTTTTGAGTTAAAATAAATACTAGCACAAAAATAAAAATGTTGGAATTCCTTGTGACCACTAGTTATGATATACGAGAGGCCCTCGCCAAATTCCAACATTTTTAGAGCATTTAAAATATTTATATTATTTTAAACAGCTCCAACTCAAATACATATGGGTTCATTCAAAAATCCAAAATGTCTAGCAAAAATGTGCATCACCCATGGTTGTTGTTTCCAACATTTTCCAAAGACCATGAACATTTTTGAAAAGCATTTTGGGTTCATTGAAATTCCATTTTTAGTTTGAACCTATTTGAATTTGCTTTGGTGCTAGGGTTTGAAACATCCCCATTTCAATTTCATTTGAAACTTAACATGATGCACAAAGCAAACCTATAACATACCAGAACTAGGGATGTGACAATTGAATATTATGAATCTGAATTTTCTTTGGTATTATTTTAGTACGAACTCTTGGTTAGATCGATCAGAAAGAATAGTTTTGTGTTATTTAAGTACGAACTCTAGGATAGATTGATCAGAAAGAATAGCTTTGAGGTGGTTTCGTACCCTACAAACAATTCCATCTTATGTTCTCTGCTAGATAGGAACTTTGGAGTGGTTCTTTGTTGCAGTTGAGGGACGGTTATATGATCCAATTATATTAGCATTGTTGAGAGATTGCACTAGCGAAAGTACGGACTACTACAAGAATCATCTTTGGTAACACATCCCGGTAACACAAGAAAAAATGTGTTACTGCGTGAAGTCCCAGTAACACAACATTTTTGTCCACAAGTCATTGTAACACATTCTATGAGAAGTAACATATATTCCACACGCGTCAAATGTGTTACAGTGTTGTAACACATTATGTATGCCGGTCGAGAGAGTGTTACAAGAATGTAACACATATATGAGGTCCAATGTTGTGTTGCAAGTTTGTAACACATGAAGGAAATATGCCCTAGAGGCAATAATAAAGTTATTATTTATTTCCTTATTTCATGATAAATGTTTATTATTCATGCTAGAATTGTATTAACCGGAAACATAATACATGTGGGAATATATAGACAAACAAAGTGTCACTAGTATGCCTCTACTTAACTAGCTCATTAATCAAAGATGGTTATGTTTCCTAACCATGGACATGTGTTGTCATTTGATTAACGGGATCACATCATTAGGAGAATGATGTGATTGACATGACCCATTCCATTAGCTTAGCACCCGATCGTTTAGTATGTTGCTATTGCTTTCTTTATGACTTATACATGTTCCTATGACTATGAGATTATGCAACTCCCGTTTGCCGGAGGAACAGTTTGTGTGCTACCAAACGTCACAACGTAACTGGGTGATTATAAAGGATCTCTATAGGTGTCTCTAAAGGTACATGTTGGGTTGGCGTATTTCGAGATTAGGATTTGTCACTCCGATTGTCGGAGAGGTATCTCTGGGCCCTCTCGGTAATGCACATCACATAAGCCTTGCAAGAATTGCAACTAATGAGTTAGTTGCGAGACGAGGTATTACGAAACGAGTAAAGAGACTTGCCGGTAACGAGATTGAACTAGGTATTGAGATACCGACGATCGAATCTCGGGCAAGTAATATACCGATGACAAAGGGAACAACGTACGTTGTTATGCGATCTGACCGATAAAGATCTTCGTAGAATATGTAGGAGCCAATATGAGCATCTAGGTTCCGCTATTGGTTATTGACCGGAGACATGTCTCGGTCATGTCTACATTGTTCTCGAACCCGTAGGGTCCGCACGCTTAACGTTACGATGACAGTTTCATTATGAGTTTATATATTTTGATGTACCGAAGTTTGTTCGGAGTCCCGGATGTGATCACGGACACGACGAGGAGTCTCGAAATGGTCGAGACATAAAGATTGATATATTGGACGCCTATGTTTGGACATCGGAAGTATTCCTGGTGAAATCGGCATTTTACCGGAGTACCGGGAGGTTACCGGACCCCCCCCCCCCCCCCCCCGGTAATCTAATGGGCCTTAATGGGCCTAGTGGAGGAAGAGGAGAGGAGGCTTAGGGGCTGCCGCGCGCCCCTTCCCCCCAAGTCTGAATTGGATAAGGAGGGGGCGGCGCCCCCCTTTCCTTTCTTCCCTCTCCTCCTTCCCCCCAAGTCCTAATCCAACTAGGGAAAGGGGGGAGTCCTGCTCCCGGTAGGAGTAGGACTCCTCCTGCGCGCCTCCTCCTAGGGCCGGCCGCACCCCCCCCCCCTTGCTCCTTTATATATGGGGGCAGGGGGCACCTCTAGACACACAAGTTGATCTTGAAGATCGTTCTCTTAGCCGTGTTCGGTGCCCCCCTCCACCATAGTCCTCGATAATATTGTAGTGGTGCTTAGGCGAAGCCCTGCGACAGTAGAACATCAAGATCGTCACCACGCCGTCGTGCTGACGGAACTCTTCCCCGACACTTTGCTGGATCGGAGTCCGGGGATCGTCATCGAGCTGAACGTGTGCTAGAACTCGGAGGTGCCATAGTTTCGGTGCTTGATCGGTCGGGCCGTGAAGACGTATGACTACATCAACCGCGTTGTCATAACGCTTCTACTGTCGGTCTATGAGGGTACGTAGATTACACTCTCCCCTCTCGTTGCTATGCATCACCATGATCTTGCGTGTGCGTAGGAATTTTTTTGAAATTACTACGTTCCCCAACAACACATAGGTGATCTATGAAGGCAAATGTTACAAACATAATAATATTGGATTGAATTTTTCTTTGTTGTCATGTGAAGACCTGTTGCAGCATGCATGCGATCAAGTTTCAGGTCGATCTCATCATAACACTTGGCCTCTGGGCTCATAGTTATAGGCTTGGGCCATTGCCATGTTAACTAATATTATAGAAGTTTTGGGCATGCGTGTTTTCTTACTGGCCAGATAGATTAGGATAAAACCATTGGCGTGGCTACGGTGTGGCCTGGGTGGTCCATGGATCACCCTGAGATTTTGCCAGCCCAAGCCCATATACTTCAGTTATATAGCCCAGGTACCAAAGCCCAAAAAGGCATGCATCAAACTAACAGCTGACTGTTTCCCTGTATGTTCTTCTAAAAAAATGCTGTTTCCCTGTACAGCATTCTAAAAAGGGATAATTTCCCTATAATTGGATACGTATGATCCTGTTTTCTGTCACCGGCCGAGTGTGCAAACTCAAAGTTTTGTGCTTTCTTGTGTGTGCGCGCGCGTGTTTGTAATCTCGTAAATACTTTTGTCTCTAATCTTAATATAAAAGACCTGTAACTCTTGGGTATTCTCAAGAAAAAAAAGGTTTTTGTGCTTCCGAAATTTGTTCAAAATTAAAAGGTGTGCTAGCTTCTTTAAGTAATTCTGGACTTAATTATAATTTTAGTATGCTTGGAAGATTTTTTTATACGTATTTTTTATTATAAAGTATAAAAGTATGTTGACGTGTTGTATTTGGGAAGTCCTTTTTGTCAAACTATATGTTGACATGTTGTATTTGGGAAGTGCTTTTTGATAAACTATATGTTGACATGTTGTATCTGTGATTTTTTTTTATTAATTGGACCACACTGATCCATGCTTCCCTAAAAGAAAAGGTACTAATTCATGCTACATATCATTGCGGTGGGTCAATCAATTTTATAAATTAGTAAAATAAGACTAATTCAGATCTAGGAAATATACTCCCCCCATCCCAAAATATAAGATCATTTTTGACACATGGTTTTTTTTCTCAAATTGCCCGAATAGGGAGATACTCACTCCGTTCCAAAATATAGTGCGACTTCGGTCCCTGTGCTTCAACTTTGATCATAAATTTAACCAACGAGACCAACTGCGACGGGAGCAAAAATTATACCAGTGAATTCGTATTCAAAATAAGTTTTCAATTATATAACGTTGGTTAAATTTTTGGTCAAAGTTGAACCTTGGAAAGCGTGGGCACACTACATTTTGGAACAGAGGGAATATATCCAATAGGAATTTATATGGATTTTGACAGCTGGGTTCAAAGAGCAAAAATGGTGAGAAAGCCGAGTGTCATTGGCAGAACGTTGAACTTTCAACTTGGTACACGAGAGTTCAGTCAGCGATGAACTTTCATCTTGGCACATGAGAATCTAGTCTTTAACCATCTAATCTAGTCACTACCAAGAGAAGTATATGTGGAGATCAGGACAGATTCAGACTTTAAAAAATTGGCAGTATGTGATCGCAAAATAGGAATTTTGAACATTGCAAGAGTATATCAATTCTGAACTGTTAACCAGAGTACAAAATAAAGTTCCAACACATCATGCATGTATCTCAATTCTAAACTGTTGACCAAAGTACAAAATGAAGTTACAAACAAGCACGTGGTGTTGTCTCACACAGCAGTATATCACCAAGCAAGTTTGTCAACTAGTCAGCACAAAGCCACCAAGCAGAAAAGAGTAGGCTGTTATGTACCAACACAAAGCACACAACTGACCACCCCCTCCATGCCTCCATGTAGCATGCAGTCTGAATCTGTAGCATGCAGCGAAAATAGTTCAAAACATGAACAAGAAAATAAAAGAAATCGTTTTGTGCCACTTTTATCACTAAAATTTCATATCTAATATGAACGAGTTAACCCAAAATAAAAGAAAGGATGCACAAAACATAATTGAAGAACAGGAAGATTGAACTGCAAATTTTATTAGAGGTAAAAAATCACATCTCAAATGTTGTATTACAAATGGAATATGGAAAATCCCTATATGAGTGGACTGTTCAAAATCCACGTATTTACAAACATCAACATTATTCATTGATTTAGGAATGCGTTGATCAGAAGTTCAAACAATCATATATACTTCCATAATGACATTTCCAGAACAAAATAATACACTTGTCGTTTCTATGACAAAAACACAAGAATATATTGGGAAAGCATAACTGGATCACCTGAACATAGCGCATACCTTGATGCTACTAACCTCAACTACTCTTCATTGCTCGAAGCATTATTAGCATCCACAATTGTCCCGTCAACGTCTGTTCTAACTCAATGTTGTTCATTTGTTCTTTCTTTCCAAAATCTCTCCAAGATGTGAAACATGGAATTGCTCGGTTTCCGTCTCTGCCGCCCATTCCAAGTTGCCTAAGTCATATACATCTCTAGGCTTTGGCAACCTCATTACGACAAACCAACCTGGATTCAATTCATCTTTTTAATAGTTGCTAGATCCATCGACTCGCTGTGTTAAAGTAGTGAATATTGTAAGCGAATTTATTATAATGCTAAATCAGTTGAAATTGTAATGTATATAACAAATGTGCTGTTCTACATACTAATAAAAAGTAGAGTCTCTAAAAAGTACGCAAGGGGAAATTAGTCTACTACATTCAAACCAAAATCAGCATTCTTATCGAACCATCTTTTATTTCAAACAGCAAATTTATTATAATACATAATTAATTCCACGCCACTGATCCCGACACAAAATACATGGTTGTGCTTTTTATGAAAGAGGTAATAAAATGGTCTGTTCTGATGGTTGCAGACAGAGTACTGGCATTGGCAGGAATACATCCTGATCCCAAGGACAAGAAGTCAGAGGTACTTAGCTTTCACGCTGTCACTATATAACTTATGTGATGATAAAGCTGCAGCATGCGTATTGATTTCTGTACAATTTTATAATACTAAGCTAAGCCGAAGTGTACATCATATTCCACAGTATGCGTTGTGAGTCCAAATCCAAGATTTCCTTTGCAGCTCTAACAACACGACAAGGCAAATGGAAGGCACCTTTGATTGACAACCCAGGTAAACTGAGCTTACTGTTGAACATTCAGAATGACTGCTGTCAATTTATCTTTTCTGCTCAACTAATGTACCAGAACTGAGCTTACAGCTTGAAGCGCATTGGCATTGAGCTGTGGCAGGTTAGTATTTCACAAGTTATGGGAAACACGATTGGCACTACGTGAAGGTTTTATCCGAACTATGTATATTGATTTATTATCTGTCACGATTGGCATTTTGTGAAGTTTTAAACTTGACTCAACGCAGCTGATGAGGACAATGAATTCTGAAGATTACAATCTAGCGATATACTCAGCACTATTATGTAACGGAACGCGTTGTGTGTTCCATTCAAAAAAACTTAGAAGAGAGGCACACACAATAACGAGTATATAAAGCTCGATATCTCAAACCTCAGCTGGCTCGGTCTGACGACGTGGAGAAGCAACGTCCAAGGTAATGGTCGAGCGGCGGCGATGCCCTGTGTTCCTGCAGTCTACCTGTGTCTCGTCCGTGGATTCCGGCGGCAGTTCCGGCGGCCGGTGTGGACTCGAGCGCCGAGCAGGGGCAACGTGGGCCGTGGAATCGAGCGGCCGGTGCAGGTATGGAATTGAGCGGATGCGGCGCTGGGCGTGGACTCGAGCGGCGGCGACACAGGCTCTCTGTGGCGGCGATGTGGCCAGTGGCCAGCGATCGGGTAGGGTAGGGCGGCGGCGGAACAAGGGATCGAGGTAAGAGATGAGGCCTGGGACGAATCGATAAAGGGGAGGAATTATTTTTGTGGTGTTTTCTTTTGGGGAAATTGTGTTATTCAACCGCTGACTTGAAGCTTCGTGTCGGTCGCGTGGGGAGCCGCCGGATCCAACTCTAATCGTGCGTGCCTGTATATCAGGTCTGTCTTTCATCACGGGAGCGCTACTCTAATGGCGGCTCGTGTACATGCCAAAATCACGTGATTACTTGTGTAATAATAATAAACTACGAAAAAACTTTTGATTTATTCACTTTAATCATGACAGTACAACAAAAATAAAAAATTAATAAAACTACATCCAAATATGTAGACCATCTAGCGATGCCTACAAGCACTGAAGCGAATCAAAGGCGTGCCGCTATCATCGTCCCTCCCTCGGTAGAGCCGGACTGACCTTGTTGTACTTGACAGTAGGGAAGTCTTCATACTATGGCCTCATAGGACCAATGCACCAGAACAGGAACCGCCGCCGATGAAGAGTAGTATAGATCGAAAGGATCCAACCTGAAGACACACGAATATAGATGAGCAATGAATAGATCCGAACAGATCCACCAAAGACATATCTCCAAACGCACACCGATGATGCTAAACACACCACATAGACGGGGACTAGGCAGGGAGAACATTATTCCATCTTGATGGAGTCATTGTTGTCTCGCCTTTCTGAGCAGGACACGAACCCTAACGAAACTCTAAAAAGCATCTAAAAATGGAATCCTCCGCTGACAAGGGCCGGGACCCACCGCGCCCCTATGACCCTAGGGCCATCAGAGACGAGGCGGGCCGATGATGACGCTGACGGAAGACAAAGGAGCCCTAACTTTTCTTAGGATAGGAGGCACTTGTTTTACTTTATATAATAAACCTCTGTACGTACACAACATAAGTGCATCGATGTATAGAGTAGGGCACGTGGCAGAGCACAGAGCTAGTCGACGATGGTGCTAGGCGAGTGAAGCGAGGCCCAGGGATGCCGACAAGACCTTGGCCGGGAACGACCCATGGCTGACGATTTGGCCGGTGGTCCGTGAGACGGCTTGGGGAAGAAGATCAACATGAAAGGCAAGAGGCTGAACAATGTCATCTTTGCCGTTGATTCTGCATCAGATGGCTCAAAACCAAATTGAGGGCCAAAAGTAGCTTTTCCGTTCACTGATCTCCAGCTATCTCTTATTAATTTAAAAGTTTGACAAGAATAGATCAATCGGCTCTTGTTTGGATAACACTGATGATGAAGCACGTCGAGGATCTATCTGACGATGATTGAACCAATTAATCCATGGGTGGGATTAGCCAGATGAGGCCTAGTACTACCCTTTTGTGGAGTCGATATTTGTAGTGTTAGAACTTAGAAGTGAACCAATGGTTCAGAGCAAATCGTTAGTGTTAGCTAAAGCAATCTGGTCCACTATTTTTTCACTGGTCTGGTTGCTAGTAGGGCCGAGTTTTAAAACTATGGTGTGTTGGGCTCCTCTTCCCTTATTCTTCGTCGCCATGGATGTGAAAGGAAGGAGACGACTATATCAATGTGCTACCTTCTTGAATCAATCGATTTAGGGGATTTGAAAGCTGCTTTGGATGTTCATCTATTCTTTTTGTTGTGATCTAGTGTGATTTTCATGGGAATTTGTTAATGTTATCCATCGCCAACAAGAGCGGTGAGCCAGTCGACCACTACTTCAAGTGGTGAGTCAGTCGGCGGCAGGGAGGGGACGCAAGATGTTGATGCAGGCCTTGAGCGTGACACGTAGTGACCTCACGTGCACGGATGAGATTGCTGGGAGAATGTAGTGACAGTGAGGATATGCCTGGAACGAGGAAGAAAAACGAACGTTGACCAGATCTGACGGTTAGGGGCAAGTTCATCCGATGGTCTGCAAGTGACCCGTCGGGTGCTGGCACCCATCGACCGCGCCTAACATCGCCCTTTTTCAAACCGGTCAGTAATTATTTTTTTACCACACGTATGATGCAAATTCATAAAATTATATTACTATATCCATTTAATAAAGTCATTGCTATTTTTTACTATATATAAATGTCCTCACAAAAATAAAATAAATACAAAATATGCTCTATTTTTTCATGTAAAAAAACTCTCGAAACATCTATAGATCTGTTTTTTTTCAACCAAATTAGAAAAAAAATCAATTATTCCCGGAAAAAATTCCCTCCAAATCTCCGGCTCTCGATGGTCAAAATGCACATTTTCAGTTTCTTTTCCATCGCAAAAGCTCACCAATTTTATCCCCGCTGATTTTTCCCTCCAGCTAACTAACGGAGGGCTAAATAAATTAGATCCTAATAATCCTATCTGCATCAGCCTCGCCGCCCTCCAAAGCCCCTCCTCGGCGGGCTCCATCGCCGCCCTTCAGCGTCCACCTCTCCAACGCCCACCACATCCTCACACAACGCTGCCCTTCAGCGCCCACCCATCCGCCGGCCCGCCCGTCACCAGAGTGAATCGTCGCAGCCAAGATCTGCCTCGGTGTGGTTTGCATCGTTGCGGCGGCGACATCGTCGATCTTCAACTCCGGCGGCTACATCCAGAAGGACTACCACAATTCTCGCGTCTGGTATCGATCTACTCACATCTCCCATTCCCCCTGCTATGAATCCTGACTGATTCTCGTCCTCCTCCCTGTGTCTTCTTCTCTGAATTTGGTAGTAGGTGTTCGTTCGTAGCAGGTACTAAATCAGCCAGTGGCGAATCTAGGATAATAATGGCGGGTGGGCTGAAATCATTAGTCATTATGCTAAACTAATATGAGTACGATTTATAGTCTGAATAGTTGCACAGCAAAACTGTACCATGTTTCTGAATTCTTTTATTCCTCTGAAATTTTGTGTGCTACAAGCCTATAGCATTGGAATCTATATTCTGCATCTCTGGAAGATATTTGTGACATGTTGACTACCTTTTTCCCCTTCTTTGCAGTTAAACGTTTCAGTCTTTCATCCCCTGTTTTTAGGCTATAATCCCCTGATTAGTACTGATATATGGAGTACTTATACAAAGTTGGGGGCACTAGATCTTGTACTCTGAAATTAGTAATACATCGTCTACAGTACTCATAGTACTATGGGATTCATAGTACTCTGATTAGTATTAATACATGCAGCACTGATACAAAATTGGGGGCCCTAGATCTTGTACTCTGATTAGTACTGATTTAAAAAATATGTATATCCTCTGAAAGTCATAGTACACCTCGTGTAAAGTCAGTATTCAGTTTGTACCCTTGATTTAGGAAATCAGTATTCAGTTTAGCCTGTAATGAGAGAAGAGCAGTTTTGGTTTGTAAAGTACTCCAATTGTTGACTCTTTTTTCTCTAGAACAAGCAAATGGAGTAAATGAGGAAAAAATATGGAGAGAAGACCCACAGCATAGTCATACCATCTTTACTAACGAAAGATCTATGGTTCAGAATCATACAAAGTGCACAAGGCGCTTGTGCGTACACTCTGTGTACTCTGAACATACAAAGTGCACACGTATGATATATTTCCCTCAATTTCTGTATGAATAAATCCTATATCGTTACAATAACATGTCAACCATCTTTACACTTCATGCCACTGGTAAGGTTGGTTTGGTGCTGATTCTTCTTACATCCATGTCATTGTAGATGGCTGTGGAAAGCTGGAGAATTTGCCTGTCCTATCCTATCAAGATGAGAACCAACAACATAAAGGGCTAGAAGGATTCATGGACAGAAAAGATATCTCCTTTTATGAGATAGTTAATTTTCAACTCTCACAATATTTCATTTTGCAGAGAGCTCCGATGGACAGTGATCAAACCCAGAGATACAGTAATGGTAAATTTGTGTATTTACCACTACACTTTATAAGTTATAATAACTAATGCCTCTGAATGTAAAATGCAGAACAAACTCACCCACATCAACATGGCATGCATGAAGATAATGACATTATGTTAGGCAAACAGGTTAGAACCTCGTTGTTACACATGTTATAAAGGATATACTACAACTTATTAATTGACTTACATTGTTGTGCAGAAGCATCATCTTACACAAGAGGGTTGCAATAAATTCTCGTATCAAGAACCATCCTCACCATCCCATCATGTCTCTGATGGAGAGGTAATGGTTAGCTCTTGAGAAATCTGCTTGCTAGGCAGTGATAGGAAACATTTTCCATATATACTATTGATGGCGTGATTTGTTATTCATGCACTTCTCTATGGATTATAAACTACTTTACTAGTCATAGATTCATCAAAATAAGCAAACAACACACGAAAAATAGAATCTGTCAAAAACAGAATAGTCTGTAGTAATCTGTAGCTAGCGCAAGATGTGGAACCCCAAAAATTCTAAAATAAATTTATGGACGTTAGGAATTTATCTAATAATCATTTGCAAAAAGAATTAACTAAATTGCACTTTTCAAATAAAAATGACAGCAATTCTCATGAACGTTAAATTTTCTGTTTTTACAGCAAGTTCAACAAAACTTTTCCCAAGTCATCCCAACTGTTCTATTTGGCACAAACACTAATTAAACACAAAAAACACAACCAAAATAAAGCCTATTATTTATTACTAAACATGAGCAAAAATAAGGAATACAAATAAAATTGGGTTGCCTCCTAACAAGCGCTATCGTTACGCCCCTAGCTAGACATAACGAGCAAAAATAGATTTAGGTATTGCCATCTTTGGTAGGTAATCCATAAATGGCTCTCATGATAGATTCATATAGTAATTTTATTTTCTTTCTGGGGAAGTGTTCCATGCCTTTTTTAATGGAAATTGAAATTTAATATTTCCTTTCTTCATATTAGTAATTGCACCAGCCGTTCTAAGGAAAGGTTTACTAAGAATAATAGGGCAAGAAGGATTGCAATTTATATCAAGAACGATAAAATCTACGGGCACATAATTCCTATTAGCAACAATAAGAACATCATTAAATTTTTTCATAGATTTTTGAATAATGGAATCCGCAAGATGCAAGTTTAGAGAGCAATAATTAAAATCACGAAAATCTAGTAAATCACACAAAGTTTTGGGAATAGTAGAGATACTAGCACCCAAATCACACAAAGCATAAAACTCATAATTTTTAATTTTAATTTTAATAGTTGGTTCCCACTCATCATAAAGTTTTCTAGGGATAGAAACTTTCAATTTAATGTTTTCTTCGTAAGATTGCATCAAGGCATCAACGATATGTTTAGTAAACGCTTTATTTTGACTATAAGCGTGAGGAGATTTTAGCACGGATTGTAATAAGCAAATACAATTAATCAAAAAGCAATTTTCATAGTTAAATTCCTTGAATCCATAATAATGGGTTTAGTAACATTTAAGGTTTTAATTTCTTCAATCTTACTTTTATCAAATTTAGCATCAAGATCAACAAATTCCGAATTCTTAGAATGTCTTCTACATAAAAGTGGATCATATTCAGTCCCATCATTATCAAGATTCATATTGCAAAACAAAGATTTAATAAATGACACATCAATAACTTTTAGATTTTCATCATTATTTTCATAGGAATCCGGTTTAGCGGCCATCTTATTGACTAAGGTAGCTTGCATATTCGAAATTTCAGCAGTTAATTTTTCAAGATGGGCAATTTGGGATTTTATATCATCAAATTCTTTAGACATATCATCGAGCTCTTTATTCATATAATTCATGAAACTTTTTTGTTCCTTAAGCTCATTTCTAAAGAAATTATTATGCTCAGATTACAAAACCATAAACTTCCTGACATTGTTTTCGATCTCCTTTAACCTTTTAAGATGAAGATCACCAAATCTAGGTAGAGCCATCGCGACAAACAATCAAATTAACACACGAGCAAACAAGAGCAAATGGGCAAAAAAGGCAAATAGAGAGGGAGGATAGAGAGAGGGCGAATAAAACGACAAGGGTGAAGTGGGGTAGAGGAAAACGAGAGGCAAATGGCAAATAATGTAATGCGGGAGATAAGGATTGTGATGGATACTTGGTATGTTGACTTTTGTGCAGGCTCCCCAGCAACGGCGCCAGAAATTCTTCTTGCTATCTCTTGAGCATTGCGTTGAATTTCCCCGAAGAGGAAGGGATGATGCAGCAAAGTAGCGTAAGTATTTTCCCTCAGTTTTTGAGAACCAAGGTATCAATCCAGTACGAGGCTACGCTCGAGTCCCTCGTACCTACACAAAAACAATAGCTCAACGCAACCAACGCGCTTAGGGGTTGTCAATCCTTCACGGTCACTTACGAAAGTGAGATCTGATAGAGACGATAAATAATATTTTTTGGTATTTTTGGTATAGAGATGCAAAGTAAAAAAGTAAAAGCAAAGCAATAATAAAGTGATGGAGATTGATATGATGAGAAAGAGACCCGGGGGCCATAGGTTTCACTAGTGGCTTCTCTGAAGAGCATAAGTATTCTACAGTGGGTGAACAAATTACTGTTGAGCAATTGACAGAATTGAGCATAGTTATGAGAATATCTAGGTATGATCATGTATATAGGAATCACGTCCGAGACAAGTAGACCGAAACGATTCTGCATCTACTACTATTACTCCACTCATCGACCGCTATTCAGCAAGCATCTAGAGTATTAAGTTAAAAACAGAGTAACGCCTTAAGCAAGATGACATGATGTAGAGGGATAGTTTCATGCAATATGATAAAAAAAACCATCTTGTTATCCTCGATGGCAACAGTACAATATGTGCCTTGTTGCCCCTTCTGTCACTGGGAAAGGACACCGCAAGATTGAACCCAAAGCTAAGCACTTTTCCATGGCAAGAACAACCAATCTAGTAGGCCAAACCAAGCTGATAATTCGAAGAGACTTGCAAAGATAACCAATCATACATAAAAGAATTCAGAGAAGATTCAAATATTATTCATAGATAGACTTGATCATAAACCCACAATTCATCGGTCTCAACAAACACACCGCAAAAAGAAGATTACATCGAATTGATCTCCACGAGAGGGGGAGAACATTGTATTGAGATCCAAAAAGAGAGAAGAAGCCATCTAGCTACTAGCTATGGACCCGTGGGTCTGAAGTAAACTACTCAGACTTCATCGGAGGGGCTTGGATGATGATGTGAAGCCCTTTGTGATCGATGCCTCCTCCGGTGGAGCTCCGGAACAGCCCTCAAGATGGGATCTCATGGATATAGAAAGTTGCGGTGGTGAAATTGGGTTTTTGGCTTTGTCCCCGATCGTTTGGGGTACGTGGATGTATATAGAAGGAAGAAGTACGTCGGTGGAGCTTTGAGGGGCCCACGAGGCAGGAGGCGCGCCCTAGGGGGCGCCCCTACCCTTTTGAGCACCTTGTGGCTTTCTTGACGGAGGGTCCAAGTCTCCTGAATCTTATCTGATGAGAAAATCGCGTTTCTGAAGATTTCATTCCGTTTGGACTTCGTTTGATATTTTTTTTTCGAAACCCTAAAACAGGAAAAAAAACCAGCAATTCTAAGCTGGGCCTCCGGTTAATACGTTAGTTCCAAAAATAATATAAAAATGAATCATAAAGCCCAATAATGTCGAAAACAGTAGATAATATAGCATGGAGCAATCAAAAATTATAGATACGTTGGAGTTGGAGACGTATCATAGATACACTCATATATGCTGAAATCATCTGTGAAGATCAGAAAATAATCATACCTGCCGCGAGCATCAATATTTATCGGACCACATATATCAGTATGTATGATTTTCAAAAAAATTATTGCTCACTCCATTGTACCGGAGAACGGAGTCTTAATCATCTTTGCCCATGAGGCATGGTTCGCAAGCATCAACTGATTCATAATCAAGTGATCCCAAAAGCCCATCAGCATGGATGTTTTTCATGCGCTTTACACCAATATGACCTAAACGGCAGTGCCACAAGTAAGTTATACTATCATTATTAACTTTGCATCTTTTGGCTTCAATATTATGAAAATGTGTATCACCACGATCGAGATCCAACAAACTATTTTCATTGGGTGTATGACCATAAAAGGTTTTATTCTTGTAAACAGAACAACAATTATTCTCTAACTTATATGAATAACCGTATTGCAATAAACATGATCCAATCATATTTATGCTTAACGCAAACATTAAATAACATTTATTTTAGGTTTAACACTAATTCCGAAAGTATAGGAGTGTGCGATGATGATCATATCAATCTTGGAACCATTTCCAATACACATCGTCACTTCACCCTTAACTAGTCTTTATTCATTCTGCAACTTCCTTTTCGAGTTACTATTCTTAGCAACTGAACTAGTATCAAATATTAAGGGGTTGCTATAAACATTAGTAAAGTACACATCAATAACATGTATATCAAATATACCTATGTTCATTTTGCCATTCTTTTTATTCACCAATTACTTAGGGTAGTTCTGCTTCCAATGACCAGTCCCTTTGCAGTAGAAGCACTCAGTTTCAGGCTTAGATCCAGACTTGGGTTTTTTCACTTAAGCAGCAACTTGTTTGCCGTTCTTCTTGAAGTTCCCCTTTCTTTTCTTTGTCTCTTTACTTGAAACTAGTGATTTTATTTATCATCAACACTTGATGCTTTTCTTGATTTCTACCTTCATCGATTCCAGCATCACGAAGAACTTGGGAATCGTTTCCGTTATCCCTTGCATATTATAGTTCATCATAAAGTTCTACTAACTTGGTGATAGTGACTAGAGAATTCTGTCAATCACTATTTTATCTTGAAGATTAACTCCCACTTGATTCAAGCGATTGTAGTATCCAGACAATCTGAGCACATGCTCACTGCTTGAGCTATTCTCCTTCATCTTTAAGCTATAGAATTTGTTGGAGACTTCATATCTCTCAATTCGGGTATTTACTTGAAATATTAACTTTAACTTCTGGAACATCTCATATGGTCCATGACGTTCAAAACGTCTTTGAAGTCCCGATTCTTAGCCGTTTAAGCATGGTGCACTAAACTATCAAGTAGTCATCATATTGAGCTAGCCAAACGTTTATAACATCTGCATCTGCTCCTGCAATAGGTTTGTCACCTAGCGGTGCATCAAGGACATAATTCTTGTATGCAGCAATGAGGATAAACCTCAGATCACGGATCCAATCCGCATCCTTGCTACTAACATCTTTCAACTTAGTTTTCTCTAGGAACATATCAAAAATAAAACAGGGGAGCTAAACGCGAGCTTTTGATCTACAACATAGATATGCTAATACTACCAGGACTAAGTTCATGATAAATTTAAGTTCAGTTAATCATATTACTTAAAAACTCCCACTTAGATAGACATCCCTCTAATGCTCTAAGTGATCACGTGATCCATATCAACTAAACCATGTTCGATCATCACGTGAGATGGAGTAGTTTCAATGGTGAACATCAGTATGTTGATCATATCTACTATATGATTCACGCTCTACCTTTCGGTCTCCGTGTTCCGATGCCATATCTGTTATATGCTAGGCTCGTCAAGTTTAACCTGAGTATTCCGCGTGTGCAACTGTTTTGCACCCGTTGTATTTGAACGTAGAGCCTATCACACCCGATCATCACGTGGTGTCTCAGCACGAAAAACTTTCGCAATGATGCATACTCAGGGAGAACACTTGTACCTTCATAATTAGTGAGAGATCATCTTATAAAGCTACCGTCGAACTAAGCAAAATAAGATGTATAAAAGATAAACATCACATGTAATCAAAATATGTGACATGATATGGCCATCATCATCTTGTGCCTTTGATCTCCATCTCCAAAGTATCGTCATGATTTCCATCGTCACCGGCATGACACCATGATCTCCATCATCTTGATCTATATCAATGTGTCGTCACATGATCGTCTCGCCAACTATTGCTCTTGCAACTATTGCTATCGCATAGTGATAAATTAAAGCAATTATTTGGCGCTTGCATCTTATGCAATAAAGAGACAACCATAAGGCTTCTGCCAGTTGTCGATAACTTTAGCAAAACATGATCATCTTATACAACAACTCATATCACGTCTTGACCATATCACATCACAACATGCCCTGCAAAAACAAGTGAGACGTCTTCTACTTTGTTGTTACAAGTTTTACGTGGCTGCAACGGGCTGAGCAAGAACCGTTCTTACCTACGCATCAAAACCAAAATGATAGTTTGTCAAGTTAGTGTTGTTTTAACCTTTTCAAGGACCGGGCGTAGCCAAACTCGATTCAACTAAAGTTGGAGAAACTGACACCCGCCAGCCACCTGTGTGCAAAGCACGTCGGTAGAACCAGTCTCGCGTAAGCGTATGCGTAATGTCGGTCCGGGCCGCTTCATCCAACAATACCGCCGAACCAAAGTATGACATTGCTGGTAAGCAGTATGACTTATATTGCCCACAACTCACTTGTGCTCTACTCGTGCATATGATATCTACGCATAAAACCAGGCTCGGATGCCACTGTTGGGGAACATAGTAATTTTTAAAAAATTCCTACGCATACGCAAGATCATGGTGATGCATAGCAACGAGGGGGGAGAGTGTGTCCACGTACCCTCGTAGACCGAAAGCGGAAGCGTTAGCACAACGCGGTTGATGTAGTCATACGTCTTCACGGTCCGACCGATCCAAGTACCGAACGCACGGCAGCTCCGAGTTCAGCACACGTTCAGCTTGATGACGTCCCGCGAACTCCGATCCAGCAGAGCTTCATGGGAGAGTTCCGTCAGCACGGCGGCGTGATGACGGTGATGATGTTGCTACCGACGCAGGGCTTCGCCTAAGCATCGCTATGATATGACCGAGGTGGAATATGGTGGAGGGGGGCACCGCACACGGCTGGGAGAGATCAACAGATCAACTTGTGTGTTTTGGGGTGCCCCCTGCCCCCGTATATAAAGGAGCAAGGGAGGAGGAGGCCGGCCCTAGGAGGGGCGCGCCAAGGGAGTAGGATTCCTACTCCTAGTAAGAGTAGGTTTCCTCCTTTCATAGTCCAACTAGGAGAAGGGGGGAAAGGAGGGGAGTGGAGAAGGAAGGGAGAGGGGGGCCGCGCCCCAAACCCCTTGTCTAATTCGGACTGGGCTTGGGAGGGGCGCGCCACCTCTTGGGAGGGGCGCGCCACCTCCTGGCTCCTGCCTCTCCTTCCCACTAAGGCCCATTAAGGCCAAATACTACTTTCCCGTATTCCCGTAACTCCCCGGTACTCTGAAAAATACCCATTTCGAGACTCCTTAAGCGTGCGAATCCTACGGGTTCGAAACTATGAAGGCATGACCGAGACACGTCTTCGGTCAATAACCAATAGCGGAACCTGGATGTTCATATTGGCTCCTACATATTCTACAAAGATCTTTATCGGTCAAACCGCATAACAGCATACATTGTTCCCTTTATCATCAGTATGTTACTTGCCCGAGATTCGATCGTCGGTATCTCAATACCTAGTTCAATCTCGTTATCGGCACGTCTCTTTACTCGTTCCATAATACATCATCCCGCAACTAACTCATTAGTTTCAATGTTTGCAAGGCTTATAGTGATGTGCATTACCGAGTGGGCCCAGAGATACCTCTTCGACAATCGGAGTGACAAATCCTAATCTCGAAATACGCCAACCCAACAAGTACCTTCGGAGACACCTGTAGAGCACCTTTATAATCACCCGGTTACGTTGTGACGTTTGGTGGCACACAAAGTGTTCCTCCGGTAAACGGGAGTTGCATAATCTCATAGTCATAGGAACATGTATAAGTCATGAAGAAAGCAATAGCAACAAACTAAACGATCAAGTGCTAAGCTAACGAAATGGGTCAAGTCAATCACATCATTCTCCTAATGATGTGGTCCCGTTAATCAAATGACAACTCATGTCTATGGTTAGGAAACATAACCATCTTTGATTAACGAGCTAGTCAAGTAGAGGCATAGTAGTGACACTCTGTTTGTTCATGTATTCACACATGTATTATGTTTCCGGTTAATACAATTCTAGCATGAACAATAAACATTTATCATGATATAAGAAAATAAATAATAACTTTATTATTGCCTCTAGGGCATATTTCCTTTAGTATCGTATTGATTCACTTGATATATGTTTTTGGCACTCAACTCGTAGATTCCCGAGGTGACATTGGGGTAATCTTTGCATAGGGGTTGATGCATGTTCTTGTCTTTGTTTCTCCAGTAGAAATCTTGGGGCCCTCTTTGAAGTTCTTTATGTTGGATTGAATATTATGAATCTGAATTTGCTTTGGTGTTATTTTAGTATGAACTCTTGGTTAGATCAATCGGAAAGAATAGCTTCGTGTTATTTTAGTATGAACTCTAGAATAGATTGATCAGAAAGAATAGCTTTGCTGTGGTTTCGTCCCTACAAACAATTCCGTCTTATGTTCTCCACTAGATAGGAACTTTGGAGTGATTCTTCGTTGCACGTTGAGGGACGGTTATATGATCCAATTATATTAGCATTGTTGAGAGATTGCACTAGCGAAAGTACGAACCCTAGGCCTTGTTTTTAAGCATTGCAATGCTGTTTTTGTGCACATCTACTATTTTCTACTTTGCTGTTTTTATTTATTCAAATTACAAAAAAATATATTTCTACCATTAATATTACATTTTTATCACCATCTTCGCCGAACTAGTGCACCTATATAATTTGTCATTATATTGGGTGTGTTGGGAACACAAGAGATTTCCTGTATTTGGTTGCAAGGTCGTTTGAAAGAGACTATCTTCATCCTACGCCTCCCACGGATTGATAAACTTTAGGTCATCCACTTGAGGGAAAATTGCTACTGTCCTACAAAACTCTGTGCTTGGTGGCCCAACACGTGTCTACAAGAATAAGGTTGCATAGTAGACATGAAGCTCTTCTCTGGCGCAATTGCCAGGGAGGTTAGGTAAGCGGCACTTACATCCCGTCAATGAAGCTCTTTTCTGGCGCCGTTGCCGGGGAGGTGAGTGCTTGAAGGTATATCTTTAGATTTTGCAATTGAATCTTTTAGTTTCTTGTTTTATCACTAGTTTGGTTTATAAAAAAAGCTACATAAAAATGGAATTGAGGTCGCATCATATTATTGATCATCTTTATAATGTATTTCGTGAAAATGATGGAAAGGAAAATTGTGCTCAATTGATAGAAGAAGAATCTAATAGAATGCTTGGTATAAATGATGAGCATGATTGCATTGTTGATAGTATGAATTCTTCGAATATCCATGATGCTAATGATATGCAAAGCCATGAACTTGGGGATGTTATGTTTGATGAAGATGATATTTTTAGTCTCCCAAGATTTGATGTGCAAATTTGTTATAATGATTGAATGCCTCCTATTTATGATGATTATAATGATGAAAGTGGATTTGGAGAGGTCATGATTTTATTTAATGAGGAATCCACCATTTCGGATGAGGCTTCAATTGACTATGATAACAAAGTTGTTATTTATGATGATTATGGTGATGACATGTATGCTATAAAGAATAATGATAAGCATGGAACTTGTCATCATGATTTTAATTTTCACTCCCATGATAGTTATTTTGTTGAGTTTGATCCCACTACTATTGATGAGAATAAATTTGCTTATGTGGAGAGTAAAACAATTTCTATGCTTATGCATCATGAAAAGAATGTTTTATATGATAGTTATATTGTTGAATTAATTCACGATGATACTGAAAATTATTATGGGAGAGGAACATGTGCTTCTACATATGGCAATAATATCAAATTTCCTCTCTATGTGTTGAAAATCTTGAAGTTCTGCTTGTTTTGCCTTTCTATACTAGTTGATTCTTGTTCCCATAAATTGTTTGACCACAAAATCCCTATTCATAAGAAGTGGATTAGACTTAAATGTGTTTGACATGTGCTTCATGATGCTCTCTTTGTGTTTCAATTCTTATCTTTTATGAAAGCATCATTGAAATCTTCATGCCCAGCTAAAAGGCATTAAAGAAAAGCGCTTGTTGGGAGACAACCCAACACTTTTACCTACTGTTTTTGTTTGTTCACATGATTAGGCTACTATAGTAATTATGTTATATTGCTTTTGTTTCAATAAGGTTCCAAGTAAGATCTTTGGGATGGCTTATGGTGATAGTTGATTTGATCTTGCTGAAAAACAGAAACTTTTGCGCTCAGGAAAACAGTTCTCATTTTTAACAGAAGCGTGATAAAATGCTGATTCTTTTTGCAGAATATTAAGAGACAAATTACCCAGGTTTTCCTATTGTTTCAGAATTTTTGGAGTGGCGGAAGTATGGTTGGAGTACAGATTACTACAGACTGTTCTGTTTTTGACAGATTCTGTTTTCAATGCATACTTTGCTTGTTTTGTAATTTCCATGGCTTATATTGCTCAATATAATTGTGGAAATGATATGATACAGTAGGAATTGTGTGAGAACATTTATGAATCTTGTCTTTGACAGTATAAAAAGTGAAATAGTTTGCTCTTTATCATACTAACCTATCTCACAAAGTTTCGTTAAGTTTTGTGTGGTTGAAGTTTTCAAGTTTTGGGTGAGATATCGATATGAGGAGAATAAGGAGTGACAAGACCCTAAGCTTGGGGATGCCCAACGCACCCCAAGATAATATTCAAGGAAGATCCAATCCATTAAGCTTGGGGATGCCCTGGAAGACATCTACTCTTTTGTCTCCAACATTATCAGTAACCTCACTTGAAGCTATGTTTTCATTCGTCACATGATATGTGTTTTGCTTGGAGCATCATTTTATTTTGTTAGGATTTGCTTGTTGTTATTTATAATAATGTTTTGCATCTTTTATTTTAATAAAAGTGGCAATGATAGCCTTTTACTATGCTTATTTTGCAAGCCTATATGTTGCTGTTTGAAAACAAAAACTTTATCGTTGTTGCAACAATTCTTTAGAAAAGTCAGAATGTGATAAAATTTGATATTTTTTAAAAATAAGCTCTGATAAATTTTCTACAGTGTGGTAATTTTTCATAATCTTTGAAGTTAAATAAGTATTGATACTCTTGCATTCTTTACATACTGTACTATTTTGGCAGATTGTTGTTATATTTGCATATGTTTGCTTGTTTAATGATTCTATTTGAGGATAGGAGTATTAAATATGTAGAGGCATTTAGTGTGCAATGTTGAATAATAATTTTAGTGATTTGCTATAGTAGAGAATGATAAGGTTTTTGCATTGGTTTATACTAACTTACCTTATGAGTTCTTGTTGAGTTTTGTGTGGATGAAGTTTTTCAGATTTAGGAAAACCGTGATATGAGAAGAATTAAGGAGACACAAAAGCTCAAGCTTGGGGATGCCCAAGGCATCCCAAGATAATATTCAAGAAGTCTCAAGCATCTAAGCTTAGAGATGCCCCGATAGGCATCCCACCTTTCGTCTTCAACAATTATCGATTAGTATTGGTTGAGCCTAAGCTTTTGCTTCTTCACATTAGTTGTGCTATTCTTAAAATGTCATTTTCTTTTCATTTTGCTTGCTGTTTTAATAAAATACTTACATCTGAAAGTTTTAAATAAATAAGAGTCCTCAAATAGTTGCCAGGGAGGCTAAGTAAGCGGCATTCACATCCCGTTAACGAAACTCTTTTCTATGGAATTGCTCTAGTGCTTCATTTATCTTTTTAAACACGGTGTGCTTTAGTATTTTTTAAGAAATTCTCTCTTGCTTCACTTAAATGAATTTGAGAAAAAGAAATATTATGCCCATTATCTTCATTTATATCTTTTGAAGTAGCTTGTCATTTACTCTTATGCTTCATTTATATCCTATGAATAAATTATTGAATAAATTGAATGTCATGAAGTTGAAATCATATCATGCCTAGTGGTAGCTTCACATTGGGTTTAGAAAGTGAAATATTTTAAGGCTTGACAATCACACAAGAAATT